>CAWUFW010004663.1:0-1491192 GCA_963921515.1 Calotriton arnoldi | reverse complement strand
GCAGTGTAGGTGGTCGTGCTGGGGCTGGTGTTTCAGGGTTTAGGGCAGTGCAGTGGTGTTCGGGCAGTGTAGGGGGTCATGCTGGGGCTAGTGTTTCAGGATTTAGGGCAGAGCAATGGTGTTCAGGCAGTGTAGGGGGTTTTGCTGGAGGTGGTGTTTCAGGGTTTAGGGCAGTGCAGTGGTGTTCGTGCAGTGTAGGGGGTGGTGTTTCAGGGTTTAGGGCAGTGGTGTTCAGGCAGTGTAGGGGGTCTTGCTGGGGTTGATGTTTCAGGGTTTAGGGCAGTGCAGTGGTGTTCGGGCAGTGTAGGGGGTCGTGCTGGGGGTGGTGTTTCAGGGTTTAGGGCAGTGCAGTGGTGTTCCGGCAGTGTAGGAGGTCGTGCAGGGGGTGGTGTTTCAGGGTTTAGGGCAGTGCAGTGGTGTTCGGGCACTGTAGGGGGTCATGCTGGGGGTGGTGTTTCAGGGTTTAGGGCAGTGCAGTGGTGTTCGGGCAGTGTAGGGTGTTGTGCTGAGGGGTGGTGTTTCAGGGTTTAGGGCAGTGCAGTGGTGTTCGGGCAGTGTAGGGGGTCGTGCAGGGGGTGGTGTTTCAGGGTTTAGGGCAGTGCAGTGGTGTTTGGGCAGTGTAGGGGGTCGTGCAGGGGGTGGTGTTTCAGGGTTTAGGGCAGTGCAATGGTGTTCGGCCAGTGTAGGTGGTCTTGCTGGGGGTGGTGTTTCAGGCTTTAGTGCAGTGGTGTTCGGGCAGTGTAGGGGGTCTTGCTGGGAGTGGTGTTTCAGGGTTTAGGGCAGTGCAGTGGTGTTCGGGCAGTGTAGGGGTCTTGCTGGGGCTGGTGTTTCAGGGTTTAGGGCAGTGCAGTGGTGTTCGGGCAGTGTAGGGGATCATGCTGGGGCTGGTGTTTGAGGGTTTAGGGTAGTGCAGTGGTGTTTGGGCAGTGTAGGGGGTCGTGCTGGGGCTGGTGTTTCAGGGTTTAGAGCAGTGCAGTGGTTTTCGGGCAGTGTAGGCGGTCGTGCTGGGGCTGGTGTTTCAGGGTTTAGGGCAGTGCAGTGGTGTTCGGGCAGTGTACGGGGTTGTGCTGGGGCTGGTGTTTCATGGTTTAGGGCAGTGCAGTGGTGTTCGGGCAGTGTAGGGGGTCGTGCTGGGGGTGGTGTTTCAGAGTTTAGGACTGTGCCGTGCTGTTCGGGCAGTGTAGGGGGCCATGCAGGGGGTGGTGTTTCAGGGTTTAGGGCAGTGCAGTGGTGTTCGGGCAGTGTAGGGGGTCTTGCTGGGGGTAGTGTTTCGGGGTTTAGGGCAGTGCAGTGGTGTTCGGGCAGTGTAGGGGGTTGTGCTGGGGGTGGTGTTTCAGGGTTTAGGGCAGTGTAGTGGTGTTCGGGCAGTGTAGGGGGTCATGCAGGGGGTGGTGTTTCAGGGTTTAGGGCAGTGCAGTGGTGTTTGGGCAGTGTAGGGGTCGTGCTGGGGCTGGTGTTTCAGGGTTTAGGGCAGTGCAGTGGTGTTCGGGCAGTGTAGGGGTCTTGCTGGGGGTGGTGTTTCAGGGTTTAGGGCAGTGGTGTTCGGGCAGTGTAGGGGTCTTGCTGGGGGTGGTGTTTCAGGGTTTAGGGCAGTGCAGTGGTGTTCGGGCAGTGTAGGGGGTCTTGCTGGGGGTAGTGTTTCAGGGTTTAGGGCAGTGCAGTGGTGTTCGTGGCAGTGTAGGGGTTGTGCTGGGGATGGTGTTTCAGGGTTTAGGGCAGTGCAGTAGTGTTCGGGCAGTGTAGGGGGTCGTGCAGGGGGTGGTGTTTCAGGGTTTAGGGCAGTGCAGTGGTGTTCGGGCAGTGTAGGGGGTCGTGCTGGGGGTGGTGTTTCAGGGTTTAGGGCAGTGCAGTGGTGTTCGGGCAGTGTAGGGGGTCGTGCTGGGGGTGGTGTTTCAGGGTTTAGGGCAGTGGTGTTCGGGCAGTGTAGGGGGTCTTGCTGGGGGTGATGTTTCAGGGTTTAGGGCAGTGCAGTGGTGTTCGGGCAGTGTAGGAGGTCTTGCTGGGGGTAGTGTTTCAGGGTTTAGGGCAGTGCAGTGGTGTTCGGGCAGTGTAGGGGTCGTGCTGGGGCTGGTGTTTCAGGGTTTAGGGCAGTGCAGTGGTGTTCGGGCAGTGTAGGGGTCTTGCTGGGGGTGGTGTTTCAGGGTTTAGGGCAGTGGTGTTCGGGCAGTGTAGGGGGTCTTGCTGGGGGTGGTGTTTCAGGGTTTAGGGCAGTGCAGTGGTGTTCGGGCAGTGTAGGGGGTCTTGCTGGGGGTAGTGTTTCAGGGTTTAGGGCAGTGCAGTGGTGTTCGTGCAGTGTAGGGGGTCGTGCTGGGGATGGTGTTTCAGGGTTTAGGGCAGTGCAGTAGTGTTCGGGCAGTGTAGGGGTCGTGCAGGGGTGGTGTTTCAGGGTTTAGGGCAGTGCAGTGGTGTTCGGGCAGTGTAGGGGTCGTGCTAGGGTATGTGTTCCAGGGTTTAGGGCAGTGCAGTGGTGTTCAGGCAGTGTAGGGGGTCGTGCAGGGGCTGGTGTTTCAGGGTTTAGGGCAGTGCAGTGGTGTTCGGGCAGTGTAGGGGGTCGTGCTGGGGGTAGTGTTTTAGGGTTTAGGGTAGTGCAGTGGTGGTTGTGTAGTGTAGGGGGTCGTGCTGGGGTTAGTGTTTTAGAGTTTAGGATAGTGCAGTGGTGTTTGTGTAGTGTAGGGGTCATGTTTTAGGGTAGTGCAGTGGTGTTTGGGTAGTGTAGGGGGTCGTGCTGGGGGTAGTGTTTTAGGATTTAGGTTAGTGCAGTGGTGTTTGGGTAGTGTAGGGGTCATGCTGGGGGTAGTGTTTTAGGGTTTAAGGTAGTGCAGTGGTGTTTGTGTAGTGTAGGGGGTCGTGCTGGGGGTAGTGTTTTAGGGTTTAGGGTAGTGCAGTGGTGCTTGTGTAGTGTAGGGGGTCGTGCTGGGGGTAGTGTTTTAGGGTTTAGGGTAGGTAGTGCAGTGGTGTTTGTGTAGTGTAGGGGGTCGTGCTGGGGGTAGTGTTTTAGGGTTTAGGGTAGTGCAGTGGTGCTTGTGTAGTGTAGGGGGTCGTGCTGGGGGTAGTGTTTTAGGGTTTAGGGTAGTGCAGTGGTGTTTGTGTAGTGTAGGGGTCATGTTTTAGGGTAGTGCAGTGGTGTTTGGGTAGTGTAGGGGTCGTGCTGGGGGTAGTGTTTTAGGATTTAGGTTAGTGCAGTGGTGTTGGGGTAGTGTTTTAGGGTTTAGGGTAGTGCTGTGGTGTTTGTGTAGTGTAGGGGGTCATGCTGGGGGTAGTGTTTTAGGGTTTAGGATAGTGCAGTGGTGCTTGTGTAGTGTAGGGGGTCGTGCTGGGGTAGTGTTTTAGGGTTTAGGGTAGTGCAGTGGTGTTTTTGTAGTGTAGGGGGGTCATGTTTTAAGATGCAACGCTCCAATACCTGACCAGTCTGCACTACATAAAACTGCAAAAAAACTAAAAATAAAAAGTGTTTTGCACACTTTTGTCATTGGGCTATATGTGGGCTACATCTGGGTAATATTTGTGCTACATTTGGGCTCTTTTTTCACTGGTGGCCATCTTGGAAGACTTCTTTGTTATGAAGTTTCCTAATTTCCTCATTTACTGCAGTCTCCTCAGTAGGAAATGCTTTCAGTTTTTTACTTTGATTCCATCAAGAAGGCATTCAGATGTGTCACACATTTGCCATAAATTCAGAATGTTATTACTCTAGTTGTTCATTAGATCACTGTAGTAAAGCTACTGCTCACCAAGGAGTTAACTGGAAGTCTACTGCTGGTATTGAAAGTGATTGTTTCAGTCTGCATGTCAGAATTTTCTAATGAAATAGAAGAGGATTTGAGATCTCACTTAAAACATGCACTAAATTTTCTTTTGCAGCACTAACCATAATTTCTATGGCAAAATGAACCCCCTCATTTTGTTCCTTTTTAAATTAAATGTTTTAAGTGTTACCAGTTTATTCCAATCAAGATGGCTTCAGGTGTGCCATACTTTTGTCATAAGTAAGGCTGTTAGCACTCTAGTTGTTCTTTAGAACACTCTGGGAAGCTGCAGTAGAACACAAAGGCATCAACTGACAGGCTGCTCCTGTTGAAATATAACAGGAAGATATTTGAGATCTCACTTAAAACATGTCCTAATTTTTCTTTCTACAGCACTAACCATAATTTCTATGGCAAAATGAACCCCCTCATTTTATTCCTTTTTAAATTAAATGTTTTAAGTGTTACCAGTTTATTCCAATCAAGATGGCTTCAGGTGTGCCATACTTTTGTCATAAGTAAGACTGTTAGCGCTCTAGTTGTTCTTTAGAACACTCTGGGAAGCTGCAGTAGAACACAAAGGCATCAACTGACAGGCTGCTCCTGTTGAAATATAACAGGAAGATATTTGAGATCACACTTGAAACATGTCCTAATTTTTCTTTCCAGAGCACTAACCATAATTTCTATGACAAGATGAACCCCATCATTTTGTTCCTTTTTAAATTAAATGTTTTAAGTGTTACCAGTTTATTCCAAACAAGATGGCTTCAGGTGTGCCATACTTTTGTCATAAGTAAGGCTGTTAGCACTCTAGTTGTTCTTTAGATCACTCTGGGAAGCTGCAGTAGAACACAAAGGAATCAACTGACAGTCTCTGCCCTTGTTGGATGTACATGTTTTACTGAGAATGTCAGACTTCATTCTCACATGACTGAGAAAGATAATGTGAATTTACAGAAAATATGCTCTCATTTTAGCTTCTAGGGCACCTTCCAAAACTGTATGGGACAAGCATGTGAAAATAGTTTTCTCTCAAACATGATTCATGATATCCCAGCAGAAGGTTTTTCACAGGGTAAAATCACCTTAGAACACACCACAATTCCTGAAATTAGTATGGTACCATCAACAAATGAATTCTAATGTAACTAAAGTCTGTTATCACCCTTTATAGTTCTCCTTTTGGTAACCCTCAAAATCTTCGATTCACTACAATGCATTTCAAAGGGGTACTATCATTTATATTGGTCCCAAGATGGCTGCCAGCAATTCCAGGATGAAGTGCTGACAGCCAAATAGATCTCACGATGACATGTGTGGTTAGGCTCCGCCCAGATATATATGTGTTTTTACTTTTGATTTTCTCAGCAACTACTGAACGGATTTACACCATTTAACAAAAAGGGTTCTTTTTGAACCAAGAACTACCTCTTTGCCAAATTTGGTGTAATTCCGTTCAGCAGTTCGGGCTGTAGCCTTGCATAAAGTTTCCTATGGGAAATTGATTTTTTGACTCTTATTTTTTTAATTTCTCCGCAACTACTGAACGGATTTACACCATTTAACAAAAGGGTTCTTTCTGAACCAAGAACTACCTCTTTGCCAAATTTGGTGTAATTCCGTTCAGCAGTTCGGGCTGTAGCCGTGTCTAAAGTTTCCTATGGGAAAATGAATGGGGAAAACACGTTTTGGGACCCCCTTTTTCTCGGCCCCGCTTGACGAATCACCCTGAGACTTTCAGGGTAGGAGCGGACCGGAGCGGGTCATAAAGTTTGAAAATTTCGCGAAGATTCGTCAACCGACGCAAGAGTTATTTCAAATAGAATGTCGTGGATTTCCTATGGAAAATAGGTCCTAACTATAACTATCTACTGGCGACCGCCAGTAGATAATTATATATATTATATATATATATATATATATATATATATATATATATATATATATATATATATATATATATATATATATATATATTATCTACTGGCGGTCGCCAGTAGATAGTTATAGTTAGGACCTATTTTCCATAGGAAATCCACAACATTCTATTTGAAATAACTTTAGCGCCGGTTGACCAATCTTCGCGAAATTTTCAAAAGTTATGGCCCGCTCTGGTCCGCTCCTATCCTGAAAGTCTCGGGTGATTCGTCAAGTGAGGGCCGAGAAAAAGGGGGTCCCAAAACATGTTTTCCCCATGCAATTTTCCATAGGAACCTTTCATCGCAGCTACAGCCCGAACTGCTGAACGGAATTACACCAAATTTGGCAAAAAGGTAGCCCTTGGTTCAGAGTCGTGCCTTTTGGTTAAATGGTGTAAATCCGTTCAGTGGTTCCTGAGAAATTTGAAAAAGAAAACACATATATATCTGGGCAGAGCCGAACCACACATGTCATCGTGGGATCTGATTGGCTATCAGCACTTCATCCTGGAATTGCTGGCAGCCATCTTGGGACCAATATAAATGATAGTACCCCATTGAAATGCATTGTATTGAATCGAATATTTTGAGGGTTACCAAAAGGAGAACTATAAAGGGTGATAACAGACTTTAGTTACATTAGAATTCATTTGTTGATGGTACCATACTAATTTCAGGAATTGTGGTGTGTTCTAAGGTGATTTTACCCTGTGAAAAACCTTCTGCTGGGATATCATGAATCATGTTTGAGAGAACTATTTTCACATGCTTGTCCCGTACAGTTTTGGAAGGTGCTCCAGAAGCTAAAATGAGAGCATATTTTCTGTAAATTCACATTATCTTTCTCACTCATGTGAGAATGAAGTCTGACATTCTCAGTAAAACATGTTCTTCCAACAAGGGCAGAGACTGTCAGTTGATTCCTTTGTGTTCTACTGCAGCTTCCCAGAGTGTTCTAAAGAACAACTAGAGTGCTAACAGCCTTACTTATGACAAAAGTATGGCACACCTGAAGCCATCTTGATTGGAATAAACTAATAACACTTAAAACATTTAATTTAAAAGGACCAAATTGCTGGGGTTCATTTTGTCATAGAAATTATGGTTAGTGCTGTAGAAAGAAAAATTAGGACATGTTTCAAGTGTGATCTCAAATATCTTCCTGTTATATTTCAACAGGAGCAGCCTGTCAGTTGATGCCTTTGTGTTCTACTGCAGCTTCCCAGAGTGTTCTAAAGAACAACTAGAGCGCTAACAGTCTTACTTATGACAAAATTATGGCACACCTGAAGCCATCTTGATTGGAATAAACTGGTAACATGCATATGGCCATGTCTGAACTGGGGTGGTGGAGTGAGCTAAAGAATGATGATGGATTAAACCCAGATCAGTTGACTGGGGGTGAGTGTTTGATTGGCTCAAACGTTCCGTCCATCATCCCTTTGTATCGCTTTGGTCGCCCTAAGTTGGCGGGGGTATGCCCAGACGTGGGTCCCTTGCTCACTTTGCCACTGGATTCAAGCAAGCCTGGCTGATGACGGCTGAAATGCCAGAAACCGGTCCTAGGATGCTTGTTTCCGGTCCAGGGAAGACATGGCTTGGCAGTTCGGGCTGAACTGTTCCCATGAGGCACAGGGTCAGACTGATTTGCATATGGCCATGTCTGAACTGGGGTGGTGGAGTGAGCTAAAGAATGATGATGGATTAAACCCAGATCAGTTGACTGGGGGTGAGTGTTTGATTGGATCAAACGTTCCGTCCATCATCCCCTTTTGTATCGCTTTGGTCGCCCTAAGTTGGCGGGGGTATGCCCAGACGTGGGTCCCTTGCTCACTTTGCCACTGGATTCAAGCAAGCCTGGCTGATGACGGCTGAAATGCCAGAAACCGGTCCTAGGATGCTTGTTTCCGGTCCAGGGAAGACATGGCTTGGCAGTTCGGGCTGGACTGTTCCCATGAGGCACAGGGTCAGACTGATTTGCATATGGCCATGTCTGAACTGGGGTGGTGGAGTGAGCTAAAGAATGATGATGGATTAAACCCAGATCAGTTGACTGGGGGTGAGTGTTTGATTGGCTCAAACGTTCCGTCCATCATCCCCTTTTGTATCACATATATATCTGGGCAGAGCCGAACCACACGTCATCGTGGGATCTGATTGGCTATCAGCACTTCATCCTGGAATTGCTGGCAGCCATCTTGGGACCAATATAAATGATAGTACCCCATTGAAATGCATTGTAGTGAATCGAATATTTTGAGGGTTACCAAAAGGAGAACTATAAAGGGTGATAACAGACTTTAGTTACATTAGAATTCATTTGTTGATGGTACCATACTAATTTCAGGAATTGTGGTGTGTTCTAAGGTGATTTTACCCTGTGAAAAACCTTCTGCTGGGATATCATGAATCATGTTTGAGAGAGAACTATTTTCACATGCTTGTCCCATACAGTTTTGGAAGGTGCTCCAGAAGCTAAAATGAGAGCATATTTTCTGTAAATTCACATTATCTTTCTCAGTCATGTGAGAATGAAGTCTGACATTCTCAGTAAAACATGTACATCCAACAAGGGCAGAGACTGTCAGTTGATTCCTTTGTGTTCTACTGCAGCTTCCCAGAGTGTTCTAAAGAACAACTAGAGTGCTAACAGCCTTACTTATGACAAAAGTATGGCACACCTGAAGCCATCTTGATTGGAATAAACTGGTAACACTTAAAACATTTAATTTAAAAAGGACCAAATTGCTGGGGTTCATTTTGTCATAGAAATTATGGTTAGTGCTGTAGAAAGAAAAATTAGGACATGTTTCAAGTGTGATCTCAAATATCTTCCTGTTATATTTCAAAAGGAGCAGCCTGTCAGTTGATGCCTTTGTGTTCTACTGCAGCTTCCCAGAGTGTTCTAAAGAACAACTAGAGTGCTAACAGTCTTACTTATGACAAAATTATGGCACACCTGAAGCCATCTTGATTGGAATAAACTGGTAACTCTTAAAACATTTAATTTAAAAAGGAACAAAATGAGGGGGTTCATTTTGTCATAGAAATTATGGTTAGTGCTGTAGAAAGAAAAATTAGGACATGTTTTAAGTGAGATCTCAAATATCTTCCTGTTATATTTCAACAGGAGCAGCCTGTCAGTTGATGCCTTTGTGTTCTACTGCAGCTTCCCAGAGTGTTCTAAAGAACAACTAGAGCGCTAACAGTCTTACTTATGACAAAAGTATGGCACACCTGAAGCCATCTTGATTGGAATAAACTGGTAACACTTAAAACATTTAATTTAAAAAGGAAAAAAATGAGGGGGTTCATTTTGCCATAGAAATTATGGTTAGTGCTGCAGAAAGAAAATTTAGGGCATGTTTTAAGTGAGATCTCAAATCCTCTTCTATTTCATTAGAAAATTCTGACATGCAGACTGAAACAATCACTTTCAATACCAGCAGTAGACTTCCAGTTAACTCCCTGGTGAGCAGTAGCTTTACTACAGTGATCTAATGAACAACTAGAGTGCTAACATTCTGAATTTATGGCAAATGTGTGACACATCTGAATGCCTTCTTGATGGAATCAAAGTAAAAAGTGAAAGCATTTTCTACTGAGGAGACTGCAGTAAATGACGAAATTAGGAAACTTCATAACAAATAAGTCTCCCAAGATGGCCACCAGAGAAAAAAGAGCCCAAATGTAGCACAAATATCACCCAGATGTAGCCCACATATAGCCCAATGACAGAAGTGTGCAAAACACTTTTTATTTTTAGTTTTTCTGCAGTTTTATGTAGTGCAAACTGGTCAGGTATTGGAGCGTTACATCTTACTTGGACCCCTTATTGCGTATTTTGCACGAAGTACATGAGATTGATCTTGCGAAACATTGAACTTTACGATTCTGTTAACCTGAAGTTGCTCTGAACCGGGCTTTGTAACACCCGTTTTTACCTACTGGTTATAATTAATTCTCACTGTATTGTATTAGGAAAGAGGATTTACTGTTTTTATGTACACTTTTATGATCTATGTTTCAAAATCAGATCAAATAAAGTTTAATGAATTCTATGGCAGGACGGAGGTGAGGATTATGCATATCTTTCCTCACTTTATTTGCATAGCAGTTCAAAGAAAACGTAACACAACAATCATTAAACAAAAGACTACACAACCCATGAACCATTAGGGGGGTAGTCTCCAAGGCAACTGTAGTCCAATCATATCACAGTCCATCGTATATAATATCGTAATGTCCCTTCCGCTTCCTCTTTCTTCACTGCTCGTCAGTTAAGTGCATTCCTTACATTCTTGGCTTAATCTGACGTTGTTGCTGTTTGTATAGCGGTTTCTTGTGCACGTTATTACCATTATTGCCTTGGTATTGTTTCATATTCCCTGCGCAGCAGGCTCTTGCCCGAGCGCGTTCTCCCCCTCGCAGTTTCTCCCGCTGTGTGCACTGCGCGCGGTGAGATCCTGTCAGGCGCGTCTGGTCCGAGCGAGGCAGCTCCGTCGAGCGCTCCCGCTGGTCTTTACGCACGTTTGGGAATCCGGTCACTCCCTTAGTGTCCGCTTGATTCCCGACCAACCCTCGCCTAATTTTGACACCGCTACGCGGTGATTTCCCCACACGGCCACGTTAGTGACCAGCGCCACCTGGTGGTGGTAATTGGTATTTCGCCTCAGTCTATTCTTATAACAGCTTCGGGGAAAGCCCAGCTGTTGGAGCACCGGCGAGGGGGCTGTCTTAAGGATTTTAAGGGCATTTGTTCTGTGCTCACACCCTCTGCTATCATGTCTTCTCCAGAAGACCATTTTTACTCCTCCTACCAGGAAGTTGAGGAGGACTGGCCCCCCAACTTCTCCCTCCAGCAGTGGACCAAGCCCTCTCTCTGGCTATTTCTAGGGCGCTGGCTTCTCTTAGGAATCAGGTTGATAAGCTGGTGAAAAGCATCCCTGGGGTGTTCAGTGACCCAGATCTGGTGGTGGCGGGTCCAAGTAGCTCCCAGATGGGGAATAAAAGGGCCGTTAAGCATAACGCGGGGCACTTGGAAGGATTTGATAAACTTACGGAGACCTTCCTCAAGAGTGCGCGAACGCTAAAACATGCACCCTGCCGGGAGGAGGAGGGGCCCGGAGAAAATTGCGACACTGTCACCACTATTGTAGAACCCGACGGCGGGTTTCCCTTAGAGGGAGAGGGTGTATCGGAGGATGATTTCTCCTCCGATGAGGATAAGGACTCGGGCGTCCCTGGCGTCCAGAGTCCCACTCCTCTCAGTCCCCGGTTGGGGATGGGGTCCACTCGGACATGTTCGAGCCTACCCAAATTTACCATCCTAGGTCGGCAGAGTGGACACCTGACGCCAAAGTGGCAGAGTATGTGGTGGGGAAAATCCATCAACCCCTTGAAAGGGAGGTCAGGAATAGGATGAGGGGAGAATGCCCCAGGCCCTCACTGAAGGGGAAGGTGGCACACACGCCTGAAATTGATGAGAAACTATGTACCTTTTTCTCCAAGTATATGAGGGATCCCAAGAAAGGAATTGATAGGTCTTGGACGTGGTAGGGCCCTTGACCCAAATTATTCAATTGACGGAGCGTTCCAAAGAGTCAGGATCCCCTTTGTCCACGGATATTGTGGCTGGTTGGGCGCACTACCCTTAACCCTAAAACACTACCCCTCCACTACCCAAACACCACTGCACTACCCTAAACCCTAAAACACTACCCCCAGCACGACACCCTACACTACCCAAACATAACTGCACTACCCTAAACCCTAAAACACTACCACCAGCACGACTCCCTACACTACCCAAACACCACTGCACTACCCTAAACCCTAAAACACTACCCCCAGCACGACTCCCTACACTACCCAAACACCACTGAACTACACTAAACCCTAAATATACCCCCAGCATGACCTCCCACACTACACAAACACCACTGCACTATCCTAAACCCTAAAACACTACCCCCAGCACGACCCCCTACACTACCCAAACACCACTGCACTACCCTCAACCCTAAAACACTAACCCCAGCATGACCCGCTACACTACCCAAACACCACTGCACTACCCTATACCTTAAAACACGACCCCCTACACTACACAAACATGACTGCACTACCCTAAACCCTAAAACACTACCCACAGCATGACCCCCTTCACTACACAAACACCACTGCACTGCCACAAAACCCTAAAACACTACCCCAGCACTACCCCCTACACTACCCAAACACCACTGCACTAACATAAACCCTAAAACACTACCCCCAGCACAACCCCCTACACTACACAAACACCACTGCACTACACTAAACCCTAAAACACTACCCCAGCACGACTCCCTATACTACCCAAACACCACTGCACTACCCTAAACCCTAAATCTACCCCCAGCACGACCCCCTACACTACCCAAACACCACTGCACTACCCTAAACCATAAAACACTACCCCCAGCATGACCCCCTACACTACACAAACACCACTGCACTACCCTAAACCCTAAAACACTACCACCAGCATGACCCCCTACACTACTCAAACACCACTGCACTACCCTAAACCTAAAACACTACCCCAGCACGACCCCCTACACTACTGCACTACCCTAAACCCTAAACCACTACCCCCAGCACGACCCCCTACACTACCCAAACACCACTGCACTACCCTAAACCCTAGAAAAGAAACCCCCACCCCATGCCCAATCCCCCTTACCTCTCACTCCTCATGGTCCCTCTCTCCTCGTGGTTCCTGCTTCACGTCATCTCTGAGGGGCGGTGCACGTCGTTGTGAGGAAACGGAACAGCCTCTGTTTCCTTACAACGACATGGATCGTCTACATGTTCTTTAGAGCGCATGGTCATTTACCATACATACCTTTACAACAAAATTTGTTGTAAAGGCATGCGTGGTAAATGACCATGCGTTCTAAAAATACGTAGTAATGACTTCGTGATGTACAACGCATGGGTGGTAATGCATGCGTTGTAATGGTATCGCAAAGTAAAAAGTCGTTGTAACGGCTGTTTACCGATCGAAGCTGGCCCCTGTTCTTCAGTGAGACGTTTATTTGATTAATTAGGAGGAAGGAATGTGGTTTTTTACCGAAAAGTGCATTCCCGGCTGTTGTATTCTGAAAGTGTCCGCGTGGCCTGGTTTCACTTCCGGTGAGAGAGTGGAAGAGTCTGTTTGGATCTAAAGGAGTTCTGTTGTTGGACGGGGCCGGCGCGACATGTCATCAGAAAACATAGCTAATGGAAAGCGTCCTCCCTGAAGTGTGGAGAAGTGCCATGAGAGGTCAACGAGTGTGCGTCCCACCGCAGTATGACCGTACCGCATGACCCATGTGCCGCCTCCAGGGTACGGGAGGCAGAAGCGGCATCGCAGGTCCTCTTGAAGACCGTTGTAGCACTAATTCTACATTTTGGTACTAGGGCATTTTAACTTCGTTGTTCCTGCCAGATACAAAGAGAAGATCCTGTGTTATTCAGTGCCCTCGTTATCTTTTTTGTGGGTTGTGGTGCTTGTCACTTCGCTGCCCCGACGGTGCACACGACTGGGCACCCCACCTCGTGTGCCATCTGCAGGGCCTCTGCCCTCGGATCACTGGTTTCGGTTTCTGGAGTGGCAACATAAACAGTTGCTCCCAAAGGACTAGCCTGAACACTTAGGTGAATATCCCCTGCACCAGCATTCCACGGAAATTCTTTCCTAGCTCTCCCACGTCAACGAGCACGGCTCCGCTCGCGACACCGTATGACGTCATCGGAGCCATAAGAGGACCTCGTCGGCGTGCTGACGTCAGTTCCACCCATTTTTTCCGTGCCACCGAGGCAAACAGGGGACCGAGACATTTTCACATGTATACATAGTATAATAAATATATATATATTCACTGAAAAAACCATAGGTTTCAGGCACGTTATAGTTAGAAATTAGCATTTAAAAAACCTTAGAAATTCACTGAAAAAACCATAGGTTTCAGGTACGTTATAGTTAGAAATTAGCATTTAAAAAACCTTAGAAATTCACTGAAAAAACCATAGGTTTCAGGGGCGTTATAGTTAGTTGGACATTTCACTCGTACAAAACCATAGAAATTCCCCCGTTATAGTTAGTTCAGCTAACTATAACTCGCGCGCCCGCAATGCACTGCTGATGACGTCACATATTACATCACTCATGACATGGTCAGTGACATCACTCATGACATCACTGATGACATCACAAATGACATCACTGATGACATCACTGATGACATCATCCAGTGAATGGGTGTTTTTCTGAAAATTAAATATGTTTTATATATGTATATCTCAAGGTCGATGGAAGAATAAATGGGTTTATAAGTGTCTAAATGGATGATTTTTTTTGTAAAATTGATTGTATAACTGACTAAGTGTATCTTAGTGAATACATGGGTTAGTGAGTAATGTTTAAATATGAAAATATCTGTATCAGTCTCTCACTTTGTGTATAAGTGGCTGCATGGGTTGGTGAGTAGCTACATGAGTGTCTATATGGGTTATTAGTTGGTTTTTTGAGTATCAGTATGAGTGTCTGAGTGTCTGTATGGTTCGGTGGGGGTATTACTTAGTGCATAGATGCATGAATGAGTGACTCACTGTTTGTATGTGTTGAAGACAGCATGTGTGCAGGACTGTATAGGTGGATGAGTATGTGTATGGGTGTGTTAGTGAGTGAATGACTGTCTCAATAGTGTCTTTATGAGTAACTACATATGTTTTAAACTAGTATATGTGAGTATTGGTGTATATAAGTGAGTATATGTGAGAGTGAGAGATTGTAAGAGTTCCTGTACAAATAAGTAGGTGTTTCTATAAGTGATTGTTTAAGAGAGTAAGTATGTGTAAGTTTCTGTAGAAGTAAGTGTGGTAGTGTGTGTATAACTGTATATGCAAGTAAATGGATGTTTGATACTTTGTTTGCATGTGTGACTATGTGTGTGAGTAACTCTATGGATGAGTGGCGGTGTGTAACAGGATGTATAGGTGTATGAGTACATATGATGAGTGAGTACATGTATGAGTGACTGTATAGGGACTGTTGGTGAATGAGTGGATGTGTGTGTAGATCTTGGAATTACTGAATAGGTGTGTTGTAACTGGTATTGGTATGTCCATTGTTTTGAAAATGTTAGTTTGTATTTTTGAGTGTGTGTATCAAAGGTTATATTAGGGTGAGAGGAGGTCTGCCACTCTATCACAAGGATGATGTCATCAGTGATGTCATTTGAGATGTCATCAGTGATGTCATGAGTGATGTCACTGACCATGTCATGAGTGATGTAATATGTGACGTCATCAGCAGTGCATTGCGGGCGCGCGAGTTATAGTTAGCTGAACTAACTATAACGGGGGAATTTCTATGGTTTTGTACGAGTGAAATGTCCAACTAACTATAACGCCCCTGAAACCTATGGTTTTTTCAGTGAATATATATATATATATAGAGAGAGCGAGAGAGATGTATAATTCATATATACTTATGTATATACGCGTACATGCACACATATGCAGGTACATTCCTATACAAAGGAGTAAACTCATAATGATGCACACAACAATTACATATCCAGATGGACTTATACATGTAATGCATGTATATATAATCACAACAGATTTATTTTTTATAAATACACATAACAGTACTATCCCTATACAAACCACAGACCTGTATACCCACACATATGTAAATACTCATTACCCATATGCAGCATTTTAATGAAAAATAGTGAACAAACAACCTTTAAAGAGAAAACTTCTATGGGTCATATGTATTACTTGTTTTCCATTAACTATATTTTTTTATTTATGTGTGTATGTATGTATGTTATTGACTATAGAGCAAACATGGCTGTATGGCATAAAAGTGCTTTACAAAAGAGAAATTAGTTTGAAAAATAGTAACCAAAATCAATTAACATGTTCAAAATTGGATGGATACTAACCACAACCAGCGAAGGGAAGACAAAAAGGATGCCAGTAAAGAGAGATGTAGGCCATCTGATAAATTAGATGATGGGAACTAGGTAAAGGAAGAGTAGATGGATTTCTCAGTCTCATTAAAAGTGTCTTTGAAACAGGAGGGTTTTATGCTCCTTATCAAAAAAAGTTGCAAGCCAGGGACTAGTACAAAGAGCTGGGGGAAGTGAATTCCAGTTTCTTCTTGTGCTCCCAGAGGAGGAATGCTTCATACACTGCTCTGGGTCTATAAATCAAAATATGGGTCACTAGCAGAGAATCAGTGATAAATACAACATGCTTCCCTGAAATCATGCCTTCTGAGCACTGCTGGTAAACTATTGTGTGAATTTTTATCTTAAAAAAGTACATATACACTTATACACAAAAGCAACAAATAGAAAATATCGATTAAAGCTTAATATTAATGTAAAAAAAAACACACTCTAGCTTACTAACCAATTTAAGGGTTGGATGGATAGTAAAACACTGGTTAGATGCACTCACATATGTAAAAGGAGATCTTTTTCGACCATGGAGTTTGATACTCGAGCCGATACCAAGGAAACCTGGCAGCAGTTGCGACCTTCCCCACCTGTGTGGCCTTCGATCTATAAGTAGACAAGGGTGCCTGTGGCATGCCAGGAGCGACATAACATCATAGTGACATCAATAGTGAACTCCTGATTCATACATTGCACTTGATTCATGCATATGCCAGGGACGTTGTTGTAATTGGAGCACACAAACTCGAATTACCACACTTCATAGGAGGATGTAAAACTGGAAAATCCTCAGATCACATCCCCTACTCGTAAAGAGAGATTTTTGTATACACATTGGAGCCCTGAAGAAGTCAGTGTAGGACGAAACGCGTTGGCTACTATAACCACTATGCAATGGCGCTTTTGATGAAGAAAATCAATAAAGAATAATTGAAAAGAGACACTTTTGTCGTATGCAGTGATTTATGTTGTGCATTATGTTTTAAGATATGTTGTCAGCACAAATTATTGGAGAGTTTATGCCGAACTCTTATTAACTGGACCTATTGCTAACAATGTTGTGAGTGCTCAACCCTCCCATTACTTTATCTAGGGTAGAACGCTGATGAATTCACATTTGGTTCAAAGAAGAGTCTCAATCTTCTAAGGACATACAGCAGCGGTTGTATTAAAAAAAATTAGAGACACCAAACGTAAGCAATTGCCAGTTGCCTAGTGGCTTGCATTTCCAGTTGCCAGAAGGATGTTGTTTACTTTCGTTCAAACCAAAAAACAGAATTTACTAGGAAGAGCTTCTCTGCTTACCAAAGTGTGGGCTCAATTTTTATAAATACAATTTATACCTTCAAAAAAAGATTCATACCGGAACAAACTAAATAAACCGATTGGGACTCATTTTCCAGAGAAACAAGGAGCAACAGAACGTGTAAGTGTCACTGGCTAGCACATTATTTTAATAGGAGTAAAAATATATTGTGAAATAAAACAACAATCTCAGATGAATACAATGTTTGCTTCTTGGTAAATGTCAATTTTGAAGGAGTTTTTGTTTGAGTTTCCACTTAACATTAATAATTGATATCTTGTATCTAATAAATGACACACTCTCAATTGTCTCCTGGAGCTTTATAATGTAGTATGAAGACTGTGCGCTTGATGCAGAAGCATGAATGCCACTGCCAGATTCCTGCCACTGCAGAATCATGTTACTCCTGCTTCGCATAATAATATGAGTCCTAATATTTGTAATTATAATAGCAACTGACATTTAAGCGCCATGGCGTCATTTAGTTTGTGGTGAGTACGACTTATCGGTGCGATACATGGGATTCTGCAGTCCCTGTATTAAACCCAGTTTCTAATTTCTTTATAATAAACAACTTCTGATGCATCCAGTCGCCTATTAAATGACGACAGAACTCAACTTTAATAACATATTACAGTTGAGTTCTGACATCATAATGACTGCTGCCTGAAACAGCAGTGGAGGGGAAAGGCAGGTCAGATCAACGAGCATAATTAAAAAACAGCTGTTTAAGGAACAAAATGTTATTTTTCTTTCTTCTGCTCTGTTTTTCTAGCTTATAGTGATAAGCAGAAAGGAGATATTTATGGCAACACATTTATCTTTTTTTTTAAACATGTTTTTTATTGAGTTTCCATGAGTACGTGCATATAACAATTACAACGGTCCCCCATATCAAAACACGTTTATCTTTTTTTTACAAGAGGAAAATGGGGCGAAGTATCACCACATTCCAGACGCACAGCCTTCATGGGTGCATAACAAAGATGCCACAATTTGTTCCAATTAATCCAAGTTTATTCCTTTGTTCATCAATATTTTCGATGTTTATCTTGTTTTGTCCAGTCACATAAAAGACACTCCATGTTTTCATTAAACTCTTAATGCTGTAGATGTGCCGATATGGGCCTCATTCTACAGCATGGAATTACATGGATATTCCTCAGTCGTTGTATTCATCACCCAATGCATTTCGGGCCCATTCTGGCCCTTCATCAGGGGTACCCTGCAAATTTTAAAACACCATTATTGTGCTGTAACTTTAAATGAACTCACATTCTTAAGTTTTGTACATGGTATAAAGCGTGTAAAAATATATACATGTTAATAACTGGGGTTCATCCAATTAACAACGTTCTGCCCACTGAATTTAAAATGCTACCCTTCACTAAATGCATATTCAATATTCCATCACACTATTGTTTATCTCTCCACCCTTTCAATGTCCGTAACTCGCTTCCCTTCCCCATGTACCAACAGTCTTTACACCTCCTAATATCTCTCTGATTAAACATAATCGAACGAGCCCGTACCTTAAACGTCTGGTAACAGCTTACTCTGGTGTTCAAACACTGTGCCTTCTCTCATGTTTCACAACCATGCTCGTACCTATCCCTCTCTCCCTCCATTAAGAGCACCTGAACTGTGTCCCCGCCCATCTAAATGCATCCAATTAACGCCAACTGAAATTATTACACTACAAAACCCATAATGCCCTGCAAAGTTGGAAATCCCTTTCGATCAGTTAATTTAAATACGTTAGTATGCCTTGCCTTCAGCATGACCTTGTCTGACGTTTACTACCACGGTGAATCCTGCTGATGGTATACACGCACTGTTCCCTCCCATATCTATTCATTCTCCAAGAAGTATATAAACGTTTCATACAAGTTTTATCCTCTCCTATCTCTATCATCCTACTGAATATGTAAAACATTTAAATTCACCGCCCACCCGCTGATATCATTTTTCGAACGTTGCTTTAAACACGCATCATGTTGATCACTAATCTTGTTGATGTTATGTACACTTAATTAATATGAACGAAATTAAACTGTCAGAACAATGTGTTCAATCAATAATTGTACATTATTATATTTTAAAACAGCAGTCCATGAATTTTACTTTTGAAGGAAGGTGTATAAGTAGTCCATTATGTGACAATATCATTACTTTCAGTTTGTTTTCGAAAATCCCAGGGTGCTACTCGTCGGACAGGCAGTACAGTATTAAATTACGAAGAAGATGACGGAGTGCACACCAAATCTTTTTACTTCTCATCGATGATTCATCTGTTTTCATTTGTAGGCGTCCAAGCCCGGTATCGTGGACTGCCAAACCACTGTTGACTGTAAATCGCAAGAGGAAAATGGGGCGAAGTATCACCACATTCCAGACGCACAGCCTTCATAGGTGCATAACAAAGATGCCACAATTTGTTCCAATTAATCCAAGTTTATTCCTTTGTTCATCAATATTTTCGATGTTTATCTTGTTTTGTCCAGTCACATAAAAGACACTCCATGTTTTCATTAAACTCTTAATGCTGTAGATGTGCCGATATGGGCCTCATTCTACAGCATGGAATTACATGGATATTCCTCAGTCGTTGTATTCATCACCCAATGCATTTCGGGCCCATTCTGGCCCTTCATCAGGGGTACCCTGCAAATTTTAAAACACCATTATTGTGCTGTAACTTTAAATGAACTCACGTTCTTAAGTTTTGTACATAGTATAAAGCGTATAAAAAATATATACATGTTAATAACTGGAGTTCATCCAATTAACAACGTTCTGCCCACTGAATTCAAAATGCTTTTCACTAAATGCATATTCAATATTCCATCACACTATTCTTCTTAGAGAATGAATAGATATCGGAGGGAACAGTGCGTGTATACCATCAGCAGGATTCACCGTGGTAGTAAACGTCAGACAAGGTCATGCTGAAGGCAAGGCATACTAACGTATTTAAATTAACTGATCGAAAGGGATTTCCAACTTTGCAGGGCATTATGGGTTTTGTAGTGTAATAATTTCAGTCGGCGTTAATTGGATGCATTTAGATGGGCGGGGACACAGTTCAGCTGCTCTTAATGGAGGGAGAGAGGGATAGGTACGAGCATGGTTGTGAAACATGAGAGAAGGCACGGTGTTTGAACACCAGAGTAAGCTGTTACCAGACGTTTAAGGTACGGGCTCGTTCGATTATGTTTAATCAGAGAGATATTAGGAGGTGTAAAGACTGTTGGTACATGGGGAAGGGAAGCGAGTTACGGACATTGAAAGGGTGGAGAGATAAACAATAGTGTGATGGAATATTGAATATGCATTTAGTGAAGGGTAGCATTTTGAATTCAGTGGGCAGAACGTTGTTAATTGGATGAACCCCAGTTATTAACATGTATATATTTTTATACGCTTTATACTATGTACAAAACTTAAGAATGTGAGTTCATTTAAAGTTACAGCACAATAATGGTGTTTTAAAATTTGCAGGGTACCCCTGATGAAGGGCCAGAATGGGCCCGAAATGCATTGGGTGATGAATACAACGACTGAGGAATATCCATGTAATTCCATGCTGTAGAACGAGGCCCGTATCGGCACATCTACAGCATTAAGAGTTTAATGAAAACATGGAGTGTCTTTTATGTGACTGGACAAAACAAGATAAACATCGAAAATATTGATGAACAAAGGAATAAACTTGGATTAATTGGAACAAATTGTGGCATCTTTGTTATGCACCCATGAAGGATGTGCGTCTGGAATGTGGTGATACTTCGCCCCATTTTCCTCTTGTGATTTACATTCAACGTGGTTTGGCAGTCCACGATACCGGGCTTGCACGCCTACAAATGAAAACAAATGAATCATCGATGAAAAGTAAAAAGATTTGGTGTGCAATCCGTCATCTTCTTCGTATCTTTTTTTTTAAACATGTTTTTTATTGAGTTTCCATGGTACGTGCATATAACTAATTACAACGGTCCCCCATATCAAAACACGTTTATCTTTTTTTTTTTAAACATGTTTTTTATTGAGTTTCCATGGTACATGCATATAACCAATTACACCGGTCCCCATATCAAAACAGGTTATGTATTGAGTGCATTATATTGAAACATGGTCATACAGGTGAAGGAGCAATATATAATCAAAGACTGAGAGAACAATTGCGATGCTGTGGGAAGCAGGAAGTGGGGGGGAGGTGGTACATGCACAATGGAATGCTTCGGACTTCCATGGTTCAGAGAGTTGCAACGGGTGTGACATGCAGGTACATTGTCTAAGAACATACTTAAACAACTAGAATAAAAAAAGCTAATCCCAAGAAATGTTTTCTCACTTGTAGCACGGTTGTATGTTGCTGGTAACTGCACACTTATTGTGGTATGGTGAAGGAGCTTTTGACCTATCAATGGGAAGAAGGTCCGAGCCGAGAGCATTCATGCCATGGGTGTGTATGGAGCATCATGGGAGACCTACGGGGGGATTGACCCAGTGGGGGACTAGAGGGTGTGGAGTATGGGGTTTGGCAAGTGGTCACAGCATTCGGAATTTGAGCGCTCTGGAAGGCATCGATTGTCAATAGTAGGTAGGTATGGAGGGGTTGCAATATGTCCTTCGTTCTGGAACAACACTTTGCAATCTGCAAGTTCATGAGATTCTGCTAAAGGCATGGTTTATTTAAGGTAATGTGCATGTCCAGGTTGTTGGGAATCAGTTGAGTCTATGTTCCCCTCGACATGCATTAGCCATCTGCACAAGTCCCGCAGCACCCAGACTGTTTAGAGATACATATACCTCTAATGTATAATTTAAAGGCCTCCCATATAGTGGCTTGCATGTCTACTGAGCCCTCATTGAGCTGGAAGTACTCCAGGACAGTGGCATGCAGTTTGGAGCGAAAGAGTGCATCTTGTAATGCCAAAGTGGGGAACCGCCACTGTCTCTCCCTGTCACCTCCAAATGGGAAGCCAAATGTAGTTCATACTGGAGCATGGTCTGAAAGTGTGCGTGCTAAGTCGCAGAATGAGGCAATCAATGCGAGACCAGTAGTGAGTGTACACTATTGACGATGTGCCTTTCATACACCAGGCATCTTTAGGTGCAAAGGTGTTGCAGATGTTGTGTAGGATGTGGACTGATCGAGGTTTGCCGAACTGTGAGGTCTCTGTTGTGTCGTGGGTCGCCCCATGAGTAAGTTAAAGTCTTCCTCTAGAAGTATGTGATCAAAATCAAGACGTTCACTCTGGGTGTGTAGTGCGTCCATTTCTTATCGATAATGGCATTACTCCTAGTCCTACTCCCTCGCCTTCCTTCAGGGAAGTCTACATAACATAACATGTTTATTTTTTTAAGTCATTAGGTAATTATAGAAAGGTCAGAATCATTTTGCATTATTCCACACATTCTAAGTTACTATGGTTTTTTTTCCCTTTAAAACTGACTTGCAGTTAAATTATTCTAATATCATTTTACAACAAATATCTAACAGATTTTTTGATGTGTTTAATTTTTCACTAGAGATTAAATTTTTATTCTTCATATTTGCAAACATGCTCTCTCTTTCATATGAAAGAGCTACGAACCAAGGATTTAAGTGGTTTTTGGGAAAGTTGATGGTATGACCATGTATTATATGGGATAAAGTGCTCACTTCCATACATGGTAAAGATTGAAGTCACCTTGGAGTTCCATAACCTTATAAAGGCTACATCGTTATGAAACTCCTCGGTGACTTGCAAAATCCTTATATTATACGGCAGGGGTACTTTATTTCATACATTATACATGAATAATAAGAGTTAATATTTCCCTGCTTCAGAATAATAAAATCAGAAAGACTGGTACAGAAATATGTATTTAAGCTGAAGCTCAAAGATGTGAATCCATGCTTTCATGAGTTTGGTTGGCGGAGTTTCCACTCACCAAACTGATGGCGGAAAATGTATCACATTTTTGGTTTTATGCCATTCTTGCAGCCCTCCCCTCAAATTGCCTGTCTTTCCGATATGAGGAGTAACTTTGAAGAAGATTTAATATCCACTGGAAATTCTATAATTTCCCAAGACAGATGATGGAATTTCCAGCAGTAAGTGTGAGCAATTAAAATTGTTAGCCCACATAAACTTTGTACCTCTAACGTTCTGGTGGGAACATAACAATCATCCTTTGGTGGAAGTCCACCACTCTTAGCAATGCAGTCTTTCACAATGGTAATTCCTCCTAACCATGTGGTAAACTAGCCAATCTATAGTGCACAGATGATCTGTCTTTGACAGAGTTTGCACCTCATCATGGCAGGCCAGATGGCGGAAGAGTAGAATTCTTTACCAGGTGGACTTCTCTCATTGAGGGAACTTAAATTAAGGCAGGTGAGCGGAGGAACAGAACAAGTATATGATTTCTGTTCTTCATATCATCAGATCCACCTTCCTTAAAGTCAATACCCTACCTTTCATCATTCCCTGTCTACTTTGGACCTGCCACTGTACTTTTGTCAATGCTAATAAAATTAAAGGTGCTGCATATGATTCAAGGTAAAGAGAAAACTGCCAAATTAAAGCTGTGTAGCAGCTTAACTTCCTTTTGCCTGTGTTCTTTTTTAATCAGCACATTTACTAATTGAATTACTACATCAAACTCTGGGGTGATAGGACATGTATTATTATTTTGGGTTGGAGTGAAAGTCCTGGCCAAAGACAGAGCCTTTAGAGCATAACCAAAACATGTAATTATTAGTAGTTAATAATACATTGATGTTAATATTGCCATTTAATGAGGTAAAATGTAATTCTCCCTAATGTGGATTATAAAATACATTGATAAGAATTTGGAGGGTGGATTAGAAGAGAGACCGGTAAACAGACAGAAAGAAAAATGGAGTGAGAGACAGTTGTGCAGATGTAAGGACGAAGAGACAGATGAGCAAGTGAGTGGATAGGTGGGTGAAGGGCCGAGGCAGGTGGGGAAGTACCAGTGTATTATTATTTATTATTTATCATTGTTTATGGGATTTTGTGGGCAGCGCACTGTCACACCAGAGAAGTCTCCTGGCTCTGGCACGTAAAATGGTTTGTAGGGAGATCAGCCAGTTACTTAATAAATGAGTTAATGTTCATTGAAAAGCCACGTTTTAATAGCTGTCCAAAAGATGGATGAGCTGATTAATTAAATGAGTGGACGAATGGACTGGAAAAGACACACCTAGGTGTGACGCATTTAATGCTATGATTTTATCAAATGACTAATTATGCTTTTTACACATCAGACCCTCCAAATTAGAAGTTGCAGTCTTGTCAGAGGGAGAAAAGGTCTGACGACGTCATACAGTTGGAGCAGCTGCTTATCAAGGCTGTCATGGGCGCTAGACCATGCATGGAAAGTAGGCCACTGCCTGCTGTAAGGGTGTTAACATGCATCAATAATGGGTTCAAATGCACCCTGAGGCTTCTGTGCCCTGGTGTCACTACACCTGCTACACCATGCACAGCTGAAACTATGATCTGCTCTCTGTGGCTCTTAAATCAAATTTCGCGTCACCATGAGCCCCTGGCCTTGTAAGCATTGTTCACGTGTGTCCAATTTTATTGAAATGCATGCCTCCTAAATTCGATCTTTTATGGTCTAATGAAACAAATTGTGGGCCCGATTCACAGAACTAACTTACGACAAAATCCTAAACTTACTATCATTTTGGTATTCACAGAATGAACTTACTCATTTTGGTATTCACAGAATGAACTTACTACCATTTTGGTATTCACAGAATGAATTTACTCATTTTGGTATTCACAGAATGAACTTACTACCATTTTGGTATTCACAGAATGAACTTACTACCATTTTGGTATTCACAGAATGAACTTACTACCATTTTGGTATTCACAGAATGAACTTACTACCATTTTGGTATTTACAGAATGAACTTACTCATTTTGGTATTCACAGAAGGCACTTACTCATCAATGAGTAAGTGCCTTCTGTGAATACCAAAATGTGTAAGTTACACAAAATGTGTAAGTTACACAAAATGTGTAAGTTACACAAAATGAGTAAGTTACACAAAATGAGTAAGTTACACAAAATGAGTAAGTTACACAAAATATGTAAGTTACACAAAATGTGTAAGTTACACAAAATGTGTAAGTGTCTTCTGTGAATACCAAAATGAGTAAGTTCATTCTGTGAATACCAAAATGAGTAAGTTCATTCTGTGAATACCAAATTGGTAGTAAGTTTAGGATTTTGTCGTAAGTTAGTTCTGTGAATCGGGCCCTGAGTTGTTAGTGTCAACTTTATCTTTATAAGTAAGGCTATAAAACGAGACAGGCAATGGATGGTCAATAAGTCAAGCTCTGAACATTGAGCAAAAGTCAGAGAGGAGCATTTGACTTTAGGCCTGCCCAGTCGCCCTGGAACGTGGTGGTATGTGTCCTATACCTATATGCAATCTGATGTCACGGGTGTTCATTTTCAGTCGTCTTTTAATCTAAACTGAAGCAATCCATATAGGCAGTGACAGCTCATACATTCGTGCGCCCAGTCCAGGATGCATCTCATGACCTAGATAGCAACGGAAATCCTGATGGGATGAACAGAAGAATCAATTGCATGCCTGAAACATTAATACATACATACATTCCATATTAGGACTTCCTACTGTAGCTGAAAACACAAGGCTCAGCTCACACAGATTTTCTGAGACTTGGGAATTTCAGTAGTAAGTCAGGAGTAAGCCAGTAGTACTCCTGGAATTCATGTAAGCTGAGGGGTACTACAAGAGTGAGTCAGATCTACTCACATAGCAGATTCTTGGTGAATTAGGCCCAAAGTGCTTTTAAAAAAAAAAAAAATTTAAAGCGTTTGCCCAACATTTGCCTTAGCAGCCTGAAGGCACAATCTACTGTTTGTTAGGTTTGCCGATAACCAATCTTCTGCCTCTTTCTTCCACGAACCAACACTCCCTGCCTCTTGATGTCAGTTTTGCAGGTTCTTTTTCATCCCCACTTTCTCCCTTTGTCACTGTTTTCCTGCCATTCCATTCTTATTTCTTTCTTCTTTTCTTCTGTTCTCTCTCTTGCTCAAAGTCTGAATATGAAAAACATTTCCTAGTCCTCAAAATGAGTGCCGTGTCCACCACCTGCAGCCCCCTGCACAAATTAAACAACATTCTGTAAAACCAAGACAGTGCCTATACATCTGAAATCTAAACTATATTTTTCAGTATGTAGAAAGAGATCATTTTAAGTGTTGCATTGGTTTTGCATTAGTTTCTCCCTCCTTTGAAGTTTAGAATATGCATTATAGTCATCAGGCCTGATGTACAAATAGGCTGTTAACAGTACAATTCTTTGTAAGTTGCTGCGATCGACCTCAGCATTTGTGCTGTAATTAATTTCCAAATCCTTTCCAGCTCAAACTGCCCGCTGCATTAATATTAATGGGACAGAAAATGGCTTTGCACTTTATTGAGAAAAGTGTCAGTTGCTAGGACGGAGGCCTGCGTGGGACAGCAGACCTCTACTCTTGCACTCTAATTTACAAAGCTACTGCTGTTCCTTAAAGAGACCAGGGTCACAACGTCACAAGCAGAGGCATATTGTGATTTGTATATCGGGTAGTGCGTTTAGTGCCACATGCAAGCACTCTCCACTGCTTCAGATTTCAGAATCCTGCACACACACAGTGTGAGCTGTCATATTGACAGTTTACATTTTGTGAATAAATACTGCCTGCCTGACGCAGTAGCCATTCAGTGATTTGAGGTCGCAAAAGTGATCTCGAACAGTGGCGGCTGGCACAGATCAGGGGTGAGAGTTCGGAGGGCGGGGGGGATCAGGAGAGGGGGTAAACAAAAAAAACCTACCTCCTCACCGTGTTTCGATGCTCTCTCCACCATCGTCTCCGGAAAAGAGCACCCAGGAAGCACCCAGGCGCCCCTGAGCCAATCACATCGCTGCAATGCAGTGTTGTGATTGGTCTGAGTGCCGTAGTTCGGCTCTCAGACGGGGACTGGGGGCCTGGGCATGTTCTCGACCCAGGCTGTAATGCAGCCTGGGTGGAGAACATGCAAAGTGCTCAGGAATGTTTGGCTGGCCCGAGAGGGCCGGCCAAACATTCATGCGCACTTTAGGGAGTGTAAACTGCACCTCCCCTCCCCTGCTCTGTCAGCACAGCAGCCTCACCCCACCTGCAAAGCTGCCATAACAAGGAAAAAATAAAATGATAATACCTTAGAGTTATTATAATTTTATTTTTCCTTTAGTTACACTGCTTAAAAGCAGTGGGGCGACGCTCCTCCGTCTTAGCGGGGGAGCCGCCACTGGTCTAGAAGCTTTTGTGTACTTCATTGCGAGTTGCATGGAGGACACCCCTTCAGTGACCCCTTTCCCTTACGACTCACAAGGTTTGTAATTTATACACTGTGATTTGCCAATGGCAGTTACGCATCACAATTCTCTTTGGTGTCAGTTCCGCAGGCTTTACGAATGCAAAGTCTTTTAAGAGCTGGACCCCCTGCATGAGGTGCAATAGTGAAGAGCGTTAACAGCAGTGGCGTAACAATAGCACCCTCAGCCCCTGCGGTGCGAGGGGGGGAGCTCCAGGGGGTCCTCTGCGGGACTGTGCACGGGCAGCAGCTGAGAGTTCTTGACTGGGTATGGAGCGTGGGGGTCCCCCATGTACTTTGCAGAGGGGCCCCTCAAGTTTCGTTACGCCAATCTCCTTGCTTTACCAAAACAAACAAATGACTACAGATAAATACACTATACAAATAAATTGTATGTTTTCTATGGCCGTAAGTAACCGATGGAGGATTTTCGTAACATACTTGACTTCATTTTCGCAACTGGCATCTTGTCTGGTGGAGTTTCTTAATTTTAAGTCAATGGGTGGTATTGACAAGAAAACACAAATTGCATCACACTCCTACCTGATGGAAAATCCATTTAACCAGGTACAAATAGTTTATGTGCGGTACAGCTGCAGCATATGGGATTCTGGACACTGACCTGTACTTGCAAAGGAAAATGGGCATTAGACAAGCTACATAGAAATGCCAACTCACACCACTAGCTAATTATGAGGCACAAAAAGCTATTTAAAATGTGGGATATTGTTTAAAATCCAGTATGCCAGCAACTGTATTTAATAGACTCCAGTTGTAATAGGCCAACTGAAATGTAATCAGGATTCTTTCTTGTTAACTTTGCTGCTTTGATTTTGGTGAGCTAGAATAATGCTATAAAAATATTAGATTATTATGTTAACTTTTCGACATTAAAAAAATGAAACCACAAATTTGTCCCTGAAACCAAAAATAGGAAAGAAATATGTGTCAGAAGAATTTATGTATCACCGTTTCCGAGGAATACTTTTGGCTGCATTTACCAATGTCAAGATGCAGAAAGGCCTTAATCAAGGATTTTGAAAACAATAACTCAAGCGTTAAGGCTGGCTTTCTGCACTGGAGCTGTTCCAAAGTCTGATCGTAGTTGGTCTGCACTGACTGTGTTTTTGGTCTGCACTGCCATAACAGCAGTAACCACTACAAATAAAAGTGCAGCATTCCGAGGTCTCGAGGCAGATAATCAATAGCTCACAGCAGAACGTCAAACTCAATATTTATCTGGAAACAGATTTCGTTAATCCGTGGACTCTTACATCAACCAATGAGAAATGAACTGTATGTTGAAGCCGGTTTGATTGGGTATAGGTGACTAATCAGAATGGCTCAAGCATCAGTTGACATCCGGTTTTACTTTACAATAAGGCTATAGATGTCCAGTGCAAGAAGCGGTACAGAAATACCCTATCTCATCCCTATGTACTGTCCATTCTTGCTATCACTTTGAAGGTTCAACCACTTGAAATTCCTTCTACAACCAATGAGAATTGGTGTCTATGTTGAAGCCAATTTAATTGGCTTCAGGCAGCCAGTTAGAATTGCTAAATCACCGGATGACATTCAGTAACTCATACTTTTCCGTGGAAAGCAGTTCTGGTGAAAATACTCGCCCATCCCTAGCTACTATCCATGCTTGCTATCACTTCAAGTCCTCAACTACTTTATACTCCCTCTTCCAGGAACTGATAAATGGCATTGCCTTCATGATGTCCTATAGAGAGTTAGAATCAGCCTCCAGTAAGTATTCCATGTTACCATGCCCCCTTTACTTTCTTCAGGGGCTTTGAGGAAGCTGGAGGTGCAATGACTGCACACTGATGGTGGTGCTCTTTTGGAAAGACTTTGGTGAAAACACTGCTCTGGCTTTAAGGCGCGGGTTACTGGCTTCTGCTGTCCCTGCCCCTTCCTGATGACTAAGGTGATCCCTCTCCATGCGTTCGGTCTGCTCCTGATGATTTTTTTTATGCTTAGGAATTTGCATATTATTTTTGCTCACCTTAGAGCCTAGAGTTGCTCAAAGTTTGTTGTCATTTGAGACTTCCATTCGAAAGAGAGAGTGCAGTGTGTGGTGTGAAAAGAGCAGTTCTTTTGCCACATTGCACTGTAGACAACACAGCACCGGTACCAAGTGCCACAGAATGCTAGGAAAGGCAGAGACTGTCAAATGAAGGTGGGAGAAAACTGAGAAAGTTTCCAAAAGGGTGGAAGTGACCATGTTTCACCCTTTATATTCTTATGCCTGCGACTGTGTGTAAAAGGTGTTGCCTGTGTAATGCAGATTTCAGAGCACAGTGGCACTGAAGGTCTATCAGGCAGCAAGTAAGCTTTCAAAATGTCCCAGGATAGGAACAGAAAGGGTCGACTTGAGCCAACAGCGCAGAAGGTGATTCTTTCATCTCCAACATGAGATGTCTACTCCTCTTAATTAACCAATTGTCGTATCCCCTTGAACAGCTTACTACTGTAATTATGGCATGAAGAAGGCACAGATGCCACATTTTTGTAAGATTTCTGGGAGTCAACCCACTAAAGGTCGTTCTAGATTTCTCGATACACAAGAACACAACTTCGCATGGCCCTGCTTCTGCAAAGAGAATCTCCTCAAAGGCAGGAATATTTTTTTTCAGGCCACTCTCCTGTATCCCAGGTGTCTCGGTTAATGTTTTCTTCCAAAGGTCTTTGACTCCTATCAAAGACCCTTTGTTGTTCCATCCAGAAACCTCATGAAATTCATAAGAAAAGGTTGGTGCCACGGTGGTTCCCAGTTTGTGTCCCGTGGGATGCCCTTTGGAGAGTTGGAGGTTGGGGCTTTGGAAATCATCGGATGTCCACATCTAATCCCTTTGATCAATCTCATTTACCCTTCCCATCTACAGTACGAGTAAGAGTGCTGTTGGCTGTATAGGGCAGAAATTAGAAAATGGAGGCAAAGTAAACTCGACCACATAAGTGTTAAGAAACTCCACAGCAAAGAACTGGGCTTCAAGGAAGTTCGATCTGACCCAAACAGAAAGATAATATAAGCCCCAGGAACGTGTTGGGGAGACCGCGAAAACACAAGTATAAGGAATAAGAAAAAAGACTGTCTACTAGACAGGAGACTCAGAGTTATATATTGGTCCTGTTGTAATTGCAAAGTCTGTTATTTACTTTAAAGTAACTTTTAAATCAAATGAGAGTGCTTATAAGGAATGTTGTACCATGGACGGCCCAACCCCGTAAATAAAGGTTAAGTGCTCAACTAAATATTAATGGAAGGGTTTATATGAAGTATAGCAAATACTGTAATTTCAGTATGTGCTCTGTGGAATTAAATGTTAACTGAATTAATTACTCTTGGCATTCCAAGTATTTTATTCCGTACTCAGATGTGAATGTGAGTGGAAGTGGTGAGATATTTAAATGCCAAAATCTATTGTAGTCGGATGGAGTGCTGTGCTATAATACACCTTCCATTTGCATCAATGTATACATTTTAAGGAATGTATGCGGTCATAGAAGAGTATGTCCGGAAATTTATGCAAATCATAGATTTTCCGTTTTACTCTGTATTTTGACAGAATATCGGAAAATAAATATTGTGACCAAAATATTGTGCTAAGAATATCAAGGACTCAAATATCGATAAGGTAACTTTCTATAGAAAAGCAAAGTTTTACTATAGCTAGCTCCACATATAAGTACCTTGACGATATATATATATCTTCAAGGTTCGAAGACGTGCTAAGAATTAAGTTAAGCATAGTAAATCTATACTTACCAATTTGCACTTTCTCTATATTGGTCCTCAATATTTTTTACACAATATTATGTACAAACGATATTTCTGTTTTCGATATTCTGTCAGTGATCCACTTTTTTTGTTCAGCCTTTTTGATCCATCGCGAAAACATTTTTTCACAATGGAGAAAGCCATTCCCATAAGTCTCCATTAAATATGGGGGTGAACCCTTTAGTTTCCATCCTTGGAAAGGCATTTACTAAATTCTATACAACAGTGCAGGCCGTATTTATCTCTTGGCCGGTAGTTCCCATCCCACCAGGTCGGTGGAGGGATGTCCTTTGCTCCCCTGGTGGATAACCACCAGCTAAATCTAGAGATCCTCTCCTGTCAGGCGGGGATCTCTCTACTGTATAGGGGGCCACTACGGATCTTTTTAAAGCAGTAATGTTTGCTGAGCAGGCAATCAATCAATCAATCAATCAACCATTTGTAGAGCGCACTACTCACCCGTGAGGGTCTCAAGGCGCTAGAGGGGGTGGGGGATGAAGCAGCTACTGATCGAACAGCCAGGTCTTGAGAAGTCTCCTGAAGGTCAGCAGGTCTTGGGTCTGTCGCAGGTGGATGGGGAGTGTGTTCCATGTCTTGGTGGCTAGGTGGGAGAAAGATCTGCCACCGGTGGTCGTTCGGCGGATGCGTGGGACGGTGGTGAGGGCGAGGTCAGCGGAGCGAAGCTGGCGGTTCGGGGTGTAGAAGGTGAGTCGTTCGTTGAGGTATGCTGGTCCGGCATTGTGGAGTGCCTTGTGAACATGGGTGAGGAGCTTGAAGGTGATCCTCTTGTTGACCGGGAGCCAGTGCAGGTCTCTCAGGTGGGCGGTGATGTGGCTGTGGCGAGGGATTCCGAGGATGAGGCGTGCGGAGGCGTTTTGTATGTGTTGGAGTCTTTTCTGGAGTTTGGCCGAGGTTCCCGCGTAGAGGGCGTTGCCGTAGTCCAGCCTGCTGCTGACGAGGGCTTGGGTGACCGTTCTTCTGGTTTTGGTGGGGATCCATCTGTAGATCTTGCGGAGCATGCGGAGGGTGTTGAAGCAGGAGGAGGAGACATTGTTGACTTGCTGGGTCATAGAGAGCGTTGAGTCCAGGATGAAACCCAGTTTGCGTGCGTGGTTGGTGGGTGTCGGGGCAGCTCCCAACGTGGCCGGCCACCAGGAGTCGTCCCATGTGCAGGGGGTGGAGCCGAGGATGAGGACCTTCGTCTTGTCAGAGTTCAGTTTCAGACGGCTGGTCTTCATCCACTCTGTGACTGCCTTCATTCCATCGTGAAGGTTGGATTTGGCAGTGGCCGGGTCCTTGGTGAGGGAGAGGATCAGCTGGGTGTCATCGGCGTACGAGATGATGTTGAGGTGGTGCGCTCGGACGATGTTGGCAAGCGGTGCCATGTAGATGTTGAAGAGAGTCGGGCTGAGGGATGATCCATGTTTAAAGCTTTGCAAACCATTTCAGACATGGGCAGGGATACTGGGTGATGGTCGCGGGACCACTATCAGTGTGACCAAGTGGCTTCTGATAGAGCAGACTGCTGAGTCAGTGTTACTGACGTCCGAGTCAGTGGAGGCTCCGCCAACATTAACCTTGTAGTTACCCCAACTATAAAAAAAAAAGGGGGAGGAACCACCGGGTTGGCGGAATGGGTGAACGGGAAATTTGCAACACCTCTCCCCCGACTTGCCAAACCCTACATCATACGATTCATGCCTTATTTCCCCAGACTGGGTATCAAACTACAAAACATTTGTGAATATTCACAAACTTTCAAGTCTACAAGTGTTCACGGACTTTTTCATTTTCCTTCTTCACTCTTCTCCCCCCAAAATGCCTTAATGTGACACTCCTACTCTCAGACAGTACAGCTAATATGCTTCATCTGAACTACAGTCAGAAAAGTCCCCTGATTTTGTGTCTCAGAATAAAAGAATTTCTACCCGCAAGTTAGTTTTTGGACAGGTAGGTAAATTTGCGCGCACAAAACAACTGTGAAATCATATGGTGTTATGTCGACATACAGTTCTCGTACTTTATACCATTGCATTAAACACTGATAAATGTTGCTGATACATCCATGACAGTATCATCTATTTAATTTAAAGCATACCTTTCACACTCTGTTGTTTCTTTGTATTACAGAAGCTGTAAAGAATCCATCCTTCTTACTGTGGTGCAGCCCTACCCTGTAAGTATGCTGCAACGTGGACATTTATAAAATAAGCAGGGCCGCTAGAATTATGAAGCAACAGAGGGCTAAATTATATTGGAAGGAGGACTAAATTATGCAGGAAGAAAAAGCAAATAATGCAGCATAATGCGGCACATTATGCGGCAGTATTATTTTGCTATTTTGTCATTTTAATATAGCCTTATAGCCCGCCGTAGCAGGCTATACTGGCTATTAAAGGCCCGCTCCAGCGTTAAAGGCCGAAGGCAAGGGCCTTTAACAAGGGAGCGGGACTTTAATAGCCGGTATAGCCCAGCTGCGAAGGGCTATAAGGCTATTAGAACATTCTGCCACTAGAGGGCAGAATGTTCTAACAAATTAAACAGAGGCCTCTCGGAGCCCGAAGGGATTGAAATCCCCTATGGCTCCGAGAGGCCTTTGTTCAAACAACATTGGAATGTTGCTCTGTGGGCCTTTACCGGCCCGTAGAAGCTCGGAGCACTCCATTGTATTCAATGGAGTGCTCCACATTCCAATGTTCTAATGTAGCCTTATAGCCCGCCGTAGCGGGCTATACCGGCCATTAAAGTCCCGCTCCAGCGTTAAAGGCCCGAGCCGAAGGCGAGGGCCTTTAACAAGGGAGCGGACCTTTATTGGCCGGTATAGTCCAGCTACGAAGGGCTATAAGGCTATTAGAACATTCTGCCACTAGAGGGCAGAATGTTCTAACAAATAAAACAAAGGCGTCTCGAAGCCTGAGGGGGTTTAAATCCCCTCGGGCTCCGAGATGTCTTTGTTCACAGCAATAGCTGTAAACAAAAGCAACATTTGAATGTTGCTCTGCGGGCTTTACCGGCCCGTAGAAGCACGGAGCACTCCATTGTATTCAATGGAGTGCTCCACATTCCAATGTTGTAATATTAATTAATACTGATAGGAGTAACGTTTGACCTAAACCAAAACGGTATTACGTCTGCATTGGGGACCATTCAACCTTTGAAAAAGTTCTGCAACTATGTAGCAGCCTATGTAGTTTTTAAAAGATTATGATTTCTTTCTGCTAGTCTTTTGTTTAAATCTGCTAATCATGCGGGAGACAGTGAGTGAGATTATGTGGCAAGTGCAGTTGTTTAATAGTTAAGTGGAAAACGCGATTGGTGCTGAATCGCATATTTCTAGAGGTCTTGCATATGAGCAACCTAAAATTGAACCAGGCCACAATCACACCGTTTGGGAAGGTGTGAGGGATAAAAACTGTAAGAATGTGATTGTGCTTGATGTTCCCTGTTGCTTGCCTTAAATCATTCCAAATGAAAGCACGATCTAAATCAAACACACAAACGGAACTCCTTCCATTTTATGCAACCCAAACGCTACTGACCAGCAAGTAAAGAAGCACATAGCAGGTACTAGAAAGCGCTACACTTAGGCGATATCTGTTCGTTTCTATGCACTGGTATATTCAAAAAGTATATTTCATTTATAATTACTACAGCAGGATTCATTTTTTCTAAAATATAGCCCCACCTAACTGAATTGAAAGGCGTGCTAGCAACTGACTATAAAGAGGAACCAATTCTGGGCCTCATTTACAATATTTTGACGCACAGCAGCGCAGCAAACCTTCCTGCTGCGCTGCCGAGCGTCAAAATGAAAGGCAGTAATGCGCTGCATCTATAAGATACTTCTTATTCCTGTTATTTTCCCCTGCGCTGGCGCACAATGAGCTGCCGTGCAACAACGCAGGCACCCTTGCACCATGCTGCAAGGGTGTCTGTGTTGTAGGGGTGATTGTTTTTGTGCAGGAAGGGACACCTTCTTGCACAAAAACAATGACGAGAGGTGTTTTCCTCTCTCTATGTGTGCTGCAGAATGCAGCACATATAGAAAAAGGAAAAACGAGGAGAAATAAAGGTATTTCTCCTTGTTACGCCTCCCTTACGCCCCCTTCTGGGGAGGCGTAGGAATTGGACGCATTCCTAGGTTTACAAAACCTTGTAAATCTAGGAATACGTCAGGTTCCATTAATGTTGCGTGTGAACACCCACAGCAACACCTATGGAAGCCCCTTTCACACAGAGTAATGCGTGAAATGGGGCCTTATTTACAAGGCCATGAAAAGTCACGTAGGGGGCTTTACGTGGCTTTGTAAGTATGGGCAGGCACTCTGCGCCGCCGGTGCGTCAAAAAAAGTGATGCACCGACAGCACAATGGGCTTGTAAATAAGCCCCTCTGTATTTAAAAAAAAATCACTGCATCCTCTCAGACGTTCATTTTCAGGCCACAAAGACATCAACTGAGGCTAAGACCCATCAGAAGAAGGCTCCCCAATAGTTGTAGAGCAAAAGATGACTTTTTTGATAAGATGCTTTGTAGTTAGACATGATATTCAATGTTATTGCTTAACATATCATTTACTAATGATGTCATGCAATGTGATTTATATTTTACTATAATATACAGCTTTTAAAAAACCAAAAAAGGAAAAGAGGACAACGGTTTTATTCTTTCACAAAGGTCAGGAGATTTACATTCCAGATGGACTGTGGCACTCAGGGACTTCCACAAATGTAGTGCCAGGCTTACTAATAACCGAGAAGAGGTCCCACACTGTGTTTTATGGCAATATTTGTTATACAGCAGGCTTAGTTTCAAGCACTGAGCGCTTTACTGAGAGCATTTTTATTAGAGCAGGAGCATCTCAAACATGGCGTGCTGTGTGCTTTGAAAAGAGAGAGTGTGTGTGTGTGTGTGTACATTTATATATATATATATATATATTGCGCTCACTCTCCGTCTTTCTCCCCTTCCACTCACGATCGGGTGCTTCGTTGCGCGGTGACGGACACCGCGCGGATCAACACAATCCCCAGCTCACAGCACAACCATAGATGCACCAGCACTCACAGGAACGTTATCTCCCAAAATTTTATTGGGTTCTTTTACACGACCAGACGCGTTTCGGCTGCCGCCTTTATCAATAGTGGCCGGCGACGGCTTGAGACAAGTATAAATACACCAGTACTGATGAACATAAACAAAGGACACCTCGACTTACTCCAGTCAAAGGTGTCGGCCATTACTAAACAGGTTACTTGATAACGTATAACATTGGTGTAGTCCGTCAAACTGGGAAAATGCTTACAACATAGTAACATACTCCCCTGAATGGGCTTAAATAATGAAAAGACATTTTCTTCTCCCACTTTACACATACTGGACACAATAAACAATCAACAATCTTGCCCTGAATGGGCTTATTCTTAGACCTTCCTGTGTTCATTCCACCTAATGTGGAGGATGTATGACAGACCACCGTGCCTAAGCTTCCTGTTAAAATCTCACTTACTTCATCATAACGGTACACTTTATTCTCCCAGATTCACAGTTTTCCAGAAACCATTACAGATGCACAGCCATTTCTTCACCACTATTGATACCTCCTGGTCTCTTTGTTTGATTATCAATAATATACCTTGATTCTAATCTACGCAATTGCAGTTGTCTATTGCCCCCTCTCACATTCATGGGCACTTGGTCCATACAAAAAAAGCTTAAAAGATCTCTGTTGCTCTGATGAAACATCTCAAAATGCCTCGCCACTGGGTAGGTGGGATCCCTGTTCTGTATAGCCCTGAGGTGTTCCAAAATCCTTATCTTTGTTGGATGGATCGTACTTCCAATGTAGCGTAAGCCACACGGACATACCAGACAGTACACCGTGTGGCTAGTGTTACAATTCATCAGACTTTTAATTTTCCTCGGTTCCCTCATTCCCGGCACCGCATACTCCAGCACTTTTTTGCTATTTCTGCATGCCCTACACTTGAGACATGGGTAAAACCCCGCCAATTTCCCAAACGGTGGTGCTCTACTCTCATTCCCACAGTGACTCTGGACTAAGCTGCTGCGTAGAGATCTTGCTCTCCTAAAAGTCAATAGGGGTGCTTTTGGCAAATCCTTCCCTATTACTGGGTCTGACCTCAGGACATGCCAATTTTTGGCAAAAATGCTTCTAATATCCGAGGCATCCCCAGAATAGTCTGTGATCATCCTCAGACTATTAGCTTTAGTATCTTTTTCTTTGACTTTCTGTACACTAGGTGCGCTGCTAGCTATCAAGTCCTTTCTGGGTTTCCTTTCAGCTTTGACTTGGCCTCCTCTAGAGTCTCTTTACGGTAACCTCGGGCCTCAAACCTATTCATGCTGTCCTTAGCTGCTGCCTGAAAAATCACAGGGGCGCGTGCAGTTCCTTTTTATTCTTAATAATTCGCCATATGGGATGCTAGTTATTGTTTTCCCAGGATGGCAACTGCTTGCATGCAGCACGGAATTCCCTGCGGTCGGTTTCCTGTGCAATGCCGTGCACAATCTTCCGTCCGCAGGAAAAACCTTCAGGTCCAAAAAGCTAACCATTTCCGTGCTAACTTCACCTGTGAACTTGAGGTTGAGGTTATTCATATCAAGGACATCAATGTATTCTTTAGCTGATTGCTCTGTGCCTCTATAAACGATAAATAAATCGTCTATATACCTGTTCGAGCTTAGAACCCTGCGGGTCCAAACTGCGTTCCCCTCTGCCCAGGCCACCTGCTTCTCCCACCAACCCACGAAAAGATTCGCGTAGCTGGGGGCGAAGCAGGTGCCCATCGCAGTGCCGCGTATCTGCTTGAATAATTGATCCTGGAAAAGAAAGATATTGTTCACTAGGCAAAATTCCACAAATTCCAATATCATTTTGTTATGCTCCGCTAAATTCATTGATTTAGTTCCTAAAAACCATCTCACAGCCTCTGTTCCCTGAAGATGATCAATGCTCGTATAGAGGCTTGAAATATCAAGTGTTATCATTACCAAGTCCTCATCCCAAACTAAATTCTCAATTTTTGTCAAAAAGTCTTTAGTGTCTTTTGTGTATGAAACCAGTTCTTTAACAAAAACAAAAAGGAAATAGTCCACGAACCTTGACATATGCTCCGTCAGGCTCCCTAGGGACGACACGATTGGGCGGCCTGGTGGACAGGTCGCATGTTTGTGCAGTTTCGGAAGATGGTAAAAAGTCGGTATACGGGGATGTTTACATTCCAAAAAGGCAAACTCCTCCTTACTCAGCATCCCTCTGTGATACCACTTATTCAGGAGTGCCCGGTAGGCATTGATACTTTCCTCAAATGCTTTCCTTGTCACTCTAGTATAACTTGTCACATCATTCAACTGCACTATGGCCTCGTTTATATAGTAGTCATTTGTCATCAGGACTACATTCCCGCCCTTATCGGACGGCTTGCACACAATGGTCTTGTCTTCTTTCAAGTCTGCAATTGCTTTTCTCTGCAGTTCCGTGATGTTCCCTCCGCCTTTCTTTTTATTATTTGAATTGCGAAGTTTTAGAAGATCCTTGGTCACTATATCAGTGAAGACATCTATGGAGTCAACTGGCATTAGAGGACAAAACCTTGACTTAGGTTTAAATGGGCTACCAGGATTGATCTGTGTAGCCTCTGTCCAATTCACATTGAGCACCAATGATGGAATCAGTGATGTAGGATTCCCTTCTTCTGCCAGGTCCTCCAATACTGCTAGAATCTCAACATCGCCAGCTGTGAGATTATTACTTCTGCTTACGTCACTGGTGATTCTAGTTGGAGCAAGACGTTCCTTGCCTTTAAAATATTTCAGCAATTTCATTTTCCTACAAAACTTAAATAGGTCAATTTTGGTCTGTGTGTATTCAGATGCTTTCGTTGGGCAGAAGCTCAAACCTAGTTGCAACACCTCTTCTTCTACCTTCTTCAATTTCCTTGGTGTTAGGTTTACAACCGTGAGCATTTCTACATTCATCTTTTGCTCCACTGTTTATTGCTCCGAGTCACTCTTGGGGAGGCGCTGCTGGTGCTTCCGCCAACCGCCTCTCCTCGTCCGACGTTTGCTTTCTTTTTTCTTTGTTGTAATTTCTCCGGTGGCTTTCCTCTCCCCCCTTTGCCCCATGTTTCTCTGATGACTTGAAACTCCTCAAAAAAGGGGCCAATACGGGGGCTGCCGCTTGCGCAGATCCGGAAGCTCCGCTTTCTCTTTCGTCTTCACTTTGTTCAATATCAGTGACCTCTGACTCAGAGGTTTCTCTATATTCCACTGCAGTCTTACTTTTATTACTTAGAAGCTGCTTCCTTGGTTGATCGTACCTCTTTGCAAATGTTAAAATGCGGCCCTGTAGGTAATCCCTCTCGTCCCTTTCGAACTTGTCCTGTTTCCGCAGTTTTATTTTTTGTTCGTACACTTTAAGGCGTTTTTTCATGGCCTCACGTAATTCATCCTGCTTGTTCTTGTCGTTGTCTATGGCAATCTGCTTCTCCAATTCCTCGATATCACGTAGTGCTTGTTCCCTATCGCACCATGCAAATTTAATGAGAATGACTAGCATTCCCTTAGATGAGGCCGCCGTATGCTCCGCCCATTCCTCGAGCAATAACGGATTCGGATTTTCATATGCGGGGACCGTATATATTCTTAGTCCCCGCGGTACCCTCTCGACCTCAATGTAGTTTTGGAGGGAGGTTGCCTCCCACCACTTGCGGGTCTCTCGTTCATAAAGCTTTCTAAGCGAGAGAATTGGTCTTTAAGTAGATTAGTGCCGGTAGCTGGTACGCGGCTGTTCCCGCTATGTCCTCCGTTTCTCTGTGAGTCTTTTTTCTTGAAAATGTCTGTAGCTGCCTCACGCCGTGCTTCCTCATCAAACATGCTACTAGAGCGTGTTGCTCCTTACACGTGTAATAAACGTTCCTTCGATCTGCCGAGTTACTTCTCTGCTCGAACGCTCAGCCGAGCGCCGACTTCTGTCAATTTCACCGGCTCCTCATTACGCTTTCAACTTCCTCTGTGAAGCGTCCCGCTACATTGTTCCCAATGCAGCTTTTTCGGACTCCGCTGATACAATGTTGCACTTGACTCGCTTTCTCGGCGGTGAAGGGAAATTAACACCGCGCTCACTCTCCGTCTTTCTCCCCTTCCACTCACGATCGGGTGCTTCGTTGCGCGGTGACGGACACCTCGCGGATCAACACAATCCCCAGCTCATGGCACAACCATCGATGCACCAGCACTCACAGGAACGTTATCTCCCAAAATTTTATTGGGTTCTTTTACACGACCAGACGCGTTTCGGCTCACGCCTTTATCAATAGTGGCCGGCGCCGGCTTGAGACAAGTATAAATACACCAGTACTGATGAACATAAACAAAGGACACCTCGACTTACTCCAGTCAAAGGTGTCGGCCATTACTAAACAGGTTACTTGATAACGTATAACATTGGTGTAGTCCGTCAAACTGGGAAAATGCTTACAACATAGTAACATACTCCCCTGAATGGGCTTAAATAATGAAAAGACATTTTCTTCTCCCACTTTACACATACTGGACACAATAAACAATCAACAAATGTAGTGCCAGGCTTACTAATAACCGAGAAGAGGTCCCACACTGTGTTTTATGGCAATATTTGTTATACAGCAGGCTTAGTTTCAAGCACTGAGCGCTTTACTGAGAGCATTTTTATTAGAGCAGGAGCATCTCAAACATGGCGTGCTGTGTGCTTTGAAAAGAGAGTGTGTGTGTGTGTGTACATTTATTTATATATATATATATATATATATATATATATATATATATATATATATATATATATATATATATACATACACACTTAGGGGCTGATTACGATGGCGGACGGACTGGAGTCCGTCTGCCATCGTGGTGGAGACCGGGACCGTCCGCAATAAATGCGGCGGTCCCAAGACACTAAATCAGGATGCGACCGCCACCATGGCGGTCGCATCTGTATTTAACATTGCGGCAGGTGCTGCTGACAGCAGCACCCGCCGCAAGTTAAAATGGCATGTTGCGCATTTCACCGCACTACTTGGCAGGCACCACACTGTCTGCCACTTGGTGCAGTGAAATGTTGGGGGGTACCCAGTGCACCCACACCTCCCAAACACAAGGGGGGCCCGCAACGGGCCCCCAAAACCAATCTCCACCAGCCTTTCAATGGCGGTTTACCCGCCATGGAAAGGCTGGCTTCCGCCAGCATCGTAATTTGGCGGACGGTGCCTGCTAGGCACCGCCACCATTTTAGGCATGCTGACCGCTCCGCCAGGCAATCGGAACGATTGCCTGTAGCGGTTCCGTGGCGGACGGTCTTTGCGACCGCCGCGGTCTGAAAGCGATTCCCACCGCCATCGTAATTTGGCGGTGGGAAAATTGCTGTCAGATGGCGGAAGGATCGCCACCGCCGGACTGGCGGTGGCGGTTCTTCCGCCATCATAATCAGCCCCATAGTTAGGTCCAGATGAGGCCAGACTCCAGGATAGATGGAATGTGAGCAAGTAATTGTGACAGTGTTAGCCAACACACTGCAGAGAAGTTTTTATACTACACTTTGTTTTAAACTGCATCTATACATATCTTACACTGCATATTTCTGAAATTTCAGGCTCCGGATGATGAAGGGTCTTGCCCAAGACAGGGGTTATTCCCTTAAAACGTTAAATTCAGATTAGAACTCTAATCTCTACGTTCTAAGATCCATCGCTAAACTACACTCAACTCGAATGAGCTACATTTTATGAAGGAGTCCTCCTAATCCAGCTATACACCATCAAAAATCTGATTATGTTGGAAACATAACCAACTCCTAATATCAGGAGAAAACCTGCTGTTAACTTTGCTACTGCTTTTCTATAATCACACCGAGGCCTGCACTCTTCAGTTCCTTATTACGATCATATCATGGCTGCACCAACTTTTTCTTTATTTCCCTTTATCTCAGAGTGTACACATTTGATTTTTTTCACATAGCCGCTTTAAATGCAAAAATATCCTTGCAAATAGGGAATTATGTTGGATAAAATAGGAATATTTTAAATGGGGTAACTCTCACATTTTGTGAAATGTCACCAAAACATCAGCGCTTCACAGCACTTTTAAAATATGCTTTAAGACATCTTTAAGTCTGTCAGCCGGTTAATTGCATGTACAGCAAACAACAAGCATTGTCAAAGCCAATAGGTCAGGAAATGGACTCTAGTCTTTTGGTTTTGGCAATTATTGTCTTGTTCTTCCACGGTTTTGCAAAACTTTATTGTTGAGGAAGGTCTTGTGCCCTCATCAATCTTAAAATAAAACAAAATGGCTAAAGAAAAAATATTTTTTGGTCTCAAAAAAGTACACATTTTCATAGTAGTACCTTGCACTGAAGGAAACTATGGGGGTCATTACGATGGCGGTCGGAAAACCTCCCCGACCGCCATGGTAGCGGGAAAAGACCGCCCGCATGGTCCGCGGTATCACCGCCGGTCGAATTACGATGACCAGCGCTCGAAATCCGACCGCGGCGGTCGGATCGTGGGCCTTAACATTGCGGCGGTTGCTGCTGCCCGCAGCACCGCCGCGATGTCCAAATGGGCCTGTCCAGCATTTCCCTGCACTACGTGGCAGTCACTGCACAGTGCCTGCCACCTGGTACAGGGAATTTCGGAGGCCATGGGTACCCCCCAGTGCACCCTCCCCCAACATCGGGGGCCCGCAACGGGCCCCCGGAAGACAATCTCTGCATGCCTTTCCATGGCGGTCTGACCGCTGCGGAAAGGCTGGCTACCGCCGGCATCATAATCGTGCCGGCGGAGCCTGCTCTGCACCGCCACCATTATCCCGGTCCTTTTCCGCCCGCCAGGCAGGAGTGCGGATGGTGAGCGGCGGGAAAGCGGCAGTCGGAATTTCCCACCGCTGCGGTCGCCACCGCCATCCTAATCGGACCAGCGGTTTTCTGGCTTGCGGTGCGGGCGGATCTTCACCGCCAATCCGACGGGCACCGCCGCCGCCCGGGCGGTCGACATTTGACCGCCATCGTAATGTGCCCCTATGTTGTGTGTGGTTGTGCTCCTTGTGAAATTGTAGAATGACATTGCTCACAGTGACGTCAACCAATGTCCCATGATATGCTGGAATAGGTGGAAGAAAAATGTGACTGGTGCAACAACAGACTAATGGATGAAGTCTGTCTGAAAACCTCTATTAGTAAATATATTATACACACAATTGTAGTAAAATCAGTAGGTCTTCGCTAACACCAGACCTAAAAAAGGCAATCCGTCTGGCATTGTCTGCAGCCTCTTTCCTATGCTAATGGGTTTTTTGTAATATGTTTGTAAATCTATATTACAAGTAGCTAGGGTTGAAAAGATAGATAAATAGAGAGGCCTGCAGATGCAGATAGAGAGGGTTGTATAGTTAGTGTTGCATAGCTAGATACATAGCTAGATGGATAGGTATTGATAAGGAGATAGATAGACGGTTGCATAGATAGAGCGGGCTACATAGATAGATAGATAGATAGATAGATAGATAGATAGATAGATAGATAGATAGATAGATAGATACTAATGGTTGCATACCAAGAGAACATTGCGCAGATATAGAAAGGTGCCTAGATAGATGGATACATGGATATTCGGAGTTGCTAAGATAGATAGATAGATAGATAGATAGATAGATAGATAGATAGATAGATAGATAGATAGATAGATAGGAATTTCCTGACTCCCCTGTCCTGGCTCCAAGCTGGCTGCAGGGAAAAGGCAGTGGTGATAGGGCCTTTGTATGAAGGCAGAGTACAGCCTACTCAGTTGCAAGTGGGGCTGTGCCAAGCTCTGCCACCCCACCTTGCCAACAGATGGCCATTCAAGCACACCTAATTCCTTTATTGTGTGACTATCTGGGAGGAAAAAATCCACAAAATCCTAACTGCCAACTACACCAGGTCATGTGACCCAGGGGAGGCTACAGGCACCAAATGGGATCACTGACATAATATCGAGTACAAAAATATCCCCATACACAAATATCGACACATAAATATCGCTGTCAAAAATATCGACATCCTATCTTTAAAATGTAAAGTTTAAAAATATCGAAAAAATAATATCAATGTAAAAAATATTGATGTACAAAATATCGTTTTTTTAATATATATAAAAAATTATGTTAAATAAATTAAATAATAAAATTAACTTTTAAAAAATTATTTGGATGTAATGTACATTTTAACAAATATAATAAATAATTGTAATTTAAAAAATTTTAACATACATATATAAAATGCAATATATATACATATATTTACTTTAAAAAAATTAAACTAAGAATTATAATTTATTTTAAAATGTTATAAATATATATAAATGTACAAATAAATATATATATATATATATATATATATATATATATATACACCTATAACATAAATTATAATTAAAAAAATCTTATAAATTAAAACATTAAAATATCTAATAATTTTTAAACTTACATTTTGCACTCCATTGAGTGCAACAGTAGGGAAACTGTTGGATAGCGTAGGGGTAAAAATTGTTATTCCCACTCCAGTGAGTGCAACAGTAGGGAAAGTGTTGGATTGCAAAAGGGAAAAAATTACTATTCCCACTCCAGTGAGTGCAACAGTAGGGAAAGTGTTGGATAGCGGAGGGGAAAAAATTACTATTCCCACTCTAGTGAGTGCAACAGTAGGGAAAATATTGGATAGCAGAGGGGTAAAAATTACTATTCCCCCTCCAATTACTGCAACAATAGGGAAAGTGTTGGATAGAGGAGGGGTAAAATTACTATTCCCACTCCAGTGAGTGCAACAGTAGGGAAAGTGTTGGATAGCGAAGAGGTAAAAATTACTATTCCCACTCCAGTGAGTGCAACGGTAGGGAAATTGTTGGATAGCGAAGGGGAAAAATTACTATTCCCACTCCAGTGAGTGCAACAGTAGGGAAAATATTGGATAGCAGAGGGGTAAAAATTACTATTCCCACTCCAGTTACTGCAACAGTAGGGAAACTGTTGGATAGCGGAGGGGTAAAATCTACTATTCCCACTCCAGTGAGTGCAACAGTAGGGAACGTGTTGGATAGCGGAGGGGTAAAAATTACTATTCCCACTCCAGTGAGTGCAATAGTAGGGAAAATGTTGGATAGCGGAGGGGTACAAATTACTATTCCCACTGAAATCAATTCAAAATTAAAATAAAACAAAATATCAATACAAAAGATGTTAAAAAACAAATAAAGAAAACATATATAAACATATAATAAATAACAAAAGATAGAAGCATATTATAATGTTAAAAAAATGAAAAAAATACCTACAAAAAGTGTTTTATACAAATTGTAAAAAAAATGTACAAATAACTATATTTAATAGAAATTAATTGTAATCAAAAACATTACCTAAATTTAATATTTTTTATTTCCTACCCTATAGCACCACACAATTCACAACACATATCTAAATTTATTAAAAAGTGTACCTCCATAATTAACATAAATAATTATGAAATTAACCAAATATTATTAATTATAAAACAAATTAAAACAGATAAAAATTAATTTACTCACCAAACGTTACCCCTATAAAACTAAAATCCAAACACAAAATAAAAATAAACAATTACTATAAATATTTATCAATTAATGAATGAATATTAATGAGCAACTAATTATTAATTAATGAAACCTAAAATACTTTCCACCCTCTACCCCAATAAACACCAAAAGACATACCTAAAAATCATTACACAATTTACATAACTAATTTTACATTATTAAATTAATATCAATTAACAACTTATTAATTAATCTAAAAGAATTTACTTCCCACCCTGTACCACTATACACCCCACAACTTACATCTCAAATTAATTACACATTTGCCATATTTAATGTTTAATTAATTAATAACAATTAATTAACAATTAATTATTAATTAATTATAAATAAATTACTTCCCACCCTATTCCCCTATAAACCCCACCACCCATTCCTAAAAAATGACACAATTAAGATAATTAATTACCAATTAATTAATAATAATATTAACTAGCAATTGATAAATAATATTAATTCCCACAATTAACACTTCAAAATATAAAATAAATAAATATTAATATCTAAAAAATATTAATACATTTATTAAAAATAAATTACTTCCCACCCTATTCCCCTATAAACCCACAACCTGCTCCTACAAAAATGACAGTTAATTACTAATAATTAACAACCAATTAATGAATAATTACTAATAAATTAATTACCACAATTAACATTATAAAATATAAATTAAATAAATATTAATAATTTAAAAATATTAATAATTGTATTATAATTAAATTACTTCCCACCCTATTCCCCTATAAACCCACAACACGCTCCTAAAAAAATAACACAATTAACATAATTACCAATTAATTAATTAATAAGAATTGTCAACCAATTAATAATTAATAAAAATATAAATTAAATAAATATGAATAAATTAAAAATATTAATAATTTGATTATATTTAAATTACGTCCCACCCTATTCCCCTATAAACCCACAACCCGCTCCTAAAAATACCCCACAATTACCATAATTACCAATTAATTAATTAATACAAATTAACGACCAATTAATTAATTAATAATAAATTAATTCCCACAATTTACACTATAAAATCAAAATTTAATAAATAAAAAATATTAATTAATTAATTATAATTAAATTACTTTCCACCCTATTCCCCTATAAACCCACAACCCGCTACAGAACTGCAAAACGCAAAATTTAATTAACATAAAATTAATAACTACTACAAATTTAACACATACATTAAAAAACAAAAGCAATACTTATACAAAAAATATCACATGCTTTTAAAATGCATACTAAAATACATAACACTAATTTAAAAATCGATATTTTAAACAACTATATTTTTGCAAACGATATTACTAACTTTGATATTTTTAAAAACGATATTTCTTACCTTAAAGTCGATATTCTTGACAACGATATTCTTGTTGTCGATATTTCTGTATCTCGATATTTCCAACTCGATATTAGTGTAGGTCGATATTTGCAACTCGATATTCTGTCTGTGCACCCCACCAAATGGCAGGGAGCAGGAAAATACTAACTTTCTAGAAATGGCATCTTCAAAATTGTAATTTAGCACTTATTAAATGTAATAATGCAACCCAATGTTATCCTATTGGACAGTTAGGCCTAATATTAGTGAAAAACGAATTTAGATGCTTTTCACTACCAGGACATGTAAAACTTACAAGTACGTGGCCAGCCATTTAATTATAATGTACCATCACAAATGGGCTACCTAGGGTACCTTAAGGGTGACCTATATGCAATAAAGGAGAGTTTAAGGCTTGGCAAGGGGTTATATTGCCAAGCCGAATTGGCAGTTTAAAACTGCATTCAGGCTGCAAGGGGCAGACCTTGGACATGTTTTAAGGGGCTTCTTAAGTGGATGGCACATTAAGTGCTGCTAGTTCACTCGTAGCATTTAATTTAAATGGGTATATGGTATATCACTCTGCAAGGGACTTATAAGTAAATCAAAGATGCCAATTAGGTGTAAGATAATTGTACCATGTTTAGGGTAGTGAGCACAAATACTTTAGCAGTGGTAAAGTGCATAGCTTCCCAAGGCCAACAAAAACAAATTCAGCAAAAATTGGAGGGAAAAAGGCAAAATGTTTGGGGGTGACCCTGCAGAGCGGGCCAGGTCCAACAGTTAGACATTTAGATAGGTAGATAGAGAGACAGAAAGACAGATAGATAGATAGATGGATAGATAGATAGATAGATAGATAGATCAGGAGATGGTAGAAAGTGTCCTGCCATCACATCAGGCTCTAAACACAAAGACAAAACTAAAGTAGCAATAACGGGGAAAAAACCCATTGGCACTGAAGGAAACATTTTTAGTGCAGATGTGCTCCTTGTGAAAGAGCAAAATGGAGTTATTCAAAGTGAAGTTAGCCAGTGGCTGAAGTAACTGACACATTGGCCTATGCTGTATGCTGTAGTGGGCAGAAACAAAATGTGAATGACACAAAACGACAGAACAATGGATGAAGAAAGGTGTCTGAAAGCCTCTTGAAATAAGTATTTTAAACATCCAATTTTAGTAAAATCAAAAGGTCTTGGCTAACGCTAGACCTGAGAAGGGCTTTGTATACATAAATGGCTGCAAGAGTCTGTGTGTTCTGAGTGTTGTTAATTTTTGCTTTGAAAACATCAGGGCTAGTATAGATGGAACAAATGGTGCATTAGCGCACATCATGTTTGTTTTCAATTTTGTTGCACATAGTGGTGTACACTTTATCGGTCTCAGCAGGCTCATTTGATTGTACAAGGAGTAGAGCAGCCAAGCCTCATTAACAGAAGTAAGGTTTTACCAAATGTATCCCCCATTCCATTGGACAAACAAGTTGTCACCTTCTTCTATAGAACTTCTAGTTTTAGCTTTTGGAGAGGATTGGAAATGTGATCATGGTTATGATATTTGGTGACAACAAAGAATCCTAAAAATAATTTGTTGTGGAAAGAACTTATCACAAGGTTATTCAATACACTGGCTGGGTTAACTTACAGGAAGTCGGGGTGTCAGCGGCAAGTTAAAATAAACCGCCGACAGCCATCCTAAAAAGGTACAAGTATACAATACTTATCATTGTTCTTACTTCCAGGCCCACATAAATGTAATAATTTTCAACCTTTCCACATTTATTTGATAATGATCTCATGAAAGACAGAGTAGATCCAGGCTATGCACTCAGTTGCTCAGGTTTTCAATTGGCTCTTTTAGAGTTAGAGAACGCTGTTATGTTGATTTCAAGGCTGCGTTGTAGTATTCGCTGTCATGATGAATCCCATTGTGTCTTCCACATCCACTATCTGGATCCAATTTTGCTCCATGAATTTTAAGGATTTTAGAACTTTCCGTAACACCACCAGACCTCAGCAATAGCATCACTCAACAGCCAGGACCCCACTGACCATGAAAACGTGATCAGTCATCCCATTAAGTATGTCTTACCTACCACCCCTCATCGAAGGCAACATCTCTTAGAGGATAACTTAAGTTAGGGAAACACTGCCCTACTATCAATTTCTCATGACAAATGGGCACAGTGTGTAATTTGTGGAAGTGATTTGAGGTGGTTTCTGGGGTCTGAGACTTCATTTACCTTTATAGCAGTCATGCAAGTGTCAATTTTACATCCTACCAAAGACATTACTTGAGTAACTATTTTTATAGGCTTGCAGAAAAAGTAGCAATGCAAGCCACCTCTGTACAGAAATGAAAGTAAAGGCAAAGCCCTCTGCATGATGGTTAGTGAATGGTATTTGTAGTATGTGAGAATTACTACAATATTCCTAGAAAACATAGTACAAAATGCAGTTTATGAATAGGCCCCACTATATATAGATACATTTCTTATTCAAGGCAGAGATCCAGCAAGAGAGACTCTGAATTTAGGAGGAGACAATGTCTGATGGAGATTTTCTCCTTCTGAGCCAACTAATGAGACTGGTTGAAATTTAGAAATTTAGCGAGTAAGCATGTGAACTTGAGCATGGCTCTGCCATAAACAGGGAGCCAACAAAAGAAGAATGGTATAGGATTGATTTGAGTAGAGCGGTCAGTCGCAGAGATCAGTCAAGCAGCCCCATGCAATTAGACTTTCGATGGGCCATGATGAATTTTTAGGAAGGCTATTGAGTAGAGAATTGCCGTAGTCGAATTGGAAGAGTACCAGTGCTTTGGTCGACTTTGATATCTTGCTCAGATAGGAATAGAATAATACGTTCAATCAGTCAGAATTGGTAGCTTGCTCTGCTGACTATGGCATTGATTGTGCAGGTTAAATACAAGTCCATAATTAAGCCAAGAGATTTGAAATTGCCAGTAATCGATAGTGAGCAAACAAAAAAGTTGATACAGTTAAACCATTCCTGCACCTATGAATGGCCGGGTTAAGAACAGATGAGCAGAAGCCCACTTGCAAGCACTGAATTCACTTTGATGATTAGTTATCCAAGATTGAATATTGCCAAGTGTCCAGGTCTCAAGGGACATATCATGTGGGGAGGTGACCTTCAGGTATTGCTCCCTGACTTTCAGATGGTTTCCCTAATGGTTTCCAGGTAGAGAGTGAAGAGGGTCAAAGCTAGCACAGGCCCCCTGTGGTATCTTGAGATAGCTACATGGGACTTGAAAAGAAGTTGATTGTGAACACTTAGGGGTCTATTACGATGGCGGTCAGATGTCCACCGCCGGGCCGGCGGTGGCGCCCGCCGGACCGGCGGTGGACATCCGACCGCCATCGCAACCAAGAGAACCGCCAGTCAAATTAGGATGGCGGTGGTGACCGCGGCGGTGGGAAATTCCGACCACCGCTTTTCCGCCGGTTGCCATCCGCACTCCTGCCTGGCGGACGGAGCAGGACCGGGATAATGGTGGCGGTGCAGAGCAGGCTCCGCCGCAGGATTATGATGCCGGCGGTAGCCAGCCTTTCCTCAGCCGTCAAACCGCCATGGAAAGGCATGCAGAGATTGTCTTCCGGGGGCCTGTTGTGGGCCCCCAATGTGTTGGGGGGGTGGGTGCACTGGGGGGGTACCCATGGTCCCCCCCTAATTTCCCTGTACCAGGTGGCAGGCACTGTGCAGTGCAGGACATGCTCCTTTCAGCATCACGGCGGTGCTGCGGGCAGCAGCAAACGCAATGTTAAGGCCCGCAATCAGACCGCCGTGGTCGGATTTCGGCCGCGGGTCATCGTAATTCGACCGGCGGTGATGTCGCGGTCCATGCGGGCGGTCTTTTCCCGCTACCATGGCGGTCGGGGAGGTTTTCCGACCGCCATCGTAATAGGCCCCTTAGTAATGATTCATTAAAAAAGTTTGAAGATTAAAGAGTCAGGAGTGCACTTTCTTGAAAATACGCAGTGTGTCATTAAAGATTTGTAAGAGTTTCAGCACTGCATCCAAATCTGAATCCAGACTGGAAATTGTCATGGAGACTGTTGTCCTGAGTAAACGCTTTCAGTTTATTCTTCACACAGCTTTCCAAAGGTGGGAAGGCTAGAAACATGGTAGATGTTGTTGAAGTTTCCTTAGTCAGCTGGTGTTTTTTTATAAGGGCTTTACTTGTTAAAGTTCTAGAAAGTCTGAAACACCCCTTGTCAAATATATAGATTAATCATGTTCATCCAGTAAGGTAATAGACTACAGTGCATATCTTGGGCACGATGGGCAGGTACTGGATCTAAGGATTGATTGGAAGGTTTAAAATTCGCAATGATACATGAATGTACTGACTGAGAGATGCCCTTGAAACAAAATCAAGTACTTGGGTTTTTCCTGCTAGTGGCCTGAATCATGAAATCTGGCATGTGGTGCAGAGTCTTCAGTAGCTTTAATCTTGAAGATGTCTAGATGTATTTGGCATACTGTAATTATCAGCTCAGCATCATTCCACATGCTCTCCAAAAAAAACACAAGCCATACTAGACCTTCATGTAACTAACAAATCCACACAAAAGAAAACACACTCTCGAGGAGTTTTCCTGCCCCACCTCAACTACAACAGAACAACCTTTGAATGTATAATTCTCCAGTTCCAAAAATAGCTCTATTGTTTACCAGTCGCAGCTCCTGGAGGGAGTGCTGCGGGGCGGTGGGGATGGGCGTGGGAGGGGCAGGGTGGGGGGTAGTAAACACCAGCATACGGCCGAACGGAGTTAAGTACATAAATAAATAAATAAAACGAACTACATTGCGCGTGCTGCAACGCCAAATGGCGATGCGGCGCGCTCAATGTAATTCATTTTATTTATTTATTTATGTACTTCGTTCGGCCGTATGCCGGAGTTTACTACCCCCACCCTGCCCCTCCCCCGCCCCGCAGCACTCCCTCCAGGAGCTGCGACTGTTGTTTACTTTTCTTTAGTAGCATTCGTGCTGTACTCCTATTGAAACTTTAATCACCTCCCTAAATTTGAACAGACATCTTTTACAAGAAATTGTAATTAAATCCCACTACCCTTGAAATGGCATGTTCTTTCTGTTTAATCTCACTATGCTTAAGCTTGGGAATCCTATACTTTTCACAAAAAGTTATCATCTCCCCATTAACTTTCCTTCTCAACTCATCATTTGGAGCTGGCTCAGCCCCTCCTCCATACCCTACTGGACATTAACTCCATCCAACCAGTGTACTTCCCAATACATTTTTGAAAATCCCAGACCAGGTACCTCAAGTACCACATTCTTCCAAGAATGCATTAGTATGATATCTGGAAAGCACCACCCATTCCCGATGCCAACCAGTGCTGGCAACAATTGTTCAAAATAACACCTTAGTTCCATAATAGTGCATCTGCATCTAGAGCATACTGAACCCCAATATGTTCCCAAAATGTTGTATCTCTATTCATTTGCAAATGTGCATCATGTAGTCACATGGGACCCACACAAAGTCAACATTTGATAATGACCAGGAACAACACAATATTTTTAAATCCCAACATACCCTTCCCTGTAATACCTGCACTCTGACAATGATCCCCCGACTAGGCAGAAATGGCTGATGAGGCAATGGTAAACCCTGTACTGTATGCAGTAATTACCACATATGCACCATCCGATGTATGTAGCCATAAATCCATATTTTTCTCCTTGATTGTAATTCTTAATCTTCACCCATACTTGCTCCGAAATTTTCATCATACCTGGCCCACATTAAACTGCCAATTGTTACTCTTCACTTTTATATTGGCCTTCAATCCTTAATATTTTTCATGTACCTCTCAAAACAGCATATGCAGTACACCAATAGGCACCTGGTCAATTCATGCTCATTTTCTCTTCCATTGATCCATCTATGGGCTGTGCTTCCCTGAGCAGTAATCTAAATAATTTCAAGAATTCCCTTTTTAATGTTTTTTTTTTGTTATTGTTGTCATCAAGTGAGAACCCAGTGATTTTGAGGTAAGTGCTTCTGGTATCTATACTCTTTTCCTTTCTTAAAATGACAATACTTCACTCTCCTTCGTCTTTGTGATCACGTCAAAATGTTTTTCTTCTAATCATATGTCCCCTTCCGCATTATCAATTCCCACAAATGTACTCTCTTAAGCCATATCTCTCTCGTATTTCACTCAAAACGACATTGCACTACATTGCCTACCTCATCACTCAAAAAATGTATCTTATCAGCATAGTCTTCTCCTCTGTAGCCCTTTCACAAGCTCTGCCACCCCTCCTCTTGCTTAGCTTTTGGTAGGCATGTCACTTGCAAGTCCCTCTGTCTTTCGGCTACTCTCAGTTGTTATTGTTTTTTCACTCTCAATTCTACCCCAAGCGATTTCTGCTCCAGCAGCCGATTTCTGCTCCAGCAGCCATGCTCTAACACAATACATTTACCTGCAGAACTTCCTGCTAATCCTGACACCCACTCTGCCTCCCTTTCACCAGGACCACAATTAATTTCCTCCAGCCTGACAGACACCGATCTTTACTGTCCTCTATCTAGCCCTGTCACATCACACATCTCTCAAGGCCATCATTACTCTTTCGCCAATACCACATGCTCTATCAATTGCTCCCACTTAGGTTGTAGCTCCCCAAAACCCGCTAGTAACCTCTTGGTCTTTGACCTTTTGTCATGAGAGCTTACATAACAGATACTGATAAGAACTAGACTGTAGCTTACTGTGAGCTTACTTTCAGCTCTGTGCAAGCCAGCGGCCATAGTGTATTGCCTGCATTTCCAAGGATAAGTAGTGAAGCATCTCCAAAGTTATGTCATGGTGAAAACATATGTGTAACCATTTACATTTCAAATTAACTTGTTTAGTGACTTTCTATTGCCATGTTCTGGCAGTAGCACCACTTCAGGGCGCTCAGTCTTCAGGCTGTCTTACTTCCCTCAACAGAGACGTCCCCTACAGTAGTGACCAGCGCTTCATAGACTATGCCAGTGGTTCCCAACCTGTGGTCCGGGGACCACTGGCGGTCCGCGAAGCCTCCTATGGGGTCCGCGACTGCTTAGAAAATTGAATAATATTAACAGATTAATAAAGTGTATATAAATAAAGAAGCTAAATTTACAGTTGGAAAATTTTAAATGTATTGTAAATGTGAAAGAATTTAAAATTGGAGGCTAACAATTAAATTAGTATCCTCAGATTGATTCGTGGGAGCAGTGCAGGTGCATCAAACAGAATATAGGGGCCTATTAGGATGGCGGGCGGATTGCCACCGCCAGCCTGGTGGTGGCCACCGGTGGTGGCGATCCACCCGCCATCTGTACCTGAATTACCCCCCGCCATATTAGTATGGTGGGGGGTACCGCGGCGTACCGCCTGCTCGGCACCGCCACCATATTATGATGTGCAAATACAAAGGCCTTTCCACGGCGGCGATGCCGCCATGGAAAGGCCGGCGGAAATTGCTTTGGGGGCCCGTTACGGGCCCCCGGGGCACGGGGGGCTGCACTTGGTGGGTACCTATGGTACCCCCCTACATTGCGTGGTGCCTGTCACGTTGTGAATGGCAATGCAAACCATGCACTTTTAACATTGCGGATGGAGCTGCACCCAGCAGCACCGTCCGCAATGTTAAAGGCCAGAATGCGCCCGCCACTGTGGCGGGCGCATCCTAATTGGCCTCGTGGGACCGCCGCACCTCTGGCGGTCGGTCCCATTTTCCGTTACGGTGGCGGGCGGACAAAGTTATTGATGGGCACTGCACCCAATTGACTGTCAACAATCGCAAAACTGCAAAGAAAAATGTCACTCATAATCTCCAGGAAATTAAATTCCATCTTTCCCAGCATTCTATAATAGTATCTCCCACACACTTAAGTAACATGACTGCAAATTGATACCGCGTGTACCGACTGTGAAATTTTTGTTTTCTCTGCAAATTTACACATAAAAAGTTAATCATTATGGACAGTCTAACCATTTCGCTTCGTTGAGTAATAAAAGCAGTTTTGTTTTCATAAAGGTGAGTGGATGCAATTTGCATTATGGATTTGCCATCAAGTCAGTTTGCAATGCATCGCTTACCAACAAGGAAAGCGCAATTAATCACTTATAGCACTAAACCCATTTTCAATTCATATTCTTTTTCGTTAGTCATATTACAGCATAGAATTAATAACCTTTTCAAGGCAAAGCATTTTCGCATCAGGCCAGTGGCATAGAACTCACTGTAGCATTACAAATGCTGCTATGTATCTTCAGAAAGACATCTATATTTCTAAAGTACAAAGCGGACTTTATCAATCGAGTTTTTATCATTTACTTTGCATAAAACACACACTTTTGCCATCATTATACATTTTTATTGCAAGATTTTCATATAGTATAACTCACTCATGCAGAGACCAGGGGCTGAATTACGAGAGTACCGGGGACGCAATGGGCGTTAGCGCCCGCTTTGCACGCCCCGGGGCATTTTGGTATTACAGAAGTGGCCGCAGACTCTTGTGCAGCCTCTTTTGTAATACAGTTAGCGCTGGCGCACATATAGCACCAGCGCTATCACCAGAGGGTGTTCCCTCATTTGCATGGGGGTGTGGCCCCATGCAAATGAGGGAATTCCTTTGCCTCTGCGCCCGCGCTGTATTGTAATGAGGGCACAGAGGCAAAGAAGCTGTCAGGAGTCTCACTGACAGTGCGCCACCTCAGAGGTGGTGCACTGTCACTGCGCCCCCTGATTGCAGCCCTCTGGAGGGGGGGAAAGGGGGTCCTATGGTGCCCCAGACATCCCCTTGCAGGCAGGTGCAGTCTCTCACTGCACCTGCCTGCAAGGGGATCTCTAAGCCCCCTTAAAAGTACAGGCGGGTTGCCGCCTGCACAGTGAAACATGGAGTGGCTGCTTCAAAGCCACTCCGTATTTCACTTGAATGCGCTGGCCCCGGGGCAGCACAAGTTCACGGCTGCCTTGGGGGCAGCGGATTCAATGTAGTACGGCACACTCTCCTTGTTTGCGCAAGGCACACCTTTTGAAATGTGTGCCTGGTGCTAACAAGGAAAATGCACTGCCCCTGATAACAGATACAAAGTAGGTGCATGGTATTGGGGCGCGGGGGGTTGGTTATGCTACCAGTACATTTAGGGACATCTTAAGAATTTTAGGGGCGGTGGGCCAAACAGATTTTGGGGGCCCCTGTTCAGAAAAGCTTTGAATTTATGATCCAATTTCAGCTCTTTCATCCCCTCTTTGGCCAGGTCACTGACGGTGCACAGACACACTCGTCCACATTTTAAATGTGTTTACATCCAATATTCAGGGTTAGTGACTTGTGTTTTTAATACTGTAACACAGCAGCAGCTCAATAATATTACTGCAAATATTCTCTGTGATGCCTACCCATTTCTCATATGTGAGAAACTTTTTATGGATGTTGCATGAAACATACATAAACACAACATTTCTCTGAAAAATTCCTGTAATAGGAGCTCACACATCACCCACATTAAAAATAAATTAAAGGAAAACAGTATTTAAAACAATTTGTTTAATAGTTATTCAAGGTCATTAGGGCAAGACTCTGACAGAGCTGGACCCGTAAGGGGGCCCCCTGAAAGACTGGGGCCCTTGGCCAGAGCCCACTTTGCCCATGCCTTAAAACGTCTCTGAGTACATTGTCGTCGTTCAGTTTCACATGTTGTGTTTTCGCTCTGTGAGATATCATTGTTCCTTTGGTTATAGAGTTCTTCTCATTCCTGCTAGAGCAGGTACATCTTTTGCACAGAAATGTCCAGAAAGTAGTTGATGCCGGCCACCATCGTAAGAGTAAACCGCGTCTACTAGTATGTGGGAGACATGGGTAAGGTTGTCTCAACCATTAAGGGCTTTGAAGTGAAATGTCTTCAGTTTCTCATGTTCTTTATAGAAAAGTGAAACCAACAGTGGCCCTTCCTACACTCACGTGAACATTTCTATGTGGACTGAGTTTTTATTGAAAGGTATTGTGTGATACTGAGTAAAAGCCTAGGGTTAGGAGCAGCATTTGTTGGGATTGGTCATCTGGAAAAATTAGTCTGCTGTGGTGTTTGATCTTCAGCAAACTCAACAATGGTATGGTTTAATTTGGTAATTCAATTAGTAGGGTGACACTGCAAAAGACTGAAAGGTGAAGTGATCCTTCACTTGTGAAATACAGTTGAGGGCAATAATTTTTGTATCTTACAGAGGAGCTTTTGCTCCCTTACTGCTTTCACTTCACGGTTACCACAATTGGATTCCTAAAGAGAGCTGGCTGGGACATGTGGTCTGGATTTGGCATGGAGCTCAGTGATAATAGGTCCTGTGGAATCTTGGCACTCTTTTTGTTAGAGGTTTTTACCTGATGGATTGCCACTGATTAAGGGCCTCATTTATAAGTCGGCGGACAGCCGCCTCCCACCATGGAGATGGAGTAAATTACTCCATCCCCTTGGTGGAGGGATCGTCCACCACATTTTTAAATGACCGCCAATCAGACGGTTATTTATAATGCATCGTCGGGAATTGCAGCACGGCTGTTCTTGCCAATGCATTTTGCTGTTTATTTCAGGGTTGCATCAACATGACACAGCCTTGCACCAAACAGTTTTCTTTTTTTATTTTCTAAAAGAAAATCCTGAAACTGGATTTTCTTTTTGAAAATTAAAAATGTAATGCTCCCCTTGCCTTGGGATTTATCTCACATGGCGATGAGGGCATTATTAGCATTTCACTGTTCCTCACTTCCAGGGTTTGCCTGGTGATGATGGACAATAGAAAATGGCCATATGTCTGCCTATCCTCATTTGGTGGACGGACTTATAGCCATTTCTTCAATGGCCCTTCTCCTTTGGGCCATTGAAGAGGTTTGGCTATGGTGGTGACAGAGTAATGACTGCCATAGCCAAACCTATGTTCCACCCACGTTTGGTGGGTGGACCGTTATATTGATGGTAAGGATACTCCGTCGTGAAGAACTATCTTTACGCCAACATGTAAATCAGCCCCTGAGTTCTGAATAAATGTGGTTAATCAGTTCTAGTATCCACCTGCAATCCAAATATATTATATGCTTATTTTTCATAGCACACTAATTAAGGCTAATGAGTGCACATTTATTTATTTCATATAAAGCACATTCTTTTTTATAAATCAGTATAGTTCATTGTAAAAGTTTATGCAGGTCGTTCAGTGCTCCCACCCTGACTTAAAGACCTGAGGAGCAGGTCAGTTCCTATAAGAAGAAAGTCAACATTTTATTACTGGTATTGTACTAGGCATAAGTGCTTTAATAGTAGAATAGCATTCAACCCATTGAGGGTAGAATGTTCTAACTTTTACAGAGAGAATTTGAAACATTTAAGGTTGGAGCAGAGGACCTATACCAAATAGTATCCCTGACATAGTCTTCAACTGAACTCCCAACATTTCAATATTCTAATATAAGACAGCTCTAAAAGAGAATTTCGAATTAAGCCATTTTTGGAATCTAAGTTTCTTGGCTTCTTTAGACCAGTGGCTTTACTAGTGATTGTTTTTCTCTTGTGATATTCACATAATAGAGTACTCAATTACAATTACCGAAATGATATATTTTGTGTAATTTCAGCCAGGGAATCTTCATAATCTAAGAAAGTGAAATGATGATACTCAAGAGATGGTGTCAAGTGTGATTTTTCAGGCAGCACGCTGTTACCCTGTTTTTGTATGCAATACTTTCCTTGAGTGGGTTATTTAACAGTTGCACATGTCATTTTGATAAAGTCACCCGACTCAGGGTTCTTCCAAATGAGTGGAACACTCTTGAATTTAGTTATATTGCGATTTCTTTTCTAAAGTAGGCTCTGTTGAGGTCCTTTTTAGTTCTGGGCTTTGACAATGTCAGTCAAACAGATTGTTTGTTAAGATATAGAGAGGATTTGGGTCCACCCCTCTGAGCCATTGGCTTTCTTTGCTCAGCCTGTTTCAGCCATTGTCTTGAGACTTTGTCAGCTACATCTTTGCTCAGCCCTGTGGAGTATTCATCTCTCACCTAATGCTATCGACTGTTTGTGTGAAACCTTCCACCTCCACTTCAATGCATGAAATGCAATGGGGACTTCATTTCAACTATTGTCTTCTCTATCTGCTCCTGTTGGCTATCTCCAGTGAGTCTCAATCTAATGTTTTAGCGCTGCATGCATTAGCACATTAAACCCAGACCTATTCCAGTGCGTGTTTTTTCTATCACACGGAAGCTCTGTCCATATTGACATTGAACAGAAACCTTTGCTTTGCTGAATAGCTTAAGGAGAGACCAGGGCTTTAAGTTGGCCGGGTCGATTCGGGTTTCAGACCTACTAGTAATTAAAAATGTACATTGAAACGGGTCTCAATTGGGCACTATACTCATGGCTTTTACTTTACTGGCAAAAACACAGATTGATTTCTGAACAATGAATGTAAAAAACATTAGGGTAATCCACGTCAACAACTTATTTCTGTTTATATTTCACATGTTTTACTTAATCTTGAATTTCCTAAGAGTGTTAGCTATTTTCAGGATGGTATGTTTTTGAATTTTATTTCCTATAGCATGTTACTCTTGTATGGGACATACTTTGAACTGAATCGTCTTCGGTGTTTAAATGGGACACAAATGAGTGCTCTGAAGTTGAGTTTTAAAGCAGTGCAAGTTTATCACAGTTCCTGTCAGTGGTCAAAATGCTGTTCAGAATACATGGTATCCAATCCTTGCCTTTTCTACAAAGCAATGTTCACATATTCCGGCTGCAATTGTAATTCTGTGCAAATGTGTCTGAAGGATGTACCCAGTTGTCAAAACATGGACACGGTAAAAACAAAACAAAATGCAGTGCTTACAGGTGAGTGGGAGTGATGTGCGTTTGGGGGGTGGTGAAGTGAATAAGGTGCAAGGAAGTGCATTCAGGAGAGAGTAAACAGAGGGTACAAAGAGGAAAGAGATGAGGTGTAAGATATGCACATGGACGAGATTTGGAGAGAAAAATGGTGTACATGTCTAACATAGAGTGAACATTATAGGAATGATTGAGACACTGTGAAGACCACTACCCCTTCCACAGGGTTCAGTAATTTTTAACTCACAGTCTCATAATTTCAGCACTGAAACATTTTCAATATTATTTTTTTACAACAAAATCATTGTTATTCATTTATCTTCAACAGCTATCAACCACTGACAAAGCCAATGGCCCTGACCAGTTTTAGGTGTATGCCACTTGTTCTACTAGGTATATGGATGCAATCACAGAAAGCCCAGAGAGGCACCAACATGTTGGCCGAGTGGCACGCGATGAGGGTAGTAGAAATTTAGTTTACATGTTCAAGCCAGGCCCTTATTTACATAGGCCGTGCTCCTTTAAGAAGCCCCTCCTCCACTTTTTTCATCCCACTTACAGCCCTGGGAGAGACATCTTGCATTTTCAGAGGCAGCGCTTAATAAATGTGACTATGTAGTGGCGAAGCAGTGAGCACCATGGTGCAAGATTTGTAGCTACTAGAAAGGTGGTGTCCTTGATTTTCAGCCATTTGATAGGCTCCTGTGTCTACATTTATTTGTTGCACACACATTGATGCTAGACGTCTGAACAAGCACCACCCACTGAATGTTCACCTAATACCGTGTGGTCCATCCATATAATATTAACAGGATTGCATCATTCTGCACCAATGGCAGCAGACTTTTAATTTCTATATGATGGAATTTCTCAAATCTGGCTGACTTAAAAAAAGTATAAACCTAGTACAATACGGCAACAGTGATACACCTAGGCACACTCATAAATGTTACCTGAATTAATTCAGTACCTGCTTGAAAGAGAGCAGTTTTCACACCCAGGTAGCTCCACCTTGTGGGGACCCTTGTGACCTGAAGTGTTGCTTGTGTGAGTGTTCACATGTTTTACTTTAGAAAACATTTGTCCTCTTAAACAGAAAAAGTGATCTGCGGATCTCAAGCAGATATATTCAAATAGTTGTCCATTTTTAACTTCCACTTGAGTTGGTATGAAAACTCAAAGCTAAAACAGCTTGTAAATTTTGCATAAGTTAAATGTACTGCTAGAGTACGCAGACAGTACTTTATAATTGTAGACATGATAGAAAAAGATTAAAGAGCAGCCAAAAAGTGTTTTGTTCCTAGTACTTTTTCAAGTCTTATTTTGTGTGATGGGCATTCATAAGACCAACACTGTATTTGGATGCATGTCAAAGATGATAAATCCATTAAGGGGAAGTGTAAGCTCTGAATATGAGGGGTGCAACCACTTGAGGGTTCCCTAGGTAGAAGATTTAACCTGGGATAAATACTGTGAATTGTTAAAAGCCAAGACGTTTATGCATGTCGTGCAGTACCCATAATAGTAGAGGACTATTGGTTAGTAGCCTGGTAGAGCAGTGGAGTCATGAGAAATGCCAAGCCTATTGTGAATACTGTCACTTGTGGTATTAAAATATATCTTTGCACTGAACGAGAAAAACTGAACAAGTGCTTACTAAACCCCTCTGAACCCTCTTCATACAGCACAATGCTCCCATCACAACTACAATTCATCACATAGTTCCATGAATATGATCCCAGGCAATGGCCAGAGGATGGCTTCATAAAGGCTGTGTCTGGAATGAGTGAGGCTGAAGGCATCATCCACATATGGAACACTTTGAGGAGGCTTGTGCAGTGGAACAAAAAATGGAAAGATAATTAAAATTAAAATAAGCAATTAACTGGTTTGTGGTCTAGTCATAGTGTCTTGAAGTTTTTACTTGCTTTAATCAGTAGAAACAGAAACACCACCAGGGCAGGAATAATATAGTTCACAATATCTGAAGTGATATAGACAATAAAAAGGATCCAAGAGACAACCGATCTCTACAGTTGGTAGTGGTGGATCCAGCACAAATGGATGCCACTTCACTGTGTTGATGCAGTTATTCTGGGAGTGTGTAAACCAAGCTAGGGCCATTACCTTAGTCGCATTGGATGTTGACTTCAGTCAATCAATGGAAGTGAAGGACACACAGAAGTCCTGTAATATAATTTAACACACTTGGTTGTGGTATAGATAGCACTGAACAATCCTAATAAAGCAGTGGTCATCTGCATGACAGTGTTGGTAACATCCTATATCAAGCAAAATTTGTGCAAATTCCTTTCCATCAATTTTCATCCAAACCAGTAGCTGTTATGTGTTTGGGAGTTTGGTGATGTTAAGCTCTATTACTGATGAGATATTTGTGCATGAAAATCCTCTATAACTCATATTCAGACATGTTTTCAGGCAAACTAAATCCTTGTTCATATTTGCCCAATCTTTGTGTAGCCCGTGACACTGACATAGAGTGGGGAATCTTATCTGTATGAAATCTCAGGGTAATGGGTTAAAAAGAGATACGGTTAATAGCATCTGAAAATTAGGAGTCAACATTGAATCCATCAAACATTTGTTATGTCTGTCAGTATCTCATTTAAAAAAAAGCATACATACATCAGTCAACTTCAACTATGTCTTCTTTTCGGTTGCTCACTCTCATGATATTGTTTAATGTATAGAGAAGGACATAGGCAGGGCTTCACGAAGGTTTCTTGGTTATTTAAACTCAGTGCTATGGTTGTAGTGCCAAATGCTTTCCAGCAATGGACAGCCACTATATTTAACCCATTATATCAGTGGTGTCAGAATTCAAAACCACTGCCAACACTTGTGCACATATAACCTGGACCTATTTTGATTGTGGTTCTGGAATTGTTGATCTATAAGTTGGTATGTTGGGTACAAGAGAGAAGCTTGGAGAGAGGTTTGAATGATGAAAAGATTCAGGTTGGAAGATTTTTTCCAGTAAGCCTTGGATAGTGGCCCAGGACTAGCATGCTAGGGGTGGAATGCATAAAAAGGAAAGTTGACCATGATTGCAAGTATGAGGGGCTAATGAGTGATGGAGATCCTGCATAATGCTGACAAAAGAAGTGGGACTCCTATACAGTTTTGTCTGATGAGTAGTCTGCAATTATAATATAATAATGGCCCCAGGCATTACTGACTGACCTAGATTCTTTATGAATAATAACCACTTGTACAAATGGAAGGAGAAATACCGAAGGACAGAACTAGACCATTCTATTCAGATGTATTCCTTTGTTTAAAGTGAGTCGAGCTTTAGAGTTTAATTAGTTTTGGAATGAGACATCTAGTAGAACTGATGAATGTTTGAGATATATGGTCTTCATAGCACAGCCTTTCTCATTACAATAGCCAATTGCTTTGTTACTTCAATTTTTATTGCGATGTCTTACTAGTAGAAATTTGTACTGTCATTCATTTATAAAGGAGCGGAATTTCTAAATATACCTTGTTTAGATATAAATCTCAGTTTATAAAAAGAATAATGTAATCATGAATTGTAAAATTTCACGTGTGATAGACTGGAACTATTACTGAAGCTCCAAAAGTCAAACGTTCAATAGATGAAGGCATTATGTTTAAGACAGAAATGAAGATATCGCAGATGATTTAAAAAGATTGCTTCTGCCTGAAAACCTTTCATCAAGAAGAATATATGAGGTAAACTACTTGTATTGGGCCTTTTCTTTTATTCTCATCTAGAGGTGTGGTCCCTGATATCATTTCTGCCCTCTTCAATATCACATTTCAAGTCAGGCAGTTTGGCTTCATAGTTATTTATTCAAACTGTAGTGGGCAGCCTCTCTTGTCAGCACCCAGACCCATCTCTCTCTAACGTTTGTGCTATATGTGGAGCCACAAGCCCCTGTCTGATCATGCATGTGTGTGCTCACCACATCTGTTACATTATGCTTTAACATTTATATATTCAAAATTATGTACATTCTTGCGTAGGCTCTATAATACCATGGCTGCTCACAATTCTACCATTAAGTTGGAGCCAGCAATATGCCAAGGTTGGCACCATCACGCCATGAAAGCCCATACAATGTTATGAAACGCACCAAAGTGCATGGACCAGCATTACAGCAAGAATCGCACCATACTAACAGATCCACCTTTGTTGCATGGTTGCACACAATATCCCAGAAATAACCACACCTATGCCAGGGTTACCATTATGCCAAGGCTGTTAACCACTGTGTCATGGAGGTAAACAATATACCAATGTCAGAAAGTAGGATATTATTTTAGGATGATGGCCCTACCAACTTATACTCAATCTGATTTTGCTACAGCATAGTACACTCAGATACTTGTTTCATTGTCTGGTAGCTACAAAATGAGCAACAGGTGTTTACCAGAAAATTATCAGAAGATAAAAAACAACTCTAAAAATGGATTAAAGCATCAGGAGATTTTAAATTTTGAAGAAAATTCCTGTGTGAGCAATGAGAGTGCAAAAGTCTGAATGCATCACCTAAAAAGACAAGAGGACACTCATGTTTTAAAAAGAAAAACAAAAACAACTTACCCCAAATATTTTTGCCTCACGGGGATAGACAGGTGTGGGGAATAGTAAGCTATTTTTCGTGCTGATCCTATGCAGTCCTTTCAATCTTTCTGGTGCTCCTCTGTGAGACTTCAGTCACAGCTCCCAGGCTGAGATGGACCTCTCTGCCATTGTTCCCTGCAAAAGCCAAAGGTCCCATTTTTTTTAATAAGCTGGAAAAGCCACTCATCGTTACTGTACTAGTTTCTTTTGATTTCTCTACTCTTGATATGGCTGCCTCTCCCCACCCACACAAATTTCAGTGTTTTTTAGGTCACGCTTTGTAAACATAGCAGCTCTTTAATTGTATTTTTCAGTGAATTTCAGAGGTTTTTAAGCATATGTTATTGTCTTAAAAGCAACGCTAACCCAAACTTCAGTTTAACCTTTGTTTTTTTCAGTGAATTTCTAGTGTTTTTTTATTATATTCTACATGGAACTATTTATGGACCTAATATTTTGTTTAAATCTAGCAGTCATTGGACATAGACTTCAACTTTGTGCAGTAGGGACTGGCTGTAGGCTCTATGCTCAGTTTGCTGTGGGCAGTCAATCCCTTGAGATGCAAGGTCTTTAGCCATGTGAAGTAGGAGTTGGCTGCAAGGAATGACCTATGGGGTGGCAAAGTGAGCTAAAGAATGATGATGGATTCAACCAAGATCTGTGACTGGGGGTGAGTGTTTGAAAAGTTTCAGCACTCGGTCCATCATCTCCTTGTGTTTGCTTTGTTCGCCCTAAGTTGGCAGGGTATGCCCAGACGTGGGTCCCTTGCTCACTTTGCCACTGGATTCAAGCTAGCCTGGCTGATGAGGGCTGTTAGCCCGAAACTGGTCCCAGGATGCTTGTTTCCGGTCCAGTTAAGACATGGCTTGGCAGTTCGGGCTGGACTGTTCCCATGAGGCACAGGGTCAAGACTGATTTGCATATAGCTGTGTCTGAACTGGGGTGGCAAAGTGAGCTAAAGAATGATGATGGATTCAACCCAGATCTGTGACTGGGGGTGAGTGTTTGAAAAGTTTCAGCACTCCGCCCATCATCTCCTTGTGTTTGCTTTGTTCGCCCTAAGTTGGCAGGGTATGCCCAGACGTGGGTCCCTTGCTCACTTTGCCACTGGATTCAAGCTAGCCTGGCTGATGAGGGCTGTTAGCCCGAAACCGGTCCCAGGATGCTTGTTTCCGGTCCAGTTAAGACATGGCTTGGCAGTTCGGGCTGGACTGTTCCCATGAGGCACAGGGTCAAGACTGATTTGCATATAGCTGTGTCTGAACTGGGGTGGCAAAGTGAGCTAAAGAATGATGATGGATTCAACCCAGATCTGTGACTGGGGTGAGTGTTTGAAAAGTTTCAGCACTCCGTCCATCATCTCCTTGTGTTTGCTTTGTTCGCTTTAAGTTGGCAGGGTATGCCCAGACGTGGGTCCCTTGCTCACTTTGCCACTGGATTCAAGCTAGCCTGGCTGATGAGGGCTGTTAGCCCGAACCGGTCCCAGGATGCTTGTTTCCAGTCCAGGTAAGACATGGCTTGGCAGTCCGGGCTGGACTGTTCCCATGAGGCACAGGGTCAAGACTGATTTGCATATAGCTGTGTCTGAACTGGGGTGGCAAAGTGAGCTAAAGAATGATGATGGATTCAACCCAGATCTGTGACTGGGGGTGAGTGTTTGAAAAGTTTCAGCACTCCGTCCATCATCTCCTTGTGTTTGCTATGGTCAGACCCTGCCTTCCATCCTCTGTAGGCAGCCATGTAAACCAAATGATTTGGTTATGGAAGGGCCTGGCAATCAAACCATAACTCGCAATTCTCATGACATCACCATTAATTAAACAGATGCAATTACAAATGTTGTAAATAATCTAACAGATGAGAATACACCTTATACTGACCTTACCTTTTTGACAGAGATGACAATGAATGTTGTATCTTGTACTTGTTTCATTATGTATTGCCTTTATTTACAGTTTGCTTTAGTTGTTGTTTATATTGGCATAAATATTGTGAGGTCATAAGCACTGCATTTGGTGTGTGTTATGATTTACATGTCAGTTGTGGATGTTATGGACCTTGATCCTAGCCATTACTTTCGAATTTCAGTGTTTTTTCGGTTTTATTTCTCAACCACACCTGCACTATAGTAGTGTTTTTAGATCAATTTATGATTTTTTTCTAAACATACGTTGAAGTGTTAGAACCAAATCCATCTATAAATTCACTCTAACTTTTGTTTTTTTTAGCGAAGTTGTGAGTTTTTGATCATATACTACATCCAATATTTGTCCATGCCCAACACTCCGCTCGTGTCTGCATGAAATTTAGCTTCTGATTTTTAGCTGTCTTCACAGAAATCCACACAAGCTTCGTATAAGAAATTACATTCCAAATCTCAACATGGTTATTTCTATTACACAAAGCCATAGCTGGCACATGTTTTGAGGTAATCTCACTTTCTTAAAGCTTAATAATTAACTAGACAAAACTGATTATGCTTCCTTTAAATGCGTTTTGGTCAATTAAGTTGAGCCATCCTCCAATTCTAGTCGATTTAAATTTCTTCAAGTCAAATATCCCATATCAAGGACTCAGCATTCCCAGGAGGCTGCATGCTCACGTCACATTCTCAATGCATTCTTTGTGTGTTGATTTTTCTAATTATGTGAATAATGAATTTAGATATAACTTCATATTCAATAGGACAAAAAAGTTAAAAGTACGTGGATTTCTGGCTCTGTAATAATAGTTTGTTTCTGTCTTCCTCCCACCAAACATCATCAAGAACAAAAAGAACCAGACCGTAAATAAATGCATGAATCAGTATTTAAATACATAGATGTACGTGTTTATTCAGAGAGTATTCCAGGTTTCCATTGCAAGTAATTTTCCTGTTGAGGCTCATAGACAAATACCTGTGCAACGCTCTCTTCTACAAAGCAGCTGCATTGAAAGAAAATATTGTGGAAGCCATTAAAGAACGCACTCTAACAAAGAATTAGATCTGTGTCTCATTACAGAAGAATCATTGGGATAATCTACAAATACCGAGTGGGCGGGCTTCCTCATTATCTGAAATTACAATACTGCTAGTTGGCCCACTGCACACAATACTCAGTGAATGAATACCTCAGCATGAGTTAACATATTAGCATGAGAAACTATAATTTCCTTTAATAAAACAGACAATAATAAATATAGCCTATAAATATTTATAAATACATTTGCCTGTAGTACTTTAAAAGCATATTGGGCTACATTTCACTCATGAAAACCTATTTTATAGGACAAAGGAGCATTTATATGTTAAATTGTCGATGATATTTGTAGGTGATTTAAGACTTTAATGGGAAATTGTTTTTTTGGTTTTTTAATGTATACACACATCCCAAAATAATTTTGTTTTTGTACTACTTTCTATACATATAGAATTGAAATAATTTCCTGGCCCTGTGCTTGAGTATGCAGATACCTCTGTGGAATTTCATAGAAGTCTGTATGCTAAGTACAGAGTTTGAAAGGGTTTATTGGCAAAAGAAAATTTATAGTCTGTGAATCACATTGTCAGCCAGCCAGGAACAGGTCTTCTGTGAAAATAAACATACCTGTTTTTGTTGTTGTTATAGAACAACTTGGTGCTCTCATTTAATTGATGGTTCCTCCTATCCTCCCACTACGCGTACCCCTCCCAACCACAGAGGTCCCTGCCTCTAACACGTCTCTCTCCGGAGCTAGCTTGGTTCCCGTGCTAGCCTACATACCCCTCCTCACACTGATGCATAAAAAGACCCTAGGATTGGGCGCTGTATGTATATCTGGAAGAAATGGGGCTACCTCTGGAGTCTATTTAATATAGATTTCACCAATGTTCAATATCTACTCCATAAATTCAGAAATGAAATGGTGCCCTATAAGAAACACAACACAAAATGCCTCCCTAGTGTGAGTTACATGTCTTGTACAATAGAACAAAATAAATAACAGTTGTTCCAAGTTTAATTTTTTACATCATCAAGTCTTTATCTTAAATCATAAGGAAAAACACGCAAATATTTTCAAATATGCATTCATTATGTCATAAGAGAACAAATTATAATCTTTTTCATAAAGCATTACGAAAGATGTGAAATATAAGTACCACTCTTCCCTGGAAAAATAAGGGTGCTCATTTCTAAAACATTGTATGAATGGGACAAAAATAGACACAAATTCACAAGCCACTAATCAAAAGTCATTACTAAAAAATTACAATAACATAGGTGTTGTGGTCATTAAATGACTCCAACACTCCAATGTTTTTTAAAAAGGTGTTGGCATGGAATCATTTTTAAGTAGCTCATTTGGTGTGCATAGATATTAACATCCATATAGCATTCAGGGGAACTATGGCCCATAAGAATATTCTTGGGCACCAGGTGACTCGTAATAGTCCTCTAGTGGTGGCCATTTTGAAAGGTTCAGAGTCTCTTTTGCAACTTATATCTGATGTTGCTGCATTTCAACCCCATCAAATAAGTGGCCTCCTCACGACAGGGGACTTTTAAGACCTGTTTCTCAAAAAAAGTATGATCAATTAAGACCGTTCTCAACAGAAGATATTCTTGAAGCAAACAGCGCCTTGAGACCCTCACGGGTGAGTAGCGCGCTTACAATTCCCTGATTGATTGATTGAAATATGAAGTGTACCCCTTGTTGAAGTATTCACTCTGTGGTTGACTACTGGAATGCGGTGCAGGCATTGGCTAGTCGGCTTCAAATATGGTAGCTTGGAGCCCCTCCTTGACAGACAGAATATTCAGCCCACTGTGGAGAAAAGATTCTCATGGGACAGCTGCTTGGAGTATGGCGATTCACTGTGGAGCCCTCACATTAATGCGTGGCCCATCGTGTCATGGAGGCCTGGTCAGGATTTTTTTGTGTTTCAGAAGCAAACCTCCAGAGCGGGTTGATGCAAGCATGAAATAAAAAACCTTAGAAGGCCTCCCCGATAAAGGTAGGACTTTCAAGATTGTTGTGCCACTATTTCTCTGGTGGCTGGTCCAATGGCAGAATGTTTCTGAAGTACCTCTCTCAATGAGGCCTTAAAAAATGTTCCTCATCATTTGGAATTAAACTGCAACAGTTAACCCTATAAAACCATTTGGCGTATGTTAATCACACTTTGGGCCACTGAAGGTCGTGGTTTCACATTTAGAGCTTTAGAAACCTCCATGTGCCCCAGAACACAAAAAGGGCTAAAATTTGAAATGGCATGCTGCACCTTCAAAGCCAACCAGAGCAGCTGAAAAGAGCCAATCCAAGAATAGCCAACAAAGTGCACTTCAGAACAAGCTACACTGCTTAGAGTTATGAGTTCCACCTCACATAGAGGCCAGGGAAACAGCACCTTACTTTTCCTACCTCCAAAGAGTTCTAAAGGCTTGGCGCCAGACAATATATTGTGTGATTCAGAGTCTCGTGATCTACACCCCCTGGAATAACTGGAGGATCCCCCAGCTTTTTCCTTCTTCCATCCACAACCTGTGTTCTCAAATGTGCCCTTTATGCGCCAATCCCTAGATATGAGTGGATGAAGACAAGGATCTTCTCAAGTTTTACTTTGCTTTGACTTGGTAATGGATCCTGCTGAGAGATCCCATGCCTTAGGCAACTTGCCACTATCTACCTGTACCACACTAACCTAGAACTACCCGCCCCCCCAAAGTGTGTCAAGCGGACATACAAATACAGCATTCCTGTCCTTCAAATCCTAACATTCCCTGTGAACATCCGTCTCACCATCAAACATGGCCAAAGCGGACAGCACACAGTATACCTAAAATTCATAAACGCATACTCCAAAATATATTGCCGTAGCACTCAATGCTATGGGTCAACACTGAATGTTGCCTTCCTGAAGGCCACACCTGTGAAAAGTGTTGTTCTGCTTTGTTTCAATGCTACCATTATCTGTGTTTATGTCTTTGAAACCTGTGGCTTCCTTCAGGGGATCTCACTAAAGCAAGTACTTTTGAACTGTTCAACAGTATTCAAAGTCATTAAAACCTAATAAGGTTAACTTCTCCTGAAGAGGTTTGAAGCGAGCAAAATCATGATGTCAGGGATTACTTTAACGAAAATTGAACTTTTCCAACTGTTTAAACAAAAGATTACCTCATTGGAAATTAATTAATATTTTATCACTATATGAACATTGAAACATGAAATGGAAGTAGCAAGGACTAGATCTAGTACAATGCTGTGGTGCCTTACTGAAGGGAGTCTTACTGAAGTCACACATCTATGAAAAAGTTGCTATTTTGTTTGAGTGCTATGGCAGTTTAGGTCTTTGAAACTCGAGGCGTTCAGGGCAAGTGGTCTGCATGGAGGGGTTGTACCCTTGCTGAAACTAATACTTGGGTCTTTTACTATTGGAACTGTTCTGTAGCATTCACAATCTGTGACCTCTCTAAAGGTTCACTTCTTCTGAAGAGTGTTAATGAAAACAAACCGTCAAGAGGTCAGGAGATTACCTCAGTGAAAATTAAATTACTACTTAAAAGAAAGTAGATTACCTCAATGAAAATTCATTAGTATTTTGCTGCTAAATAAAGACATGAAAATGAAATTAAAGATGCAAGTACTATATCTACTACAATGCTATGGAGCCTCACTGAAGGCAGCTTTACTGATGGCACATACTTGTGGAAAGCTCTGTGCTTGTATATTTCAGTGCTACCACAAACTTTGCATATGCCTATGAAACTTTTGTTTTCTCATTTCGAATTGTCTACACCAAGGAACAGTTTCCATGCTGGAACAGCTATGTGTTTATTTCTTTACAATTTGAGTTGCTCTGCAGCATTCAAAGTCTGCATCACCTGTGATCCTATTATAAGGTTTTTGAGATGCTAAACATCATGATGTCTGTAGATTACCTCAGCGAAAATCTAACTGTGTTTTAACTAAAGGAAAAATTGATGAATATTTAACTGTTAAATGAATATTGAAAAGAAAACTGAATGATGCATAGTCAACATCAACCTCAAACCTTCTAGGCCTTATCTCAAACACCATAGGTTGTCAAAACATGCGTAGCAATACTGAGCTTCTTCTTTGAAAAATGTATCAAAATAACACATTTTATGGATAACCCCAAGAAGGCAACCAATGTACATCCAAACGTGGCTCACAATGTACATAAATGGACAACCTTGACACTGCCAGTTCATACTGACTTCTCAGACATCCTCTCTTTGCATTACTATTAATAAGGTTTCAAGCCGCTCTTGAAATACTTGATATGTGATATTTTATACTAACGATATAGATCAAAAAACTAGGATAGTTATATTAGTCTTTTGATGTATGTCGTTTGTCCTGTGATTTAACTGTTTAACAGCCATATATATCATGAAACATTCAATGGATATATAAAATATCGCATATCAAGTATTTCTTTTTGTTGGGTGTGTCTTCACTTATCCCTCTACTTTGTAATATTTATGTGTTTGACTTTGATTCATTACTTTTGATACTAAACAATTGATTGACCCAACAGAACACATTCTAGTAGTTATCAAGGAGGATCAGCAGCACACTCCAATGGGAGCCATTAGATGCAGAGATGGCTCGCTGATGATCACACAGGCTGGTACTAACGATGCAGTTAGGGCCTATTATCACACTCTATATGGAGTTGGGGATGCCCCTGCTCCTGATATGATACACAGGTTCTTGAATGAGCTGCCGCAACCTCAGTTGTTCCTACTTCAGAGGTCCCACCTAGATGAGCCAATCCAGTTGGAGGAGATAAGAATGGCCACAGCTTAAATTGCCCAAAACAAGACACCGGGCACAGATAGGCTGCCAATTGAGTACTACACCACGTTTTCAGCCCTGATCAGCCAGCACCCCGTGGATGTGTGCAATGAAGCCAAGTCAAATGACCCGGATCCAGTCTCACTGTGTGAGGTATTGATCGTGGTCCTACCCAAACCTGGACGCGCCCCCTTAGACGTGTGCTCGTATTGCTTGTTATCCCTCCTTAACCTTGGCTGTAAAGTCCTGGGGAAGGTGGTCGCAAACAGATTGCTCCCTATAGTCGACCATTTGGTGCATGCTCATGAATCATGAATCAGGTTTCATACCTGGGCGTAGCACCTTCCTCAGTATCCGGCAGCTCCTGTGGCTCATCCACGGCACCCCACCGGAGGCACAAGGCAGAGTTGTGGTGTGTCTCGACATCGAGAAAGCTTTTAATACCTTGGGCTGGAAATTTTTGTTAGCGACCCTGGAGACTATGGGATTTGGACCAGAGTTTTTAGGCTGGGTTTGCACGCTATATTCGAAACCCACAGCTAGAGTTAAGATGGGCCAATTAATCTTGGACAGCTTCCCCATCCAAAGGGGCACTAGACAGGGATGCCCGTAATCACCACTGCTCTTCACAATAGCCCTGGAGCCACTAACTTGCTTCTTGACCATACGAGCGCAAGACTGGGGGATTTCGGAGCTGGACACCCAACACATCATATTGCTTTATGTGGACGATGTCCTGGTCTTCTTACGTGAGGTCAGGACCTCCCTTCTGGGCTTAATGCGCTTATTAGATGACTTTGGAGTTGTTTCTGGACTCAAGGTCAATTGGCCCAAGTCCTGCTTGTTCCCTCTTACTCCACCTTCTGCGCCCTATAGATGTGCTTCACCATAACACTGGTCCCAGTGGTGTCACAATGCATTCAAATACGTTCAAATATATCACACTGACAGGGCCCTCAGGGAGGGCAACATGAATAGAGCACTTTGATTGATTCGGGGAGCCCTTTTTATTTGGCGCTCATTGCCCCTCTCCCCATTGGGGTGAGTGGCGATTGCTAAATGCTCATGATGCCCAGCTTATTGAATTTTTTTGCAGCATTTCCGATCGTGCTCCCCAAATGTTTTTTCGGGAGTTGAATGATAGACTGGAACTGATATGTGGGGCAGGGCACCATCGGGTGGCTCTCGCCATTGCACAAAGACCCCTGCTTGAAGGAGGGATTGGCGTGTCCAACTTTGAAATGTATTATGCGGTGCCACAATTACAATGACCACTACGCTAGCTATATGTGACTCCTTGTCCCGAGCTGGTGATCGTACAACAGATACTGGGTGAGACAAGTGTCTCTACTGGGCTGATGGATCACAATTGTCAGTCGCAGCGGGGTTCGAGCCAGATGGCAATGGCGCAAGTGTGCTGGCATTGGTTGGTGCATGGTAAGAATATTTACATTCCTTACTCGCCATCAGTAGTACTTGGGCAATTGCTGGGCATTCAGGAATTGACTAGGAGACATTATTTGACACCGTGGAGGGTGGCGTGGACTGACAGATTAGATCTCTCTCACAAGGGAGTCCTTATGGCCTTCCAGGTGATAAGGGACACATATAACAAGGGTGCAGGCCACTTTTTGCCATACCACACCATCCAGTGAATACTTGGGAGACCAGGGAGGTGGAACTGTCCCCATCACCCATACTGCATGCACTCCTCATGCACAGTGGCATGCGACGAGCTATCTCCACGTTATATTTAGCACTGAGGACTGGCACACCACGGGGAGGGCCTCCCACAACCATTGTCGGACAAGGCTTGAGCATGAGCGCTTCAGCATATGAAGGAGGTGTCCAGGAATGCCAGATTCTGCTATGCGCAATTTAATTACACACACCACACATATCTCTCCCCCAACACATTAAACACATGTTCCCTGCATCCACACCTGAGAATCTGCTGTGCAAGTTGTTGGAAGCTAGTTTTAAGGTGTGGGAGTGCCCGCTGCTACAATTCACCTGGATGGAGGTAATAGCTACCATGGTGGATCTGGCGGGACACACCTTGGTGCCCACTCCAGAGTCTTGTCCCCTGGGCCTTTGCCCCAAAGCCAAGGGGGACACACACCTGCATAGGCTTATAGAACTTGCATTTGTACACTTTAAATGACAAATTTCAATGACGTGGAAGGCTGCCTCTGTCCAGGACACCTGGAAGTGGCTACACACGCTGCAGCAGTGGGAACTCATGGAGGCTAACACGCTACACTTGCTGCACGCCAGGGGAGCAGGCAGGGTGGGTGGGGGGCCTGGGACAGTTACATTGTAAACATTGACTGTGGCCCAACTTATATGGTCACAAGATTCCCTTTGCTCTACATGACTTTGTATCTTCTGCTTCGTTGGCTCTGTTTTGATTGCATGTATCTGTATTCCGCTTGATGTCTAAATTGTAAAGCGCTCTGATACCCCCGGTGGTCATGTTCGCGCTATAGAAAACTCTCAAAATAAAATAAAATAAATTGAGGCCAAGAATGACACTCACCAACCCTGACGGGGACACCACAGAGTTGCCATAGGTCTAGTCCTTTGTTGGTAACTTGGCTATACGCGTATTGCGTTCAGCTGCTGCACAGTGATTCCCTTGCTCCCATGCAATGGCAACTGGCTGTGTGGCGCCAACTACTGACAGACATGCTGCTAATGCCAGGGCACTCACTGGTATTACTGTTCGAATCACTGCCTATTCCTTGCTCCTTTATGGCATGCTGCAAATCCCACAAACTGCTTTTTAAGCACTTTTCACTACCCTCATTGCTCCATGACTGTTCCTTCACTGTCTAACATTTGCTCCTGATTGGTTGTTAATGCTTCTGATATAATAACATGATGCATATGCATATGCACTGTATGCTTTTGACTATGCCATGTATGCTATTACAATGTCTCCGTTGTTGTTACTGATAAACAATAGAAATACATTTGGGAAAAAAACAATGCACTTCTGCTAGAACTGTGGGACAACATATCAAACATCTTGAGCATTTCATGCGAAGAGAAACAAAACAGCGCTTACATGCCACTACCTTAATTCAATATCATATGGCCAAAAGAATACCTCCAGGTTTGCGAGTTGCTCTGAAACCCATAATATGTAAAACAAACAAAAGATTAATTGAACGTTGGTATGCCATTTCGAACAAGTGTTCATTGGAATTGATCCTTTTAATAATTGAGGAACTAAAAAGGTTTTGATCAATCTTGAGGAAGAAATTACTACTGTCAAGCAGGTGATTCGTATACAATTGGAACATAATGAATAGAAAAAACTTTGAATTAAATTAATAAACAATTGCAAGCTTATGCAAAGAAAATCACAATAGAAAACTACAAAAATTCAAGAGGGATACCATTGACTATAAACTCAAAGAAGTGTATACATGGACGGAAGTTTATTCACAAAACTGCACTTTAATAAAACTTATATTGGTATCTTCAGACGAAAGCATAGGTTATGAAGGAGATACGTCAATAAATCCCCAACCAGTGCAACTCTCACCACTCAAATGGAAAGACCTACATTTAGTGCTGTGACAAATAATCAGTCCAAAACTTTTTTATCTACAAGCCCTGCGGCAACAACAGACCTCACACTCTGACAGAAAAAAAAACAAGGAGGCGCAAAAGAAAAAGTAAAAGAAGGCACTACTTTTGACCCTACTCATATAACCAATTTATTGGAAAGTGAAATTGCTTTTTCTAAGTTCATGGTCAGTTTGCATTTGAAATATTTCTTCAGCACTACTAAAAGGGTGAAGGAGATGAAACACCCTGGTACAAGGAGTTCAAACCAAAAAGCAACTGCATGCCTCCTGTTATGCACAAAACATTAGATATATTTGAGACCTTGCTTAACAATAATCAAAATGTTCTGAATTATAATCAAAAGATGAAAGTAATCTACCCAAAAAAGAGTGGGGGTTGTTAGGTGTTTTGCTAACAAAGATGATATTACCTTTCTAATGGCTGATAAAGGAGGTGGTTTTGTCATCATGGATACAGAACTTTATGAAACCAAGGTCAATGCCCACAGGGAGAATATAAATATATACATAGCACTAGACATTGACCCTACTGTTGCTATCCAAAAGATTCTGGATCAGATTCCAACTACAGCTGTAGATTTGGATTTGATTTTGAAAACTGAATTTCTTTGAAAACCCAAAATATATGTTAACCAAAGAGCATAACATCTCGCTAATCCATCTTTCAGACCAATCATCTTAGCTTGTGGGTCCCTACGCGAACCTCTGGGCCAATGCTTGGTTGTATTCGTACAACCTATAGTGCAGGAAATTAAGTTCTATATGTAAGACACCACTGCTTTTTTAAACAATTTGATTAAAGTACAGCTTAATAACACCCAGGAAATTTGGCTTTGCATTATCGATGTCAATCCCTTTATACCTCTATACCTCATGTTGAGGGGATGGAGATCGTCAAAAGGGCCTTATTACAGAAAGGTGAGATTGGCACTAATAAAATATTTCTGCTTAAACTTCCCCATTTCACCTTGCATCATAGTTGTTCTCAATGGAAGAAGAGGTTCTATTAAAACAGAAAAATGCAACATTCATGGACTTTTCAAGGGCTCCCAGTTACACCAACATGTTCATGGCTAAATTTGAAACTTAGTTCATTTCAGAACAAGAATCCTGGAAAGCTCACCTATTAATAAATCTGTGTTTCATGGAAGATATTTTCATCATGAGTAGTCGGCCTGTGGTGGAATTGGAAAAGAATATCATGGTTTTGAACACAAGAAATCATAACTTCTTAGATGCATTAGTTGCCATTGTTGGAACTGAAATACTCACTACTGTGTACAGAAAATCCACGGACAGGAGCAATGGCCTTCATTACCAGAATTTTCATCCGGGACAGCTCATAGCTCATCTTCCTTTTTCTCAAATTATGAGGTTACAGACAATAACATCTAACACTAGTGAACTTGGTAATTTTCATGAAATTTATGAAGGGAAATTTTACAATCATGGATACCCTGATTCAGTTATTCTAGCTCCAAAGAGTGTGTGAACAACATAAACAGGGGAACATTGTTGCAAAAGACTGGAACAGAAAAAATCTCTAGAATGACGTTTTGTGTCCAAATTCTCCACCAAGTCGAAAACTATTAAGAAAATCATAATAAGGAGATGGGAATTATTACAAGCTGAAACTGAATTTGATGGGTTATTTAAAGACAAAGGTTTGTTTGCATATTAATGTTTGCATAACATCAAAGAGATTCTTTCATCAAAGAGCAACAAACACTCCAAGAAGCTTTCAGGCACAATGAAATGTAAAAATTGTGTACATTGTAGCAATGTTGTAATTGGTAACACCGTCACCTACCCTCACAAAGGATTTAATATTCCTTTACAATATTCAGGAGATTGTAATTGCTAAATTTTATTTACTCTTTGAAGTACCCATGTGGTCTTTTATATGTGAGCAAAACAGAAAGGAATATATTAACCCATATTTCAGAAAACAAAACTAACATTCGTAATAGTTCTAAGAAACCCAGTGTGGCAGTACACTGAATAGAACCTGGACAATATTTGCAGTCACTTAAAGTTTCAGATTTTGGAGTTTGTTAACCATATTCCGGGATCTGATGGCAACAAAATCTTCTCCAAAGACAAATAGTTTGGACAAAGCTGCTAAATACCATAAATCCCAATGAGGTGAATGAGAGACTGAAATTGTCCTGTTTTCTGTAGGGGTCACTGTTTGTACTTATGCATTTTTTGTGCATTTTTAATATAGTATTATTTAGATTATTATAATAATTCATTAATGCATTAGTTTCTCTGACATTTCTCAGATAATCACAATATTGAATCACGTCTTAGATGTTTTGATTTGAGTTATTTACATGTGAACATGAGCAGTGGTGTTCATATTGGTTTATGATGTTTCACACTCATTTACTTCAGGATCTATGGTGATGAGTCTCGACCTCTTGCTTATTACTTCAGCAAAGTGCTATCCACTGAACAAGCATAGTGGATTTAGTTTGGTGAGCCCATGCTTTCTCATTTTGCTACATAACTTTAAGTGCACAACAAGATGTCACTCGTTTTAGTTTATTTGGTTCACTTCCGGGTCATTTCCACACGCTTCTTGTATAAGGATGGCGGATTGCCTTGCCCCGTTTTGAACACTGTTTGTTCCTTCTCTTGAAGTCTCCTGATGCATGTGGAAAGTGGATCGCATTATCTTTTTCATTTCATAAGCTATCTTGGAACACGTTTTCATAGTAACATTAATGAGGTTTACTATTGTTTCTTAACATGTCACCATTCATGGATACCTGCTGAGGGTACGCACACTATTTATTAGGCTTGTCAATGGTACTAGCTGTTTTTTTTAACTTTGCACATCTTTCTGTCATTATGTACAGCTTAGATTTCCTCTTCACATCTATTTATTGGATATTTTTGAGTGGTCATCGCATGTGCATAAACGATTACTGGGTGCTGTTACCTGCATTAATGATTAATTTTCCACTTATACCCTGCGTACTGTTTCAATTAAGTTGCATGTCTTTTTGTAAATGGTTTAGTATTCCTCTGATTAAGGGTCTCATTGGCCCGCACTTCATTGGGAACTGTTGAACATCCTAATGTAGTGGAGACACACCCAGGGACCACTGCCTGTCCTTAAAAAATGAAACTGAAAAGTGTCATTTTTCTTTTTTTTTAAATGCAGCCCGTTTTCCTTTACGGAAAACGGGCAGCATTTAAAAAAAAACTGCTTTATTTATAAACAGCCACAGACATGGTGGTCTGCTGACCCCAGCGGGCCACCATCCCTGTGAGAGCTAGCCATTCCTAATGGGGTCGCAAATTGCGCCTACCTCATTAATATTAATGAGGCATGCAATTTGTGACGCCATTACGAATCGCAAACAGTGTCTGAGACACTGTTGTACATCCCAATTTGCGAGTCACAATTGTGACGCAATTTGCGAGTCGCAAATTGGTGGGTCGTACATCTGGCTCTATAGACCTTGCTTTTCGCACATTAATCTTCCAGCACTCCATTTTCTCCTTGCATTCCACACAGCACCAGGAAAACTCTTTTGAGTAGCCTTGCGCTTAAGAAATTCCTTTTTCATTTCCTTTTATTTCATTTCATTTTGGATGAACTTAAGTAGATTCTTTGTTTAACCCGTACTAGCCAATGGACAGATTCCTCTGACAGTGCTTCTTAGGACTGGCTAGCAGGCTTCTGCAATCAGCAAAGTCAAGTATATAATAATGTTTACTGGACAGAAAACACAACAAGATAGTATGTCTCACTCTGAAGAATGTGTGTATCCCTGTCTAATATTTTGAGTGCATCTCTTGGACTTTTTATTTGTCCAAAAATCCACTTTCATTATTGAGCTAGATTTTTGATAAATTATTAAAAAAGAAATGTTAAGAAAGTTTCAATTATTTTCCAAGGCATAATTATGCAAATAGACCTTTATTCACAACTGTGCCCTCTCATAGAAAAATGCAACTTTGCCAACATAGCTTTTGATAACTGTTCACTCTGGGGACTTACCTTTCTTTAATATTTAACATGCCTACTTTCATACCTCAAGCAGACAACCTTGTTGACTAACACGGTACACTTAGGAATGATTTAGCCAATGTATGAAAGTAGGATTTTCTACATGACAGTGTACTTTTATCTAATATGTATTTACCGCAGTGGCTTTAAACTGCAGCCAGACAGAACCTAATGGTGTTGCTTTGAGGTGTATATTTTAGTCATATATTTGGATGGTGTAGAAGGACACTACAACTACATCCCACTGTTGGTATTTAACTTCCATGCCACTGGCGAATTTCCGATGCCAGTGTAACATGGCCATATTGGAGACTTAAACAGCCAATTGGGCGTACCCAATAGTACCTTACATCTGTAGTGGAAGATCATATGCATTGCGACATTGAATGGAAGTGTCACTGTGCACAGAATTATAATGCTAGTAAAAACCATAAAGTGTGGGGCCCACTCCACAAGTTGCAATTTTTTACAGTGACCTTTTTCACCAATCTCTTTCTTTCCATGTTCCTGTGTACAAAGGAGTTCTTGCAAGAAGTGGAGGATATACAAAAGAAACCTAGAATGTTTTTTTTATAATATTGCAAATTAGGATTTGTTTGGGAAATAAGTCCGAAATTGGAAACAAGGAAAAAGAATATTAACTTACTATGTTTGACCTATATTAAAAAGGATTTTTCGAACGGTGTATGGATGGGGAGCACCACATTTGAGGAGCTGCAAATGTTGCCTCAATTGGAAATTACTGGAGAGTTCTTGCAACTTAAAGCTAGATATATGTTCTTCAGGGAGAACATGACAAAAACAATATTCTTTTTGCTCCTGGGTGCCAATGAACGTGACTAATTAAATACTTCGAGGCCTAATTAACAAAGACACCTCAAAATGACAAATGTGACTCAGGCCACTGTGAAGATCAGTGGATCAACTTATTGATGTGTCTCTTTCAAAGAGTTTTGGGATATTCAGTTGTATAAATTGTTATCAAAAATACAAGAGTAGATTAATTTCACCATGGTAAACATCAAAACTAATAATGGACAGGCACCCAATTGAACTTCTAAAAAAATAAGTGTAGCAGGTGCAACCTCTTGCCCGATCTGTACCACTTTCAGGACAAATTGCTACACATAAGCCACTGCAAATGTATTTGTTGTGGTTTGGGACTGTGCAAAGGGGTGCTGGAGGTCAAGGCATTCTCACAAAAACAGGATCACATTCCTTTAAGAGAACAATGGAAAATGTATCTGTTCTAACTGAATTGGACTGCTCATTCTTAACTAAGATTTGTAAACAATGTTCCACTCATTGCGTCTTCGTGTCCAAGGAATCCCCTATGGTTAGGGCAATATGGGGACAGATTCATAAAAATGTAACGCAATGCAAGGCAACGATACAATTTGCTGCACTGCGAGACAGGGAGAGAGCAGGATATCTAGTAAGATGTGATGCATTCCTACTCTCTTCCTGCGCTGGCGCACTGAGTGCTGCAAGGTTGCCTGTGCTACAGGCAGGATTATTTTTGTGCAGGAAGGGACACCTTCCTGCACAAAAAGCAATCCTTTGAGGCATGTTCCTCTTTCTACGTGTGCTCCAAAATGCAGCACACATAGAAAGAGGAAAAACAAGCAGAAATAATGATATTTCCTTTTGTTACGTCTCTGTTGGGAAGGCGTGCCACTTTGATATTTTCCCAGGTTTACAAGTCTTTGTAAATCTGGGAATGCACCAGCATCCATGGGTGGATGCATGCATGGGAACGCCTATGCTCCACCTATGGAATGCCTTTCCATCACAGAGTAACTCAAGGTAGTGATTTGCGTTACCTTGTGTTACTCTAGATTTAATAAGCCACACATAGCCACACCAGGTGGCTCTGCAGGGCTTAGTAAATCCCACCGTAAACCCTTGCTTTTTTCTTGTGTCGCCTTGCATGATGCAAGGGCAATGCAAAGGCTTTGTAAATCTGGCCCAGGGAATCAGTCAGTCACCGATAAAAGTTATTAATAGGTCTTCATAGTCCACGATTACTGCAAATCATTTATCATTTATATCTGTATTTTTCCTCTAATCCATCTTTACTTGCATAAGTAAAATGCTCATAAATATCGGGTGAAATCATGAATTATGTAAAGTCATAAGTACATTTATAAATTGCACATAGCAATTTGGAAAATAAATCTCTATGTCTGTTTCTCCTTCTGATATTTAGAACCTCCATGCCAAAGCTCAATCCTTGTGGTCCATAATGCTTAGTTTTAGTATCCTTGCTTATAAAAAAGTGTATTGATTCAATCTCTTCTGAATCCCTTGAACGTATCTTTTCAGATATGTTTGCAAATCCTCTCTATTTATGAATCTAGTGCCATTATTCATTCCAAAAATAATTTGGATTGTACACATTTTGTTAGAAAAAGAACACAAACAGATCATTAGAAATACTATAACTCACACATTCTCTTATATAGGCCGGCTATAAATCAGTTATTAATGTAATACAGTTTTAGACAACTGAAAATGTACCATGAAAGATATTGTACTAAAAGCCAATGCTATTTATTCACTTACACTTGTATCTACTCCTCTACTGATTGCAATTATGTTATCGTTCGTGACCAATTGTAGATTTAGATTGAAAATACTAGATATTGTGCTTGCCACATGAGAAACATCTGTTGCAACACGTGATCATATACTTGCAGAATTACTGAGTTAGAGCATGCGCTGTAGACATTGCGATTTTGTCACAAACTGATACACGTCTTCCTTCTGCTTTTGTGGCCAGGTGCAGATTTAAATTTTGAGTATACAATCTAATCAGTTAATGCTACTTTCTCAAATGCAAAGCCATTCCTGATTTCTGGATGGATCTTACGATCAGAGTCTGTTCTTGTTCTTGTCCAATAACATGCAGTTTTTAACCAACATCTATTTATCTGCTGTATATTTAATATTTGTACTTTTATGCATTTATCAAATGCGAATAAAGTCGATTTGATTTGATTTGACCCAACGTCTATACCTCTTTCTCTGCAGTCTCCCAAATCTGCATTTATCAGTGCAGCGAAGAAAGCGAGGTTGAAGTCAAACCCAGTCAAAGTCCGCTTTTCGGAGGAGGTTATCATCAATGGCCAGATTTCGGTGAGTCTTGAAAAATGTAACCATTATCTGTAAGATGTACTTAAAAGAAATTGGCCAAAATGGTTCGAATTTATTCCCCTGCTTAGTTCTCCAAATGGCACAGTTTCACATTCCAAGGCAACAATGAAAATGGCATTTATAAACAAAGATGTTCGCCTGAGTGGGAGGATAGAAGATGTTGTAAACTGGAGAATACTTACACACAGGGCTGAGTTTAGTGGGCCAGTTTTACACCTTTGTTCACAAATTGAAGTTTGACTCCCAGTGGTGGGCAGAAGTTACATAAACATGGCGATTTGTCCTATTTCGCTGGTGTTCACACTCAATGCCCATTTTCAATTAAGTTTACATTTAAGCTTGCTAAAAAAAAGTGTAATTCTAATGAGAAAGTTCCTACTGCGTGCATGCAAACATTTGAGAACAATAAAAGGGAGATTTAGGGATGACAATAGAGGGAATTTAATTTCGCCATTAACTGTATTGAATCAAAGGACGTTTTAAGCAGGAAAAAAGTAAAAGGTAATTTTTAGCACAGATGCACTAATTTGAGAGTGTTGGCATATATGCTATGGAGAAGTAACAGAATACACAAAGATTTGAACTCGGGTGGCTAATCGACTAAAATCTGTATCAATAAATCCACCCTCTCCTGAATAAGGTTTTGACATTGGACATTGGCAGCTTTTGGATACTGGTGTTTTGGTGCTGCCCTTCCACCTGATAAGTGTCACGCCATGGCCATTATCTGGTACATTGTGTCATCATTTCTTCTTTTTACTTCTCCAAACTTCTTTTCTGTTTTACCTGGCAGCGTTGAGTTGCAGAGTGACAGTGACAGGAAGGCATGGCCTCCCACCACAGAGGCACTGAGTGACAGTAACTCTTGCTGGCCTTGAGAGTTAAGAGGCAAGCTTATTTTAGCACTTTTCGTAGGCCAGCTGACGTGCACACCTTAAAGTCTCTTCTGTTCCAGACACCTTCCCAGTATAAGTAAGAAGGGGTACAGAGATGCACCCTCCAGGCCTATGGTTGAACAGTGTGCTACCTCACAAAGATCCAACCATCCAAACCTGATGCTGCTCTCACCCTGATGCTGCATACATGCTAACGTTCTGTGCCCAAAAGTGGTAGGATTATTCGGGGTTTCCAATTGCTAGACATCAACAGAAATATAACATGCTCCCTTTTCACGGTGAAGACATTAGTGTATATTACACCATGACTCCCAGGAAGGAGGTATACTGGTCCAACTAATGATGTGGAGGGCAGTTCCTGACAACAATTGTCCTGGCTACAAACACCACTTCCAAAGAGATTTGGCAAAACCAATAGGTCTGTCTGATGCAATAGTTCTAATTCGTTTACATTTGTATTTCAAGGACATGCAAGAAAAAAGAAAATATGCCATCTCCTAAACCTTGTGCCCAGGCGCTTGCAATACATATTTCAAATTTAAAAATAATCCTACTATTTTAATAGAACAATACAGATGATTCATAGGACAAGTGTACTCAATACAGGTACAGAAAATCGTTTTAGTTTTGAAGCACTGCGCAGGAACATATGATTCTTATTGGCACAATCAAAACGGTACTATTGGTTCTGAATTGCTATGATCTGGAGAAATAGTTTAAACACCCAAGAATGACAAAAACATTAAAAAAGGAAATGGAAGAACGGAAAGAAAAAAGCACCAAGGTAAGTAATCCAGACGTATCTGAGATAGGGGGGTCACCTTGAATCGATTTGTAAAACATTGTGACTAAAGGTAGTGGCCACTTGAAGTGGTGAGCAGAGAGGTAGCAGTTCCATGTTCACTTGTTAAAATAACACAGACATATTTCTTGTCACAGATAGTGTCTTCCCAAAGCTTAATTCCAAAACACTTTACAGATTAAGACAATCATGTTGCTTTTCACTCAAATTATTGCATGTTATTGATAAATAATTGGGTAGAAAATAAGCGAGCTATCACTCTAAATCTTTCTCTACCTTCATTGCCGCCTCTTACTGTTCCCTAATTTCTTCGCAAATGGGAAGACACTTTTAGCTTCATTTTCCAGGAACACTTCTGCTTTTAATAGCTGGTTACCTTCTCTCGGCAGTGATTTTATTTGTTTCACTGCAGGAGGTGCAGTTAATTGCCGATGCCTGCTCAGCCTCCTGCAAAGCTGTAGGACGAGAGGCTGAAATAAGTTGGTTGCATAACTGCCCAAAACGCAGTAGACTAATATCTAAATAACTAGGATTGGCAAGTAAGTCGTTTTTCCAAAGAGCTTCATCGAGATTGACTTGGCTAAGCCACGAGGATGCAGTCTACTGCAATCACATGAACTGTGACAGTGCGGTGGCAGAGGGGATGGAAACATCAGGCCAATCAGTGTGCAGCTTTATTAAAGACAAAGGTTGATTGGACGTTTTGCTGCCCGCTCATTTTGGTATTCTCTCTTGAGAGTATGAGAGGATGTGGTCTGAGGTTTGCTGACTGTAGAGTTTTTCTGACGTGAGTCGACAGATCAATCAAAGACCACTCTTGGACTTTAGATTTATCTTGGCCCAAGTATAATTGCACCACTTCACTTTAAGTAAAGACTTGTAAGCTGCTTGACAGCAGAGCTTTGTTACTCCGTAACTATGAATAATTACAACACAAAAACCGTGATGTGAATATTACACTCCCGGGAACGAGCTGCTTGCACTCTATCCGCTCAGGACGGGCGGCTGTCACAGGGGGCAGTTTGCGGTTCAGTCTCACCCTGTTCAAAGAATGTAATAAAAACAGAAGAAACGTGCACCTGGGACTCACAACCCTTAGACTGATAATGTGTAAGTGAATGCTTTTAAATACACGTTTTCAAAGTAAACATAGTGTCAGGCAGTCTTAAAGTTTAATATACATATTGTTAGACCTGACAGCCTTTGGGTGGCCTTCCCCAAACATTTTGCCTGCTTACTTCCACTTTTTGCTGTATTCTTTTTGTTGGCCTTAGGACTCTGAGCACTTTATCACTGCCAACCAGTGCTAAAGTGCTTGTGCTCTCCCCTAAACATAGTTTAATTGACTTAGCCACAATTGGTTTATTTAATTTATCTGTAAGTCCCTAGTAGAGTGCACTACCTGTGCCCAGGGCCTGTAAATTAAATGCTACTAGTGGGCATGCAGCACTGATTATACCACCCACACCAGTAGCCCGTTAAAACATGCCTCAGGCCTGCCACTGCAGAGCCTGTGTGCACAGTTTACACTGCCGTGTCGATTTGGCATTTAAAGCCTTGCCAAGTCATAAACTCCCCTTTTATTACATAAAAGTCGCCCCTAAGGTAGGCCCTAGGTAGCCCATAGGGCAGGGTGCTGTGTAACTAAAAGGAAGGACATGTACTTTTTAAGTTTTGCATGTCCTGGTAGTGAAAAACACCTACATTTATTTTTCACTACTGTGAGGACTACCCCTCTCATAGGTTAACATTGGGAATTCCTTATTATACTTTAAGCTGCATATCCTGATTGAGAAGGAGTAGCTCTGTCATATATTGGAATGGTAATGATAAATCATCTTTGCTGGCAAAGTTGGATTTAACATTACTTTTTTAGAAATGACACTTTTAGAAAGATGGCATTTCTCTGCTGTTAAAGGTCTGTGTGCTTGCATTCTGTCTCCAATACACATCTGCGGTGGGTGACAGCTGGACTTTGCCCATTTCCTATTGACACACACAAAGGAAGGATAGGTGTGACTGAGTGCCCATCTGCATCCTGATGGGTCATCCTGGGCAGCTTGGGAGGGAGGAGCTAACACTTACACCTGAATGGGCTGTGTTCTGTCCCTACATAAAGGGTTGATTACCCCCCTGTAGTGAGTCTGGAGCCAGGTCTGGGAAGGGAGGACCTCTGTGCACTTCAAAGCCCCTCTTTGAAGTCACCTCCACTTCAAAGGAACAAATGGGTATAAGTACTGGGTCTCTGACTCCACCAAATCAGTCATTTCTGGACCTGTAAAGATACTCTGTGAGGCGGAATGACTTCTGTGCTGCTACAAATACTGTCACTCTGCTGGACTGCTGCTCTGGAAGTACTGCTTTTCTGTTGTGCTGCCCTGCTGCCTGCTACTCTCTGCCCTTGCTGTGGAAGACCTGGACTCTGCTTGAACCCAGACTGATCTCCAAGCAAGGCCAGACTGGCCGTACCAGGCATCAAGAGTTTCCCCGGGAGGCTGGAAGGGTGGGAGGTCGGTTTTGTTACGGGGGGGGCGGTTTTGCAGTGCTGCACTGTCGGCTCCCAGTAACAAAATCAGCCGAAGAGCATAGCCAACACAGCACTCACTATCGCTTCCAGCCTTCCTGTGTTTTTAAAGCAGTGGCTGCAGAGTTCTTTGTATATCAAGCAGCAATAAATGTGTCAAGATATCTCTGGAGATTAATCTTCCTGCTGGAGTGAACTGGAGTTTTGTCTAGAGGCAGTTTTAACTCATCCATAAGGTACCGCAGAAGGGTTAATATGCCTGCTGCAAAGAATGTGTACCACGCTTGTATTCTATGTGCATAGCTCTGTGGGTTACTGCTTTTGTCACAAAAGATCCTTTTGTTACTGTGCAGTTCATATGTTACAATAGTAATCTAGCACAGTGAGCTATGAGCTGCCATCAAAGAGCTGCATGCAAACTATATTGTACAGGTTAGAAAGTTATGTTTGTCCAGTCTTTCATTATCCTAATGTTGCTGAAAAGTGTTTGTTTGGGTAGAAACAAATTATTATTCGTAAATGTAACCCTCACCACTGTGTTACGTTTTGAATCCTGAGTTTGTGCTTCTCCAGCCCATGTATGCTTAAAAAATGCCTACACCTCGTAGTGCCCTTCGTCTTATGCATCATTTTCTATACACTGACTTACACATATATTGTTCATTGTCTCTATGTGTGTTTGATGTAAAGTGCTCCGACACCATAATCTGGTTTAAGAAGCGCAATAAAACAAATGAAATACATGGAGAAATGAGGGGCACTGTTGGAGGGTGATAGTGAAGGAACCATTGAAGGGCCCCAATAAAGATTTTCATATCCTAGTGCACTGTAAGCCTTTCATTTACTATGTTTTAAAAGCGAATACAATTGAATATATATTGAAAACTGTGTTCTAGAATTCACAATTTTTGCCATTTTTCCCCAAATTTTCTTGGGGGGAGAAATCCCTCCAAACCCGAATTGTATTGGTCGGACTCGCTCCCTACGCTCGCTACACAACCTATAGGGGCTGGTTTGACAAAATTTGCCAGGGCTGCGTTGGGTTCCCAATCTAGCCCTGCCCCCAAGGGCTTGTTGGCTTGCCTCCTGTTTCTGAGACTCAGGGATATCAAAGTCTCACCAACTTCCCCTGTGCTGGGTCCACTGGAAGTGGATCCAGGTGCATGCTTCAGTCAAATCAATGCATCTCCCGTCTGCATGTAGCAGAACCGAAGCATTGTCGCTGTTGCGGGAGCAGATTTGGTGCACCATACTCTAAACCAGCGCATCGCCTTAAAGAACTGACGCATCGGAACCAATGCATCGCCGCCACTTCAGTGTGGGAAAATCGATGCATCCCCTCGCCTGCGTACAGAAACCCGGCGCATCCTCTATGGAACCAGCGCCTCTCGGCGCATCATCTTCAGAATGGGTGCATTTCCACCCCTGCGCGAAGAAAATCGACGCATCACCTTGACTGCGGGATTGACACCGACACATCGCTCGGCTGCACCCCGCATCTCGCTGTTGCATCCAGGATCAAGGTCCTTTGTTCAGTGGGCCTTGCGTGGCTCCTGTATCCAGAAAGTGCTCCATCATGGTCAGCCTGACATTTTGACTTTGCTCCGGTCCAGCGCGACCAGCTAACCCCCATAGGCGCTTATTGCTTCTAAACGCTATTTTTACATTTAATCTTTAAAAATTCATATCTCGACTTCTGCTTATTGGATATTTGTTGTATTTGTCTTGTTTTACATATTTAAATCATATCTATTTTTTTAACCTAGCGTGGAGTCTTTTTGCGGTATTTTCATTGTGTTACACTGTGTTGTGTTGCACAATTCCTTTACACATTACCTCTTAAGTTTACCCTGCCTGCCTGCTATGTGCCAAGCTACCCCAGGGTGAGCACAGGCTAATTTATGGTGTGTATCTGACTTACCCTGACAAGAATTGTGGTTCCTGCTTGGACAGGGTACATACCTCTGCCAACCAGAAACCCAATTCTTAGCAGGAGATAACTCTTCTTGTCGTGCCATTTAAACTCCATGTCTTCACCATGTGTCTGGAATTCTATGCCATCTGGAGTACAGTAATTGTGCAATTTAATTTGCATGACAAATCTCTTCCTAACAAGTTTATGGGAATACATTGATGTTTGTCCTCAAACTACCCTATTTTTACAGGAATTTTCTATGAGACTGGATTTGTGATCTGTTTATTTGAAACTCCTACAATTTTCTGCTGTTCTAACAGTGGATCAGGTAGCACCAGTGTCAATTAGAAATGACATTGGGTGGCAATTAATTTCTCTTCTACAAATGGTCCACCCTGGTCTATCTCCAAGACTGCACCAAGCACGCAATCCTCCTCCCCCTCAGGCAACATGACTGGGCATTGTCGGAGCCAAAACCATCATTATTAAACATAGGAAACTGTTAAAATGGGTTTTGATTCTGGTTCTGAAATTGGTTTAAATTTGCGTTGGGCAACTGATTAAAATTAAATCTGGGGTTTCCCCTATTCTGTGGGACCATTGGGGCTTGTGGAACTTGCATCATTGGAACCTGTTTCTGCATTGGCACAAGCATTTCCTCCACATTTTGCATCTGCATTTGGTTTCCTCCCTGCATTTGTACATTTCCATTTACTCTGTCTGGATTAAGTCTACACTCCCACTTCCAATGCCCAATCTTGTTACAGAGGTGACAAGGGGTCATTTTCTTCAGTGTCGCAACATCCATACCAGTATTCAGATCAACCAGAACACCTCTACCTCTAACCTGTGACACAAAACCTCATGAGTACCTTGTACTACAGGTTGGAAAACCAACACCTTGCATACCACCTACATTTCCTTCAAATGACTGATTCTGAAAACCTTTCTGGGCAAGCTTTGTCTGATCTAGCATTAATTTCTCCTTAATCTTATTCTGCTTCATCTCTTGTTCATCACTGCAATTCTTTACATATATCAGAATTTTATCCAATGACTTAGTTTGACAACAAATCACACTCTACTCTATGTGCGTCCAAATTGCTGGTCTTAACCCAATAACGAACTGTGACACAAAGAACCCAATATCACTAGGTTCGAGATACTCTCTCCCACTGTGCTGTTGAAACACCGGTAATAACCACTCATAGTAATCATGCACTGATTTTTTGGGCTTTCGTGAAGTTCTTTTAATCTTCACCCAATCAATGTCTTTTGGAGGCACCTTGCCTTTAAGGAAAGTAATCACTGCTTCATATTTTTCGATGACTACAGGAGATGGTGTATTAGTGCAGGCATCTCTCGTTGGCTCTTAACGCGGCCATTGTACAGCAACTTTTCATTCAGCCTACAAATCATTCAGCACTATAATGTCAAAGAATGGATTCAAATCGATCCACAGCACTTTTGATATGTTAACAAATCTGTCAACCTGTGTGTGCCACTATACGGGCTTGTCTCTCAACTTTGGAAAACTGTTTGTGAATGATGCAAGAAAGAACTCCTCTGCTCCAAGGAACATAAACATATGCTCCTCCCTGTATTTCTCTTAAAGGATAAACCGAAACTTCTCCTTTATCCAATGAACCTGTCTGTGATTGATTGTGTGCTTCATCTACCCTTGATTGCTTCTTTTTCTTTTCAGTCTTCTTTGCCCATTAGTTTTCCAATTTCTCAAAATCACCTCATCTACGAATGGTTTTACTAATTCAGTTATGTGTAATCGCATTCCTGAAAAATGCATTGTCTCAATAGACTCATCATCTAGTTGTACCCTAAAACGTTTCTGAAATAGAACACTTCGAAATACCTACATCATATTTTCCGGCAAAGTCTGTTAATTTATCAGGTGTGACTGTCTTTACACAAATATATCAATTCTTTCTCTTGGCACTGGGCTAATTGGTTGTTGGTAGCCCCTCGCCCTTATGCCGTGCTTGCCCACACACATCACACATGGAGAGGGGAGCGAGCTACGAGGAGGTGGAGGAGGACGGCGGATCGCAGGATTTCAGGAAGTCTCCTGTGAAGTTGCCCTTCAAGCCCCCCTGCCTTCTTCTGTTTCGACACGGCCGATGCGGTGGTAATGTTTGCCCTCAGTCCAACGGTCCGAGGTGAGCTTTAAAAGTGCCTCAGTACCACTAATACCGCTTGTGCTGCTGCGCCTGTCACCCTGTCACTGTGCCCGGTCTGCTCATGTAGGGTGTACAGCAGGGTGGGGTGGCAGGGCGCCTGCTGATGAGTAGCATTTAGGAGTCAGGAAGTACTGATCGGCATTTGCTGTTAAGGGGCAACTCTGCATCCTATAGGGATGGCTAGTGAAGTGGTACAGGAGCTTCTGGTGACCCAAGGCTAGAGGCCAGAGACTCTTACAGCTGAGGTCAGCGAAGGTTCCAGATTTCCCCATTTTGCTTATTTGCCCACAAAACTACAATTTTATCTTCACCTGCATCCTCTTCTCTTGTGTGTGGATGGAGGCGGTGGCAAAAGCAAGACCAGGGGGAGGAGGTAAGTTTGCTCATGCCTGCCCTGCTGAGCATCGAATAGCACCTGACAGACTGTGTTGCACTGCTGTGTGTGCTTTCAATTATAGAGATCCTGAGGTGAACCAACGGAGAGCGGAGAGAGGCACGAACAGGTAGGTCTTTCTTTCCCCTTTCAACATTCTCTTCTCTCCCCGTGGATTGTTTAAACTGGGCGATAAGTCAGATAACCCACAGAGGCTGGACTCAAGATGCTGCAGATACTGCTGTGGTCTAATACCACTGTATTCTGCAGTAGGGGCTTTGTGCCTGGAAGACATCGCACCAACATGAGTTCATGGGGGAGGTACGAAGAGTGGACACAGGTCAAGACACAGGTCAAGCCCATCAAGCCCGTCTTCATCATCGGCCGGAAAAGCAGCAGGGTTGGGTCATCCCTTGGGTTGACTCTGAGATACTCCAATTCCCGTAACCCTGTGCAGTGAGCCATATTCTATACTCCTGTTATTTTTTAGACCTACAAAATGGTAAAATGCAAATTACGGTCAAGAAAGGAGAAAGAGCCTGGCTCCTGCCACGCATAAGCAGGTACCACCTTGGACGCTTTTCTTAATCGGGCTGTTAGTGTGATTTCGAAAGAGATAGAGCTAGTTGAGAGACGAGTATCATTGGACCTGGGTGATAATTTGAGCTTTGTCACCTCACAACTTAACACCTTACATAGAGATATTATTGAGGCCTCCCTGGCTGCAGGGGAGAGTGTAGCGGCTCTACAGGAGTCTCTACAGGAATCCACCTCTTCTGCTCAGATTCAAGAGGAAGGGAGACTCAGGCCCGGCCCATCTACAACAGTTTCTGATCTCTCATTAAGCTCTATCATCAGTGAACCCATGGTGAAAAAGAAAAAAATGGGAAGCTAGCTCCAAATCTCATCAATTGCAAAAAGACAGGCCGGAAATCCACTTCATCACCATCAGTAGGGTCTGTAAATTTACATCCTGCGGCTCTCCCTGCTAGTGATGCAAGGACTCTCAAAGAACTCAAATCCTTAACGAGTGGGCTCTGGGACCAGTTAAGAATGACACTTACTATTGCCATACCATAATTTTGGACAGAATCTCTTTCCCTCTGAGGTAGCCCCTCACGGTACCACCACAATAGCCGAAAACAATGAAAAAACCCATGACTCTTCACACCAGTACCAGAAGAGGGTAACCGGCACCCCCAACCCTTCTTCCTTTTTAGAGAGGGGCATAAATATTTCAGCCCCACCTGAAAGATCTCAGTTGGGAAGGAAAGATTAGACCCTTCTAGTTTAATACGACCATTGAACGACCCAGTAGCAATTTGATGCCCCCCTGGAGTACGACATTCTTAGCAGATTTTAAATCTTCAGCCAGCATGCTGCCCATACGTAGCAGTAATAGTGGGGGTACCACCAGTGCCAGAAGGAATGGAAATGAATTTCTCAGACTTAAAAAATAAAGCTTGCTACTGGTTGTCAAAAAACTCTGCAATCTCCATCAAGGAATAGGATGATATTCTAATGTTGAAGTGGGTAGGCCAGTCGAGAAAAACGCTAGAAGGGGACTACATAGTAGTTGCTTGCAGAAATCCAGAATTGGCATGCCGATTGATAAACTCAGGCTGCAGGCAAGGCACAAATAACATGTCTAACACCCTCTCTATTGTACCACTGGCTTTTTCTACTGCCCTAGAGCTGCCAAAACCTGTGGATCAGGGCACAGGCCTTTACCTCCGCCTCGGGTTTTAGGCTGGGATCTGTGTACAATTCCAACAGCTAATAGATTCCAGCTACTTTCTAATCTGGATGCAAACGATTGACTCGAATACCACTAAGATCACCAGGATGAGAACACTCAAGCTGAGGAACTACTGATTTGTAATGAGACCCACGAGGATGTTCTTGGACTTACTGATACTGTCTCAAATCCTTTGACTTGGAACCCTGCTGCCGAAACTCCTAGTATGGAACCTCTTAGTTTGTCCCAAAGTGACAATGTGATAGGAATGAGCAGTGTTGCCATAAAACGCATTGACAATTTAGCCTTTATCGATTGGAATGTGGCAATTCTTTGCTTAAAGATATGAGATCCTGAATGCCATTTATAGATCCCTTTGATGTCATTTGTTGCCAAGAAACTTGGGCCTTTGACAAAGTAGATTGGTTCAGATCCTTTTGTTCTCGAGCGGTGCCTTCTAATGTGGGCAGGGGTAAGGGAGGTTTTGCTGTCCTTGTTTCAACTAGGCTCAAAAATCTATCTGTTATAGAGATAATCTCGAATCCATATTATCAGATCCTGAAGCTTTCCCTTACTACAGAGCTTAGTATCCTCCTAGTACATTTTTACTACAATTTTTACACTTCTCAACCATGGAATATTGTTGAGGATTTGGGGTCTGTTAGCCTACGCCTAATAAGTAACTAGTGCAATGGCCTTTCCATACTATGGGCAGGTGATTTTTATATTGTTAAATGTACTTTTGGTGGTAGCCGGGTGTGTGGGATAGTAGACGGGCAGGATGTTAAGGTGACACACTTTCACCATTCCCCCTATGGAGAAGTATTAACATGGATATTGCTGATGAATAACCTTCATTTCGCATCTGAAATCTCCAGTGATCCTGGTGACTATACTTCGACTTATGTGGGAAGAGAGAAGGGGAGGGCTATTGATCACATTCTAGTCTCTCACACCTTGATTCCTTTCTTAAGTGAACATGAGATTTTGTCTTCTCCTTTTAGTGTTCATCGTCCAATTAGCCTCATTTTTTCTTTTCCTTTCACACCATCTATGCCTTCTAGAGAACCCGAAACCCTTAACTTTCTCCCGATACCAAGGGGTCCGTAGAAACTGGAAAAGGATAGGTGCCCCCAAAATTCACTCTGAACTGGTCTCGTCTAGCATTGATGAGTTTGTGTTGCTTATCTGAAAGCATAGACATTGGGATAGTTCGGGATAGTTTTGAGAGAATCTGCACTTCTATCGCGGGGCTGTTAGTTGAGGTTAAACCTTTGAAGGCCTACCCAGTACACTCATGGTTAAATGAAGACTGCACTATGGCTCTCAAAGTCCTGTAAGAAGTAACTAATAAAGTGCCCTATGATGCTGTGGATGTTAGAGAAGTGAGGCAGAATTATACTGTTGTGCTTGAAAAAAGAAAACAAGAGATACATACTCAGGCATGGGAAGATCTGGAATGTGCTGCTTCTGTCAAAGACAACAAGGCTTTCTGGGAGATAGTAAACCATCCTTTCTTTACCGGTAAAACCCCCTCAGGTACTGACTGTCTTATTTTGGAGCAAGTTTGGGTTTCCCACATTTTAAAAATATTTACAGTCGAGTTAGGTGAAGTGTCTCCTGTGGCCGCACTTGATGCTGCCTTAAATTGTGAGGATCTAGTGGCTCTCAGTAATTCAAATACAATTGGGAAAGGCCAAAAAGCTATTGACAGCTCAGCTTCAGGAAAAGCTTCAGGCCCAGATGGGGTTCCCGTCGAGCTTTTTAAGCATGATCTAGACCTTTGGGCTCCATTGTTAACAAATGTCTTTAGAGCATTGGTCATTAGAGGGCCGGTTGATTCCTGGAAGAAATCAGTGACAATCCCCATTTATAAGAAGGAAGATAAAAACGGCCCATCAAACTACCGCCCCATCTCTCTTATCGATTCTTCTGCAAAAATCTTTGGGGGAGTGATCCTGGGGAAACTGGAAGTCTGGGCAAAAGAGAAAGCTTTCTTTGCAGAGGTCCAATGTGGGTTCCGACCAGGTTTAGGCACCTCAGAACAAGCACTTTGTCTGTCCCTTATATTAAATGTGTATGTCAAGGCCAGGAGAGGTGTCCTTCACATGGCTTTCATGGACCTCTCCTCGGCCTTTGATTTAGTGGACAGAGATGTACTTTGGGAGATTATGTGGTGAGCTGGGGTTGATCCCACCCTTTTAATGGTTTTGAGAAGGTTACATCAAGATGCTTCCATGAGGGTTCATTTTACACAAGACGGGGATTTGACGTCTCCGATTCCAGTTACTTGGGGGGGGGGGGGGTCAGACAAGGCTGTATCCTGGCCCCCTTTTTATTTTTAATTTTATTTTAATGCACTAGATGCATTTTTAAGGTCCCTAACCACTGATATCCCCAAAGCAGGTAACCGTCTGGTCCCCGTACTTCTGTAAGCGATGATGTGGTGTTTTTATCGCGCACCGCTAACGGACTTCAAATTTTCCTGGATGGGTTTAATACCTTTATGGGTGATCTGAAGCTTATAGTCAATCATAAGAAATCTTATATTTTGACTAGTGGCCCCCAAAACACCCACTCTAGAAAGATTTTTGTGAGCGGTACGCCAATAATAAAAACATCAACTTTTAGCTACCTGGGGATTTTATTTTCAGCTAATCTGACCTAGGACAGACTTGTAAATCAGAGTTCACAAGTTACTGAAGCAGCATGCAAGGCTCTCTATAGATTTGCCACAAAATTGGGACATAAACCCCCGAAAGAACTAGTGATGCTATATAAAAATAAGTGTCTGTCGCTGGCTACGTATGGAGCGGGAGTATGGGTTATCCCTCTGTATCGTCCTTACAGACAGTTGAGAACAAACTTCTGTCCAAACTTTTCGGACTCCCGAGATCCATTACGAGCTTAGTTACGCATAGTGAAAGAGGACTAGGTTTCCTGAAATACACAGTGAGGCTAGCTTCTCTTATGTTATGGGTAAAAATATGGCTGTCTCCGGATCTGAAATTTACGCGTGACATTGTTGAAGATTGTTTAAAACAGAGTACTTCACAGGCCATTCCATGGTTAAACTATGTTAAGTTATCTTTGCAAGACTTGGGACAGGCAGATCTGGGGGCAAATACAGGAAACATTAGCATTCTTACTAAGGCGCAGATTAAGTTAAAATTCTTAGAATGCAAGGAAAATCTAAGAACGGAGAAAGCTATTGATAAGGCAACAATCCAACAGTATATAGATCTTTCTACGTGCATTGGCATGGAGCCCTATCCTTTGTGGATTAGAACTCCCCAACATAGATTTTATCTTTTACACTTTCGTATGAATATGATTCATTATCTAGGGGCATTCCCAACCACAGGTTCTTGGTTTGCCTCCTTGTGATTGTTACGGGATTTCCGGCCAAACTCCAAAGCACTTTATATTTTTCTGCCCACTCTATGCAGTCTAAAGATCCCAATTCTTATGGCCAATCCTTAAAGAGAGATCTTTTAACTGTCATTTTGAAGGTCTGTCTTTCTTGCAGTGTTTAGAGTCCCCTTTGATTTGTTTCACTGTTTTAAATTTCATTACTCCGGCTTTGAGCCTGAGAAAAAGGAATCCATCATGAAGCTAAATTGGTGATGTGAGGTTACATGATTTGCTCTGATTAGATATTTGATTGTACTTTTTCTGTTCTGTTTAAATACCTTTGAGCCGGAGAAATATCTATGAATTATTAATTTAAACTGGCGATGTGAGGTTTTATGAATTTGCCTGATATTTAATAGTACTTTTATGTTTTTATACTCTGTTGTATATTGTTTTCCTTTTATGAGCTTTTATGGTCGTATACCCGACCAAATAAAGTATTTATTGATTGATTGAGTTCTAAACAACCCCTGATTATTTCTTCTAATTCTATTTTTAATCTCGGGGCATTCAGTGATCTCTTTTTTTCAGTCTGTTGTGTAATGATAATCTGACTTTCTGGATTTTTATTCCGTGCCATCTCTTCAAACTATGGGTGAAAAATCCCATCTTCAATTAAATTGATCTAACTCTGTTTCATTGGAGTTGTAAGGTAAATCCTTTTCCCTTCCTTTAGTGACTGAACTATTTGTGGTGGTGTCCAAGTAACAATCTGTGAATTCTGTGATGTCGGGATAAACCCTGTCACAGGTGCTCCTCCAACGGCTCCTTGAGCCACAGTATCTGGAACAACATTAATAGGAGTAGTCATGTGCAAATCTCCAATGTTGTACTGTTACCACCCTAGTGGTGGATGCTGGTATAGTTACAATTTGAGCAGTGACACCTGGAGGTATCTGTGTAGGAGCAGTCTCAATTCATGCAGGAACAATATTTGATATAATAGGTTGTACAATAGGCTATGTAATTTATAATGGTCTTTCAATTGGAACCATATTTGGGTCAACAGGAGCTTTAGCCACTTTTGCGAAGTTCCCTCAGCATTGGTTACAGGGGCCACATATGGTGGTGGACACGCTGCTAACAATGCATCCAATATTTCATCCCCTGAATCACTCGTGATATCTGTCTTCTTCTCATCTTTTTGATCTTCTTTTCCCTGTGCTTATTTTCTTCTACTATAGCCTTCCTCCATCTCTGTTGCTCCTCATCCCATCGAGCATCTGCATAATTACGCGCTGCTCTTCTAATCTTATTTTGATATTTTTCTCTCTCCCCAGCATTTGCTGTTGTCTTCCAAATGTTCAATGCTTCATACTGTGTAGGTCTAGGGGGTGGCTTCATTTCGTATAGCTTGTCCCTCAATCTCTCAATAACTCTGAGTTTGAATGTGCCATATTTTGGAAAACTCAAAAGACCCTGATTCTCAGTGATCTTGCATCATTGACGAAGCCATAAATGTGTGTAATCCCACATTTGTAGTCATATGATGTGCAGGCAAACCCTCAAGAGGTGCCTCTTCACCTTTCCATACTGGAATTGCCACATCACCTTTCACAAAATTCTTAATACTTTTAATAAGTTTCATGATTTCAGATTATTCAGTAAAAATAGTAAACAACGAAATTCAAACACCAAATGTTTTGATTCTTTTCCATAAACATCAGATTTATTTTCTCCAATCCTGTTAACGCTCTAATAATTGAAGACTCACTAACCAATCTCAATGTGGCACTTACACAATAACTGATCTGGAACAGCGAAGCACTCTGTTTTGTCACTAACTAATAGCAACACAACAGTACACCAACCAACCAATCACACAGTGGCACTCTATGATGTATGATCTCACTCCTTGCAGTGGTTCACCCTCATTTACAGTTTCTCTCATACACACAACTCTACAATGGTTCACAGACAGTAATCTCTAAACATGCAACTTTGCTATATTAGTCTAAACTACACATGAGGCCTTTTTACATTCAGGACTTCTTTTACCACGAATGAGACTACATCTCTAATCTTCTAATAAAACAAATTGTATGTTAGCTAACTGGACTATGTAAAAATCGAAACATCTGTAGTAACAGGAGAAAATTACTTTTATGATATCTTCCCCTGGAATTAAAACAAGTATGTTGAAAAGAGGTCAAGTTCAGTTTATGTGCTGCATTCTATGTGTGGTTATTCTTCATAATTCTACTAAACGATAAATCCTAAACCAGTATTTCAACCCTTCATTGTATAAGTAGAAACATTCTGCAGAGTTATGTGAAACATGTATTTAATAAAAACATTTTATGTGTGCTTCAGTACATTTTAGTCGAACTACTTGTACAGCAATGCTGCTTCAAACATTTTGATGCCTAGTATGAGTAAGTATAGCTCCCTACTACAATTGTGCACATTTTTAACCGCATTTGTTCATACAAGTCTGCATGTTAATATTAAACATATATTTTAACTATATTATTTTTCGCTATTCCAAAAATGCTCCTTCACAGTCAAACACAACACCATTGGTCTTGTAGGACAGGAGGGTTTTCTGAATTCCGAGGCCAGTTAATCAAACTTTAAAGTAATGCTTACTCCTGACACGACTCAAAGAGGCCCAGTTCATCCATTAGTCTTAATAAAAAAAACAATTGCATGGATTTAAAAGCTCTGTACTCCTCTAGATTACCTAAGATCAGATCAGTATAATGTCTGAGAGTCTGAGATGGAAGAGGTGAAATATTGTGGATTTCACTGTATCATGTACTTGATTGTTCATTGTTCCTGTTTATTGAAAATTATGAACAAACAGATAGTCTTCTGATACAGATGATATGTAACTTTATGTTCTTTGTGGATGAACAGCCAACACGTGATTCATCACTTCGTGACTTTTTCAAGGCTTTTGAGAATATACGTAGTTATTCATTCCTTTGTAGACAGCAAAGTCCAGGAGTAAGTCATCGAATGATCACAGTCGGTACTGAGGAGGAGTTGAGGAACACAGGGACTCGGTTTGGCCGCTTTTAAGTCATCTTTAGTTTCACAACTACCCTCCCACAATAAGAACACTCTTCTTGTTTACCGACTCTGATCATTTGATGACTTACTCCTGGACTATGCTGTCTACAAAGGAATGACTAACTATGTATATTCTCAAAATCCTTGAAAAAGTCACAAAGTGGCGAAACACGTGTTGGCTGTTCATCTACAAAGAACATAAAGTTGTATATCATCTGTATCAGAAGACTTTATGTTTGTTCATATTTTACGAATAAACAGGAACAGTGCTCCTTACTAGTCCTTACTGTTTGGACAGTGCATCTTTAATACCATACCGCTTTGAGTGCTTTGGTTTATCAACATTATATGATTCGACGTCCTGGACTTTTCCAGTCTGTCAGTAGCCACCTTTGGTAGTAAGGTGCCCAAACCACTATAGAACCACCAAACTATCTTTTTGCTCTGTGTTTGCAATACTTTACCCACTATAAATGTATATTGGCTCAAACGATGTGCGATAACTGAAACCACTACTACCGACTATTGTTCTGAACTACAGAGAAGAATTGAGAGAATAAATTAAGACTTTGTTACATGGCTGCTTTATTCCCCAGTGCAATGTTTGGATTTATAGTTTTATGGAAGAGGTACAACCACAACTAAGCTTGCCTTTGTTACACTCCATAAGGAATAGTTAATGATCCTTTTAACTAATAAATAATTCTGGTTCTTTTTAACTGATCTACAGGACTTTCTTTATGAGATTATATAGGTTGGATGGTGACTATTCTGTGTCTGAAATAATTGTAGTGTTCACTATGTCATGTGTACTTAACTGGTGGCTCGGCTAGTGGCCACAAACCGTGAAGATAAATGGGAATCAGTATTATTAATTTTTGATAGGAATACAACTTATTTACAATTAAGTAATTTACACTTTTGGAGTAAATTTGGAGTAAACTCTACACTCAGGGCCTGATTCACAGAACTAACTTACGTCAAAAACGTAAACGTAAACGTAAATGTAAACGTAAACGTAAAGTTAGTACTTTTTAGGTATTCACAGAATACACTTACTCATTTTGGTATTCACAGAATGAACTTACTCATTTTGGTATTCACAGAAGTTAGTAGTCCTAACTTTAGGACTACTAACTTCTGTGAATACCGAAATGAGTAAGTTCATTCTGTGAATACCAAAATGAGTAAGTGTATTCTGTGAATACCTAAAAAGTACTAACTTTACGTTTACGTTTACGTTTTTGACGTAAGTTAGTTCTGTGAATCAGGCCCATAGATTTCGAGAATAGCTAAAATGTAATAAACTTACTCAAAAGTGTAAATTACTCAAAGATAAGTTACCTTTGTGAATCAGGCCCTTTGAGCTCAGTTGTTCATTTCATGGGGCTTATAGATAGACTATGTCTGAACCACAGACTTGGCTTGGCACTCTTTGATTTGGTTCATTCTTTTGAAAGATGGCTATGCTTACATTTTTTTTCTTTAGGTTTGGTCTCATACTTATGGTCAATAGAGGATATAATGTTATTCAGCTCGCTCTCTGTTTTTTGATGTGAGAGTTAGGGTTCACCAATGCAATTCAGAAAGTTGAACTCAGATAATTGAAAACTAAACTCAAAGTGCAGCAAAGTAAAAAATACAGCAATGGGTGTTCTGGGACTATTGTACCCCATCCGTATTGCATATGCCAGGACTCTCTTGTGCCTTGGAATGTGGTTATGGGATATGGTGGTAACTGAAAAGCATTCAAGGAGCATTTGGGTGTCACACAGGGCACAGTAAATATATATGTAAATCCGTATTTGTAAAGCGCGAACTACTCAACCTTACAGGTCTCAAGGCACTGGGGGCCATCGTGGAAATTAAGTGAGCTATTGCCCAGAGTCACATGGTGCTGAGCTGCCGCCGGAGCAGGGGATCGAACCGTGAGCCCTGTGCTCCGAAGTCAGCTGCCCTGGCCGCTGCACCACACCTCTCCACCTCTCCACTTCCACCTCTCCAGTTCAGTACAAACAGGTAATAACCTCAGAGCAGTAGTTAGTGTTAAGGTCAATCAATGGCTCCCAGTGCCAGTTTAGGTGTAGTGGATGGCACACCAAAGTTTCTCATCAAAAGGACAGGCTCAGTCTTTTAGCTGGTGAGTACAGATACCCTAGATGGCTTAGGTAGTTGGACTCAAGGTCAGTGATTTGACACTGTAGTATTTAGTAGTATACATTTATTGTATAACCGTTTTAAAATAATGATTACCATATCCAGTATGTTGAACAAAACATAGAAACACATAAAACTAATTTCAGATAAATAAGCACACAATAATAAAATCATTCAGAAACATTCTAGAATTAATAAAAGATGCCCTATCTCTCATTGGGGCATAACATTTAATCAATTGTCTTTACATACCTATTAGTTTATGTTTATTGCTTCAAATTAATTAAAACCAATTATTGAGCATTTCATATAAAAATAAAAGCATGATAAAATTAATGTCCAAAAATTGAAACTGCCATCAGAACATTAGAAAGAGTTAAAAAAATGTTTTTTTGGTCCTAGTGACCTCCATGAGCTGTATCAATGAGCAATTGGAACCTGCACAGAAATTGGCAGTTCAACATAGTGTCCTCTGGTGTTAAGCAAGCGATAATTGCTTGCCTGCAGTTCATATACCTCTGTCCTTAAAGTTATTTCTCAACAGCTCACATCTTGCCTGCTTTAGATTTGGGAAAATGCCAACTAGATGGATTATGTCCTTTTTAGGAGCATAGCACAGCCTCCAGGCTGTTCCCAGGCTTGCCATCCAATGTGATTGCCCTACAAGTGACGAGAATGACCCTAACCTGAGATCCAAGAATTTCCGTTTCATAAATGCAGGAAAGGGGGCTCCAAAATGGGATGCAGGTTTCAGAGATTTCTAGGAGTTGATCAGCATCCCAGCATGAGATCGTTTGGCCAGAGCTGCCTTGTCCTCAAGGAGAGATTTTGACCTCATTCATTTATTTAATACTTTTTTAAAAGCCAAATAAGGTAGAGACACATCCCATCAGGTCTGAGCTTCCATACTGCTGATGCAACTTTCCATATAGTATTTTAAGGGGGTCTGCGAGAAGTTTGCAATTACTGACCACAGTATTTTGTTGATGGAGTTCTCTTCAGGGGGCTGTAGCCTAGAAGCAGCATCTGATGAACGAACACAGCCTGCCCACGACTTTCTTTGTGAGACCAAAGCCTAAACGAATCTTGAAGACTTGCATGTATGATTTAATTCTCAGACTTTTGAGCAGGGCTATATCCCACCCACGTAGTACTTTGCTACTGTAGCTGAGGGTTGGGACAAGTTTCAATGACATAACAGTCAGCATTGTTGTTAAGGTAGGGCCATCTAGGTTGTTGTATAAGGTGCAGAATGCAACTGAAAGGGGTCCTGCTCATAAGGATTAACATCCACCCACCATCCTTTCACCAGAGCTCCAGGTACACCAGAGCCATCTCCCTCTCTTGCTTTCTTTCCCCAATCCCTCGCATCCCAGGGTTAGTCACCACTGTCTCTTCTAATACTAAGGATTAAGCTCAAGGGGAAGTGGTGGAAGATCTTCGCTTCTGCAGCAGTCCTGGTAATCAGTCAGGTGAGTGTCCCTTGGTGTGACAGCCATAATTTCATTCAAAACTAAGGTTTCAAACACTTCAACTGTTGGATGCTCTACTGATGGAATGAAATTTGATTCAATTTAAACTTTTACATTGGAACTTCATTTCCAATTGTTGAATTGGTTCATCCTGCATTGAAAAAGGTCTTAAGTTTTGTTTTTGTAATAAACCTAAAGAAGTCCGCTCATTTCAACTCTTAAATGCTTATAAGCTGGAAAGCATGCCAATCCTTTCAGCAAAACTCTTTCTTGATAAGGAGCTAACTGATATGAAAATATACTAACCACCACTATACTTGACCATAAATATTTTCCATTTTACCTCCTTTTTTTAACTCCTGTTCTTTGCCCTGAAAAAGGTTGTTTTGTTGTTTCTATTATCAGTCATATATTTAGGAGATTGGGGCAAGTCATGCCTCTGCCCCTTTAACGAATTCACCCCAGATCCTGCGCTAACAGTGAATGGCACGTCAGTACATTGGCAGCAAACAGCATTTCGGTACCTAGGGATCCGAATATATCGAGAGCCACTGGATCTTCTGGAGGGCAATTACACCAGAGCAGTAACAGCAATCAGATCGCAAATGGCCTTCTGGCTCACGCTGCCTATTGCCACAATGGGCAGAGTAGCACTACTGAAAATGGTTGTACTCCCAAGGTTATTGTACCACTTTGCAAACCTGCCTGTATACATTAAGGCGGCGGTGTTCCGATCGTTTGAAGTAGATATGAGGCAATTCATTTGGCACAGAAGCCGAAACAGAGTAGCATTGGCCAAGCTTTACTTGCCTGTAGATGGCGGTGGAGTGGCAGTCCCCAACATGGAGCACTATTATTTGGCAGCGCTGCTGCAATGGGTGGCCCGCTGGCTTGGTGAGAGGCAGCTCGCTGATACTGCTTCGCAACAACCGGGCTACACCCAAGCGCAGATAGTGACTCTTTTTCATCCTGGTAGAAGGGGGGTGGATCCCACCCAACAGCTGGTGAAAGTGGCATACGCCTGCTTTTGGCACATTATGTGACTTACCAAAGAAGTCACCACATATGTGCCCTCTCTCCCGATACTGGGTGCACCGCGGCAAAAACAAGAAATCACAGCAACGGAGCTTCGCACATGGGACGAAGCAGGAATACAGACAGTAGGGGACTTATACCAAGACGGACAGCTGCTTCCATTTGACACACTTGTGAATTAATACGATCTACCGCAGGGTCAATTTCTGCTTCATGCCGCTCTCATTAGAACGTTGAGGTTACTCTGGGGAGACATAACAGTAGAACCAAAAACACACCTAACGCTCCAGTATCTGCACATAATGGGTACAGGCCGACATCTCACTAAATGGTTGGCAGAGTCATTACGTACACATGCGGCAGTCCCACTAGCAAAACTTAAAGAACATTGGGATACAGATTTGCAGAGACAAAGCACAGAGAAAGTCCTACTTGCATACCAAGGAATGCCAGGTTCCGGCTTATACACTACTACATAATGCAAAGAGCTTATATGACACCGGCCAAAATCAATAGAATTTTTAAACGCGAGGATGCCCAGTGCCCTCGATGCGGGCTGGTGGGAGGAGACCTCATACACATGCTGTGGGCATGCACCAAGCTGGCTGCATACTGGGAGACTATCACAACACAATTAGCGCACTGCACTGACCGCACGATGGAGTGGAACTGGGAGGTGTGCCTACTGGGGCTATACCAGAGGACTAAGAAGTACAAGGTGTCAACCCGCTTTATAGACCTGGGACTCATAGTAGCAAAGCGCCTCATTACGAAACGCTGGAAGTCCCCTGACCCCCCGTCAGTGAAGGCATGGTTTCACTCCATGGTATGCTGGGCGCAAGCGGAAAGCGTGGCGGTCCGGCGAGAAGATGCCACTGGCATACGTAAGACACCTATAGCTGCAGCATGGGATACAATACTCACAGACCTCCGAGGCGCCTGGCAGGAGCACTTGGAGACACAGGGGAATTCCAAGCGACAATCACGACACAAGAACAAACCGAGAGCACCTAATAGAAGTTAGAGTTCCCCCCAGAAGGCGCCATCCCAAAAGCAGAACATGGGCATTATATGCGCAGCAACCCTGACAAACACCCAAGATAACACGCACTAAAACATACCAGGTTAAAGGGTGGCGGCACACAAAACTACTAAGTAAAGGGTAGCACAGAATGTAACAAAATAAACAGAAAAATATGAGATATAAATAGGAAATGTGTCGGTGAAGAAACGGACGGTGATACATATGGCAAGCACTGTAGTAGCAAAGTCATCTGCGCTCAATATACTAAAACTATGAGATGTGAATCCCCTATTCCCAACCCCCCAACCTATTGTTCACCCCCAAGAGTTAGCATGTTATTATAAACAGTACTGAGTGCATTTCTAGTTGGATATTAGTAGGAGAGATGATATGCTGTTTTAGCAAGTGCTGTACACACTTCTCAATAATAGATACAGAATTTGTTGTAAATAAGTTTACCACTTGTGGCAAGTTACACCTGAAAGAGATGCAAATATGCAGTTTCAATTGTTTGCAAATGCTGTAATGCATGAAATTTAATAAAACTAATAAAGAAATGTAAAAAAAAAATCAGGCATATATTTAGGAGTTTTGTTTTCTTCTGACGTTGAAACTAAGATTGTTTTCTTCTCTTTTAGTATTTCATCTTTGCACTGGATGATTCCTTAGTTGTTCCACCAGATCTAGTTGCTTTTGTTTTGTTTCTGTATTGTCATCAAAGGCAGCAGTATAGGGCATGGACCTTTGCTCTCCCTGCATGGCAGTATATTTTACTTGCATTAATAAGCAGGATGAACTACGGAACTTAGCTTGTTTGTAATAGTGGAAATTATTAATGTCATGGATTATGATTTTCCATGTATGGAAGCAACCTCCTCTGTCCATTACCTTACACGGAATATCCACGCTGTGCTTTGCTATCGAGAGCTTCAAAATGTTGTAGTAAATGTTCTGCTGAGATTTTGTTTTCTACACTGAGAAAACTAAATGACCAGATGATATCTATCCATTTTTGTGCCTTTCCCTACTCGCCTAGGGCATCTTTAGTATTTAGTTTGGAAACTGTAGATAATGGGTAGATGTTAATCCTTATGAGCAGGACCGCTCAAGTTCTAGTGACAAGACACATTCCTTCATTCAGGAGAGGTACTCTGCAACAAGAACACAATCTTTTTTTACAACCGTACCTGAATGCTTTACAATCAGCCTTAACTGTGAGACCTTAATGAAACATAGCAAACAAGAATTACTATAAGAAATTCAAGTCCATGTGAAGGGCCCTTGAGCAATCACCACTCAGCAGAATCCTGAACATATATCCTTTAGCCTCTGGTCAGATGATTCCAAAAGGTTTCTCTGTCCTTAACATTGTGTTACTTCACTCAACTATTATTTGTTCTTTAGCCAAGGCTTTCTTATTGAAACTCAAATTGCTATGGTGCGCTTAAAGAAAAAAGGAAAAAAGAACAGATAATGGATGGAATGGTGAACAAATCAAACATTCACCCAAATCACAAATCTGGGTTTAATCCATCATTTTTTTGCTCACTAGGCCACCCCAGTTTGGACCCCGCCATACGGAAATCAGTCTTGACTCTGCTTCCCATGCGAACAGACCAGCCCAAACTGCCAGGCCAGGTCCTCCTTGGAACTGAAACAAGCGTTCTAGGACATATATTGGCGTATCACCCATCATCAGCCAGGATAGCTTGAATCCAGTGGCAATGAGCACGGGACCCATTTCTGAGCATACCCTTCCCACTTATGGTGACAAAAGCAAACATTTCAACAGAAATTCCATGCATTTTCACTTAGTTAAACAGATCTTGAAAAAGTGCACTAAAGTACATAGCTAGCCTCAATAAAGTGCACAGTAGAGTACAGGGCACCTGTCCAACTAGAAAACGAAAGAATGCCAGAATACGTTGAATGTCGAATGTCGAAGATGCAAATGAGAAAATGGATCAGTAAAAATATAAGAGCTTTACATGATACTAAATATGCATAAGGATCTAAGAGGTCCTCTCTGTAGACCCATTGTGTCGGCATCAACTTCATATGTCAACCAATCAGTAGACATTTGGGCAACCCAAAAGATAAGCATGTATATATATGTACATGAGAAAATCAGGCAACATTAAGAGTGATTGCAGAGCCTTTAAGGGTTTATATTGCATGCAAATTTTAGTGAACGGAAATACATTTTTGACCCAGCTGCAGGAATGGAACACACATTTAGAAATGTAATTGAGATATCTTGATCACATATTTATAATTTAGTTGTTACTAAGGAAATAGCTGGCAACGATAAAAGAAACCTTAAATGGCATATATGAGAGACTTAAGCTATCCATAAAATAAGCACTGAAGCATTTTTAAATGAAATGGGAGCACAATTGATTACTTACCAGATTGCATAAATAGCATAGTTTTCATCCAGAATTATTTAAAAAATGTGCCATACATTAATGAATGCCCCAAAAATTATTTCAAATTCACAAGAAATATAAAGATTACAATCATGCAATTTTGGACAGATTTAAAGAGAGATAATATCCCAAGAAGGTGTTCACAACTGTAGTTAAAAAGGTTCATGAACAACCACAAGAACATTTATTAAGGCGGAAACAAAAAGAGGAACCCAAACACTGAAAGACTACTTCTGTGTCAAAATTATTGACAGTAAGCGTAAAGACAAAGAGAATTATTACATAACAGGCTCATCCTTCGAATGATAAAAATCTTTGTAAAATATTAAAGGTAAACTGATCTTTGCTTACCAATGAGAAAGAGATTCAAAGAGTTTGGTAATAGATACGAAACAAAAACAGCAGTGGCGTCACAAGTTTTGGGGGTGGCTCCACCCCCCCCGCTCTTACGCAGAATTTCCGCAGAATGTATCGCCAGCACCCCCCAAACCGCCCCCTAGCCCACCCCCCCTGCTCTTTAGCGTGTCCGGGGGCGGCAAAGGCAGGGACCGCCACGGGCGGCAGAGTGCCTAGCTACGCCACTGCAAAAAAGATAACATACCAACAAAACTATTACAAATAAAGAAGACGGAGACTTTACAAGTAGACACCAAAACATGCTATTTAAGTGAATACAGTGAAGAAGGCCAGCCAAACCGTCATGGGCACTTAAGGTGCATCAACCCAGCCCCACTCTGTTCTAACCTGGCTCCATTATACTAAAATTAAAATGATAATAATGTTCTGTTTTTATCATTTTATTTTTTCCTTCGCACTGCTCATAGAGCACTGAGGCGGCACTCCTCCGCCTTAACGGAGGAGCTGCCGCTGTGAGCAGGACTGCAACATCAGGCACACAACTGCTGCAGGAGGCTGTTAGGTTTTCACTATTTAAGTGATTGAACTTTAGAGGTGAAGTCTTTGGCTTTTAAAGCATTAAATGGATTTATGCAGATTATTTATACCGTGACAGATCAGAGTGCAGAGCACAAGCTTAATGTTGGATGTCAGTGTGACTTTAAATGTTATTCTAGAAGGTATAAGGTCAAAGATTCAGTTAATCAGTTAGAACAGTCTTTATTTTAAAGACATCAGTAAATGTTTAAACTCAGAGATTTGTAGATGTCTGAAATCAATACAAAGGACAGAGATTCAGTACATCCTCCCCTTCTCCCAGTTTTACAAGTGAAAGCTGGAAAAGCAATTGTATGCAAGCTTTTAAGAAGCACATTGTGCATGTCTATGTACTTGTCTTACTCAAAAAAATTTTTTTTTAATTGAGTGTCTCATACATGGTGTTGTACATACAACGGTAAGGTATGTAGGTTCAGTTGACTCTGGACCACAGAAATAGGATTTGGGGAGGTGAAAACAATTGGAGTAGTACATTGTGCATAATTTTTCATCACATGTTTTTAACATTTGAAGCAAAGGATGATGGAATGATCTGCTTAGAAATAGACAGGTTTTAGTCAAGTGCTCAACCCAGGACTAGAGACCAGATTGCTCGTGGCCAAGGTCTGAAACATAGTGTCTATACTCCTGCAAATTAACAGTGTGCTATATTTGAAGCAATATCACCTAAATGGTACCAGGTGCATCAAACACTGTGTCCAAATAGAGCAAAAAAAGGGGAGAATTTCAAAATTTAGGCTTGAGGTACTAAGGATGGAGTCAGAAAGCTAATGCTTTTGCATAGTGCTGCAAAATGACCCTATTCTTTTTTTGTACTAGAATAGATGTACCAGTTTGTCACAACGCAAACAGTCTTTTGGGCAGATTTGCAGAAACCCTGGCTCATGCATATTAATAAGATGGCATCCTCCTGAATGGCTACACATACATTGATGGAGGCCTGCGAAAAGCCACTGTTTTCCATACCTGCCATCCCCTACAGCCCCTGGCTGGGCGACATCCTGACCAATCACAATGCTCCACTGGAGCGTTGTGATTGGCTGAGGGGAGGGAGGGAGGCTGCCTGCTTCCTGTTCCTGTTGGAGGCATGAGAGCAGGAGCTGTGAAGACGTGGGACCTGGGCCGGCAGAAAGGTAGGTTTAAATTGTTTTATTATTAGTATTGACCCCCCCCTCCCCCTCCCCGCCGGCCGCTACTGTAGCACACTAAGAAATATTCTTGATATTCAGCCACCAATGGAACTTTTAGTGGTTGGACTATATTCTGGTTATACAAGAAGTATACTAGCAATAGGAACAAATTAAATCCCAAAGTAGATTTCTGTCTGATTGCCCTAATACAGTCTACAATGATGGTCGTATACAGCAGCAGGGCACAAATACCGACCTGGTGTCTCAAATCAGAAGCACTTGAGGATGAAGCATTTAGGGGACATGTGATGAGGTTATTGAGAATGTTTTTGTGACCAACTTGAATACCACATCAAGTCAGGCATTAGAATGGGAAATCTTTAAAGTAATGCTAAGAGATGAAATTTGTGCCCAAGATGTATATTACCAGGCTACAACTCAAACTGGATCTTAGAGGGAAACATCAGAAACCTAGGAAAAGAAGTAGCTCCTAATGAGGTGAGAAGACCAGAAATTACTACACTCAAGAGAAAACACAATGACACCTCAGCCACACTTGCCAAATAAATCATAGAGCACATTGACAGAGGTTGTGTAGAGAAAGGCATAGAGCAGGGCAGCTGTTTTGATGGTTATTAAAGAGGGAACAAGCTCATACTTAAATATTAGGGGTTGTGGGGCAGAGTGGTAAAGTAACATACACACAAACTGGAATAAATGAAATCTTACAAGACTAACTTTCTCATTTGTATAGGCAGGAGAGCAGCAAAAGGTGGGAGTTTTGGGACATTATGTTAGAGTGCATCATGTTACAGCGATTAAAGGAGGAGTAGCGTGAACTGTTAGTCTCCCTTACCCAAAGAAAGTACTGCGGAAGCAATCTATTTGTTATAAAAAGATAAAGCACGAGATGGAGATGGTTTCCCAGTAGTCCCCTATCAGGGTTTCGCCAAGTTCTGGCAGACAAAATGTTAGAGGTACTTCAAGAAGGGTAGGGCACAGGGAAACAATGGCCTTCGATGAGAGAGGGGGGTCATAGTAATAACACAAAAGCCTGAGCGGGACCAGCAGAAGTGAAGCTCCTACAGACTGCTATCCGTGCCTAATAGTGATGTAAACGTGCTGAGCAAGGTCTTAGCTACAAGTCTTTTGAGGGTTGTAGAAACACTGACACCTTCAGGTGAATGTGGTTTCGTACCACATATGAGTACGTTGTTAGTTATATGAAGGCTCACAAGAGTCATGCGCAGTCGGGGAGAGATGAAGAACCATGTACGTTGGCTTTTCTGGATAGAGAACAAAAAAGTTTCTACGCATGTGTCTGGTGATACATGCTTCACATATTTAGAATGCATGGGGTTCTACACCTCTGTAGGGGTAGGAAATTGCACTTTTATCACAAACAGGGTGCCTCAGAAGTAGAGATGGTCACGCCTGGAGATTCACAGGGAAGAAAGCAAAGCAAGAGCTGAGCCTTGAAAGGATTTGGCATGCAAATGACACAGAAAACCTTATGTAAAAATATAATAATAAAAAGAAATTGATTATTTCTTAAACACGGATGTTTCCTTTGAGCACATTGGGTTACATCACTGCTTTGACATCTAATAATAGAAATTGCTTTCAAACATGAATTTTCCCCAAATCATAGGCCCACGACACTGCTATGATGGAACCAAGACATGTCAGTTTGTCAAGTGCGCTTCATATATGGCCAATGTTGTTGTTGTATACAGAGTGATATTGTTGTAAATTACGTTATTTTACAACGCTATCAAGCTGAAAGAAATTTCTCCAGTGAGCTCTTAGATTTGTCACTCATTTAAAATGCATGACAGTGAAGTAAAGTGATTTTGCACATTATCAAACTATTTGGTCAAATAGGAAATGCGGAAATTGAACCTAAGGATAATGCTTTATGTTCAGGTACTTCGGGGTCTTCATTAGTACGCTATAATAAATAAATAAATACAAGTATCACAAGTTAATTCAAAGAGTCAAGATGTGTTTGTATAAAATGACAACATTTCATAAAAAATCGCAAAGTTCTTCTTGGCTGCCAACATACACATCTAATGGCTGTGCTTGCGTGAGTTTAACCTCAAAACAAGGCCAGATGCAACCAGGGGGAAATTAAAACAGCATTGATAATTAAGAGCAATGTAGATATATTTTCAATCCCTTCGGTTGCTTCATGAAGACATTTTCAAGATAGAGGTATTATGGAGGAGGAGTTGGTGGGTTTAACTGTACCCTAATTTGAGTCACTGAGTAGGATTTCATAGATTGCACCATGCAGGTGCAATTTCACACTACCATTTACAGATATAATAATGATAATAATAATAATAATAATAGTAATACTAATAATAATAAGAAGAAGAAGAAGAAGAAATTGTTATGTAGTGCTTGACACCACACTTCTGGCGTTTCAAGGCATTGTAAATAACAGGTGCTACTATTATCCATTTTACTAGTACTCAGTTAACTTAAAGACCTTAGAGACATTTAAAGGCTGAGTTGGACTTGCCGAAATTAGAATTCATGACCTGCAAATTACACCTAACCACCCAAGGGAACCGAAGGGTAGCAAAACAAAAAAAGCGTACAGAGAACCCAAATGGTGCAAACTATGGCAAACCCATCAAATGCTGTTGCCAGGAAAAGGGTAATACTGTGACTGATGCTTAAATCTTCCCAGGTCTTACTGTGCCAGTTGTTTCCGAAACCTTCTGGCTCATTCCTGAATGGTATCGCTTTGTTCGCCCTAAGTTGGCAGGGTATGCCCAGACGTGGGTCCCTTGCTCACTTTGCCACTGGATTCAAGATAGCCTGGCTGATGAGGGTTATGAACCCGAAACCGGTCCCAGGATGCTTGTTTCCGGTCCAGGGAAGACATGCCTTGGCAGTTCGGGCTGGACTGTTCCCATGAGGCATAGGGTCAGACTGATTTGCATATGGCCATGTCTGAACTGGGGTGGTGGAGTGAGCTAAAGAATAATGATGGATTAAACCCAGATCAGTTGACTGGGGGTGAGTGTTTGATTTGCTCTAACGCTCCGTCCATCATCCCCTTTGGTATCGCTTTGTTCGCCCTAAGTTGGCAGGGTATGCCCAGACGTGGGTCCCTTGCTCACTTTGCCACTGGATTCAAGATAGCCAGGCTGATGAGGGTTATGAACCCGAAACCGGTCCCAGGATGCTTGTTTCCGGTCCAGGGAAGACATGGCTTGGCAGTTCGGGCTGGACTGTTCCCATGAGGCACAGGGTCAGACTGATTTGCATATGGCCATGTCTGAACTGGGGTGGTGGAGTGAGCTAAAGAATGATGATGGATTAAACCCAGATCAGTTGACTGGGGAGAGTGTTTGATTTGCTCTAACGCTCCGTCCATCATCCCCTTTGGTATCGCTTTGTTCGCCCTAAGTTGGCAGGGTATGCCCAGACGTGGGTCCCTTGCTCACTTTGCCACTGGATTCAAGATAGCCTGGCTGATGAGGGTTATGAACCCGAAACCGGTCCCAGGATGCTTGTTTCCAGTCCAGGGAAGACATGGCTTGGCAGTTCGGGCTGGACTGTTCCCATGAGGCACAGGGTCAGACTGATTTGCATATGGCCATGTCTGAACTGGGGTGGTGGAGTGAGCTAAAGAATGATGATGGATTAAACCCAGATCAGTTGACTGGGGGTGAGTGTTTGATTTGCTCCAACGCTCCGTCCATCATCCCCTTTGGTATCGCTTCATTCTTGAATGTGGCAGCTTTTCCAGAATGTTCTGTCTCTTTCCACCTTGACCCAGAAATGTTGATCTGTGTCATCCTGTAACTCCACTGTCCTTCCCCTCCCCATCCTCTACTGGGTTGTCTGCAACAATCTCCAAGACCAGCAAGCTTGTAGTTTGAGAAATGTGGCCACGTCCCTGGGACACAGGACATTATCCCTAGAAAGCACAAACTCAAGGATTCCTGACACTTGGGGACTTATTTGCAAGCGCATTGCACTGCCGGTGCATCACTTTTTTGACGCACTGGCAGAGTAGAGTGCAGACCCATACCTACGAGGCCACACAAAGCCACTTTGAATGGCTTTTCATGGCCTTGTAGATATGGAGTAAGGTAAAGCAGCGCAAGTCGCTGCGTTGCCTTACTCTGCGTCAAAGAGGTGTTCTATGGGCTTTGCGGTGGGTGTTCCCACACAACACCCATGGATTTTGATGCATTCCCAGATTTGTAAGCACTTGTGAACCTGGGAGTACGTCAAAAGCAGAGGTGTGACAAGGAGAAATAATTTTATTTTCCGGCACACATAGAAGAGGAAAATGCCTTCATTGATTGTTTTTTGCAAGAAGATGTCCCTTTCTGCACAAAAACAATCGTTGCAAGGTAGTCAGCGCAGTGGAAGAGAACAGGAATGTGCCATATATCATAGATAGGGCACAATCCTGCACTTTTCTTTTGATGCAGGGCAGCGCAGCAAAGTGACTTGCTGCGCCACCCTGCGTCAAAAACTAGTAAATGAGGCCCTTGGTTTCATAATGTTGGCACTGGTGCCAAAAGGGAGAAAGGGTTTTTTTGCACCAGTATATCTAATATTAAGAAATCCCCAGGACATATTGCATAGTTAGAATGTGCATGAAGGCAAAAATATGGAGCAAACAGAATTCATTTACTCTATTTCACACAATAAGTGAGGGAACAGATTCAATCTATCCACATTTAAAATATCAAAGGTAAATCTAATTTTAAGCAAAATCTTTGGTTTTCAAAACTTTATTTTGGTTAATCATAGCAATAAAAGTTCACATAAAAACATTATAAAAATTAGTAAATATCAGCAGTTCATAAAAATACAAATACAAACCGGCCTATACTAAATGATAATAAAACATGATAACAAACTAATTAAAATATTAATATCCAAAGTGCATTGTGCTTTTGTATTAAATCTAAAATTCATATTCTAGCAGCAAACATTTTGGAATAGAAAACACAATACAAATTATGGTTTCTGTCTTGCATACTCCCAGTGCATGATGGCAATCCCTGATACCCAGTACGCGACAGAGTGGAATAATCCAGCAAGCACGTTTTTTTCATATACGCTTTACAGAAGAATAACAAGTGCTCTCCATTTTTTCCAACCTGGCACCCTATAGGGCATAAATTGGTTGAGGTGTTCTCTTTAGACTATGTGGAAGTAAAAGTAGCAAGTGGGAAGATCCCTAGTCTAAATTTTATAAACAATGCTCTAGTGTGCGATGGAGCAATACAGTCCATACATTCTTCGAATTAGAAATCACACTTGACTGATAAAAATGTATCTGAAAGGCTGCCCATTGAGCACAGTGAGACAAGTACCTAATACAATATTCCAATATCTCAAAGTCACAATTTTAAATGCACTTGCTGGAATTGAGGAAGGGTTTAGCCAATACTCACTCAGCTCAAGTCTGCTCAGCCATGCCTTTATATAACCCAGCGAAGGGGTATTGGAGGCCAACGAGTTGCATAATATATCACAAAGGTATTCTCTATAGGGCTCAAAATCCCTAGTTGCCCATATACAAATCCAATAAAAAATTGCCTTTAAGTTGCCAATATAAGTGATTGATTTTAAATTCAAGTCAAGTGTTAGAGGAATCAACGGTACACTTGGAAGTTTCAGCAATGTTTTAATGAAAGTTGTCTCTCCTTTCTCAAGGGTATCCAGCTTGCCGTTGCCCCACAGTTCTGCTCCATAGAGAGCTGCACCAAGGACTTGCACCTTATACACCTCCACAGAAGGTGATATAGGGTAAGATGAAGCTCGGTTAGCAAATCTAATAATAGCTGAAGGTTGATGTTTTAAAATTAGGGAGCTTTTCTCAATTTGGGCTTTCAATTATGAGAATATGTAAGTCTCACCCCTAACTAATCAAATTGGCTACCCTTTCCAAACCTTTTCCTTCCAGGGCTACACTACTCTTTGTCTTTTTCAGGGATTAAATACCATATATTTGGTTTTGGCTCCGTTTATTTCCAGCACATGCCTCTTGCAAAAAAAGTTATATCTCTCCAAGAGGGAACATAAGCACTTTGGTGTTTTTGAGAGGAGAAGAGTGTAGTGAGCAAATAATAATTCTGGGACCTTTGATCTGGCCATTTTTGGTGAATCGTTTTCACAATCCATTAGATATGTGATGCAGTCATTGATAATCAGCAAGAAGAGAGTTGGTGCCAGAGCACAGCCCTGGCGGACCCCTCTTCTGATTGGGATATCCTCTGTAGTTTCCCTGTTTGCACCCCACTTGACCTTGGCAAAGTTATCCATATAAAGCTGTTTAATCAAATGCAAGAGACTAGGTGGAACCCCCACATTATGTAATACCTCCCACAGCTTCCTCCTCAGAACTAGGTCAAATTCTGCCCCCAAGTCTATGAACGAGACATACAGGCTGCCTCGGTCTATATCTACTGTTTTGCATTTTATGGGTAGGAAGCGTAGTACCTGATCTAACGTGCTGGTATTTGCTACACAGTACCCGGGGATCAAAAGGTCTCTCTTCCCTAGGTCTCTCTTCACACTTAACTATGAATAGGCAGGCTTCACCATGGTCTGTTTCATTGTATGAAGTTTTTGAGCCCACCCCACCTGTCTTTCCTGAGAGAAGATGAGTCACATTCCTCACTCCCAGATCTTCCTGCCAAAAGGCCTAAGGCATTATCGCTGTTCTGGGAGCAGTTTTCACACATCATTAAGGGAAAAACACTGACGGGGGCAGCTGCTGCTAGGCTAATTCTAATTAGCTAACTAGTGCTTCAGACAGGCAAAGTCTAGTGTTTTAAAAGTTATGTTTTCTGTACATTTATCAAACATCCAAAGTCACCATTGAGCTGGATTTTAATAAACATTAAAACAATATTTGAATAATTTCCGTAGTTTATCCAAATCCAAAGTTAGCAAAAATAGGATTTTAATAGCACTTCAATTTTTCTCATAGGATCATCTACAGCCTTTTGGATTGAAAACAACTTTTGTGTATAGTCAGTGTAGGAACATTCTGATATCAGGGGCAAGATTTATCATTATTTGATGCAGTGCAATGCAGCAAGACAACTTGCTGCACTGTGTCAAATGGAGAGCGCAGGAATGCCCTATATTTACTAACATAAGCCGCATTCCTGCTCTCTCTCTGTTCTGTTGCATTCAGTGCAGCCTAGCGCTAACACAGGCAGCATTGCATCATGGTGCAAGGGGGCCTGCGTTGCAGGCAGGATTGTTTTTGTGCAGGAAAGGATACCTTCCTACACAAAAACAATCCTTGGAGGCATTTTCCTCTTTCTAAGTGCGCTGCAGAATGCAGCAAGACATAGAAAAAGGAAAAAACTAGGACAAATAAAGATATTTATCCTTGTTGCACCTCTATCGAGCCATTTTGATGCATACCCAAGTTTCGCTGTCTTGGTAAATCTGGGAATGGGCCAATATACATGGGTGGATACATGGGAACACCCACTCTCTACCCATGTAATGCCTTCCCGGCAAAGGTGTAGCACAAGGCAGCGACTTCCGCTGCCTTGCGTTACTCCAGATTCATCAAGCAACGCATGGCCATGCAAGGTGGTCTTGCCTGACTTAGTAAATCTGACTTAAGGATTGCATTGCCCTAATGCCACCCTGCGTGACGCAAGGGCAATGCACTCCTATAATAAATCTGGGGTCGAATACTTAGATGTTCCTCTTTTAAAAAGTATGCACCATACCTTATGGGCTATAAGGCCTGCCTTCGAGGTAACTTATTTAATATTTAAAAGTATGGTTCCTACGTGTCAAAAAAGATTATTTTGACATGTTTGTATGTTTAAAACTTCAGCAGCCTGTTGGATGGCACAAACGGTGCTGCAGTCAACAGGTGACATTTAACTTGCCATTCTGTTGGTGTATTTTCCCGCACCTTACTGGAAAGTTAAATATGCTAATTGGGGATTAGCCGATTTCGCCATTTTTTAGGCATCAGCTCATATACACTGGGACCTAGGCAGCAGTGCAATACCAGTCAGCAAAAAAATTGAGGTGAGCTTACATAAATAGGGATTTCCTCACACAATAAATATGTTCAAGCCATCTCTTCATAATTTGTTTTCTCCCTTTTTGCCTTGGGCAGAAATGTTTATGTAATAGGGATTTCAGACAATCAGTTTGCTCTATTCACTAATGTAGGAAAATGCCTCTTTTGCCCCTTTATGTGTGGTCTTTTTGCTAGATATTATTGCTGGGTTTTGGACTGCTGTTCACTGCCCATTGTATGTGCTCTGACCCATAAAACATGTTGAACTTGGACATACTCCTAATTGGCATATTTAACTTACTTATAAGTGCCTAATATATGGGACAATGTGCACCCAGGAACTGTAAGTTAAATGTCACTAGCAGACTGCAGCACACCCTTGTGCCACCACTAGAGTGACAGCGCTAAACTTTACTGCAGCTCTACTACTTTAGCTTGTCTGTGCAGTTTTAAAGCTGCAAATTTGACCTGTCAAAATAACCCCTTTTGACAGGCCTAAAACCCTCCTTTTAAATATTAATAAGTCACCCATAAGTAGGCCTTATTGTCCAATGAGGCCAGGCGCATGGTATTTAAAAGTAGGACATGTAAAAATCTAATGTACATCTTGACAATGTGACAATGCCCCAAAAGCTATCTTCACTGTAGCTGTTAGCTGTTCTATAAGAAAGCATAGGAAGTTAATATTAAAGTTAAAAATTGTTATCGCCGCCTAGGAACCAGGTAAAATGTTCATTCTTGAACTTCTTTTAAATAGTTATTACCAATCCAATTCATTGGTAATGTCACATTTTTACAAAAGGATGTTTTAAAAGGTCACCTTTTGCCTACTTAAAGTCTCTAGAAGCTCACTGGCATAAGCTTCCAACTGTCATCCAAAAGCTGAATAGTTTCTTGATGAGGTGTGAACTTGCTCCCAGAGCTGAGACAAAGGTGTTGAGTGTGGGGAGGATTCTGTTCCTCTGACAGGATGATCATCTGGACAGTGCCCGGGAACATAATTGAGCATGCCCTTTTTAGGTTGAGCATCAGCGTGCATGCACTGTCTGCAAGACCTGCTATAATCACTCTGCGGAGTGTAATTAGACCTGCTGCTTGCCATTGGTTCACAACTCTATCACTCTTATTTCCTGGCACCTTATTGGCTGGTGCTCCCAATACATCACTTCCGTTTTTAAGCCAGGAGTACTGGTCAACCTTAGTTTCCTTACACTGTAGGTCTTTATCTGTTTTTTGGGGACTACTTTTTTTTTCCAGCGCCCCATGCCGCGCTTTCACTTTAATGGTGGCCGTGCCCCTTTCATTTGATGCGGCTCGTCTAAAGAAAGGTGCGCAGCCGCTATTAAAGTGAAAGTGCACCGTGGGGTGCTTTTACAAAAAAATACCATGGTGCCTGCTTCACGGGCGGCCATGCGCATACATTTTATACAGACGGGCGCCGTTCTTTGTTTCACCACGGTGCCCGTCAGCCATCAGCTACTCGCAATGGAAGGTTTCTGCTTTCTGTGTGACTGTCCGTAATAATGCTTCACACTCGGGTGTTAAAATGTCTCAGTAATTACCCAGGGATTCGGAACCTAGTGTTTATACCACTCTAAAGGGATGGACAACATATAGGCGATTGTGTGTTAGCCTTTCTATTATTTCTTTCACAAGCTGCAATGCGCACGCCTGCAGAATCATTCCGGTTTACTTTTAGACATCAGTTAAAGTACTTTCTAGGAACTGCAGACAAACGGTGTGCTTCTTTTACACATGCAATTCTGGGAATGTTGGCAGGGGACTAATGCTTGCCTACAGCCTCTCCACAATAGGGAAAAATACAGGCCAAGGGCTTCCCTTCATCATCAACATTATTTCAGAGGTTTTCTTCAGCCTACAGAAGACAAGCATTGGCTAAAACACAGGGGCAATCAGAGCCCTTACCTTGTCGGACGGTTTGAACTGGTTTCCTTGTCCACGCCTGTAGGATCATTCCGGTTTAACTTTATACACCAGGAAAAGTACTTTCTAGGAACTGCAGACAAACGGTGCGCTTTGTTTAAACATGCAAAATATACAGTCTCTGATTATATGAATGTCGACCCCACTTCCTGTGACTATAATGACTCTCACCATATAAACCACATTCGGAGAAGTAGGGAGATCTGTTTGCTTCCACCAATTGAATATTAAGGCCCATTTATGATAATGTAACTGCTTTAGAAAGGACCTTAGCTTTATGCACTTTATAAATCTTCTACATATTGCTTTACTTTCAAGTGTAAATTTAAATTACTAAAAAAAAAAAAAAGCTTAGACTGTTTATGAATTCTTCAGGAATGCCTGCCTCAAACAATGAAAACTGGGGTGTTGATGTTGAGGCATAGGCACATTTTTGTACTTATAACGCCAAATGAAAACATTCACATGGCCTTACTACATTTTACATGTATCATACAGAAACCATAGATATGCTCCTCTTGAAAACAATTTAGACATACACCTCCCACAGACAATGTGAACGTGCACCTCGCATAGACATGATTGTGACCATATGGCAAGTTACTCCGCTCTGCCAAATAAAATGGACATCTACGTCCAAAAGACAGCATAGATGTGACCCATCCACAGACAACGTAGCTCCCACAGAAAACATGGGGCTGTGCCACATCCAGACAAAGTGGGCATGTACATTTTACATAAAATATAGATGTGTTCTTCTCACAGGCAATAAATAAGGTGGGGATGTACCTTCCAAAGAATACTTGCATTTGTACCTCTCACAGACAGTCAATTCACTTTATTCGATACTTACATTATAAGATCATAAAAGTACAAATATGCAAAGATTAAAACATCCATCCAAGTACAAATTTAAAAAAAAAAGATCATATAAGAATATCCATTGAAAACATACAAAGCATTCATGATGACTGAACAATAGGTTAAAAGCAATTACTAAAAACATAGCATATAATTCATTCTTGGGTATTATACAGTCACCTAGTTTTCCATGATAAGGATTAAAAAGATGCCACAATGTAACAGACGAGGGGATAGGGCAGTGATTGTAAAAAATACACTCCTATACGGCATAGTGTGAAATTATATTCGCGCATGAGGGGCAATATGAATTTTTTGCGGTGTACCAAATAAAATTTACAAAAGAAAAAAATATGCAAGTTTGACTAAGCTGAGACACCATCACAGGGACCTCTCACAGACAATATTAGCAGATAATTTTCAGAAGTAAGATGGACTTGTATTTCCCATATGGATTTGCACGTTCAAAAAACAACACAGGCCAGTACTGTCCACAGAAATACCTATAACATCTATAATGGAAATTATGAAGTAGTCCTCAAGAGTGAGAACTCTTTGTACTCATATATTACACTTTGATGGGCTACAAAGCCGTACCAAGAGGAAGTGCATGGGAGGTGACAGAAAGTTTAAGCAAGCATTTGCAATGCAATAGGTCTCGCATTACTGAAAGTTTGAGCTATTGGCGTTGGTAATATTAATACAACTCCAATAGCTCAAATATTCAGTAATGCAAGACCTATTGCATTGCAAATGCTTGTATGTCCTTCTAGCCTGCCAGACATCAATCCCAGTGGGAAAGGAGCTGGCCCCTGAACTCGTTTTGCATGATCTATATACAATTCAGAGCACATCAATAAAGTAGTTTTGATCCAACACTGTGGCAGATCTAATTTTAATTTGAATAACACTCCAAAAATAGCACAAATTAAACAGCACAAATTTCAAAAAAGTCCATGTATCCACAGTATTTTTATATAGCCGATTGATCCGTTGACACGTAGATGGATAGAAGTGGCAAACAGCCGACACGTGTTTCGTCGTGTTGACGACTTTTTCAAGGCTGTTAATAAAAGTAATTAAACTATTTCAGAATACAGATGGAATTGACATTTAAATCTCTTGGTGTCAACCATCCCATAGGTGCATTATTAGTTACACCGAAAGGTGCAAATTGACAACATGCAATGTCCAAGAAAAGGTGGTGCTCAATGTGAACATAGCCAAACATGACTATGAAGGGAAATGCCCCAAAGTAAGCAAGATGAGAGGGAAGCATCAAAAGAGAAAATATAAACATGGTACCTAGTGATTACATATTGTGTGCTATGAGTACGTAACTCGTACGTTGTGAAATCTCCCATACATACAGGAAGATAGACCGAAGAAACACCAACACCAACACCTGAGTTTAAGAAAAAGGGGGTTTGTAGCTCCGACCGGGAACTACACGCAAAGTACCTTGGAACAGTTTAACCCTGTTTAAAACTTTCAAAACGAGGGAAGAAACCTCGAGCCAGCTTCGTATGTAGTGGTAGTATATGGTAAAGATACCCCTAGGTCATCGAGGCTTTAGGCGGATAAAATATCACATCCAAATACGGCATCCCATGGAGAAGATTAGAACTGCAAGGTAAAAAAAGAGCGTTATAAATGCGAAGAAGGTACGATGTACCACTCTCAATTTGAATACGCTAACCTATATCTTTTGGCTTCCTTATCTCAGTTAAAAGAATGGATACTAGTTTAAGAAGTTCATCAGGCTCGCCCATTGCGTAAAGACACCAAAATGGGCGTAACTCGATATTAGAGGCACGTAATGTGCCCAATAAACGCACACTATGTATCTTCAAAATGAGCAATCACACTTCTGAGCATACCATTATAAGAAAAACCGCGACACACAAACTAATGTAAATATAAGCGTCAAAATTAGTTAGCTGAACACGTCAATCGCATACGTCGAAATCCCGTGTTCAGCATTGTTGAATTAACCAGCCGCATTGTAAGGTTAGTACGTTTTATTCTTAAGAAACCATCCAAGTAAGATAGTAAGCCATTGAGTACTATAACTTAATAAAAAACTACACGAAAAAGCCATATTGCTCAGGCAGACCACTATTTGAAAGCCCGTCTTACCTCAAAAATATCTGTAATTGAACTCTCCGTTTAGTATGAAGAGAGATATTCAGAAGTCAGCATCAGGCATGCATTAGCCCATTGTCCAAAAAGGGGGGGGGGGCTATTAAGTAAACAAAGTCAAAGAACTGGCTAGTAAGTTAAAAGTCCACTAAAATACTCGCCAACTTGTATGCTTTGTCAGCCTCTAGACCTAATTTTAACCAAATACATATTGACATTTTTGATTTTAACCAAATACATATTGACATTTTAAAATTTGTGCGGAAACTAAAGTTGAAAAAATATTTTGCATTGAATCCTAAGATTGAAAGTAATCAGGCACTTTTACATGATGTACGTAGCGATAGAACAATTCAAGATATAAAGGATATTCAAACCCTATTGTCGCTAACTACAGAAGATGATAATACTCCCTCAATGTCACAGATCCTGTTGGATCTAAATATCCCTACTGATTTAAGTTTGGATAGCGGGTTTAAACCAAAATCAATTTTTCAACCAGTGTTGAGTAGTGACAATGTTATAGAGACTTTTCATCGGGTAGTGACTACAGACCTCTATGCATGGGAGGATACATATAGACACAAAAACTTCAGTAGGAAAGACAATCTTACAATGGGAGAGAGGCAGGCACTCCATAGGCTTAGCTCACTCCCGGAAGTTATCTTGAAAGAAGCTGACAAAGGGGGTAACTTGGTTCTAATGGATACAAAAGACTATCTTACAGAGATCGGTAGACAGTTATCAGATGTAAAAGCCTATGCCAAACTTACTCAGAATCCCATGAGAGACATCACAAACTTAGTTGAAATAAATCTAAAAAAGTGGAGAGAACTTGGTTTGATCAACGACTCAGAATATAAATATCTGTTTGTCCCATATCCAGTGGCACCTTGTCTATATGTTCTAGATTCACAAACCTGGAACATTCCCCCGGGTAGACCCATTATTTTGGGAATTGGTTCCTCTACAGAACACATTTCAGAATACATTGACCACTTCTTGCAACCAATGGTCAGGAATCTTCCTTCCTATGTTCTTGACACAAAAGATCTGTTAAACCAACTCACGGATTTTAACTGGTCGGATAAGTGTTGGTTTGTTACCTTGGATATCAGCTCTCTCTACACCACTATTCCCATGGCTCTAGGGATTGAGGCCATTAAACACTTCTTGTCCAATAGGTGTCCCAGGCCTGAACGTATCCTCAGGATCGAACCGATGCTCTTAGGGGTCCACCTCTCGACAGCCCCAAGTCTGGATATAGATATACACGCAGACTTTAGGATGGTCAAGCGGGGGAAGGGAAGGATGGGGACAGCGGGGAGGGAGACCTGTAAATACAAGAGAAAAGATTAGCAGCCTGGACACTTCATATAAAAGAGCTATCCCTACTCCCACTAGACTCAGCTGGACCCAAACTTCCACTGACCTGTAAAGAAAGAAAATGCTGCTGTGCCGATAGGGGTGCAGAGCAGGTAATCTCAATTCCTTACACCGTATACTGTAAGACACAAAAATATATGAGGCTACCACTCTAGCAGACCTGTCTAACCTCCAGACTTCTATAACGTGTGGCACTCACTCCCTATATCGCAACACCTACCCTTGATATAAGTATAAGAGGGCTTCTAGCACAGAAGGATCACCTGCCACGGACCACCCCTGTGGAGGTAAAAGCAGAAGGTGCCCAAACACTTTGAGTCACAAAAGTCATGAACATGAGATGCAAGAAAACTCATAGCACAATCAGCAGACTGTGACCTGTGATATCACGCAATCCAAATATCCATATCCAGTAAACATAAATGCATCAACAAAAGGAACAATGTTGAGAGTTTGAGATCACTCTCTTTTTAGCTCTAGCCCAATCCGTAATGTAGGCTATCAGCTTCTTCCCTGCATGAGCCCCCGTCCTGGACTCGCCAACAGGGAAGACAATAATGAGAGCCCCCCAAGGAGAGGTGATTGCGAATGAACTAATGCGCAAAGGTTAATACGAACAAAACAACTACCACTTCCCTCGCATGAGTCTTGTCGTCCAAAAGGAACAGTAGCAAAGACTCGCCAACGTAGGGAAATATGGTAATAAGCACTGACACGAGACGTGCTCTTAGCAAGTACAGGATAAGCCCTCCATACTCCAATTAGGCAAAAGGAAATAAGCGGTGCCCAACAACACCCTTACCCGACCAGGAAAACACTTCTAGTAGCTGCGAAAGGCCAACGTAAGAACCGCACATCTAGGAATAATCGGCAGCATCTCCTGCGATTCCTCGCCTTATCCCCGGTCTCAAGACGTCACGTACGGCAGTGCGTCTGACGTCAGACTTCCGCCGAGGCTGCTGGGAAGTGTAGTTCTCCCGCTAGCCGCGATCTTCAGGTGCCGGGAAGTGCGGCGTTCCCGTGTCCCCTGACAGTAGGAATGCCTCCCTATGGGAACACACAACGATGTTGATTGAGATGATTACCTTGGTGCTCAACAACAATGTTTTTAAACATAATGGCACGTGGCATAAACAACATCAAGGAGTTGCCATGGGGTCTAAGTTTTCAACTTCCTTCGCAAATCTGTTCATGGCCTGGCTAGAGAAAACATTTATTTGGTCCAAATGCCCCGATATTTTGATCAACCATGTGATATATTGGGAGCGCTACATAGACGATGTCTAATTTGGACGGGCAAAGTTAATTTGTTGCATGATTTCTGTTCATTTTTAAATTCCAACAAATGCAACATTGCCTTTACCTACCAGTACGACAAAAAGGAAATTTCCTTTTTGGATTTTGAGACTCTATGCTAAGAATGGTTCTATCTTATCTGCACTGTATAGAAAACCTACAGCTTGTAATTCAGTACTGCATGCTGATACTGCACACCCCAAATCACAAATTCAATCAATTCCGTTTGGTGAACTAACACGCATCAGATGGAATTGTAGTGAAGAAGAGGAATTTAAGAAAGAAAGGGATGAGGTAATTACCAGGTTTAGGGCCAGAGGATACAGCCAGGCAGTAACTGAGAAGGCGAAGAACAAGGCACTTGGTCTCAACCGTAAATGTCTGTTGACCAACAAAACCAAGAGGAAAAAAGGAACTAAATATAAGGAGAGAGTGTCAGTTATTACCCCCTCTATGAGTCATGTGCTATACAAAATATTTAACAAACACTGGCACATTCTGCAGGTAGATCCCATTGTGAACAATGTTATCACAAATAAACCTAGTGTAATATACAGACGGGGGCAAACACTACGGAACATTCTCTGTCTGAGTTTCTTCAATCCTAAAAAATGCAAAGAAGACACACAATGGCTTCAGTCCCCACCAGTTGGGTTCTACAAATGTGGGCATTGCAATATCTGCCCCTACACTTTGGATAGGACTAAAAGTTTCAAGTATAACACTACTACAGAGCATAAAATACAGTCGTTCATGAACTGTAATACAAAATTCATGGTCTACTGCATCATATGTGTGTGCAACAGTATTTATGTTGGTAGCACGATAAGACTATTAAAAGAAAGAATGCAAGAACATATAAGGGCTATCAGAAATGCCAACACCAACTATCCAATGGCTGTCCACTTTAACGCAACTCATGGGATAGCGGAATTATCACGGGTTAGGTTTCATGGCATAGGGATGGCTGCTGACAATCCCAGAGGGGGAGATAGAATACATCTACTACATAAACTTGGAGTCACCTGGATTAACAAACTTAGGTCTGTTGACCATGGTCTCAATCTGGACAGGGAAATGCATGTATTATTGAAGGACTGAATTTAAGTTATTTAACATGTTGATGTATAACTTGCTCAATTTTCCCCATAATCTTGGTTATATGATTACAATGTGCTTGTGTTGGACAATATTACATTGTAGCCAAATTTTTATCCTCTCAACGTGCATGCTTTTACCCAATGTGAGGCTGCATTCCATGTGCTATCTCGATCGATATGTACTGCAACATGTGAGATCTTACTTTGTATATCTGAGTTGATATATATTTCTCTAAAATTTTCAAATGCTCTGGAGTAACTGTTGTGAAGACTATTCAATCACTGTAGACTGGTGTTTGGGGAACTCTGGCTCCTCTATCTATAGATGGTTAATTCGGGGATTCACACAACTTCTCATGTTTCACAAAACCACTATCGTTATCATGGCCCCTTAATATACTTTGTTACATCCCTTTTGTCCACACTCTGTGTTCGGGACGGTCACTCTAATGGCACAGGTTACTAAGTGCACTATTCCTGTGAAGCTGCTTGTATCAATCTTAAATAGGATTTATAAGACAATTGCTTTTTCTACTGTATGAGACTAATTCATAATGGCGCTGCTAGATGCCATGTACACCCTGCTGTCACCCGGAAATTTGGTACTGTCACCAGTAGCTTCAGTACTAATGTCTTAAGTGCCCCCCCCTCTTTTTCCAATTCTTCTAGAATGACAAAATTAAAAATTCATTTTTAAAAATGAAAATAATGATTAAAGTTTAGTAAACGTTGAAATATGCACTATCGGCAAGTCTAAAATGACGAGACATGACTCTGATATCAATTAACACATTTCATTCTGGGTTAAAACTAACTCTTTAATAATGGCGCCCGCGCTTGTCGGGTTTCTTTAGGTAGCATTCTCCTCTTTCTATGTTCAGTAGTACCTGACGAATAGCACTCGTTACAACGCGTACCAATACAACGCGTACCATTACAACGCAGGTATTAGTACGCGTTGTCAATTACGAGATACCATTACAACGCAAACTTTTACCCCGACTATGCCTTTACCACGCATGCCATTACAACGCAAAAACATGCGTGGTAAAGCTATAGTTGTGGTAAAAGTTTCTAAGGTAAGTGACAGTCCTCTCACTACATTTACACTACCCAGCACGACCCCCCTACACTACCCTAAACCCTAAAACACTACCCTACACTACACATACACCACAACACTACCCTAAACCCCTAAACACTACCCCCAGCACGACCCCCTACACTACACAAACACCACAACACTACCCTAAACCCCTAAACACTACCCCCTACACGACCCCCCCGACCCCCTGTCTAGTCCCTACACTCAAACACTACCCTGCACGAGCCCCCGACACTACCCTAAACCCTAAAACACTACCCTACACTACACAAACACCACAACACTACCCTAAACCTAAAACACTACCCCCAGCACGACCCCTACACTACACAAACACTACCGTAAACCCTAAAACACTACTCCCAGCACGACCCCCCGACCCCCAGTCCGGTCCCTACACTCAAACACTACCCTGCACGACCCCCGACACTACCCTAAAACACTAACCTACACTACACAAACACCACAACACTACCCTAAACCCTAAAACACTACCCCCAGCACGACCCCCTACACTACACAAACACCACAACACTACCCTAAACCCTAAAACACTACCCCCAGCACGACCCCCAGTCCGGTCCCTACACTCAAACACTACCCTGCACGACTACCCCGACACTACCCTAAACCATAAAACACTGCCCTACACTACACAAACACCACAACACTACCCTAAACACTAAAACACTACCCCCTTCACGACACCCCCAACCCCCTAAACCCTAAAAAAGTAACCCCCACCCCATGCCCAATCCCCCTTACCTCTCTCTCCTCGTGGTTCCTCTCTCCTCCTGGTTCCTGCTTCACGTCGTCTCTGAGGGGCGGTGCACGTCGTTATGAGGAAACGGAAGAGCCTCTGTTTCCTTACAATGACGTGGATCGTCAACCTTTTTTTAGAACGCATGGTCATTTACTATACATACCTTTACAACGAAATTCGTTGTAAAGGCATGCGTGGTAAATGACCATGCATTCTAAAAAATGCGTAGTAATGACTTCGCGATGTACAACGCATGCGTGGTAATGCATGCATTGTAATGGTATCGCGAAGTAAAAACGCGTTGTAATGGCTGTTTACCGTTAAAATTAGTTAGCTGAATACGTCAATCGCATACGTCGAAATCCTGTGTTCAGCATTGTTGAATTAACCAGCAGCATTGTTCGGTTAGTATGTTTTATTCTTAAGAAACCATCCAAGTAAGATAGTAAGCCATTGAGTACTATAACTCAATAAAAAACTACACAAAAAAGCTGTATTGCTCAGACTGACAACTATTTGAGAGTCTGTCTTACCTCACAAATATCTGTAATTGAACTCTCCGTTTAGTATGAAGAGAGATAATCAGAAGTCAGCATCGGGCATGCGTTAGCCCATTGTCCAAAAAGGGGGGGGGAGGCCTATTAAGTAAACAAAGTCAAAGAACTGGCTAGTAAGTTAAAAGTCCACTAAAATACTCGCCAACTTGTATAAATCAAACAATTTACGAGGCGTAAGCTCACCCGTAATAGTAATGAACCCAATTCTTCGGCATCAGTCTTGGAGTGGCCCGGAGTGCGAGTACGTTTAAATAAGCTCTACAGGGTCAGGTACGGTAAACAGCCATTACAACAAGTTTTTACTTCGCGATACCATTACAACGCATGCATTACCATGCATGCGTTGTACATCCATGATCATTACTACGCATTTTTTGGAACGCATGGTCATTTACCACGCGTGCCTTTACAACGAATTTCGTTGTAAAGGTATGTATAGTAAATGACCATGCGTTCTAAAAAAATGTAGACGATCCACGTCGTTGTAAGGAAACAGAGGCTCTTCCGTTTCCTCATAACGACATGCACCGCCCCTCAGAGACGACGTGAAGCAGGAACCAGGAGGAGAGAGGAACCACGAGGAGAGAGAGGTAAGGGGATTGGGCATGGGGTGGGGGTTACTTTTTTAGGGTTTAGGGGGGTCGGGGGGTCGTGCAGGGGGTAGTGTTTTAGTGTTTAGGGTAGTGTTGTGGTGTTTGTGTAGTGTAGGGTAGTGTTTTAGGGTTTAGGGTAGTGTCGGGGGTCGTGCAGGGTAGTGTGTGAGTGTAGGGACCAGACTGGGGGTCGGGGGGGTCGTGCTGGGGGTAGTGTTTTAGTGTTTAGGGTAGTGTTGTGGTGTTTGTGTAGTGTAGGGTAGTGTTTTAGGGTTTAGGGTAGAGTCGGGGGGTCGTGCAGGGTAGTGTTTGAGTGTAGGGACCGGACTGGGGGTCGGGGGGGTCGTGCTGGGGGTAGTGTTTTAGGGTTTAGGGTAGTGTTGTGGTGTTTGTGTAGTGTAGGGGGTCGTGCTGGGGGTAGTGTTTTAGGGTTTAGGGTAGTGTTGTGGTGTTTGTGTAGGGTAGTGTTTTAGGGTTTAGGGTAGTGTCAGGGGTCGTGCAGGATAGTGTTTGAGTGTAGGGACCGGACTGGGAGTCGGGGGGGGGTCGTGCTGGGGGTAGTGTTTTAGGGTTTAGGGTAGTGTTGTGGTGTTTGTGTAGTGTAGGGGGTCGTGCTGGGGGTAGTGTTTTAGGGTTTGTTGTGGTGTTTGTGTAGTGTAGGGTAGTGTTTTAGGGTTTAGGGTAGTGTCTGGGGGTCGTGCAGGGTAGTGTTTGAGTGTAGGGACCGGACTGGGGGTCGGGGGGTCGTGCGGGGGTAGTGTTTTAGGGTTTAGGGTAGTGTTGTGGTGTTTGTGTAGTGTAGGGTAGTGTTTTAGGGTTTAGGGTAGTGTTGTGGTGTTTGTGTAGTGTAGGGGGTCGTGCTGGGGGTAGTGTTTAAGGGTTTAGGGTAGTGTTGTGGTGTATGTGTAGTGTAGGGTAGTGTTTTAGGGTTTAGGGTAGTGTAGGGGGGTCGTGCTGGGTAGTGTTAATGTAGTGAGAGGACTGTCACTTACCTTAGAAACTTTTACCACGACTATACCTTTACCACGCATGTTTTTGCGTTGTAATGGCATGCGTGGTAAAGGCATAGTCGGGGTAAAAGTTTGCGTTGTAATGGTATCTCGTTGTAATTGACAACGCGTACTAATACCCACATTGTAATGGTACGCGTTGTATTGGTACGCATTGTAACGAGTGCTATTCAATTTTAACGCTTATATTTACATAGGTTTGTGTGTCGCGGTTTTTCTTATAATGGTATGCTCAGAAGTGTGATTGCTCATTTTGAAGATACATGGTGTGCGTTTATTGGCAGCATTACGTACCTCTAATATCGAGTTACGCCCATTTTGGTGTCTTTACGCACTGGGCGAGCCTGATGAACTTCTTAAACTAGTATCCATTCTTTTAATTGAGATAAGGATGTCAAAAGATATAGGTTAGCGTATTCAAATTGAGAGTGGTACATTGTACCTTCTTTTCATTTAAAACGCTCTTTTTCACCTTGCAGTTCTAATCTTCTCCATGGGAGGCCGTATTTGGATGTGATATTTTATCCACCTAAAGCCTCGATGACCTAGGGGTATCTTTACCATATACTACCACTACATACGAAGGTGGCTCAAGGTTTCTTCCCTTGTTTTGAAAGTTCTAACCGGGGTTAAAACGTTCCAAGGTACTTTGCGTGTAGTTCCCGGTCAGAACTACAAACCCCCTTTTTCTTAAACTCAGGTGTTGGTGTTGGTGTTTCTTCTTTCTATCTTCCTGTATGTATGGGAGATTTCACAACGTATGAGTTACGTACTCATAGTATACAATATGTCATCACTAGGTACCATGCTTATATTTTCTCTTTTGATGCTTCCCTCTCATCCTGATTACTTTGGGGCATTTCCCTTCATAGTCATGTTTGACTATGTTCACATTGAACACCACCTTTTCTTGGACATTGCATGTTGTCCATTTGCACCTTTCAGTGTAACTAACAATGCACCTATGGGATGGTTGACACCAAGAAATTTAAATGTCAATTCCATCTGTATTCTGAAGTAGTTTAATTACTTTTATTAATAGCCTTGAAAAAGTCGTCAACACGACGAAACATGTGTCAGCTGTCTGCGCCTTCTATCCATCTATGTGTCAACGGATCAATCGGCAATATAAAAATACTGTTTTATAGTGTGGATACATGGACTTTTTTTTAATTTGTGCTGTTTAATTTGTGCTATTTTTGGAGTGTTATTCAAATTAAAATTAGATCTGCCACAGTGTCGGATCAAAACTACTTTATTGCTGTGCTCTGAATTGTATATACATTTTCGATATATATATCTGAAATCCTGTTTCCATATATTGACATACACTACTATGATGGCATAGTGTATATTCATCCGAGCACGCTGCACCCACTTCAATATTGTACTTATAAACTCAACGGAGGTGCTGATTTCTTGTTATTACCACTGCCATCTTGTGTCCTATTTGATCGTTTTGCATGATCACAGAGGAGGGATTGCTCATTTCCCTGACCACACCACTACAGTGAGCGTCGAAATTCTGCACAGGAGATGAAAGCGTCTGCTATTTTGATTGTAGGCAGAGAGGGGCTCTGTGGGATCATATGCAGTAGGGCACCCAAGAACAGCTGCAAAAAGTGGGTAGGGTTACCTCTGGGAACTTTTTACCTATTGGTTAGGGAGGACCCAGAAGTGACTCCCACCCACAGGCTAGTGTCAGGCACAAATATTGTACCCCTGGGGTCCCTCCTCAGAACATTACTGGACCTGTGGAAGACAGAAGAAGGAGTGTACCTGCTGTTGAGTACTGTGAAGAGAAATGTAAGGGCTGGATCTTCTTCCACGTGTAACCAGGACAAAGAAGTGGACTCCAGTGGTCAGTTATCTGACATTCTTTACACATCCATCCACAATAATTAGACAATAGATTCCTTATTTAAATATCAACAATAATGTAGCATGAATGCACAGACTCCTTCTTCATTAATACCTTTATTGACAGCTCTTTAAAAACATCTTGCCACCTGTAGCTAACTCGTTTCATCCTTACGGATCTCTTCAGGGCTTTGGTAAGTCTTTCTATTTCCAACAGCAAGAAAATTATTATATGATCACCTGTATCACATATTTCAGTGTCCAAACTCCCAGGTTCCGTACTGCTGAGTCAACAGTTATAAATAGTTTGTAGGTTTTCTCAGACGTTGAAAGGAAAGAGGTTTGTCCATTTTTTACTTTTACATTCCAAAAAAATCTTGTTTATTCAATGATCCACGCATGAAATAGGTCCCGCATGTATTCCTCCAAACCTCTCTTTTTGTAATTTACCAGTCAGCTGACTTTCTGTTAAGCTACAGGGACAGAAAAGCTACAAGAAGACCACTTTCCTGAAAGAGCTTAGCTGATCCTGGCCATTAGGTGCTGTTCCTGAGGTCCTGGAACTCTTGACTGATACCAGAGTTTACCCCTCCTGCCTAACCCTAAAACCTGGGACTTAGAAACTTTTTCTAAATTTCTGCCTGAAAAAGCATCAAGGGACCGGGACCAACCTGCTAGCCGAACTGGCACAAGTGCATCACTGGTGGGCCTGACTTTGCTTCAGCTCTGGCTAAGGTCTTTTCTGCAGCAGCAAATCTAATTCAGCATGCCAGACACCAACCGGCATCCTATGACGTTGAACCCTCCTCAGTTGCAGCCTGCAGCCTTAACCCACTGAAGGAATCTGACTTCCAGAAAAATATCTAAATCCGAAGGTATAAATATTCACCGGGCCGATGCAGAGCAGCATCCGATCAATGTTGACAACTTCCTGAGTGAGAACTCTGTCCTTTCGCACTCTGATCCATTAGCATCTTCATCAACAGCTTCAACGAGACCTCATCCTTCATCAACCCATCATCGACAAGCCCATTTTCAGATCCACCCTGCAGCCTTGCCCTACTAATGACTCTACCTTCTCAAGAATTTTCTAAGTTTGAAGCTAGCTTTCTGACCGAGAACAATCCGACCTGTATATCCAACCCAAGCTCCATTGTGGTTGGCGTCAAACATTTCCCTTGTCCCACTCTAGTGCGACCAGTTGCCCGTGGTTGGCGCTTTGCACTTTTTGGTGCTATTTTTACTTATAACTTTAAAAAGACATATTTCTGGTACCCCTTATTGGATTTTTGTCCTTTTAGTGCCATTTTGTTGAGGTTTTTATTGTGTTGTTTACTTTTTAACTGTTTTGGTACTTGTAAATGCTTTACACATTTTCTTAAGTTAAGCCTGTCTGTGCTGTGCCATAGCTACCAGTGGTTGAGCTCACAATTAAATTACTGAATCTTTTACTGGGCTTAACAAGAATAGTGCCATTATTACTTTTGCTGCCTACCATCTACCTCATCTAATGATCCACTTTCTCACAAATACTGCATAAGCAGCAAAAACAGTAAAGAGGAAAGGATATACTCAACTTTTTTATCCGAAAAAAGGTATCTATAATCTGCCATCAGGATCCTCTTCATCGACCATAAAGCAGAGACTTCTTTTGGTGTGACAACATTTGGGGTCATTTGGTAGGGCCAAAGTGGGCTGCAACTGGTGCAAAAAATATGTATTCCTATTTTAGCGCCAGCGTGAGTGCAATTACACATGCTCCAATTTTAGACTCCAACATTATACCAGATTTTAGCTGGTGTTTTAAATGTGGAGTAACAATGGGAGAAAAAGGGGAAGTGTTTTCTCATGTTGCTTGCCATGTTCCCAGGAGTGGACCGTGCAGGTAAGAGTGGTGGGGCGGGGTGGACTGGACTCGACAGACGGTGACGAGGGGAAATTAATTATTTATTTATTTTCCCTCATCATTGTCTGTCGAGTCACCCCACCCCACTGCTCTTACCTGCACGGGTTGCTCCTGCATGTTCCACACCCAAGTCTATATCAGATGCATAAACACATATGAGACTCCTCACAAGTCTTATTGGCAAAGGGTGTTTTGCACCCAATTTTAACAGTAAGTTCTAAATGTCCAAATTTTGGTTGAAGGGCTGTCCAAGACTCTAGAAGGCTTACTCTAATGGAAAAATCTGGTGAGGCAGAAACACTGAAAGCAGACTTAGACTTCCAGGCAAGTCACTGGAGTGTTTCCTGCCATGTTTTATAAAGTCACAGCGGCATAATGAAACATGCTAGGGCACCTCTGCAGAATGTGACGAGAGGCTTCTGAGACTGCAATATCTCTCAGATACTCATACCCTTTGCTTGAAACACTCCCCCCTCCCCCCAACCCAGTGCTGCTGAGGCTTTGTAACGCCCCTGTAAATGCATCTTTTTTAGCTCATTTACTGTAGTTCGCCACCACCAATTACTTCATTATAAGTGACCCAGAACACTGGCCACTATAGCCCCACCCCGTGAGCTACTGATTTTAATGGGTACCTGTAATTCAGGGTTGGGGAAAATCCAGCCTATTACCCTGACGAAAAAATGAGGAATTACAAAAGGAGTCAGTGTATCTAGGTCCAATACCCCCTGGTTTCCCTTATTTTTGCCAACGTCTCATGCTAAGATCTCGGCTCTTTCTGCAGCTGAATTATCTGTGTGAAAGTAAAGAGATCTGTAGTGTTTCAGTGGATCTCATAATTTCGACGGGATTTTAACTCCATTGGAATTACCATAGATCAGAGACTTCTTCTGGATCGGAGACATTTGGGGTCATTTGGTAGGGCCAAGGTGGACTGCAACTGGTGCAAAAAATATTTACTCCCATTTTAGCACCAGTGACCATTACTGTATGACTGCAAACTGCACATGCTCCAGTTTTGGACTCAGACATTATACCAATAATAAGGGCCCTAGTGCAGGCGGCCTAAGGCTGCTGCCTTTCATTGCTTTATGGAAGCCAAAGCCTGGGGGTAAGTTAGCGCGGGGCTGACCCAGGGTTTCCTTCCTGCCACTTCTTCCTGCCATCGCGGTCCCCAAAATTATTGAGGCCAGTGGCCTTGTGATTTTAATAGAATTCTATACCTTTAATTCATCTTGGGACTTTAAGGAGCTCACTGTGATGTAAAAATTCACAGGTGTAATGAAAGATTACTTTAACAAGCTCTAGTCTACTCGGTGAATGGCTGGGGTGGGATAAGTGCCGAAGCTGATAAAGCGAAAACGATTACCTTTTTTGTGTAAAGCAGATCGAACATTTACTAACAGTTTAGATGCAATGTTCTAGCCTTTTATTGCAAAATCTTTCCTGCAAGGCAATCATGGGTTTTTAAGTGCTAAACGTATTTGTAGGTCGCAAGCATTTATATTAACATGTAAATACCCAAATGAGCATTTATGGCCTTGCATTATAGGAACACCGCGCAGCACGTTCAGGTGTGTTGACTTTATATCAGCTGCTGAACCTAATGGAAGGAGAAAGGCTGTCTGGAGCCTGCTCTTGACCGACACGCAATTCCGAGCCATTTTGTGTGTCACACCACGTGAAAACAAAACCCATTAAAAAGTAATACTTTTATTTGATGTTTGTTAAACGCTGCTGGTGCATGAGTTACCCCCTGAAAGTGTTCTCTTCATTTATCTCTAAAACATTAGGCAGACATATTTTCTGCTTCCGCGAGGTGCTGTATCTCTACTTTTCTTAGCGTCAGATGTACTGAAAACAACACTGGGGTCTAAGAGGGCTGCGGCTATCGAAGATTAATCGTAATTGTGCTGAGTGGGGCAACGTTCAGGCTGAAATGCGCCTGTTTTTCCGGAAAATGATAAGAAATGCACCAGCGGTGATGGTTCCATTTTGTTTGTGGAGTTTAAGTTATTCTGTTCTTGCAGGTGCGAGTGTGAGGCTGAAAACGGCTTTTTTTTGTTTTCGGAGCAGTCTAACTCAAGCATATTTTCTTCTCTTTTACAGGAAACCATCAAGGACAATTCCCTACTTTTCATGCCAAATGTTCTGAAGGTATACCTAGAAAATGGGCAAACCAAATCCTTCCGCTTCGATAGTGGTACATCGATCAAGGTAGGTTGGCCTTCTAATGCGTCTGCGCGTTGCATGGCACCAAGCATTGCTTTGAAGCATTCCGAAATGCGTAAACAATGACAGAGAGTCCGTCATCTTGCTCCTTAACGGATGAATTCACCAAGTGAGTGCTTAAGAAGTAATGAGGTTCTGCTCTGTTTTTAATGCCATTAAAAGATGTCACGCCAGGTCAATGAGTCAAAAAGGGGAGGGGAGTTAGGATCATTTTAATGTGCCCGCGACTTAATTAAAACTGTGTGGAAGTCGCTAAGTCGTTATGACAAGCTGGCAAGCGCCAGCACGATTTGTCAGCAGGATCCGAAGGCATGAAGATTAAGACCATAGTCGCTAATTGAATATGAACTTGCATGTCCTCTAATGAAACCAGGATTGGATGCTGTTCAGGGTCAACCAGCGTTAAGTGATCCAGACAAATTTATTGTTTCAGCCTGGGTTTTCATTATAATGTCTATGCGTAGACTTACGAGTTTCATTATTAAACTTAAAAGTAAAATTGAAATTTACTGCGTTCACATAGATAGTGCAAGAAGCCTTGGCAAAGTGAATAGGCCTGCCTTCCATTTTGGGTTCAAACTAGAATATAAAAAAAAAATGCTATAGTGAAAAAATAAAAGTAAAAGGGACAGATAATGGCCTGCATTCATCAGGGGGAGAAGCCGTGCCAGAGTGTACCTCCAGCACCGCTGGGGAAAAACTACCATTCCCATCAACCCTGCAACTGTCCTATGCACTAATAAGCGCAACGCTGACCCACGGTGTTGTAGCCGCCTGTACCAGCATTGATCAGGGGGAGAATACAAAATGTTCCAGCTATCGCAACAAGAATTTTAGATTCTATTAAGGACACGGAGGCGAGGATTATGCTTTCTCAATTTCTTTACTACTCAACAGCAGCCAATGAGAAAAAAGTAAACATTACAATAAACTACGTTTCCCATGAGGCTTTGAACCACGCCTCCTTCAATAACCAATAACAGCAGAGGTTAGCATACAAAATAATGAGGCACTATCTTGACTACCTCTTTCTTTGCAGAAAAACAGTCCTTTAAGAGTCCAAAAAAACAAACAACAGTCCTGACTCTCAACGGAGAGCAATAACAGCAAATGCAACTCTCAACGGAGAGCACGTCCCAACAATCCTTGATACGACAGCAATCCTCCAACGACGAGGAGATCCATACCATAGATCATCGTAGCATTAATTCTGTTTGGAGTCAGTTCCTGAAACAGAAACAAGTTTGAAAATAGGGAACCCAAAAAGGTTTGATATCTCAGGGTGGGAAAAATAACAATGCATAGGTAATCATCTTGCAACATGACAGTTGACATCTTACCTGTCCCAACGGGTGGGATAATCCTCTCCTCCGTGTCCTTAATAGAATCTAAAATTCTTGTCGCGATAGCTGGAAAATGTTGTATTCTATGGCAGGACCGGAGGCTCAGATTATGCTGGTTCAAAGCTGACCAACAACAACAGAAGAAACATGCGTAAAAGGTTTATAGTAAAACACTTTAAACATTGAGTCCGCAGACCAATCTGCAGCTTTCAAAATGTCTTCTAAGCGAGATCCCAGAATATATGCCTTAGAGGCCACAGCACCTCTGGTGGAGTGCGCACCATAAACAGAAATGTCAATCCCTGCTTCCGACATGACCCACCTGACCCAATGCGCCAAGGTGGCCGCTGAAACTGGACGGAAAGGCTTTTGGATTGCTAACAGCAATTGACCCAAGGGATTTGTTCTATGAGCTAACGTGCATTCCTCATATACTTTTAAACATTTTAAAACACATAATTTGTCATTGTGAGGAAAGGCAGGATACTCAACCGAACGTGACATGGTCTTAGTCCTCCTAGAGATGATGAAAGACACACCTTGTGGAGAGAACATCCTTCCTGCCAAATCTAAAGCGTGCACATCAGAAACTCTCTTACTGGAGATTAAACACAATAACATAGTAAGTTTAGCAGATAATTGTTTCAACGATAAATCTTTGTTATCTGGCCAAGATTCTAATAAAGACAAAACTTTAGAAACATCCCATAACGTGGTGTATCTGGGACGAGGTGGACGAGCCACTCTGATGCCCTTCAGCAACTTACACACTAGGGGGTGCATCCCCACCGGCTTACCATCGATGTGATTGTGTCCAGCCAAGAGAGCTGACCTGAAATTATTAACAGACCTATATGAAAGACCTGATTCAGCACATTCAGATAAAAAGTGTAATACTTCCTTCACATCTGATCCCACGGGATCCACCTGTCGTTGAAGGCACCAACCCACCCATCGCTTCCATGATGCAGAATATCGTTTGCGGGTGGATGGAGCCCAAGCTTGGTGTATAAACTCGGCAGCCGCCGATGAAAGGCCCTCAATTCGTTTGTGTCTCCTGAGAGCGTCCAACCCATAAGGGACAACTGGTTCTGCAGGACCAGAGGATGAGGAGATCCCACTGGGTCCTAGAGAAGCATTGGAAACACAGGTAGTGAAAAGGTAAATCCACTGATAACTCCAATAGTGTCAGAAACCACGACTGAGTCTTCCACAATGGTGTGACCAACACTACTGACGTCTCCTGTCGACGGACCTGGGCTGCCACTCGCGGAATCAGAGCGAAGGGGGGAAAGGCATAGTTCCTCTGAGACCCCCAATGTTGAAGGAATGCATCCGTTCCCATCGCCATCGGATCCGGTCTCCAGCTGAAGAAGCGTGGGAGGTGAGCATTGAGACGAGAGGCAAAGAGGTCTATCATGCAAGGACCTTGCATATTCATGATCTCTACAAAAATCGAAGGATGGAGTTTCTAATCGCTGAAGTCCCGCAGGAACCTGGAGTTTCAATCCGCTATCTGATTGAGTTTGCCGGGCAGATACTCCGCTATCACACTGATCTTCTGAGCCAGGCAAAAATGCCAAAATTCCCTCACAATGTTTGCCAACAGACGGGATTTCGTCTCTCCGAGGCGATTGATGTATCGCACCGCTGAAACTTGTCCATCCTGAGAAGGATGCAACAATTGCTCTTTAGAGGGGAGATCGATTTTATGGCAAAGGAGCCCGCTAGAAGTTCCAGACAATTGATGTGCAAATTTAACTCGTCGGCGGACCATCGTCCGCCGGTGGCAAAGTCTCCACATCTTGCACCCCAGCCCCATCGGCTGGCATCGGACTCTATGATGACATCTGGAGCGGCGCCGAAAATGGCCTTGCCATTCCACGCTTCCATGTGTTCTAACCACCAACGAAGCTCCTCCTGAGCCTCTGGAGACAGGGGAATCATGTGGTCGTACGAATACCTTTTTTGCAGATAAAAGATCTTGAGTCGCTGTAAAGCCCTGTAATGAAGGGGACCTGGGAATATGGCCTGAATCGAGGAAGCCAGTAGGCCTACAATCCTCGCTAGGGGTCTTAACGAGATCATCTGTTTCGACAGAGTGGAGCGGATCTCTCTCTTTATCGATTTGATCTTGGACATAGGCAGGAGTAACTGGGCGTTGACTGAATCTATTTGAAACCCCAGGAAGTCCATCTGTTGGCTCGGGGTGGTCATTGATTTTTTGAGGTTTATCACAAACCCTAATTCTTGCAACAGGGAGGTTGTCCACTCTAAATCTGCGCCAGAAGTAACATGTCGTCGAGATAGACGATCATGCGAACTCCCATCTCCCGCAGACGAGTGACCACCTGCTTTAGTAGCTTGGTAAACACCCAAGGCGCTGAGGACAGGCCGAAAGGGAGTGAAAGATACCGGTACCATTGCCCTTTCCAGGAGAATTGGAGAAACTTCTCATGGGAGGGGCAAATGGGAACCGTGAGGTAAGCGTCTTTTAGATCCAAAAGGGACCATCCAGTCCCTCTCTAAAAGAAGATCTCTCAACAGATGGGTGCCCTCCATCTTGAAATATCTGTATACCACAAAGGGATTGAACTCCCTGAGATTTAAAACTAATCTCTGGCCTCCTCCCTTCTTTTGCACCAAGAAAACGTTGCTGCAAAACCCGCCGGGAATGAAGGGTCCTACAGCAATAGCCTGCTTGGCCAAAAGCTCTTGAAGCTCTGAGTCGATAAAAGCTTGTTCTTGTAGGGGAAAAAAGGAGAGGAAAAGGAGGAGCCACTTGACAAGGGGAGTCTGTTAACTCTATCTGATAACCCTGAACCGTGTGGAGGATCCACGCTTCCGAGGTTAACTGTGTCCAATTCATCACAAAATGTAACAATCTGCCCCCGAGAGGGATCGTTGGAAAGAGTAGCGGACGTACCTGATGACTGGGCATCGAAGTTCTTGTAACCCCTGTTGACGCCCCTGTTATACCGGCCACGGAAGCCTCGGGATCTGGAGGGGTAGAAGCCAGCTTGTTCCGGTTCCTGTGTGTACCCCCTGCGTCGTGGGGCAAAGCCTCGCTGGGGACTTGGATTGTTGTAGCGGCCGGCCGAGCGTCCCCTGCCATGACCGGCCCTACCAGAGACTGGGTGAAAGACTCTCTTCAGTGAGGACTGCGATTTGTCTAAAGATGCAAAAGTGCTGACGAATTTCCCTATGTCCTTGACAAAACGTTCCCCGAAAAGTTGACCCTCAGCCAGAGGGCCTGGTTCGGCCGGGGCCAATTCCACCAGTTGTGGGTCGATTCGCAAAAGAACTGACTTGCGCCTCTCCGACGAGAGTGCGCAATTGGCGTTGCCAAGGAGGCAAATTGCTCTCTGGGTCCACCCCGCCAGGACCTCCGGGTGAATAGTAGCCCCGGTCTCTTGTGCTTGAAGGGCCAATTCCAGGATCTTAGCTAGTGGGCCTGAAACGTATAACAACTTGTCCTGGCACACCCTAAGGGCGCGATCTATGCCCTTTTTTGGATCTTTCTTATACTTCTTTAGAAAAGTGGTCATAGAGGAATCAATATCCGGGGTAAGGGCCACCTTGTGAGCCAGATCAGGCCGGGGGCATTCGGATCTGAGGCGGGCACGAACCTCTTTATCGAAGCTCTTACGCAAGTGGATTTGCATATACTCTGCCACTGCCGGGAGAGGAACCCAGTCTGAGGAACGGGGATGAACTATATCTGAAGGATCGAAAGAGAAGGGGGAAGGTTGGACGGGCGAAGAGGAGTGTTTGCGCTTCATGGCGCGTTTGCGAGGACGGGATTCTTGGGATGAGTCAGTATCTGTGTCAGTATCTGTAGTGGGAACAGGGACGGGGGTGAAGGAATTGGAGAGGACGGGGCAGGAGTGTCACTGTGGGCCTGTTCTTTAGAACTGCGCAGTTTAGAGTAAACTTGAATGTGGGGCCAGGGAAGCCCAGCTGGCTCGGGGAGGGGGAGGGGGGCGGGAGCAGGAGAACCAGCGAGAGCTGGGTTATTACCAACTAGTTGTTCCAGACGCTGGGAAATAGGCAATAAGGTGGAGGATAGGACCTTATCCAGCTTAGAATCTAATTTCTTATCAATGATAGCGTCCATAGAGTCATCATAATAGAAGTCTGCATCTTCAGGGTGCTCAAACGCAGCTACCTCCTCCTCATAGACTTCGCAGTCTGACATTCTGTAGTGTATATAGGTTATATCTATATATCTCTAATTTCTCCAGAGAGAAGCTCAATTTTACTACCCAAGCTCTCAAAGAGGTTGGGCGTCGGTCGGGAGCAAAGCTGGGGCAGTGGGGGCCACACAGATACCAAAGAAGCCCTTGGCGCTAGGACTAATGGAGGGCATATAACCCTACCTGCCTGCGCAGACAAGGGTTGCCAAAAATGAGTTCCCAGTAAACACTGGTAATGCAGGGGTTAAAACCCTTCACAAGCGGAGACTGAAAAGAATGCTGCCAGATTTGAAGAAGGCCCGGTATCGGCTCCGCCGTCTGCCAGCTGCGTTAACCCACGATCCAGCCCGGGGCGAGGCGTCTTTCCAGCATGTAAAGGGAGCTGCACGCGCGCACGTTTGCGTGCAGGCGCCCGAGACGCACGCAGGCGGCCCAATCGGGCTCCGGCGTGCGCCTCGCTCCCTGCGGGGGGGGGGCCAAATCCCAGCCCGAGCGCGAAGCGCGAGACGGGCAATACACTCGCTAAGCGAGTCGGCAGCCAAAGAACAGCCCACCGGGCCAAAAACGGACAATAACATAAAATGAAATACAGCGCAACACGCGCTGGGATAACTATAGTAACAAGGCGAGGTCGTGCGCGGTGAGCGCGGCGCAGCGCTAACTCGCTACGAAACAGTGATTAAAGGCAATAATACGTTAAGTCCTAACATAAAAATGCATACATTTTATCAATTAAGACATCGTAAATGTAATAACAGAGACAAAGCATGATCAAAATAATGAGGCACTTATCTTGACTGCGGAGCAGCAAAGAAAGAGGTAGTCAAGATGGTGCCTTGTTATTTTGTATGCTAACCTCTGCTGTTATTGGTTATTAAAGGAGGCGTGGTTCAAAGCCTCATGGGAAACGTAGTTTATTGTAATGTTTACTTTTTTCTCATTGGCTGCTGTTGAGTAGTAAAGAAATTGAGAAAGCATAATCTGAGCCTCCGGTCCTGCCATAGAATCCGTGCCAGAGTGTACCGTCCACACTGCTGGGGAACAACTACAACTCCCATCAACCCCTGGGACTGTCCTACGCGCACATAAGCATGACTCTGACTCGCGGCATTGTATCCGCCTGTACCTGCATTCATCAGGGGGAGAAGCCGTGCCTGAATGTACCGCCCGCACCGCTGGGGAACAACTACAACTCCCATCAACCCCTGGGGCTGTCCTACGCACTAAGCACGTCGGTGACCTGCGGCATTGTAGCTGCTTGTTCCTGCATTCATCAAGGGGAGAGGCCGTGCCAGAGTGTATCGCCCGCACCACTGGGGAACAACTACAACGCCCATCAACCTTTGGGACTGTCCTAAGCGCTCATAAGCGCAACGCTGACACGCGGTTCAGGACGCTTGCATGGGCGCGCCCGTCCATGCCAGGAGGAGGCTGGGCTTGGCCCCCCCCTCTAACATCGTTGGTTTTACAGACGACACTCAAACTTTACCATGGGCAAAAAGAAGGTAAAAGCAGCCAGAAACATGTGTGGAATTAATTTCCACTCTGGGCTCTTTTCTCGTAAAAGCAACAAATGTCTTAACGAAGGAAATAGAACTTACTGAACAGAGACTCTCATTGGGAGGGGCGGGAGATGGAAACCTGGCCAGGGCCACCCTCCAAAAACCTGACCCTCGTAATCTACCTGAGGGTCCCATCCCAGAGTCACTAACAAACATCATGATTTATGTGACTGTACAGTAATATCTCCTAACGAGGCCACAGGTAAAAAGAAAAGAGGCAGGATCAGAGAATCATTACCCAGTAAAGTTAAAAGACCTAAGAAAGGCCCTGTCATGGGGACTCTGACTGACTCCCAAATTCAATTACAGGGCTTATCTACTCCAAATATGGATGATCTATATGAAAAACTGAAAAGTATTTTGGTAACTCTAGCCCAGCCTTTATTAACCCACCTAGAAAATATAGAACAGTTGGTAGTACAACTAATTGAGAAGGGTGGGCAAATAGAAACAGCAGGGCATGCCGTGTCAGCCCCTAATACATTTAGTGCCCTGAATACACTCGCTGACTCACATGGGTCTTCCATGGTGGAGGGTGGTAAGGCAGGGGCAGGGGATAGAGGATCAGGTCCCCAAGCACCTTTTTATGTGCCAGCTATGGATAATGGACAGTAAGGTAGTGTACCTAGAGAAGGGGGCTTTAGGGTAATAGCCTCAGGTCCGCCTGCCAAAACACCTAATTTAAACCAACTTTGCCCTAGTGAAGAAGAGAAAAGGTTAATAACTGGGGTGAAGAGGGAGAAAGGAGGCCTTCCCCTAGAAAAAGGAGGGAATAAAGCACAATTTATAAGTCACCCCCGGCATCGTGCCCGTACGTTATAGTGATGGTCAACATACCGGAGTTAAGAATCTCACAATACGAGACAACACAGCAACTAATGGACAAAGCGTGTTATTGGCTGACCAAGCATGCTAGAGCAGGGCCGTATATTCAGGGTCATCTCCTTTTGGCAAGGAGAACTCTCTGGGTAGGCCCAGCCTCAAAAAAGATCATGGGGGATTGCATTGTAGTCAATTTCGATAGCGTCATCTCCTTTTGGCAAGGAGAACTCTCTGGGTAGGCCCAGCCTCAAAAAAGATCATGGGGGATTGCATTGGAGTCAATTTCGATAGCACAAGATTAGTGGGAGATATCTTAGGACAATTAGATACAGCACCATCGATGGGGTCACAGATTTACGCCCTACCGTTGGGGTTCTTTTATAAGCCCCAAGACATCTTTAGGCACCAGAAAGGGAGAGAAGGCAATAAAGGCCCCCACCACAACAACTCCACACCTCTCAGAGGTCTTGAAGATCCAAGTGGGATCCATACTTCAAACCGGTTTGCTCCATTAGAAAGCTTAGAAGGTTGCAATTAACTTCCCATGATAGGAAATAAGGTTGAGCTTGAGAGGGTACGTAGGCAACTTGGAATAAGGGAGGAGAATAAAAACCCAGAGGGGATAACGGAATTGAAGCGGGTATAGGAGCAAGAAAAATAATATAGATTGGGTAAAAGAGATTAATAGATATGACATCATCTGCTTACAGGAAAAATGGGAGATGGGGCCCATCTCCCTGGATGGTTACAGATCGTTCCAAACCCCGGCATTACCATTTAGAGTTGGCAGGGCAAAGGATGGCTTACTTACACTATTAGCAAACACTGCCAGGATCAAAATCTTAAAATTTGTCAACTGCTCGCCGTATTTCCATTACTTGGTCTGTGAGGCACAGGGCTAGTGGGATTAAATTATTAGAAATTATTATACCAATCATTTTGGGAACCTGGTATATGTGGTGGAAGAAGCTGAAAGGGAAATTAATGAGATAAATTATCATCATCCTAAACCGTTGAAAATAATAAGGATGGGAGATTTTAATATTAAGAGCTGTCAAATAGTTGAAAAACCCATCTGTGGAGTAGCAGATTCAGATGGCGATCCGATCACACATTTTATTCACTCATCCTACAGGAACGCTTTAAATAGGCTTCTGATCACCTGGAATTTAGTGGTTGGTAACAGGATAAATATGGACACTGGGCACATAAACAAAACCTTTGAAACGACAGGTAAAGGGTCAACCATAGATTATATCATTATTTCAGAAAATTTGAGGGACAGCATAGAGAACGTATTGCCGATAGATTTTAGTGATCATGCCCACCTAACCTGTGTATTAGGTTGGCGAGGATTCATCAGTCTGATGGAAAGGAAAGTACCCAGGCCAGTTTTAGCCAGGAAAAAGGGTTACACATTAAAGTGAGACAGAGGGGATGAGGCTAACCATGTCACCTCAGGTTTGACATCTAAGAAACTTGAGGTTATGACTTGTGTAGATGACCTAGCGACCCCGATTCAGGTGTTAGGGGCATTTAAAAATATCCTAATTGGCATTAATCAGCAGTTACCCCGCCCGTCATCCACCAAAGCGTGTCCACCGACTCAATGGTTTGATAGTAATTGTTCTAAGGCATTAGCGAATTTGCATATATAGCCTTGAAAGGGGTTCCAAAAAATATCCAGCTCGTACGGTCCCTACGGGCCAGGTACAAAGAAGCAAGAGATAATAGATTGACAGACGTGAGAGAGGAAGCCTGTGAGATCCAAAGGCAAGCCTCTGAGAGAAATTATAATAGCGGGTTCTGAAAGGTTGTAAATGCCCCTTTCTTGAAAGACGCAGTGGAACCTTCCCTAGATACACACATTGAGGAGGAGGGTTGGGTTAACTATTTTCAAAATATTTTCCAAAATAATGATGGGTTAAATAACCGTGCAGATCTCCCTGAGAAGGCAAATAACCACCCTTTGTTCTTCAAAGAGGCAGATATAGAACAAGCCCTGCAGCAGTCATGTCCCCTGAAGGTCCCCAGTCTCGATTGGGTCTCTGCTGACATCTTTTTAACCAACAAGTTATTGTGGGGCTCACTATTGGCAATGTTTTTAACTCTATAGTTAAAACTGGCCCGCCAACCTCCTGGACTCATTCAATAATCATACCGATTTTCAAAAAGAGAGATACATCCAACCTAAAAAACAATATAGGCCTATTTCCATAATTGATTGCACAGCTAAAATGTATGGTCCATTGCAAGCTATGGGCCATCATGGAGAGTATGGGAGTAGAGGTACCGATAATCACTTTCATAAGGCAGCTGTATGGGGGAGTCACGGCAAGCGTGCTGTTTGGAAAACAAGGGGAATGTACAAAAACTTTCAATATCGAAAAGGGCGTGAGACAAGGCTGCGTCCTTGCCCCCCTTTTATTCGCCCTCTATACCAACAAACTGGAATCGGTACTGAAGGAGAGCGTGAAGGACATTCATATGTAGAGTAAATCCCCCTCCCAATACTCCTCTATGAAGACGACGCACTGCTCTTGGCAAGAACCCCAATGGCACTGCAGAGACTCGTAGAGGAGTATACACGTTTTATGGCAAGTTTGGACTTAGATGTCAACAGGACTAAAAGATTTGTCTTAATTGCAGGGGCTGGCCCTAAAAAATACCAGAGATTCTTTATAGGCAACAGAAATATAGAAGTGGTGGATAAGTTTACTTACTGGGAGTTCTGTTTGGTCGCAAATTAAAGTGGAAGATCATGGTGACAAATAGAGCCAAGCTTATGGAAAAATGAGGCTCAAAACCTATCCCGGAAATGCTGAAGATTTTTTCAGCTAAAGCAAAAGCTATCGCCACATATGGGACTGCAATTTGGGGTATGGTGGAAGTTGGAGAGCTGCACTGTGTGGAGAACGATTTTTGTAAAAGATCAATATCTGCCCCCCGCGCTTGCCCGAATTTCATCTGCCACATTGAAGTAGGTTTACGTTTCATTAGCGACGTGATTAAATTGGCTCCTATATTATTGTGGCACTCAAAATGGAAAAGGGATAGTGTCAAACTAAACCTATCAGTGGTATAGGATATATTAAAAATGGACCATGCACTTAGAATTCCATTGTTGAGCTAGACCACTTTGACATCATTGGGTCTGCGTGAACTGTATGATACCCTATCATTGTGCATCACGTTCCCGACGCTTAAACTAAAATAACTGTTCTTGGCCAAGGCAGTAAATGATAGAGCGGCTAAAAATAAATATAAAAGCACAATCATTCTATACCAGATGCTACCTCCCGCAAAGCATGGTGCACTTTCATACCTGGGCTTTGTCCAAAACTTACAGAATTGACTTATGTGAGCATGATTTCGTTTAAACCTCATTCCACTTATGATTGGTTTCCCCGAAAATACTTATTCATTGAAACAGCTGTCCCTGTGATGGAAAATGTACACAATCCATTATGCACTTTTTATTCTTTTGCGCTTTATATAGCCAAGAGAGAAAAAAATACATTGTTCCTTTTTTGCGCAAACACGGTTTTAGACAGTGCTTACCAGCCCGATCTTTTATTCAGCAACTGGGAGATGTTTATGTATGTTACACCATTGCTTCCTTTCTCTGGGCAGTTATTAAACAACGACGATCTTTATAGTTATGGAGATATTTTATCAGGACAAGTGTTTTTTAGTTCAGTCAGACTTGCAAATAGTTTATTTTAATGGGCTGGCCTATAATTTGTACTGACCAGAGGAAACACGGGGCCTAGATGTTCAAACTATTTTATTGCCTTGAAGCTGTATGAGATAGGATACAGATAAATTATACTTTTGGCAAAAATAGGCTATTTGTTTTGGGCATTTTTACTTATTGTACATTTTTTGGAGCCCATTGTATTTTATTATTTAGAATTTTATAAAATATGTACTGTTTATTTTTAGAAATGGTGTCTGAGTATCAAAATGTTCACTTATTTATTGTACTTTTATGCATTTTAATTGATGCGAAATAAAGATTTTTGACTGACTGACTGATGGCTGGAATGCTGAAAAAATCAAGCATTTATCCCCAGTCACAGATCTGGGTTTAATCCATTGTTTTTTCGCTCACAATGCCACCCCAGTTCGGACCCAGCCATATGCAAATCAGTCTTGACCCTGCTCCACATGGGAACAGTCAAGCCCAATGTTAGAAATGGGGTTTCTGGTTGGCTAGTGTATGCACCTAAGCCAGGCAGAACCCACCACTCTAGTCAAGGTAAGGGAGTTACACACCCAAGATAACCCCTGCTCACCCCCTTGGTAGCTTGGCACGAGCAGTCAGACTTATCCCAGAGGCAATGTGTAAAGCATTTGCGCGACACACACACCCACCAGTGACACAATAAATACACCGCAAAAGAGACTCCACACAATATTATATAAAATTACCTCATGTATTGTCTATAAACATAGACCAAAATCACATAAACCAATAATCACTTTGCCAACTGGGCAATTGTCATAACATCACTGTTAGTGCAATAAAGTAAATACTTACAGGTTGCACATGTCATGAAAAGAAGACATTGCAGTGCATACTATGCAGATCCTGAAATGATAGTCGTTATCCTATCACTGTAAGGTATAAAACGACACATATCATAACATTAGGCATGAATATGAAGCAGTTAGATCATACATGAATCATGGTTGCTGGGCACACTATGCCAGTCCTGGAAATGTGAGGAGAAACAGCATACATCACAACCTCCGGGCATACATAAGAAGCAGTTAACTGCGGACCATAGAGAAATCACCACAACATCACCATCTCCCCAGCACAAGCAGCCATCACACATATCTAGAGCATCTGCGCTTCTTTTCCCGATTAATGCAGTAAAAGATGAGCCCTTCCAAGGACAAATATGGATATGAACTGTGTACCGCAGGAACACCTGCGCGCCCACTAGTAACAATAAGGTAATCCAATGTTAGGCAATTTGCCCGTGGAGGTCTCTCCCCATCCTTTGAGCAAAAAAGCAGTGCCCCCAGAGAACAAAGGCCCCCAGATTCGTGTCAAGGGGAGACACACTCTGGAGCCATGTGGGAGCCCTTGCTCGGTCCCAGATCTCTACTCCTCAATTGCAGCTGGCCGAAAAACACGCAGTGCACCTGCACAGCCTAGTACCCTCTTGGCTCCACTGAGGTCTCTTCTGACCCAGGCGTGATGTCCTCTGCAGCGGGGGCAGGGCTCCAGTGCGGGGCTAGTAGGCTCTGCAGATGGGCACTTGCCCCGGCCCTCGACGATCCCACACAATCACGCTGATCCCAGGGGCGTGGCTACCAGTTCCAGCATCACCGGGGGCTCTTCGTTGCCTCAGCAACGCGACGGAGGAGAGTAGGCAGTGCAATTTATGGCTGCCCTGCAAACCCCAGAGATATGCCGATCTCGTCGGGTGGGGCCCCATGCAGGTAAACAATATCCTTGTGGTCGAAACCAGGGTATGCATCAGCTCTAGATTTTCACCAATACAACGCGCTCCTCATGTGCTGAACCAGAATTACGGCGCTCAGCAAGCACTAGTCACCAAGCACACCTCTGGCTGGTTTCACAGAGCAAAGGAACAGAAAAAAGCTCTCACCATGCGCTGGTTTCACAGGGGCAAGGAACAGAAACAGCACTCCAGGGCACCAGTAAATAAAGCACTTACCACGCGCTTCCTTCTCTCTTCAAGGTGCAGAACAGTCCGTCCTTCTCCTACTCCAGACAGGAGCAGCAACTGCAGGGCAACCCACCCCTCATACATCAAGGTGCAGTGCTCCTCACACAGCTCTCCCAGCTCTCCTTCCAGTCAGGTTACTTTTTGATCTAGAATCGATCTTTTGAAGTCTTTGATTTCCCTGAGACTTCCAAAAGGAGGCAAGCTCTGCATCAAGTCCTTGAAGATCTTCTCAAGCACGATACCACAGCAGGGCAAATAGAGTCAGTCCTTTTCCTCTGCCCACAGATAGAAGCAGCAACTGCAGGCCAACCTACCCCTCACACATAAAAGGGCAGCGCTCCTCACACAGCTCTTCAGGTCTTCTTCTTGTCAGGGTCCTCTTGTTTCCAGAAGTGAACTGAAGTTCTGGGGCCAGAGCCCCAATATTTATACCATGTTTTGCTTTGAAGGCAGCACAAAGAAAAGTCTCTGCTTCATACATAAACCAGTTCTTCCTGGCTCATGCCGGTTCACTACAGGAGATGGAGACAGCTTTGTGAAAGGCACCCACAGTCCATTCAGGTGCAAGTGACAACTCCTCCCACCACTCTAAAGGCAGAACGGTCTATTCAGCCTGGCTATGCGTCACCCAAGAAAGGCAGGACACACCTCAACCCCCCTTGTGACTGTCTAGAGTGAATGCACATCCCCTTCTCCTGTCACTCCAAACCCAGACGGTGAATACACAAACAGGCAGAGGCACACAGAATGGTAAAGCAAGAGAATACCCACTTTCTAAAAGTGGCATTTTCAAACACAATTTAAATACAACGTTCACTAAAAGGTGTGTTATTAAATTCTGAGTTCAGAGAGCCTAAACTCCATTTCTCTACCTTGTCCCAATGGAAAGTTACAATGCAAAGTTACACTTGTAAGATGTTACAAGGCAGCTCCCATGTTAACTTATGGGACAGACAGTCTTTCAATAGTGAAAACGAAATGCAAAGTAATTCACTATCAGGACATGCAAAACACACCATCACATGTCCTACCTTTCATATACACTGCACCCTGCCTATGGGGGTACCTTGGGCCTACCTAGGGGTGTCTTACACGTAAGAAAAGGGAAAGTTAGGGCCTTGCTTGTGGGTGCACTTGCCAGGTTGAAATGGCAGTAAAAACAGGGCACACAGACACTGTAGTGGTATGTCTGAGACACATTTGAAAGGCTACTGGTGTAGGTGGCACAATCAGTGCTGCAGGCCCACTAGTAGCATTTGATTTACAGGCCCTGGGCACACACAGTGCACATTACTAGGAACTTACCAGTAAATCAAATATGCCAATTATGGATAACCAATCACAATTTACACAGAGAGCATATGCACTTTAGCACTGATCAGCAGTGGTAAAGTGCCCAGAGTCATATAGCCAACTGTTGGAAAACGAGGCAGTATCTGTGAGGCCTGCACAAATAACATGACTACATTTGTCCTTCACTGGGAACCAAACACCCAATTGTAGCGCCTGACTCTCAGAGGGTAGCGTTGCAGAGCAGTCTGAGGCTTACTCAAGGGAGGTGGTGTGGGCTAGTAATCGCCATTTGCAGGTGCGCAGAAATAACACTCAATAATTGATTGTCCAGTCTGTACTTTGCTTTATAAAAGTAAGAGTACATTTATTAAACACACACACTACTCAATACTATGCACCAATTTACAAATATACATAAGCTGTTGGAATTACTTTGTGACCTTGCATAACATCTCCACCCCTCCCGCAGAGGGGTGGGGTCTAGTACCACCACTCCCATGTATGCACATCATCCTGCCCCCCAATGCCGGTAGTTGAAAATAACCTGGAGCGAGGGCCCGGCACACTGGCACCATCCCAGTGGCGACCCACCCCATTACCTCAACACGCATTAAAAATAGCTTCACCTGCCCTAGTGACACATAACCCTGACTGAGCATCTTATATTGACCATACAGTATGCACCCCTACATATTCAGGGCTAACAGTCTGGGTTGTTCCCCACTTCAGTGCAGCAGCAAGAATACATGTTTAAGCACACTTTAGAATGACAGTACTCAGCACATTTGTGGATCATTAGAATGCATTGCAATTACATCCCCTAAAGGCATCACAGATGAAATCACAGGATTACGCATATACAGCCAGACACCCTAGCAGGAAGGTCTGGCCACATAACCCCACTTTGCTTATAACATCACCTTACACAGGTACTGCACATTACACATGTGACCTTCAGTCCCTCTAAAAAGAAATAACCGTTAGTAAATGCATTTCTGGTGCAATTACACCTCTTCACCTCCAAGGGATGTCCTTCTCCAGACATCCCCAACTCAGCCCTTCACTCCGTGAGGCACTTCTCCATACACCCTCAGCTGAAGAACAAAAGTTCCAGCCTAGAAAGTGTTAAATGCTGGTTGAGCCCTTGAGGGGTTATCCTTTTAAAGTCCCCAGGACACCTAGGGTGGGACTTTTCTTCTTTGAGCTGGGGGAGGCTGCGTTGCTCCTGCAGCTCCCCCTGCCCCTCCTTTCCCAAATGAGGGTGACCCCCCTCCTCTGGGGGCCACCAGGCACCAAAACGATGTTGTCCCCATGCCTTGCAAGGCATTATGGGGCGCTTCAGGCTCCTTCCTTATGCATATCATATTAGCGGCTCTCCCGCTGTGCCGGGGAGAGCCGCGATGCCGCCCAGGCCTCACGCCGCTTCTGCCGACCTCGGCGGGGGGCCCGGTCCCAGCCGGACCCCCGGGTGAGTTATTTACGGCTCGGGGAGCCCACCCCCGGCCGCTCTTCACTGGTGGGGGCCCGGTCCCACCCGGGCCCCTGGCGCTGTTGCCTTGGTTCTGAGGGTCTCGGTCCCACCCGGGACCCCCGCACGCCATCTGTGGTGGAGGGCAGCCCAGGGAGCCCAGCCCAGGGAGCCCACCACTGGCTGCCCCCGCCGGTTCCCCGCGCGGCCCGCACCTCCGTGTGCGGCCGCGGGAGCCGGAACCTTCATTCTGGTCTGCCCGCTCCGGCGGGCAGACACGGAGGTTCTCGCCGGTCCGGCGGACCTCGGGGGAGTGCAACGGCACTCCCCCTGCCTCCCTCCAGCACTTCTGGGGCCCGGGGATGGGGTCCCAGGCCCCTCAGGGCCATCTTCACGGGGGCGCGACGGCGCCCCCCGGCTTTGCTTTGGGGCCCGGGGATGGGGTCCCGGGCCCCTCCTCCTCTTCACGGGGGGGCGCGAAGGTGCTCCCCCCGTCTTTGCTTCAGCGGGGGCCAGGGTGGGCTCCTGGCCCCCCAGGGGGTATCTTCACGGGGAGCGCGACGGCGCTCCCCGACTTTACTTTGGGGCCCGGGGATGGGGTCCCGGGGCCCTTGGGCTCATTTTCGCGGAGGGCGCGACGGCGCTCCCCCGACTTTACTTCTTCGGGCCCGGGGATGGGGTCCCGGGCCCCTGGGCATATCTTCGTGCCCCCCCTCCTCACGCCAGGGGCCAGGGTGGGCTCCTGGCCCCCTTCTGGAGCCACTTCACGGGGTGCGCGACGGCGCCCCCCGACTTTGCTTCCTCCTGGGGCAGCCCCTGGGACCTGAACCACCCCGGGGGCATGATTGCGACCGGCGGCGGAGCCCCACGCACTTCGTCGTCGGTCCCAGGCGGGGTCATAGGTCGCCTACCTTCTGGGGGGCATATCTCAGCCCCCGGGGGTCCGATCTGCCCCATTTTCACGTCTTCTTGCTCCTGGTGGCGTCCCCCAGCCACTGGGAGCCCTCTCCTTCACCCTCTGGGTCTCCAAGAGGGTGCATTCTGCAGGGAGCGATCTTCACTGGCTCCCTGCGCCAGCCTTTCGCCTGGCTCTCTTCCTGGGCCTCTCTTCTCCCTGCGCAGAGGCCCCTGCTTCTGCGCACCGGTCCTGGGCTCTTCTTCTGGCACTGTTAGGGGCCTGGGGGGCAGTCAGGGGGTTCCTCCTTCCAACTGCCCATTGCCAGGCTCCAGCACCTTCCGCCTCAGCAGACCACACCCCAGAGAGAGCTTCTCTTCCTGTTCAAGCACTTTTTAAAAGTTGAGTAGGGGGCTGGCAGGAAGTCTCTGTTGGTCCTATCAAACAGCGACACATCACTTCCCTGCCCCTGCTCCCTCCTTGTCCAGCCTCTGGGCTGGTTCAAAATGGCGTCGTCCAGGGTCTCTGGCCACATGGTCTCTGAAACAAGAGCCCTTCCCCCCTTGCTGCCTTCCCTCCTTGGTGCAGCCTGGTGCCTGGCACCCAGTGATAGCTGCTGATGGATGAGCCTGTAGCCCCACCCATCTTCTCTTCGTGGAGAGGAGGCCTTAGCTTGTGGAAGAAAGGTTATCAATCCATCCAGCTGAGGTCAGCCCTCAGCCCGGCCCTGGTTATGACTGACTCAGAGAAATGTGACATTTCTGGATGACCCAAAAGCAGTACAAATAGGACTTTGGATTCTGCAGAATACTTCTTCTCACACCCGTTACAGTGGACTTTAGTGCGTGTCTGGAATCTGTAGGCCTTAGGAAAGTGACACTAGCCCATGGGCTCCACTTCCCCATAGGGGAATAATGAAGTGAAAAACACAGTAAAACACACTGACTTTCCCTGGCATGTTTCTTCCCAGTGTATAAAGCCTATTCCATGTCACCACCCAATTCTGCATAAGTCCTGCCACACCATTCACTTTGTAGCTGCTCCTGGACTGCGCACGCCAGAAATCTCCCCTGCGCAGCCCCTACACGTGTGCACACGCATGTACACAGGTGTCTGCATGTAACCAGCCCGGTGCCCCTTACTCCAGCTGCTGCGCAGCGGCCTAGTCAAGCCAGGGGGACACCAGTAAAATCCACATGCAGTCTCTTTCATCATGAGTTCCCTGTGGGTGAGTCCCCACCTATGAGGCTCTCCCACAGTAAAAGCTCAACAAATAGGTGCTCAAAAAGCGAAAAATCCGGGCGGCCCAGAGTGTCAGAACCACCTTCTAACACCAACAAAAGCAGGGTCAGAAAAATATGAGGGAAAAGGCAAAGAATTTGGGGATAAACCTGCAAAAAGGGGCAGGTCTAATACCAGAACTGCCAAGCCAGGTCCTCCCTGGACCGGAAACAAGAATCCTGGCAGTTCAGGCTGGACTGTTCCCATGGGGAGCAGGGTCAAGACTGATTTGGGTACAGCTGGGGCCAAACTGGAATGGCATGGCAAGCAAAAAGCGATGGGTTTAACCCAGATCTGTGACTGGGAGTGAATGTTTGATTTGTTCAGTATTCCGTCCATCATCTGTTTTTTTTGCATTTGTCGCCCTAAGTGGGAAGGGTATGCCCAGACGTGGGTCCCGTGCTCGCTATGCCACCAGATTCAAGCTAGCCTAGCTGATATGGGGTGATACCCCAAAACCGGTCCCAGAATGCAAGCACTCCGCAGGAGGAGGAATGATACACCAAACAGCCAAATAGACTGAGGTGAAAGAGAAATAGTCTTGAAGGCGGAGCCAAAGCCCACTGTGTGTGTATTTTAAAGAATTGTTAATAGTAGTTTCATAGACAGCTATACTTTGAGGCTTGATCTGAAAACAAACTTTTGGTATGAAATCTGCCATTTGTAGAGGCATTTTGCGTATGCCACATTTTGAGAATTTGTATAGGCAGTAATTATGCTCAGAAAAGCATTTTTCCAAGAGTGGTCACGGTTGTCTTTTGATTCCCTTTACAGTAGTATAATCTTAAAGGAATTAGAAGACATGACACATGACTTGTCGACTCTAGGATCCTCAGATTGGCCTTTGTTACCCCCTCACACACTGTATAAATCACTACAGTCATGAAGAAAGAAATTGGGTTATTAGTTGGGAAGAGTGGAAGGCTCACTCAAATAATAAAGACAATTGTTGTCAGGGTGAACCACAAAAATCATGAAATAATCCTGTGCTTAACCTTCTGGTAGCGTGGCACAAAAGATGTTAGGCTTAACTTAGAGGGCAACGTGTAAAGTATTTTTTTTTTTATAACCAATTTTATTGATTTTTGTGAACAAGCAAACAAAAAGAAAACAGAAGACCAGCAGCAAGTAAAGACATCAGCGTACAGCGGAAACATGGTGTCATTATGGCATCGAATACGTCCTTGATAGACATGAAACATACAATAGAGCTGACGAACGCCCAACACGGGCCCACAGCTGTCCAAGGGGAGTGTCAGTCTTCTATCACCCCCACCCATTTGCCCCACATTTTGCGATATTTCTTTGGGCATCCCCTGGCCTCATACAAGGGCTTCTCCTGCGCCGCACACCAATCCACCCCTCTGCGCCATCGTGTCATGGTGGGCGCAGCCGAGTTCAGCCAGTTTGCCGCAATGTCCCTCTTAGCCACCATCATGGCTATGTTCAGGAAGAGTTTGTCTGCCCTGGAGCCGTCCAGCCCTTCGGTGACCCGCAGGAGCACATTCAGTGGATTAAGAGGAACCTCCCAGCCCAGGACCTCAGTGAGCTCCCCCACCAACGATTCCCAAAAGCGTGGAACTACGGAGCAAAGCCATACCATGTGGTAAAAATCAGCTTGTGGTTGGCTACAGCGGGGGCATGATGCGTCAGGTCTAAGCCCTGCGTGGTGGAGGCGCAGCGGTGTAAGGTAGGCGGCGTGGAGGTAGTATATTTGGACTAAGCGGAGCCTCGCAGAGGCCGTGATTGTTTTGGGTGCCATTAGCGCGTCCCTCCGATCGTCATCCTTCAGGGACCCGAGCCACCCCTCCCAGCGGTCTCTGAGCCAGTGTAGTGTGTTGGGGGTGTTGTTTGTGAGGGAGCGATAGATGCGGTAAATCCCCCCTTTCCCCAGGTTACCGGTCATAATTTGGGCGGACTGTATTCAGGTAAAGAGGTGCCCTCTGAGATGTGGGAGTGAAGGGCGTGACGCAACTGCAAGTAACAGTAAAACTGTGAAGGATGGAGGGAGTACCGGGTTTGTAGGTCCTGAAAGGTGCGTAGATGGTCCCCTCCCCAGACGTCCCCCAGTTGCGAGATCCGATGAGGTCCCACGCTCTAAAGCCAGATAAATTGGCGACCTCTTGGAGCCAGGTGCCTTGCCAAAGTGGGGTATATTGAGTCAGTTTGCCTGACAAGTGGGTGTGGCGCAGAGAAGCCCGCCAGGCCAGAAGCACCCCTCGAGTGACCGCGGGCAGGGATCTGGGGATAGTGCTCCCGTATAGCATCCCCTGGATGCTGAACAAACCCAGGGCATGTAGTTCCAGTCTGTATGCCGGGTCTGACCAGCCACCGTTGAACCAATCGTGTAAAGTGAGAAGTCAGGTTGCTAAATAATAGAGGTACAAGTTTGTCATCCCCAAGCCGCCATCAAAGGGCGGGATCCAGCACTGGGTGAGGGCCAAACGGGGCCTCCGACCCCCTCATAGGAGCCTGATGGCAAGACTGTCTATCTCCCTGAACCACGTCCGTGAGAAGGGTAGGGGTGTATTCTGAAGCACATAGAGGAACCTGGGTAAAACCATCATTTTAAATAAGGCTATTCTGCCCATAGGGTTCAGCGGCAGCGCTTGCCATCTGAGGAGGTCAGCTCGGACCTTCTTCACTAGCGGGGTTACATTGAGCGACCAGGCCAGGTCTGGGAGGAGGGCGACCCAGATTCCAAGGTACTTGAAGGACTGCCTTCGGAGAGGTATCGTGGTCTGCCAATCAAAGCACTCTCAAGAGAGATGAAGGGGGACCAGGACGGACTTAGCGGAGTTCAGCCGGAGGCCGGAGGCCTGCTCAAAGAGACTCAACACCCGGAGACACCGGGGTCCCGACTGCGCTGGCTCGGCTAGATAGAGCAGAACGTCATCTGCGTAGAGAGCAATTTTGTCCTCTCCCAGTCCGGGCCATTTCCACCCCATAATTTGCTCGTCCGACCATACGAGGCAGGCAAAGGGCTCCATTGCCAAAGCAAAGAGGAGGGGCGAGAGGGGGCATCCCTGCCTTGTGCCTCTCCTGATGGGGAAGGGCTGTGACAGTGCTCCATTGACCAGCACTCGGGCCCGCGGCCTACTGTATATAATCTTTACCAGCTTACGGAAGTATGTTCCAAATCCCATTTCCGTCAATACCACTTCAAGGTACCGCCAGTCTACGGAATCAAAAGCTTTCTCGAAATCCACGAGAAGAAGGGACAGGTATGGAGTCAACCGCTGGTGGTTCGCTAGGGTGAGGTGGAGGCATCTGAGGCAGTGTCTGGTGCCCCGGGAGGGCATGAAGCCACACTGGTCGGGATGGACTAGTTTGGTCCGATGCGGTCTCACGCGGTTGGCTAAGATGGAGGCAAACACCTTGAGCTCCGAGTTGATGAGAGAGATGGGGCGGTAGTCGGAGCATTGCTTTGAGGGGAGTTGAGACTTGGGAATCACCACGATGGTGGCAATATCGGTTTCCGTGCGGAACGACCCTTTGTCAGCCGCCTCAACATACATCTCCAGCAGGTGGGGGACTAGCGTGTCGCGGTAAGCCGCATAAAACTCCTGCGGGAGTCCGTCTGGCCCCGGGGTCTTACCAGGGGCCATGCGAGATATAGCTTCATTGACCTCCTTTGGAGTGATCGGGAGATCCGGCGCCTCTGCCTCAGGTTCACTGGTTCAAGAGAGATCTGTTCTCGATGAAGCAGCTCTGGGAGTGGAAGAGTGGGAGGCTGTGCGGAGTAGAGGGCAGCGTAGTATGTGGCGAAACATTGGGCCACCGCCATCAGGGAGTGTTGGACCACGCCGTCCGGAGCTATCACTTCCGGAATTATGCGGTTGGCCATTGGGTACGTGGCCAATCGATGAAGGAGCTTCCCATTTTTGTCTCCCCATCCGTAGATTCTTGCTACAGAGGACCTCCACAACAGCTTGGCGGCTTCCAAGGAAGTCTGCCTAATCTCGTCTCTCAGAAAAGCCAATCTTCTGTCTTGGGCCTCAGATCTCCCCTCAGGCGACTGACCTTCAATGAGTGTGGCTTGAGCTTCCAGGAGTGTAAGCCGGGAATCTTGCGCAATTCGTTTGAGTTTGAGCTGGCCCTTGGCGTAGCCACGAATGGTGGCCTTACCAGCTTCCCACAAGGTACCCTGGGAGGGAACAGAGCCTCGATTGGTGGTGAAGTAGTGGTGGAGCTCGTCGCCTACTGATTTCCTAAAGTCTTTATCTTGGAGAAACCAGGTGTTCAGCCTCCAAATCGGGCGTAAAGACTGCGGGAGGTCGCCTATCTTCATCGCTATAGGTGAGTGGTCGGATATGCCTCTAGGGAGGATGGCGATGTCTTTAATTACCCGACAATCCAGGGCCGGCATGAAAATGTAATCTAGTCGTGCGTACGTGTGGTGGGATGCCGAGGTGTGCGTGTAATGTCGGGCCAGTGGATGCCAAAGTCTCCAGGCGTCGCAGACCCCCAGGGTGGTTGTCCAATTCGACAAAAGATTAGCATAGGTGATCCTAGAAGTTGAAGGGGTTCTAGCGGTGTCAAGGTCAGGGTTCATGACTGCGTTGAAATCCCCCCCAATGATGGTCATTCCCTGGGGCAAAGCGGGGACCAGTTTCGCAACTCGCTTAAGTGTGGAGGCCATCAGCGATGGTGGGGAGTATATGGACAGCAAGTTCAGGGCCCGATCCCCTATGGTCCCTTTCAAGGCCACAAAGCTACCTAAAGGGTCATTAGTGACCTTGTGTAGCACAAATGGGAGGGCGTGACGCACGAGAATAACCACGCCTCTCGACCCTCGATTAAAGCCGGAGTGCCAGACCCCGCCGTAGCCGTACCTCACCAGGAAGGGGCAGTTGTTGCCTACAAGGTGGGTTTCTTGGAGCAGCAGTATGTCGACAGTGTGGCGTTGTGCATATCTCAGAACCGCTGATCGCTTGACTCTGTCTAACAGCCCATTAACATTCCAGGACACGATATGAAGCGTCCCCCTCCCACTATAATTGTCAGTCATGGGGGGTATAAGTGTGTGATGAGGCACATGGAATGGATGTCAGGCGTGGGTGAAGTGTTCTGCCTGTGTGAAGTAGTGGGTATAGCATTATAACGCAGATTGTGTGTGCGCTCGCCGTGCTGCTGGTCAGAGATGCTGGTGTAATGAACAATATGTGTCCACGAAAAACTGGGACAACGGTCCCCTTCCCCCACCCTACCCCCTCCCTATACTTCGGGAACTGAAGCATCTGTCGACCCTAACAGAGAAGAACTGAAAGAGAAACCAAACTGAAACGCTTGGGAATGGGGATTTGTGGAGGACCCCTCCTCGTAGCAGGATGTTCTGTGGCAGTGTCCATCGAGAGAGATAAGTGGCGGTAAGCTTGATTGCCGTACCATGGGCGGCAAAACTGACTACGGCCAGTAGTCTATTGTGGGTTCAAGGTAGCACCTTGAGGAGGGCCGGACTCCGGGAGAGATCTGTGTCCATTGGGTCAAGTAGGGATGGGCGGGGCGAAGAGCCCCCTCGGTCCGAGTGGTTCGAGGACGTGTAAAGTATTTATGCAGTCCTCAAACAGTAATAAAGTGTAAAGACCACACCAGTAAAATACCAAACCAATTTAGAAAAGTAGGGTAAATGTTAATAAATAAAATGACACCAAAACAACAAAAATCCAATCGGAAGAACCAGAGTTATGTAGTTCTAAAATTTCAGGGGAATATTGCGCCAAAAAGCACGCGCTAGTCACAGCTATCTAGTCGTGCTGGAAAGGGGTAAAGTCATAAATTGAGGCCAAGTGTGATGAAGTCAGATACATGGACCAGGTTTGTCCCTGTGAGGAGTTTTCCCTAGCGAGTCCAAGTCCAGGAGAGGAGCTGCAGGTAGAGGTTCACAGTGGAAGTAACAAGGTTCCCTGCACCACATTGTTGGCTCGAAGAACAGATCAAGCGTTGTAGCTCGAAGAGCTGGTCGTCACTATAGCTTCTCGTTGATGGTCGACGTGGGCTGTCGCTGCTGATGTGGACTGTCATAGCTGACACAAACAGCAGCCGTCGTTGGAGATTCACAGTGACGGGCATCATGGACGGTTGTGGATAACCCAGAGGAATCCGTTTGCGGTCTCAAAAAGCCCAAAACATTTATATTTTCACCTGGAGTTCAGGAGGACTATACTGTGACGCCAGCCAGGGGTCGAGGACCTCAGGGGCACCTCTTGGGAGTTGAGGTCTTACTCCAGGAGAGGCCAGTAGCGGGGCTCAGGCTGGACCAGGCCGGTCCAGTTGGTGCTGGTGAACTGGGCAGTTGCAGGAAGGTCTCCGGAAACTTGTTGTGTCTCTGTAACTCAAACTAAGAGGTCAGCCAACTGACCATTGAAGTCACTTCTTAGGAGCTTGGGTTCAAGGCAAGCCGATCCTCCTTCATCAAACATCAGGCCAGTCCTTCTTCTGAATCTTTCACAGGTCAAGGAGTGTTCTGATGAGGGACTCTGAAGATGCCACTTGTATCCCGAGTGGCATCTTGTGGGTGGTGTGGATGCCCCCGGTGTCTAACCTTCCCCCTTTCCTGGGTTTGACTCCAAACTGTCTAGAGTAACAAAGGGCAAGCAGACCTAGATGTGATCTGCATTTGTCAATGGCACGGCAGGCAGCCTCTAGATGTAAAGATGGGGTGGTCAAGCCCTAAGGCTACCCTTTGAAGCCCAGGAAGGGCTGAGTACAGCCCCCCTGGACATCTTGCTCAGGAGAGAAACACCCAGTAGCGGCTCGTGGAGGGAGTGCCACGGGGCGGTGGAGCAGAGCGGGGGAGGAGCAGGGAGGGGGGGTAGTAATCTACGGCATACGGCCGAACAGAGGTAAGTAAACAAATAAATAAATAAAACGAATTTCATTGCGCTCGCTGCATTGCCAAATGCGATGCAGCGCGCAACGAAATTCGTTTTATTTATTTATTTGTTTACTTACCTCTGTTTGGCTGTATGCCGTAGTTTACTACCCCCACCCTGCTCCTCCCCCGCCCCACCGCCCGCGGCACTCCCTCCACGAGCCGCTACTGAAACACCCTGCTCCACATCCAAGGCCCGTTTGTCCCCATGTGGGGAAGGAATACACAAAACACCACAAGCGAGCTATTCACAATCATGGGACCCTGGATACTGGCAGAATGTACATTTGGTTTAGGCAGGAAAATGCCAACTTTCTAAACGTAGAAAAAACACTCTAGGACTTAAGTCTTAGACAGAGCGCGCACTACCTAATGCACTCACGCTGTGAGTGTTGTAACACAATGTGAAATTATTAATCATATGCAATGATATACGCAAAAATACACAATGTTATCATACATAAACCAATTGTAACAAAAAAAAATTTTGATGCAAAAATCATAGCTCCATTCCATCGAATGTCTTCATTCCTTATTTTATTGAAGGCAAAACTTCAAAAAGTTTCTCTTGGCTCCACAACTTAAATTCGAGCTTTAGCGTGTATTTTCATCAGTCCCAATGCATTTCGGGTGAATAGTCACCCTTCGTCAGGGAAATCTACAAATGAACATGTTCACAATGAGAACTGACATTTTCATCAATATTACTTTTAAAGCAAAAACGGCCTTTAACATCCGGAATTGTTTAAATGATTAAATAATTACAGCCTCTATAATAAACACAAAATAGAATAACCAGAAGGATATAGAGAGAGATGTTGTGAATCTAAAGATAGTGAACACGTGATACTCATAATACTCATGAATGAAAAAACAAAGTGCCACCATCAGCCCACTAGTGCAAAAGTAAACTTGAGTGTGTCCTGGAACCCATGAAATGAGCAGTGAACTCAATTTAAACAGCTAAATTGTGCTTGACCAAGTACCTCCTCTTAAATACACGTCGCTAATGCCTTGTATCAAGTCCATCCGACAACCCGTTAGTGGTGTGTCAACCTCGCTGCATAAACCAGATCCCACCAGTACAACCTCCAGGCAAATAATATCACTTTGCCAAAATCTGGATGACTACGGTAAAAAACATCAAATGGAACACTTGGTTTTGCTGAATAAATGGTCCGCCTCAAGTGTCTCTATTATAGTGCTCACTCACCGAGAGAATACGTGTGCATTTCAACGTGTGTCATGGACTCTCATGCTGAATTCGTGGCCACAAATGTCTCCCTAAAGACTGCGTCTCCTCCTATAACACAAAGCATACCAAGAACCATACTGTCAAAAACGACCTTCCTCAATCATTGCTATGAGTCGTCTCCCAAAAGCATTATTTGCGCTACCTCTATATCATGCGTAAAGGCACGGGAAAGTGTCTACACTTCACCAAGCAGTTATCAAATGAAGAACCTTCTCTGTGTTAAACAAACACCTCCCTAAAAAGGGAGAGGCATCACTAAAAACCTTTTCATTAAGATTAAAAGTTGAAGGTTAACATATCCTATTCTCAACCACGCTTACCTCAACAAGAGAAGTTGAATATATCCACGAGTTCCTGTCAGACCCGAAGCAATCCTATGTTTGCGTGTCCCCACGCTACAGATTTAAACAACTCTATCTGACCTGAGTGAGTGACATCATGCGTTCAGAACGTGCACAGCATAGAAATAGGACTGTTCTATTTCTATGCTGTGCACGTTCTGAACGCATGATGTCACTCACTCAGGTCAGATAGAGTTGTTTAAATCCGTAGCGGTGGGGACACGCAAACATAGGATTGCTTCGGGTTTGACAGGAACTCGTGGGATATATTCAACTTCTCTTGTTGAGGTAAGCGTGGTTGAGAATAGGATATGTTAACCTTCAACTTTTAATCTTAATGAAAAGGTTTTTAGTGATGCCTCTCCCTTTTTTAGGGAGGTGTTTGTTTAACACAGAGAAGGTTCTTCATTTGATAACTGCTTGGTGAAGTGTAGACACTTTCCCGTGCCTTTACGCATGATATAGAGGTAAGCGCAAATAATGCTTTTGGGAGACGCACTATAGCAATGATTGAGGAAGGTCGTTTTTGACAGTATGGTTCTTGGTATGCTTTGTGTTATAGGAGGAGACGCAGTCTTTAGGGAGACATTTGTGGCCACGAATTCAGCATGAGAGTCCATGACACACGTTGAAATGCACACGTATTCTCTCGGTGAGTGAGCACTATAATAGAGACACTTGAGGCAGACCATTTATTCAGCAAAACCAAGTGTTCCATTTGATGTTTTTTTACCGTAGTCATCCAGATTTTGGCAAAGTGATATTATTTTGCCTGGAGGTTGTACTGGTGGGATCTGGTTTATGCAGCGAGGTTGACACACCACTAACGGGTTGTCGGATGGACTTGATACAAGGCATTAGCGACGTGTATTTAAGAGGAGGTACTTGGTCAAGCACAATTTAGCTGTTTAAATTGAGTTCACTGCTCATTTCATGGGTTCCAGGACACACTTCGAAGTTTACTTTTGCACTAGTGGGCTGATGGTGGCACTTTGTTTTGTCATTCATGAGTATTATGAGTATCACGTGTTCACTATCTTTAGATTCACAACATCTCTCTATATCCTTCTGGTTATTCTATTTTGTGTTTATTATAGAGGCTGTAATTATTTAATCATTTAAACAATTCGGATGTTAAAGGCCGTTTTTGCTTTAAAAGTAATATTGATGAAAATGTCAGTTCTCATTGTGAACATGTTCATTTGTAGATTTCCCTGACGAAGGGTGACTTATTCACCCGAAATGCATTGGGACTGATGAAAATACACGCTTGAAGCTCGAATTTAAGTTGTGGAGCCAAGAGAAACTTTTTTGAAGTTTTTGCCTTCAATAAAATAAGGAATGAAGACATTCGATGGAATGGAGCTATGATTTTTGCATCCCAAATTTTTTTTTTGTTACAATTGGTTTATGTATGATAACATTGTGTATTTTTGCGTATATCATTGCATATGATTAATAATTTCACAGTGTGTTACAACACTCACAGCGTGAGTGCATTAGGTAGTGCGCGCTCTGTCTAAGACTTAAGTCCTAGAGTGTTTTTTCTATATTGAATAGGTGGTTGGGTGGAACCACCTCAGAGTACGCACACCAACTTTGATAAAAGTTTGAGTCTAGTGTTGATTAGTTTAATATTTTTACGTTGAGTGCATCACCGCTGTCTCTAGATTTTTAACTTTCTAAACGTGGCATTTGCAGAATAGTAACTTAAAATTCTACCACCTGCCATTTAATTTAGAGGCCCTGGGCATATGTAGTACTATTTACTGGGGACTTATAAGTGAATTAAATATGCTAATTGTGTGTATGCCAATTTTATCATGTTTGAGGGAGCAGGCACACTGATTGGCATGGGTAAAGTACACAGTAAACTAATATCAACAAAAACGAGTTCAGCAAAACAGGGGAGTGAAGGCAAAAAGTCTGGGGTAATACCACGCCAAGGATGTCAGGTCGAACACATCATGTGTGCCATTACTGTGGGCTGAGCATATTAAATGCATAATCATGGAATAACTATTTTTGTGGGCTTTTCTGCATGTATTTGTTCAGTATTACCACCAGCTTTTGATGGTGTTAAATGTGCATAATATTTTGGTACTTTAATGTGCATTACCACATTTGGCTAGCAATAGCATCAGTAGCACTTTACAGATGTAATGCTGATATATTGCTCTAACTCAGTAAATTTAATATATGTGTGGTAATCTGATAACCGCACAAGTTGCACATCTAAATGAGGGCCTAGGTATGTAAGGTCAGTGCTGGCGTTGTCCAGGATATAGATTCTAGCGATTAACTATTACCTGTAAATCCCAGAAGTGCTCACCAAGTGGGCTATCGGGTAGTGCATTATTATTTCTACACCCCAACGTCTTCATATCTACTTGAATATATCTGAAGAGAGAGGAAATACGTTTTTGGCAACGACCACCAAGAATCCTTATTTTGACCAGGGCAATAATCGTATGCATTATGTATGTGTAATATTTTTAGCAGCAAGTTTACATTCATTCGATTTATAGAAGTACCCAAGGATGGACGTTGGGCCTTGTTATCAAATGGGAATAATGCTTTGATGAGTTCTTTGCAGACATGTGTTAAGAAGGCGAGACCTCAGTGGTACAAAATAAAGCCATCCAACCTCCCACCCCTTATATCTTAGCACTGGGAGTCAATACCAAAATGTACCTGTGAACAAAGGAGGTGGAGTATAAGTCATAGAGAAAGAGACTCCAAAATAGGTTTCAAAAGAGGATAGTATACGCTATAGTGCATTACTGCATGAAAAATTAGAAAACAGAAGCAATACTTTGTCATAAGTTTTAAAAGCCATAGTTGTGGCCCGCTTATCTTTCTGGAGTGCTAGATTCCTACTGTACACCTGAAACAGGATAGCAAAGAGGAGTAGTACAGAGAGCTCCACAAATTGTTCCAGAAGATTTATCAGAATGCAGCAAATCAGATAACTATAGAGCTGGTCTCAAAAGGACCAAAAAGCGAGCCAAAGAGCACGAGGAGATCAAGAATGAATTCAACAACAAATTTACGGAAATGCAAAAACTGGGAGTGACCGAAGGACAGTGAAGCATGCACATTTAATTCGCACTTTTACTAGGCTCTGAAGTGAACTGCTTCTTACGCCGAGGTAGGCGCTTTTGGTCCATCAAGGCGCGCCTGAACTGGCTTGCGAAACAGACCCTTGGGCTCCAAACAGGGAAAATCTGAGCAGGGTCGGACTGGGACAAAAAAAAGGTCAGGGCACCAATTTAAAAGTGGCACCCAATAGTGAATTCAGAAGCTAAAAAAAGACCCATGTTTGCAAATTCGGGCAGTTTTGAATTTGTAAAGATGTGTTGTATAAGTGTTTGGCAAGGTATGGAAGACGGCATGGATTTAAACTTCCAGGGGGGCAATGCTTTTTTTTAAATCAGGGAAATCAACTGTGAACACCGTCCTAACAGACCATAAAATAGGGCCTCAAACAGCGAAAAAATCGGTCCACAGACTGACTTGTCAAACCAGCCCATTGGGCATTGCATGCTTGCCCTACAGGCGAGTCCAACACTAGATCTGAGTCATGTGACCCAGTAAAAGCCTCTGCCAAAGATGTTACATCTAGCAAGCCCCACCAGACGTTTCCCAGAGAAATCCAACCGAGTTGGAGGCATATCCTGTGTCCTCCTGTCACCAGGCCCAAAACGTATGTGTAAACAATGTTGGACTGACCTGTAAGCAGGGTAGGGTTGAAGGGTGTTCGCCCGGGAAGTTGATGAGGGAATGGGAACAGCGGGCGGTAACTTTAGATCTGAAAAAAATGCTATGTGAAAATAGGAAGTTGACATTTTGACATCAGTGTAGGACAAGATTAGAAGAAGAAGCAGCAACAATCAACTCAGGCCATAAAGTACTGCATGTTAATGTGACAGTAGACGAGACTCCTCCCAGCATTAAAAAGAAATGATTCCCAATTATTAAAACAACATAAGTGATTCATATAAAGAATGAGAACTTTTATCATGCAATCATTGGCAAAGCCAATAGGTCTGGTTTTATGTGCTAATGCATGCAAACACAGGCATGCACAGTGATTTTTCCATATATTACCACATTAAAAAAACAACGTTTCTTGAGGGACATAAAAGAGAATCCAGCTTCACTGGTGCAGTGCAGTTCAACAAAATATTAAACGAGAGAGCATGTCATCCATCTATACTTAACAGAACATGCCACGCAAGAACTGTTTCATATGTTTCACATGTTGGAGTCTGCAGCAACTTTAAACCTCACAGGCCATGGCATGACCTCATAGAAGATGAAGGCATTTTCAGAGTTGGGAAGCTGTAGGATTTCAGACTCATTCAGCTTGCATGTACCACAAGCGGTTACTAAGTATCCCTCTTGAGTCAGACACAAGTGCTTGAAGATTCTTCATTAAGGGGCACTACCACAAGCCTTTCCTAGATATACCTCTTGAGTGAGACACAATTCTTTTCGATGCCAGGCTGTCGTACCTTAGGCCTTGAGGTTTAATATGTGGCCCAAACCTCAACAAAAAAACCTGCCGCTCAAAGCCAGGATACTAGAGAATTATGGTCTATAAACAGAGCATACTTATCTTGAATGTCTCCTTTTTGTTGAAAGTGGGATAGTGGAAAAAACAAAGGAAAAATCCTAACTGTGCTTTTGAGCCCAGCAGATTATAGAGGACTCCGCTTCCTCAAATTCATCAGCATATTCATATTTGCCTGTCTAATGATTTTTCCTTCTATATAGGCTAAAGAGGGACATCTTAAGGATTTTGTGGGCCCTGGGCCAAACGGATTATTGGGCCCCTTTTTGGAACAGCTTTGAATTTGTGATCAATGTCAGCTCTTTCATGACTTCTTTGGCCAAGTCACTGACAGCGCATAAACACACTCGTCCAAATTCTAAATATGTTACGTTTAATATTCAGGGATAGTGATGTGTGTTTTCAATATTATAACACAGCAGCAGCTCATTAATATTACTGGCAATAATCTCTGTGACGCTCTCCCATTTCTCATATATCATGTACTGTTTTGATCTAAAAGACCTTTTTTTATGGATGTTGCATGAAACATAAATACAAAATTTCTCTGCAAAATGTCTGTAATAGACTTTCACAATTCAGCCATCATAGAAATAAATTAAAGGAAAACGGTATTTAAAACAATTTGTTTAAGAATTATTCAAGGTCATCAGGGCAAGACTCTCTGCCGCACAAAGCTGGCTCTATCCGGGGGGGGGGGGCTTGAAAGGATGGGGCCCTGGGCCAAAGCCCGCTTTGCCCATGCCTTAAAACGTCTCTGACGATAAATAAATATGCCAGTGGCGGGCTATCATGTTGATAGTCATTATCAGAGCAGAGTTGCCTCCTTTCTTCTGCACATCAAACAACTCTTTATCTTTATGAAGCTTCCATGAGCTCAGATATAGGGACTACATAGTTAGCCAACTAATATGTAAAACACATGGAAAATGTAAACCTTCATGAAATGAAGTGGGTGGGTTCAATATGTGAAGAACAAGCTATGTCTGCAGTGGTCTCAGCTAAACAAGCTTGTGGGCAGCTGTGTTTTTAAAGGTTGTAACCTCACATTTTATTGTAACACTAAAGGCTGAGGTTGCAAGCGTACTAAAATAAACTTAACCTTCTTCCTGCAGCAAACCAGGTTCCTAGAGTTGTGAACCTGGGAGGTGGCACTATGGGAGATAGCACCACCCTTCAGACGGCTAATCTGGAGATAAGTGGCTGCCTTGCAGTGCTGTGAACCCAGATGTTATCTCAAAACGGGGAGTGATTCAATTCAGGACTGGAGAGGCTGGAATCTATTAACATATAACAACAGGGGGGTGCCTCTCCCACCATAGATCAAAGTTAACCTTTCAGCGACGGGAGTTACTTATATTAACTCCGAATCTATTCAATTAATGTACTTTGTTTCTTAGTGCAGTATTCCATTTTTTGAATGAAACCATGCAGCTTAAATAGATTGTATCAATTTTTTCTTTATGCCATAACCTTTTGGCTGTATCAAACAATTAGTTTCTTAAAGAATGAAATAAGAATGGAGCAACACACATATACATTGTACACAAAGCACATTATTACAGTGTTCAAAACAAAACTGTGACATTTACAATCAACAAATTTATCACTACAAACACCTATTAAACATTACAAACAAAACACAAATAAAACTGGTAAGTCCTACTAGACTTCTAGGTGGCGGGGCAAAAATATTTTTATCTCCACAACTCTTTTTAATTGTGTGGTCCTGGTATGAGGTCAGAGTGCAAGTATAAAACTCTTGGTCTATGCCTATTTAATATGGCCCAGACTGTTCCTTATTTCGTGTGATATTTCAAGCTGGTTACTCTTGGCCTCAAGGGGGAGATGCCAACACGTTTCAACCTTCGTGGTGGAACCTTAAGATCTTTGTTTGAAGGTCTTCATCAGGGCGGAAAAGGTTTTTTGTAGGACACTGCAATTCATACAAAAAAAGAAAGAGTGATATTAATTATATCTTAATTTTTGTGTACTCCATTTTAGACTCTTCTTATTTTTGGTCTATATTTGTACCCGTTGATAGTAGACAGAGGGGGAATAATGTGTGCTGGCCTCTAGCCAAAAACCAAAAAGGTTGAAGGTTGAAAACGCGTTGGCATCTCCCCCTTGAGGCCAAGAGTAACCAGCTTGAAATATCACACGAAATAACGAACAGTCTGGGCCATATTAAATAGGCATAGACCAAGAGTTTTATACGTGCACTCTGACCTCAGACCAGGACCACACAATTAAAAAGGGTTGTGGAGATAAAAATATTTTTGCCCCGTCACCTAGAAGTCTAGTAGGACTTACCAGTTTTATTTGTGTTTTGTTTGTAATGTTTAATAGGTGTTTGTAGTGATAAATTTGTTGATTGTAAATGTCACAGTTTTGTTTTGAACACTGTAATAATGTGCTTTGTGTATGATGTATATGTGTGTTGCTCCATTCTTATTTCATTCTTTAAGAAACTAATTGTTTGATACAGCCAAAAGGTTATGGCATAAAGAAAAAATTGATACAATCTATTTAAGCTGCATGGTTTAATTAAAAAATGGAATACTGCACTAAGAAATAAAGTACATTAATTGAATAGATTCAGAGTTAATATAAGTAACTCCCGTCGTTGAAAGGTTAACTTTGATCTATGGTGGCAGTGAACCCAGATGTGGCACACTATGTTTCACTTTATCCTACTCAATTTTACATCTGCAAAACATATTAGCCCCTCCCATGTGAGTGTATTCACCTTTAGAGTCTGTGTCTCATGTGGTAAGGTATCTGAAAAGAAGCAAGACAGTAAGTTCATGTGAAGTAGTTTAATTTCCAACAAGACAGGAGTTGCCATAGACCCATCCGTCCAGCTCCTGGATCCAACCGTCTCTCCCGCACCTCCCGTTCTAGAACCCCTTCCCCAATGGAACTCCACCAACGCCTCGAGAGGCACACAAGAAACAATATACAACCCAACACATCTTCTCCCTATACAGTGAAACAAAAACGAGGTAATGAAATAAAATTAAATAAAACATAAGTCATAAAATTATAGCGAAGACACAAATTACAGAGAAATGCATAGTACAATAACACGTTAATGCACAACATAGTCGTTAAACTTTTTGGGTAATTTTGTTAACGTGGAGGAAGGAACACGATTTCTGGCGTCATGGCACACCATACCCTGATTAGTACGAGACACAAAATGCCCAGGCGCCACGTCATGATGTGACTTAGGAACTGAGATTTTGTTTTTGTTCCACCATCTGCCATCCTCCAGTTTCACCACACTTTTGTTGACTCGCACAACAGTCTTAAGACTAGAGAACTTGAATTCACCCTAGGGTAAAATCCGTGGACACCTGACCCTGACTAGATCTCCAACTTCCACTCTCATCTCCCTAGTTCTTGGCTGGACATATTTGTTCTGAGCTTCCACTCTTTTCTTGCTTACCTCCTTCATCTTTGCATCAGGTAACTCAAACACACCCATCCACCTCCTCAACAACTGTGAAGAGGGAACACGACCTCTCTGTAAAATGAAAGGAGAAACCTCAGTATCAGAGTTAGGAGTGGTGCGCACTGCCCACAGCAGATTTTTCAGTTTATTTTTACAATTCAAACCACTGGCTTTTGCCAATTGTATATTTTCTTGGATTACGCTGTTAAATCTCTCAACAAGACCATTGCTCCTGGGTTGGTAAAGAGAGGTTTTAGTGTGTTGTGTACCCATGAGTTCCATGAACTCCTCAAACTGTAATGAAGTGAATTGACATCCATTGTCTGAAACTACCTCATCTGGGACACCTTCTCTTGCAAATAGCAACTCAAGAAATTCTATTACACAAGCTGTGGTAGGCATTTTCACAAACTTTACCTCTGGCCAGCGACTGTAATAGTCCATCAGAACTATTCCATACTCAGGAACACCGCTGACAGACGACGACATTGGACCAATGATATCAATGGCAAGTTTGGACCAAGCATTAGAGGAAACATTTACTTCTTCTACAGGACTAGGCACCGTTACCTGCGATTTATCACTAACAGCACAGCACATGCAGTCTCTCACATAGTGTTCTACCTGCTTATTTAGACCAGGCCACCAAAAATTTACTCTAATTCTTTTCATGGCACGCATGCCAATGTGACCTTCGTGGACTAACGTAAGAACCTTATCCCTCATGCCTACAGGAACCACCAGTAAAGAAGCACGATAGAGAAACCCATTAACAACAGATAGTTCATCGAAAACATGTTTATATTTGCTGATAACATCATCTCTTGAACATCCTCTTGTCCAACCTTTACACACCAGACTCATGACCTTTTTAATTTCTTGGTCTGATTCATAAGCAGCTCTCCATTCACACTCCAAAATGGCACCATCCGGATGAGACACAGTATAACAAATAATCTCAGAATCGAAATTCTTATCTTCATAGTCATTACAATTGTCCACACATCTGGGCTGCCTGGACAAACAATCAGCCTGAATATTTTTTTTTCCAGGAACGTACTCAACATTGAAATTGTGTTCTAAAAGTCTATATTGCCACTTAGCTATTTGAGGTGTTGCCTTGTCTCCACCCTTGGTGGTGAAAAGCTGAACTAAAGGTTTGTGTTCCACTCTCACTGTAAACGTGGAACCCCATAAGTAATGTTTAAAATGAACTATGCCCCACCAGCAAGCCAAGGCTTCTCGCTCCACCACAGAGTACGTTGCTTCAGCTCCTCTCAAACCTCTGGAAGCAAAGGCTATCACTTCATCCTTGCTGTTTCTTTGTTGCATAAGAACGGCACCCAAACCTTTCTGACTAGCATCGGTCATGATTATCGTGTGGTCATTAATGTCAAAAGGTTTTAGAGGAATGGCATATGCGATTCCTTTTTTGATTAACTTGAATTCCTCAGCACACTCTTCACTCCACTTGAACACTACATTCTTTTTGAGAAGGGTCCTCATATGATAAGTCTTAGCCGAACAATTTGGTACGAATCTAGCATAAAACTCAATGAGTCCCATGAAGGATCTCAATTGGTCCTTATCACCAGGTGCACCAAAATCTTCTATTGCCTTTACTAGGCTAGCTTTAGGTTCAACTCCCTCAGCAGACAGTTTGTAACCTAAATATTCCACAGTGCTCACATTCAATTTACACTTTTCAAGGCTCAAAGTAACACCTTTGCTCTTTAAAATAGAAAAAACAGAATGCAATCTTTCGTTGTGTTGTTTCTGATCAGCACCATACACCAACACATCATCCTGGAATGCCATCACCCCAGACATGCCCTTGAACATACTCTCCACAATCCTCTGAAAAACTGCAGATGTGGACGCAAGTCCGAAGGGCATGCGTTTGAATTGAAATAAACTTTCCGGGGTGATAAATGCAGTGTAGTGTCTAGACTCGGAGTGCAGATCGATCTGATGATAGGCAGACGTCATGTCTAGCAAACTGAACCGCTTACCATCTTTCAGAGTGGTTGTCATTTCCGTGATGTTGGGTAATGGGTGTTGATCAACCCATATGTGATGATTCAAATCGCGAAGGTCAACACACATGCGCAACGCCACATTAGCCTTCTTGGCTAAAACTATGGGGAAAACCCAATCGGAGGATTCAATAGGTTCTATAACATTGCTAGCACACAACTTGTCCAACTCTTTTTTTAATGCATCGCGCAAAGCTTAAGGTACTCTGCGGACTTTGTGCACGACTGCTTCCACTCCTTCAACCAACCTTATTTTGTGTTTGAAACCTTTAAATAGACCTAACTCATCCTTAAAAATTTCAGGGTACGTTGACTCCCATCCTTCTTCCTTGATAGTTTGCACACAGACTAAATCTTTCTTTAATATGAACTGGTGAGGATCATTGGGATCCAGTATGATCCCTAAATTACCTTGGTCATGCCACCCTAACAAACAAGCATCATCTTTGGCTACATACACAACCGCTTGAGATTTACTGTTCTTGAAACATAAATTGGCATAAAATTCACCTATTACATCAATGGTTTTTCCACTATAACCAACTGGTCGTATTGTTGAATGTCTTAGAGAAACCCCTTGTGACTGAAACAAGTTTTCCCATATCTTGTCACTAATAAGAGTAAAAGGGGATCCAGAATCAGCTAGCATTTTGGTGTCCACTCCGTTGATGTTCAGTACACACAAGGGTCGTGTTAGAAATGGGATCTCTAGTTGGCAAGGGCTTGCACCTTTGTCCAAGTAGGGACCCTTCTTCCTAGTCAGGGTAAGGGTTGTTACACTCGTGAAGTAACCCCTGCTCACCCTCGTGGTAGCTTGGCACGAGCAGTCAGGCTTAATTCAGAGGCAGTGTGTAAAGCATTTGCACATAACCAACAGTAATACAGTGTAAGCACTACAAACGGACACCACACCAGTTTAGAAAAATAACCAATATTTTATATACTCAAAACAAGACCAATTACGACAAAAATCCACAATACTGTACTTTGAAAATGAATGCTTGATACGATAACTTCTTCTTTGCAAGAATAGCACAAAAGCAAAGTTCGTACGAGTCGGTAGCTCCGTCCGAGCCTACCGTGATGCTGAAAACCACAGAGTCTAACAGTTCCAGCCGACCGCGTCGATACGGGCCAGCAGAGTCATGAACAGACTCGGTCACAGTACCTTTTCTCGTTGTGGCTGGTACGGAGTGTACGAGCCGGTCGGCGTTCGTCGCGGTTGCGGTGCAAGACGGAGCGATGCAAGGTGCGGTGTCCCTCGATGCGGTGCAGGCAGCGGCTCGATGAGCGTCGTGCAGACGGAGTCGGTGAGTCCAAGGCGTGTGATGCAGGGCGAGACGATGCTCGATGCGGTGCTGACAGGTTGCGATGCAGGCGACCAAGCCGGAGTGCGGGAGCTGGCGTCGGACAGCGGTGCGAGTCGGAGCGGTGCGTCGCAGACGTGCGAGCGGTGCCCCAAATGCGGTGCGGTCTCGACTCTTGAGCCAGTTGCAGCGACAGTGTCGGTCTGGTCCGGCTGGCCCAGTGAAGCGATGCGATGCGAACTGCGGTGCCCACAGGTCACGGTGCAAGCAGCGGCTCGATGTTGGCGGCGTTGGACGTCGCCCACGGTGAGACCAGGGTTGCGATGCGAAGCGGGGCGATGCGGTCTGCGGTGCAAACAGGTCACCGGCCAGGGATGGATTCGGTTGACGGAGTCGGTTGCAGTTCCCTTCCTCTGTGGCGACTGAAACAGCGTTCCAGAAGCGGTACCCAGAGGCTTGTGAAGTCTTTGTAGTCCCTGAGACTTCTTAACAGGAGGCCAGCTCGGTTTCTGGCCCTTGGAGATACTCAGCACAAGTTTGGAGAAAGTTCAGTCCAGTCCTTTCACTGCCCAAGGCAGAAGCAGCAGCTGCAGGCCAACCCAACAAAGCAACAACACAGCAAAGGGGCAGTACTCCTCCTGGCAGCTCTTCCAGCTCTTCGTCTTGGCAGGTTCCTTGATTCCAGCGAGATCTAAATTCATGGGGTCAGGGCCCCAATATTTATATCCCAAATTCCTTTGTTCTCTGAAGGCAGAGAGGCCTTTGCCTAGTCCAAACCAGTTCTGGAGCACTTTGTTGACAAGTCTCCGTCCCTTCTTTCAGTGAGTAGGCCAGGGACATCAGACGCACCACAGGAGGTGGAGCCAGCATTGTGGAGGGAAGGCACTGTCCTATTCAGGGCCCAGGTGCGACCCCTCCCACCCATCTACAGGTCGATCTGGCTATTCAGCCCTGCGCTGACTCACCCTGTCTCCTGGCATCCCCCAGCCCCTGTCACTCACATTCCAGACACGGAATACACAATCTCGCAGAGGCAGGCTTGGATGGTTAGGCAAGAAAATACCCACTTTCTAAAAGTGGTATTTTCAAACCCAGAATGGTAAAACCAACCTTACTAAAAGCTGCATTTTATCATTCTGAGTCCAGGCATACTAAACTCGAATTTCTACCATGTTCCCGGGGTCAGTTAGGATTATAAGCTGTAATAATCAAAACCGCCCGTTCTGGCCTAGGGGAACAGGTAGCCTTGCAATAGTGAAAACGAACTAGGCTGTAATTCACTATCAGGACATGCCGCACACACCCGGGCATGTCCTACCTTTCGCGTACAACGCACCCTGCCCACAGGGGTACCTTGGGCCTACCTTAGGGGTGACTAACATGTAGCAAAGGGAAGGTTTAGGGACTTGCAAGTGTGTGCACTTGCCAAGTCGACATGGCAGCCTCAGGCTGCGCACAGGCTCTGCGATGGCAGGCCCGAGTTACACTTTACGGGCTGTTTGCGTGGGTGGCACAATCCAGTGCTGCAGCCCACCAACAGCATTTGGTCTATAGGCCCTGGCACTCGCAGTGCACTTTACAAGGGACTGACACATAAACCAAATAGGCCAATCATGGAAACACCAATCCATAACACATTTTATACAGGAGCACTTGCACTTTCCCACTGGACAGCAGTGAGGAAAGTGCGCAGAATCATTACACCAGCAAAAACAGAGTCAAAACCGGGAGGTCAGAAAGCAAAAGTCAGGGGAAATACGCCAAAAGATGCCAAGTCTAACACATGTCCCCTCCAGCTGAAAGTAGGGAGAACTACCCAACCCCATGGGAGTTCTCTTCACTAAGGCGGAAGAACCTGGACAGACCATCTGCGTTGGCGTGTTCTGTACCAGGACGGTGTTCCACCGTAAAGTCCATTCCCTGTAGGGAGATGGACCACCTCAGCAGTTTTGGATTCTCGCCCTCATTTGCATCAACCATCTGAGGGGCCTGTGGTCTGTCTGAACCCGGAAGTGAGTCCCAAACAGGTATGGTCTCAACTTCTTCAGCGCCCAGACCACAGCAAAAGCTTCCCTTTCTATGGCACTCCACCTCTGTTCCCTGGGAAGTAGTCTCCTGCTAAGGAAGACTACAGGCTGATCCAGGCCCTCTTCGTTCAGTTGTGAGAGCACCGCTCCCACACCATGCTCTGAAGCGTCAGTCTGCACGACGAATTCCTTGGAGAAGTCAGGTGCCTTGAGCACGGGCGCCGTGCACATGGCTGCCTTCAGGGCATCAAAAGCTTTCTGGCAGGACTCAGTCCAGATCACTTTCCTGGGCTGCCTCTTAGAGGTCAGCTCTGTTAAGGGGGCAACGATGGTGCCATAGCCCTTAACAAATCTCCTATAATAGCCGGTGAGACCTAAGAAGGCTCTCACCTCTGTCTGGGTCTTGGGGGCTCCCAAGCCAGAATGGTGTCAATCTTGGGTTGTAGGGGCGCCATCTGGCCGCTTCCTACCTGGTGTCCCAAGTACACCACAGAACCCTGCCCGATCTGGCACTTACTGGCCTTGATCGTGAGGCCTGCACCTTGCAGAGCCCTCAACACTTTCTCAAGGTGCTGTAAATGTTCTTCCCAGCTGGAACTGAACACAGCAATGTCATCCAGGTAGGCGGCACTGAAATCCTCCAGCCCAGCCAACACCTGATTGACCAACCTCTGAAAGGTGGCAGGGGCATTCTTCAACCCAAAGGGCATCACCCGGAATTGGTAATGACCTTCTGGGGTTGAGAATGCGGATCTCTCCTTGGCCCCATCGGTTAAGGCAATCTGCCAGTACCCAGACGTCAAATCAAACGTGCTGAGGAACCGGGCAGCTCCCAACCGATCAATGAGCTCATCAGCTCTGGGGATGGGGTGCGCGTCAGTCCTGGTGACGGCATTGAGCCCACGGTAGTCCACACAAAACCGGAGTTCTGGAGTGGCACCGGGCGCCGCAGCCTTTGGGACCAAGACCACTGGGCTGGCCCAAGGACTGTGGGAGGGCTCAATCACCCCTAACGCCAACATCTTAGAGACCTCCTCTTTGATGCTGGCTCTGACCCGGTCAGTCAACCGGTAAATCTTGTGCTTCACCGGATGGCTGTCACCAGTGTCCACGTCATGGGTACACCAGTGAGTAACACCGGGGTCAGAGAGAACAGTGGGGCGAACTGTCCCAACAACTGGCGACAGTCCCCTGCTGCTCCTGAGTCAGAGTAGGGGAGAGGATCACACCCTCTACTGACCCATCATGCTCCTTGGTAGACAGGAGGTCAGGAGAGGCTCGCTCTCCTCTTCCACCCCATCATCTGTCGCCAAGAGCATACTCACTTCGGACCTCTCGAAGTGGGGCTTGAGGCGGTTCACGTGAAGGACCCTCAAAGGGTTCCTTGGAGCCTGCAAATCCACCAGGTAGGTGACGTCACTTTTGCGCTCCTTTACCTCATATGGCCCAGTCCACTTGTCCTGCAAGGCACAAGGTGCTACTGGGGCCATGACCCACACTTTTTGTCCAGGTTGAAATTCGACCAGAGTGGCGTTCTGGTCATACCATCTCTTCATTTCTTCCTGGCTTGCTTCTAGGTTCGCCTGAGCGAGTTTCCTGAAGCGGGCAGTTTGGTTTCTAAAGGCCAGCATGTAGCTAAATACATCCTGGGGAGTTTTCCTGGGAGCCGCCTCCCAGCCTTCCTTAACCAAACTCAGAGGTCCTCTGACAGGGTGGCCATACAGGAGCTCAAAGGGGCTGTACCCAAGAGACTTCTGAGGCACCTCCCTGTACGCAAAGAGTAGGCATGGCAAGAGGACGTCCCACTTACGCCTCATGGGTTCTGTTAGACCCTTGATCATGCCTTTCAAGGTCTGGTTGAATCTCTCCACCAGACCGTTTCCTTGTGGGTGGTAAGGAGTGGTGAACTTGTAGGTTACCCCACACTCCTTCCACAGGGATGTCATATACTTCGATATGAAATTGGTCCCCCTATCAGAAACCACCTCTCTGGGGAATCCCACACGGGAAAAGATCCCCATTAACGCCCGGCCCACCACTGGCGCCGTCGTTGTCCTGAGAGGGATTGCCTCCGGGTACCGGGTGGCATGGTCCACCAAGACCAGGATGTACCTGTTGCCCATGGCTGTCTTGGGATCCAGTGGCCCCACAATATCCATCCCTACCCTTTCAAAGGGTGTTCCAACAACCGGAAAAGGTTGGAGAGGAGCTTTGACCTTCCTCCCACTCTTACCACTTGCCTGGCAAGTTTGGCAAGACCTGCAGTGTGCATCTGACTGCCTTCGCATTTGGGGCCAAAAGAAGTGGGTGACAAGCCTGTCAAAGGTCTTGTCCTGCCCCAAATGTCCTGCCAAAGGCACGTCATGAGCCAGACCCAGTAGGAAGGTCCTGAAGCGCTGGGGTACCACCAGCACACGGGCTGACCCAGGCTCAGCAACCTTAGGCTCACTGTATAGGAGACCACTCTCCCAGTAGATCAGATGTGACCCGGACTGATTACCAGCTGCCTGGTCTGCAGCCTGCCGCCGCAGACCCTCCAGAGTAGGGCACTCGCTCTGCTCCCTGCAGAACTCCTCCTGGTGGGACCCCCTTCTTGCTGCCAATGGGTCAGCTCAGAGATGTCTCCCAGTTCGGCTACTTGCTCCCCTGTAGGCACCGGGCGTCCCCTCGAGGTCCGCCTCCTCCCGGTCCGTGGGAACTTCGGGGGCCGGTTTCCCGCGCCCCTGCCCTTTCTCTTGGCAGGGACTTGGGCCACTGTTTCAGGCTCCAAGTCCTCTTGATCACCCTTTCTGGCCGCCATTGACCGAGTAGACACGCATGCCCACTCTGGCAACCCAAGCATCTCCAAGTGGGACCTGAGCTCAACCTCCTTCCATGAGGACTGCTCCAGGTCGTTTCCTAGCAGACAATCTACAGGCATGGTAGGGCTCACAACCACCCTTAAGGGACCTGAGACCCCCCATTCAAAGGGAACCTGCGCCACCATACATTGGCGCTCTGAGTTGTCGACAGCAACTACTTGGTGGAATGCTCCTGGGACTACTTGCTTCTCAGACACCAGGTGACACCGGACTGAGGTCACACTGGCTCCAGTATCTCTGAGAGCCTCTACCCTGTTCCCATTAATGGTCACCCAGGTGCTATATTTCTTTGTGTTAGGGGGCACCTGGTTTCCTGGGACCATCTCACTGTCCCCGAGTGAGACAAGGGTCATTTCTGCGGGATCCCCACCCTCCTGTGGGCACCCCTCCTCCCCAAGCGCTACACTAGCCAACACTTTGGACTGTCCACCGGTGGGTGGCTGTGTCCCCTTCGGGCACTTGGGGTCCCCTTAAAGTGACCTACCTGGTCACATGCATAACACTTGCGGGGGCCGGTCTCAACAGGCTTCCCTGTAGAGACCCCTTTCTTCTTATCACCGGGGGCTGGGAACCTTTACCCTGGGTACTAGTTTGGGGCCCTTTAGAGAACTCCTGTGCTTTACCCTTGTCCCCCCACCTTTCTGCTGGGGACCCTGCCCACCTTTGGCTGAGTCTCCCCAAACGCTTTCTTGTGGACCCTGGTACTCACCCAGCGGTCCGCTTCCATAGCAAGCTTCCTGGGGTCAGTTAGCTTACTATCAACTAGGTGCTGGCGCAGATCTGCAAAACATAGACTAGACAAGTGCTCCCATGCAATCAAGTTGTAGAGCCCCTGAAAATCTGTTACACTACTGCCCTTCACCCAACCATCCAGAGACCTGCAGAACACATCCACACATTCCAACCAAGTGTTGACATCAGACTTCTTACTGGACCTGAACTGATCCCTGTACTTTTCAGGAGTAAGACCATACTTCGTGAGAAGGGCATCCTTCATGTCAGCATAGGTGAGGTGATACCCCTTACCCAAAGCTATCAGAGCATCCCTTGCTTCTTCCGGGAAAAGTGGCCACAATCCTGCTCCCCAATTCTCCTCAGGGACCCCATTCATGTGTATGGCTGCCTCATAACCCTGGAACCACCTTTGTATGTCATCCCCCTTCTTGAACTCCTTGCCTACGTTCTTGGGAATGTGCACAATCCTGTCTGCTTTTCTGGACGAATTGCTGCCACCATCTGAGCCTGACTTACTCCTAAGTTCTAGCTCCTTCAGTTCTCTCTCATGCTCTAAGAGCATCTTCCTCTCCTCTATGGCCAATCTCTTCTCCTCCCGCTCACTCTCCAGCCTGAGCTTCTGCAGCTCGAACTGCCTTGCCTCCCGCCTGTCCTCCAGCTCCTCTGGGGACAGACTGCTGCTGCCCGACCTGGCGGGTTCCCCCTACCCAAAAGCACATCCACCCTGGAAATAGGCTCCTCCGCCTCCTCACTGAGATCACCAGGCTGCCCATTGGCATGTCTGGCTGCTACCCAGGCCCTCAGCGCCTTCTGTAGCTCCTCCTTCCTTGTGAGGCCTTTAATTTGGACTTTCAGGTTTTTACAAATCGCTCGTAACTCCTTTACGGCGTAGGATTCCAACCTGTCCTCCTCAAAGATAACTTCCAGAGATGCAACGGATGATGCAATTGATTCAGGCATGACAAAAGTCGTGAGTTGAAAACTGGCAAGATCAAAAATAGGCCAAAAGAAAAAGAACCAGTATGTGGTACGTAATGGTCTGCGATATGGTAGTAGTGCACACCAATCACTGTAAGTCAAGTGCAAACGCAAGTCCTATCCTCACCGCTGACAACCAATGTTAGAAATGGGATCTCTAGTTGGCAAGGGCTTGCACCTTTGTCCAAGTAGGGACCCTTCTTCCTAGTCAGGGTAAGGGTTGTTACACTCGTGAAGTAACCCCTGCTCACCCTCGTGGTAGCTTGGCACGAGCAGTCAGGCTTAATTCAGAGGCAGTGTGTAAAGCATTTGCACATAACCAACAGTAATACAGTGTAAGCACTACAAACGGACACCACACCAGTTTAGAAAAATAACCAATATTTTATATACTCAAGACAAGACCAATTACGACAAAAATCCACAATACTGTACTTTGAAAATGAATGCTTGATACGATAACTTCTTCTTTGCAAGAATAGCACAAAAGCAAAGTTTGTACGAGTCGGTAGCTCCGTCCGAGCCTACCGTGATGCTGAAAACCACAGAGTCTAACAGTTCCAGCCGACCGCGTCGATACGGGCCAGCAGAGTCATGAACAGACTCGGTCACAGTACCTTTTCTCGTTGTGGCTGGTACGGAGTGTACGAGCCGGTCGGCGTTCGTCGCGGTTGCGGTGCAAGACGGAGCGATGCAAGGTGCGGTGTCCTCGATGCGGTGCAGGCAGCGGCTCGATGAGCGTCGTGCAGACGGAGTCGGTGAGTCCAAGGCGTGCGATGCAGGGCGAGACGATGCTTGATGCGGTGCTGACAGGTTGCGATGCAGGCGACCAAGCCGGAGTGCGGGAGCTGGCGTCGGACAGCGGTGCGAGTCGGAGCGGTGCGTCGCAGACGTGCGAGCGGTGCCCCAAATGCGGTGCGGTCTCGACTCTTGAGCCAGTTGCAGCGACAGTGTCGGTCTGGTCCGGCTGGCCCAGTGAAGCGATGCGATGCGAACTGCGGTGCCCACAGGTCACGGTGCAAGCAGCGGCTCGATGTTGGCGGCGTTGGACGTCGCCCACGGTGAGACCAGGGTTGCGATGCGAAGCGGGGCGATGCGGTCTGCGGTGCAAACAGGTCACCGGCCAGGGATGGATTCGGTTGACGGAGTCGGTTGCAGTTCCCTTCCTCTGTGGCGACTGAAACAGCGTTCCAGAAGCGGTACCCAGAGGCTTGTGAAGTCTTTGTAGTCCCTGAGACTTCTTAACAGGAGGCCAGCTCGGTTTCTGGCCCTTGGAGATACTCAGCACAAGTTTGGAGAAAGTTCAGTCCAGTCCTTTCACTGCCCAAGGCAGAAGCAGCAGCTGCAGGCCAACCCAACAAAGCAACAACACAGCAAAGGGGCAGTACTCCTCCTGGCAGCTCTTCCAGCTCTTCGTCTTGGCAGGTTCCTTGATTCCAGTGAGATCTAAATTCATGGGGTCAGGGCCCCAATATTTATATCCCAAATTCCTTTGTTCTCTGAAGGCAGAGAGGCCTTTGCCTAGTCCAAACCAGTTCTGGAGCACTTTGTTGACAAGTCTCCGTCCCTTCTTTCAGTGAGTAGGCCAGGGACATCAGACGCACCACAGGAGGTGGAGCCAGCATTGTGGAGGGAAGGCACTGTCCTATTCAGGGCCCAGGTGCGACCCCTCCCACCCATCTACAGGTCGATCTGGCTATTCAGCCCTGCGCTGACTCACCCTGTCTCCTGGCATCCCCCAGCCCCTGTCACTCACATTCCAGACACGGAATACACAATCTCGCAGAGGCAGGCTTGGATGGTTAGGCAAGAAAATACCCACTTTCTAAAAGTGGTATTTTCAAACCCAGAATGGTAAAACCAACCTTACTAAAAGCTGCATTTTATCATTCTGAGTCCAGGCATACTAAACTCGAATTTCTACCATGTTCCCGGGGTCAGTTAGGATTATAAGCTGTAATAATCAAAACCGCCCGTTCTGGCCTAGGGGAACAGGTAGCCTTGCAATAGTGAAAAACGAACTAGGCTGTAATTCACTATCAGGACATGCCGCACACACCCGGGCATGTCCTACCTTTCGCGTACAACGCACCCTGCCCACAGGGGTACCTTGGGCCTACCTTAGGGGTGACTAACATGTAGCAAAGGGAAGGTTTAGGGACTTGCAAGTGTGTGCACTTGCCAAGTCGACATGGCAGCCTCAGGCTGCGCACAGGCTCTGCGATGGCAGGCCCGAGTTACACTTTACGGGCTGTTTGCGTGGGTGGCACAATCCAGTGCTGCAGCCCACCAACAGCATTTGGTCTATAGGCCCTGGCACTCGCAGTGCACTTTACAAGGGACTGACACATAAACCAAATAGGCCAATCATGGAAACACCAATCCATAACACATTTTATACAGGAGCACTTGCCCTTTCCCACTGGACCGCAGTGAGGAAAGTGCGCAGAATCATCACACCAGCAAAAACAGAGTCAAAACCGGGAGGTCAGAAAGCAAAAAGTCAGGGGAAACACGCCAAAAGATGCCAAGTCTAACAGGTCGTCTTACTCCTTGTGTGCTAATAGTGTCTGCATTAGCACTGTGCAAATATTCTTGAAATCCAGTTACCATGTAAATTTGATCTTCTTCACTTGAGGATGATTCTCCTGTGGGTTGTTCTACATTGAGCACTTTCTTAGATGAATCTGTATTGAATGACATTCTGCCAGCAGACTTAGGCGAAATGTCCTTTTTTTAAACATTTGGCGCAGGTTTTACCCATGGCAGGACAAAATCTGGCATTTCCAAGATGAGATGTGCTGCCGCATCGGTAGCACTCCCAAAGCTTGTTCGAGGGTTTAGAGCCAACTTTGACGTTTCCACTTGTTCTTTCTTGGCGTGGTTTATCTTTCGAAGTTTTGTATTTGCTTTTGACAGCTAAAACTTCATAGGTTGGAGTTTTAGGATTTGAAATTGCCATTTGTTCCAGATAAGATGTTGTACTTTCAATCCTAGTGGCTATTTCCAACGCTTTTTGTAAGGTCAAGTCAGGTTTGGACAATAAAGCTTCTTGAAACATTTTATTGCTTGTTTTCTCTACTAATTGGTCTCTAATCATCTCTTCTTCAAATGCTTTATATTCGCATGAAACAGCCAAAATACGTAAAGCACCCACATACCTAGATGCAGACTCTCCAGGTAACTGCGCCCTTTTGTAGAATTTGTGCCTTTCTAACGTAACATTTTTACAGGCTTTGAATCTAGTGTCAAGAGATTTAATGGCTGTTGCATATTCATCTTCAACTCTGTCACTCTCACCTTCAATGAACAGAACTACCATTTTTGGAACATGTTTCAAAATACTGCGGCCTTCTGAACCTAAACAGTGCCTTAGAATGGCAAATTTATTTTTGTGTGTGAACAAATCGCCGTCAAGGGCATCTAAATATGCCTCAAAACTTTCTTTCCATTTTTCCCAATCGGATTCGGGGGAAACAGGATTAGGTGTCAACCCAGCAGGAGGCATTATAGCTTGTTGCATGAGTGAGGAGATATGCTCAAGTCTATTGGGAGTACTGGGTTAAAAACTGGAAATGTAGTGGAAAATTCAAATTAAATAAAATTAATTGGACAAAGTTAGTACAACAATAACTAAGAATAGATGAGGAACACACTAGAAAATAAGGTGTGTGTGTCACGCTGTATTTGCAAAACCGCAGAGTGTTGAATGTTATTGGGCTGGATTCAGCCCAAAGCAAAATGGCCACCAAGTTGAATACGAAGGTATGCCCCGATGAAAAGAATAGGCAGTAAGGGTTTTGTTGAAAGTGAGGCTTAATATGGCCGCTGGCGTGGCGCACGTACGTGCGCATAGATTTGGAGCGGGGCAGGCAGTGTGTCTCAATATATGTATTCGGGACACAAAATGGTCGCTAACGTGATGCGCATGCGTGCTCACATTAGGCCAACGCAGGACAAGCAGAGCCAGGCAAAGGTCAGGGAACTTGCGCCAGAGCTCGCGATGATTACGAAATCGCAGAGACTCCGAGTATAACTAAACAGTATCTCAAACGACAGCGATGCTTCATGGATGTGCCGACAGTGCAGAAATTCGTGCTATTCCTCCTATTCGAGACCCGTCTTCTTCAGCGACGAAGCTGGCACAAGGATTCGCTCCTCCGATGCTGCTCGCTCTGCACGTGTGGGGGTCTTGTTGGCTTGCAACTCGTCGCCAGTAAAAAGAAGCAAGACAGTAAGTTCATGTGAAGTAGTTTAATTTCCAACAAGACAGAAGTTGCCGTAGACCCATCCGTCCAGCTCCTGGATCCAACCGTCTCTCCCGCACCTCCTGTTCTAGAACCCCTTCCCCGGTGGAACTCCACCAATGCCTCGAGAGGCACACAAGAAACAATATACAACCCAACAGTATCACTCAGAAGATAAGGACCAATCACATTCCAAATCAGTTATTTGCCTGTTCACTTTGGCATTTGGATAGACTACTTGTGTGACAAGTAGTGCCTTGCTGACTTTCTTAAGTCCCACCAGTCAGATGCCAAAGGCAGGTCAGCCCACTCCACCCGGGCTTCAGACTTCACGTAGCAAAGGCTTTATCTACTTTTCCTCATCATACTAGTTAGACCGCAATGCACAGAAGTCTCTCTTACGTGTACCCATGCCTCTTCCCTTCTCACCTACTGCCGCCATCCTTAGCGCTTTGAGGCCACTTATGGGGTGGTTTGTAGCACTCAAGAAAACCCTAAGAAAAATCAACAAATAGCTCTAATCCTCAATCTTCAAGTGCAGAGATAACAAATTCCAACGGTTTGTAAGTGCAGCATTTAAACATGCACCTGAAAAATGTCAGCACATGTGAGCACTCCGAGGGATCAGCTGTGTCACGCACACCTCTTTGCCTACCATAGCCCATTCTCCCTCCCCTGCCCACTTATCTCCCAAGCCCTTTGCATTGGCCATGCAGCTTATCTCGTCCTTAAAGAGGTCAGTCAATATTACTATTTTTTGTTAGCTTGGCATCGGTGGTTGAAGTGGGCGGGATCAGCAGGGTACGGCGTGCCCCTACTTTTTTATTTTAATAGAATCCATTCTCCTACTTTTTTATTTTAAAAATGCGGTCCAGGTCAACAGAAACATCCAATGCCTATAGATAAGGCTCCTCCATTTGTGGCCATTCGGGACGGGTGGGGTGGGCAGAGAAGGAAAAGGACTCTGTCTCTTCCTTCTTGCCCATAGAAGACAAGGACAGTGTCCACTTCTTCAGCTCTGCCACTGTCAGCTGCTTACTCTCTCTTTCCTCCATTCGTCCCTCTGTGAAATGGGCCCAAAAAAAAGAAACACTTTTGTTGGAAATATCGTCTTTTTCTGACATTTTTCTATTCCAAAGTGCAGCCTCAGGACGGAGAGAAAAAAAAGGTTAAAAATACGAAAAATATATAACTAAATAAAGCAAGACACAGTGGTCGCAAAGTGGCCAGATTGGATTTATTCTCGCCCAAACGCATTAGCGCCACTCGACAGAGTTTGCCAGTGAAGCACCACTTTCGATTTCTCATCTTTCTTTGAACAGCATTGTTTTCTCGGGGTGGGGAAGTGCACCATTCCTGGAGGTAGTGCAATACCTGGTTGATACGTGGAGTGGAAAACGTTTAATGTGATCCTTATCAGCTGTTTTCCTTATATTAGTGTATAAAATGTGTACTGAGGCTCTGTGTTCACGGATGTGGTCTTTTTAAACCATACTGCTTATGTTTTGTAAGGATATAAGCAATGGGCATTGAAATAGGTCCCTTCAGGGCCCTGTAGTCATGTCCTTAACTTTTCAGGCAAAAACACTCATTGATTTCTGAATAATGAGTGTAAAAGTGTTAAGGTTACCATGTTGCTCTTGCTTACATTTCATATGCTTTACTTAATTTTGCATTCCCTATGAGTGTTTTGCTTTTCCCAGGATGTTGATACTTTTTTTTCAGGCAGCATATTACTCTTGTCTAGTGCATCATTTGATTTGAGCCGCATCCAGGTGTTTCTAGCAGGGCACAATTGGGTTGTAGCTGAAGGCAGTGCGAGTTTCTCTCAGTGAGGGACTATGGTGTACAGTGGGGGAGAAGATGTGGCACTATGGCCAGAGCTTCCAAATTTGGAACTGGGGAACCAGGCTCTGCCTTCATGACCAGACCACTGTCCTGAGGGAGCGTATTCCCATGCTAGCCCTTAGAAGGCCCCAGGAGACCTTAGAAGCCATTGTGTCTGAGCACCAGCAGGTCGCCCCTATCGGTGGCAAGTGTGAGTTGGCCTTGAAGGCTTGTCCACCACAAGCCATATTGAAGTTCACCTCCAGTATGGCGGGTAGGCCTACGAAGCAGCACACCCTAGAACAACAGTGACTATGGCACTGAGGTCACAGGACCCTTGAGGCCAGTCCGCCTCACCCACTGCTACCTTCATTGGCCTTGTGTCTCAGTAGTAGTGCAACTCACCAGGGTTCGGCAACGCAGGATTTGCACGCACACCAAACTAAGTTTGCAAACCTCACAGTCTCTCTGTTTCATGAACGAGCACTTTTAACATGTGCTGCCTGCTTTGGGGCCACTGGAAGTGTGCAGCAATGGAGGCCAAAATTATGTTGCAGTGTTGACTAAATTATGTAGCAAAAAAAGGCTGTAGCATAATGCGGCACATTTTCTGATACTTTATTATTTTTGACATTTTTACACCTACTAACAGTCTCTGCAAAGATTTTGCCTCATTAGTACCAGTGTAACATATAAATGCAGCAGTGAGAAAGGTGACCAGTCAACCTTTGCAAAGGGCCCTCCACTTTGCAGCAACACAGGTCACATTTTTTTGTAACTTTTGATCCTTTTGAGCTACAAACAATTTGTGTGTTAAAATCGTCAGATTATGCAGCAGATAATGTATTATGTGGCAAATATGGCAGAGCCATAATTATGTGGAAAACATTTTCAAACTAGATTATTTTGCCATTTGTGTTTGAACTGCTCTTTATGGAAAAAGGGAGGAGAAGTGCTGATGACAGAAACAGCATTGTTCAGAGACAAATGGCTTGTGATTCCACTTTTAAGCGCATTTGGGACATTCTGTGATTGGAAATGTATCCCACTTTGCGAATGTATTTTAATGTCAATAACTCATATTAAACCTTCAACAAACATGTGTATCCATTGGTTGAATTAAATAACGTAATAAGCTGTAACTGGTCAGTTAAATTCCAAACAAATAATTGGGATGTTTTGCTCTTTCTGGCTGTGGAAATGAGCCTTTTTAGGGGCCCACCGGTGCAGGGGTTCACCCTTATCTGTCCACTGGTCCTTAGACCAACAAAATAGAGATTGGCACGGAAGCTGGAATATCAAATAACAAGTTTATTAATCACTCATGAGTGGGACTACATCAATACAACACCCTCGGGCACTGTATGAGGTAGTACATGGAATACAGAAACCATGGGTCTTTTATACCCACTTTGTAGCTGAGTAAGCATGGAGACTCAAATAGAAGGTACAGGCATACACAGGAATAGCTATCGACTAACATGGACAGATAGAAACCACTTTGTCAGCAGAGTGGGAGGAGAAACAGAACTGCTTACATCAGTTGAAATAGCCTGACAGTTACACTCTAAGACAGGTGCATTCTAGCAGCTACAGGCCTTTCTGAGCTTACACAGTGCTCTGGCTCAGTACTGAAGGAGTTAACTATAGTTGATGACTCAAGCAGAATAGAAAGACAGGCAACAGTGAAGGCGGAAGAACCACATGGCTAACAGAATGAATGCTACAACTAAAATGGCTTCAGCTCATGCTAACGGCAATTTCTGTCGATTCCCACAGACGGCCCTTTTAGCATTAGCTGAAGACATCCGCTATGCAATAGAAGAAACATGAAAGTTATCACCTATATCCACTAACATCAATTGACTAATTTCTTGATCTGTTACTAGTCAGGCATTTACATTCTGAACATTTTGTGTAACTGGTATACATGAGGTACAAGTAGAAGTACATAGGGAACAGAGCGTTGGGCCATAATGAACACACAGATAGCAGGAGAAAATAATGGCTATTATCACAAACAGAACTGTCAATATTTTCCTACCCCAAGCAGAAGGCAAATCCCAAAACCACCCAGTACAATTCCAAGTTAAAAATATTATCTTGATAGAGCTTCCAGTGTTCTTCTTTATGAGGGCTAGAGTACCAATGATATGTTCAGGGGGAGGGCGGAGGGCGGAGGAGTACTTATCAAAGTGTACACAAGATGTTTTTCTTGCAGAAAAAACAGTATTCCAAATACGAATATTAAAGCAAATACACAAATTGTCACAAAAACAATCTTTGTTTTGGGGTACCAGGAGGACCAAACGGGGCCATGGGAATTAGGATGAGGAGCCGCAAAGGGCTGCTCCTCCTCAAAAATTGGACGACCAAAGGGGTACATTGCTAACAAAAAAGTACTTGAGGAATTGAAGCCACTGTACAACCAGCCAGAGGGGGGTCTTCTCCCCGTGTCTGTCTGAGCCTCACAGGCAGGCTCTTATCATTTATCAAGTGTTCACTTCTCCCACGGTGGAGCTGCACAACTTGCAACCCAGAAAAACAATCACGGCCCAGGCTAAGGAAAAAGTCTTTCTTTCAGGTTAGGGCAATCACCCTCCAGGGCAAATACCCTCAACGATCCTGTCCAGTGTCTCAGGCAGTGCACCAGTATTTTTCACTCTAATCTAACAGGCACCAGAGGCACAGCACCTGTACCCTGAACTCAAGTCCTTCCCTAACTCCTGTGTTTCTCTGCTGGTGCACTGCTCTTTCGTCGGGGCCGCAGATTGTACCTAGTGTGCCCAGGCACCTCCTTATCAACAAACAAAGGTGCAGACTTGTTTTCACTTGGGGACCGGGTCTCAGAGGCCTGATGCACAGAAACTGGAGTAACTGAAGCAACCCTTGTTTCAAAGAGGGTCCCCTCAGGCAAAACCTCCTTGCTTCTTGTTATCGGTCTGTGCCTCTCTTAGCTAGGCATCAAAAAAAGGAACAAAGCGAAGAATCAGCTCTCCGTCCTGATTTGTGACCCCGTCTTTCACCCAAGAATTATCCAACAGTGGTAGGGGTACACGTTTCCCGTCACTTTCATGGACCCAGTGCTTCCGGCCTTCTACCTTCACTGCGGTCCTAGTTGCCAGCAACACCTGTGCTGGTTCCCTTCACCTCGGCTCCAAGCTGGACTTGCGCTGAATTCCCAGGCTGGATCTGATGTCCTGGCCCCTCTGGCAATGGTTGTAGGGCAGCAGATATCTGTTAGTGAACAGAACGGAAATCTTTAGACACAACATACAAATAATCAATCAAAAGAGGATATTCAATTTCAGAAACGCCCCTATATTATTCATCTGAGGAACCTCAAAGAAAAGGAATTTCAAAACAACTATTCTTTTTAACAAACTTGTACTTAATAAGTCATAGAAATCACAATACAGCTTCTACTTTGTGAACCTTCACTATTGTGCAAAACTGCAGACACCTCTAAAATTATTTTCCTTGCATAAGAACAACCATGTTTTGCGCTTATGACCATGCTCTCATATTATAGGTGTAGCAGGAAACTCTAAAACTGTGAATGTAACAGAGATCCATGTTACATGAATAACTGATAAATTAAACATAACCTAGTAGGTACATGAATTTTCCAGCAGAACTTGTTTGTGGCAGACAAGAAAACAAGCAAAAGAACATTTTGTTCTTAAGAATGTGTGCTAAGGGTATATGGGCATTTTTCCTAGCATTGTGAACCATATGCATCATACTTTTCACGATCTGGGCCATGTAATATCATATTCAGGGGAGAAACCTATTCACCAGCTCTAGCAAGGGTGGTCAGCTCAATTACATAGACTAACTAATGAGGGACTCGTGATGCCTCTGCGACTTATGTAGTGCAGTAATAACATAAACAATAATGGTGTTGCCACCTGGGAATTTGGAACAAAAAACACCAACATATAGTTCCCCTTAAAGGTTAAATAAGGGAACATCAGTCTATTCTACCCATCCTTTCATTCTTATCCAATTTCATCAGTTTACAGACAGGATGGGCAGTAACGTGGCGTATTTATTTATTCATTTTGTTAATTCTAACAATTTATTCAAACAGTATTACTTAATAGCCAATTAGACGTGCACTGGTGAGGTGCTTTGTCTCTATTTATTCAAGAGCATATTCACAGCATCCTGTGAAATGAATGACTAAAGCGAGGAGAGAGAGAGAGAGAGAACAAACACACAACAACAAGCTGCCCTACGTACTTTCCACGCAGAATAGCTCACAACACTACTCATAATAGACACATAAACCAAGAAAAAAGGACACAATAATACATATACCAAGCACAAAAAACAAAAAAACACAGTGTTACTTAATTTTGCTTACCCTTAACCTGCCCAGGAGCTAGTCTCCTACCCCCCTTCGACAGTAGGTAACCTAAGCAGGTGACCTCCTGTCGACAATACTTACCCCCTTTGGCAGCTGGGCACAAACAGACTTGTAGGAGGTAAATAACTAGGGGAAACCACACCAAGGAGGCCATGTCCAATAATACCAATTCCTTTAGTTATTGCACTGTCTAACATGATGGTGCATGAATGCAAACTGTATTTTATTGCCTCCTTATCTAGCCCTTGCACAGCAACAAACCATTATACTGTATATATGGCAGAGCTATTTTCTGTGTTAGAAGTTGCATATGGCCCATAGACGCTGCTGCCCCTCCTTCTCTCTCATGGTTTCATAGAACCTGCCTGGTATTTTTTCCAAAAATAATGAGCAGAGCCTCCTCTCTCTCAACGCTCTGGCCCCCTCCTTGGAATGTCTTCCAAGGTCGAAGTGCCAGAGCAAGCCTGCCAGAAATAAACCCTCCTATGTGGGCATTTTGCTTTCATCAGTGCTAGTCTGCTAAATACAAAACTTGGCCTCTGACCCTTAAACCTGTTGTCCCTCGTCTGGGCAAAGTTATCCCCATGCGGCCATCACAATTCAAAGTAACTCTTCGAAAAGCATGACTGAGGGCATCCCTGCTCCGTGCCTGTGTGTTGATATTTTAAAGGTAGGATGTAACTTTGCTCTTTATTTTTCATTCTTATGCACTGTGTTTTCTAGCACCTAAAGATCTTGCTCAAAATTTTAGTTTTCAGAATGCCATAATGCGCCCAGAACTATTGTGCATTAAGGCGTGCGATGTAATTCACATGTCTCTAGAGCTACTCTTTTTGTATAACTTTTAATTGTATTTGAGACTGCAGCCATTAGGCCATACTAGAAATCATATTTTAAGTTTGTCACTAAGATACAGTAATATTGTCATTGTTAGAGAAACTAATACTCACCTTTTTAATTTTGATGCACAATATATTTAACCATTTAAACATTGAAATCTTAATGCACACTTTGCACAGGGTAATTGCTAAATATTATTGAATTTTCACAGTAGTGTTATTAGACATTATAAAGATCATAATAATGCAAAAGCGATTTTAGTGCAATGACGTTTAATAATTTTTTAAATGTAGTCATTTTTTGAATAATGATCACTAACCCTTTTGTTGTTTCTACATATGAAAAGCAAGTCTCATTCCTTTCCTTTTGTCCTTAAATGCATTTATTTATAACACTTACAAAACTTCTTTTGAAACTAAGCACAGAAGCTTTACTGAAACATAGAAAGTTTGTCCCACCCTTTAGATAGTGGTAATTATTTACCATCAGATCCACAAATTTGCTTCTTAAGAAAGCAACAGGAAAGAAAGTCCTTACTTTTATCCTTTCTCTTTTATCCAAAATAATGAAGCTGTATTTCTAACTTTTCAAAATTAGTAATCTTTAATGCACGTGCTTTTATGCCATTTTGTACTAACTTAAAACCTAGTTGCCACAGTGTTTATTTGTAGCTTGCCTGGGTAAGGCCTGTCTTATTTACTTAGCTGTTTTTTATGACCGGCAGGTGTTAGCTTCTACGCTTCTCCAGGAGAGAAGGCCTTGTGCTCTAGGACTGATAAATCCTGTCTGATATTTAATGGCACAGGGCCCCTATGATGCTATCTGCTTCCAATATGACAGCAATGTGCTGTATTCTAATGTCCTCACAGAAACCCAAAAAAGTTGATAAACCACTCATTACCTCCCTCTGCTCTGACAGACAGCTTCCTTCGGACAGACAGTTTGAACAGCTGTTAAAAGCTCTTTTTCTGGTGCTGGGAATGAGGCTCAGTTCATTCTATTAAAAACCAGGCATTCCAAGCCAGTCAAAATCTATTGTTTGCAGTGTGGTAAAAGGAGGACGCTTTTATTTTAGCAGCAACCAATTACTCATATAATGTGAATGACTTTTAATATTTAATATGATGTATCTAAGGATAGTGCTGTAACATTTTGCGCAGCTGATAGGCAGTACTAACAAAATGTTGGGCATCTATTTTTAATTTTGTTAAGTCCTAGTTGTATAAAACACACAAATTCGTTTTTCTCTGTGAGGCCTACTTTTCCCTATTGAGTGCCTTTTTCTAGGTAAAGTTAGTTTTAACATTTTATAGCTCTAGCTACACCCAAAGGTCTCAAAGCGCTTTACTTGTTGTGAGATAACATTTTCTCTTTTGATATGGAATGCTAGGCAATTCTGCCTCGAGTTTTAATTCTAATTTTTTTTACCATTGTGGCAATATAATAATTGAATGTTCACACATCTATACTTTGTTACTGCTTTTACTTTCCATAGTAGCGTGCAGCTACTTAACATATTTTATATAATTCATTCTTTGAAATTTAAAGTGTAATTCTTCCAATGGCATCTGCAGAACACAATGACGACAACAAACCAAATTGAGCTCATTCCAGACATTTTCAAGAAGGGGCCACACACTCATAACACACAACACAGCTTGCTGAGGCAAGCCATCCTTACACAAAGAGCACAGTCGCTACTCACTCAAACAAGTACTTCACAAGCATTACCACCGGTGTCAGTCCACAAACCTCATAAACACTCAAACACACACGCAACCCCCAAATCAACACCAGGACAAAAAAACAAGAGGCAGCCCACAGACTGTACTCAAACCAAACCAATTGTAAATCATATTTACAAACAAATGAGCTCTCAAAAGCAGTCCAGAGACTGCACCAAGACAAGTAAACAGCCCAAAAGACTGTTCCATGTTACAAATATCATAAGGAGAAAAATCCCCACATTCGTACACAATCAAACATATCTTGTCGATTCTTTCGTTGAAACAGACACTGCTCTACATACTGAATCTTTTTAAAATCAAATGACTCATTTACTGGCCATCGTAAATCAGGATTCTTTTTCGTATATTTGTTCCACAGTGTACTATACATTATGGAAGAAATACCATATTTAATATACATAAACCTATTATATGTCCCCTCTAGGGGAGCCGGCTGACTACTTTCTAGATCCATATTGGTACCTCCAAGACAGCAACACATTCTACGAAGTGTGCTAGAAGCAGGCATGCCAAAAATATTATAATCAAATATAATATTATAATCAAATAGTATTTATCCCAAGTATATAAAAAGTAGAGACAAAAATCTCCTCATTACCTGCCTTTGTTTATTGCAACAAACAAATCAAACAAAACCAGAATCTTGGCCAAGCAAATCCAAAATCAAGAGTGCCGCTGCAGCGACCTTACCAAAGAAGACAGGCTCTAGCCCCAGACCTTTTCCAAAATACGCCGAATTACCAGTTGGTCTGGCAGAGTGTTCGTAAACACTCTGTGTCTTTACCAAATCATAAGGCATGCCTATTACAGGGGTCCGCAGACCCACCCAAAACAAGATAGGGTAAAACCCCCAAGCCTTTGCAAGAAGAGACCGAATTACCAAGTGGCCTGGCGGAACACTCAATAGCGCTCCGTATCTCTACTTACGATTTTTACTAAATGACAAAAGTCTCCAGCTTCCACCTGCCAAGCTCTGGGTTGACCTAATGGTCACTGCAATACTTACGCCAAAGGAGATCTCAGTCGGGACCGGGCACCACCTGGAGGGTCAGATCGGGAGAACCGGAAAAAACACGTCGGTCTGCAAAGACAAAGAGTCTCCTCGTGCAGGGTACCTCCTCAGTAGATTCCTGTCCTCCGTCAAGACCACTCTTTCGGGCAGTCGCGTCTCCGATGAGCCCCACGAGTCGGGCGCCAAACTGTGGAAATGAGCCTTTTTAGGGGCCCACCGGAGCAGGGGTTCACCCTTATCTGTCCACGGGTCCTTAGACCAACAAATTAGAGATTGGCACGGAAGCTGGAATATCAAATAACAAGTTTATTAATCACTCATGAGTGGGACTACATCAATACAACACCCTCGGGCACTGTATGAGGTAGTACATGGAATACAGAAACCATGGGTCTTTTATACCCACTTTGTAGCTGAGTAAGCATGGAGACTCAAATAGAAGGTACAGGCATACACAGGAATAGCTATCGACTAACATGGACAGATAGAAACCACTTTGTCAGCAGAGTGGGAGGAGAAACAGAACTGCTTACATCAGTTGAAATAGCCTGACAGTTACACTCTAAGACAGGTGCATTCTAGCAGCTACAGGCCTTTCTGAGCTTACACAGTGCTCTGGCTCAGTACTGAAGGAGTTAACTATAGTTGATGACTCAAGCAGAATAGAAAGACAAGCAACAGTGAAGACGGAAGAATCACATGGCTAACAGAATTAATGCTACAACTAAAATGGCTTCAGCTCATGCTAACGGCAATTTCTGTCGATTCCCACATGGCCACACCTCTGACTCCGCCCACTGACTCAATCCTCCGGTTATTTCTGCCCTCTGATTACCCGCCCACAGCTCCACTACATTTTTTTCCCCCACTTTGACCACCACTTGGCATGTGCTTTGGCTCTTATAGCCAAGCTGGACCCTTGGCTCACCTCTGTCTCATCTTTTCCCATTAATTTTCGGGCTTGCCTTTGTCTAGTTGGTATGTCCATATATAGTATGTACGCACACTGCATGTGCAGTCCATTCCTGCCATGTGCTATACAGATACTGTGAACACCCTTAGATTGCCTAAACTGTGATTGCCACACATACAGATTGCATACTGTGCATTTTCCCATTGCAACTGAAAATACATAGCAAACCTGTTTTATATACATTTAAAGCTCCACCTACCAAAGTTTAACAGAAAATCCCACCCACTGCAAAACACTAGCTGCCCCCATGCTCCCTATCTCATGCACATGCCAAACTTCATATACAGGCAAATCTACATTCCGATACCGAAGAGTCAGCAAAAAAGCTGTCCAATACCACCATTGTGTTCAAGAATATGCCACCCTGTGATAAAGTGGCAGAAAGCCAAGCATATGCACCCAAAAATCAGTTTTACCAAAAATTCAACGTGTATAGATCACTAAGTCACCTTTCTCTCTTTACCATAGCTATCACAATATACAAACTTATAATTTGATTTAGAATTTCTAAAGCTTGCGATTACCCCTAAAGGAGGCCTGGTGCTAAAAAATTGCTTGACATCTTAAACTTATGGAAATATAGACAATGACATACAGACTGAACATTAGCAGAAAACAATAAGGTCCTGAGGTCTTTTTGAAACGGAAGGTGGATTTCTTGTAAGTTGAGGCTATATGGTTGGTCATTCTAACTTTAGGTTCCTCTGTAAAAGAGTGAATGACCGCCTGCTCTGGTCTTGCATGTGTAGGGAATTGCTAAAAGCCCATTAAAAGACAATCTCAGTATCCTTGTTGCATGGCCAAATTTGAATTTAGATAAGATATAGATAAACCCTCAGAGTAATTGCCTTTTGAGAAGCTTTTGCGGCCCTTTCTGAAATACCCAAGTGTCCGTCAAGTATAATACATTTTACCAATTAAAACAAAAGTGGAATTTACAGGGATGTATTCATGCCTTCCTTATTGGTGCACTTCAGAGATGCTAGTAGCTAAATAATTGGCCACAAGTATGACCTACTTCTTTTTGCCAAAAATGGCATTTCTGCCTAAAAACATTACGTTCTAGTGTGTGATCCTGAAACATATTTTAAGCCTGTTTTGCCCCTATAGTAGCCCCTATAGTATTGTTCTGCATCCGACTCACTATATGTGGAAGTTCATCTGTGCTTTCCTACCTATGGCATCACCCCTCCCATGAAAAGGTAACATATTGTTGCAGTATTTTTGCATATCGCAATGCTACTTGTGACCCACAACTCCTTCCTACAAAAATTTAAAAAAATTGATGTTGTCAATAATCAAGATCAAGCAACAAAATACTAAGAAGATACATTGATATGGAAAAAAAACCTACTGTAGTTTTTATCACTAAAATATCGTTCTTAAGAGTGAAAAATGTGTACTAGGCGATGCTGCTTAAATACTGCTTTTCCTTTCCAAGACAATTTGCTCTTATTTGGAATTAGACATGCCACTACCAGTGTAAGTCGATTGAACATGGATTCCTTAAATTCCTCTCTGGCAAGCACGGGGTGGAATTAACTTTATACATCGGGATAAGTAGTTTGGGATAAGGGAAGGCAGTGGTTTCTTGTTCAATGAGTCCGGCCACCTTGCGTCAATCTGCCGTGGAACGTTAATCTGTGCCATTCCAGCGAGTGTTGTTTAATTGAGAAATTAATCTGCTTAATCCATAGAGGTTGGTCTCCAGCTCAAGCACTTAATTCATTATATACCAAGAGCCACTGGCCAAGCCGAGCCATCTGGTCTTCGCGACAATATGATCCAGTTTACCAACTGATCGGACAAATGTCAATATGTTGCTCATACATATTGATGGTCGCTTGCATATTGTGCAGCTGTTCAATTATAGTGCTAAATTTAACAGGTCACCTTCTAGTCACTATTACGCTGTGCTTAATTTGTGCTGGAGGTTTCCTGGGTCAGGCGCCACCACTCACTTTTGAGGACCTGGATAATGTTTCATCTGCAGACGTTGACCCAGAGCAAGAGAGAGAGGCAAGAAAAATGGGAACAAATAAGGAATAGAAGGGAGGTATAAAAAGAGGGACAACGGAAGAAAACAGGAAGTACCTTCATGATTGAAATAAAGGGACAGGAAGTGGAAGGTGGTGGCAGGAAGAGGCGTGAGATGGGGTCAAGAGTAAGACTAGGCCGCCTTGGTATTCTGCAGCACCAGCATTCAGCAGCATCAACAGCAGACTCTTAAGAAAAAATTTGGGCCCCTTCGTTTACAAATTAAGCACTGCTTATTATATGCGGACTTTACTGATGAATCTTTATTGATTCAGGTCTAGACGATTCTGCTGTTATCCAGTCTAATGTGTGTGCCACTCTGTTGCGTTATTGCATCTTAATTTTATGTGCACAAACAGTAAGTAATAACACTTAAAGTGCACAACTTAAAACCGGAGGCTTGTGAGGTAGGTCATTGTAAAATTATATTTGATATTGAAGCATTTGAAGCAGCGCTGGTCTTTCACGGCAATTGGCATATTTTACACTAACAGTCTTCATTTAAATAATTTGCCTTAAGAGACGACAAGAATTACCCAGAACAAAAGTCAGACAACGGGAGAACGTCCCGATTTCAGAAGCATGAACAACTGGGGCCTATTGAACCGCTTACAAGGGAAGGTGTAGAGTAGGGGTCAACTACTCTTACTAATGAACAGCGCTGCTACACTTGAAACGGATTCACGTTTCCAAGGGCAACCAGTTTCAGTCAATCAGGACGGACATTACATGGTCGATTTTCCTTGTTGCAAAAATAAACGAGCTGCTTGGATATGGGATAAAAAAAATCCTTCACTCACATGCCATGTGTAGTAATCTGGTGGCACTAAAAAGAGACATCAAAAACTTGCTGGTGCAACATCTGGTACCAGACACAAGCCGCGACAGCCATACTTGCAGAATTTGCAATGATTTGAACAATGTACTCCAGTTTGTCCTTTATATTCCTTTATTCCAATTTAAACATGGTTACCACGTTTTGCGCAGAGGCTGCGTGATTCCACACTTTCACTGCTGCAAAAATGCCCATCCAGGCCTTTATTTGCAGCCCGTCAGAATACACGTTATTCCTGAGTTTTCACCCAATGCATTTCGGGCTTTAAAAAGCCCTTCATCAGGGGTCTATAATATAAAAGAAGCCCATCAGTAACCACAGTCGATTGCCCAAAAGCACAAAGAAACATTCAGTAAACTAAACGCACGAACCATCAAGTGTGTGCCCTTAAAAACAATTTCTATCTGCTAGTGCCTCTAAAGCCTCTACATCAGTGATCTACTAATTTTTTGCCTAAACATTATTGTTTTGACAAAAAGTATTCTAAATATAAACATGCCCTGTGCTTAACACTCCCTTCGAATGCCAATGTTAAAAACAAAATACAATTCCCCATGCCAAATTCACTCTACGTGAAAAGCGCCAAGTGAATGATAGCAGTAAAAAGAGACACACACAATGAGGAAAATGGTGGTCTTCAAACTGGCCACACCCGGTTCTCCCGGGCTTTAATTAACTTCTTAACCTGTCTGTCGGACCGCACCAACACACCTCACGTCCACAGGGGGTTATTATCCCGTTTCCCTCCTACCTCAGGCGTCTCACATGTATTTCCCCGAACAACGACACTACATTCCTCCTTTACCATGAGAATGACCAAAAGCCCCAACATTTCCACAAGGTCAAACATATGTCCGGGCTTACACTGGAGTCACTATAGTTACTCCCAACACTGCTGCCAGGGCTGGCTCAGGTTCAGTAGCATACAAAGTCATTATAGCACTGGGTTGGTCATGGATTGGCTCTCAGATGATAGCGCCCACGACCACTGCTGGCAGAGGGCTCCAGCGGGGAGCTCCTTTACCCAGACTGGCAGGATGCAGCTTGGTTTGGCTAACTGGACATAAGAGTTGGGCTTGCAGAGTCCAGTAATGGCACGGACACTTTAGGTGGGTCACCACCCCATGATGGGCAGCACCTCCGGGATTCTGGTCGCCTTCGTCCTGGGTGTCAGTTCTGGCATCCACTGAAGTGACGTCGTTCGGGTCTTATTCCCAGGAGTCAAGCACAGGAGATTGGGAGGCTCTTTTGAATTGGGAGGTGTTCCTAGTAATGACCTCTGCTCCTCTTTGGGGGTTATCATTGTCCCTTTGATCTCTGTGACAGTCATGGAGCAATCTCAAATGGAAGGCGAAACTTGCCACTGGCATGGCGATCCTTCACTATAACCTTGTCTCCCACTTTGAGAGTTCTAGTCTTGGCTCGCCGCTTCCATGAGCATAGTCATTGTTGTGGGCTCTTTGAGAATCGGAGCGGTTCGGTGGAGTGGGAAATCTGCCCATACTGGATGATGGGAAATGGTATCCGTCATTGACCTTCCAAAACACAGCTTGCTTGGGGAAATGGCCGTTGTGGAGTGAAGCGTGAGCCGGTACTCCCTCAGGAAGTTGTACAGGGCTTTCTCTATGTTGGGGTTTTCCGCTACTGTAATTAAGATTACTTTTGTCAGAGTCCTCATCAGGGGCTCTACCTCCCCATTGGCTTGGGGCCATCGGGATGTGATGTGATGGTGCTTGGTGTTCTTGGAGCGCAGATACTCAGCCCCTTCGTGGCCACTGAAGGGAGGCCCATAATCAGTGCGGATCTCTTCAAAAAGGCCATGTGTGGCCATTAGTTTCTCAAATTTCGGGATGACCTCGGACGCGGCCGTGGTTGAGACGACTTCGACCTAAGGGTAGCAGGAGAAATCCTCTATTACCGCCAGTATGTGGGCGCTTTTGGGAAGGCTACCAAAGTCGGCACTGATCAGTTGCCATGGGGCCTCCAGTCCTTCAGTGATGACCGGTGATGGGAGGTCAGGCAGGCCGGTGGCTAGGCATGCTTCACAGTTCAGCACAACTGCTTCCACTTTCTAGTCTAAGCCAGGGACCCAGACTTTACTTCTCAGTCTGTTCTTCGATTTGCCTTAATGTGCTCTGTGTGCTAGCAGAACAGCTTTTTGCTTTGGGCTGTCTGGAAGAACCAGATGTGGGCCTCACAACAGGCAGCCTTCGTTGTTGACAGACAGCTCTTGGCAAATGTTGTGTAGCATCTTGAGTGTTGATTTTATTTCAGCCATGCAGTAGGGAACTGGGCACTGAAGAGGTAGCCAGTCACCTGTCAGGGTTACTTTGATGGCGATCTGCAGACAGTTGTCATGGTTGATGGCCTCCACTACTTCCGCTAGGAACATGGGGAGAGGTTTGGAGTGCTCCACCACCAAGTGGACGTATTCTTTGGTCTCCTGAGCTTCCGTAGTTTCGGACGTGGTGGCTGGGTGCGCATGACGGGAAAGGAAACCTGCTGGGTTGCGTGTGCCGGGCCAGTATTCTACGGTGAAATTGAATACCTGTAGCTACAGGATCCACTTATAGTTCCTCGGGGGAGTTTTCAACAAGGATCCATGAAACAAAGGGATTGAGGGCTTGTGATCAGTACAGATGGTGAATGGATGTCCATAGAGATAGATGTAGAAATGTCGGCAGCCCCACAGTAAGATACTTGCCTCCGGCTCAATCTGGGAGTAGCACTGCTCTGTTGGCGTGAGCTTATGGCTGGCGTAAGCAACAGGTGTCCACTCACCATACTCGTGAAGCTGGGCCAGCACGGTACCCAGCATGGTGGGGCTGGCATCGATGGCCAGCTGAGAATCTTTCTTGGGGTTAAAGTACACACGTTGTGCCGGCTGATATCGCTGCCTTAGTCTGCTTGAAGGCTTTCTCTTGTTCTCACCACACTCAGGGACTGGATGGGTTGGTGAGTTCCCTGAGGGGAGCAGTGATGTCTGACAGATTCTGCATGAAGCATCCGCAGTACGTCACCATGCAGAGAAAACTGCGGACAAAGGACACAGAGGAGGGAGCTGATGCGTTCTGTATGTCTTTCATCTTCTCCGAATCTGGACCGATTCCTTTGTCAGAGAACCTGTATCCAAAGAAATTGATGTCTTTACTTAGACATTCGCATTTCTTCCTGTGGAGGGTTAGACCTCACTCCTTGAGACTGGTGAAGACCGCTTTGAGGCGAGTGAGGTGCTCTTCCAGTGCTGGGGTGTGAACCAGGATATCATCGCTCACAGTCAGCTCGCCTGGGAGACCATGCCGAACATTCTTGTCAATGTTTTGGAATACTTCAGCGGCGCTGGAAATTCAAAAGTTCAACTGGGTGTACATCCAGATGCCAGCATGCTTAAAGAATATGGTGATCGGCCAGGAGTCTGGGTGCAGTGGTATCTGATGGTAACCGGACCGGAGGTCCATTTTCAAAAACCACTTGGACCCAGACAGTTCACCAATGATATCATCAATGGTTGGTGGGAGATGACGTTCCCGCTTGATCGCTAGGTGGGGTAGCCTCATCCATGCAGATGCATATGGCCTCAGGCTGTTTGGGCTTCTTCGCCACCACAATGGGGGAGATCCACGGGGTCGGGCCTCTCACCCATTCGAAGACACAAGTTGCTTCTAAGAGCTTCAATTCTTTTTCCACCTTGGGGCATTGGTGGAAAGCCACTCTTTGGTGTCTGACCACCACTGGAGCATCGGATTCCTCGAAGTGGAGGTGAATGGCTGGGCCTACTAGGCAGTCTATGCCAGCAGACAGCAGGATGAAGTCCTGCAGGAGTCGGTCAAGGGCGTGGGAATGCACGCTGAAGGCAAATTGCACTAAGTTGAGGTCCTGAGCAGTTGGCAACTGAGGAGGAACCTGGATCCTTCTTGGGATACATACACCTTCACCGTACAGTGCGAGGGATCATGCATGAGGTCTGCCTGGAACATGCCTTGGAGTTGTAGTGGTGATCTGTTGCTAAAGGGGAATACCTGCACTCTTGTGTGACATAGGGCAGGGGGGTTTGACAGGCTGAGGTAAACATCAGCAGCCATCAGGTAAATGGACATGCCAGTGTTAATGAGGGCTGAGATTGGATGATCTTGCACCCCATCAAGGCACATAAGGGTAGTTTGTCGGATGGTCCAGAGCAGGTCGATTGTTTCACCATGTGAACAATTTCTGCATCATCATCATCCATATCGCTTTTCTCCTGCACATCTGGGCGTTGTTCCACCATGCTCTCAGTCTTCTTCGGGGGAGCAGGACATTGCTTCTGGGAGGAGTGGCATACTTTAGAGATGTGGTTTGGCATGCCGCAGGCACTACAGGATTTTCCTCAGGCGGGGCAAACACCTAAGTGGGGGTAAGACCCCCTACACCAACCACACGTGTGAGTCGCAGATTTCAGGTTGGTGGATTTAGGCTGCGGTTTATGCACTTTCTTGTGAATAGCGTTGACGGGCTCCTCTTTGACAGGAGATGGCTGGTCTGTAAAAGCACAGGCTTTTCAGAGTTCCTTGGAATGCCCCAGGGTCAGGATATCTCTCATAGACATATTGTGCTCCTGAAGGATCCGTTCATGAAGAAGCACAACCCTGAATGAAGTGGGCTCTCACCTCGTCATCTTCATCAGAGAGTGTGCACATGCTCACAAGCTCTTTCAGATGGCTGTAAAACACATCAACAAACTCGTCTGTCTGTTGTCGTGCTTGGTGGAAGCGATATCACTCATAGTCGGGGTCGTCTTACGGCTCGAAGTTTGCCGGGATAGAGTTCTTCAGGGTAGTGAAATTGCGTGGGGGCCTGGCCTCAACAACAGTCTTTGAAATCTTGTGGACGTCTGCACCCCCCAAGATGGAGGAGCATAGCATGTTTCCAGTCCGCAGCAGTCTCCACAGCCTCAAAGTAGTTTTCCAAGCGCTCCACCCATGCTTTCCAGCAGACAGACTGGGATGGCAACAGTGAAGGACTCCAGGGTGGGGATGGAGGACATCGCAGGGCGAGGTGAGGTAGCCCGGCGTGGAGTCTCTCAGGATGTGGCACCACATGAGGTAGGCAAGGCAGTAGTGTGGGCACCAGACTGATGGGATCCAGGGAAGCAAATTACTTGACCTGGGAGCAGAGGCTGGTGCAGACAAACAGATGTACAGCAGCAGATGGTGGCCCTTAAGCAGGATATCAGCAGGCAAACAACAAGCCTTGACTTGGGAGTGGGGGCATGTGCAGACAAACACAGCAGCAAATTGGGGACTTTAAGCATGTTGGCAGCAGGCCCAGAGGGCGCCAAGCACAAACGTTCAGCCCTCAGTGGCTCGCCTAGCACAGCAGCAGGAGAACCTCACCGGCTAACCAGCGTGCAGCAGGTCAGGGCTGAGGCTGCAAAGCAGGGGTTGGGCACTCACCAGGCATATTGTTGTGCCGCTGCGGGCAGAGGTGACATCACGTGGCAGGAGCAGGGCTTGCAGTGGAGCACATTGGTGCACCAGCCTCGTGGTCGGACTGGAGGCAGGACCAAGAGGTAGTCACCACATGCTCCGACTTTCCAGGAGCAGGGCACATGGAGCCAGAAGACAGGCCGGGCAGAAGGCACCAGGGCGGGGCCACACACGGAGGGGCCAAAAGCATGCAGAGGCCGCTGGTCCCAGGTCGCTCCAGTTGACAGGAGTAGGACAGCAAAAAGCTGTGTGGGCCATTGTTCATGGCCGAGAGTTGCGCTTCAGTGATGGGCCGCTGAAGACAGAACAGCAATACTGCAGCCCACGTGGGGAAAGAATGGCCCACCCGTCGCCTGTGTAGTAATCTGGTGCCGCAGCAAAGGCCCAAGAAAAGAGACACACACGCTGAGGTAATTGGTGGTCTTCAAACTGGCCACACCCAGTTCTCCTCAGGCTATTATTAACTTCTTAACCTGTGCATCAGACCGTGACAACACACCTCACGCCCTCAGGGGGTTATCTCATTTCCCCCCTCCCTCTGGCATCTCGCATGCATTCCCCCTGAATAACGACACTACACCAGGGCTAAAAACCCATCGCCACTTCTGTGGTGTACAACGAAGAATCAACTCCAAGAAGAAAGAGTGAGTAGTACACGCTAATTTTCAGCCCTGAACACTAGCCACTCTCCACACCTCATATCTCTCCTCTCCCTGGCTCCAACTGACCACTCTCCGAATCCCTCTCAAATATAACATTCTAATACATGTAATAAGAACCTAAGAACCCAGTCTCACGCATGAGACAAAACCCAGTCTCACACAGGAGACAAAGCAGATAAGAACACAACATCTACGTCCAGGATTTTGTGTTTTCCACTGTTCCAATTGGGTCTCTTTCTTACCAGCACAGACAGTAGATTGTATGAAGTCTGTCCCTTACCACTCAAGTGTCACGGGCATGCCTATTGCAATCCTACCTCCATTCTGTGTATGCTCTTTGAGTGAGAAGCCTACCATGAAAATGCCTATGTCCTGTGCAGACTGACATCATCTTGAAAAGGTGCATGCTGAGCCATAGGCCGCACAACAGCGTCTCCCAAAAAAGAAACGAGTGACCACCTGGCCGTCTTTTAATGGCCTGGCTTTTGTTGTTACGTCCATGTCCATATCTGCCAAGTTTTCTTTTTGCTTATCTGTGAAATATATATGTTTTGTGAGACATGTGGATGGATGACACCTTGCTTGATACCTTATTGTAAGCGGAACAAAGGAGTTACGCCTGGTGCCGGACTATCGGTATCACGGTATCCAGGTAGCCATTAGCACTGATTACAAGGTCTTATCTTTTTTGTGGGCACTGATGTTCTGCAGCCGATGGATGAGACTTGAAAGGGAGTAATTTCTTTCTTTTTTGTAATCCAACTTACACACAATTTGCCCCTCATTTTTTGTAGAAACCCTGACTGTCTCTGAAGATCGGAGTCTACAAAGAGACTAAAATGTGCCTGAAAGCACTACAATGCAACAAAAATAGCAACTTCAAGTAACATTTGTTCTTTCTCACTTTCCCTCTCTACAACTTCAACCTATTCCAGTGCTGATCGATCTGTGGTCTCAATTTTTTAGTACGTGTAAAAGCAGGGAAATGTGACAAAAGGGAAATTAAACCCTCAGACATGATTTATAAAAACAGTAGGGCCCAGAGCAAACTGTGATGCTAAATCCATGACAGCTATCACCTCTGCTTGACTCCGAGTCAACTGAGCTGAACTGGAGTCACGCCTAGCCATGCAGACTGAGCAGAGTGCCTCGAGCAATTTGCCAAAGTAGGGTAGCTAGCAGTCTATATATGTGATTGCATCAGACTTAATTTGAGCCAGTGGTTGCCTGTGGAGCTCACCGACAATCATTTTTGGGGACCGGCACTTATTTTTCCTCATCATACATTTACCGAGAGCAAGGAAGGGTCAAATATTCAAAGGAGAAGAAGGAGTAAGAGAAGGGCAAAAACCCATCGCTAAGGGAGAAAACAGGACCTGCAAGAGTGAAATATAGGGGCAGGGAGTGTCTAGCAAAGAAATAAAGAGGCATGAGGTGGATTGAAGACAAGGTAGCCTTGGTATTCGGCGCACTGACATGTAATAGTGCTGGCTTTAAACTTCTGAGCAGTTCTTTGAGCACCAGCACTCATTTATTTTTACAACTTAAGCCCTGGATTGCATAACCAGTCCAGTGATACGTGGCTCTTGGCAGGGCTGCTTGCCATTAAAACAAGCATTGGCAAAGCCAGTAGGTCGGGCATTGGCCACCAGTGTTTTGGCAATACTTGTTTTGTCATGGTTTTTACAAAACTTCAGCGTTTGGGAAGCTTCCGGGCCATCATTAAACCTAAAGAAATAACAGTGGCTAAAGGCAAAAGTGTTTTTCTGGTCTCAAAAAAAGTACACATTACCATGGTACACCCAGCACTGAAGGAAACTACCTTGTGTGTCGCTGTGCTCCTTGTAAAAGGGCAGCATGACTTAATTAGTAGTGAAGTCAGCCAAAGGTTGAAGTGGGCTAACATTGCCCCTTGATGCATGCTGGAGTGGGCGGAAGAAAAATGTTGATGAATCAATCAGAGACTAATGGATGAAGTCTGGCCGAAATCCTCAATAAGAAACTATGTTATACATACTTTTACTAAAATCAAAAGGTCTTGGCTAACACAGACCTAAAAAAGCCATCAGTCTGGCATTGGCTGCTAGCCTAGCCTTTGAGAAAGAAGGCAAGAAAGAAGGGACAGAAGGAAAGAAGGCAGACTAAAAAGGAAAAAAGAAGGGCAGAAAAGGAGGACAGCAAGGCAAAAATGAAGGAAGGAAGTCAAAGAGGAAGAAAGAATGGGAACAAGGAAACAAGGCAAAAAGAAGGAAGAAGGAAGAAGGAGAGAAAAAGAAAAGAAGGGAACGAGGAAGGAAAGAAGGTGAAAAAGAAAGAAGGAAAGAAGAAAGGAAAGAAGTCAAAAAGAAAATAGGAAAGAAAGGAGAAAAAAGGAAGAAAGAGAAAGAAAATAAAGAAAGAAAGAAGGCAAAAAAGAAAAGAAAGAATGAAGGAAAAAAAGAATAGAGAAGGAAAGAATAAAAGAAAGAAGACAAAAAAGATTAACTAAAGTATTTAAAAAAAGAATAGAAGGCAAAAATGTAGAATGAAGGAAAGAAAACAAAAAGAAAGAAGGACTGAAAAAGGAAGGAAGGCAAAAAAGAAAGAAAGAAGGAAAGCCTGGTAGAAAAGAAACAAGGCAAGAAGGAAAGAAGGCAGAGAAGAAAGAAGAGAAGACAATGGAAAATGTATAAAAGGCAAGAAATAAAGATGTAAAAGAGGAAATGAAAGAAAAAGGAATGAAGGCAAAAAGAAATTAGAAAGAAGGAAAAAATAAGGAAATAAGGCAGAAAAGAAAGAAAGAAGGAAAGAAAGAAGGAAAGTAGGCAAAAAGAAAGAAAGAATGAAAGAAGAAAAAGAAGAAATAAGAAAGAATGAAAAGAAGGAAAGAAGAAAATAGGGAAAGAAGGAATGAAGGAAAGATAAAAGGAAAGAAGGAAAGAAAAAAGGAAACAAAAAGGGATGGCAAAAAAGTAAGAAGGAGAGAAGGGAAGAAGATAAAGTAAGAAAATATGAAATGAATAAAGGAAAGAAAAGGGGAGAAGGCAAAGAAGGAAAGGCAAAAAAGAAAGAAGGAACAAAAGAAGGAGAAAAGGAAAAAGAAGACAAGAAAGAAAGAATGAAAGAAAAACAGACAATGGAAAAAGAAAAGGAAAGAAAGAAAGAAGATGGGAGGAGGAAGGAAAGTGGGTTCACAGTTTAAAATATTGGATGCTAAAAACCAAATACACCCCACGTATGTTTAAATGAAACTGTTACAAGTGTGCTGCAAATTAAACACCATAAAGTTTGTCTTTCTTCCTGGTCCAAGTTCATCATAAAACCATTGGTGAAACAGCATCGAAAAAAGACAAGGGGTCAGATTTTCAAAAAATACATGCAACACAGCACCCAAAGAGGCTGCACTGCGTTGTATGACAGGGAGGGAGCAGGAAAGCAACATATCTACAGAGATATGGCTCTCTCCGCCCCTCTCTCTAGCGCTGGCAATGATTTCAGCTGCCGAGCGCCACACACACACCTTAGCGCCATAGCGCTAGGGTGTGTGTATGAGTCTTGCATATGTTTTGTACAGGATCGGTACCCTTCCTGTACAAAATACCAGGCCTGGACAAGTTTAGAAGCTATTCCCACTTTGTATCTGTGCTGTACAGTGCAGCATGCATGCAAAGTTGTAAAAGAAAGGAGAAATAAAAACATTTTTCCTGTTAACGCCTCCTTTGAAATGGCGTTAACTTTTTGCGCTAAACCCTGTCTACAATTCTTTGTAAATACGGTTTTGCATCAAATGGCATGGGTGGTTGCATTGGAATGCCCATGTACCAACCATGTAACGCCCCCTTGGTGATAAGTAACGCAAAGCAGTGTTTCTCGCTTCTTTGCGCTACTATTAGGGTACATTACAACACAAAACAAGTTTTGCGCTAAAAAGTAAATTCCCCCCAAAAACATTTTGGGGCCTATTACGATGTCGGGCAGTCTCGGAAATGGGACTGACCGACCTCCGGTTGGCGGTCCTGACCACCTGATTATGATGCGACCAAACATTGTTCGGTCGCATTCTGACATTTCCCTTATGGGTGCATGTATTACGTCCGTAAACCGTCCGTAGTACATTCTCCCATAGGGAAATGGGAGGTGGTGTAAATCCCTGCACCCCGTGGCAGGCACCACTAGGTGCCTGCCACTGGGTGCAGGGATTAATGGGGGGCCCAGTAGGTGCCCCCTCTGCCCCAACCAGATGCTGCAGAGGCAAGGGGGCCCTGCTAGGGGCCCCAATACTCTCTCTCCAACAGGCTTTCCATGTCAGAAAGCCCGACATGGAAAGCCTGCCTGAGACCGAGTATCGTAATCCCAAGGGCGGAAAGGCCACCCTTTGGGATTACGAGCCGTCCTCTGACTGGCCGACGGGCTCCTTGAGCCCGTCAGCAGCTAGCCGGAATGACCGGCCAGTTTAATTTCCGACCGCCAGCATTGTAATGCGGCGGTCGGAAATTTAACTGAGATGCGGCCCGTAAAGGCTCCAACCAACGGTCGGAGCCTTTCCAGGCCGCATCGTAATCGGCCCCTTTGTCTTAGTTAGTGTCACCTTTGTAGTGCTAACCTAGTACAAAATGTTTGAAAATCTACCCTAAGAACTGATAAAGCTGGAATCTGCTCTGTGCTCACTTTAAATGTGTCCCACTATCACATCAGGCAACACTGACACTAAAGAAAACTCCTTGTGTGCAAGTGTCCACCTTGTGAATGAACAAGATGCAGTCACTCAAAGTGATGTTAAACAGAGACTTAAGCAAGCTGACCCATTGTTCTATGCTCTATGCTTAGTGGGCAGAAGCACAATGGGAATGACACAATAACAGATCAATGGGTGAAAAGAGGTGGCTGAAAGTCCCTTTAAGTAAGTTTAATATACATGTCATTTTTGTAAAATCAAAAGGTTCTGGCTAACGCTAGACTTAAGGGAAATGCAGTGTTATCTGATATATTGCACAATTTGAAACATTGATGTAAAACAGGAAACACATGAAATTACTTTAAAAGTATGTAAGAGCAGTTTCATTTCGAAATGATTATTAAAGTAAACAGAGGGGTAGTTGCGTGGTGCAAAAGAATAGTGTGCATTGTACACAAATGCTTTTTCACCTACGAGCACTTGGCCCTGCCAGACTAGCAAAGCTTAAACAAATGTAGGACATTGTTTCAGAGAAAAGTGGCAACCCTAGCGCATAACCACGCCTCAGCGAGTTCAACAGTTCACGCCATGTAAATGCACATAAGCCTGACCACTACACCAATCAAAATGCATAGCACTTGTTATTACTTTAGATATTCTTGATGAGCACGTCATAGCACAGTTGTTGCTCTCAGTAAGCGATGTAAACAGCACAGGTCACCAGAACCCAATTTAATGGTACTCAACCTGCAGACCTCGAAAAGATGGTAGGTTGAGTTGGCCCTGCTAGGATTTTTATTCATGAACTGCAGGTCACAGCAGATGTCTGCAGCAAGCATTCAGTTTACTTAACCCGCTTGTCAGCTAGGGTAACCACACTAGAGATTCCATTTTTTTCAGGATGAATTCTAATGCACTCCAGTCTAAAAACTGAGAAGCATAAATAAGCTTCTTATTACAGCTCTGAAATGGGAGCCATACTGTGCAATATTCAGGTATTCCGCTTTGAATCGCGAGGGCGGGGACGAGGGGGCGAATTTTAGAAGAAATAAAAAGTGCTTTTAAATGCAATGGTGCGCTAAAGCATGTGGCAGGTCCTTGGCTGTCTCAACTCTTCAAAGTAATCTGTTCTGTGCAGATGTCTACACTTTTGTGTTTTTTAAGTGGATAAGAGGTTATCTATTAGCAAAATTGCTGAGGTTAAAACGAGGTCTCGAGTTCTAATTCTGGTTTTGGGAAGTGGCCACACATTGTGTGCTTTATATCTAATCACTTAATTTCCCGATTCCTTTGTAAATATGTGTAACGCACTTTCATTGTTTGTCGCCATAGATCACCAACCACCTCAACCACTAATCGATGTAATAGTTCTGCTGCCGTTAATCAAAAATCCCATTCACAAAGCTTGCAGTAAAAAATAAAACTAAATCTGTTCCGCTATGCAGAGGGTAAAACAACAATTCAGCTCCCCATCCCACCCCTCAACTTGTGTTGGAAAAGTGGGAGGGGTGGTTGAAAGGTGAGGGGGATGAGAGAAAGGAGGGCCATGAGAAGAAAAACAGACAAAATATGCACGAGTGTGTTTGACTCATATTACCTCCTCCTCCGTCTTCCTCTCACAGTCCTTACGTATGAGTTTATCTCCATTCATGCAGAACCTAATGCCAAAACTTGACTTTTCCTTCCTAATCCAAAATGCCCCAATACTTATGAGTACAAATACAAAACTTCCTGGGAAGGACCTCCTTTTTCTTTTTTCTGCAGTCGATTACCATCTTGACTACAGGTATGTATGCTTTTTCTTTTCTTTTTTGTTAAACCTACTTTTGCGGTTTTTATTATGTTTTGATGATCGCGCTTGTATGCGGGGCATACATGATCACAGGGGCATCTGTGGTTTGCTGCAGCTTGTGACGGTCTCAGGGATATATATATATATTTTTTTTTTACTTTTTCTTTTTTAATTCCAAATTAATTGTGACTGACGCCAACGATGGGGTAGAGTGCACAGACTTTTGTCTGCATCGGTGTGTGGCGGTTTTGGTGGAATCGGCAGCTGCGTGGCATCTGCCTGATTCTAAAATGGCACCTCCATGCTTGCTAGCGGATGCATCCTTGCGCTTCTGCCTGTCCCTTTGCAATGGGTGGGTCGTGCGCTGAGGCGAGGGCAGTGTTGTCCTGGAAACCAGCCGGCTTTTTCAGTAAATCCTTTCCTGTGCCGGTCTGGTTTTTGTTCTTGCGGTTGCCTCGCTGGATTTCTGTGATCGATTGCTGTTTTTAGTTACATTTTGCTGGTATAATTGTTCTGCTGGAGACTTTGGTTATTCCAGTACTATGAGTGATTCGGAGGACACTCCTGTAGTGGCTGGACCGTCTGCTGGGGTTGCAGTAACCCCTGATTTCCAGGCCATTATTGCAGCAGCTGTGGAGGCTGTTTTTCATGCCAGGCTGTGTTTCATGCCAGGGAGGGGCCACCTCCTCCTAAGATTCCGTGGATGGATTCTTCTGTGGAAGGGGATGATGAGGACCTTAAGGGCCGTTTTGTGCGGGCACAGATTTGGACCATAATAATGCAGCATGTTTGGGATTATTTGGGCTATGCAGCTTCTGCTCAAGCACCAGTTAATGATGACTTTTTCTCACAGTATCAGCGTGCTGAACCAGAATCTTTGCCCTTGCATGCTACTGATAACGCTGATCCTTATCTTATCTTTTCTAAGGATCCTCAGGTCGCCAGGATCTTTTTACCTGCTGAATAGTGTGAAGGGAAGAAAATCTTTTCAGTTATGCAATCATCTCTTCTTCAGTCTATTTCTCCTACAAACACCACTGACTCTGAATTTAGTTTTGTGGGTTTATTACAGCCAAGAATAACTGCACGTGCAAGCACCTCAACACGAGGTTAAAGAAATAGATGGGCACTAATACAAATAGCATCCTACGCAGGAGTCTCATCCGACTCAGGATGAGAAGAATCGTTAACTCCAGAAGTATTAGACAAGCAATAACAGCTCCAATCTCTGTTATTCCTCATTTATCTAAACAAGCAGAAAAATCCCTTGACTGTCCCTACTCTACTCTAAGATGACATACCTACTTAACGAATTTCCCAGGCAAGAGTACGAAAAAGGTGTCAGCTGTGAAGACTTCCTAAGAAGTGCACTCACTTAGTATTTAAGCTCAGATTTTAGATGCTCCTTCACCAAATCCCTCTCTGTCCTTCTCTCTGATCTCTCCTACCTCTTCTCTGCCCTCCACCCTCGGGGCACTATCCCTAATACAAAACCCAATACAATTGAACACGCCTTTTGTCACGCCTCTTTGGCCAGGTCTTCTTTCTTGTACTTTTCCATCGAAACGGTTACTTCATCCTGGACGGTTGCGATGACCTTGAGTCCCAGGCACCTTCTCCGCTTAAAGTATCATCCCTAAATTCCATTGCACTCCCATTTCCATGCCTCTCATCGCTCTAACTTATGAAACAAAGAGCCAGTCTTTAACTAACGAGGCATGTGTCCTTGCACCTGCAACAGAAGATACGTTCAACAGAAACCCTCTACTGTGCTAATTAAATCTAATTTCGGTGCCCAGAGAGCCTTTCCAAGAGAACCTTCTCTGCCTGCAAAATAAGCTAACATAAGAACAAACAGGCCTTTTCCCTAGCGTATATGCAGTCAGGCCTTTACATTTGTTAAACACACAAATCATAATCACTCCTATAAACCTTTGATTCATTACATTTCATATGCGAAAAATGAACTACACGTACAACTTATATGGTACACGTTTAAACTACTGCAGCTCGATTACACATGGGCTGATTCATCTTATGCATTGGTTTACACATGATTCAGTTAAGCATTACATTTGCATGATTAAAATAGCACAATTACATTTCTTATTCATTCTGATAACTTCGGTTTATAACTACATTTTACTAGCCATTCATGGATATATAGCTGGGTATATGCGGGTGCGTGCTATCAGTGATTATGATGCACCCCTACAATTTCACAAGAACATGGCGCTCTATCAGTTCCCCCTTTGATGACTCCTGTCATCACATTTTATTCAACTCCCTTGGAGAAAGAACCGACCTAAACAGAACTCGTTGCCATTTTCCCTGATCTGTGATTCTCCATTCTCTTGAGTCTCTGATATTGACTGTCCCGCAGTCTAGCCATTCTCGTCTCATTTTCTCTCAGAGCTCTCTCAACTCGGCCTGCTCGATACCACTTGAAAGCTTTGATCAGACCCCACAGGCAAACCACACAAACCACTACGTTAAGGAGAGGTCTCAGATCATAGCCAAGGAATCCCTTTCCCAAATTCGCAAACCAGCTTCCCACTTGACCAAATCCTTTGCCAACCTTCTCCCAAACTCCCTCTTCAGTCAAGTCTGCTATCTTCGTGTGAATAGTAGTGATGTTACTTATATATTTCTCCAGATCCTTGCTGTGGTCTGGTATATAAGTACAGCACTCTTGAACCCTCAATAATTTACAGACTCCGCCCTCTTTTGCCAGTAAGACATCCAAAGCAAGGCGGTTCTGCAAAACCATTGTCCTTATCGACAACATCTCCCCCTCCACTAGTACCAACGATTTTGCTGTGTTCATTGATAGTTCGTCTATCACAGTCGCCAGTCTCCGAATCTTCTCATCATTCAAGATCACCCCCAAACTTGGTATCATTGCTCCAAAGATATCTCCCACTACGACCCCTGCACTCGCACCTCTTCTCACTCTTGAATGCTTTCCACCTTCCAAAAGTTCCAAATCCTCTGTATGGTAAATCTTTGGAAATATTATTCCCAAGTAACATGTACCATACCAGTTCGCAGGTAACCTCACATAAGCATTCCTTCCACACACAAAATACACCGTAGGTATCACTTGTACAGGGCCCTGGAGAAAGTTCTTAGCCACATCTGCCATAGTGAAAACATGATCACACGTACTCTGTCCCACAGGAACCTTTTCATAGTAGGTCTGATATCGTCTCACACACAGCTTTCCCCTCTGCTCTTTGTCCAAAGCTATAGGACCATAACTTCCTTTTGTCCGGTGCAATTTTTCCTCATCTGTCCAATCCACCCTACTATGCCCCGTGTCTCGTGTCTCTGTCAATTTTCTATACCTATCTTCTACCTGATCTACAAACTTTTTCTCTACATCTGATAATGAGCACGTCAAATTATGTCGGTGGGCATATGCTGTGTCCAATTCCAAAGACGGTATGAAGAACTTATTAAGTCTATCCTCTGATTTATAGTAGTCGTACTTATTCAAATGTTTGTAAGCTGGGACTTCAGGAAGCACTGCATCATAATTGGAAAAGAAATACTCAAACTGATCTCTTTCGTAAAATATACTAAGCAAAAGACTACATGAAATTCCATATGTCAATGGAAGATGGTGATATCTAATACCCTCATCCACTGAAGCAGGCAACTGCATACATACATAACAATCTTTCGCATCCATCGCATCCACATACTCGTATAGCAGCTTGGAGTAAGCGTTAAGCTTAAAATCACTTCTAGACAAATCTACATGCAATCTACGACTCTCTTCTATCAGCAAAGCCTTGTCAGCTCCTATGTTTACCTCTTTTCGACTAGGTGTGGTAGGTGTCGGTGTCCCTGGCACCCCCTGCACTGCTAGCTCATGTGGAACCGTATATGAGACTACAATTACTACGATTATAGAAACTATCACAACCCCTATAAGTATGCCTACAATCATTTTAGATCTACGATTTGGATCTCCAACCTCCATGATTTCAAAAGTTCTCAAAAATTTCTTGGTTTCAGCAATGAACACTCAAAAAGTCTTTGTGTCCTCCACTCGTGACTTGCTTACCAGCTCGAGCAACTTTGAAACCTCTGGAAATCCCCTTATCGGCCACAGTCTTATTTACATAGTCCAGAAAAAGACTTCCCTAACTTTCGTTCCTCTTCGGTGGAAAGTCCCTAAGTTTACTCTTCTTCCACTCGGACCTAGGTTATCTTCTTCTTTTAGACTTTTATTTACACAGGTTATATTTCATCCATGATAAGATCATTAGTGAGCACTTCCAGAACGTGATACAAAAGTTCAAGACGCAGGATTATCATTTCATGTGAAGACGGCTCAAACCCAAAAGACGGAAATTCGAGTCGATGCAAAACCAGTTGACGGACTTTACTCAGAAGAGGGGATTCGGAACGGTGAGGGTCAGTATTCCTTCGACTTCGAGCCCTGGCAACAACAGCACCACCTTCACTACCACATTCGGGCTCTTGCTGACCACCTGCACAGACCTCAGTCTCCCCGTGCTCACTACCCCCTGCATCAGTCACTGTGTAGGTCCACTCAGGGGTAGAGTATCTCCGGCAGGGTACTCTTGTTCTCTTCGACCTTCTCTGGCCCGCTTGATTCTGCTCTTCGTCACTTGCTTCCGTCTCAGACGTCTCGGACACTGGAGCAAGATCTCTTTCGGGTGCCAACCTTAGATTCAGTCGCCTCTGTCTTTCAGGCCAACCTTCCTCAGTTCTGGTCGTTCTTCCGCCTTCCCCTGCTATACCCAGTGCACCACTTCCTCCTTCTGCTGAATCTGACTCTTCTCCACCCACTGCACCACCTCTGTCTTCTGAGTCAGAGTCGGGGTTCGAGCTGTCGAAACCCCCCTCAGCTTGTTCTAGTGCACCACCAGCTGCGTCAGCGACCCTTACAGCTTGACTTGTCCTCTCCTGTGGCCCTGCCACATCAGCTGGATTTTCATTTATGAGAGGAGCTGTTTCTTCCAAGGGTGCTGAAACTCTGCGGGTATGGGAGGCATGTACCCAGTTCGGCAATCCTCCACACTTCACCGCTGTGTTCGTGACCAGTATCACCTGGTACGGGCCTCGCCACCGAACATCCAAACAGCTCTTCCTCACGTGCTTTCGGACAAGCACCCAGTCACCCGGACACAGGTCGTGGCATAGATCACTCGAGGCTGGAACAGCTGCAGCTTGCACCTGCTGGGACACAGAACGGACCACATCAGATAGTCCTTTACAGTAATCGAGAATCAAGTCATCAGTGATGTTTATCAAAGCTGTAGCTGGTACTGCTGGCAACCGCATTGCCCTTCCCATTAATATCTCATGGGGGACAATCCAGTCCTCCTATCTGGGACACTTCGCATGCTCATCAGTACAAGCGGCAAAGCGTCAGGCCATTTCAGGGATGTTGATGAACACATTTTTGCCATCCGGGCTTTCAAAGTTCCATTAACCTGTTCCACCATCCCAGAAGCCTCTGGTCGGTAACTGCAATGGAGTCTCTGATCAACATTCAATGCAGCACAAAGTAACTTCATGATTTCACTGTGGAAGTGTCTTCCTCTATCCGATTCCAAAGAGGTTGGGATCCCGAATCTCGGGATGAGCTCCCTCAACAATAATTTAGCCACTGTGAGAGTGTCACACCAGCGTGTTGGGTAAGCCTCCACCCATCGTGAGAATACGCATACCAGCACCAAGATGTACCTCAACCCATTACACTTAGGCATTTCCACGAAATCTAACTGTATTCTATTGAAGGGCCCTCCTGACCTCCCAATGTGACTCAATGTGACTACTGTTTTCTTTCCAGCATTCATCTGTTGACATGTAACACACCTCTGACATACTGTTTCAGCCATTGCGCGAAATCGTGGATTATACCATGTCTGTCTAAACACACGCATCATTGCATCTCTACCAAGGTGTGCCGGTCCATGTATCAGTCTCGCCATCGGACTTAGCAGATTCTCTGGTAATACAGCTCTCCCATCACTGGAGACCCAAACATCCACTTCCCCTCTTTCACACCCTGCTTTGATCCATCCATTCCGTTCCTGATCTGAAACTTCATCCTGCAGTCGCTTGAGCTCCTCCCAAGTGTCTGCCATGGCTAACATCATGTTGAGCTCGGTTCTTTCTTGGCTCTCTCCTGTGTAACCCTCTGTAAATATGCATCCCTGTTCTGCACAGAAGCGGGCAACTTCGTCCGCATAATTATTTCCCAACGACACAAAATCCTCCCCCTTTCCATGTGCAGTACACTTGACAACTGCGATTTCCCTCGGACATTGCAATGCATGTAACAGTTGTCTTACGTGTTCTCCATTCCTAATGGGTGATCCAGATGATGTCAAAAACCCCCTCTGGGACCATAACTGTCCGAAATCGTGTACCACACCAAACCCATATTGGCTGTCTGTGTTGATCATGATTCGAATTTTATCAGCGGCCAAACAGGCACGAGTCAAAGCAATGATTTCAGCTACCTGCGCGGAGCGTACTCCTTCAAGGCAAGCAGCCTCAACCACCCCGGAAATGGTACATACAGCAAATGCTGCTCTTAGTTGGCCGACACTGTCTCTTAGACATGAACCATCGACAAAGAAAATTTCATCTGGGTCAGTCAGTGGTTCATCGACAATGTCAGGTCTCGGTTTGGTGCAGAGTTCAGTCACGTCAAGACAATCATGGTCCGCACAATCTTCATCATCTGCATTCGGTATAGGCATTAATGTCACAGGGTTTAAGACGGAGCACCTTTTCAGAGTCACATTCTCTGCAGCGAGTATGACTTGCTCATACCTCGTTAACCTGTTATTCGTTAGGTGCTGCGTCTTAGTCCTGGTCATCAACAATTCAACCGAGTGTGGCACATATACAGTCAAAGGATGACCCATTACAATGCTTTCACATCTTTCAATGCTGACACCTGTTGCAGCAACGGATCTTAGACATCCAGGCAACGCAGAAGGTACTGGATCTAGAGTAGCTGAAAAGTAGGCAACTGGTCTACGGACACCTCCATGGTTCTGAGCTAAGACTGCTAATGCACATCCTTCTCTCTCACAACAGAACAACGAAAAGGCCTTGTTGTAAACAGGCATTCCCAGAGCTGGGGCACTACACAACTCCTCTCTTAGTTTTAGGAATGACATCAAGCACTCCTCGTCCCATGGTACCGGATCACTCACATCCTTGTGCGTAAGCCTCTGTAAAGGCTTTGCTCTCAAGGAAAAGCTAGGTATCCATTGCCGACAATAGCCGACCATTCCCAAAAACATCCTGACTTCCCTCTGTGTGGTAGGCACTGCCATGTTCATTATTGCCTCAATTCGATCTGGTGACACCTTCCTCTTGCCTTTTTCTAATCTATGTCCCAAGTACTGTACCTCATTCAAACAGTACTGCAACTTATTTGGAGACACCTTGTGCCCGTTTTCTGCTAAATGGTTCAACAGGGCTACCGTGTCTATCCTGCAAGCATCTTCCGTTTCTGAGGCAACAAGCAAATCGTCTATGTATTGCACGAGAACTGAGTTCTGTGGCAATACAAGACTCTCGAGATTCTTTTTCAGGATCTGATTAAAAATCGATGGGCTTTCTGTATACCCTTGAGGGATACGACACCATGTTAACACACGATTTTCCAGCCGGAATGCAAAAAGAAATTGGCTTTCCTCAAGGAGCGGTATCGAGAAGAATGCTTGACACAAGTCAATGACAGTAAACCACTCGGCTTCGCATGGTATCTGAAACAGTATCACTGATGGATTCGGTACCACTGGACAACAAGGGACCACTATCGTGTTGACCTTTCGCAGGTCTTGCACGATCCTGAATTTCCCGCTCGGTTTCTGTAGTCCCATTATAGGTGAATTACATGGGCTACCTCTGATCTCTTTCAGAATGCCTTTTTTTATGAAAGTCTCGATCACAGGTTTAATCCCTGCGATCGTTTCAGGCGACAGATTGTACTGAGGCGTTCTAGGGAACTCAACATTCTGTTTCACCTGGATCTGCACAGGTTCAACCCCTTTGATTAGTCCTATCTCTTCTCCTGTGAAGTCCCACACCTCAGGTGACACGGTATCTCTCAAATCCGGTGGAAGTTCCTCCACGGTCACCATTGGATACAAGTCTATACACAGATGCTGATTAGCAACTTTAAAAGTAGCATCATCGTCCCTCGTCTGAACCTCCACTCCCTTAGGCGTGCAATAAATCGTACAATTCAACTTACATAACAGATCTCTTCCCAGAAGGCAAACTGGACTCGTATCGCACACCACAAACTGATGTCTAGTTTGGAAGGAACCTATCCTCACTGGAATTGGTTCGGTCAGCGGGCTGTTTATTCTTTTGTTCGCTACTCCAACAACTTGGATCGATTGTCCAGAGAGGGGTAGGTTGGGGACTACTGCTGATCTTACAGTAGACCAGGTAGCACCAGTGTCAACCAAAAGCGTGGTAGGATGACCATCAATGTCTGCCTCCACAAAAGGTCCTCTCTGGTCTACCTCCAAGACTGCTCCAATTGTGCAGTCTTCCTCCCCCCTCAGGCACCGTCATGATAATGGGTCGGGGATATACTCATCATACCCTTCGAAAAGGGGCATCTGCTGGTAAGTTCGTATTCCGTGCGGGATCCTTGGTGGCTGTGGGACCTGCACTTGTTGGTTATGTGTCCCCCCTTTGATCGATCTGGGCCTCATTACAGTATTGACTACCTCCGTCACAGGTGCCTGAACCCCTTCTACCTCCTGCTGCACTTGGTTGGCTGGGTTCAAGGGGCACTCGTGCTTCCAATGCCCGATCTGGTGACAAAGATGACACGCAGTGGTCTTCTTCAGTGTCGCCACATCCACCCCCGTCTTGGGATCTATAGGTTTCCCCTTTCCCTGTCCTTGCCCATTCTGGTTCCCTTGGTAATTTCCTTGTCTTCTCCCTAAGGTTCCTCCACTAGGCTGGCCCTGAGCTGTCTGCATCTGGACGAGCATCAATTTGTCCTTTAGCTTACGATGCTTCGAGTCCACCTCATCGCTACAATACCTCGCATACCGCAAGATTTCATCTACCGGCTTGTTCTGCCAACAGATCAAATGATGCTGTATCATGAGGCTGACTTCTGGTCTCAGGCCTAACACAAATTTTGAGACAAACTGTCCCATATCCTTGGGGTCCAATGCATCTAATCCACTATACTGTTTAAAAGCTTGCAAAAGTCTTTCGTAATATTCATGCACTGTTTCTTTAGGTTCCTGCACAGTTCGGTCTATCTTGACCCAATCTATATCTTGAGGCGAAATCTTCAGTTTCAACCAAGTAATCACTTGCTTGAACTTTTTCATAACCAGGGGTGACGGACCATTCGTGACAGCATCCCTTTCAGGTTCAACAGTCAGCCACTCAACGGCGATTTTACAAGCTGTCCACAAATCTCCCGGCACCACTATGTCAAACAAGGTGTTCAAATCAGTCCAAGGCACCTTTGAGATTTTAACAAACCGCTCAACCTGTTTGTACCACTCTACGGGTTTCTCCCTCAGCCGAGGAAAGTCATTTGTAAATGCAGCCAAGTCTCCTCTACTCCACAGTACATATACGTACCCTCCGTTCTGTACTTCCCGTAAAGGAAAGTTACCAACACCCGTTGCCCCCCCCCCTCCGGAGGCGGCGTTTCTCCCACAATTTTCTTTGCTATTTTCTTCTTTGACCACCTTTCCTCCCATTTGTCCAACAAGTTCCATATCCGCATCCCTACTATCAGATCTTTAGTATGCGTCCTTAATCCTGTGATTCTTTTCTCCTCCAGTTCCTGATCACTATATTGCAACCTATGTGGTCCTTGCAATGTTTTTGTTTTATTCAAGTCTACCTCATATCTCCTGGCTAATGCCGTCAATTTCTCATGCGCTATCCTTGCTTTCCGAGTTACATCTTTTGCTATGAAAAGCAGCTCATCTGACCCGTAAATTTCTATTCTTTCCAAAGGCAGACTTCCGCTTATCATTTCGTCTACTTCTGCTTTTAATCTTACTACGTCCAGCAGCCTTGCCTGTACTGCACTCTTTAGTATTTCTCGACAAGCTGCGCCATTCTGCTCATCATAGTCACCACTTTGTTCTTGTGACCTGCTCTCTTCTATCGTGTTCCTGAAGCTTGGTCTGGTTTCGGAAATTTCTCGTTCCCTGTCACCTGGCATTCTATCACTTTGGGTTCTTACTGTTGGTGTCCACATCCTCAAAGCTGACTTAGATTCGTGCAAAGATCTTGGTCTGACTGGTCTCTCCTCCTCCTGTCTAAAAGAGGAGTCTGGAGTGGCTGGTAATGGCGTACTTGTGTCTAATGGCTTTGGGAAGTGAACCACTTGTACTCCGAACCCATTCCCACTAGCACTGGTTCCTTCTTCTCCTCCCATCTGTACTGAACTTCCTTCTCTTACTCGGTCTGGGTCATATACCGGTACTATAGGGCCAATGGTAACCGGTACTGTCAGGGAGTCCGGTAATCGGGTATTTCCAATGGAAGACTGTGTTGCCGCTCCCTCTGTTCCTGTGGAAATTCTTCCCACTACCCTCATGTTAGTCTGATTCTGCGTCTCACCAGTTTCTACTGCTGAAGTTGGTTTTCCCTCTTCTGAATCTGGATTAAATGGAGGTGGTCTCTCTGCTAGCAACCTATCTAACAGACTGTCATCTGTATCACTGTCGTCCTCCTCAACTCTTGTTATTTTCCCATTTTTTATTAGCAGTGGGTACAACCTATCTCCTTCGATCGTTTCCACTCTCCACCTTTTCTCCAGTGCATCCCACCTCGCATATTGAAAGGCCCTGATCGATTTCTTCACCCTTTCCTGGCTCTTATCTCTTTTCCGGTCATACGCTGCCCTAATCCATGCATGTATCGCCTCAAATTGTGTCGGTCTAGGCAGTGGTCGTAAAGAAGCCATTATAGTCTTTAGCTGGTACAACACCTCTAACCTGAAAGTGCCATAGCGTGGGAAAGTCAATTCTCCTTCCCCTTCTGTCATTTTATGCCAGTTCTCAAGCCAAATTATGGTATGCAATCCTACATTTGTAGCCATATAATGTGCCGGTGTATCCTCGGGAGGGGCTTCCTCTCCACCCCGAGTAACCACATGTCTGTCACCTCTGCAAAGTTCGCGTAAAACTTTAAAACATTTCATAGTAAAGCAGATATCTGTTCGCACCCAATATTTTGTTTTCGCTTCCTGGTTCAATCCACCAATGCCAGCGCGGCTCACACCAACCGGCCTATCGCAGCGCGGCACTGTCTGACGTCACTCTTCCTCCGCTCGCAGCAGTTCCCCTCCTTGCTAATTCTCTCGTTCTCGTTCGCACATGTCTCAATCACACTCTGAAGCAACAGTCCGTACTACCGAACAATTACCTCTCTGACTGTCGGTCCTCCAATGACCGATCAGCCTCTTGAAATTGTTGACCTCAATCTGGCAACTGTCTGTCCGCGAACGACCGGACAATCACCTTTAATACAATCGATAGGATTCAACCGTTCTAAATTCTGCACACAACAACCCACGACCAGCATCAGTTATTCACACACTCACACATTTGTTCCCTATCCTCAGTGGTTTGATCAATGACGTCTCGTGATCCCCACCATCTCTGGTCAACAATCTCTATTCTGGGTGTCTTCTACACCACAATATCTCTCGGCCCCGCGCGCGCTCACGGTCCGATCCTCAATCACACGACTCTCATTTCAACTCCGCAAAACATCACACAACAATTAAACACCGCAATCTAACAAGCATCACCCTGTTCATACTCACTCTACCACGAACTGCTACTTCCGCCGCACCGACTCTCCGTCAGTTTTCAGCGACCACCATCGTCCTCCTCTTGCGATCCACTGGATCACCATCACTGGGGTTCTATGGGGCAACTAATCCCTTATCCTAATCTAGATCTCCCCTTACTATCAGAGGAAACCATCCTACTCTGCTACCAACTGATAATGCTGATCCTTATCTTATCTTTTCGAAGGATCCTCAGGTCGCCAGGATCTTTTTACCTGCTGAATAGTGTGAAGGGAAGAAAATCTTTTCAGTTATGCAATCATCTCTTCTTCAGTCTATTTCTCCTACAAAGACCACTGACTCTGAATTTAGTTTTGTGGGTTTATTACAGCCAAGAATAACTGCACGTGCAAGCACCTCAACACGAGGTTAAAGAAATAGATGGGCACTAATACAAATAGCATCCTACGCAGGAGTCTCATCCGACTCAGGATGAGAAGAATCGTTAACTCCAGAAGTATTAGACAAGCAATAACAGCTCCAATCTCTATGTTATTCCTCATTTATCTAAACAAGCAGAAAAATCCTTTGACTGTCCCTACTCTACTCTAAGATGACATACCTACTTAACGAATTTCCCAGGCAAGAGTACGAAAAAGGTGTCAGCTGTGAAGACTTCCTAAGAAGTGCACTCACTTAGTATTTAAGCTCAGATTTTAGATGCTCCTTCACCAAATCCCTCTCTGTCCTTCTCTCTGATCTCTCCTACCTCTTCTCTGCCCTCCACCCTCGGGGCACTATCCCTAATACAAAACCCAATACAATTGAACACGCCTTTTGTCACGCCTCTTTGGCCAGGTCTTCTTTCTTGTACTCTTCCATCAAAACGGTTATTTTATCCTGGACGGTTGCGATGACCTTGAGTCCCAGGCACCTTCTCCGCTTAAAGTATCATCCCTAAATTCCATTGCACTCCCATTTCCATGCCTCTCATCGCTCTAACTTATGAAACAAAGAGCCAGTCTTTAACTAACGAGGCATGTGTCCTTGCACCTGCAACAGAAGATACGTTCAACAGAAACCCTCTACTGTGCTAATTAAATCTAATTTCGGTGCCCAGAGAGCCTTTCCAAGAGAACCTTCTCTGCCTGCAAAATAAGCTAACATAAGAACAAACAGGTTTTTTCCCTAGCGTATATGCAGTCAGGCCTTTACATTTGTTAAACACACAAATCATAATCACTCCTATAAACCTTTGATTCATTACATTTCATATGCGAAAAATGAACTACACGTACAACTTATATGGTACACGTTTAAACTACTGCAGCTCGATTACACATGGGCTGATTCATCTTATGCAATGGTTTACACATGATTCAGTTAAGCATTACATTTGCATGATTAAAATAGCACAATTACATTTCTTATTCATTCTGATAACTGCGGTTTATAACTACATTTTACTAGCCATTCATGGATATATAGCTGGGTATATGCGGGTGCGTGCTATCAGTGATTATGATGCACCCCTACAATTTCACAAGAACATGGCGCTCTATCAGTTCCCCCCTTTGATGACTCCTGTCATCACATTTTATTCAACTCCCTTGGAGAAAGAACCGACCTAAACAGAACTCGTTGCCATTTTCCCTGATCTGTGATTCTCCATTCTCTTGAGTCTCTGATATTGACTGTCCCGCAGTCTAGCCATTCTCGTCTCATTTTCTCTCAGAGCTCTCTCAACTCGGCCTGCTCGATACCACTTGAAAGCTTTGATCAGACCCCACAGGCAAACCACACAAACCACTACGTTAAGGAGAGGTCTCAGATCATAGCCAAGGAATCCCTTTCCCAAATTCGCAAACCAGCTTCCCACTTGACCAAATCCTTTGCCAACCTTCTCCCAAGCTCCCTCTTCAGTCAAGTCTGCTATCTTCGTGTGAATAGTAGTGATGTTACTTATATATTTCTCCAGATCCTTGCTGTGGTCTGGTATATAAGTACAGCAATCTTGAACCCTCAATAATTTACAGACTCCGCCCTCTTTTGCCAGTAAGACATCCAAAGCAAGGCGGTTCTGCAAAACCATTGTCCTTATCGACAACATCTCCCCCTCCACTAGTACCAACGATTTTGCCTGCAAAATAAGCTAACATAAGAACAAACAGGCCTTTTCCCTAGCGTATATGCAGTCAGGCCTTTACATTTGTTAAACACACAAATCATAATCACTCCTATAAACCTTTGATTCATTACATTTCATATGCGAAAAATGAACTAACGTACAACTTATATGGTACACGTTTAAACTACTGCAGCTCGATTACACATGGGCTGATTCATCTTATGCAATGGTTTACACATGATTCAGTTAAGCATTACATTAGCATGATTAAAATAGCACAATTACATTTCTTATTCATTCTAATAACTGCGGTTTATAACTACATTTTACTAGCCATTCATGGATATATAGCTGGGTATATGCGGGTGCGTGCTATCAGTGATTATGATGCACCCCTACAATTTCACAAGAACATGGCGCTCTATCACTACCATTTGCCAGGAGCTGATGAATGAATAGAACTATGTGGAAAAGCAGTCTTTTCCTCGTTTCCTTTTGACACGTCACCCTTTCGGATAAGTTTGGTGAGGCGTTCCCAGCATCTGTTAAAATTGATAACATTATGACTGGGTTGTCCACCCAAGGAACTGTGGTGTCAGAGGATGCTTTGCCCTCTGCTGCTGTTGACAAGAAGGTGGAAGGGACAGTAAAATGGGCCTATATCACTTCTAACTTTGCAGTCCATGCGAATGCCTACTCCACTTATGCTATTCAGTCCCTCCTTAAAGACTTCCATTCTTTGGCAGAGAAGGTGCAGGAGGGTGTGGATTTCTCTGCCCTATTTTTTTTTTGGAACAGCAAGTGTGGTTTCTTTCAGATGTCACATTTGACAATCTCTGTGCATCTGTAGCAGCTTCGAGTGCAGCAATTGCGGCCTGTCGCAACTTCTGGATGTGCTCTTGGAAGGCGGATGCTGCTCAGAAGGCAGTCCTCTTGAAACTTACTTTTACAGGTTCCAAGGTGTTTGGCAGTGACTTGGAGGAGATGATTAAGAAGTCTGCTAAGAATAGGAAACTGGTTACTCCAGTCACCAAAGGCAGAGGTTTTGGATACAAGCGGGCTTATTCCGTTGGGGGTAAGGCTCTGCAACACCAGTGCTTTCAAGGCAGGGGTCATCACCGGGGCACCTCTAATGCTGACAAATCCCAGTACTCTTCAGCTGCCACATCCTCTACCACCCCTCCAAAGGAATTGACTGCTCCAGGTTTTGTTCAGTAGGGGGGAGTCTACAGTTCTTTCAAGACATTTGGACTCGTACAATTTCAGATGCATGAGCCGTCCAAGTGGTCTCAGATGGAGACAGGGTAAATTTCAGCGACACTCCTCCACGCCTTTTTTTCCAGACTCCTGCTCCTTGCTCCTCAGAGAGTTTGGCTGCACTACTCCAGGGGATTCAGTTACTGCTTAAGAAGGCTGCTACCATTCCTGTTCCTCCTGGGGAGATTTTCTATGGTTATTATTCCCTGCTTTTCCTGGTGCAGAAGGAATCAGGGGAGTTCCATCTTGTGCTAGGCCTCAAGAGGTTCAATCAGTACATCCCTCGTGTCTTTCACGATGGTGTTTTTCCATTTGATTCTACCTTTATTACGGAAGGGAGAGTTCCCCACCTCTGTTGATCTCATGGATGCCTACCTCCATGTCCTGGTGCATCAATCTCAACAGAAGTTCCTCAGGTTTGCTGTCCCGAACAGCCAGTACCAGTTCTGGGTCATGCCTTTGGGTTGGCGTCTGTCCTATGGGTGTTTACCAAGCTTTTAGCACCATTGGTGGGTATTTTACATTCCGAAAGTGTCCAGCTCTTCCCTTATCTGGATGACTGGTTGATCCCCTCTTGTTCGCTTTCCAAGACACAGATGGAGGTTCTCAAGGTGTCCATGCTGTGTTGCAGGAGTACAGAGTATGGTTTCTTGATCAACTGGAAGAAAGATTTTCCAGGTCCAGCCATCTGAAGATCTCCTCTTCAACGGGGCCCACTTCAGGATGGACTTAGGTGAGGTCTTTATGTCAAAGGAACGTTGTGTTTGACTCCGCTTCCATTTGTTCTCTCTCTTTTACTTCGTCCCTCTGCATCAGCGAGGACCTGGCTCTGCAGTCAGGGGGAGATGTCCTCTATGTTAGCCCTTGCCCCTTGGGGGAGAATTAATCTGTATCCCCTTGTTCACCATCTCCTGAGGCATTGAAACCTGTTATCTCAAGAGTACGAGACTCTGGTTACAGTGGCTCCTCAGATCCGCATGGATCTCCAGTGGTTGCTGGACCTTGTTCATTTAAACCAGGGTTTTTCATTGGTTCCTCTTCCTGTGCTGGTTCTCATGACCGATGCCAGTGGGATGGGGTGCCCCTCTGGGGACTTCAGCTACACAGGGGAGGTAGACTCGGGCAGAGACACTTCAATCTTCCCACTGGAAAGAGCTGGCAGCAGTCCTGAAGGCCATTTTGTTTTTTCGGCCCCTGTTGTTGCACACAGCTGTGTGTGTTCAGATGGACAACCAGGTTATTCGCTCCTATCTGAATTGGCAGGGCGGTATGTGCCCCTCTCTGTTTCTCCTTTTCTGGTGGATTTGTCTTTGGGCCAAATCCCATCTGCGGGCAACCCTATCTCTGCCGCCAGGGTCCTGGCAGGCTGTGTACAGAGACCAAGAGCCACAGCCACCGCACAAACATTAAGTTAAATGTAACAGTTAGCGTGCTTTTTTGTTTGCCGGCGCACGCTCCGGAAATGCTTGCCCTCGCGCCGGAAGGCGGAGCGCGGTGATATAAATAAATGTAGGCGGAGCTGCGGAAGGCAGTCTGCGCCCAGCATAACACTGTCTGTGTCCCGTCATTGCTGCGGCGCCCCTACGCACATCAACCGGGCCCGCCCGCTATTAGAGGGCCCAGGGGAGGTAACACTGGCAACGAGGACGGAGCAACCCCGCTCCTCGGTACTCCTGGTACACGGTGCCGCTGCACACCCCGTGCCCACACAAGCTGCACGACCGGCAGACCCGGCGGCACAGCGGGAGGCCACAGGATCCGGCATTGGGGCAGAGCTGGCCTTTACAACACGGCAGGAGGTCTCCTAAGGCACGGGACCAACAAGAAGGTGCAAGTTTCGCCTCCCAGCACCTGGCAGAAGCGCGCCCCAGCTTATAACACCCTCATCACCACGGGTGAGTCACGCACAGGGCGCGGTGGCACAAACCACACACGCATCTGCTCGGTGAGGCCTGACCACGTGCCTACACGCCGCGCTAAGTGCTGAGACCACAACGCCCCAGCAGCGCCATGGGTGATCAGGATAGAGGGGCAGCAGCCCCGGTGAGGGCCGCAATACAGCACCTCCCCACGGGAGTCCTGCCTCCCTTCAGTGAGTCGGCGGACCCCGCCACGGCATCTCCAAGATGGCAGGTCTGGCTCGGCTGCCTAGAGAATTACTTCGTTGCCACCCGAGAAATGGACGGCGCCGTTAAGCTCTCCCTGCTCCTCCACTATGCAGGAGAGGAGATCTATTTGCTATTCAAACATCTCCCCAACACCGGCCCCCCTGAGGACTATGCGGCAGCAGTAACTGCTTTACACGCCTGCTTCGACCCTCAACTGAATCCAGACTTTGAGCATTTTAAATTGAGGCAAGCCAAACAGAGGGAAGGAGAATCAGTTGACTCGTTTCATGTGAGACTGAGGGAGCTGGCCAGTACTCACCTTGTGGGGGACAGAGCCGCAGAGGAAATCAGAGCTCAGCTGATACTTGGAATCCGCAGCAAAGTCCTGCGAGGCCTCATCCTAAGACAGCCGAATATACCGATGAACGACATACTAGTGCTAGCACGATCCCACGACCTGTCGGCCGCGCGAGCGGAGGAAATGGACCTCGCCCTGATGCGCAACACGGAGAAGAGCGTCACCGTTAAGACTGAACGCGCTGATGCGGTCAGGACCCGAGACAAGACCTACAGCTCGAGAGACCGCTCACCGCCACACCCGAAAGGCCATTGTGGGTTTTGCGGGTATGAGGAACACCCACCACAATCATGCCCGGCGCAAGGGAAGACATGCACCAACTGTGGTATCGCGAACCACTTCGCCTCAGTGTGCAGGAAGAAGGCACAGCGGAAAGAGGGGAAAAGACCCAAGCAAGTACGAAGGATGGTCCGCCAACTGTCAAACATCTTGCTGTCATCCTCGTCAGAGGGGAAAAGGAAAGAACAAACCGTATACCACGCAGACGATTCGTCGTCGGACGAGGAAGGAGAGACATACCTAGTCTCTTTCACTCAGGCTCTGAAAAGGCGACTACGTCCTCAGCCCCGTTGCACAGTGCACATAGCCGGATCAGAAGTCAACGCTGTGATTGACACAGGCGCGTCGGTCACAGTCATGGGGATACAGCAGTATCACAAACTAAAGCCGAAACCTGAGCTCCAGCCGTCAAAGACCAAGATCTTCGCCTACGGGAGCGATACACCTTTGCCCCTCCGAGGCAAAATGATCGTGCCAGTGCGGTCGGAAGGCACCGAGATTACAATTGACATCCACGTCATCAACCAGGAGGCTGACACTCTACTGAGCAGCCATGCGGCAGAAGACTTAGGACTGGTAACATTCGCCAGTAGCGTACAAGCGGACCAGACCAAAGAACTGCTCAGTCAGTTTGAGGATCTGTTCAAAGGGCTAGGCCGGATCAAGAAAGCCCCAATCAAACTAAATATAGACCCGACAGTCCCACCAACGGCACTGAGACACAGGAGGGTTCCCTTACACCTCCGACCATTAGTGGAAGAAGATCTGCAGAAGCTGGAGGATCAGGGAGACATAGAAAAGGTATCTGGAACTACACACTGGGCGTCTCCCATGGTGATCGCGGAAAAACCTCGCCAACCAGGGAAAATAAGACTCTGTATTGACATGCGCCTCCCCAACAAAGCCATTCGGCGGGAACGCCACATAACGCCGACCATGGATGACATTGTGGCTGACCTGAACGGGTCCAGATGGTTTTCGAAGTTGGATCTGAACGCTGGATACCACCAATTAGTGCTTGCAAAAGAGAGCCAATACATAACCACGTTCAGCACGCATCTCGGACTGAGGAGATACAAGCGCCTAAACTTCGGCATATCATCAGCAGCCGAAATCTTCCAAAATGCAGTCAAAGAGATCCTGGTCGGGCTCCCAGGCGTACTAAACGTAAGTGATGATATCCTCATCCACTCACAAACGGCAGAAGAGCCCTATCAGCACTTGAGAGCCACGTTGAAAAGACTTCAGGACCACGGGGTCACTCTACACAGGGAGAAATGTTTACTGTTCCAGCAACGCATAGAATTCTTCGGCTACACTTTCACACAGGAAGGTATCCAAGTCGACCCCAGGAAATCCCAGGCCATCAAGAACGCGGCAGCACCCCAGACAGTAGCTGAAGTACGCAGTTTCCTCGGGATGGCCACATAGTGCGGCCGGTTCATCCCGGACTTAGCCACCCTCGCAGAACCTCTCCGGAATCTCACCCGAACTGATGCTATGTGGCAATGGGGCCAGCGCGAAGAAGCCGCCTTCCAAGCCGTGAAGCATGCGCTCCTTGATCACACCACGCTGGTGTACTTTAACCCCGCCAAACGGACAGAGATACTTGTGGATGCCAGCCCAGTAGGCCTCGGGCCGTCTTCACCCAAGAGCAAGAGCCTGGGCGATGGGCCGCTCTAGCATATGCCATCAAAGCACTCTCCCCGACCGAAAGGAGATACGCTCAGATTGAGAGGGAAGCCCTGGCCATCCGCTGGGCATGCAGACATTTCCATCTGTACGTGTGCGGACATCCGTTCACGATCATCACAGACCATCAACCCCTAGTACTGCTGTTTAAAGGCTCAGCACCCCACCCACCACCACGCATAGAATGGTGGGCCATTGGACTCCAACAGTATGAAATGGACGTAGCCTATCGGCCGGGCGCCAAAAACCCTGCCGATTTTCTCTCAAGACATCCGCTCACAGGAGAAGACACGAGTGAAGAACCGGGTACCGACACCACGGAGGCACATCTGAACATGATCTCAGCGCTCACGTGCCCCCGAGCGCTGACCCTTGAGGAAGTGGCGGTCGCAGCTGAAGCGGACCCAGTTCTCGCCATGGTCCGTACTGCCGTTCAAGGAGGACACTGGCGTCAATTCCTACAGTCAGCCAACTCGTGGTCCGGCCCCGAGAAAGAGAACCTGATACATATGTGGAGGGTCAGAGATGAATTGAGCGCTACCCAAGGGGGAATCCTGCTATGGGGGTCCCGGATCGTGATCCCCGCGTCCCTCCAGTTACAAGCGACCCAACTCGCCCACAGGGGGCACCAATATGTGGAGAAGATAAAAGCCTGCATGCTGGAAAAGGTCTGGTTCCCAGGGATGGGTGCATGGATCGACGAGATTGTCCGAAGATGCCCATCCTGCCAAGTGGCGAGTGGCCCCGAGAGGCCCGCACCCATCCACACGGAAGAGCAAGGCCAAAGTCCTTGGGAGAAGTTGAGTGTGGACTTCGGAAGCTTCCCGGATGGCCGACTCACCCTCGCCCTGATCGACAGCTACTCCAAGTACCCTGTCGTGGAGGTTGTCAATTCAACGGCCTTCTCGCATGTCGGCCCAGCGCTGGAAAAGATATTCGCAATGTTTGGGTGTCCAGAAGAACTCAGGAGTGACAACAGGCCTCTGTTTCAAGGACACGAGTTCAAGGAGTTCCTACAACGCCATGGTATCAGGCACCGGCGAATCACCCCGCAGTGGCCTCAAGCCAACGGCGAGATCGAACGCTTTATGAGGACCATCAACAAAGCCCTTCGCATCGCAGTGGCTGAACACGCCGACCCAGAACAACACCTCCAAAGGTTCCTAAGAGAATACCGGAGCACCCCCCAGAGCTCCACATGCCAGGCGCCTTGGGCGCTGATGTTTAATGGTGCTCGCAGGGACGGCCTTCCCATCGCGCCAGGGTGGGCACCCCCTCCCTTTGACGAAGACAGCGACCTCAGGAGAAGGGAAACGCAACAACACAGCCAGCCAAGCCAGGAGAGCTGTGTCTCGCCAACTACACCGCGGAGACACTGTCATCATGCGGGACCGAAGGCCGGGAGGGAAGTTCCGGACTCGCTATGAACACGGGTACTGGACAGTGATCGACGTGAACAGAACCGTGGTGACTGTTAACAAAGAAGGAGAAACTGTGACCCGCATTATCTCGTGGTTCAAACAAGTAGAGAACCTGTCCCAGTACGCTGATGAGACAAATGACACAGAGGGGCCACGGGCCAGCCCAGCCGAGCCCAGCCGAGCCCAGCGAGGTAGAATCATGCCACCCCGATCCCGCTGCATCACCAGGGACACCAGAAGTCATCCAGGAGTCCCCCACAGCGGGTCCTTTGCCAAACGCCTCAGCCACTGAGCCCAGCTCCAGCAGGAGCCAGTCCAGGTATGCCCTGAAAGACTATCCCCGGCCGAGCACCCACCTGAAGAACTTCGCCTGCCACGTGAGTGAACAATGAGACATATGGGACGCAGTCAAGGACTGAGTTGGGATGGGATGTAACAGTTAGCGTGCTAGTTTGTTTGCCGGCACACGCTCCGGAAATGCTTGCCCTCGCGCCGGAAGGCGGAGCGCGGTGATATAAATAAATGTAGGCGGAGCTGCGGAAGGCAGTCCGTGCCCAGCATAACACTGTGTCTGTGTCCCGTCATTGCTGCGGCACCCCTACGCACATCAACCGGGCCCGCCCGCTACTAGAGGGCCCAGGGGAGGTAACATTAAAGTCAGACAGTGCACAATGCCTTCAATGAGGGGAAGGGATGACTCAGTGACGTCAAATGTATAAGGTTCGAGTCCTGCAAAACCGCAAAGGCTGCATGCTGCACTTCAAAGCTTTGGCAGGAGATTGCACGGAGGCTGCCATATATACAAGGAACTCTGGCGCGGAAAGTGCGGTGTGTCAGGGTGCTCAGAGCCAAGACGAGTTTAAAAAAAATCTGAGTTAATGTGCTCTTTTAGCCAGGGCAAACAGCGCCCATTCAACACTTCCTCAGTGGACGTCAAGAGCCGCAGCTGCAAAGTGACTGTAAGTGCATGTCGGCATGCAATGCAAATGGTACAAGCCCAAACGATGGAATGGAACGTGGTTTTACCGAATTTTACACCACACTTTCAAGGGTTGACACAGAGTGGTTGGGTCTTGCTTACGGGTGTGGATACTTTTTAATGCCAGCAGACTTTTGCGAAGTTCTTGATTTTCACAATTCACTAGTTTGCAATGTTTTCCGGTTTAAGTTCGCCTTTGCAGAAGTAAAACTTTTCTGCATAGTGCGAGATATTTTTCTCTGCACCGATAAATCATTTCCACTCTGATCAACCCCAGCCAAGATCGAAAATGGATGCAGAATTTTTCTCTACAGATCTGATATTTCTTAACACAATAACAAATGCACAGCAATTGTTTCTCTGCAAGTTTACCTTTTAGCAAATGCATTGTTCTAAAAGTCTAGATGTCACGCAAATGAGGGGAAACCACAGAGGTGCTTTTTAGGTCTCGCCTAGCGTTGCTGCGCACATGCGCAGCTCGCTCGACGAGATTTATTGCAGATGAGGACTTTGAGAAAAGGGCTTGAAGCCCCGCCCCTTATTCCCATTGGCTTGCGTCACCGTTTATGTTAAACAGTGGGCTGCCATTGGAAATAAGGTTTCTGGGGTGCCTCCTTTTTGCTTTTTTGTCCGGCCCACCCAGACTGGCTTGCCTGCTTTGCGTCTGTCGCAAAGCACTTTCTTATCTTTATGGGGCCATGTGTTTAAACACATGGCCCCATAAAGACAAGAGCGCGGTCCTCTTTCACTTTCGGGACCGCGCTTGTTTAAGAGTGGAGGTGTTGCTCTCCCGGTAAAGGGGGCTAACACAGTGCTGTTTCTGGTCTCTCCAGATCCGAGCCGGGGATGCTTTTGTTTTAAAGTCTGCTGAGACGTCAAGTAAACCTGGGTGCAAATCTGGACTCGATTGTTATTTGATATGTTAATTGATATGTAAACAGTTTGATTAAAAGATTTCGATTGTGAAACATCAGTATTGGAAAGGCCCGCTGTTTGAATTCGCTCACTGGCCTTTAAGCAGTGTACATTTACAAGTTTATGTGGGTAATGTGTTATAATGTTTGCGGAAGTGGGACATATGATATTTCGATGTGTAATATTGGACATCCGTCATTTGGGCGAAAGATGGAGTTAAAGGGGCAGCGAGTCAGATGTTGGTAGACGAGAGGAACAAAGGGGAGAGAGGGGGCCAGAAAGGGAGAGGGGGTGTAACGAAAGCTAGAGATGTGGGGGTGCGGATGCATGGGCACGGAGGGCCTGAAGAGGAAGAGAGAGAAGGGGGAAAGAGAAGAGGTGTGGGGAGTGATCAGTGAAGGTTGGGAAAGAGGGCGACATTAGAGGTACAAACAGGAGGCCCCTGCAGAGAGAGCTAGTGGGGATCACGATTGGAGAAGACATACGTGAAACATGGTGGAGGCGATGGGTGAGCAGCGGATAAAGCGGCTTGAACCCGAGGCCGAGTCGACGAATTCTGGGCTGGTGGAAAGGATGAGGTGGAGAGCGAAGGGGAGCCTGAGGCAGGAACATGCACCTGGAACACACAGGTCAATTTAAAACAAAAACACTTTTAAATGATGTCTGTGTAGGCTTCACGCCCAGCCTCTGCTTGTAGTGCTTGCATTCAGTGATTTGCCTTTTCAGAGCTAGGCGCGCTCAGACGTCATCACCTAATTCCACACCGGTTCACGTCGAGTCTTTCCCCTCACACACTCTTTGTCTCCGTTTCGTCAGTCTTTTCCATTGCTTCCCTTTATTTCTCCACATCCTTTTCCATTCCCTCCCTCGTATCCTTACCGCCCCTCTCACTCTCGCACTTTCGCCATTTCACTCCTCCCTCTCATTCCCTCTGTCACACTCAATCTCCATTTTCTAGTGCATTTCGCCCCCCCTTTGCATCTCTTTCGTTTCCCCTCACCGACTGTGTGCGCATGCTCCCTTTCTCTCTATATATATATATATATATATAATATATATATATATATATATCGTACAAATATAATTTCACAGGATTTCCATCCCACACACAATCATAGTCTCTCTCTCAATTTATATATATTTATATATATATTGTACAAATATAATTTCACAGGATTTCCATCCCACACACAATCATAGTCTCTCTCTCAATTTATAAATATTTATATATATTGTACAAATATAATTTCATGGGATCACCATTCCACCCACAATCTTGGTCTCTCTCGCTCTCTCTCTCTATATATATATTTATATTTCTCGGGGTTTCTCTGTTTCGCACACGCTATTTCACACCTGCGCTCTCTCATCTTTCTCTCCCCTCATCTCTGGTGGGATCTCTGCCTTTCTTGCTCCCTCGCTCTCACACGCACTCTCTCTTTCTGCACCCCCTCTCAATATACACATTTCTCGTGCTCTCTTTCTATGGCTCTCATACGCGCTATCTTACTCTCGGGCGCTCTCCCTCTTCTTCCTCTTTTTTACCTTTCCTCGCCGTCTCGAGTCCTCCAGTTCTCTCGTCCTCCCCCCTCTCCACCACGCCCCGCTAACACTCAATCTCTCGCTCTCCGTACCCTGCGCCTCTGTAACCCCGGCCACTTCGGCCGATCCCTCGTTTCCTTTATGTAAAACACGCGCCTCTGATCTCCCCGCCCCCCCCATTTTCTATGTTTACACCAAGTCTCACCTCCTAGTTTTTTTTGCTATGAAGTAGTATTGTTGCATTAGTGGGGTCCTGCATCTCGGCGGGTGCTTCGAAGGGCTATGTAGAAGTGCATACGGGGCTTGCATTGAAGTCGGAATTGGAGAAGCTTAGTTGTCCATCATCTAAGTGTAACTCTGCATCAATCCTACCACTAACAGGTGTGCTAATGCAATTACCGATTCACAGAAGGAATGCAGAGCTAGTGAGTGTGTTGACAGGTCATTTCACCTGGGTGAAATTTAAAAAAATTGCAATCATCAGAAGTGGGGTTGTGTCCATTTTAGCTACTGGGCTCTTTTGGAGAGGAGCGCGGCGCTTTATTTGCGCAAGTGATTGGCAGTGGTGGGCATAAGCACATTTTGAGGCCCAGAATTAATTTTTCATCAAGGAAGCCCGTCTTGGGTAGCTTCATGGACAACATTTAGGGGTCGCCTGCCCCTTGTGATGCCTGGCACTGCCTTTGGACCCCTAACGTCAGTGGCAGGAACAGAAGCAGCTCGTCCTTATAGACGTCAGTGGGGGCTTAACTCACCTCGTTTTGTGTCGATTTTTTATTATACTAATAGTGAATAATATTACGTTATTTGCTATTAGTTTCATTAAAATTGAGTAAAAATAGCTGGAATATGACTTTCCCTGGCAGCAGAGATAAGTAATAATGTGCTTTTAAATTTATGTATGCTCTGTGCGTGCTTGCAGTTTTGAGTGTGTTTATGTAAGAGTGAATGTGTGCGTGTGTAGGCAGAGTGTGTGTATGTGAACGTGTGTGTGTATAAGCATATGTATGCATGAGTGAAAGTGAAGGTCAAGGGGCATGTGAAGTCACTTCCGCTACCCCAGGAATTTTGGTGAAATTGACGTCCAAGGGTAGCTGTGCCCTCTATCAAACGTTTAACATAACATCACCAGACTGTGCCGGAGCAAGAAAGAAGTAAGAGAATGGAAGGGAGATAAGTACCCTGAGGAAGAGAGAAAGCAGCCATGAGGAAGAGCCTACAGGAGTGGGGAAGCGAGTGCATCGTGGTGGGAAAACAGGCACGAGGTCATTTTCGCGCACATAAGGGTTAATCGGGTGCAAGGACACACCGTATGGAAAGTGCATTTTATTTCACCCCCCCCCCCAAGGGGGTGTTTCATCACCTCAATACTGCGATGGTCTAAATGACTGTGTGATTCAGTGGGGCAGATCCTCGGGTGTCTCTTTTTATTGTATCCCTTTCTGTGCAACATCTGCCTCCGAGCCCAGAATGCCCTTTGCTCCAGGAAGTGTTTGAACAATCTAATCTGCATATTCACGTCCACCACCACGTCCACCACCACCACATCCACCACCACCACGTCCACCACCACCATGTCCACCACCACCATGTCCACCACCACCTCCACCACCACCACGTCCACCACCACCACGTCCACCACCACCACATCCACCACCACGTCCACCACCACATCCACCACATCCACCACCACGTCCACCACCACCACGTACACGTCCACCACCACCACGTCCACCACCACCACCACGTCCACCACCACGTCCACCACCACCACGTCCACCACGTCCACCACCACCACGTCCACCACCACTACCACGTCCACTACCACTACCACGTCCACCACCACTTCCACGTCCACCACCACCACCACCACGTCCACCACCACCACATCCACCACCACGTCCACCACGTCCACCACCACCACGTCCACCACCACTACCACGTCCACTACCATGTCCACCACCACCTCCACCACCACGTCCACCACCATGTCCACCACCACGTCCACCACCACGTCCACCACCATCACCACCACGTCAAGGCTTTACAGAGCAAATTAAGGCTGTTCAGCCCTCACTAAAGATAGTCGCAGGTGCAGGTAGAAGGGATGTTTGGCAAGGATTGTAGGGGGAGAGGACATGGGAGAGTTAGACGAATAGAACACGCATTAAAAATGCAATAGGTCTCGCCTTTTCATTAAGTTAAAGCCATTTGCTTGGCATACAATACCATTAGCAAAGCAAATGGCTTTAACTTAATCAAAGGCGAGACCTATTGCATTTTCAATGCTTTTTTCACAGAGCTGCAAAAATTTTGTGAGGAAAAAGCTTTAAAACCTTGCACATCCAGCTGCACGCTGGCCTGACTAGAAATTAGGAGAGGAAAGTCAGGCATTTGTAAGGACAGAGGTTCACTGACGTATACGCAAAAGTTTGAAATACCAACATGCCAAAGTCTCAGATTTAAAGGCTTGTAGGATTGGGGTTGAGTCAGTTACATCATGTAAGGGTCCTCAGCTTTTTAGAGGTACCAGACTCCTGCCGGATAAGGGCATATTTGCCTGTGCATCTGTCGCAAACAGAAAACCGTGACAAAGACACAGAAGAGACAGGGTCAGAGGTTGAACAGAGCATGCATGAGCTGGAAAAGGCATGCTGGAAGCTAAGCATCCTGGCATCATAGGAGGGGCTTAAAAGACTGGAGGTTCTGGGAACTATAGAAATCTGCATAGAGAATGTGGTTCTTGTGGGGTTCACAGAGTAAATTGATAAGTTTTAAGAACGGGCTATTTTGGAAGAGATGTGAAGGATGTAAAGGGTCTTTCCAAGCAAATGACACGTTTGAAACGGTCTTTCATGAGGTCAACGCTTGGAATTTTGACTTTAATCTCCACAAAGACACGATGTTTGCAGTTTTTGGGCTTTCTTTTTGGAAGTCATTGCTCCATGCATGTGAGTCCCTTATCTTGTCAAATGAAAGTCCAGAATCGGAAAAGTTAAGGTGCTGTTAACAAAGAGTCACTCACTGTCCTGCAGGTATGGCATGTTCGGTCTATCATCGGAAATGTGGCTTCTTAACCCCTCCACTTGTCACCAAGTGTACAAAGTCTCTTGTAGCCGTGATCCCTCTTCTACTCTTTCACATTTCTGTTCCATGATTATCTTAATCCGTGCCTGCTTGTCATTTTCTGCTTCTAGGCCTCTTGAATTGTCAGTTTTCTTGGCTGCCCGTCTCCTCTCCTGCCCCGACCGCCAAGAGCTCTCACCCAAACAATGTCTGTCATTTATCTGCAAAATTATAATAACTCTGTAAACTATTATTTTTAAACCCCCCTACAGTTACTGTTAAAGATTGTATCACTCAGGAGCATTGGACGATGTTTGATTAAATGAGCATCATCACCTCGTCCTGCATTCCTCGTCCCATTCCGTATTTTTGCTGTATTAAGGTCATGTCTCCCTTTAGCATCCCTCCACAACTGTCATTTTTCCCTTTCTTCAACAAAACCTAGTACTGTATGAGAGACCCACCCCCAATAGGCACATTGTAATGATGGCTTCAGATTAGAAGACTCCCGCACGTCGCACTGCATGGCGGATGGTGAAGGTGTCATGCTCCTCGTTCTGGAGGGCACTGCCTGGGTTTGGGGTGAACAGTGAATGTCACAGTAGCACATGCCTCAATGAAAATGTAAACTGTCCAGCCAGTTCAATGCACGACCCACAACACCTGATCCTTCAAAGTTAAACAAGTGCCAAGGTCCGGCGTGAGAAAGGGCCAGGCCCATAAGTTCTAGATCCGTTCTAGAGTCATGACTCGGATAGTTCTTTTTCGCAGCATGTAAGCGTAGAGGGGAGAAAATCGTTAACAAGTCAATCAATTCAACAAGGAATTCTCTGAATACATAGTAACCACAGACCACTACGTAAGGTTAGTTAATTAATCACAAACCCAAAAATAACTAGATATAAAGACACCTCAAGTGTAGAAATACATTGGAATCAACATAAAGCCAAATCTGCGAATAAAGTTGAGTCAGTGCAAAATGCACAAGACAATTAATTCAGGAAATAGGATGTAGAGGATCAAAAAGCATGAGTCCAAATTTCCTGAATCGAGGGTTGATGAACATAGAGCATCAATCTATCCCTACTCTAATGCTAATGTGACATCCCTACTTAAGCATCCTTCAGGGAAAAGGGAATAGAGAGGTGTCAGCATGTGGAGTCTTCCTATGAAGTCTCTCCACCATCGATGGGTCAAATAGCATAAAGCTATCGAGACAGAGCTCGTTCTGAGATGCTCTCTCTCCAAAGGCAGAGAAGAAGTGGGCCGCTTTCCCTACTTGCAACATCCCAATATTAAAGGTATCTTCCCAAGATTCCTTGCGGGTCACGCCATCCGCTTTGACCAGGCTCACACAGGTACTTTTCCACAGGACATCGATGTTCCTGAACAACAACATTGTGACTTTGATTCCCAGGCCTTCTCCGGTGTGAAAGTACTCCTTATCGGCCTTAGCTCATGATGTTTCCTATTCTCTCCTTGCCTAACTCCTAAAACAAAGACATTATTCTAACTAACAAGGGCGCTTCTTCCACCTGCAACACAAACGTGAGAAAGAATGAAATCCACAGCACACATGAAATTCAAATTGTTAATTCTAAAGCAAGAGCTTCCAGGGAAATTGCATTTCAGGCCTACAAGATTCAGCTAACATAAGAGTAATGGAGCATGAGCTTTACGAAATTGCATAGAAAATAAGGCACATTCAGTTAATATTCCTACCTACATATAAAATAACAGGATTAATAAACACAATTAAAATGAATGATTGTGAGTTGCACAACACAAGTTCTTCACGTCAGTGTGTACTGTTAGTTACATTTGGTTTCCAAATTAACTCTTTACGTTTTCTATTTAATGTCCTAAATACATCACGTTTTATGTTATTACATTTCAAGATCCTAACACTTTATGTTAACACGACAAAGGATTATATGCTGGTGCGCGCTACACATGTTATTATAATGCACCCCTACAAATGAAAATTAATTTTCCGCTTCCTCACGTGCTTCACATATACTGTATAAATCATGTTCCATACCGCTGCCTGGTCGGCTTTCTTGAAAGCAGATGCAGACTAAATTTTAACTGTTGGAAGCCAGTGGCTTCTTTGTCCACCCGCATCCCTCTGCAGTAATTGAAAATGTATTTGTGTTGTGTTGACTATCATATTTGTTTTGGGAATTTGTGTAATCCTGGTTTATTTGTTGACATGACTCATTGAGTTCAGCAGGATTCCTCCTTCCTGTATAACAAACAAACACACTCTCAGACACTTTAAACATGCCTATTTCAAAGTGGAATAGCCTGCTAAAACACGTTCCATTGATTTAAGGCTGTGATAGAGCGCTTACAGCACTCTAAATTGTAGGGGTGCACTATACTCCTGATACAAACGCACTCATATATATATTTTTCGTGTGCAGTGTTTTACGATTATTAAGATGCATTTATTCACGTCATATTAGTATTAAAGTGAAGTGAGCAAATTTAAGTAGGATTTTGTGTGTATTAGAAATATAATTCCTGTATGTGTAATGTGCAGGATGACGTTGTATTCATATAATGTAACCATGTTGAGTTTAAGTTACCCGATTTGTAGGCCCAAATTGTAGGTTGTTTTGAGTTTCGTTTCTCCTTAGCTGCTCAAGTATTAATTAAATAAATTTTGGTGTGCTCAATCAATCAATCAATCATGTCACTTATAAAGCGCACTACATACCCGCGAGGGTCTCAAGGCGCTGGGGGAAGAGGGGGTGGTGCTGCTACTGATCGAAGAGCCAGGTCTTGAGGAGTCTTCTGAAGGCCAGTAGGTCTTGGGTCTGTCGGAGGTTGGTGGGGAGGGTGTTCCAGGTCTTGGCGGCGAGGTGGGAGAAGGATCTGCTGCCGGCGGTCGTTTTCCGGATGCGGGGGACTGTGGCGAGGGCGAGGCTGGTCGAGCGGAGCTGGCGGGTGGGGGTGTAGAAGCTGAGTCGTCTGTTGAGGTAGGCTGGTCCGGGAGTTGTGGAGTGCTTTGTGTGCGTGGGTGAGGAGCTTGAAGGTTATCCTCTTGTTGACAGGGAGCCAGTGCAGGTCTCTCAGGTGGGGTGTGATGTGGCTGCGTCGGGGGATGTCGAGGATAAGACGTGCAGAGGCGTTCTGGATGCGTTGCAGCCGTCTCAGGAGCTTAGCCGTCGTTCCTGCGTAGAGGGCGTTTCCGTAGTCCAGCCTGCTGGTGACGAGGGCCTGGGTGACTGCTCGAAGACAGTATGTTCTCATCCTACTGCAGGTGCAGGAATTCGACCTCGTTATTCTTAGATTTAAGGAGATACCCGGAATGTCTTTGAAGAAGACTGAAAGGCGAGAAGGGAGGACACCTTCGGGCATAGCCTATCTGGGAACCAAGGCCACTGGAAGAAGAGCCAGCTAATTAAAGCTTCTGTGGAGACTTACTGAAAACCGTTGCAAGTGGAAAAGTTTAACATATGACGTATTGTGGGCTGATTATTGTCTTTTTGTATAACGCGCAGGGACAGATTTGAGAGACTTCTACCAGCTTTCGGAGGAGAAGGAGCATCTTAGAGCGAGCTCCATAGCTTTAAGCTATCAGACCCATTTTGACGTGAGTACTTCTTAGGAAGTCAACACGTGCTGACACCTTTGGGATATGATACAAGGGAGATAGGTAGGATTCTCATTGAGAGTAGAGTAGGGAAAGATTTTGCTCCTTCTTAATGAAAAGAGAATTGGACTCCGCTTCCATTCTTTGCTGTATTTTGATTTTGGAGTTCATCATATTATGCCCTCTGTGCCGAATGACCTATATTCGTAAAATCGGCTCTGTATTGATTTTCTTGTACCTCTATACTCTAATATTGAGGTGTGTTTATATTCAATTATTTTTGGCCTTATAATAAATTTACCAAACTGAACTTCGGAGTCTGTGGTCTATTACAGCATGACTAAATCGAAAATATAATCTTGAATTGTTTTTCTCCATTCTACCACTTTTAGCAGGCAACTAAAAGACCATCTACATTACATTTAGTAGGGAAAAGTAGGAGTAAAGGTTGGCGTAATCAAATGGTAGCAGAGGATGGTTTGCCTCTAAGAGTGAGGGGAGAAAGAGAGTAGGAGTAGGGTCGGAAGAATATTAAGGCCCTGGACACGGAGTAGACGACGGCAGACATAGATGGAAGTCGGCGGACGTTGACGGTGCGGCAGAAACAGTGGTGGCGTGAGTATGAAAGTGTGTGGTGTTAGATTGCGGTGATGAAATATTTGTGTGATGTCTTGCGGAGTTGAGATGTATGTCGAGTGATTGTGAGTTTATTGGTTTACTGGTTCGGACACGTGCGAATCAGGAAGTTTGGTTAGCGGACTCAAGAGAAGTCCAAGATCCCGGGATAGTTTTGTATCTGTAATTGTCTGATCAAAAATGTGGGTGTCGTGAAGCGCTATCAATGATTCACTTGTGATAGGGAACTTTGTGTGAAAGGAGTACGTCGTGATCAAGAGCCTCAGGTACCGGGGGTGAACTATGACGATTGAGTGACCAATGCAGGTCGGGGGTTACAGAGGATGAATGTTCTTGTAAGAGTGTTCTATCGATCTTCTAGAGGACGGACAATTACTTTTTTATGTAACTGTAAGTTATTGTGACTGTGTTAGGAGAAGTTACTTGGTTTAATAGCTTTTGGTTATACAGTTACTTGAAGTGTGAATGTGTGAGCGAGTGAAATTGTAACGGAGGGTGAGCCGCTGCAAGGAGCGAGTAGTGACATCAGTGTGCGCCGCGCTGGGATTGGTCGGTTGGTGTAACGCCGCGCTGGGATTGGTGGACATTCGTTCGAAGCCGAGTATTGATTTTGGAGGGCAAACAATCAATTTTCATGATGAGATGTTTCAGGGTGTTGCGGGATTTGTGTAGAGGTGCTACAGGAGTGGTGACACGGGTCGGAGAGGAAGCTCTGCCTGAGGATACACCGGCGCATTATATGGCAACAAATGTGGGACTCCATACTATAGTTTGGCTTCAAAATTGGCATAAAATTACAGAAAAAGAAGGGGAATTGGCTTTTCCTCGTTATGGGTCATTTCGTATGGAGGTGCTGTATCAGCTAAGAGGAGTGATGTTTGCTCTGAAACCTCCGCCTAGACCAACTCAATTTGAGGCATTGGATGCTTGGATGAGAGCAGCAATGGCAAAGAGAAGAGAAGCTTCTCAGGGAAGAATGAAAAAGGCAATGAAGGCATATCAGGATGCCAGGTGGGATGCACAGCTGAGAGATGGAGAATAGACATCATAGAGGGAGAACGATTGTATCCATTTCGGTTATTAGAAGAAGCGTCTAAAGGGCAAAGTAAGATAGAAGAGGAAAGTGATACAGATGACAGTTTTCTAGATAGACTGCTAGCAGAACGTCCTCCACCTGATGACTCTAGCCTGGAGATGGAGAGAACACAGCAATCAGAGGAAATCCCACGGGTGAGACAACCAGGTTCAGAAGAGCAGACCAGAGGAGTCAGGGGGAGGATTTCAGTGGAAATGAGAAGAATTCCAGGAGGGTCTGGAGGGATAGGGTGTGTTAGACCTGGCACCATTGGCGTGGGTCTCCCTTCCATCTTTCGCTTTTTGTCTCCTCTGTGTTTGCTGGTGTTAGATGCTCTGGGCACTGTGCCACTGCCATTCAGTGCTACAGCGCGAATGCTCCCTATTGTAAATTAACTAGATGAATTGGTATTCCCATAATTGGCTCATTTTGATTTACCTGTTAGTCCCGAGTATAGTGCACCGTGCGTGCCCCGGGCTGGTAGACCGAATGCTGCTGGTGGGTCTGCAGCGCTGATTGCGCCACCCACATAAGCACCGCGTAAAGTGTGTCTCAGACCTGCCATCGCAGAGTCTGTGCGCAGTCCAGAACTGCCATTCTTTGACTGTAAAGTGAACCCACTTCCCAGTCCCTCAACCTTCCCTTGGCATCATGTAAGTCGCCCCTACGGCAGGGTGCGTTGTATGTGAAAGGTAGGACCTGCCTTGGTCTGTGTGGCATGTCCTGATAGTGAATTACACTCCATTTCGTTTTTCACTATGGCAAGGCGATCTGTTCCCTTAGGCCAGAATGGGCAGTTTTGATTATTACATCCTATAATCCTAGCTCACCCAAGGAACAGGTTTTGAAAGTCGAATTTAGTATGCCTGAGCTCAGAATATTAAAATACATCTTTTAGTGAGGATTATTTTTATATTCTGCGTTTGAAAATACCACTTCTAGGAAGTAGGTATTTTCTTGCCTAAGTCGTCCAGTGTGCTCTGCTGTTATGTGTATTGGATGTCTGGTCTTGGAGGGTCAGGGCAGGCTGAGCCCGACCTGGGTTGAAGAGCGGAATCTGCAGCTGGAGTATGGGGAGGGGTGACCCTTTGGTCTGAGCAGGGCTGGGCCTGGCAAGGTGAATGATCGCTCCAGCCCCCACTGTGTGTCTGATGGCAGACCCCCTCTTCCTCAAAGGCAGGATGCCGCCTTGTAAATAAAGTGCTCCAGGACCACATCGAACTGGTTCTGGCTGGGTTCAGTGACTTGTGACTTTTGAGAACAAAGACCTGGGGGGTATAAAGATGTGTGCCGAAACCCCTACAGGGTGTGTTACTTCTGGATGTCAAGACGAACCTCTGTCCGTGTAACGAGAGGAAAAGGACATTGAAACTTTCATCCATCTTGCTGAAGCAACTACCCAAGGGCCTGATTTGAGCTTGCCTCCTGCTGAAGTCTCAGGGACATTAGACTTCACCCATCAGCCTTCTGAATTCCTATTGAGAGGGGTTCTACTCGCAGGTGAGGCCTCTGTCGAGAATTCCAGAGCCTCTGGGTCTACTGCGGGGAACGCGGGCTGAGAATCATCGCTATCGCTATTGTGGGCCGCTGCAGCTGAGGAGCTGTTGCCGCTGAGAACCCGCATTTGTCTGTGCTACGAGAATCATCGCTATCGCTATTGTGGGCCGCTGCAGCTGAGGAGCTGTTGCCGCTGAGAGCCCGCATTTGTCTGTACTACGAGAATCATCGCTATCGCTATTGTGGGCCGCTGCAGCTGAGGAGCTGTTGCCGCTGAGAGCCCGCATTTGTCTGTGCTACGAGAATCATCGCTATCGCTATTGTGGGCCGATGCAGCTGAGGAGCTGTTGTCGCTGAGAGCCCGCATTTGTCTGTGCTACGAGAATCATCGCTATCGCTATTGTGGGCCGCTGCAGCTGAGGAGCTGTTGCCGCTGAGAGCCCGCATTTGTCTGTGCTATGAGAATCATCGCTATCGCTATTGTGGGCCGCTGCAGCTGAGGAGCTGTTGCCGCTGAGAGCCCGCATTTGTCTGTGCTACGAGAATCATCGCTATCGCTATTGTGGGCCGCTGCAGCTGAGGAGCTGTTGCCGCTGAGAGCCCGCATTTGTCTGTGCTATGAGAATCATCGCTATCGCTATTGTGGGCCGCTGCAGCTGAGGAGCTGTGGCCGCTGAGAGCCCGCCTTTAATAACTGCCTCAGGATCATCGTGAGTGCGCGCCGCGGACCGCTGCAGCTGGGAGCTGCGGCCGCTGCGAGTCCGCCTGTCATCATCGCAGCTTCCTCCCGAAGCTGCGTGCCGTGCCCCTTTAAACCTCAGGTACATTGTGCATCGCCGGGTCGCGTAGACCCCGGCCTCGAACTAAGTTCGTTTCCCCCGCTTTAGAGTGCTTTATTGCCTTTTCAGTGAACTTCTATTTACATGCATTGTGGCTTGTTGATCGTCTTCGAGCCTTGTGTTAAACTGATATAAAGCTACTCATTTTTCTATAGTTACTGGTGTGGTGTCCCTTTGTGGTGTCTTCACTGCGTTATTGTGTATGGTCACGAATGCTTCACACACTGCCTCTGAGATAGGCCTGTCTGCTCGGGCTACGTTACCACAGGGTTGAGCAGGGGTTATCAAAGGGTGTAGCCCCCTTACTCTGACTTAGGAAGAAGGGTCCCTTCTTGGACATTGGCGCCAGCCATTGCCAACCAGACACCCCCATTTCTAACAGTACGCAACCTCGGAGTCAGGAGAGACTGCCTGTAACAGGCGATTACCAGAAGCTCTTTCGGTACCAGTTACTATTGGACTGGTGGTTTCAATATATAACCCCAGAGAGAGAACAAGGGAAAGTCAACAACAGACAGAACAAGGTGAAGAGACTATATCTGGAGGGAGTCTTACCATGAGTGAGACAGGCATGGCTCAGATACCAGTGGAAGCCAGTACTCCACTGCCAGCTACGGCTGATCCTTCAAGGATGGACAGTGGGTCAGAACGAAGACGAACAGGGGCTTTAGCAAATTCTGAGTCAGCCATCAGAATGTGGGTTCCACCAGTGAGGGAGTCACAGATATTGAATGATGAATTGGGGTTGAAACAAGAAGCACCTAGAGTACCTTTCGGGCCACAGTATGTATGTGAGAGTAATCATTGGAGAAGTCGAAGCTGTGAAAGAGAAAGTCGCCCAGTTGTGAGGATGAAGGAGAGTGGGAGTCCAAGGAGAACACAAAGTTGTGACAGGGAGGAATTGGGAAGTGAAAGAGGTCAGAAGGTTTTACATGTTGCAATAAAGGCACCAGTGTTAGATGTGGTAAGATTAAAAGCAGAAATAGATGAAGTGATAGAAGGCAATCTGCCATGGAAGAGAATTGACACATATGACTCCAGCAAATTGCTATTTGTAGCTAAAGATGTTACCAGAAAGGCAAAGCGAGCTCATGATGCATTGTCCCAATTGGCACGAAAGTATGAGGTAGATCTAACAAAGACTAAAATGATGCAGGGAACTTGCAGATTGCATTATATGGATAAGGAATTGGAAGAGAAGCGAACGGTGGGATTATGAGCACAGATTAGGGAATTGGTGATAGGGATGCGAGCGTGGAGAGCCTTAGACAAATGGGAAGAGAGGTGGGTCAAAAAGAAAAGTGTCAAGAAAGGAATAGGAGACATTCCGCCTCCGGCTGGAGGGACGGGATCGGCAGGACATTACCCTTTGAGAGAAGTGCAAAATGGGGGGTACGTTCATGTGCCTTGGAGCAGGGGTGATGTGGCAGCATTCACCAATGATTTTCCTCGGCTGAGGGAAAAACCTGCTGATTGGTATAAGCAAATAGACCGGTTTGTCAAGATCTCGAAGGTGCTTTGGATTGATTTGAATACCTTGTTTGATATAGTAGTCCCAGGAGATTTATGGACGGCGTGTAAAATTGCCATTGATTGGCCCGCTGTAGAACCAGCCAGAGACCCGAAAAATCATGGTCTCTCTCCCGAAGAAATGAAGAAATATGAGCAAGTGATTACATGGTTACAATCCAAGGTAGCTCCGCAAACGGTCGATTGGCTTAAAATTGATCGTACTACGCAAGATTCTAAGGAGTCGGTACATGACTATTATGAGAGACTTTTAGTGGCTTTTAAACAGCATAGTGGATTGGATACAATTGAGCAGAAAGATATGGGACAGTTTGTCTCAAAGTTTGTGCTAAGACTAAGATCTGATGTTAGCTTGATGATACAAACACATTTGATATGTTGGCAGAATAAGACAGTGGATGAAATCCTACGTTATGCAAAATACTGTAGTGATCATGTAGAATCGGCACAAAAGAAATTGAAAGACAAGTTAATGTTGGTGCAGTTGAGGAATGCCGAAAGGCCTGATCAGATGCAAGGAGTTGTAGGAGCGATGGGTCGAGGTAGAGGAAGTGGTAGAGGAATGGGTCAACAGATGGTAACCCAACCTGGACAAGGAAGAGGCAGGGGAATGGATGTAGGTACAGGAGGTGATTGGGTGGCAAACCAAAAGAAGGTCACTGCTTGTCATTATTGTCACAAAATTGGGCATTGGAAGCGCGAGTGTCGATCGAATCCAGCAAATCAATTGCAGAATGAGGGAGAGGAACAGATGTCAGAGACTTTGAATACTGTAACTAGACCTAGGTCTATGTATGGGGCAGGATATGAGCCACAAATTCAGATCCCTCAGCCTCCGAGGATACCTACTCATAATCAGGTGTATCATCAGATGCCCTATTTTGAAATACGAGACAGATCTGACCAACCACAAGATCTTCGTGAGTGTCAGAGGGGGGTGCAGGAAGAATGCCCTTTGGATGCGATCCTGGAAGTAGATCAAAATGGACCGTTTGTAGATGCTGAAGTGAATGGACACTCTGTTACCTTCTTATTAGATACTGGAGCTGCGCGCTCCACAGTAAGAACTGAAGAGGTTCCAAATTTGTCCCTGTCGGGACAAACGATCCAAGTAGTGGGAGTTACCAATCAGAAAATGACCAACCCATTGACAAATGAGTTACCTGTGAGGATAGGACCGTTCCGAGACAAACATCAATTTGTAGTTTGCAATTCAAGCCCAGTCTGTCTGTTGGGACGGGACCTGTTGTGTAAACTAAATTGTACCATATCTTGCACTCCGAGGGGTGTGGAGTTGCAAACCTGTGATGATGATGCTGATTTTAAAATGGCTAATATGAGCTTGTGTACAGAAATGTTCGTGGTTCTTACGATAGAGGTGTTGCCACATGATTTGAGAGATTCGGTTTCTCCAAAAGTGTGGGATTTCACGGGTGAGGAGATGGTATTGATTCGAGGGGTTGAACCTGTTAAGATACAGGTCAAACCAAATGCAGAATTTCCACGAACTCCGCAGTATAAATTAACTCCAGAAACTGTGTCTGGAATAAGACCTGTAATTGAGTCTATGATTGCACAAGGCATTCTCAAGGAGATACAAGGAAGTCCCTGCAATTCACCTATTATGGGACTGCAGAAGCCTAGCGGCAAGTACAGAATAGTACAGGACTTGCGCAGAGTTAATGAAATTGTGATTCCATGTTGTCCCGTGGTACCGAATCCAGCTGTTATTCTGTTCCAAATACCATGTGAAGCAGAGTGGTTTACAGTCATAGATTTATGTCAGGCATTTTTCTCCATACCATTGCATGAAGACAGCCAGCTTTTATTTGCATTCAGGATGGACGATCGTGTGTTAACATGGTGTAGAATCCCTCAAGGGTATACAGAAAGCCCCTCTATTTTTAGTCAGAGTCTGAAGAAGAATCTTGAAGGGCTGATGATGCCCCAGAACTTAGTCCTAGTGCAGTATATTGACGACCTTCTGGTCGCCTCAGAGACTGAGGATGCCTGCAGAATTGATACTGTGGCTTTGCTGAATCATTTGGCAGACAATGGACACAAAGTGTCTCCGAACAAACTCCAGTATTGTCTGAATGAAGTACAGTATTTAGGTCATTGGATTGAGAAAGGGAAACGAAGGGTGTCAACAGATCGCATAGAGGCGATTCTGCAAATGGGAACTCCGAAAACACAAAAAGAAGTCCACATGTTTTTGGGAATGGTCGGCTATTGCCGACAGTGGATCCCAAATTTTTCTTTGCAAGGAAAGCCACTGTTGAAATTGACTCGAAAGGACATTAGCGATCCGGTACCATGGGATGATGACTGCCTGAGAGCCTTCCTCTGAAAGAGAGCCTATGTCGCGCTCCAGCTCTGGGAATGCCAGATTATAATAAAGCGTTTTCGCTCTTCTGCTGTGAAAGGGAAGGATGTGCGTTAGCGGTCCTTGTACAGACACATGGAGATGCTCGCAGACCAGTGGCTTACTTTTCAGCTACATTAGATCCAGTAGCTTCTGCGTTGCCTGGATGTCTCAAATCCGTTGCTGCAACAGGTGTCAGCATTGAAAGATGTGAAGGCATAGTGATGGGTCATCCGCTTACTGTTTATGTGCCTCATTCAGTAGAATTGCTAATGACACGAACTAAGACACAGCATTTAACGAATAACAGACTTACAAAGTATGAGCAGGTTATATTGGCTTCTGAAAATGTTACTTTGAGACGTTGTACCACCTTGAATCCTGCTACATTGTTACCTCTTCCGCAAGAAGAGGAAGCCGATTGTGAAGAGCATGACTGCCTGGATGTTACTGAGCTATCTATCAAACCCAGACCTGACATTGCTGATGAACCTCTGCCTGAAACTGATTTGATTCTTTTTGTTGATGGTTCATGCTTAAGAGACAATGAAGGGTGTTTGAGAGCAGCGTTTGCTGTGTGCACCATCTTGGGGGTGGTGGAAGCTGCCTGTTTGAAAGGAGTATACTCTGCTCAGGTAGCTGAAATTATTGCTTTGACACGTGCCTGTATCATTTCAAATGGAGTCCGAGTGACTATCTATACGGACAGCCAATATGGGTTTGGAGTGGTTCACGACTTTGGCCAGTTATGGTCACAGAGGGGATTTTTGACATCTTCAGGATCCCCTATCCGTAATGGAGAATTTGTGCGCCAATTGTTGGAAGCTTTGCAAAAACCCAAAGAGATAGCTGTAGTAAAATGTGCAGCCCATGGGAGGGGAGAGGACTTTGTTACAAAAGGAAATAACTATGCCGATGAAGTAGCACGTTTTTGTGCCATACATGCTTGTGTTTTCAATGGAACATATGTAGGAGGAAGCACAGAAGAGACTGAGCTCAGCATGATGTTAGCTATAGCTGACACCTGGGATGAGGTAAAGCGACTGCAGGATGAAGCCTCAGAGGAGGAAGTTGCATCATGGGTCAGAGCAGGCTGCAAAAAGAGAGAAGATGGCATTTGGGTGTCAACAGATGAGAGAACAGTCTTACTTAACTGTCTAATGAGCCCAATGGCAAGGCAGATTCACGGAGTGGTTCATCTAGGGAGAGATGCCATGGTGCGAGTGTTCAGGCAAACCTCGTTCAACCCACGATTTCGTGTGCATGCTGAAGCGGTGTGTCACAGACGTGTTATATGTCAACAAATGAATGTTGGAAAGAGAACTGTTGTTGCAATGAGTCATATTGGAAGGTCAGGAGGGCCTTTTAATAGGATACAGTTGGACTTTATTGAGATGCCTAGGTGCAATAGGCTAACATATGTTTTGGTGGTAGTGTGTATCTTTTCACGTTGGGTTGAAGCCTATCCAACTAGTCGATGTGACAGTCTCACAGTGGCAAAACTGTTGTTAAGGGAATTGATACCACACTTTGGATTTCCGATCTCAGTTGAGACAGATAGAGGAACACACTTTCATAGTGAAATCATGAAATTGTTATGTACAGCTCTAAACATTGATCAGAGATTGCACTGTAGTTACAGGCCTGAGGCATCTGGCCTTGTAGAACAGATAAATGGCACAATCAAGATGAGGGTGTCGAAAGTTTGTTCGTCGACTTCATTGAAGTGGCCAGGTGCGCTACCATTGGTATTGATGAGTCTGCGTAGTACTCCTGATAGGAGGACAGGACTCTCCCCTCACGAGATATTGATGGGAAGAGCTATGCGATTGCCTATGGTACCAGCCACAGCATTGATAAACATCACAGATGATTTGGTTTTGGATTATTGTAGGGGACTGGCTGATGTGGTTAATTCTGTGTCCCACCAGGTCGAGGCTGCGACTGCATCCCCCTCGAGAGACCTGCTGCATGATCTTAATCCTGGTGACTGGGTGCTTGTTCGAAAGCACGTGAGGAAGAGCTGCCTTGACGCTCGCTGGCGAGGACCTTACCAGGTGTTCTTGGTGACAAGTACAGCTGTGAAGTGTGGAGGATTACCAAATTGGATCCACGCTTCGCATACTCGTCGTGTTCCAGAACCTGAGGAGGCAACGATTCCTCTTGCTGAAAATGCTACAGGAAATGAAGAACCGGGTCAAGTCGTAAGAATTTTTGACGGAGCTGAACAACCAACTGAGCAAGAAGAAAGAGATTCAGCTACTCCAGTGTTGAGTTCAGATCCGTAGATAGACGAAATTGCAGAAGTGAACTTTGACCCAGATCGAAGTGAACGGCCTGGTGCAGAAGGATCAGATCGAGAGGAGGAGAGAACAGGTGCAGAAGCAGAAAAGTGGCCAACAAGAAAAGATAGGCTGAACATAAGGCTTGCATCTGAGAAAAATCTTGCTCCAATTCCTGAAACGTCTGAATTAGATCAAAGTAAAACTGAGGAAAGATCGGATGGTCTAAGACGATCCAGAAGAGAGAGGGTACCGTCTCAAAAGTACGCCTCTCCTGAGTGGACGTGCCTGGCTGCAAATGCAGAAACCGAAGAATTCCGGAAGGTTGGGGACTGGTACAGTGAGTTACGGAGGGGACACCCTCACGATTGAAATTCAGCTGTTGGTAATTGGAGTTGAAGCCTTTGGACTCCTAACTTTGACAGTCCCCGATCCACCAAGGCTAAGTGGTTTGCGCTTTTTGATTCATAACCAGGTTGCTTTCCCCACATTTGGTCGACAGCCCACTGCACAGGAACTGGGAGAGATTCGTGCAGAAATTCTGCAGCTTGTTCTTACCATACTTGGATCAAATATCATTAATGATGAAGTTTGAACTCTGAAAGAAGAACTCATTAGGGTTTAGAAAGAAGATAACTTAGGCCCGAGTGGAAGAAGATTTAAAATAGGGACTTTCAATAGAAGAAGAACTGAGGGCTAGGGCTGACTACATCTCTTCAATATGACATAGATACTGGACTGAACATTGCAATAATCGAAGGGAAAGAGACAATAATAAGACATTGAAAATACCAAAATTAGGCAAGAAGAAAAAAAAAGAGACTTTGATTTATTTGCGCTTCGAAACCGAAGGTGGTTCAAAATGAAATCTGGAAATCCAAGACGCAAGCAGAAATGCATAATTGGTACTCTTATTGTTGTGGTACTTATTGTCATAACTTTGGTGATTATTACATCTTTAGTTGAGTCACACGATGCCGAAAGGAATGGGGAGACAACACTTACCCCACCTACTTCAGAGTTCGAAGAGGGTGCATCCGCAAATGATAGAGAAATGATTAGAAAAACTAGTCGGATGTTACATGTAGATTTGTCCAAGGGTGATATTACGTTGAATGCATATGCTCCTTTGTTGTATGAGTATGTTGATACGATGGAAGCAAAGGATTGCTATGTGTGTTTGCAACTGCCAGCATCCGTAGAAGAAGGCATTCGATACCATCACTTACCTGTGACCTATGGCATTACATGCAGCGTGTTATTGAGTATGTTTTATAGTAAGGCACATTTTGAGTACTACTTCTCCAAATATGATGTGGTACTCTCAGAGGTTCCAGTTCTTAAATACATGAATAAATATGATTACTATAAGCAGGTAGAAAGGATGTCTGCATATTTTGTGCCTACTATTACCTTAGATACATCTTATGCCCATAGACACAATTTGACCTGCATGTTAACTGACATTGAAAAGAAGTTTGTGGATCAGATAGAGGATCGACATAGGCAGACCTTATTTAGACCAGATCCGAAGCACAAGGTGATCCCATGGACAAAGGAAGAACTAGATCATAAGGCAAAAGGGAGTTCTGGTCCAATAGCTTTAGATTTCCAGCAGAAAGGAAGACTGTGCATTAGACACCCGTCCACATACTATGACAAAATATTTGTGGGTGAGAGTGATTGTGAACACATTTTTTGATTGAAGAATCCATTAGAAAGGTGCTGTTGGATAAATTGACCATAGTGCCAAATGTGTACTGTGCATGCGGTAAAAATGCTTATGTGAAATTGCCCAAAAATTGGTATGGGACATGTTATTTAGCTGTAGTATTCCCCAAGATTTTCCATGTGGATGATTTATGGCCTTTGGAAGGGAAGAGATCTTATAGAGGAAAACGTAGTGTAAGTGCTGGAGAAATTATTGGGGATGTATTTGGAACTATGATACCTAGTGTGGGTGTGATTTTGAATGATGTGAAGATTAGAAAGCTGGCAACTCTGGTAGATGCTCTCTGTGAATACGGCCCAAATCCTATTACTTGTTGATGGGGAGATGGTTTCGATAAGGGCTATGGTTCTTCAAAATCGTCTTGCTTTAGATGTATTACTAGCAAAGGCTGGAGGAGTCTGTAAATTATTGAAAGTTCAACAGTGCTGTACTTATATTCCTGACAACATTCGGGATATAAGGAAGTACATTAGCAATATTTCAGAGATACATCAAGATTTACGTGATCTGGCTGCTGACGGACTCTGGGAACAAATTGGCAAAGGATTTGGCAAGATAGGAAGCTGGTTTGGAAGTTGGGGACAAGGAATAATAGGATACATCTTGAAACCTATTATAATAGCTGTCATTTGTATAATTGTACTGTTGGGAGTCATTAAGGCTTACAAATGGCAAAAGGCACGACATGCTGAAAATTCTTTGAAAAGGCGAGAGCAACAATTAGAACGACTGCAGGACAGTCATTATCTGCATCTGAAAGGGTTGGAAAGATTTAGGCAGGGACGGCAAGCTACAACCTCTGTTTAGGTCGGTCTCTTCTACAAGGAGAAACTTATAAGAAGGGAAAAGGCTGGTGTTATGACACTAGTCATAAGAGGGGGAACTGATAGAGCGCTTACAGCACTCTAAATTGTAGGGGTGCACTATACTCCTGATACAAACGCACTCATATATATATTTTTCGTGTGCAGTGTTTTACGATTATTAAGATGCATTTATTCACGTCATATTAGTATTAAAGTGAAGTGAGCACATTTAAGTAGGATTTTGTGTGTATTAGAAATATAATTCCTGTATGTGTAATGTGCAGGATGACGTTGTATTCATATAATGTAACCATGTTGGGTTTAAGTTACCCGATTTGTAGGCCCAAATTGTTGGTTGTTTTGAGTTTCGTTTCTCCTTAGCTGCTCAAGTATTAATTAAATAAATTCTGGTGTGCTCGAAGACAGTATGTTCTCATCCTACTGCAGGTGCAGGAATTCGACCTCGTTATTCTTAGATTTAAGGAGATACCCGGAATGTCTTTGAAGTAGACTGAAAGGCGAGAAGGGAGGACACCTTCGTGCATAGCCAATCTGGGAACCAAGGCCACTGGAAGAAGAGCCAGCTAATTAAAGCTTCTGTGGAAACTTACTGAAAACCGTTGCAAGTGGAAAAGTTTAACATATGACGTATTGTGGGCTGATTATTGTCTTTTTGTATAATGCGCAGGGACAGATTTGAGAGACTTCTACCAGCTTTCGGAGGAGAAGGAGCATCTTAGCTATCAGACCCATTTTGATGTGAGTACTTCTTAGGAAGTCAACACGTGCTGACACCTTTGGGATATGATACAAGGGAGATAGGTAGGATTCTCATTGAGAGTAGAGTAGGGAAAGATTTTGCTCCTTCTTAAATGAAAAGAGAATTGGACTCTGCTTCCATTCTTTGCTGTATTTTGATTTTGGAGTTCATCATATTATGCCTTCTGTGCCGAATGACCTATATTCGTAAAATCGGCTCTGTATTGATTTTCTTGTACCTCTATACTCTAATATTGAGGTGTGTTTATATTCAATTATTTTTGGCCTTATAATAAATTCACCAAACTGAACTTCGGAGTCTGTGGTCTATTACAGCATGACTAAATCGAAAATATAATCTTGAATTGTTTTTCTCCCTTCTACCACTTTTAGCAGGCAACTAAAAGACCATCTACATTACATTTAGTAGGGAAAAGTAGGAGTAAAGGTTGGCGTAATCAGCTGAAAAGGAATGATTAAGAGTAAAATAAAGTGCTGCGATAATGCCGCAAAATTTAAATTTTGGGGGGTCTGATAGTAGTGGAGTTTACCAAAGAGTTTAATTCACGTGTGCAGTATTTTCACCATGAAGAAAATTCAACAAATGTAAATACAAATGTTAAACTAGTTTTCTCCTCTGAGAGGAAATAATTTTTCTTTGTCAATAAACCCCTTTTGACATGGTGGTGTTACTTTCTCTTTCTCACCCGTAGCGTAACCAGTGTGCCATGGGCCCTAGGGCAAAGAAGGAAATGGGACTCCTGGCTGCTGTTTGAATTATAAACATACAGCACAGAAGCAGGGTTCAGTGGGCCCCTCAGGCCTCTGGTCCCCGGCGCCACTGTACCTTCTATGTCAGTGGAAGCTACTCCCATGTTTCTCAATCTGAAAAGACACTTAGGATTGTCTTTCACAGAAATGTATTAGTTTTAGCAGTGTGTAAATTGACCTTCAAGATTAACTTAATGCACCAAATTGGGCCTGAGGGTGTTCACCTTCTTCCACACTGGGGAACTCATCCAGAAAAGGCCCTAATCCATTCGCTAGTCTTAAATTTATGATTGAGGTAATTACGACCTACTGTTGAAAGTTTGAGAATTTCAGGTGCCCTTTATGAACTTAAAATGTACTCAATCATGAGTTTGTGACTGAGGATGTGGAATTTTTTTTTCTGCACCAAATGTTTTCAGCAATAATGCTGCCTTAGCTATGTTTGAATTATTTGGTTTTCAACATGTCTGTGTTCCTCCCTTTTATCTTTACTGTAGTAAATTAAGTATAATTGAGGCGAGTACTGTCTCTCAAATTTGATTTCTGTACATTGCCCCAACCATATGTTAACAAAGTGGTGCCACCAATGGAAACCTAGTTAAGTAGGCAACACAATATAATAATTACTTGTTTTTATACACCATTTATGCCATTTCTAAGCACTGTTAACAGTAGATGTTACTTTTGCCTGGCTTAGTAATATTCAATTTACCCACCTTGGAAGCATGGAAAGCTAAGTTTACCGCCAGGTCACTGCAATGTTTCTGCGGCAGATTTCCAAATCACTGAACCAACCACTCATTCTGACCTATTGTTGAGTACTCATCAATCTTTTTGTTCTTCACAGGATGTTATCATAACCCTGCAAGAAAAGCTTTCCATCAAGTGCATTGAGCACTTTTCACTGATGCTGGAGCAAAGACTCGAAGGAGCTGCAACCAAACTTCTCCTGCTACATGAACAGGAGACATTGACTCAGGTTTGTTGGAGAAAGTACTTTACTGTTATGTAATAAGGGTGATGCACATATCTTTCAAATAACTAAATTTTCAGCAAAAACATTGGTCTACTTTTCAAAGCTTTCAATCCCTCTGACTAGGAGGAATGACACTGATTGATCTATATTTTCTATAGTATGAAACCTTAACATTAATAATATATGGGATAAAGTCCCCCCTGCTGTAGATAATTCGGCTATTGAAAGTCACATAGGTGTCTATACTCATCTAGAAGAATAAGGGCTGAAGGCTAAGTTTCTTTATAAGATCATGGACCTCCAATGTGACTTACAATATGATTATACTTCAGAGCAGGGGATACTTTATTCATTATAATACATGGGCACACCATAACCCTTCCCACAAATCCTTGGTGTAGTGATCTTTCACATGAAAGAGATAGGATATTTGTGAACATGAAGAAACAATGGGAATTTTTAATGCAAAATAAGAGTCAAAAAAGCAGTTAGATATTTGCTGCACAAAGATATTAGAATCAATGTAATGCAAGTTAGATTTAACAATAACACTGTAGTATGGAATGCATAAAAAAATTTAGAGAGAGACTATGGGGCATATTAGCAAGACCGGCGATACAATTATCGCCGTTTTAGCGGCAGGAAACTGCCGCTAAAACGGCGATAATGGGCTTGCTAATATGCGTTATGGAATTCAATAGAAGCCCAGGTTAGATGTCCTGCACATCTAACCTGGGCTTCTATTGGAATTCTATAACGCATATTAGCAAGCCCATTATCGCCGTTTTAGCGGCAGTTTCCTGCCGCTAAAACGGCGATAATTTTATCGCCGGTCTTGCTAATATGCCCCTATGTGTTCTATAAGTATGTAAAGTGTGGAAAAAATGTAGCCATAAATTATCACCTTTCTGCTTTTCACTGTTCATCTAGAAAAACTGAGCAGAAGAAGGAAAAGCCATGTTTGTTTTTCGCTTTTTAAAGTGCAGCTTTAATTATGCTCTGTGACCTCCCTTTCACCATGATGGCTGACCTAGGCAGCAGGCATTGTGACATCAGAACTCAACTGTAAAAAGTTATTACAGCGGCTACGTCATTTCTTTATTACAGGCGACTAAGGGTATCACATGTCACCTTCAATAAGGAAATTATAGATGAGCTTTTATGTAGGGATTGCATAGTTCTATGTATTATGGTACAATAAGGCGACTGAGAAAGCAGTGTACAGTGGTATGTCAGTACTTTCTTCATGGAGACACAGAAAGCCTGCTTCTCCTGGGCTCCTCTCCACTTTCTGTAACTCTCCATCATACAAGTTCCTGGCATAGGTCTGGAAGTCTGGGTGTGGGGGCACAGCAGCACCCCAAAAATAACCACGCTGTATTTCCTAAGGTGAATGAGCAATAAAGATACTTTTAAAGTTTGTTTATATCTTGTTGCATTTGCAATGCGCACAAAGAAAGGGGTGAAATGTCAGGCTATCTCTTCTGACAAATTAGAGCCTATTTATTTAAAAGTGATATTAGTGCTTACTTTTCTCTGACTGCAAAGTGAGTGGGTTTTGTAAAGTAAATAATGTGACAATTGTGCTGGGGGACAGTAAGTGTGAAAGTAAAAGCTGTAGTATGGAATTGTTTTCTAACACTAAACAAAATTTAACTACCTGTAAATGACCGGTACCAATATTTCAAAATGTATCAGCAGCAAGAAAAGCACAAATGGGGTATTTTTTAATACTGAAGTGTGTTGGAAACAAAGGGCCTGGTTCACAATGGGCCTCCACACTCATGGCGGAGGCCCAGCAGTCATGGAGGAGTCTCCGCACTCGGAGTGGGATCTGGTTCAATTGCGGAGATTCCGCCCAGAGTGCGGAGACTCCCCCATGACAGCGTGGCCTCTGCCACGAGTGCGGAGACTCCCCCACGACAGCGTGGCCTCTGCCACGAGTGCGGAGGCCCTTTGTGAATCAGGCCAAAGATTTTAATAGGATCAAAAGAAATCAAGAACCCTTACTTGGTGATGCGCAAATGATAAATTTTCACTTTAATCCATTTTCCGCATGTTATAGTTTGTGCACTATATAGTTTTATCAGTAAAACTGTCTGTGCACATTTAGTGGCCATTTGCTACATACGTTTTTTGTATGACACTTGGATTTTTCACAAAACTTATAAATTCTGTGATGTAACACTGATGGCAGAACCCCCACTCTGAAAATTGTTCCAACACCAGTGTTTCCTGGGTATGACCATTCACTATACAGCAGCGACGCAGCACTTTAGCCTGTTGTAATGCTGATGCTGCTCCTGTTGTGTCTCTGCAAAAAAGAGTGGGATCACTCAACTAGTGGTAGACTGAGCTGCTACCATGAGAGGCCCAGTGATCCACTGGCCCTGCCACGTGAGGTGGTAGTGATAGAAAGGAGCAAGACTTAGGCACCACTGTTTGTTCTCCCTCGTTTATCTGATCTCACAGGAGAAAGGAGAAGAGCAGGTCAATTTTCTTTTTAATTTGGATATAGGCTGGGAATCACAAGGAAGGTTGATTGCATCAGGGACACTAGGTGCCAACTTCTACCTTAGGGTGAGCCCCAAAGTAGGTGCAGGATGCTGGCAGGAAACATAGGTATTTATTTCTGATGAATGAGAGAGCAACGGGCAAGGTGACGCACAATGTGTTGTTTCTGTTGAAAGGATGGAAAAAATGGGGGCAGTCAGTTTGAGGATTCTGGGTATTATTGTTTGTTTTTTGTGGAGGGGCAACACTAGGAATGTTATCGCGTGTTTTATGAAACAAAATATTTTTTATTTGAACGGCTTAAGATGTGTGAATGAGACATGAGGGGGTAGGGCACAGAGGCAGGGTAGCCCAAGTTAGTGCAATGCATGCATTCTCATGACTCACTTCTTCCCCCTATGAACTAATTTCTCTTCAAGATGCAACAAAAGGGATTATGCAACATCAAATTGTGAAATGATGAATGGCATACGAAGCCACAGAGTTTTAGGAGATGGAAGAGATAGATACTGGCCTTCAGCACTGTGACCCCGGTCTTCAGAACCAACTTTGTCCCAATCAGATTCAGACCGTAGCCCCATACGTAATCTAGGGAGAAGGCAGAGCAATCATTAGAGGACTTGGGACCTAACAAATAGAGGAGACCCTTTAATTGGACCCAAGGCTCCTTTGTCTCTTGAACAATATTGTCAGACTATAATCCACAATTTACTGATGTAATATGACCCGCGGCTGACAATTCCAAGGGAGTATCTCGAAAAGCATAGAGCTCTGGGAGAGGATATTTTGCTTAACATTCCATCCTTATTATTATACAAGCAATATGAGGATTACTATTTTAAGCATTAGTATATAAAGCAGCATTGCTTTTTTATTGCTTATTGTATATCTTGATACCTTAGTAGTCACAGTAATTTTTGCATGGCAATCTTCCAAAAACTGAAAGAGATTTGAGATATCTCATTTGTAGGACAACTGGGTTGCTTAGACTTTGCAAGAAAGCAAGTGGCAGTAGCACCAGGTCCAAAAGTTGTCAGAACTCCTCTAAACACATAATATTGCTATATTTGACTACTAAACAGGCAATCACATTTGCATTTACCTTGCAGTTAAAAGTAACTTGATTTGCATGGTGCAGCAGGTGCAGTGGCACCGGGGCCAAAAGTTGTCATCACTCCACTAAAAATCAAATATTGCTATATTTTACTACTGAACAGGCAGTCACAAGTGCAGTTATCTTGCAGGCAACAGGGTCATGGTTTGAATGGTGCAGCAGGTGCAGAAGCACCAGGCCCAAAAGTTGTCAGAACTCCTCTAAACATGTAGGGCCTCATTATAATGTTGGGTGGACGCACGTCCGCCTGACACCGTAGCGGTCTGGAACCCCCCAACCATAGGTCGGCGGTTCCGACCTCACAATTTTGATGGGCAGGGGCGGTCGGAAACATTCATTTTACTATGGCAGCTTGTGGGGAAGGCGGAAAAGGCCCTCAGCACTAGCTGTCATAGCAAAATGGATTTTTGGAAACATCCCTGCACCGTGTGGCAGGCATCTCACGGTGCCTGCCACATGGTGCAGGGATAATTAGGGGGGCACCATAGGTGTCCCCCAGGCCCCATAGTGGAGGGCCAGGGTTGAAGGGGGCCCTACTAGGGGCCCCCAAAGTCATTTTTCGACAGCATTTTCATGTCGGAAAGGCAGACATCGAAAGGCTGTCGGAAATTAAATCATAATCCCGGCAGCGGAGCCAAGGCTGACTCTGCCGTCATTAAGGGATCATGGGCATTTGCAATGCTCCGACGGGCTCAAAGAGCCCATCGGAACACAGCGGATGGTCCCTCCACCCGATGCCTCCGCCCACTGTATCATAATGCAGCGGATGGACTGCAATGTTGGAACGCCGGTCGGTCTGTTGCGTAATATTGCTGTATTTGACACCGGGGCCAAAAGCTCTGGGGACGCCACCAAACCCAGATTATTGCTAAAATTTAAAACTAAACAGGCAGTCACAAGTGCAGTTACCCTGCAGAAAACAGGGTCATGATACAATGGTGCAGCAAGAGCAGTGACACCAGGACCAAAAATTCTAGGCACCCCATTAAGCACCTAATATTGCAATATTTTACTAATAAACAGGCATTCACAAGTGCAGTTATCTTGCAAGCAACAGGGCCATTATTTGGATGGTGCAGCAGATGCAATGGTACCGGGCCCAAAAGTTGTCAGAACTTCTCTAAACACATTATATTGTTATATTTGACTACTAAACAGGCAGACACAATTGTAGTTATCTTTCACTTAAAAGGGGCTTGATTTGAATGGTGCAACAGATGCAGTGGCACCAGGGCCAAAAGCTCTCGGGATCCCACTATATGAAGAATATTGCTAAATGTTACTACTAAACAGGCAGTCACAAGAGCAGTTAACTTGCAGGCACTAGAGTCATAATTTCAATGGTGCAGCAGGTGCAGTGACACCGGGGCCCAAAGCTCTAGGAACCACTCTAAACACCAAATATTGCTATATTTAACTTCTAAACAGGCAGTCACAAGTGCAGTTCTTTTACAGGCAATAGGGTCATGATCTGAATGGTGCAGCAGGTGCAGTGGCACCGGGGCCAAAAGTTGTCATAATTCCAATAAACACCTAACATTGCTATATTTTACTACTAAACAGGCAATTGCAAATGCAGACATCTTGCAGGCACTAGGGACATGATTTGAATGGTGTAGCAGGTGCAGTGTCAACGGGCCCAAAAGATGTCAGAATTCCTCCAAACACATAATATTGCTATTACATCAATTACTTCTATTATTTCCCTCTTTAATTTCATTTTTTTAAATGTAAATGTTCAGTTTTTAAAAGATGCTGCTGAAAGAAAAGGTCCAGATCTTCAGAACTTGGACAAGTAGTTGTGATGCTCCATCTGTCACCAACCTCCAAGGACAAGGGAACAGGTTTCAGTGCAAGAAAAGCCTTGTCTCTTCTTCTAGTAAGGACAAGAGTCGAAATTCAAGACACCACTGGCCTTGCTGCTTTTCCTAACGGTTGAAGCAACCCCCTCTGTCTCTTTGGACCTCTCACATTTTCTTAGCCACAGGGGAAGACGTTTCACAGCAGGCAGTCTCATTCTGGATAATCATGGACCCCAGGGCACCCTGAGGATAACATTCAGGGTCAGAGATTCAAGAGGAGGCAGGAATTACACTCTTCATAATTTCCCCAGGGATTCTGGAATTCCTCAACAGAGGGCTTCATGTTTTTTCTCTGTTCTAGCAACATCCTGGCTTCAAGGCAGTTGGAGAAGCAAATTATAATGCTAATGCAGTAGAGGATGATGGATTTCCCTAAAGCTATCATTGTGAAATTCTCACTCTGTCCCCTTCTTTCTTTCCCAACATGCCCTGTGAGAAATGATAAAATCTGTCCCATTAAGCTATCTTACCCTGTTTCCAAAGCAGAGACAAAGAGCCTTATCCAGGATTCACTCCCTGGTCTCCATAAACCAACAACAAATCTGCTCATGCCAGTCTTGGCAGGCCCTCACCCTATCGAAGAAAGCCCACCTCTTCTAGTCGTTCCTGCTGTGGATGAAATTGCCTGGATGTTGATGAAGCAATTTACTCCGTGCAAATTAGGAGCCCAATAAAGCGCTCTTCAGATGAATAGACATTCACAACTGAGGCTGGTCATCAAATCAAATACATTTAAATAATGTGTTTTTAAAGTATTAACAAGGTTACCAGATCAAATCCTCAATTAGTTGTAAATCAATAATCAATGCATGAATGCATTTGGCAATTATGAAGATCAAACTGATCAAAATCATGTAAGCAAGAGGCAAATTAATATGAAATCATCTCACAAAGAGTTAGGCAAAGAATCTGACAAAGTATCTGAATCTCGTCTACAGTGCTCTAGCTTAAATCACACACACATGTAGATAAACTAAGCTCATGATTTTCCCACCCTCCCACACAATGAAACTACTTTAAGAATCCATCAAACTTACAGTTATTTGCAACATAATTAGATACTTTGGGCAGCCGGTATCCTGCAGGTGATCTTGTATTAATTAATAGAAACATTCTACAGTTATCAAGTAAGGAAAACATTTCACATTAGAACAGGTTATACATTTGGAGTCAGCTTCTCCTAGAAATAAAGGAAAACACCCATTAAATGAAACAAGATGGCAACCAGACAGTAGCCATTTTAAAACGCAGGCCTACATCAACTACAGTAATCTAAACGTGAATAATACACAATACCTTTCCGTGTACACATTTTAATGTCACATCTAACTGTTATCACAAAAGGAAGAATATTTCTTTGTGTGGGCCAGTTTTGACAGGTGACAATCTTGTTGTTTCAGGAAGTTCCCAAACTAGTATGCAGATACCAGCTATCACTACTTTGTCTACATTTTTAATTAGTTACATCTGCTGGTGATTTATTGCTGTCAGCCTAAGCATGGATGAGCTTGGTAAGGCTATTGTCTTAGGAGATTCACAATTGTGCAGATCATTCACACCTGCTTCAAGCTTTTTGGACAGGAAGCTAGTGTGACAATCTAATTAAAATGCACAGCAGGATGCCCACCCAGCAGTTGGCAAATTGGTTTTAAGGATCATTTGAGAAAGACAGAAAATTAGCACTATTTGTAATAAAAGCCAATATTCTATAGATTTTGTATTCCATAATGGTATTTTACTTAATGGTTTTGACAGCAGAGAGAACTTTAAGTAAGTTGGTGTATTCTAGAAAATACAGAATAATGCCGCTAGGCTAAGTTGATGAGGATGCGACGCTTGGTTGGTGATCCAATCTATGCGCTCCCTGGATGTTGAGTGTAGGTAGATCTTTTAATTCTAGTACTTTGGGCAGGAAGAAACTGAAATAGATCTGCAGGTCACTGCCTTCTGTTCCCTCGGGAAGTCCGTAATTGGGAGATTGTTTCTTCGATTTCGATTTTCAAGTTTTTCTACTCGCTTTTGAAGAGTGGAGACTTGCGCTTGCAAGTTTTCGACTTTAAGTGAGGTTGTTGCAAAAGTGGAAACATGGTGTTCTACTGTAGTGAGTGAGGCGTTCATCCATTTATCATTAGGGCTCCCGGTTTTATGGTATTTTTTTTTTTTTACATTTCCGTCTGTATTTATCCATATTTCTTTTTTGTCATTTTATCTATATATATCCGCATTTATTTTTGGCGCAAGCAAGATAAGACTCTGGAGCTAGTATTTTTCCACGTTTATTTAAATAGACAGTGCACATGATTGTTATAGGTTTAGCTATATTTATATATATATACGCCAAATTAAGTGAATACAATACATTTGTGTGCTGCTGCTGTGTTGCAATATTGAAAACACTATGTCACTAGCCAAGATTATTAGATGTAAACACATTTAGGGGTATATTCACAAGAACGTGCGATAAACATCGCCAAAATAGCTTACCGCAACTTCTCACATCGCAGTCCATCGCTGGAAAATAACGCTGTGTCAACGTGGCATTCACAACACGGCGATACCGTGCGATAATCGCACGAGAATGCGGCAAATGTCCGCGAAACAACTACCGCGACAAAAATGCAAACCCCAACGCGAAAAAAGTTGCGATGGGCCCAACCGCGATAAAATTTGTGTGATAACTAGCGAGAGGCCAGCAAGTCCCACGCGTCATGCGGGGAAAAGCACAAGAAAAACACCCAAAAAATCACACCAAAAACAAGATGAACTGCGGAGCACCAAGGATGCACCCGGACCGAGTGCAGAGGACAACGTGAAACCCACAAGACCCATGGAGGCCCAGCCAGGAAGCCAGGTGTCGTGGAAGGGCAATGAGAAGAGGGAGAGGAAGATGGGAAGTCTGCAGGAAACCCGGATCCAAGTCACGGATGAGATAGAACACCACCACCAACTGTACGTCACCTCCAACGTGTCATTGGCAAAAAAGATGCTGAGATGGCAGACCATCTTGGACTATGAGAATGCCGTTGCCGCGCCGAGGAGGACAATGGAAGAGGACAAGAGGCGCTGGAATGATGCGAAGGGCAAACCCAAGAAGGAACTCGCTGCCAACATGAAAGCAGCAACGCACATTGGAGGTGGGGGGCCAGCAGAACACCAGGATCAGGATGAAATGGAGAAAATGGTGGCCACAGTCATCAGTCGGGAGACGGTGACAGGATCAGAGGACCCCGACACTGCTCAACATGACCTGACACAACATCAATAGGGTAAGTACCTACCAGGGAGTGGGGGGATGGGGGGAGATGGGCACAATGGCACACATGCACAATTAAGCAGAGCACACTGCACACCCACAATGACTCCGGATCATGTCCCTGATCCCCCTGGAACACTGCAGCACACACACAAACACCAAGGAGACCCACCTCCACCATGTGCCCAAAGGGGCCCCCACCCAACACATCACCAATCACACTACCAACACATGCACACGTGCAAAACCCAGCGAAGATGGGTATCCGTCAGCCACACTGACAATGCAAGAGACACTACATGACGAGTAGCATTGCTGCAGTCCAACTATCATGTCAATGTGCAGGCCACGACACTGATGCGGCTGAGTGTGGGCAAGATCCGCAAAGGTGCAGGTCACACTCGGACACATCCACGTGCACAAAAAACCCCTGACGTCAACTACACATCCGCCTACCGACCATGACCACGAGTCACAACACGACGAAGGGCACAATTCACTCAAGTCAGCAACATCTCAGCACTGTAGACGCACAGAAGTGAAAGGCACACCGCCTGAAAGGGATGAGTGGCAGCCAATTCAGAGCTGCAGGGGCGACTCAGCCACAGTGCAACATACACACGTAAGAATTTGAGCACCCCAACATTGTCAACAATGTGGTACATACTGCAACACTTCCACAACAGAACACAGGACACAACTGGTGCTGCATGCGTGCACAAAATGGCCAATCACATCTGGCATTGCAGGAATCTGTGACAAGACAATGGACGAGTACAACCTGTAAACTGTATCAGTTTTATTTACACATGCAGTGCCAGTGGACAATTTGTACTGTCCCATCATTGTACAAGACAGACACAAAGTGACGTGCTCAGGTGAAGAAATTGGCAATGAGGGTGTTCCTACGGGCTACTCCTGCTGCAGTGGGGTGTGGGCCACCTGCCCCATCATCCTCATCATCGTCTGGTGCATCTGGCACTGGGATCCATGGGGCATTGGAGCGTACACAGATGTTGTGCAAAACACAACATGCAACGATCATCTTGCACACAATGTCTGGCCTGTACAGGAGCCTTCCGCCTGTGATGTCCAGGCACCTGAAACGTGACTTCAACACGCCAAATGTGCGTTCCACGATGCCCCTGGTGCGTATGTGGGACGCATTGTACTGCCTCTGGGCATGTGTGTTCGGGTCTCGGAGGGGTGTCATCATCCAAGGGCAGAGTGCATATCCCTGATCACCTGTGACAGTGCAGAGAGAGATGAGTCAATAGGTGCTTCGGCATGATGTGTCGGCAGGCACACTAGTCCAGTGACGCCTGTGCTGGCTGTGCGTGGGGTGAGTGTAAGACAGCCCCCAGGGATTGTCTGGTGCTTGCAACAACTACAACAGTCATCACTCAATCAGACGTTCAAAGTACAAGCAAGGGACCATGACTTGAGGTGCACAGAGTTTGTGGCCCCGGATGCACAGCGGCTGGCACGGGCACACCGCCACGGGACGGTGACTTGCGATGCACTGGGTTAGGCCATGAGAGCTGAGCGGGTCCTCATAGATGTCCAAGGCAACTGTCGCTGAGTGTATCGTGGGACAGTGGAAGGTGTTCCACCAGGGCATGATGCAGAGGGCACAACCAAGCAGCAACAGGCAACATGGGTGATATGAATGCCACAGACTCATGCCAAACACCAAGTCCGTACCTGCCAGGTGATGATGACGACAACCCCCAGGCCACAGACTCAGACGCCACCAAAGTTCAGCCAGAGAGTGACCATGACTCACCACGCACGGAGTCAGTGGCACCAGGGCTGCAAGGGAATGCACTCTGCGATGAGGCGTGTACATTGGTGTTAACTCAGCCATTCAGAAATCAAGACCCAGTCACAAATGTGGGACCTACTTGACCGCAGTGTCGGCCGGTGGCAGCGGTGTGCGTGGACCAGCCGCAGTTCAGCCAGTTCCTCCTGGAACTCCCACACACGGCGTTGGAATGTCATGTGGCGATGACGTGTGGCTCACGGAGGCTGAGGCACCAGAGCTGGGCATGTGTGCAGCCTGCGACGATGCCGTGCCCTGGCTGGTCCCGCCTTGATGTGACTTCATCAGCCCGCACGCCATGCCCTCCGCCGACTACATCCTCCTAGGGGACCTCAACTTCCACCTGGAGAACAACAACGACAGAAACACCACCGCCCTGCTGGACAACCTCGCCAACCTCGGACTCAAGCAACTGGTGAACACGCCCACCCACTACGCCGGCCACACGCTTGACCCCGTCTTCTCTTCCAGCAAGCACATCTCCTTCAGCCACGCCACCGGACTCCACTGGACCGACCACAGCTGCGTCCACTTCAGCTTCAGAAAGACTGCGACCCACCACCACCCGCAACAGGCTCCCCGCCGGAGCTGGAGCAAGATCACCGCCGAGCAGCTCACCGCCTCCCTCAGCCAGAACACACCCACCAACACAACGGACCCAAACGAAGCAGCCAGCAACCTCGCCAAGTGGCTGACCGCCTGCGCCGACGACCTCGCACCACTAAAAACCCTCCCAGCAGACCCGGAAGCAAGAAAACCCCTTGGTTCACCAACGAACTCAAGGAATCCAAGAAGAACTGCCGCACTCTCGAGAAAACCTGGCGACTCGACCAGACCACAGACAACAGGACCGCCCTCAAGCACGCCACCCGCAAACACCACCAGCTGATCCGTGCCACCAAGAAGTCGGCACTCAAAGAACGACTGGACAACAACGCCCACGACAGCAAGGAACTTTTCAGCATCGTCAAAGAGTTCTCCAACCCCAGCGCCGGAAACAACGACATCACCCCTCGCAAGACCTCTGCAACTCACTCGCCGCGTTCTTCCACCGCAAGATCACCGACATACATAACAGCTTCGACGCACAAACCACGCACCCTACCGCCGAACCAACGCCCGCCACCACCACCCTCTGCAACTGGACCCCGATCAGCACCGAAGACACCACCCGCACGATGAACTCCATCCACTCCGGATCACCAACCGACCCCTGCCCACACCACGTCTTCAACAAAGCCGACGCCACCATCGCACCCCATCTCCGGGACATCATCAACTCCTCCTTCCACACCGCCACCTTCCCGGAGAGCTGGAAGCACGCCGAGCTTACCGCCCTCCTGAAGAAACCAACGGCGGACCCCACCGACCTCAAGAACTACCGTCCCATCTCGCTCCTTCCGTTTCCGGCCAAAGTCATCGAGAAGACCGTCAACAGACAGCTTGCCGCCTTCCTCGAGACGAATGGATCCTCGACCCTCGCAGTCCGGGTTTCGGGCCAACCACAGCACCGAGACCGCCCTCATCGCAGCCACCGACGACATCAGAACCCTAAACGACAACGGGAAACAGCAGCCCTCATCCTCTTGGACCTCTCCGCGGCGTTCGACACCGTCTGCCACCGCACCCTAGTGAAGCGCCTCAGCAACATCGGAATCCGAGAGAAAGCACTGGAATGGATCATCTCGTTCCTCGCCGGAAGAACCCAGAGAGTCCGCCTCCCCCGTTCAGATCCGAGGCCACCGGAGTCATCTGCGGCGTTCCACAAGGATCTTCACTCAGTCCAACCCTCTTCAATGTCTACATGAGCCCCTCGCAGCCATCGCACGCCAACACAACCTCAACATCATCTCCTACGCCGACGACACCCAGCTGATCCTCTCCCTCACCAACGACCCCACCACCGCCAGAGCCAACGTACACGACGGGATGAAAGACGTCGCCGACTGGATGAGGATCAGCCGCCTTAAACTGAACTCAGACAAGACGGAAGTCCTCATCCTGGGCTCATCACCCTCCGCCTGGGACGACTCCTGGTGGCCCCCGGCCCTGGGCACCGCGCCCAAGCCAACGGACCACGCACGAAACCTGGGCTTCATCCTGGACTCCTCCCTGTCGATGACCAGACAAGTCAACGCCGTCTCATCTTCGTGCTTCAACACCCTGCGCATGCTCCGCAAGATCTTCAGATGGATCCCCACTGAAACCAGGAAGACCGTCACCCAGGCACTCGTCACCAGCCGACTGGACTATGGGAACACCCTCTATGCCGGAACCACAGCCAAACTTCAAAAAAGACTCCAGCGCATCCAGAACGCCTCCGCACGACTCATCCTGGACATCCCCCGACACAGCCACATCACCGGACACCTGAAAGACCTGCACTGGCTCCCCGTCAGCAAGAGAATCACGTTCAGACTCCTCATCCACGCACACAAGGCCCTCCACGACCTGGGCCCAAAGTACCTCAACGACCGCATGACCTTCTACACGCCCACCCGCCAGCTACGATCAAGCAGCCACGCCCTCGCCACCGTACCACACATCCGCAGAACCACCGCCGGAGGAAGATCCTTCTCCTACCTGGCAGCCAAGACCTGGAACTCCCTCCCCACTCACCTTCGGCGAACCCAGGACCATCTCTCCTTCAGGAAGCAGCTCAAGACCTGGCTGTTCGAGCAGTAACTTACCCCCTCCCCCAGCGCCTTGAGACCCTCCCGGGTGAGTAGCGCGCTCTATAAATGCCGTGATTGATTGATTGATTGTGAGGCCGGCTGGCCCGCAGTGCATGCCGGAGCCAGTAGTCTGCAGGGGCCCACAAACACGTGTCGTCGGCTTGCGTTGAACAGGGTTAGTGGCACCACATGTCGCCGGCTAGCGTTGAACAGGGTTTGTGGCAGCACGTGTCGCCGGCTTGCATTGGACAGGGTTAGTGGCACCAGGTCAGTTGTTGCTAGTGTTCGGTCACCTCCGTAACGAGGATCCGGCTTACATCCGGACTGAACCGCATCTTCCTCTTACTCCTCTCCATGCGTTCACTGGTATGGACTCTGCCATTCATGAATCACGACTAAGTGCTGGATGTGGGAACTACTGGACCGCAGTGTGGTCCGTGGGCTGCGGTCGGCACGGGCCCACAGACACGTGTCGTGTGCTTGCGATGCAGACTTTGGCTTCACCGATCGAAGGGAGTATAGTGATATGGACGCTGCCATAGACATTTGGTCACTGCCATTCACAACTCAAGACTCAGTTCAATATGTGTCACCAACTGGGCCGAAGTGGACGCCGGTGGGGTATGTCAACGAGAAAGGAGTGCTGCCTGCGTCGTGGAGGCCAGCGATGGTCTGAGGTGGCTGCCAAAGTCGCGGGCCTGGGGCTTGGAGCTTGCACCGGCATGTGGTGGGCCCTCTTTGACACACGCCGGTGTCGGCAGGTGAGCGGAGCGGCCTTGGTGCGCTGGGGCAGGCAAGACGGGTCTGGAGACCAGCGGCCTGGGGTGCAGCAGGCGCACAGGGACGCAGGCCCCGCCGCTCACGGCGTCGGCCTCGTGGTGGGCTGAGAAATGCCGCACTGGCAGACACGTTGGCCATTCCGGAAGAGAACCACGCCCAGAGCGACGGGGTTTTTATTCACACTCCTACGCAGGCCTGGCGTACACAGGGCCAACCCACTCTGCCCACCCCTACAGGGGCGGACGTAACGAGCGACATTTCCGTGTTCTACCCCATAGCCTGTGTTGACATGGTAGCATCTACTGGCCACTACACTCCATGCACCAGCAGCTAATGTCCACATGGCCATTTCCGTGGTTTGCACACTCAAGTCTGTCCAGCACATCCACGCCACACTTGTCATTGGGTAGGTTCTCATTCATTAGTCACTTGCCTCCTTCGCACATGCCTGCTTCCGGCCTCTCCACATATTCTGCTATTGTGTGGCTGTGGTGCCATGCCGTGGCTGGGTTGTGTACATGGCAAGCCCAGGTTCCCAATAGAGTCGTGTTGTCGTGTCTGGTCGGTGGGCATGTTGTGTGGCATGTTGCATGTAGTTTTGCTGCGTGCCCATTCCCAGAGTCGTGAGTTGCATGACTGTGGAGTTGAGGTGTGTGGTGTGTTCATTTGGTACTTACCAACGAGCAATGCATTTCCATAGGTGCCATCCTGGAAGCGCTGGTTGATGATGGACTGTCGGAAGATGAATGAATCATGCACACTGCCTGGGTAGTTGGCCACAACATTGGTGAAGAGTCCCCGGTGGTCCACTATTGCCTGCACATTGATGGAATGCGTGTGCTTTCTGTTGCGGTAGTTGTGTGCAGTGTCGGCAGGGGGCACAAGTAGGACATGAGTGCAGTCAATAGCCCCCAACACATGAGGGAATCCAGCTATGGCGTAGAAGCCTTGCTTGGTCTCCAGCTACTCCTGCGCAGTGTGGGGGAAGTGGAGGTGCTGGGGTACCAGGCTGATGATGGCATCCAGGACAGGTGTGAAGAACTTGGATAGGGCTGGCTGTGAGACTCCTCCGACTCTGGCAGTTGTGGGTTGGAAGGTACCAGAGGCCAACATGTGCAGCACAGCCAGCAGCTTTGTCTGCGGAGGGATGTTGGTTGTCCGCTGTGTTGGTACCGTCAGCCTGTGGGCGATGTGGGTCAGGATGCGGAGGATGGTTGTCCTTTTGAGCTGTAGTGGGCAATAACCTCCTCTGGCGTTAAGTCTGTGAGGCTGGTGCGTTTACGGTAGGTCTGCTGTCTTTGTCTATGCTGCCTCTGTGGTTGTCCGGAGGGGGGGGGCGGGTCCTGGGGGTGGTGGCGGGCCTGTGGGTGGTGGCGGGCCTGGGGGTGGTGGCGGTGGGTGTTGTGGCGGTGGGTGTTGTGGCCCTCTTGGGTCTCCGAGCTGCATGATCAGTAGCTCCATGTCGTCTGTTGGTCTTCAGGTGTGGCTCTGGTCTGGGCTTCCTTTCAGACTGCAGGTGGTCGTCCCGCTTGGCACCAGCAAAAGGCAGGTGTTAAATACCTGCTGCTACCGCGGCTTATCGCCTGTTTTTGACTCGCATCGCAGATCTGGCTGTCCGTTGTGAATCGCGCAGTGTTGTCTTTTCGTGTGTTTTTGCACGGACATGCCTATTCTGCATCTCATTAGCATTAGTTGGCGGTGTCGACCGTGGCGATGTTTTTTGCGGCAGCTATCGCGGGTTTTGTGGTGATGTAGGCAGTTAGCACCAGCTTGCGAAAGGGGCGGTAATTCTATCGCCACTTTTGCTGCGCTAAAGTGCCGATAACTCGGCGATAAGTCCTTGTGAATATGCCCCTTAGAATTTAGACGAGTGCACCTGTGCACTGTTAGTGACCTGGCTAAAAAGGGCATGAAAGAGCTGACAGCTTTCATGATAATTTAGATATATTGGGTGCCTCGTTGCTCTTATTGCCAGTTCCATGCTCCTCTCTGCAGCATGCTCTGTGGTGCAAGTTGCTGTCCACAGCTGAGCGAGCAAACAACCTCCTTTTAGGCAGCGGGCTCTAATTTCTGACCACCAAGGATCATGCCAACACCTATGTCCCATCTCCGCCTTTCGCCATGATCTTCCATGTGGATAGGGCAGTCTTTAGAATAAATCATCCGCCTGGTGTGGGAATAAAGTTGCACTCCTCAGAAATTAAGGCCCTGCATTAGTCCTGCCGGGCACTATTTCCCTCACACTTCTGAAACCTGAAATAATGAACAACACCCACATGAGCTGGCAGCTTTTGAATCACTTTTTTCCAACTAATTCCTTCGCTAATGCAAAATACATTTTCCAGAAGGGAGACACAGTCTCTGCATTGAAGAGTCTGGGCCTTAGACGTGTATCATTTGCCTTATTTTACTTTTTACTGCTAGTAGCATTGAACCTTTTACTGAATTTAGAAGACAAAGTTCTGTTTGTTGAAGACGTTTTCGGTGCATTAGTGCGCAATACCACACAGTTTAACTGAGGCCATGGTGGAAAAAACACGATTTAACTTTGAAAAGAGTTTACAGATATGCCCTGGTTGTCTCTGGCAAGATGCACCTCGCAGGAATGTTTACATTCTGCTATTGTTTTCTTGCTGTGTTTCTTCATGCCAACCAAAGTCAGGGTGGAAAGTTTCGTTTTATGGCCTGCAAGGATCCGAATGTTAATCCAACCGAATTTCCCTACTGTGTTTATGCTGCCGGTCTTTTAGCCCTTTTCGGGTCACATTCAAAAGATTTTTTGTTCCTCAAAGTGACTCAGTGACCATTTGGTTAATTACTTATTATTGCCACACGCTTCCAATGAGCAGTTTAAAAAAAAAAGAAAATAACTGAAGCCACAGGTAAGAGAAAGGATTGAAAGAGTTTTTGAATGCTTTGTCCCCCTGCCGATCCTCACAATCTATCCTGCAATCAACTCATTTCTACTGGTCTTGCATTAGCTACTTAGCACGTCCCCAGCCTCCATAAAGAGCAAACAGTGAAACAAAAGGGCTATGAGGGCAGACCAGAGGTCAATACAAGACCCTCATAGGAAGGAATTTCCCACGCATATCCAAAGATTAATGGCCCAGCAGGTGTTAATGTGGGCAGGCACACACTGAAATGAGGAAGAGCGGCGTGGCGAGGCAACCACTTGGCTGGAGCCCCGATTTGGTCGTATTTTTCCATTTCTATTTATAAATACAGACGGAAAAAAATATTTTTCCGTCTGTATTTATGTGTAAAAATCCATTTAAACGGAAAACCGGGAGCCTTATTTATCATCAAGAGTCTGCAACCTAGCATTAGTTTCCTCTATGTAAGGACACAAAGCCCGAATTTCCTCCAAGAGAAGCTCCATAGAAATAGGGGATGAGATGTGGTGTTAGGTGGAGACGGAGGGTCTTTTCCTTGAGGCTTGTTGGTGCTTAGATGAGAGGAAGAAGCGCCTGTCTGTTTCATGACAAGAGGTGTGCAGGGTCCTTTCTGCGATGAAGACGCACCCCAGTTCTCTATTGGCAGATGTGGCCTGGGGGAAATATTAGTGATTTCCTTTGTACACTGACAAACAAGAAACTTGGAGGAGAGAAGATGTCTTTCGACTCTACCCATAAATGACCCAAGAAGCAATCCACAGCTGGGAAAGAAATAGGAAGAAAACGCCAGCTAAATGCATAGAGACATGTTTAAAAGTACTTATGAGGCCACGGAATATGAGCATGCAGAACTTACCATTCCATATAAAATCCTCAAGGTTGGCCCTGTTCAGTAATCTGAGGGAAAATTTGGAGGTAAAATGGTGGCAAAGCTTAATCAGCCGCAGGCACATAAAAAGTTAAAATTCCAGCACAAGAGTAGTATGTAAGGCTGTATGGTCATAGGTGAAGAGCAAGCTCAAATGAATACATGAGGGGAAATATAGAACTGTTTTCCCCATTCATGTGAGCAAACTGAGTTGAAGAGTGGAATAAAACCGCACAAAGTATTCTGCCTGTGCTCACCATCCTATTGTGAGGAATTTTCAGACTCATCAGCAGGACAAGCCGCGTTGCCATGAAAGCCTCTCCCTCACTCGAGAGTAGCCATCCTTGCCAGGTACCAAGTCACGCATATGCCTGAATGCAGTTTTAAACTGCCAATTCGATTTGGCAATATAACCCCCTTGCCAAGCCTTAAACTACCTTTTACTGCATATAAGTCACCCCTAAGGTAGGCCCTATACAGCCCATAGGGCAGGGTGCATTGTATTTAAAAGGTTGGGCATGTATTTTTATGTTTTACATGTCCTGGAAGTGAAAAACACTTAAATTCGTTTTTCTCAACAGTGAGGCCTGCATGTCCCATATAATAACATTGGGTTGCCTTATTACATTTAATAAGTGCTTTTTCTCATAGAATAACATTGGGTTGCCTTATTACATTTAATAAGTGCTTACTTTTGATTAGGGACAGATAAGCATTTCATGTTTGCTATCTATGAGACTGTAATAAAAAATCCTCTTGAATTGTAAAGTCGGTTTCTAAATTACAATTGTGAAAGTGCCACTTTTATAAAGTTGACATTTTTCTTCCCCTAACCATTTGGTGCCTGCAGCCTCCACTGGGTCACATGACTGGGTGTAATTGACCGTTAGACTTTGTGAATTCCTCCCAGACAGTCACACAATAGAGGGATTAGCTGTGATTGAATAGGCCATCTGCTGGCAGGATGGCGGGTCCGGAGCTGGGCACAGGCCCACTTGCAACTGAATAGCTGTCCTCTGCTTTCACACATTGAGGTTGTCACCTTCACATTGTCTCTGCAGCCAGCTTGGGGCCAGGGCAGTGATGGATGGAAATTCCAAGCTCTTCAAAGAGAAACCTTTAGAAACTTCTCCCAACTTCAAAGAAGGCACCAGGTATAAAGATAGGGCCCTCAGACCCACTTCTCAGTTCAAATTATGGGCCTGTGGAAGGACTGTCAGAGGACTTCCTGCTGCAGTGGCCTGCTATGTACTTCACAAGATTGCTTTGATGCGCCTAGAAGGACTTCCTTGCTGTCTTGAGACTGCCTTGAATGCTCATATGCCAGCCCTGCTTCTTCACATGAACTCAGAACTACCAGAGTGACTCCAATGTCTAGTTTGCAGGCCTCCTGTTCAGAGCCACAGGGACATAACAGGCTCCAATCATCATGAACCAGCCCCTGGACCCAGCTGGAGTAAGTTCCTGACCTCCAAGGGGTGTCCCTCAGATCCTGGATCTTTGGTGTGTCCTCAGTTGAGACCTCCTGAAGTTTTTGGGCTCTTTGCAAACTCGACCGGGTCCATTGGTGCCAAAACCTTGCTGCCTGTGCCAACCACGGCGCTACAGCATCAACCGGTATCTGCCAACGTGAAGCTCCAGCCCTGACCATCAACATTTCCCAACATGATCTTCATGCTACAGGGACAACCACCTGTGACGCCAGGCCTGCTCTTCGTGCTAATTTGAAGCTCATCCGTGAAGCTCTCCCTGTCCCTCTAGGCCCCTTCCACTGCGAACAGAACTCTTTGCGCTGGCCTATGAAGGTAAGTGTTTCAGCAGGACTAACCTGGTCCCTGTAGCAGTCAGCCTGAACTTGTGACTCTCACCTCATGACCAGATAGCCACAAGTGGTGCTTTGTGCTTTTTCGCACTATTTTCACATTATTCTTTAAAGATGTATAACTCCTGTTCTGCTGATTGAATGTTATTGTTTTGGTGTCAAATAATGTATTAAATCTTACTCTTTTTTTCTAAGTGGGTGTGGGATTTTTCTTGTGTTGTGTTTTTTTCACTTTATTACTGTTTGTGTGCCGCATAAATACTTTACCCATTGCTTCTAAGTGAAGCCCAACTGTTTTTTTGTGCTAAGCTACCCAGGGCTAAGCACAGGTTAATTTAGTGAAGTTTTGGGGTTCCCCCCTGCCAGAGATATTAGCTGTTGATTGACCAGGGCTCACACTCCAGTCAACCAACAACCCAATTATGTTATGTCATGTCATGATATGTTAGAGCCAGGTCTACTTGCTTCAACCAAAGGTGTGGCATGATGGTTGGCGATATTTGTTTGTTGATTTTGTTTATATTGCATGCAGTCCTTGGGCAGAAGGAAGGCTCCTGCTGCCCTTGTGGTGTAGGTGAGTGGGGGCATTCTTTGAGGACCCCATTCAGCCTCAGGACTATGAATAGCTGTGAAATATAGGAGTCCCTGGTGCCTTTCAACACATTCTGCCTGGGGGTGGGTGCATCATATCGCGTTACATCACTGGCATACATGCAAAACGTAATTACTTCTGAGCGCCTAGGCATTGAGTCGGAATACAAAGTAACATGGCAATGGTTTCAGTGGGTGATTTTAGCTTCCGCAAGTTATGGTTCGGGTATGACAGTGGGTAAATCTCTAGAGTTGAGGAAATTGCAGTTTTGTCACAGTATAAATGTTCACAAGAATAAATATACCACTACTCATGTGTTACCATTGCTTGTCCTGTTTAGGTGACGCAGAGACCGGGAGCCCATAAGATGAGATGCCTTTTCCGAATTAGCTTTGTACCGAAGGACCCAGTTGAGCTGTTGAGAAGAGACCCGGTGGCATTTGAATATCTGTATGTGCAGGTAAGTGGCAGTGCTCTCAGTACTTAAAACGGAGTGAATGAATGAGTTAGTGAGTGTGACCGTGTATGAAGTGCACATTTTTGAATGAGCTGGCCTTGTTGCTCATCAATTACTTTTTGGGTCCCCATTCACAAAACCCTTTGTGCAGATAAGTTCAACAATCCTTCTTTGTAAGTCTAATCTCACCTTTGCACATCACAAAACATGAATTTACACTTGTAAAGGGCTTCATTTGTGCATAATATTAAACCAGCATGGAATGATATTATGTTGGACTAAATCCTTCAGACCAGGAGTTGAGTTTCCAAGGTGGGAATGCAATGTAGAGTTGGCGAACACACAAGAGTTGTGAGTTTGTGGATATTCACAATCTGTTTCTTTCACTGCTCAATTCCCATCATAGGCAAGGTCGTTGATTTACTTCTTGCAAGAGCAGGACTACATCTCTATCCAGGTTAGGAATGTGGAGGGAACCTATCCAAAACTGGTCAAGGTGTGGGGGTAGGCAATGTTTTCTAATTGTAATAAAAAGCCTGTGCAGATATATTTTTGCTAAACATTTACACATGTCAAAATAATGTTGTCGTGTAGTTCCTATAAACCCTATATAGGATCTGCGCATTTAGACAACATACACTGCGGGCTTGGTGTCCAGACTGATTCCAGACACCCCCACCGGGTATGTTGGCCTGTATACCAGCTAGCTCACAGTGCCACTAGAAGCTCCTCTTACCAAGGAAAGACTAGTTCCTGGCAACTTTCGAACATGACAACCCTGATCCCTCAGAACCGTGGAAACAGTGCAATGCTTTTCGCTCAGTCACTCGTGCTCACTTTGTCTCAGAGAGATACACAGAATAAACGATGTGGACATTTTTCAATAAGCATTTATTGAACATTCATCATTCTAGTGTAAAATAGGTGTGCTGAAACAACCACTAGACAGAAACGGGCATAAATGATTAGAAGCACTAAAAAGATAAAAGGATGGTAGGTTTCTACCATCTTGCTATAATCATGAATACAGGCAAGTATATAAAATGCACGACAATAAAATGCGTACTCCTATGATGCTTTCCTAACTAGATGTACCTAAGTGTACCTAGCATGTGTGTAGGTGTTAAGCCAAGAATCCCTCTAGGATAAAGTCAACCCCATTACCTGAAGTGAGAGACTGTGGGACCCCGTCTTGGTCTCGAGCTGGACACCCCGCATGGGATGTTAGACCACTGCGAACTGGAGTATCTGCATGCAGGAACCTCAGCGTCTCGCGTCAGTGTGTCGGTGATGTTTATATACCCAAAGGTATCCCCAGGGGTTCTACCTTGCTGTGCCACTGTCAGACTTAGGATGACGTCGGGAATGAACCTTGTACATAGTTATTATGCAGGAGATGGTAGTCCTGCTGAGTTTCCAAGAATCCAAGGATCCTCATGCATAATGTATAAGGCTATTGTTCTGGGAAAACCCCATGTTCTGTAAGCAGTACTGTAACTAGGTAAAGGGTCAGTCCTAGCAGCCCGTTATGTATGTATGAATATAGGTGAAATGTTGGGATGTTACCCGGACCTACATTGGGGTACCTATATGGAATATAACAATGTGAACCATGTACATTAACGCACACATTAATGTTTACACTTGAGAGAGTCCCTTGGAAATTGTGACTGTAGCAGCTTATCAGGATTACTCCCATCATCCCATCGATTTTTGAGAATTCTCCCAAATTTGTTAATCTCCTCCAAACACAGACTTAAACCTACATGAGTAGATTTACACATTTTCCTGAGATCCATTAAATGGATGCCAAGAGGGGGATTTAGATTTGTTTCAAAGAAAGTAGTACTGAAGTCTTTACTGCATCCAAGTCTAGGACCTTCGACGTCATGTTGTGCCATACATTTCTTGTAAAGCCTGCGTGCTCCACAGACTGGGCAATTTGTGCTAGAGAAAGCGGTGGAGGAGCATTGTCCCCCAAAAATGGCAGGAAAGGTACAATAAAACGACACTCTTTTATTTTTCCATTCCTGCCGAGTATTGGGGACAGGGCCTGATAGTGACAGGCACTGAGGGAAGTGGTAGTGCACTCCCTTCACTGCGCATGATGGTTTGGCTGGCCGTCTGGCATACTTCTCATTCACCCCCAATAGCAACAAGGTTCAACATCACACCTATATATTATTATAGAAAGAATTATTCTCTTTTATTTTCTCATTCATATATCCAATCTCATCTAATAACCAATAATTCTTTTAAAAAGTAAAATAATTCAATATCACAGTCATATTATACATAAAAACATTAAAATCACATCATTATAAATTCGTCCCTAGAAGAAGAGAATACAAAATATCACATTACATAAACATATAAACATAGAAAGGGGAAATACAATAGACAGTCACATATATCTTTTGTGGACACCAATCTTTCTAAATCACTGTTTATATCACAGAGTATCATGAACCATTAATATCTACTGTGTTCTTCAGTGTCTTCCAGATTAGGTGTTAGCTATTCACCAATGCGTTTTGGTGAATACCCCATGTTCAAGGCCACCTTCTTCAGGATAAAAATATTTTTCCCAAAGTCTAATTAAAAACTGATTCACCTATATAAAAAAATATAAAAATAAGAAAGTGTATAAAAAACCTGGTATGTTCCTCTATTTACAAAGACAAGATTTCTTTTCAACAAACAAACATTTAAATCCTCCATATCTAATTTTGTTTTATTTTTTTTATAGATATAAAAAATGTCTACATTTCTTCTATTTCATTGTAAATTCCCACCCTGTTTAAGTTAGGATATGCACCTTAGTGTATTGGGGTTTCCACATTCATGACTACACTCATTCATTCCTAATATTTTTACTTATCTCCACTTTTCAGCTCACACATTCCATGCTACAGAAGATATGTATATTGGTCATAAAATTATGTTAAACTTTCAGGGGCTCAATAAAACCAGAACTGTCGCCCATGGCTTATAATATCTCATGTCTTAGCTCAAGTATATTTTTTTTAAAGGAGTTATCTGAAGATAATTTTTAAGCACTCACATTTTCATCTTAATGATACACGTGCGGTCTGGTCACGGGCTTTTATATTCGCGTGTGTTCCTAAAATGAAAGATGGACCCAGCGGGATGTCTGGAATAGAGGGAGATTTGGGCTCGTACATTTGTGTACTTTTAGGGGCTTATTTATGAGCCCCTTGCGCTATCAGTGCGTCACGTTGTGTGAAGCACCAGCGGCGCAACCTGCTGCGTGAAATTTATAAGCACAGGTAAAGCCACCCAGCATGGCTTTACGTGTGCTCGTAAATATCGCCCCATTTCACGCAACACGTTGCGTATTAGGGGCGTGACATGGGCGTTGCTGTGGGTGTGCCCATGTCCACTGATGCATTTCCAGAATGTTTTCATTTCTCCTCGGTTTTTCCTCTTTCAATGCGTGCTGCATTCTACAGCACGCATTGGAAGAGGAAATCACCTCAAGTGATTGTTTTAGTGCAGGAAGGTGCTCCTCCCTGCACAAAAACAATCTCCCCACGACGCAGGCATCCTTCACCATGGTGCAAGAGTGCCTGCGCCGGCACATGGCATCGGTTTGTGCGCCAGCGCAGGGAAAGGCACAGAGATGCGACATGTTGCTGTAAATATGTTGCATCCCTGTGCTTTGAAACTAACGCAGCGTGGCGCAGCAAATTTACTTGCGGCACCGCGCTGCTTTAGTTTCTCATAAATAAGCCCCTTAATTTGTCAACCACATATCCCTCTCATCCATTCCCATACCTTTCAACTATCCGCAATGTAGGAACAGAGCAGATTCTTCCTACACACTGCGATCCAAGCAAACTCTATTTTGTTTGTTCGGATCCTGTGTTTTCTTAATTTTATCTGGAGGCAAGGTTCTTTCTCATATCATTTTTAAAACCTTAAGAGAACAGAGGGAGGAATTGTATTTAATCCTTTGTTAGTAATATAAATAATTTAAATGTGTGATCTAATTACTCCTAATTTTCTAAGACTGTACTTCAATCGTGTTTGTACCTTGTATTTCATGAACACAGCAATTGTCTTACTTTTCTCGTCGTATCTGTATTATACCTAATTAACACAGAGAGGATGTTTATTACTTATAGTTCTTTTAAATAAACCTCAAAGGGGAAAACACAGGGATAGGAAAAGTTTATTTCTCTCTCTCCTCCCCATGATTAACTATCTCTTTTAAAACCCCTTCGTTCATACTCTTACCTTCCAGTTAACAGACGCATCCTTCATCATCATTCCCATTTCGTGTTAAAATAACGGCGCAAAAGTTGTGGATGCATATCCGGTTTCATTTTGTTGCAAGTATCACCATCTTGGGGTGGTTTATATGTTAAAAGTGAAAACACACACCGTGTCTATGTTTTCTTTTTTTATTATCAAGGTCGCCTTCTTGAATTGATTTTGTTTATAAAATAAGATTTTTACATCTTTACTCGGGGACTCTATAATCTTAATTATGTATTTCAATGTATTCGTGTATATGTAGTAATTGTAGTAAATCCCAATTCCGAAAGTCACTCTACAAATAATACGTTATCAATGAGTTTACCGCATTATAATTGAGATATGTATAAAAGTATGCATATCGCATTCTAATTGGGATATGTACATAAATATACATGTTGTCTCCTTAAAAATAGTCTAGATCACATAGGCACTTACCCTGTGTTCAATACTAGGTATGAGACCCATGATACAGGTTCCTCTAAGGGGATATTGGTAGACCCAGGCGCCCATTCCTACATAAGCTTACAGCGTACTGACCCTATTCCAATAGTATTACTATTAAATATTCAGGTGTTTTGATCAGTATGTTTCCTTGGTGCTGGGCTTGAACTATTTATTTAGTGAGTTTCTCCCATTCTTCCCTCGAGTTCAATCCATTTCTTATCATGCTCAGCCTTGAAATGTATCATTGCTCTCTCAATTTACATTTTTCATCCAGACTACCTCCTCTTCTATTTACTGGTATCTTCTCTAAAATGAACGACTTAAAGTCCAAGTGTCCATGTCCTTTCCAGCGTGGCCCCCCCAAAAACGGCAGGAAAGAGAAAAAAACAACACTCTTTTTATTTCTCCTTTCCTGCCGAGTCTTAGGGGCGGGGCCTGGGGTTTGACAGCACTGAGCGGAGTGGTAGTGCCCCCCCCCCCCCCATTTCACTGCGCACGATGGTTTGGCCGGCTGTCTCTAGCCAGCCAAACCATCATGTGCAGTGAACCTCTCTCCAACCCCAGATGAATTGCTGGGGTTGTAGAAAGCCGGCACAGACTCCCAGGCTGTCCTGGAGCGCTAATCGAGAGTGCTCAGGCCAATCCTGAAACTCCTCTCATGTGAGAGCAGCTTCAGGATTGGCCGCAGGGCATTCTGGGAGCCTGTGCCTGAAGTAGAGGAGCAGAGGATTGCGATGCAGGACACGGCAGGCTGAAGGTAAGTTTTAAAAAAATTATTATTTATTTTGCTCCCCTCCCTTTGTGACCCCTATGCCCCCCTCGCTCCCCCGACACCACTCGTCCCAAACACGGGTCACTACTGGTCCTTTCTTAGAGAAATGATCTACAAGTGGGGCATTTGGTTTGCTAGTTCTAATTGCAGGCTTATATTCTTGTATTCTAATTCTTAATTCTCTGCTTGTTTCTCCTATGTACCTTAATCCACAGGGGCATCTAAGGAGATATATCACATTTTTATTTCTGCAGTTATTAATAGTACTCGTTTTTATTTTTATGCCATTATGTTCCATTTCCTTGCCAACTAGACACTGGTCACAGATATTACAATTGCCACACTTATAGTTCCCTCTGGATATTTTATTATCTAGGGTGGACTGATAGTTTGGTTTATCGTCCCTATAGGTCTGAACTAGATGGTTCCTGAGATTCTTGTTCCATTTGCAAGCAAACCATGATTTCTCCAAAACTGCATTCTCTTCATCATTAAGGATACCCCAGTTCCTATTGATGACATTTTTTACTCGGTTGCTGATCTCTGAAAACTGACTCACAAACACTATCTTATTAAATTCTTTCTTTTTATTATTGGTTCTATCAAACATAGCATCTCTATTATAGAATCTGGCACGTTTGAAAGAGTGGGTAATGAGTTTCTTAGGGTAACCTCTGTCCTGTAACTTCTGTTTTAAAACATCTGCATGTTTATAAAAATCCTCCAAAGTGGAACAATTCCTCCATGCAATCGGAGGAATTGACCAAAAGGGATATTTTCCCTTTGGGACTTGGGGTGGAAGTTTGAGTAATTGATAAGTGTGTTTTTGTCTGTATGCTTAGTGTATAATTCAATCTCCAATTTATCCATATTTTCTTTTATGGAGAAATCCAGAAAATCTACTCTATCTCTACTTAGGTGGGATGTAAATTTTAGATTTTTATCTCCTAGGTTAAGCCAAAATAAAAACTCTTCCAATTTTTCTTCAGGTCCCTCCCATTTAAAGTGGATATCATTAATAAAACGGTATCAGCCTCTAATGTTCTCATAAAAGGGGGCCATCTCATTGTAAATATGTTTCTTTTCAAATTCCCCAATGTAAAGGCAAGCCAGACTGGGAGCACATGTGGCTCCCATACTGGTCCGCTTGCATTGGAGAAAGAACTGATCCCCAAAAAGAAAAACATTATTCTTGAGGACCATAGTTACACATTTCAAGATGAACTCTGTATGGGCTCCATCCTCTAATGTTCTACTAACAACTTCTATTGTGGCGTATATTCGTATACAACGCCTCGATGTCTAATGTCACCAAGCATTGGTTGTCTTTGTTAAAACTCCTATTCTCTAACACTGAGATTATATGTACAGAGTCTCTTATATAAGAGGGTAATTGACTGACTAGAGGCCTAAGGAAGCAGTCTGGTATTTACTTAATGGTTCCAATAATGACCCTAAACAGCTCACTATCGGTCTCAAGGGTGGCTCTTCTTTATTTTTATGCACTTTTGGAAGTCTATAAAATGCCGATGTTTTAGGGTCAGAGTTATTTAGTAATTTGAATAGCTCCTTGCATATCCATTCGTTGTCTCTTACTTTCATTAATAGTGCCAAACATTGTCTCTTCAGGGTCCCTAGTTTCTCATTGGGAACTTTCCAATAATGTTCCTCCACAGACAAAAGTTTCATGGCACGGGATTCATAATCTACTGTATCAAATAATACTACTCCACACCCCTTATCGGCAGGCTTTATGGTTATGTTTGGATCTCCTTTAAGAGACTCAATAGCTACTCGATGGATTTTATTCAAATTATTCCGGTAATGATGTGATTCTTCAGAGATCTTATGTATTCTAATCTCCACAGTCTTTTCAAATATTTCTGCATGCTTACCTTCTTGGGATATTGATGGTGTAAACATGGATTTGGGTTTTAATCCTCATATATTTATAGATTGTCTGGGCGAGCGTTCCTCAAAAATCTCCTCAACCGTACTTTCCTAAAGAATAAACTCAGGTCTCTTTCTAATTTAGATTTATAGACCGACATAGTGGGGGCAAAGCTAAAACTATGTTCCAATATCTCTTTTTCAGCCCTATTCAACACCCTACTAGATAGATTTATTATAGGTGCTTTATCTATCGCCAATACCTCTGGTTTCTTGGGGGGTGTTGATTACGTGTAATTTGACCCCACCCTCGATTCGGGTTGTATCTCTGGCCTCTTCTTTGTTTCTGCTCTAAAAAAAACAACATATTCCTTATTGGTTCCCGTGCTGGTACTTTCTTCACTGCTGGAGTTCTCTTCCTTGTTACTCGAGCCTGGATTATCAGAAAAAGTAACTTGTTTTTTGCCTTCTGTAGAATAAATGGGTCTATAGTTAGCTTGTCTGTCCCACCCTTGTTTCTTCCTCTCTTGATAATAGTTCTCTTTTAGATAAGGGATACATCAGTTCATAGCTGAATTTATTAATATCTTTTTTAAGTTTTATCATTTTCTTATTTCTAAGGTATTTTCGATACCCATCTACATCTTGATTAATCTCCTTAAATATTTTCTTCGCTTCATCTAGTGCAGTACTTTCCTTTAGACTGGCTTCTAAAATGTCTATTGCTTCCTTCTCGACCACAATTATCTCATGAGCTGTTTGTATTATAAGGAGCATCCAGTTTCTACTGCACCTGTTTGCTATTGGTGTCCAGTTTTTAATTTGACTTTGGGAAAAATCTTTATCCTGAAGAAGGTGGCCTTGAACACGGGGTATCCACTGAAACGTGTCTATGCATAGCTAACACAAAATCTGGAAGACACTGAAGAACATAGTAGATATTAATGGTTCATGATACTCTGTGTTATAAACAGTGATTTAGAAAGATTGGTGACCATAAAAAACATATGTGACTGTCTATTGTATTTCCCCTGTCTGTGTTTATATGTTTATGTAATGTGATATTTTGCACTCTCTTCCTCTAGAAACGAATTTATAATGATGGGATTTTAATGTTTAAATGTATAATATGACTGCGATGTATTATTTGACTTTTTAATTTAATTATTGGTTATTAGATGAGACTGAATATATGAATGAGAAAATAAAAGAGAATAATTCTTTCTATAATAATATAGAAGTGCAGTGTTAAACTTTGTTGCTGTCGGGGATGAATGAGAAGTATGATGTGAGGTCAAAACAAAGGCACAGAGTTTGATTGAGTCTTGATATATATGCCCAACGGGAATTCCTAACTTGACTTGATAGTCTACACGGTGCCCTGTCCCTTTGGGTAAGTGGGGCCCCTTTCTACTTTCATTGAATTAAGAAGAAAAAGCAACAGAAAATTGTCCTCTGCAAGCAGTGGCGGCTGGTGAAAATGGAGGGGTGCCTCTCTTGTATGTTTTTCACATCTGTGAGTGTTTCACTTTAGTACATTCGTTCATATCACCATACTGAGAGGCATTTATTCATAGTTTTAATAAATGCCTGTCAACATAGTGATATATTAAATGATGTACTAAAGTAAAACGCTCCTGCTTGTTAAAAGCATACTAGAGGTTTTTAAATATGTGATATCCAGAACTGGCATATTTAAAAGTGCTCGCGCGTATGCTTTTAACTTGCAGGAATATTTCACTTTAGTACATCTATTTATGTCACTATAAAGAGAGGCATTTATTAACAGTTTCAATAAATGCCTCTCAATATAGTGAGATAAGCTGATGTACTAAAGTAAAATGTTTCCGCATGTTAAAAGCATACAAGAGGCTTTTAAATATGTGAGTTCAGGATGCACACACCCAAAATTGGCATATTTAAAAGTGCTCTTGTGTGTGCATTTAACATGCGGGAGTGTTTCACTTTAGTACATCCGTTCATATCACTATACTAAGAGGCATTTACTAGCAGTTTTATTGAATGCCTCTCAATATACTGATATAAGCTGATGTACTAAAGTAGAGTACCCCCACGTGATAAAAGCACACAAAGGGAGCACTTTCAAATATTGTAATTAAGTGCTGTAAACAGATACTCTGTGCGTGCTAAAGCATGAGTAGTGTATCTGTTTACAGCATACAGCATGCATATGTCTCGAGGTCACAGTCTCATGACTCTGTGACCTCGAGTCTCCTGCCCTCAATCCTTCACAGGCTGCAAGCAACACCCTTTCCCAACACGTCAGAGGTGACGAGTTAGGGAAGAGTGTTGCTTGCAGCCTGTGAAATCATTGACAGGCAGTCCCACGAATATAGGGCTTATGCCCTAGATGCCTGTGATTGCTTGCAAATATAGCGCTGCTACGTGTCATGAATGGGAGGTCTCTTAAGTCCCCCGTAAATTTCAGGACAGGCACTAGGTCAGCCCTTAGCCTGCTTAGGGATTGTTTTAAATAAGAAAAAGCTGTGTTCCACATGCGCATGTGTCCCTCTCAGTAGTGCCTGGCTGCCTAACTCTCGTCTTAGCAAGAACGAGAGGAAGCCAGACACTGAGGGCAGCACTCGGGATGGGCTTTAAGCCCTTTTAAAAAATATTTTTATGAATGAACAACTTATGTGGATGGTAATTTCTCTTAACAATTACCATCCACATAAATTGGAAATCGAGGTAGGTGGCACCCCGGGACCCTCTAATGGCAGCCGCTGCTGTCTGCAGGCACTGTTTGTGTGTATAATAAGAAAAACAAGCGTTGGCATAGCCAATAGGTCTCACCTTTGGGACCTTATAAGTGTTTAGCCATGCAGCACATTATCCTGTGTGCTGTGCCACCAGGGTTTGAAGAGCTATGCAATTACTACACACTGGGTCATGCAGTCTGATTCAGGAACACATGTTTGCCTCAGGAAACATTTATGGAAACATTCAAATGCTTTTTAGCTCACAAACAGAGAGACAAGTGCACTCTAAGTCAACAGCACTATAACATTCTGTATGTGACTGCATCACTAGAGGATTGAACAGGCTATGAAAAAAAGCAGTGAAGTACTTTCCAATGGTGGAGACGTCACATCACTTCTCCGGCAGTCCTATATTCACCAGGCACACTTCTCCAGAGTTTTCCATTCAAAACACTGCTCGTACCATCCGTTTATCAGCAAGCCCCTGGCCCCGCCTTCTGTCTCTGCCCCCTGGATATAGGAGCACTTGACATAGCAAAAACAATAAAATACTCCCATTTGTCAGGCAGGGGGGAAATAATTAATAAAAAGGGACGGAGTCAGCAACACTTAATCCCCGCGCACCTAAAAACAAAACAATTAACCTGACCTTGTGTAATGTAACTGCTGCTTTTGTAAAGCGCCTCAAAACCTTTGGGTCAGTCGAGTTTTAGCTCTATAAAAAAGCCCCCAAAAATTAATCTGACATTGTGTAATGTAACTAGCGCTCTTGTAAAGCGCTCCAACACTTTCGGGTCGCTTGAGTTCACATTATATAAACAAGCGTCAGAGAAAATGCGATGGGATTGTCCAAGCCTTTCCCTTAGCTGTGCTGCAAGGTTGGGTTGCTGAAGGTCAGGTGACTGAGGCTCGCTAAAGCAACAAGCAGCGAGGCGGGAAGGGTTTGGGGGAAATCCTCACACTTTGAAGTCATAGAAAATTAAAGAGGCGCCCTCAAAAGCAGCGTCTTAAGCATCTGACATTTCATCTTGGTATTTGAATGGGACGGGGAGATTAAGTGACGTGCGCCTAAAGATGAACGATCGAGGATGGCCAAACAGTGACACGAGACGGAATTAAAAAAAATAGTCCCCCAAATGAACACATGAACACAGAAGCGTAATATTAACAGTAATTGGGCGGTGCTCTGGGGAGGGAACCAAACACAAAAAGGAGGGACAAAGAGGGAGGGTTAACAACAAACAAGCAAGCATTTTTGAACGACAATCGAAGGGACGAATAAAAACGCAATGGGTGGGCTGTAAGTGCACAGAGTAAATACATCATGTCTCGAAGAGACAGCGCATGCACTGCCTAGAATCGACCTATCTATACTAAACGTTGTCAGTTATTTAAAACCATGAAAATTACACAGAATTATTACCATTTTTAAAAAAGGCTTCAGAAACCAAAAACTAAAACCAAGTTATTCCTGGTAATTTAAAAAAATACACCAGTACATTAAAGAACTTTGCAAATGTTCCTATTAGAGTCATGGAAGAGCCTTGAGGCAGAGGATGAGGGGGACTTCTTTGCAATTATGAACTCTGACTGCACTAAATTCATATTGTAACCAACATTTCCTGTCTATTAGCAAGGCGTGGCATATGTAGACTATGGGCCCAATTATATAAATTAGGCGGATTCAAAGTATATCACAGCACTCATGAATGTGATCAATTATTTAAACTTGAGTCCAATAAGTCAGGGTCAAAAAATGTTCATTCCAGGTTCTGTTTATTGTTAGAGATCTTCATGTGACAATATGACATCAGAGGGTACAGCCAACATGTGTTTCATCTCTAGTGTGACTTCTTCAAGGCTCTGATTTCTTCTCCAAAAGGATACTTCCTGCTAAGTAAATAGGTATCCCCATCAGTGACCAGGGGGTTTGTCAAGAAAACGTTTCCGTTTATCGCAATATTTTTGGAGGACTCTGAACCAGTCTGTCCAATCTCAAAGACGAGGGTATTATTTTTTAATAGACTGCAGAGTAAATCTCTCTGTGGTCCCGCATATTGAATGATGGTACTCAAGATTCATCGAATTGGACTGTGGGTGTAGGTGTAAAGTCCTGAGCCTATCAATCAACGTCCAATATTAACCTTATGATTCGTGTATATAAAACCGGAGAAGACAGGGGGAAGAAAGGAGATGTTTCCTAAGCTTATAGGAGATCTGATAAGCTCCTGATATCAGCTTGGAGCCATCCGTAAAGTGGCGTCCTGTGTCTGTAGACACAGGACGCCACTTTTACAGATGATAACAGGAACATTAAAATTTTTTACCCTGACTCATCGGACTCACGTTTAAATAATAGATCACATTCACGAGTCCTGTAATAGCCTTTCTATTCATGTTATGAACGGTGGCCTCTTTGATCCATCGCCCTCTTTTGACACAATTGGTAGTGGGTTGTCTGATATCAAATAGCACCACTTTGCTTACTTGTTACTACTTGTATGTCTTAAATACCCACTACATTTTTTTGCATAACAGCAAGTGTGATCCTGTCAACCACTACTACCATTTTGTGTGTGTATATATATATTATGTCATCAATGGCTCCAGAACCAAAAAGATCACCAAGTTTATCACTTGCACCAGTGATTTCGTCATTTATGCCTTGGAGTGCCCTTGTGGCCTCAGGTATATTGGGAGCACAAAATTGCAATTAAAAACCAGAATCTTACAGCACATGAGAGCAGTGACCAACCTTGATTTTAACTACCCGGTGGCCAGGCACTTTAATGAAAAACACCAAAACAACAGTACACTGATTGTATTTTATGGAATTGACAGGATCATGCCACATCCGAGGGGTGGAGACAGAGAGAAACAGTTACGGATAGCAGAATCAAGACACATAATTGAGCTCAACACTAAAATCCCTAATGGGCTCAACAGTGGGGAAGAATTAGCCACACATATTGGTCTGAAGTGATTTTCTTCGTACTTTTCAACTCTGATGGGTCGTAACTGCTTTTGTCATGCATTATGTCTATTGCTCTCCTTTCTGTACCAGTATGACATTGAGATTTTATCTTACTTATTGTTTTGGTTATCTACGTCACTTTTTCACTTTTAAAAATGTGGGTTACAATGCAGTTCGTATATGTGGATCCCTTCACAGATACCTTTAATGTCCTGTTAAGAGCATACTATATCAAGTGACCCTATAAAGTCGTTTCTTAGAGGTTGCTTAGAATTGCACTTAGAGCCGGATCCAGTATGGTATAACTGAGTGAATTCACCTTGAATTGGGAGTGAGAACGAATTTTCTCATCTCTGTGCACGTAACCCCCTTGATCACATTGTATATAATTTGCACTCGTTGGGTTCCTGGGCGCACATACACAGAGAGATTGTGTACTGCTCCAGTTCATCTGTATTTCAGCTGACAGTCATCCCTCTATCGTTAAGGGGTACATTACCCTGTAGAATACATTATGTCTCTCATGCACTACTTTGCTTGGATTGGTTTGGCTATTTAACTATGCGCACTGACAACCTGTTTAGACTTTAATTGAATGATCATTGTATTCATACAAATGTATTGATGACGATTTATTTGTCGATTAAGTCTTAGACGCCAACAACTGCGAAGTATTTCTTCATTGTCTATGGTCATTTGGTCCGGTGGGGTAGGGTATTTCCCCGCGTTTTTAGACACTGGTTATTAATCATGTATCATGCCAATGCTTGTTTTTGTTTGCATTTATATTGACTTTTGTGTTTTATCATGAATTTTCATTTGAGCCAATGCCGTCAGTATTTGTTCACTTTTTATGAACTTGAAACAGTATTTCTGTAGGAGTTTGAGCACAATTCTCTAACTTGAAAAAGGCTTCGCCGAAACGCGTTGTTTGTGTGCACAATAAAGTTCTTGTGTACCGTCCTCTGGTGTGCCGCTGGAATTGTGTGGGATCTCCTACATTTTTCTCTGTTGTGTAAAACATATGGACGGCTGCTGCTGTCGTCGCTGGCACCGGCATCGATCGGCTGTGGATTGGCTGCACCCAGCAAGTTTTGTAATATATATATATATATAGATATAAAAATAAAAAAAATTTTTTTTTTAAAACAACCAGGGACCACAGCTTCGCCTCCTTTCATGCTGACACTTTATTGGTCTCATATGAGTGGCAGCGTAAACAACTCTTTAAAACCTTACGCGTTTCGGCGCCATGCGCCTTGTTCACAGGTGAGTTACATTTAGTGTCCAAGTGGTCATGTGGTCCTAACTTGAAACCACTATTCCCAGAATGCATCACTATTCAAATTTTGCAGCTTGGCTCGACATCGTATTCTCTTTTGCATTAGTAGCATTCAATTTTTGTCAAAGTCACTTTTTGCTGTAATACTTCACGATGTATCAGGGAAAATAATTAAAAAGCATAGTGCACTTTGCTGCCACGCAGTAAATACTTGCTTGAAAGGAAGGTTTGAAGTCTGCCAGAAAGAGGACAACACCTCCCTCGGATCCCTTTCTCTTTGCCATTACCAACTCGTCTTGGAAATCAACTGACTGGTAAGGTTACGAGCGAGTCATGCCCCCTCCATTTGATACACATAACTTGCTCCATTTTACCGGGGCCTCCAACTCTGCAGGGCGGGCTCTCACACAGGAATGGAGAATCCTGTTACTTCAACACAAAAACAACCAGAGCCCACAGCTTCGCCTCCTTTCATGCTGACACTTTATTGGTCTCATATGCGTGGCAGCGTAAACAACTCTTTAAAACCTTACGCGTTTCGACGCCATGCGCCTTGTTCACAGGTGAGTTACATTTAGTGTCCAAGTGGTCATGTGGTCCTAACTTGAAACCACTATTCCCAGAATGCATCACTATTCAAATTTTGCAGCTTGGCTCGACATCGTATTCTCTTTTGCATTAGTAGCATTCAATTTTTGTCAAAGTAACTTTTTGCTGTAATACTTCACGATGTATCAGGGAAAATAATTAAAAAGCATAGTGCACTTTGCTGCCACGCAGTAAATACTTGCTTGAAAGGAAGGTTTGAAGTCTGCCAGAAAGAGGACAACACCTCCCTCAGATCCCTTTCTCTTTGCCATTGCCAACTCGTCTTGGAAATCCACTGACTGGTAAGGTTACGAGCGAGTCATGCTCCCTCCATTTGATACACATAACTTGCTCCATTTTACCGGGGGCCTCCAACTCTGCAGGGCGGGCTCTCACACAGGAATGGAGAATCCTGTTACTTCAACACAAAAACAACCAGAGCCCACAGCTTCGCCTCCTTTCATGCTGACACTTTATTGGTCTCATATGCGTGGCAGCTTAAACAACTCTTTAAAACCTTACGCGTTTCGGCGCCATGCGCCTTGTTCACAGGTGAGTTACATTTAGTAAATAAAATGAATTACATTGCGCGCGCTGCAACGCCAAATGGCGATGCGGCGCGCGCAAAGTAATTTGTTTTATTTATTTATTTATGTACTTAACTCCGTTCGGCCGTATGCCGGAGTTTACTACCCCCCACCCTGCCCCTCCCCCGCCCCGCCCCACCGCCCCGCAGCACTCCCTCCAGGAGCCGCGACTGCTCAGAACATCTTTCTGGATTTCTCTGGAAGCTAGAGGGAGAGACTGATCACCGTCTTAGTTTCTGTCCACAACAATGCAATCTCACCAGGTCCCTGGTTGCTTAGTGATACCCAGCAAAACAAAAGAATGGGAAAGGAGGGCGTTTACTATAGAAGTCAGAAACTGCAGGGAGAAGGTTATTATTCCCTCAAGACCCCAGATACCCCAGAGTTTTATGACATGTATCCTCCATAAGCCAGCATTATCACTGTTGTTGTGGGGACATTAGAACCCTGCTGTCAGAGTCTTTCCGAGGTCCATAGCCAGGACACTGGACCCCACTTCCTGCCCAGGGGACTGGGCAGGAAGCATCCCAGGTCAGAGGAGAGCAGGGGACAGCATGGGTGGAGACAAGCTGCCCCAGGAGTAGAGGAACAACAATGACCAAGAGGGTTTCAGTAATAAAGAATAGACTAGCAAGACATCAATCAGTGTCAGTGTGATCATTTACCTGCATCAGGACATGACACCCACTAGTAGGGCCTTTTTGGAGTACATGCTACAAACCTTTCTACAAAACTAAGATTGCCAGCGACAAACTGTTAGTCAACCCTTAACCTTGAGAGAGGTAGAAGTAGCCACCCTTAAGTATGAATGTGGTTACAATATGGTGCCTTTGTGCTCCTTTGATGAATGCTCAGACAAGGTCAAGATGGAACCTCTTTTACTGCCATTCAAGGACGTTCCTTCTACAAGCCAGCAATCCAGTGGTGAGTCAGAGCCGAGCGAGTTCATTTTCAGTCAAGTGCAAGGCAACATTTTCCTACTTCTTTCTGCACCATTGAAATTCTCTCATATGGGGCTATTCGCTAATATCAATAGATCAATCATTGGTCTAGACTCTCCATTGAAGTCAGTCCCTCATTTTAAGGAGTGCGGTGTCAATCTCAGCCGTGGTAGTGAACATGTATTCAGGCTACTAGGTAGCATTTTTCAATCAGCTTGGATGACCTGTCAGAACCTAAGTACATGAGCACAAATATAACACTCAGACTCTTTTGAAAATCACCTTAATTTCTTCCCACTCCAGTCCTGCTTCCCCTGTGCTGTCTGGGTGTTTGGTAAAGAGATTTCCAACCTCAACCCTGGTGGTTCTGCTGAATGCAGCGTCCTATCAGGCTTCCGGTACTGGAGATGTGTGTAGTGCTTGTTGAATGCATATCACAGGAGGCCAATCAAACACCAATCTTCCTGGATATCCTGCACCCCACATATTCTGTATAAATTCTTCTATTCCGAGGATCTTGGCTTTTCTGGACTGGGTAGTAGATTAAGCCCATTCTGACTTTATCAGTCTTTTGTCTCTCATGACGTCAATCGGCATTTAGAGTGGGATGCGGTTGAGTACCCACTCTAGATGCCGGTAGTGTGGTGGACCTGCCCCGGTCCATGTGCATCACAGAGTTGAAATCTGCCTAAAACACAGGCAATTACTAAATTCACTTCAGATTGCCATCCTATCAGGGAAAAGTAGTTATCAGTGGTGGCAGCAAAATAGCCGATCATAGTGCCCAGCGTTCCAAGAACCTTGCACCATAGCAAAGTGTGAATTTGATAACATATGCATTCGAAAATACTCTCGACGTTGTGTTCATATTACATCTCTGGTGCATATTTATGCCAGAAGCACTCCATAATAGTAATCTGTAACGCAGTCTATCTAGCGGTCAAATCTTAAAACTTCATTTCTGTGTTTGTCATCATCCCTTCCATCTTTTCAGCCCTCTTGTGTTCGGTAGACACAGCGTTACAAAGAAACTTCGATTTCTCGTAAATCTGGGGCAGTGTCAAAAAGCCATGGATGTTGCTGGGAACACCCCCAGCAACACCCATGGAACGCCCCTTTCACGCAGTTTTCTGAGTGAAAGGGGCACATATTGATAAGGCCATGAAAAGCCACGTAAAGTGGCTTTATGTTGCATTATAAATATGCCAGTGGCACGCTGCACCACCGGAACATCAAAAAAGTGATGTTCCGGCGGCGCAATAGTGAGTCATAAATGAGGCCCTAAGAACGTCTGCTCCCTCCCTGCGCTGGCACACTGTGTTCTGCCTAGAGCCAACAGAGGCACACTTGCGCCTTGCTGCAAGGGTGCCTGTGTTATGAGCAGGATTGTTTTTGTGCGAGAAGTTACACCTTAAGGCACAAAACCAATCCTTAAAGGCATTTTCCTTTTTCTATGTGTGATGCAGAATGCATCACTCATAGAAAAAGGAAATAACATGGACAAATAAATATATTTTTCCTCGTTACGCCTGGGATTGGGAGGCACAACATTTTGGTGCAATCCCAGGTTTACTGACCTTAAAATATCTGAAATTGCATAAAATCAATGAGAGGATTTACTAAACCATTCAAGGCCACGCAAAGGGGCTTTGGGTGGCTTAGTAAATCCCAGATAACTACTTGCGTTGCCCTGTGACGACTTGCCTCAACGTGATTTCATGCAACGCAGCGAGGCAACCAAAGTTGTTGCAGGGCGCGGCATGAAAGGGAGAAAGCTGAATAGCATCATGGTTACCAAGATATGGTGCTGTTTCTGTCTCCCTCCTGAGCTGATGCACTTAAGGCTGCCTTGCGCAAATGTAAGAGTTTGTGTGATCTCAAGAATAGGTTTTGTACTGGAAAGGTACCCTTCAGTACAAATTACTAAGCTTTGATATAGTGTAACACTTTTCCCACTTTATATGTGTACTGGACTGTGCAGCACACACGTAAAATTGGAAACGTTTTGAGAAAAGAAAACTTTTTCAATTATGCTTGCCTCAAGGAGTGAACATTTTTTGGTGCAAATTCCTGTCTACCAATGTTAGCTGCTAGGTATTTAAGTCAAAACCCATGGGTGGTAGCAAGAAAAAGCCCATGTACCAACCAGGGAGCGCCACCTTGACGAAAAGTAGTGCCTAGTGCTACTTTGCATTACTTTAATGTACTTTTCAATGCAAATCAGAATTTGTGTTGGAAAATAAATCCCAATACAACTCTTTGCGCTGGGTTTGCATCCCTTTTCTGACTCAAACCTGGCACAATGGGGCATATTTAAAAGTGACGTTCCTGTGGCGATATGGGCTTCGCCTTATTTACAATGCAGCGTTAAGCCACTTAAAATGGCTTAACGCTGCCTCGTAAATAAGGCTCCCTTTCACGCTATAGTTAACGTGAAATGGGCGGGCAATAGGTGTTGTGGTTGTGAGTGTTGTGGTGGGCGTTCCACTGCAACACCCATTGATTTTGACGATGCCCCAGATTTACAAGGGCAGTGTAAATATGGGGCAGCGCCAAAATTAAGACCAGGGAAAACCTGGTCTTAAACAGGCACAACGAGGAGAAATGTTTCATTTCTCCTCGTTTTTGCTCTTTCTATGTGTGCTGCGTTGTGCAGCACACATAGAAACAGCAAAAGACCAATGATTGTTTATGTACAGGAATTATGTTTTGCAACTTCTATGTGTGCTGCATTTAGCAGCACGCATAGAAGTTTCAAAATGACATTTCAGATTGTTTATGGGCAGGAAGGGACACCACCTGCCCATAAACAATCTTCCCCTACAACGCAGGCCCCCTTGCACTATGGTGCAAGGGTGTCTGCGTTGGTGCTAGGCAGCTAAAATTAGCACCAGCGCAGAGGGAAATGCAGGGCTGCACCATATCCTTGTAAATACGGTGCAGCCCTGCGTTTTGGGAGTGGCCACCACTTCCTAGTAAATGTGCCCCAAAGTGTTAGTACATTTTTCAAAATGTAGTAAAGCTAGTAAACGTCCCCTTATATTTGGAAGGATTTCTGTAGGCTTGAAATGGAGGGCTCCCCCATGTGGTGTTCTCACAGAAGAGGTCCCACACAAGATACATTCACCCCCATTTGCAGCCCTTCTGCATTATCGTACTAATAAATACTATAATATCCACAGGCAGCGCTCCACTATGTGCTCCAAAGGACTGCCATGCATTACTGCTGCCATAAATCCAAGGTATGGATAATCAGGACAGAGCTGAGCGCGGCGTGTTGGTATTGGTTTTGTTAAGGGCACTGGGGCGAGAGGGAGCCTTGTGAGGGAATAGACAGAGTGGATGCACAGAGGAACATTTCATGCATAAAGCATAATTTGACAATAATTCCAATGTCTGTTTCACTTCCAGCATTTTACTCCGTATGCTGATCACGGACTCGTGATTTATTGCCTTTTTAATACAGTTCTAAAAATACAACCTTGCCTTTTATCGCTTCATCATTTACCATCTTATGTTGAAATGTGATTTATAATCCTGATGTGCCATCTACTGGATTCTTTGCAGAGTTGCAATGACGTCGTGCAGGAAAGGTTCGGACCGGAGCTGAAGTATGACATTGCTCTACGGTTGGCAGCATTACAAATGTACATTGCGACGGTCACCACCAAGCAGACCCAAAAAATCTCTCTCAAGTATATAGAGTAAGTATGACCGTACCGTTTGTCAGAATGATTTGTGCAGCACTTGAGCACCTTGTCAAAAAAGGATGGATTGTATTTACCAATATGTCACGCAGCGCTGTGTGACAGGGAAAGGGCAGGAATCAGGAGCGTCTGCTACCGGACGGGGGTACTGGGGGGATTGATTAATTTAAAAAAAACTTACCTTACAACGGCCAGCTGGCCGCCGCGTCCCCTGAGTCCTCTTCCTTCTACCTCTGCAGTCCGGTCGGGAGCAGGAAGCACCCGGTACACAGGCTCCCCTGAGCCAATCACAACGCTGGAATGCAGCGTTGTGATTGTTATGTGCGCCGTGGATCGGCGCTCAGACTCGAACTGGGAGCCTGTGCATGTTCCTGTCCAGGCTGTGTATTGCAGCCTGGTAGGAACATGCAAAGTGCGCATGAACTGTTTGGTTGGCCCAAGAGGACCGGCCAAACAGTTTATGCGCACTTTGGGAGTGCAAACCACTCCTCCCCCTGCGCTGCCCAGCCCCGCCCCACCCCACCCCACACTGCACACAGGCGACTGACTCAAAAGGAAAAATAAAATGACAATAACTATTCGTTCTCATTTTATTTTTCCTTTTTACGCAGTGGGACAACGAGAAAGTGCTTTACAAATCGGGGCTTAAAACAGGGTTGCGTTTTAGCCCCTACCCTTTTTAACTTATACACAGCTGACTTGGGCAAGAAGCTGCAAAATGCCAACCTCGCAGTCCCAAAAATTGGAAGTAGCAGACTCCAAGTCTTACAATATGCGGATGACCTCGTGGTGATGGACCACACAAAAATTGGATTACAAAGGGGTCTAGATGCCTTAAATGCCTACAATCGGACTAATGAGTTGGTATTAAACTCAGAAAAGACCAAAGTTCTGATTTTCGGGAGTTAGCCAAAAAAAACTCTCCTCAAATGGTATGTAGGTGAAGTGCCAATCACTGTATCAAAATCATACAACTACCTTGGATGCTGGTTATGTGACTCGGGTAAAGCGCGTTTGCATGTGAGCAAAATGAAATCGAAAGTAGAGTCCACAATCTTCGCATTATGCAAACTGCATGAGAAGATGCAAAGCCCTACGACTATCCCAATTAGAAAGGTGTTACAGGCCAAAATAAGGGCGGTTGCAGGCTACGCTCAGCAGGCCTTCCCGGGAAAAATGCACATTATGATGGAAAAAGCGCAATGTCGGGAGTACAAACGTATATTTAAATTACCAAATTATACCCGCAATAGCTGGATTCGTTTGGAGTTCGGCCTGGTGCAGCAGAGTAAAGAATGCCTAGGAGCGCACGCTAAATACTACTACCAAGTACTCAAAGCCCCAGAAGGGAGCCTGAAAAGCATGCTAAAAGCCATCTATGGTGGTGCAGCAAACCCATGGCAGGCATACATGCATGAGGCAGTAGAAACCCTAGGCCTGGCAACACAGAACTGGGTCCAAGATGTCGTTTCCTATCCAGCCATCAGAAAGGCAATTAACAAACAATGCTACCTACTAACAAGAGAGACAGATCGGGCTTACTTTGAGAGTGGTAGAGGCCCTCCTGGGATGGCTGGCACATACACGGAGCACAAAGTCCAGCCCTACTTAACACGAGCACTGGGAAGAAAGGCCCTAAAAAACATCCAGTGGGGCAGATTAGTTCCCCTTCCAATAAAAGAACTGAATCCGGGGTGGAAAGCTCTCGACCAAAAAGTCTGCTGCAGAATCTGTGACTATAAAACGGAATCATTAACCCACTTGATCTGTTGCTGCCCAGGCCTGATACAACTCCGCCGGAAACTACTAAAGCCAATATGGTTAAGTAAAGGAGCTCGGACAGCAACAGAAGGTGTTGCGGCGCTGTTCGCATGCACCCTACCGACTGAACTGGCCCGATTTGGAAGATATATGGAGGAAGCTCGACTCAGACTGATAAAAGAGTAAATCCCTCGCAATCTAAGAAAATAGATTCAATGAGGGCAGACCAATGTATTCAATAATATTTACTATTCAGTTTTTACTACTTAGCTTTTACAATTTTCCTATGGCATCTTTTAAGCAATGAGATTGGTTATAATTGTATATGAAATTTCTTTAAAAAAAAATTTTGATGGTCTTTTTATCAATTCTCCACTTTTTTTAAAAACATGCTGGTACATTGCAAATGGTTTTAAGTAACTGTGCATAAATACAATTCATTCATTCATTCATTCATTCATTCAGTGGGACAACGCTCCTCCGGCTTAGCAGAGGAGCCACCACTGGCAGGAATGTGCCGTATTTGACATAATATGGCGCATTCCTGTTTTTTCCCAGAGGTGGAGCACAACGTGCTGCCTAGCGCTAATGCAGGCACTCTTGCACCATGGTGCAAGAGTGCCTGTGTTGTAAGCAGGATTGTTTTGTGCAGGAAGGAACACCTTCCTGCAGAAAAACAATCCCCTGGGGCATTTTCCTCTTTCTATGTGTGCTGCACAATGCAGCACACATAGATAGAGGAAAGAACGAGGAGAAATAAACATATTTCTCCTCGTTATGCCTCACCTGGGGAGCAGTAGCAGTTTTGGTGTATTCCCAGGTCTGCCACTTATGGTAAATCTGGGAATGCATCTAAATTCCATGGGTTTTGCATGGGAATACCCATGCACCACCATGAAACACCTCCCTGCGATTTGCGCTGTATTGTGTTACTCTGGATTTATCAAGCCACTCTTGATAAATTGCATTGAAGGGTTGCATCGCGCATGCACCTGTTGCTTGGTGCAAAAGCGACGCAGCCCTTTCAGAATTATGGCCCTATGTTTTCAGCAAGGGTCGTTTTGAACACTTTCGCTTTTGCTCCAACTTTATAGCACTGAAGTAAAACCTGAAGAGGTATCCGGGAAAATAAGGCAATGAAAGGTATCTAAACTTTCACCTAGGATTAATGCCCCAAGAAGGGCTCTTAAACCCATAGGCTTTCATTCCGAGGTTCTCGGAAATACCTAGACTGTAATACCACACCCAGAATTACTGGTAATGTGGGGTACAGTAATTACCATGGGAAATAGTGTTTAAGAATCAATCTCAGCTGGTTGTCCCATCATTTGGAGGACTTTGCCCTTTATAAACTCTGAATGCATTTATCATTGGAATGTCCAGAGAAAAACTGAAATGTGCAAGTTTGACCGTTCATCTCGTAATCCCCATTTGAGGAGAAACAGCCATTTTCCATCAGTATAGTTACCAGAATATCGAGTTTTAAATATCATGGTACACAAATATCGCAGCCCGTGTGTAAGCTACCAAAATATTGGGAAGGTAAGTCAACATAGGCATTAGAAAGTGGTTTTCTAGTTTGGGGAGGGGAGACCCTTACCATCTTAATAAACACACCCCAGCAGGTCGCAACACAAGTCTCAGAGAGCCTCGGCTCAACACTTGGTAGCTATAGCACAAGCAGCTGGCAATTCCAGAGCGAGACGTGCATGGTAAGCAAAAGCAATATCAATAACTTTAAAGAACACAACACAATAAAATTCCCAGACCAAATTAGGGAAAAATAGAAAAATGTAATGATTAAAAAAACACCAAAGCCATTAAAAGTGTTTAGGGGAACCAGAAATATGTTTTTTATAAAGTTTAAGACAAAATGCTCCTCGAAAAAGTAATGTGCCATTTAAAAACAGCCGTTCACAGTGAACTAGCATGCAGGCACTATTTTTGGCTTACCATGATGGAGCAGAGGTCGGATACACCAAGAGGTCCAGCAGAGCCTGGCAAAGCTTGATTTCATAGCCCTAGAAGTTGCTTTGTTGCTGTGATGGATTTGCTCCCTCGCTTCAGTTCAATGTTTTATCTTTGGGCGTAGTCACTTTTTCAGTTTTCAAAATCCTGTAGCAGGATAAGGCTAGAAGATGAAGCTGGTTAGGGCTCCAGGAGTCCAGATACAGTTTCCACATGTTTCCATGAAACCCTTTTCAAAGGCAAAAGGCTCCAAGCAGTACAAACCTGGTTTTCAATCCAACTTGGGTGTGACCTCTGTGGACCAGCCTCAACATCATGTCCTGGTCCTCTGAAGATCGAAAACATTCCCACTCCCACTTTTCTCCAGCTACTGAGAAAGTTCCTTCTGGCCATTTCTCAAGCCTACAGGTCTTAAGGGTAGGCTTTTAGGCACTAGAACTCTTTCCAACCAGGGTTCTTGAAGGGCCCAGTCCTCTATGGTCAGTATGGCCTCAGTCACATCAGGAGTCTTACTGTACTTTTAGACACCTGGAGCAGGCAAAGAGGAGGTCAGCCACGTGACCCAGGGGTCTTCTTTTTCAGTAGTCTCACCTCGTCCAGGAATTTTCTGAGGAGGTTGTAGTGAGGTGCCAGTCTTCTCTGGTACACCATCCAGTGATTGGACAATTTTATCTACCCAGTCCTGCCTAGATTCTAATCTTATACCCACCTCCTTTTGCAGCACTTCCTCTTGACTTTACTGTAAAAATATACAGAAGCCCTAAATTCAAGTTGGCTGAAATCTTCTTCCCCTGGAAGCACTTCAAGCACATCCCTTGCCATCCCTTTATGTAGCTAAATCTCCTCCCCTCTATCAGGGTTAAAGCTGGTTCTCCCTCCTGTTCATGTTGAAGTCAAAAAATCTGGGAGAGCTCTTGAAATGAGTGAATGTGAACGAATCCTGTCAGCCCCATTTTCGATCATCAAGTCAAAAAAAGAAATTTGAAAGGGGTCCTTTGTTCCGTCAGCTGTCCTGTACCCATCCCAGATGGCCAATTCCGACTACGTGCCCAGTTGCTGACAACATCCTTTCCTACCAGGGCTGAGGCCAAGCCTTTTTCGTCCGAAGAATAAGTTTAACTCCAACCAAGAATGTGTATTTGCCCCTGGGGGTATGATGAGTGGCAGAACTGGTTTTACGCCAATTCTGGCTCAGGAGTCAATCTCCCGCTGCACATGGACAAAGGTGGCGTGAAGCAGGGGGTTGGCTGCCCACTGAGGGGGTTGGACACAGGGCCTGGTCAGAGGCAATGGTTTGCGAAGCTAATGTTAGGGTCTACAAATCCTTTTTTTAATGATATTGGCTACAGGCCAGTCCTTACGGCCAACTGCTCCTGTGCACAGCCACAGGCCATGTGCAGCTGGTGTTAGGTGTCCGTCACAAGTTGAGGTCAATGCCTAGGTATAAGACAGATCCTCTGATCAGCCCCCCATATGCAAAGCCTTTATGCACAGCCGAAGTCCATGCACAAAATGGGTTGGCCACCCACAGTTGATTGGGAACAGGGCTGGGCCCTGCTGCCCACCACACCAGTGCAGTGGGGTTGGCCCCCACAATGGTTGCTGCTGACTGCAGGCCATGTCCTGTGGCCAAGCCCTGCTGCGCATGGTCTTTGGTCATGTAGAGAAGAATAGTTTGTGTGCTTAGGAAATTTTTGACACCTACTGAACCTATCAAAAAAGTGATGGGTGAGCCAACCCCTCTCAGACACAGGATATTACACAGGGTAGTCCATCATTAAGACAAGTTTATCAGACAGTGCAAGCTGTGTGTTTATGAAATACGTATTGTCAGTTTACATTGTTAGAGCCCACCCATTGCTCACCATTGGCTGGCTTTATTGCCACTCGCATTGGCTTGCTTCTTACTTGATGGCTTGCCTTCCTTGTCTTGTGCTTTCCCCTCCCATGGAGCATTGTCTGTTTGCAATCCTGTTGATTGGTTGACTTGTATCTTTCCTATGCACACATTTAAGGAACTGTTTTTCATTCATTCAGCATTCCATGAGAGTGCATGTGTTTGCTAACTCTCTCCCTCTTGTGCCGCTTCACCCCTCCAATATGCCCTGTGTTCCTCCTGATCCATCGCAGCTTATCTGTAAAAGTATAGCAACTGGGATATTTTTGCTGTTGTGTGGCTGAAAAGCAGTCTTTAAGCGTTGCTTTTGTTTCATCTCTTCCAATCTACTTATTGCTTGGAAGCACGAGCTTTGGCACACGGCGCTAGGGGAGGGGCCATCTGCTGCACTTACTCAGCCGATGTCTGAGTAAGAAGGTGTACTTAACATGACACTTCTCCTGGAGGCTTATAAATCTAAAATATGTGTTTGCTTTGCCTCCAGTATTTTTAATTTTTCTTTTTTTAAACAATGCTTCACAGACAAACATTGGCAAAGCCAACACTCTCAAGTAAAGGTGTGATCTTTTTATTGGCTATGCCAATGCTTGTTTTTAGCCTGTTGTTAGATTTGGGGGTCTCTAGTTGGCACAGGTAGGTACTTGTGACAAATAGGGGCCCTCGCCTCTAGTCAGGGTAAGGGGGTACACTCCTAAAATAACCCCTGCTCACCCCCTTGGTAGCTAGGCACGAGCAGACAGGCTTATCTCAGAGGCAGTGTGTAAAGCATTTGTGAGCACATACAGTAATCAAGTGACAACACTACAAATGGACACCACACTGGTTGTATATTTATAAAAATAAGTATCTTTTATATAGATTTACCACAAGACCATAAACGACAAAAATAATCCACAATACTATTAAAAATCAAGAGTTCTTGTTAAAAACGCTTAAATCAGAGTTCTGTGCGAGTCGGTAGCCCTGTCCGGCTACAGCGTTGATGAAATAACACAGAGTCTAACAAATCCAGCAGACCGCGTCGGTATGGGCCCACTTCAAGTGTCGACAGACTTGGTCACAGTACCATTACTTGATGCGGCAGGCACGGGCGTGCTAGCCGGTTTCGGCGTTCGTCGCGTTGCAGAAAAGAAAGCGTTGCAGGACGCGTTGTCCCTCGATGCGGTGCAGGCAACGGCCCATTGACGGAGTCGGTGGGTCCGAGGCGTACGTTGCAGGGCGAGACGGTGCTTCGTTGCGGTGCTTGCAGCTTGCGGTGCGGCGACAGAGCCGGATTGCGGGAGCTGGCGTCGATCAGTCTGGACAGCAGTACGAATCGGGCGGTGCGTCGCGAAGCGTGCGAGCGGTGCCCAACTCCGGTGCGTTCACAGGACTCGAAGTCAGCAACAGTGACCGTGTCGGTCAGACCAGTTCGATTCGTTGTAGCGAGGCGTTGCACGTCGCGGTGTCCCCAGGTCACGGTGCAGGCAACGGCTCGGTGACGGCGTCAGGACGGAGTCGGTGAGCTCAGAGCTTGCGTTGAGAGATGCGGAAGTTGTTTGATGCGGTGCCTACAGGACACCGGGTCGGTCGTGAGAGTCGGTCACAGCTCCCTGCCTCTGTAGCCACTGAAACAGCGTTTCCAGCAGCAATCCACAAAGGCTGGTGAAGTCTACTGGTCCTGAGACTTCGGTCAGGGGGCAAGCTCTCTTCCAAGCCCTTGGAGATCTTTGCACAAGTCGATGAGGGTACACACACAGTTCTCCTCCCTCTCTCAGGCAGTAAGGCAACCACTGCAGGCCAATTCCCCCAAACAGCAACCAGGTGGGGATAGCCTCTCCTTCAGTCTTTGAGGGTTCCTTCCTCAGCAGAGGGTTCTTCTTGTCTTCCAAAGTGATCTAAAGTTCCTGGGTTTGGGTCCCAATATTTATACTCAGTTCTTCTTTGTTCTCTGAAGGCAGAGAGGCCTTTGCCTGGTTCATACCAGTTCTGGTCAGTCCTGGAGCACTCTGTTGACATGTCTCCTTCTTTCATTTCAGAGAGCAGGGCAGAGACATCAGACACTCCACAGGGGCTGGAGCCAGCATTGTGGAGGGAAGGCACAGCCCTATTCAGGTCCCAGGTGCAACTCCTCCCACCCATCTGCATGGAGATCTCTCTATTCAGCCCTGGCTGTCTCACCCTGTCTCCTGGAATTTCCCCAGCCCCTGTCACTCAAACTCCAGACAAGGAATACACAACCTAGCAGAGGCAGGCTTGGACAGTTAAGCAAGAAAATACCTACTTTCTAAAAGTGGTATTTTCAAACACAGAATGTTAAAACCAACTTTACTAAAAGATGTATTTTATCATTCTGAGTTCAGGCATACTAAACTCGAATTTCTACCATGTTCCCTGAGTCAGTTAGGATTATAAGATGTAATAATCAAAACTGCCCATTCTGGCCTATGGAGAACAGGTAGCCTTGCAATAGTGAAAACGAAAATGGCTGTAATTCACTATTAGGACATGCCACGCACACTAGGGCTTGTCCTACCTTATCCTTACAATGCACCCTGCCCTGGGGCCTACCATAGGGGTGACTGATATGAAGCAAAGGGAAGGTTTAGGGACTGGTAAGTGGGTGCACTTACCCAGTCGACATGGCAGCGCGAGACTGCACGCAGGCTCTGCGAATGGCAGACCTGAGACACACGTTTACAGGCTGCTTCTGTGGGTGGCACAACCAGTGCTGCAAGCCCACCAGCAGCATTTGACTCACAAGCCCTGGGCACCTCTTGTGCACTGTACTAGGGTCTGACAGTGAATCAAATATACCCAATCATGGAATCACGAATTCGTACAACAATTTACCATAGGGAGCACTTGCACTGTGGCACTGGACAGCAGTGGCACAGTGCCCAAAGCATCTTACACCAGAAAAACATATGAGGCAACAGCAAAAAATGGGAGGGAGACCCACGCCAAGGGTGCCAGGTCTAACACGTGTCCCCTCCAGCTGAAATGTGGGGAGAACTACCCTACCTCCTGGGAGTTCTCATCACTAAGGCGGAAAAATCTGGACAGACCATCAGCATTGGCGTGTTCTGTACCAGGGCGGTGTTCCACCGTGAAATCCATCCCCTGTAGGGAAATGGACCACCTTAATAGCTTTGGATTCTCACCCCTCATCTGCATTAACCATCTGAGGGGCCTGTGGTCTGTCTGAACCCGGAAGTGAGCCCCAAACAGGTATGGTCTCAACTTCTTCAGTGCCCAGACCACAGCAAAAGCCTCACGCTCAATAGCACTCCACCTCTGTTCCCGTGGAAGTAACCTCCTACTGATGAAGGCTACGGGTTGATCTAGGCCCTCCTTATTCATCTGTGACAGAACAGCCCCCACACCATGCTCTGAAGCGTCTGTTTGTACTATGAACTCTCTGGAGAAGTTGGGTGCCAGGAGCACGGGCGCCGTGCACATAGCAGTTTTCAGGGCCTCAAAAGCTTTCTGACAGGTGTCAGTCCAAATCATTTTCTTGGGCTGCTTCCTGGAAGTCAGCGCTGTCAAGGGTGCAACAATGTTGCCATACCCCTTGACAAACCTCCTGTAGTAACCCGTGAGTCCTAGAAAGGCTCTCACTTCTGTCTGGGTCTTGGGGGGTTCCCAAGTCAGGATGGTTTTGATCTTCGGTTGTAGGGGCGCCACCTGGCCGCTCCCAACCTGGTGTCCCAAGTACACCACGGAACCCTGCCCGATCTGGCACTTACTCGCCTTGATCGTGAGGCCTGCCCTCCGCAGCGCCATCAACACTTCCCAGAGGTGGCGCAGATGTTCTTCCCAACTGGCGCTGAATACTGCGATGTCATCCAGGTAGGCGGCACTGAACGAGTCCAGTCCAGTCAATACCTGGTTGACCAACCTCTGGAAGGTGGCAGGGGCATTCTTCATCCCAAAGGGCATAACCCGGAACTGGTAGTGCCCATCAGGGGTGGAAAATGCTGACCTCTCTCTGGCCCCATCGGTCAAGGCGATCTGCCAGTACCCAGACGTTAAGTCAAATGTACTGAGGTACCGTGCAGCCCCTAGCCGATCTATGAGCTCATCTGCTCTGGGGATGGGGTGTGCATCAGTCCTAGTGATTGCATTGAGCCCTTGGTAGTCCACACAGAACCGGAGTTCTGGTGTGGCACCCGGTGCGGCAGCCTTTGGGACCAAGACCACTGGGCTGGCCCAAGGACTGTTAGAGGACTCAATTACCCCTAACGCAAGCATCTTGGAGACCTCCTCCTTGATGCAAGCTCTCACCCTGTCAGTCACCCTGTAGGTTTTGTGCCTCACAGGTGTACTATCCCCAGTGTCCACATCATGGACGCACCAATCAGTGACACCTGGGATCAGGGAGAACAGGTCAGAAAACTGTCCCAGCAACTGGCGGCAGTCATTCTGTTGCTCAGGGGTCAGGGTGGTAGAGAGGTTGACACCATCCACTGACCCATCTTGCTCTTTCGCTGACAGGAGGTCAGGAAGAGGCTCGGTCTCCTCCTCCATTCCAGCATCTGTAGCTAGGAGCATGCCCACCTGGGACCTCTCCAGGTGGGGCTTGAGGCGGTTGACATGCAGGACCCTCAAGGGGTTCCTGGGAGACCGCAAGTCCACCAAGTAGGTAACTGGACTTTTGCGCTCCACAACCTCAAAGGGGCCGGTCCACTTATCCTGGAGCGCACAGGGCTCCACTGGGGCCATGACCCACACCTTCTGACCAGGCTGAAGCTCAACCAGAGTGGCATTCTGGTCATACCACCGCTTCATCTCCTCCTGGCTGGCTTCCAGATTCGCCTCAGCGAGTTGCCTGAATCGCCTAGTCTGGTTCCTAAAGGCCAGCATGTAGCTATATACATCCTGGGGAGGTTTCCGGGGAGATTGCTCCCAGCCTTCTTTGACCAGACTTAGAGGTCCTCTCACTGGGTGTCCATAGAGAAGCTCAAAGGGGCTGAACCCTAGAGATTTCTGTGGCACCTCACGGTAAGCAAAGAGTAGGCATGGTAAGAGGACGTCCCACTTACGCCTCATAGGTTCCTCAAGACCCATTATCATGCCTTTAAGGGTTCGGTTGAACCTTTCAACCAACCCATTTCCTTGGGGGTGGTAAGGAGTGGTGAACTTGTAGGTTACCCCACACTCCTGCCACAGGGACTTCATATACTTGGAAATGAAGTTGGTCCCCCGGTAAGACACCACCTCTTGAGGGAATCCCACTCTGGAGAAAATTCCCATCAGTGCTCGTCCCACCACGGGGGCCGTCACTGTCCTCAGAGGTATGGCTTCCGGGTACCGGGTGGCATGGTACACCAACACCAGGATGAACCTGTTGCCCATGGCTGTCTTGGGGTCCAGTGGCCCCACAATGTCAATACCCACCCGTTCAAAGGGGGTGCTGACCACAGGGAATGGCTGGAGAGGAGCCTTTTGCTTCCTCCCACTCTTTCCACTTGCCTGGCAAGTCTGACATGTCCTGCAGTGAGTGTCTGAACTCCTGCGCATTTGGGGCCAATAAAAGTGGGTGACAAGCCTCTCAAAGGTCTTGTCCTGCCCCAAATGTCCTGCCAATGGAACATCATGAGCCAGCCCCAGTAGGAAGGCTCTGCAGCGCTGGGGTACCACCAGCACACGGGCTGACCCAGGCTCAGCAACCTTAGGCTCTGAATACAGGAGGTCGTTCTCCCAGTAAATCCAATGTGACCCAGACTGATCACCTGCTGCCTGGTCTGCAGCCTGTTGCCGCAAACCCACGAGAGAAGGGCATTCTTTCTGCTCCTGGCAGAATTCCTCCCTGGAGGGTCCTCCTTCTTGCTGCCAATGGGTCAGCTCAGGCAGGTCCCCCAGTTCAGCTACCTGTTCCCCTGTAGGTTCCAGGGCATCCCCCTCAGGGTCTGCTCCCTCCTGGACCGTGGGAACTTCGGGGCCGGTTTCCCGCGCCCCCTGCCTCTTCTCTGCAAGGCAGGCTCCTGGGCCCCCATCTCGGGCTCCAGGACCTCTTGAGTACCTTTACTCGCTGCCATGGACCGTGTGGTGACACATGCCCAGTCAGGCAAACCCAACATTTCTAAATGAGCACTTCGCTCCACCTTCGCCCAAGGGGAGCTCTCCAAGTCGTTCCCTAGCAAACAGTCAACAGGCATGGCGGGCCTCACAGCTACCTGAAGAGTACCAGAGACCCCCCCCCACTCAAAGGGAACCTGAGCCACTTTGCAGTGACTCTCTGTGTTGTCAGCAGCGACAACGGGATAGAATGCTCCAGGGACAACCTGCTCTTGAGACACCAGGTGACACTTGACAGCTGTCACACTGACTCCTGTATCTCTAAGAGCCTCCACTCTATGGCCATTGATGGTCACCCACTGCCTGTATTTTTTAGTGTTATCAGGCAGCTCGGTCCTGGGGACCACCTCACAGTCTCCTAATGAGACAAGGGACATCTCTGCGGGACCCCACCCACCTTGGGCACCCATCTCCTCACCCAGGGCTACACTAGCCATCTGCCGGGGGGCTGCACCAGGGGGTGCTGTTTTGCCAAACAGGCGACACTTGGGATCATTCGCCCAATGACCCAGGTCTCCACATTTGAAGCATTTCAGGGGTCCTCTTTGAACAGGTGGACCTGTCGGGGCCCCTGACGGTTTCTGGGGGGGAGGCTGAGAACCTTTCCCTTGGTTCCCTTGGGGATTACTTTGGGGCTGCCTATGGAACTCCCTCTGTTTAACCTTGTCCCCCCCACTCTTCTGCTGGGGACCCTGCCCACCTTTGGCTGAGTCTCCCACGTGACCCTTGTGGACCCTGGTACTGACCCAGCGGTTCGCCTCCTCAGCAAGCTTCCTAGGATTAGTCAGCCTACTATCAATCAGGTGCTGGCGTAGCTCTGGAAAACAATTACCGGACAAGTGCTCCCATGCAATCAAATCAAGAAGCCCTTGAAAATCATCAACCTTGCTACCCTTCACCCAACCATCCAATGCTCTGCAGAAGAAAGTAACATATTCCACCCAGGTACTATTCTCAATCTTCCTACAGTTCCTGAACCTCTGTCTGTACAGTTCAGGAGTCAACCCATACCTGGACATCAAGGCATCCTTCATGTGGCTGTAGGAATTATATACTTCAGAGGGCAAATCTAGCAGTGTGTCCCGCCCCTCACTAAGGAACCTCCCCCACAACCCCGCTCCCCAATCCTTCTCAGGGACCCGGTGGGAGGACATGGCTACCTCATAGGCCTTGAACCACTGCCCTATGTCATCATGCTTAACAAACTCCTTTACCACATCCTTGGGAATATACACTCTCCCCTCCACAGGCGTTGATGGTGTGCTGCCACCAGAGGGACCAATTTCTAAGCTTCTCGCTTTCAGCTCCAGCTCCCTCAAACTTTTCTCATGATCCAACTGTAGTTTTCTCTCCTCCAGGGCCAATCTCCTATTTTCCAGCTCCAGTTGTCCACCTAACTTAAGCTTGGCCAGCTCCATCTCATGCATCCTGTTTTCTTTCCTGTCTGCCAATTCTTCTGGGGACAGGCCTCGGGCAGAAACACTGCTACCCAATGGGGAGGTTGCACCCCTCCCTTCTGGACCCAGTGGTCCTTCAAGCTGCTGCTCTGCATCCTCATCCCCATTTTCATTTCCAGGGGCATTCCTTGCCGCGACCCAGGCCCTCAGCGCCTTTTGGAACTGCTCCTTTTTGGAGAGTCCGGTCATGGAAATTTTAAACTTTTTGCAGAAGCTCCTGAGCTGCTTGTTGGTGTAGCTTTCTATTTTCTCTTCCTCCCAATCACAGTCAACAGATGCAATGGATGCTGCCTCTTCCATGGTGGTTGAACCAGGCATTACTTTGCAAAATTAGAGATCTCTGGCAAAAACAAGTATCAAAAGTACGTGGTTGCGTTATGGTCTGCACTCACTAAGTAGTGTTCACCAATCACTGTATATGAGTCACAAATGCAAGTCCAGAATCCTCACCGCTGACCACCAATGTTAGATTTGGGGGTCTCTAGTTGGCACAGGTAGGTACTTGTGACAAATAGGGACCCTCGCCTCTAGTCAGGGTAAGGGGTACACTCCTAAAATAACCCCTGCTCACCCCCTTGGTAGCTTGGCACGAGCAGACAGGCTTATCTCAGAGGCAGTGTGTAAAGCATTTGTGAACACATACAGTAATCAGGTGACAACACTACAAATGGACACCACACAGGTTGTATATTTATAAAAATAAGTATCTTTTATATAGATTTACCACAAGACCATAAACGACAAAAATAATCCACAATACTATTAAAAATCAAGAGTTCTTGTTAAAACGCTTAAATCAGAGTTCTGTGCGAGTCGGTAGCCCTGTCCGGCTACAGCGTTGATGAAATAACACAGAGTCTAACAAATCCAGCAGACCGCGTCGGTACGGGCCCACTTCAAGTGTCGACAGACTCGGTCACAGTACCTTTACTTGATGCGGCAGGCACGGGCGTGCGAGCCGGTTTCGGCGTTCGTCGCGTTGCAGGACGCATTGTCCCTCGATGCGGTGCAGGCAACGGCCCGTTGACGGAGTCGGTGGGTCCGAGGCGTACGTTGCAGGGCGAGACGGTGCTTCGTTGCGGTGCTTGCAGCTTGCGGTGCGGCGACAGAGCCGGATTGCGGGAGCTGGCGTCGATCAGTCCGGGCAGCAGTACGAGTCGGGCGGTGCGTCACGAAGCGTGCGAGCGGTGCCCAACTCCGGTGCGTTCACAGGACTCGAAGTCAGCAACAGTGACCGTGTCGGTCAGACCAGTTCGATTCGGTGTAGCGAGGCGCTACACGTCGCGGTGTCCCCAGGTCACGGTGCAGGCAACGGCTCGGTGACGGCGTCAGGACGGAGTCGGTGAGCTCAGAGCTTGCGTTGAGAGATGCGGACGTTGTTCGATGCGGTGCCTACAGGACACCGGGTCGGTCGTGAGAGTCGGTCACAGCTCCCTGCCTCTGTAGCCACTGAAACAGCGTTTCCAGCAGCAATCCACAAAGGCTGGTGAAGTCTACTGGTCCTGAGACTTCGGTCAGGGGGCAAGCCCTTGGAGATCTTTGCACAAGTCGATGAGGGTACACACACAGTTCTCCTCCCTCTCTCAGGCAGTAAGGCAACCACTGCAGGCCAATTCCCCAAAACAGCAACCAGGTGGGGATAGCCTCTCCTTCAGTCTTCGCGGGTTCCTTCCTCAGCAGAGGGTTCTTCTTGTCTTCCAAAGTGATCTAAAGTTCCTGGGATTGGGTCCCAATATTTATACTCAGTTTGTCTTTGTTCTCTGAAGGCAGAGAGGCCTTTGCCTGGTCCATACCAGTTCTGGTCAGTCCTGGAGCACTCTGTTGACATGTCTCCTTCTTTCCTTTCAGAGAGCAGGGCAGAGACATCAGACACTCCACAGGGGGTGGAGCCAGTATTGTGGAGGGAAGGCACAGCCCTATTCAGGTCCCAGGTGCAACTCCTCCCACCCATCTGCATGGAGATCTCTCTATTCAGCCCTGGCTGTCTCACCCTGTCTCCTGGAATTTCCCCAGCCCCTGTCACTCAAACTCCAGACAAGGAATACACAACCTAGCAGAGGCAGGCTTGGACAGTTAAGCAAGAAAATACCTACTTTCTAAAAGTGGTATTTTCAAACACAGAATGTTAAAACCAACTTTACTAAAAGATGTATTTTATCATTCTGAGTTCAGGCATACTAAACTCGAATTTCTACCATGTTCCCTGAGTCAGTTAGGATTATAAGATGTAATAATCAAAACTGCCCATTCTGGCCTATGGAGAACAGGTAGCCTTGCAATAGTGAAAACGAAAATGGCTGTAATTCACTATTAGGACATGCCACGCACACTAGGGCTTGTCCTACCTTATCCTTACAATGCACCCTGCCCTGGGGCCTACCATAGGGGTGACTGATATGAAGCAAAGGGAAGGTTTAGGGACTGGTAAGTGGGTGCACTTACCCAGTCGACATGGCAGCGCGAGACTGCACGCAGGCTCTGCGATGGCAGACCTGAGACACACGTTTACAGGCTGCTTCTGTGGGTGGCACAACCAGTGCTGCAAGCCCACCAGCAGCATTTGACTCACAAGCCCTGGGCACCTCTTGTGCACTGTACTAGGGTCTGACAGTGAATCAAATATACCCAATCATGGAATCACGAATTCGTACAACAATTTACCATAGGGAGCACTTGCACTGTGGCACTGGACAGCAGTGGCACAGTGCCCAAAGCATCTGACACCAGAAAAACATATGAGGCACAGCAAAAAAATGGAAGGGTGACCCACCCCAAGGGTGTCAGGTCTAACACCTGTCTAGTCCTTTTTTAGAAAGATCATAGGATATGCAGATTGGCCTTGACCCTGGCCTAAAGGAAAGGAACAGCTCAGCTGGAATATAATGCAAAGCCAGATGCTTTTTGATCGTATTAATCATAATGCATATAATGCAACTTGAGTAGTTAGGCCCTGAGAGCTCTGGAATTCACAAATGACATAGACCACACAGTAGGAGAGAATCTGTTAGTTAATGGAAAAGTGATGGATAGGAACCCTGGAAACTGGTGGCTTGGGACTCCTAGTGAGTACATCTCTCACTCACTGAAGCAAGCCAAAAGTACGGGATAGATTGTTCACTCTAACTCTTCCTGACAACTGGAATTTGCCTAGATGAAATGTAATTCTATGACGTTAAGCGCATCTGTGGCATTAGAGACAGGGCCAGCTGTACGCAAATAACTTTTTGTCCTGCCCCTAGAGGAAGAGTCCAAGCCAAATTACGTGGTTTCTGGATGGTAACAAAAGCTGCAGCTCATTAATGAGGCTGTATACATTCGAAACAGTTTTGGGAGTTCTCAGCAATTCAGATTGGACATCTTTATTTATTGTTGCAGGACAAAACTGATTTACATAAGGTTTGTCCTCTTGCGTAATAACAGAGCCATGCTAAAATTATCACATGGAATACTGACTAGAAAGAATCACAATAGATATGCTTCAGTTGTAGAAATCTGTGTATTACCTAAGCATCATTGGTCTGAATTCCAGAGGGTCCACTCAGCCTTTCATCCTCCCGAGGTCGATAATATGACTACTATTGAGTTGGGTAATTAGGACCTGTTATCAGTGCCTACAGACCAATCAGATAGTAGACTGTGCTATATACGTATAGTAAGTATTAAAGTAAAATTTCCATCCATTTTTTTTGTCTTCGTGAATATCCCTAAGGAGGCAGAACTGTGCCCAGATATAAGCTCCATACTAACTGTGCCTTGCAATGGAAGCCTCACCTGACTATTAATTGCCAAATTAGGCAAACAGGCAAAACGTACCTGCCATGTTTGTGTTCCCATGCATAGGAGTAGGGGCTAAGCCATCGAGGGTGGGCAGTGGCATTCCAACTTTGTCAAGGCTGGTTTGAACACAGCTGGCTCTCTTTTGTAACAGCTCAGAGAAGATAAAAAAAGAATGGAATGGAATGCTCCCACATGAAGCATTCGTTTCAGCATTCCCTTCCACCAATGTGTTGCAGTGTCTGTGCCAATCATCGATCAGTAAGATCTGTTTAAACAGAAGTTCCATTCTTCCTCTGCCAATGCACTCAGGCAAGCATCTAGTCCAAGTAAATTTTTATAAAAAACCCTTAAATCTGAGCCATCGTGATATAAAAACAGTTTTTATTTTGCTGTGAATGAAAAAAACTGTTTATATTTTGCTGTGAGTGGAAAAAAACCGTTTATATTTTGCTGTGAATGAAAAAAAGCAGTTTATATTTTGCTGTGAATTAAAGAGAAGTTTATATAACTTGCGATGGCAGTTAAAGAGCTGGGCTCTAGTCCATGTTTAATTCTGTGGTAACAGATATCGCAGTTTTATTTCTGCAGCGCGAATTATCATTTCCGTAATTTGTGTGACAAAAAAAATCTCCTTCTGTTTTTAGTACTTGTTGTGGCATCATTATTCTGTGATTCGATTAAACCAGAGTACTGAGAATAAAAAATTAGCTAGCTTTCGCGCCAAGAATTTTCAATTCTATTAAGGACACGGAGGCGAGGATTATGCTTTCTCTTTCATTTATTGCCACTCACAGCAGCCAAAGAAAACTTTGCATTATGTAAATAAACTACATTTCCCATGATGCACATGTAACACATCACATCCTGTAAGACCCCATAAGAGCCACCATCACCGGAAATCCTCCTCTTTCTTTGCTTCGAACAGTAAAATCCATTAAACATAACTCAAGTCCAACAGTAACATCCTCCAACATGGAAGAACAATCCAACTGAAAGTAACGTCTTCTTAACAGGAAGCATATTTAATCCATCTTCTTCTCAGAACCTGGAAGAATGAGAGACAGAAAACCCGTAATTTCTGCTTAAACAGAATATAAACAAACGGGTGGGTAAACATTACAATACTGTAATACAACCGGGTGGGATAATCCTCGCCTCCGTGTCCTTAATAGAATTGAAAATTCTTGGCGAGAAAGCTAGCTAATTTTTTATTCTATTACAGGACCGGAGGCTTCGTATTATGCTAGTTTAACGCTGATCAAACACCACAGAGGAAATATCACCCACCGGCTTATAATAAAATTGCTTAAAGGTAGATTCGGAAGACCAATCAGCAGAATGCATAATGTCTTGAACAGTAGAACCTAACATAAAAGTCTTAGAGGCCATGGCGCCACGAACAGAATGCGCTCCAAACACTTGGGTATCAACACCCGCCTCTTGCATAACAGATTTTAACCATCTGGCTATCGTAGCCGCCGTAACAGGTTTGTAAGGTTTCTGCACAGCAATTAGTAATTGCACCACACCAGCAGGCCGAATAGACCTGGTATATTCCTCGTAGGCCTTGAGACACTGAACTACACAGAGTTTTGTGTTAGTAGGAAAGGCATGATACTCCACACATCGAGACATTGTCTTGGTTCTAGAAGTAATGTTAAAAGAAACTCCTTCAGGAGTAAATACTCTACCTGTAATGTCTAGAGCTTTAACGTCAGATGACCGTCTACAGGCCGCGAGACATAAGAGCATGGCTAGTTTAGACGAAAGTTGTTTCCTTGTCAACATATCATTTTGTGGCCATTGGTTAAATAAGGAAAGAACTAGAGAGACATCCCACAAGGATGAATACTTGGGTTTGGGCGGATTCGCTACTCTAATACCCTTCAATAGTTTACATATTAGTGGATGCATCCCTACTGGCTTGCCCTCAATCTGGGAATGACCCGCCGAAATGGCGGAGCGGAAGTTATTGATGGAACGATATGCCAAACCCTCAGAAGCTTTTTGAGAGAGAAAATTTACAACACAGGGTAAGTCTGCCCCCACGGGATCCACGTGTTGTTCCACGCACCAACGAACCCAGCCCTTCCAGGCTGAAGAGTATCTCTTCCTTGTCGAAGGGGCCCAAGCCTGATTGATAAAGGCGGAAGCTTGTTCCGAAAATCCAGGCATTTGCCAACATTGCCGGAAAGTCTCCAGGCCATCAGGGACAACTGCCCCGATAGAACCATCGGATGCATCTCTCCATGAGGGCCCTGGAGCATCGTTGGGGACTCCGGAATCCTCCTGGGAGAGTCGCAGCTCGCCTCCAATAAAATCGGAAACCAAGGCTGCGACTTCCACAGGGGAGTCACTAGGATCACTTCCGCCGACTGTCGCATTATCTGCGTGAACACCCGGGGAATCAATATAAACGGGGGAAAGGCATAATTCAGGGACTGGGACCAGTCCTGAGAGAAGGCATCCGTCGCCAGAGCTAACGGATCCGGTCTCCAGCTGAAGAACTTGGTCATTTGACGATTCAATCTGGACGCAAACAGGTCGATCTCGCACGTCCCCCAGATCGCCTGCAACCAATGTACTACCTGAGGTTGGAGTTGCCAATCGCTGTAGTCCCTGAGATGTCGGGAGTTCCAGTCCGCCACTACATTCGACTGACCCGGAATATACTCGGCTATGACTGAGATCTGGTGACTCAGGCAAAAATGCCAAAAGTCCTTCGCTATCTCTACTAGAATGGAGGACCTCGTGCCTCCCAACTTGTTGATGTACCGAACCGCCGATATATTGTCCATCCGCAAGAGGATGCAACAAGACACTCGTTTGGGTGACAGGGTCCGGATCGCGAACGACCCGGCGAGAAGTTCTAGGCAATTGATGTGGAGGTCTAGTTCGCGTAAGGACCAACGTACTCCTGTGGAAATATTTCCGCAGCGAGCTCCCCAGCCCCAGCGGCTGGCGTCGGACTCTATAACGACCTCCGGAAGGGAACCGAAGATGGCTCTGCCGTTCCACGCTTCCACGTGGGCCAGCCACCACTGAATCTCGTCTCGAACTTCTGTTGAAAGAGGGACTAGGTCCGTGTAAGAGAGGCCCCTCTGCAGATGTTGAATCTTCAACCTCTGAAGGGCTCGGTAATGAAGGGGTCCTGGAAATATAGCTTGTATGGATGATGCCAGTAGACCCACTATCCTGGCAATCACTCTCAGTGAGACCGTCTGTTTGGATAACAGTGAGCGTAGCTCCTTTTTGATATCCCGAAGTTTGGAACGAGGAAGGCTCAACTGAGCCAAGTGAGAGTTTATTACAAAGCCTAGGAAGTCTATCGTCTGGGAAGGACACAGCACTGACTTGGCTTCGTTGACCACAAATCCCAGATTTTGCAACATAGCAATGGTCATGCGTAAATGCTGAACTGCCAAGTTGGGAGATTGAGCCATGATCAGTATATCGTCCAGGTATACTATCATGCGGATCCCCTGTTCTCTGAGGTAAGCTATGACAGGCTTCAGCACCTTGGTGAAGCACCACGGTGCTGAGGAGAGTCCGAAAGGAAGGACCAAATATTGGAACCATCGGTTCCGCCATTGGAATTGCAGGAACCGGCGATGCGGAGGAAAGATTGGAATGGATAAGTAGGCGTCCTTCAGGTCCAGACGGACCATCCAGTCCCCCTGTTTCAGGAGATCCGCCAACAGATGGATACCCTCCATCTTGAAATGGTTGTAGGTTATATAACGATTGAAATCTTTTAAGTTGAGTACCAACCTGTAACCACCGCCCTTCTTCTGTACCAGAAAAATATTGCTGCAGAAGCCGCGAGGGCCCTCGTCGCAAGACGCTATCGCGTGCTTCTGCAGCAATTCTTCTATTTCTGAATCTATAAAGCGCACTCTGCTTGGGAAAAACAAAGCTGTCTGGGCTGTTTGTCCTGATAAGGGATCTGAAAAAAGTCTAGATGGAAACCCTGAATTGTCTGCAATATCCAAGCATCCTGAGACAGATGAACCCAATTGCGATAGAAAAACTGAGTACGACCCCCCAAGGGAAATGGAAACATGTCCGGAGCACTCACCTGAAGATTCTGGAGCTTGAAAGCCTCCACGATATGCTCCTCTGTTGAAACGTCTCCTGTTGAAACGTTGCCTGGTGGGGTAGAACGTGCCCCCACGGGTGGAGTCCCACTCACCCCTGCCACGACCGAAGTCTCCTCTCTGAGGACCTTGGGAGAAGTGACGGCCAAACGAGCGTCCTCGGCCTCGTCCGGCCCTGTTGAAAACACCAGCCTGAAAAACTCTCTTGATACCCGACTGTGCCTTGTCGAGAGTTGTGAAGGTGCCTACATACTTAGCCACATCCTTGACGAAACGTTCTCCAAATAGATTACCGTCCGCCAAGGGACCTGGTTCTGCTGCCGCCAACTCTGTAAGGTTGGAATCCATCCGCATCAGGAGGGACTTACGGCGCTCCGTGGAAATAGCGCAGTTGGCGTTACCCAAGAGACAGATGGCCCGCTGGGTCCACCCTGCCAGGACATGAGGGTCGATTACAGTACCAGATTCCTGCGCTGCTAAGGCCATTTCTAGGATTTTCGCCAAGGGTCCCACTACATCCAGGAGTTTGTCCTGGCACCCTCTCCAGGCGCGATCGATACCCTTCTTTGGGTCTTTGGCAAACTTTTTTAGGAAAGTTAAGAGGCTGGAGTTAATATCAGGAGTTTCCGCGACTTTATCAGAGATATCTGGCCTGGGACACTCTGAGCGGAGTCTGTTCCGCACCTCCTTGTCAAAACTTCTGCGCAAGTTGTCATGCAGATAAGCGGCAACCTCGGGGGCTGGTAACCAGTCGGAAGACCTTGGGTGAACTATATCGGCTGGATTAAAGTTGAAGGGAGTGGATAGAGGTGGAGGAGGTTCCGCATGTTTGGATTTCCTGGCCCTTTTCTGAGGAGGAGACTCATCCTGAGTGTCCGAAGACGTAGTGTCTGTATCAGTGTTAGTGTCTGGGGCCTTAGATGTGCCAGCGTCAGGGGCGGGCAATGTGGACAAGGTAGAAGAGTGAGGCCAGGCCCCGGTTTGGGATTTAGAAGCCGAGGTGTCTTTGCGAGTACCTGCAGGAGCAGTGAAACCATGGCGTTTAGCAAATTTCTCCAATTGCTTGGTTATTGGTTTCAAGGCAGAAGCGAGTGCTTGCTGTACAGTTCCCGGAACTGCTTTCTCCAGGGCTTTGTTGACCGACTCCTGGACAGAGGCGTCCAGGGCCTCAACAATGTTGTCTTCCAAGGAAGGGTTTGTCACTTCCTCCTCATATAAGGTGTCATCCTCATAATTGACCCACTCCTCCATCGTGGGCAAAATTTGCAACTCTTTTTGCTCCTAGAGCGAAATTAGAGAAGAGTAAGGGGGGAGCCAACCCACAGCACAAAGATAGAAAATGGTACCTAGCTCCTCAGCATAAGCTGTAACACAGTTCTTGCAGCCCTCTGGGCGTAAATGGAGCCAATGAGCAGAATTTGTATCTAGGAGGTGTGCCTCCTCCAAGCCCAAAACGTTTTTTACAGCCTGCGAGGCGTAACGATATTGCTCAGGGGAAAATCTGGGGAGAAATGATGAAAACGTGATTGAAAACGGGCAGTAGCGGTGTGCGTAGCCCAAATCCTACCAAATATAGCCCAATTGGGCTACGCACATCGAAACCTAAACAAAAACGAAAGTGAAGGCTCCGTGCGCTTCCGGCTAATGAGGGGAGCCTCTGCGCACCAAAATACATTTAAACATGATCCGCCGTCGGCGGAGCGGTACCGAAGAGTTCCCTATGCGGGAAATGAACAGACCGCAAAAGCGGTCGCAGCGGGAAGATCGGCCCGTCTGAGCGGGAAATTTGAAGATGCTTTTACCCGCAGGGGAGACACTGGTGAAAGCGCGCACTCTCCGACAGCAGCGGGAGTGGCGCGGTAAGCTGGAAAACCAATGCGCGGTGTTCGCGCTAGCATTAATTACGAGGAAGTAGCACTTGTAAGGCTAAGCGCGATAAATATAAACTGTCAATATAAATGCAGCGCGTGCCGTTTCAACAACAATTTGCATATTACAGGCATCACAATCAGATAATACTTAACTCTCTGCGTGAGCAGCAAAGAAAGAGGAGGATTTCCGGTGATGGTGGCTCTTATGGGGTCTTACAGGATGTGATGTGTTACATGTGCATCATGGGAAATGTAGTTTATTTACATAATGCAAAGTTTTCATTGGCTGCTGTGAGTGGCAATAAATGAAAGAGAAAGCATAATACGAAGCCTCCGGTCCTGTAATAGAATTAAACATCTCATGCCGCCCACGCAGACGCGGCCGAACGTGTTCAGCGCGAGCCTTACGCACGCAAAAAAAATCCCCGCTGCAGAGTCTGGGTCTTAATGAGCTCCATGATGCACTGGAGGTGATTCGCCGAGGCAGGAACCACCGCGTCTGTTTAGCTCTGCGTTAATCATTGGCCATGAGAATGTGCGATTAAAGCTTGCCTTCTCTTTCAGGAAAGAATGGGGACTGGAGACCTTTCTCCCATCTGCTGTGCTGCAGAGCATGAAGGAGAAAAACATCAAGAAAGCCCTGTCACACCTTGTCAAAGCAAATCAAAACTTGGTTCCGCCAGGCAAAAAGGTAACACAATTCGTGCTGCTACTAACTGGTGCGTTGAAATGTGTGCAAAGAACAGCTTCCATATTGTTTGTGTTAGAAAGAACAAATAAAATCAAGGCCCCCGATTTAGAAACATTTGTTGCAACCCAGCGCGGCAAGCGAAGTTGCTGCCTTGTGTTGCGTATAAGGGTGAGAGTAGAACTGTGCCATGTTTTCAAAGAAATGGTGCAGCTCTGCTCTCACCCTGCGTTGGTGCACTTTGGGCTGCCTAGTGCCAATGCAAGCACACCTGTGCCACAGTGCGGTACAAAAAATAAGCTTGTAGGCTTTTTCCACTTTGTATATGAGCTGCAGAATGCAGCATACATGCAAAGAGGAAATAACGAGGAGAAATAAAGATATTTCTCCTCATGAAATCAGCCACAGGCAGGCGCACCATTTTGGTGCAAACAACTATTTGTAGATATGGGTTTGCGCAAAATCCATGGGTGGAGGCATGGAAACGCTAATGCACCATACATGGAACACCTCCCTTATGCAAAGTAACTCAAGGCATTTGCATTGCTTTGTAAATAACAAAATGGATTTTGCGTAGGGTCTGTGTCAAAAAAGTAATGCAAACCCAACACAAAATCTTTGTAAATCTGGGCTTAAATGCATAACAATGCCCATTTTCCATTTTGCCTAGGATGCTGACACAAAGAACAAATACATTTGAAATATGGACCACAACTCAGTGTTCTAGGCTGGGGGGAAGGATCCAAGAGATGGTGATGTGGTTTTTCGCTCTGGAGCAAAATCTCACAGGATGAAGAGGTAGATTTATTGAGAAAATTGCTTAATGCAGCCCAGCAACCAAAGTTGCTCCACTGTGTTGCATTCAACAAGGCGGGGAGAGAAGTACAGAGCATATTTACTAAATATGGCCTGGTGCAGTTCTCTTCCCCAGTGCTGGGCACATAAACGGCTGCCTAGCGCCATAGTGCAAAGGTATGTCTGTCCGGCATAGGTTTAAAATACCATGCTTAGACCATTTTTAACATTCCTACAATGGATGTGTGCTGTAAAGTGCAGCATACATACTGTCATTGAAATGTAAATATTTCTTCTACTTAACACCTGTTTCAAGGAGGCATTATGTTTTAAGCAAAGCTGAGTCTGACAACCTTGATAGAACCGGCTTTGTGTTAAAAACCATGAGTGGTAACAGGGGAACGCAAGACCTAGTACCATCCTTGGGACGTCCCCTTGACTTAACGTAGTGCAAAGCACTATTTGTGCTACTTAAAGGGCAACTTTCCAGTGTAAAAAAAAAATGTTATGCTCAAAAGTGGGGGGGCATATTTATCAAAGATTTGCATCGCCCTTGCTCCACGCAAGGGGACATATGGGAAGCTCAACCACTAATTTAGATTTATCAAGCCACGCAAGGCCACCTTGCGTGGCCCTAATGGCTTGATAAATCTAGAATAACGCAGCGCAAATCACTGCGTTGCTTTACTCTGGCCTGGGGAGGCATTCCATGGGTGGAGGGTGGGTGTTCGCACACATCCACCCATGGATTTTGGCACATTTCCAGATTTAACATTATTGGTAGACCTGGGAATATGTCAAAATGCTACGCCTCCCCAGGTGAGGCATAACAAGGAGAAATATCTTTATTTCTCCTTGTTTGCATTCTGCAGCACACATAGAAAGAAGAAAATGCCTCAGAGGATTGTTTTTGTGCATCTATGCACATCTATGCGCTATATTAGCACCAAGTGCATTGTGTCAGAGACAGACACAAGCCCTGACATTTCTTCTTAAACTTGACACTAAGGGCCATATTTCTATATCTTTATATATTTTGGCGTAGGGCAGCGCCAAAAGCCTAGCTGCGCTGACCAACATCAAAAGAAAAGGGCAGGAATGCGCTGTATCTACAAGATACAGTACACTCCTGTCCTTTCTGCCAGCCCACAAACTGCATCCAAGCAGCAACGCAGGCACCCTTGCACCATGGTGCAAGAATGTCTGTGTTGTTGGCATGATTATTTTTGTGCAGGAAGGCGCACCTTCCTGCACAAAAACAAAGGATGTGTTTTCCTTGTTCTATGTGTGCGGCAGAATGCAGCACATATGGATAGCCCCCGCACTGTGCCCACATCAAATGGCATGCAAACCATTCTTACTACATACAATGAAGTTGCCAACACGCGTTGTATTGTGGTCGATGTTGGCCGCAGTTTTATTTGCATGACGTTCATGAATTATCTCTCACGGTACAGTGCCCTGGTCCTACTATATGACCCTGGCCATAAATCATCATCACGGACAGTCATAATTACTGCAATAAATCATTTTTGCTCATCTTACAGGTTCATAAATCATCTATGACAGTTCATTACTTCGCTCCTTTTGTAGTCATAAATCATTTCTTCCAGGTTCTGGGGTCACGAATTGTTCCGTTGGTGCTCACGCCGATTGCGTGTGGGGGGTAGCCTCTCCCCAGAGTTAGGCCCCAACTCGCTACCTTGTTTGTCCCTTTTGTGCCCTGCCATCCGGTGGGTCTGGGCTGCGAGGAATATGCGATGTTACATCGCATGCGCTACAACGCATGCGATTACAACGCGGTCGTTATAACGACCGCGTTGTTACAACGCAAGCCATTACATCGCAAGTCGTTTCTACGACTTGCTGTTGGGGGCGCGCTGGACTTAGGAATAGTATAATTTACTATTCCAACTCCAGCGTGTGCAACAGTAGGAAAGGTGTTGGAATAGTAAATTATACTATTCCTTAGTTTAGCGCGCCCCCTACAGCAAGTCGTAGAAACGACTTGCGATGTAATGTCTTGCGTTGTAACAACGCGGTCGTTGTAACGACCGCGTTGTAATCGCATGTGTTGTAGCGCATGCGATGTAAACGCTGTTTTCCGGCTGCGAGTGCCGTCTCTGTTTGCTACCCCCTTTCCCGACCTACTCACCCTGCTGTAAGGCATCCCCAAGTGAGTGGCCCTCCTCCTCCACACCGCCCATGCTGGTGTGCCTCCATAACCAACAAATGTACCCCTTGTTATCCGCCTCACCTGCCGTTTAGCACTGCGACACTGCTATTCCCAAGGAATGGGTGGGTGGGTCTCGATAATTCCTTTGTGCGCACCGCTCCCTCAGCTCCACAAGGTAAAAGAAGTGAGTTGAGCTGGGGGGAGCGGTGCACTTATATCCCCCCGCTGTCACACTTGTCTGGCGGTGGCTTCCCCCAATTGGGGGCAGTTCAAAAGATACGGGCCCCCCATTGGCTGTTGTGTCTCACGCCCTTTTTCTGGGGCGCCTTCTTTTTGGGGGGGAGTGCGGCGGCGGCCCCCTTCTTTGTCTTTGGGTGCGCTGTCTCGCCCAAACTGGTTATTACGGGTCACCGGCGGTTATGGTGCCGACCCCTGAGACCCCCTTCGGGGGCGGCCTCTGCGTTAACCCCCACACTGTGCCCACTCCAAATGGCATGCAAACCATTCTCACTACATACAATGAAGTTGCGAACACGCGTTATTATATTGTGGTCGATGTTGGCCGCAGTTTTATTTCCATGACATACATGAATTACCTCTCACGGTACAGTGCCCTGATCATAGTATATGACCCTGGCCATAAATCATCATCACGGACTGTCATAATTACTGCCATAAATCATTTCTGCTCATCTTACAGGTTCATAAATCATTCTATGACAGTTCGTTACTTCGCTCCTTTTGTAGTCATAAATCATTTCTTCTGGGTTCTGGGGTCATGAATAGTTCCGTTGGTTCTCACGCCGATTGCGAGTGGGGGTAGCTTCTCCCCTGAGTTAGGCCCTAACTCGCTACCTTGTTTGTCCCTTTTGTGCCCTGCCATCTGGCAGGTCTGGGCTGTGAGTGCCATCTCCATTTGCTACCCCCTTTCCCGGCCTACTCACCCTGCCGTAAGGCATCCCCAAGTGAGTGGCCCTTCTCCTCCACACCGCCCCTGCTGGTGTGCCTCCATAACCAACAACTTTACCCCTTGTTATCCGCCACGCCGCAAGGGAGGCCTCTGTCTCCTGGCGGCTCCCCCTCATTTGTCCGTAAAGTTTCTCTCCTCATTTTTTTGTATTTTTTTTTTATGTGCAACTTGCCAGCACCATCGCCCCCCACAGGTTGGCCCAAAACACTTGCATCCCTTGCTCTGATATGTGCACCCCATCATGCGCGTAAAGCTCCGGGTGCCCTGCGTTGATGAGCCCGTGGCTGATGGTCTCCAGGCCATTAATCCTGACAAATTTGCTGACCGCGATGTTCAGTTTCCTCCTTGAGTTCTCTACTGCCTTATTCGACTCAGCGCCTCGCCAAGCTAGCCTGGTAATCAATTCGGGCCATATGATGGTCGTGATACCAAACAGCTTGGCCGTCTCAGTTAGACCTGCCTGTATGGCATGGAGTAGGTCCTTCCTCCACACCTGCGTGAGGTAATTTCCCCCCAGGTGAATCACCAAGACGTCGGGATGCCATACTGCAGCCGCTTGCAATTCTTTTAGCGTCGCTGACAGCTGGTTCCATTTCATCCCTGGGGCGGCCCCACCACTGGACACACGTGTTGACTGGTCTGCCCCTCTGCTTATGACCCCAGCGCTGCTACCAAGTGTTCATCCGGGAGATATATGAGTGGCCTACCACCGAGACCAACCGGGGGCGCCTCCCTGTTGGGGCAACAATCACATTGTCAGGTGGCACAGCTTCTCTGCGGATCCTTTTCCTCCCCCCGTGTCCTATTATCCTTTCTACATCTACAATAACTGTTACCTCACTTATGTCTTTTAGGTGTTGGACCGCCACCTGCCCACTGCCTTGATCCCGTCCTCAGACATCCCCTGCTGAGCCACAGACGTTGCCACCCCAATCCTAAAGGAATGTGATTCAAAGGCGCCCGCCAGGATCCCTGCCCTGCCCAAGGCCTGCGCATGACTTCCGTGAGCTGAAATTTACTCAGGAAATTCTCGTCCTTCTGCTTGAATAGTGGGCCATCCCCTGTGGGACGTATCTCCATGTAGGCCAAGAAGCGACAGACCGCACAGTACCTGGGGCCCATTCCCCTTTGCCTACCTGGTCTGTTTTGGACTTTCTCAACAGCAGCTCTATCTTTGCCCTTCCTGGTTTGACGTCTGTTGCCTGCAAGCATCTTAGTGCCGGACCGCTTTTTGCTGGGGCCACGAGCTCGCTGACCCTAAATGCCCCAAAGAATGCCGTTTTGAAGGCCTCCTTAAACAGCGTTGTCTCAAATGTGTCTTTCGTAACTTCTCCCAGCGTGTCTAAGAGCAGGGTCAATTTCTTAAAGTCTATGGGTCGCTGGGTGTCAGGATTCTTTACTTCCGTGCGCTGCCAGCCTTTCATTGCTGCCTTGATGTAGTGGGTGGCAGTGGGGGCATGCCCTGTGTATATCTTTGAAAAATACGCTATCGCTGACAGGTGGGCCTGTGCCCATGACTTGGACCATTTCTTTGCGTATGGCCACTGAATAAAGCGCTCCACTGCCTTTGTTGTCTCCCCTGCGTCTCCTGGTGTCTGGATCCCCCCCCACCCTCATCACTGTTCCTGCGTATCGCTTTGCCGCTCCTAGGGTGAGAGCCTCGTTAACTAGTACCGACAAGTCAGCCCTGCCAGGGCCCATAAATCCTCTGGGATGGGGGTCATCCTCCTTTCTGCCCCTGGGGCCAATTCCCTGAATCTGCCCATCTGTGCTCCAGAGAGTGCATCTGCCGCTGCGTTCTCCACCCCCGGTACGAGACGTGCCTTCAGCTCTATGTTCCCATCCAATTGCAATTTAACCAAATAACGCATTAATCTCAGTGTATCGGGATACATGCTGTGCCTTTGTTAATCGTCTGCACTACCCCTTTGTTGTCTGGCCACAGTGTCAGCTTCATGTTTCTCAGTTTTCATGTCCAGGCTGCTAGTGACACTACAATGGGAAATAATTCCAGGAACGTGATGTTTTTGGTGATCCCTGGCTCATGCCAGCTCCTAGGCCACTGACTGGTGCACCACCTATTTCCTAGAACTGCCCCGAATGCATTCCACACGGCCAGGTCCTGTTTGACCCCAGCCCCTAGCCTGACGTGGTGGTGCTTCTCATATAGTCCCGCTGTTAGCTGTGTTAGGTGCCTGGCAAAGACCCGGCCGGCGGGGATTACTCTGGCTGCGAAGTTGAGCTTGCCTATCAACCTCTGCAGCTCGCAGAGGGTTGCTTTCTTCCGACCACACATTGACCTTATCTCATCCCTGAACTCTTTCACCTTGTCCTCAGGCAGTCTGGATGTCCCTGCTTCCGATTCTAACTCGATCCCGAGGAATGTGAGTTTGGCTGAGGGCCCTACCGCTTTCTTTGCCGCTAGCGGCACTCCCAACTCCCCAGCTAGGTCTTGGAAAGCTGCCAGTGTGTCCCCGCACTCTGGGGACCGGCCCTCCTCACAAACAAGAAGTCATTGAGGTAGTATAGTTTACCCCCTTTTGGGTGGTGGTCCTGCAAAGCCCACTTTAGGAAGGTTCTAAATTGCTCAAAATATGCACAGAACACTGAGCACCCCATCAGCATAGCCTTGCCAAAGTACGTTGCCCCTTCCCATTGGAAACCTAGCAAATGAAAACTTCCCGGGTGTACCGGGAGGAAGTGGAACGCCGACTCGATGTCTGCTTTTGCCATGAGGGCCCCCGACCCTTAGCCCTCCCTAAGTCAATGGCGTCGTCCACCGTTGCATACCCCACCGAGTATGCCTCCGGACTGATCCCATCGTTTACTGATGCGCCTTCGGGGAAAGATAAGTGGTGAATGAGCCTGAACTGGCATTTCTCCTTCTTGGGGACCACCCCCAGGGGTGAAATCACGAGCCTCTTGGGAAGGGAGGGTGACAGGGGGCCCTCAATCTTTCCGAGCTTCCTCTCCTTTTCGATTTTTTGTCAGACCACCCCTGGGTGTTCCATGGCTGATTTCAAGTTCTTCACACTGCCTCTGGGTAAGGGGCCTTCGAATGGAATTCTAAACCCTTCCTCAAAACCTTTCACTAAAAGGGCAGCGTCTATTTTGTTGTGGTATCTGTTAGCTAGCTTCCTGAGTTGGTATGTGTTAAGGGGGATCTACCTAACTGGAAACTGCCCCAGTCATTTTGGCCCCCCACAGCCCCCGGCTCCCTGCTAGTGCTTCTTCTTTTTTTCTCTTTTCACTCCGTGCTGTTTGCTGCGCCTGCAACATGACACTGGATGTCTCCCCCCGCTACCTGAACATATGTGTTGGAATTTGCATGACGCTCCCCATGTGCATTTGTTGGTTTCGTATTTCCAACAGATGCCTTCGGGCCCACTGGGGGGTGGGGGGTTCCATCCGTTGTGTGATTTAGGTTTGTGGTATGGCTTGTTCCTCCCCTTATAGGAGGGGGTCCGAAATGACTGCTCTCCCCTACCTGCCCATGTCCTGACCTCCTTTGCTACTAGCATTTTGTGAATGAACCCTGACACATCCTCCTCGTTCCATTCCATTTCTGGGTGTGTCTGCATTTTTAACCTAAAACCTTTATCATACTCCAACCAGGCATCCCCTGGGAATTGCTTATGTGCCCCGTGGATGTTGGCTTCATAGAGCCAGAGGTCTGCTGCACAGTGGGGGAATTTTTCAACGATGGTGCATGCCATAATTCTGAATGCATCTAGCCAATTGTCAATGTTCCTTTCCTTCCTCTCCCTTCTCCTTTCCCTTCTGTCTTCCTCTTTTTAATCGCACACAGTCAAATCTAACCCATCTAGCTGTATCTCTAATGATGAAATTTTTAAAATAAATTCCTTCCTCCATATCTTTTCTTTAATGGCTAGCGGGACAAGGCTTGCCAACACAGTGGCTCTAGTGATCATGGATGGCTGCCCTGGTGATGGCCTTGCATATGCCTCTAAGGCTTGTCCTGCCCGAGCCGGGGTGCCTGCCCTGCTTGTGCTGTCACCAGCTGCCAAGGGAGGGACTATTCCCTCACCTGCCCCCTGCATCCCTTGGCCGATTGACCGTCTGGACCTGCCGCCCTCGCTAACGTGCCCTTGCAATCGCTCCCATTGCAAGCCTCCTGGTTCCATCAGGTGCCAAGGGAGGCCCGATATCCCCCCTGTGGTTCCCGTGTGTCTACTATGGTCTGACCCTTAGCGCTAAAGCCATTGCACAACAAGGGAGCTATTGATTTTAAACACTCTTGCACAATTGCGCCAATATGCTCACCACTTGTTGCAGAGCTGCTGGCTTCGCCTCTAGGACCCGCCATCTCCGAGATGGCTACAGGCGGCGGATCGGATCTCTTGCGCCCTTTCTTCACCTCTGCCGTCTTTGGTGCTTTCGCTGGAGGTCTCTGTCGCTTCCTGGTCGCCGGCATACCATTTGCGTCCCTTGTTCCACCTTTCTGCTGACCCGCATCCTTGCTCAAGACGGCTGCAGCCAACTCGTCTCGTGTACTTCGGATGCTGCCCTGATCTGTTGCAGCAGCTATCCCAGTTCCACTGGTTGCCCACCAGCGCTCTGGCCTTTCATGCTCCTCTTTATTGGCACCTGCACACTTTGCTCCAAGGAGGCTGGGTCATGTCACCCTAAATCAGGCTTTACCCAGACCCTTGTGTACTCCATGAAGCGCTTTGACCCTGTGGCCGTGGTCAGCGGGGTGCTACCGCTCCCCCTTATGCACCAAATTCCCCTGACTGCAGCTTTACGATGTTTAGTGATTGAAACTACCCGGGAGGCTTTGCTGCCCCGCCACACTCCTGGTGTCCCGCAGCTGACTCGTCGAGTTTCTGGAAATGAAAGTTGCTTGCTACGGTGCTTTCCTCTAACCTCAGCCGGGAAAAGCCGTGATGTGAGGTGCAGCCGACACACTGCCCAGCAGGGAGGAGAAATGCACTGATGGTGAGCGCTGAGTTAAAATCAAGGCCAAGTCAAGCAAAATGTACAGCATGCAGCCCATGCACCGCACGGTTCGCCCCGCTCCGGACAGAGCACGTGCCGTTCTGTGTTACACAAGCCGTGAAAATGGTGCAAGTAGACATGTGCGTGATCTGGAACCTTTTTACTCACTGCAGTCCCTTTGGAAGCAGCTTTCTTTATTCTTCCTTTGCCCGGCTGGACCTGCCTTCCGGGGGCGGTCGGAGAGGGCGGGCTTGGATTGGTTCTCCCCGGTCAATCTGGGTGCGGCCCCTACCCGATACAACAGATGCTGCCGGGGTCGAGCGCCTGTGCTGTTTGCTCTTGTTCCCCGACTGGACTGGGTATACCACCTCGCTCCTAGTGGCCCGCTAGCTGGGATTACTTAACCCGGCGTGGAAGGCTGGGCCGGTGGCGGTGCGCAGTATCCGACCTCCCTCGGAGGCGGGCGGGGGTTCCCTTCGTGTTCCGATCGCGGCCTCAAACCCGGAAGGGGCTGCCGCGGATCGGTGCTGCTGGGGCTACTCCTTCCGGAGATGCGACTCGTCTTGTGGCTCACCCGTGCTGGAATTGGAAGAGCGTAGACCTCCCCACTCCTGGCCCTTATCCGGGAGGGCTAGACTTGGTCGATGTCAGCCGGGCGACGGCGCTCTTGGGATGGCCGTGGGATGCCTCCGGCCTCAGAACCAGTCACTGGTGCTCGGAGCTCGGCTGCCGCTGCCGGATAATGTGCCACGATACGCTGAGCACTGCTCCGCCAGGTAAGGTCTCCTCTCGATAATTCCTTTGTGCGCACTGCTCCCCCAGCTCCACGAGGTAAAAGAAGCGAGCTGAGCTGGGGGAAGAGGTGCACTTATATCCCCCCGCAATCACACTTGTCTGGCCCCGGCTTCCCCCTATGGGGGGTTCAAAAGATACCTGCCCCCCCCCATTGGCTGTTGTTTCTCGCACCCTTTTTCTGGTGCTCCTTCTCTTGCGGGGGGTGCGGGGGTGGGCCCCCTCCTTTGTCTTTGGGTGCGCTGTCACACCCAAACTGGTTATTACGGGTCACCAGCGGTTGTTATGGCACCGGCCCCTGAAGCCCCCTTCGGGGGCAGCCTCTGTGCAAGAGGAAAAAAGACAAGGAGAAATGTAAACATTTCTCCTCATTACGCCTGCTTTGGGAAGGCATTAGTTTTGGCACTGTCCTAGATTTACGCTATGTTGTAAATCTGGGGCAGTGTCAAAAACCATGAATGTTGCGTGGGAGCACCCACAGTAACACGCATGGAACGCCCCTTCCATGCAGAGTAAGGCATTGCCCTAATCCATATTTACAAGGCCATGAAAAGCCATGCAGGGTGGCTTTGGGTAACTTTGTAAATATGGGGCGGCACACTGCGCATCCGGCTGATGCTCTGGCAGCGTAAAAGTGCAGCAGTGGCATTGTAAAAATGCCCCCATGTGGGTATAACATGAAATGGAGGGTCTCATTAAGTAATGGAATGAGGCTATTTCGGTCTGAATCCCTCGAAAGCTCCAGCGGTGCTATTTGATTGTACGTTTATAAAAACAGGGTCATAAAATTGCATGGCACCATTGCATTTAGAAACTTAGCGCCACCATTTTGCCAGACCTGGGGCCCTATCGTGATCCAAAATGCACCTGTTCACTTCATTAGTGCGAGTATAAGTGCATTTCTGGTATTTTTACACTGAATCATCAGTGTGTACACAGGCGGTCTTGTAATTAGCAGAATCACCAACTGGTTCATTAGTCAGAAGCACATACTGGTTCATTAGTCAGCTCACACTCTCTGCTGATGTGAATATACTGAGGAAACAACACGGCCATTTTATAACTGTGGTTGAAAAGTGTTTCAAACGCGAAGTTCTTTTGAGCTGTATCATTGTTTATTTCTGCACTCTGTGTATGGCCACAATTACAAGGAGAATCACATGTCTTTTGTTTGATTTCTGTGCGACAGACACTCTTAGGTACTGACATTTCAATATGCTTGCTGAGTTCTCTACAGTTTAGACTAGAAAAGCGATTCTACTTGTATTTTTGGAGTTCTTCTCTGCTGCACCAACCTAAGTGATGTTAGCCTATGCTAGGAGGCCCTCGTCAGGAGTTGTCATGCACCCATTTGCCTCCTCCTAGTCGTGTTCACTTAGTCCAGACTGAGCCCATTTTCACTCCTCACAGATCCCCCTGAACTTGACACCGGGCCACCAAGTGCTATATGAGAATCAGCTTCCAAGGCTGTCACCTTCACACCTATATGGCCCACCTGTAGCACTGATGGGTTCCATGTTCTATTAGTTATTTTTGTATAAGTGGTAGTTAAAAGTGTTCTGAAACTGTCTCTGAAATGTAAATATTTTTTATCAGTGTTCATCGTTAAAGTAAATCAGTTAATTTCCTGCTTTATCCATCGCCAGACTTGGGAGGTTTTGGTGTATGCCAGGGGACTTGAAATTATTTTCACAAGAAGAGACAAGGACAAGGTGTGCGCACTGGGCTGCCAGACTCACGCCATGATCTCTACTTGACGTGAGACCTATTACTTCAGGATTGATAACCATAAAGTGACAGTCATAGCCATTTAAAAGTAGCCTGGCCACATTTAGAATGTTACTTACCTTATTCAAACCATCCTTTCTAATATATAGTTTGTACATCCATCTACTCTCATGCAGGGGTGAGGAATAAATCCAACCAGCCTGAAGCCCAGTACTTATTGTTTGAGATCTAGGACGAGTTTACATTTCTATTGTGTTCACTGGACTAGTAGGTAAATCCTCCCACTGCACAAGGCCATGCACTATCAGCTCACGGACTCACATGATTGATAAGGTATAGAGGAATCTTCTGCTGATAAAGCAACACATGCAGCCAAATCTATCATATGTTTTAATCTATCATATTGTATTTTATTCTATTGCAACATTTATATAGCGCTTACTACCCCAATGTGAACGCCAAAGTGCTTGCCTACATGGGTAGCACGCTACACAGTGTATGGTGTGTGTATGGAAGGATGTTGTCTTTGTTTTGATCCAATATCGGAAGTGTTTCCATGTCATACGTGGTGACTACTGAGGTGCAGTTATCGTGTTATGAGACGCAGTGCTTAGCAGTGTGATGGATTAAGAACTGAGAGAGACATGCATTCAGTAAGCTGGCAGCTTTGAGCAGGTCTGCAGGTCTCTTTATGGTATTTCCTATATTCATAATCCACTTAGCTGGTTACTGCTCTGGATTTTCAATTCTGATATATTGTTTTTCATTTGAAGGTCCAATTTCTTCCCAGTAGCACCTCCTTGAATACGTCTCAACTTCAATGCCTAAGGAGTTAAGTGCCTCTAAATAAGTTTTATTGAATTGAAGTTCCATAGTATGGTTGGGGTTGGAATAGAAGTGGTAAAGTAAACACAGGACATTATCTAGTAAACTCAGGCACAGGATATTGTCTAGTAACCCTTCGCTAGCCCAGGTGGCCCCAGGAAAGTGTACCCATTTGTGCTTCACTTTTGTCCATATGTAAAAGCGCAGCAGACTCCAGCACATGTTACTGCTAGGCGGTGGCCGTAAGGAAATATAGTAAGCAGCAAGTTCAGTTTGCTATTATTTGTTAGTATTTCCACACAAAAACACACGTACACATGTCTAAATCCAACAGTTTGTAGTTATTGCTAGTTCTTCTAGAATGCTCCTTGATTTCATGCAAATACATGGAGTGCTTGTAGATATAAGTACTCGTCCAATTCTTTTTAAATCTTTTTGTTATGCCCTATGAAATATTCATTTCCCTCCCACCCCGAAAGGGATCTACTCCAACCACTGCTGGAGTAAATCTCAGACCATTTCCAGGTTGGTAAAGGTTAGGAGAATTTCTGTGAAATGCCGCTAAGCAATGGATTTGTGGGCATTCACAAACTGACCACCCACTTCCCATCTCCTGCTTTGGATTTACTCCCCGCATATTATTACATTGTCAAGGGCTAGTATTATGTAGAAGTAAATGGATTTATGATTTCAGGGTCCTCTTTTTCTTAATACCTAGCACATGTAAATGTTCAAGTGTGAACGACTTTGTGAGCCGAGCCTTCTGCTTTTGCTCTTTTACTTCACTGTGATGCATTTGTATGGCATGCACTCTCTGAGATACCATTCCCTTTTTAAAGAGCTTGCAGTATGGCATTTGGGATGTCCCCATATAACTAATTTATTTACTAATTTATTCAATTTTCTATCCATGCAGTTTTGTCTGACTTTCAAGAATTGCCAAAATAGTAGCTCATCCCATAGTGTACGGCGATAACGGGTCCATTTCTGTTGGTTTTCTAAAATGAGAGGTCGATATTTTTCTGTCTGCATGCCATACCTGTAGGTCTAAATACTTAATTTCTGTTTTGCTGAAATTGAAAGTAAAGGTCAATTCTGGACTTTTGTTGTAGAGGTAGTCACTGGATTCTCCTAGTCTTTTTCTGTGCCTTTCCATATAAGCAATATGTTGTCTATGTATCTACGCCACACCCGACTACTTGGTGAAAGGGATTAGTATCAATTTGATTTACCTATAGTTCAAAATTCCCTATAAAAAGATTAGCTATATCAAGAGCAGAGCATTCTCCATGGCCATTCTTTTCTTTTGTAAAAAATCGAATGACAAACATAAAATAATTATGTTTTGGAGCAATCTCTGTTAGTTCAGTGAGGAAATACGTTGTGGTATGTTTATCCATGGTCCATGCATCACACCACACCACATGTGAGCTCGCCACAGTAATTCACTACTTCTCTATGAAACATCAGTTGAGCTCCTCCCAAACAGTGAGAGGGTTGCAGCCCGCACCGTGATCAGCTGTTGCGGTGCGAGGAGATTCCAATTGATGAAGCTCTGGTGGGTGAGGGAAATCGTCCTTAAAAAGGAATATCTCCCCTCAGCTGGTATTGCTCCGAGTCCTCCTCTCCCCTCTTTTTCTCTCTTGTTTTAAGGCCCAGGTGTTCATTTTGTGAAAGGTATTGATAGGTTGGGAGTCAATACCTGCAAGTTTATAAATCTCCACTGGCCCTCTTGCATTGTGACTGAGCCTTTAAGTTACATGCCACTAATAGAATGCAGCACATATTCTGCCACCACTAAAGTGACAATACAAAGCATATCTTCAGGCCTGCCCCTGCACCTTTTGTGTACAGTTTTACAACTGCAAATTCGACCTAGCAAAATAAACCTTTTGCCTGGACTAAACCTTCCTTTTTTATTTATATGTCACCCCTAAAGTAGGCCCTAAATGCTTTTAGGGCAGGGTGCATGGGATTTAAAAAGCAGAACATGTGTACTTTAGTTTGCATATCCTGACAGCGAAAAATCTCCAAAGTCGTTTTCACTGGAGGAAGGCTGGCTCTCCCATAGAAAAACTCTGGGTTACATTATAACACATTATGTATAACTTCGGTTTGGAAATAGCTAGAACCATGATTCAAGGACTCAAATTTATACGAATTTAAAATCCAGTTGAATGGTAAAGTCATATTTTAAATTGCTGTTTTGAAAATGCCACTTTTAGAAAGTTTACCTTTTTTGCCTAATGACCCCTTTTAGCCCTTACAGAAATAATCCTCAACTATCACCTGGCAGCTTGCTGGGAAGCCTGAATTGCTCTCAGAGAAGGGGGCAAAAGGGTCTTGGCTGAGAGGAGGTCTGAATGATATCCTCCTGAAAGGATTGCCTGGGGAAGGTGGTCACCAACTGTGCAAGTTTCTAAGGAGCAGGCCTTGTCACAAGCAGATGTAACTCAAACCTAGGCCTGACCCTGCCATTGTCCCGATAGCTAGAGTGGCAAAAATCCCAGTGGGGGAGAACCTACCCCAGAACTGGTTCTGCAGGGGGAAGTTTCTCATTTTCCTAGACACACCTCAGGCGTGTGCCCAGAACTCTGATGAAGGGAAGACTGATTCTGCCTTGCTGGATTGTAGCAGAGCAGCGCACTGTGGAATTGTTAGGGTCTAGACCTCAGGAAATGATGTCAAATTGGATAGGGTTGCCCCATGGAACTATTTCTCTATTGGTTAGGGGACCGGTCCTACCCACAGGCTCGTGGCAGGCATAAAAGTGGCACCACTGAATACCCTCCTAAAAACACTGCTGGACCTGAGGAAGACAGAAGAAGAACTGCACCTGCTGAACCCTGACTGCAGAAACATGACTGCACCTGATGTAACTTGTGGAGATGAAACCCTTAGGGCTGGCCTTGGAATCCAAAGGCTAGTTGGCTACCCTCTTGTTAAGCTCCAGAAACACAAAAACTGCAAGAAGCCTAAGAACCTGCTGAGCCCTGCTGACCAATCACAACTGAATTTGCCCTGGACCCTGCTGGTGGCTCCTGGGAGATTGAGTCCTAATCCCTAAGTGGTGCCAAAAGGTCCTGGTACCTTGGCTGGTGTTAGAGTGTACTTTTCTCCCCACTACGATTGCAAGACTGAACAATTAGAAACTTTTTACAAAAAGAAGCAGAGGCTACCACTGGACCACTGCCGAGCCCCAGCTGTCACCATCAAATCGCCAATGGGATTCAGCATGCTGGTTTTCCCTCCTGAAAGAAGTCCGAACGTAGAAGGGTTCCACTGAGGCTGATCTAGTTTGAAACTGGTGGGGCGTAATGCTCTACTTCAAACTGTACAGATGGATTTCAACATCGCAAGTGAGGCTCACAGGTCTCAGCCTGATAACTTGGAGAACATGTGACCAGTGAAGCCAAGGAAAATAGGCCATCTGTCCCCTGGTTGGAGAATGGAAAAAACAGCTTTAACTGGGATGCAGTAGTTCTTCTCACCCCACAGGCCCAGTGCCACTACACCTGCTGCACCAGTGATATCTCTGGTCCTTACTGGACTGTAGGCCAGTTTTTCCCAGATTACAAATTCTACTGAATGGACTGGCCTTTCGAGTGAAGGGGATCCAACCCAGTTTGCTCACTCTAACTTGCTATCTTTCCTGAGAAGGTCCAGTCTTTGGGCTGCCCATTGCTTCTAGGTTGATGCAACAAGAGTTCCAACCAGGCAGTTGGACGAGACAGTACTGACATAGACAATTAGAGGGTGCATAGTAGAAGTAGTGTGTAGATGTCCCTTACTTGTATTATAATGTATCCAGAGTTTAAAAAGACACTGTATTATTGAATTGTCTAGCATAGAAGGGAAGTGGGAGCCAGTCTGTACAACGAACTTGGTACCTGCTTCCCAGTCAATACTGGTTTTCATCTTCACAATAAAAGTGACTGACTGGTCTTAGTGTCATAGCACCACAGGGCAGTACGATCTGCTGCATATAATCCTCTGGTGTGCGGTCTGAGCAATAGTAGCTAATTTCCATTCATTTTATTTCTGCAGTGTTCATACATGACAAAGTCGACATGAAGGCTTTGGAGTGCTTTACAAGAGCACCAGTGACATTACACAAGTACACCTTTTTATGTCAGGGGGGGAGATTAAGTGATTTGCCCAGCGTCACAGGAATGTTGAGCTGATACTGAGACTCGAACCTATATTTGTGTTTAAAAAAAGGGGCAACCTAGTAACCCTGGGACCTGGGTAATTTAGTAGTAAAGCAAAACAGTGGCTCCTAAAGGGGGAAGTTTGAACCTATACTTCCTTGGAGAGAGTAATTTTGACCATCAAGGGATTGGTTCTATTTCTCAATTGGACAGTTGTATTTTAATTTTTAACAATTAGAAAAAATCTTAGCAGTTTTATACTTCAATCAATTTGTAAGTTAGATGGTGATCCCAAACGCCGCAATGAAGCAGTGTAATTGAAAATAAATGAATATAAGGTGCGTTGGTGCTATACAATCTATGTACATAAAATAGTAACTGATCCAGGATGCATAAGTGGTTGGTACAAACTCTGACAAAGAGTGAAATACTCCAGAATCCAAATAAAAACAGTACACTATTATTGTGTCAAGTCAACATTTCGACCTAAGCATACAGTTTAGACAGGGTCATCATCAAGACACAGGTTTGGGAAGCACCTGCCCAATGTATAGGATAAATGTGGAGATATTTTCTGAGCGCTATTGACGCATGGGATGCTTCAGGGTGAAACTGACGCATGGGACGGCTCTGAAGTGGTTGGGATTGGAGCCCAATCTATGCAATGTGGTACTGTTAGAAATGGGGTCTCTAGTTGGCAGAGATAGGTACCTTTGTCCAAATAGGAACCCTTGCTTCTAGTCAGGATAACCCCTGCTCACCCCCTTGGTAGCTTGGCACGAGCAGACAGGCTTATCCCAAAGGCAATGTGTAAAGTATTTGTACTCAAAACACCCAGTAATACTGTGATAACACCACAAATGGACACCACACCAGTTCAGGAAAAATGAACTATCTTTATCTAAACTCAACAAGACCAAAACGATAAAAATCCAACATACATGTAATAAGAATATGACTTTTCAAAGGTTTCAAGCAACTGGGTCCATAGAAAACTATGGGTGCATCATTCTACACAAAGTACCTGTAGATGCGTCAAAATTCACAAGGCCAAACAGCCGCAGAGAAGGGAATCGTTGAGAAACAAAGAGATGCATCAGTTCCTGAGTCCTTGGGGAGACGATGCGCTAGTTCTGCTGCACGCAGGAGAAGTGATGTGTTGAATCCGGACTGGAGGGGGAAGTGATGCGTGGACTCCAAGATGGTTCTGGTCCGCGGGTGATGAGATGGGAAAACTTGCCGCACAGGTGCGATGTGCGGAAATCCGGGATGCATTGGTGATCATTGCGGCAAGCGGCGCTCTGTTGGTTTCTTCAGCCACGATTCCACGATGCATCGGTTCTTGCAGCGACGACAGGCGCTGCGTCATCTTTGCAGTGGCACAGCGGTGCGTGGAGATTCTTCTAGCACAGTGGTGCTGCATTGGGAAAACAGCCGCAAGAAGGGCGATGCGTCGATTTTCTCAGCTCTTCAGGTTTCTTCCAGCTCCCAAACGCAGGAACAACCTCCAGAGGCAAAAAACTGGAATAGGCACCTCCTGGCAGGTCAGAACTCTCAGCAGCAGAGTTCAGGGGAGCTGGGGGTGAGGTCTTTGTGTCCCTGAGACTTCAGAACAGGAGGCCAGCACACACAGGCCCTTGGAGATTCTTCTTCAAGCAGGTTCACAGCAAAGTTTCAGTCTTTGTCCTTTCCTTGGTAGAAAAACAACTGCAGTCCAACCCCACACAGCACTCAGCAAAGGGGCAGTTCTCCTCCTCACAGCTCTTCAGCTCTTCTCCTTGGCAAAGGTTCCTCTTGAGTCCTTAAGTGATCTAAAGTTCTGGGGTTTAAGGTCTGCTACCTATACCCCATTTTGTCCTTGTGCAAGGGTCTCTGAGCCTAGTCCAAACCAATTTTGTCCTCACGGGTGCAGTATGACCACAGGGGGTAGAGACAGCATTGTGCAAGGGAGACAGGCCCTATTCAGGTGCAAGGAAATCTCCTCCCACTACTCTAAATGCAGCCAAGCCCCATTCAGCTCAGCTCTGAGTCATCCAGGAAGGGCCAGGCACACCTCAAACCCCCCCCCCCAGTGGCTGTCTACAGTGAATGCACATCCCCAGCCCCTGTCACTCCAATGCCAGACAGTCAATCCACAAACAGGCAGAGGCACACAGAATGGTTAAACAAAAAAATGCCTACTTTCTAAAAGTGGCATTTCTAAACACACAATTTAAAAACCATCTTTGCTAAAAGAAGTGTTATTAAATTCTGAGTTCGAAGAGACTAAACTTTATTTCTCTATCTTGTCCCAATGGGAAGTTATACTTGTAAGATGTTACAAAGTATTTCCCATTCTATCTAATAGGGCAGATAGCCTTTCAATAGTGAAAAACGAAATTGGCAGTATTTTACTATCAGGACTTGTCACACACACCAGTACATGTCCTACCTTTCACATACACTGCACCCTGCCCATGGGTGTACCTTGGGCCTACCATAGAGGTGCCTTACATGTATGAAAAGGGAAGGTTAGGGCCTGGCAAGTGGGTGCAATAGCCAGGTCGACATGGCAGATTACAACTGCGCACAGACACTGCAGTGGCAGGTCTAAGATACCTTTTCAGGGCTACTCATGTGGGTGGCACAATCAGTGCTGCAGGCTCACTAGTAGCATTTGATTTACAGGCCCTGCACACTCAGAGCACTTTACTAGGGACTTACCAGTAAATCAAATATGCCAATCGGGGAGAACAAATTGTAATAACAATTTACACAGAGAGCACTTGCACTTTGACACTGATCAGCAGTGGCAAAGTGCCCAAAGCATCTAAGCCAGCAAAAACGAAATCCAACACAGCATAAAAAATACAGGAGGTAGAGCCAAAAAATCAGGGAAAATCACGCCAAAGATGGCAAGTCTAACAGGTATCCAATTAAAGCATGTATATCACTATGTGGGATTCCTGGTTAGAGCCATGTGGTAGGTGGGGAATGAATCTCCGTGGACGGTGTCTTCAACTAGAGAATAGAACTAAGGCAACCTGTGGAAAATGGTTGGCTCTTTGCACTGTATTGTGATGTCTTTGACTGTAGGACTTCCACTGGGGGATATTGGCCTTTTGAATTGAATTTCAACAATAATTCCTCCAATTAATGATGGGAAAAAGGCTCAAATAAAATAAAGAAGGAAAAGCAATACACAACTTTGGCTTGGTATATTATATAAATAAAGCAATGGGTAGCAAGTAACTCACCCACAACGATCGCAAGGCTGCAATGAGGATCGTTTTGAATAAAACGAAGCACAACGGTCCGATTCCTGTGCAGAGACTCAAACCTGGCTCCTCAGATCCAGAATCAGCCGCTCTGGTCATTAGGGCACATCCTCTCTATCCAGTATTGAGTGGCTTGGCCTACTAGCTAAACAAGAGTCAGTCAGCTGATTGTGAATCTCAACAGCTTCCCTCTTAGGCCAGGCCAGTCAATTGCTCTAACAATAGCCCCATCACAGCTGCTGAAAGGCTGCAGTGCTCACTAGAGTCTGCAGGCAAACTTCACCCCAAGCTTCCTGGTGCTGCTGTCCTTCATGGAACTGTGCATTTATACAGCTACCTTTATTTAAGGCTGTCACTGTAGTAATGGTGTCAATTTGAACACTGCATGCTGTAGAAGGCCCAACTCTGCTCTACACAGGGCACTTGCTGCCACATAACAGAATCACACACAGTGTCACACTGTGGTGGCAAAGTTCACGAGCAGCCGAGACCCATTTATTTATTGTGCTTGTGACAAAGGTTGCGAGTCTAGCTCTGTTAAAAAGTAAGTAATACTCACTAAAAGATTCAGAGCTCTTCCTCTGCAACAGCGTGCTCTTCAATGTACGAAATCGAAAGTCAGGCCCAAGAGATGCCGGGCTCCTCCTCCAGCGTGCCCCTTAGCATTCAAAAACAAGCTAACAGTGGGTGTTAATGGAGGAAGTGGAGCGCACATGTAGGTCATTATAACCCAGTCTTTCATTGTCCTCATCAGCCTGCTCCGCCCCCGGCCCATTACTTGAATGGAATTATGTGGACCCCACCCTGGGCCACAGTATACACTCCCAAATGCAAACATATTGAGCACTGCCAAACCTTGCCTCGCCCATCACTGTGATGCCGCTGCCCTGGCTTGTGCCTGCAGAGCGAGGACTTTCCTCGCTCAAAACATGTGCAGGGCTCTCAATCTAAGCAGGTTTATTTGCCACAATCATTTAGCAGCCCTCTGTGCAGAGCTGCTAGAATTTCCTTCTACTGCTCCCATTGTTGGCAGTGCAATGCCCCTCATGCCCATGAACACTAGTCGCCCCTGAGGCTAATGTCGATGAGCAGCTGACCTCCTTCAAGACCTTCCTGGCCACAGACTTCGGAATTTCCTCAATCAGAACTTAGCTGACACAGAGAGCCTCAAACTTGCCTCCAAAGCCGAAGCTCCCACCGAGGTCCTGCACTCCAGCCGGCCAATGATGACGAGCCCCACATCAGATCCTGCCCGCAGCCCGACCTGCCAATGACCTCATCAACAAGATTTTTCTAAAAAAAAAAAAAAACTAAGTCAGAAGGTAAACTTTCCAGCAGGACAAGTGTGGTCCCTGTATCCGATCCCTGCTCCACCGCAATCCGCCTTAATGTTTGACTTTGACCCGGTCTAGCGCGGCCAGATACATGCAGTGTTCAAGCCAAGAAACAGTGAGCTGGGTTGTTCAACAGTAATATGGTTCATCTCCGCATGTGAAATAGCTGTGCCCAAGCATATGGGAGTAAATTGGGTACAAATTATTAATACTTTGCTCAACCATGTGAGGGAGTTGGAATTTCTATTGTTATTTAACCAGGATATTTTGATATTGTGTAACTATAGCTTAAATAAATACACTACCATGATAATGTGCAGAAACAGTGGTGCACTTCCACAGCTGATATGACAAATTGGGCGTGGCACCTCAGAGAAAAAGCCACCATTGGTTTGTTGTGGTCGGTTATTATTTAGTCCAAACTTTCAACAATCTATAAGTAAATTGCCTATAATTGTATAGAAATCGGACAATGGTCAGTTTAAAATAATTGTCACAACACCTTTCAAAGAATTTAAGACAACTTTTATTTTAGAGTGCACATAAGGCTGGAAAGTAACATCCTGGACAAACCAGTGTTAATTTTTTTATTTATTAAGTACATAGTTCAAATGTAAGTGTCTGTAGCCACTTCAAACTAAACAAGTCCTCATCTAAATAGTCTTGTACAATATAAAAAATGACCTTCCTCAATGTCAAAGGATCATTGACTAATCATGTGGGTTTACAGTTTTTAGGAACACCGTGAAATGTGAGCTCAAGTTAGATTTCATCAGGCAGGGAGAGAGTTCCAAACTTGTGGCTCACCACAGACAGCGAACCTCCGTCTGCATTTCATCACTACTTACTTTGTGGAACATTTCAGTAAATATTTTCCTAAACTGCAAACAAATGCAAACAAAAACTTCAGATATAACCTGTCATTTCCATATGCTTCTGTTTTTGTTTTTTCTATTTTGTTATAGTGCATTCTCCTTTTAACAGAACTAAACTTTTGTCTTCATACTTTCACCTGAGATGGTGTCTAGGCATGCTTTTGCGTCTGAAACAATTGGTTAAGAAGTGCTGTTCTGTGTGATATCATCCATGGGTGTTAATAAGCTCTGATTTTCACTTTATTTCAGCTGTCTGCACTGCAAGCAAAGGCGCATTATCTGAAGTTCCTCAGTGATCTTCGATTGTATGGCGGTCGTGTCTTTAAGGCAACATTAGTGGTAAAATCTGTTTTCATGTGGTAATGTCTAAGATGACTGATATGAACTTTTCTTTAAAGTTGTGGGGACATTTTCTCTGTGAAACAAACACGCTGTAGAAATCCACAAAATACAGCAAGGCAAGAAACAGCCACTGGTTTAGGGACATTGTAAATAGGAGATTCAATTTAAAATCTCTGTAACTCCCTTTCGCAAGTCAAGCAGAATGACAAACTTTTGTGACACATGTTGTGATATTAGAACAGGTGACCCGGCCTATGCCACAGGAGAATATATTTTTTTAAACGAATTGTCTGATAGTCTACAGGTTTTGTGGGAATGGCATTGAGACCGCCAATCATATCTTTTTTAGATCTTATGTCTAATATGCTTGTTCCTTTCTCAATCATGTTAGATTTGAATTGTAGAATACAGTTAATACAAACATTTATGAACTGTTGCGAATAGCCTCTAATGGTTAAAGAGATTGTTTTTTGAGAGAAATGTTTATAAATTCCCTCCCTTGTGATGTATGCTTTGGGGATTAAGATGGGGGGTGTACATTTTCTACTGCAAATAAGAGCAGAGTGATTAAACTGTTGGAAAACAATTTGCTGCTGTACTGTTCAACAGTTAGTGACAAAAAAAATCAACAGTTAATAAAGTTACTATATCAATATTGTGAAGAGTGTAAGCTTTGAAAGAAATCACAGTGTAACCCAGAAGATAGCATTCATGAGTACTATTTTTTCTAATTTGTATTTTATTTTTTAAAGAATTTGCTTTCAGCACTTGTGTGAATGGGAGGAATCATATTCCTGCTGGTAAATGTTCTCTATCATTAGCAAGTGTCACTTAAATGAATCAGGAAGGGATTACAATCTCAAGAGTCACGTCAGAGGTTTGAACCGGGATCTCTAATTCTGTAGTATGCAACCAAAGAATAACACTTTCATGTTTCCTACTGACTTCTTTCCTTTAGCATTTGGACAAATTAACCTCAAACAGACCATCTTATATGAGGGTCACTAAGTAATTAATCAAGATGACAATACAGCCTGCGTTTCTGGGCACAGTAAATCAACGAGGGAAAAACTGAGAATTTGAAATTATTTTAGAGACAAGTACAGCAAGTATCAAGATTTATTGGTTGCTAACACATCAAAGATTTGTCTAATCACATCACCTTTCATGGTTTTTTTGTAGCAGGGAGAAAAGCACTCTGATGTAACGCTGCTGGTTGGGCCCCGATATGGTATTAGTCATGTCATCAACACCAAAACGAACCTTGTGGCCCTGCTTGCAGACTTCAGCCATGTAAACCGAATAGAGATGTTCACAGAAGATGAGATCAGTGTAAGAGTGGAACTTCATGTGTTAGATGTAAAGGTAAGTGAATATTACTTGATGAGTGCACACATTTATACCCTAGACACTTTCAAAATGTAATAAACATCTTAGTAATGAGCCTATATAGGATCATTTGAATGGATAAGCAAAAATAAGCAATACATTTCATCTGTTTTATTCACACTTTTGGCTTAGATTCTTAGAAAGCCATTTGATAACTTATTTTAAAAGTAACTTTAAATAATGGTGACATTTAAAAAAAAAGATCCTACGAATTGGGACTGAATGACAGCATGACAGCTTAACAAAGAAAACAGCAAAGCACTGCATACAATGTAATTTGCAGTTTCTAAGTCACAGTAAACAAAAGACGTATTTTACACAGTTATCTATAGTTTTCATATAATGTCATACATTCTAGATGTCAATACACATTCAGCTCTCTTACTTTTTTAATTTAGCCTTCATTAGAACTGGCAAACAGACACATTTGGGATGTCACCATCTAAAGTCCAAACAAAGACAAAATTAACTTGGTACTGTTTAGCAACACTCGAAAAGGCCTTCAAAGGCTGCTTAACACTCTCGGAGCTTACACTGAAAAAAATGGCATGGAAATACATTTTTCAAAACTAGTGTGATGGTATGCAATGGTCTTCCTAAGAACAATCAAAAATGGCTTATTAAGGGAAACAGAATTGACAAGGTCAAACTCTACGTATACCCAGGAGTGAAAATAGACGCAAATGGCTCCTTTGGCTCCCAGAAGAAGGCGATAAGGGCGAAAGCGCGGGCCATTAATTATGGTTTCTCGTCCAGATCCATTCGAGGCCATGATCTAAACCCCATGGGATCAGTTATGAAAGCCAAATTGTTGCCAACCCTTGCATACGGATCGGAGATAATGCTACGTGATGAGGCTCTTCTGTTAGATAAATTGATGATAAGAGCCTATAAACAAACCTTTAGGCTGCCTAGGTCGGCCTCCCCTGCACAGATCTGGCTAGAATTCCTGCTTACAAAACAGACACTTGCTAGGCCGGTGGCGTTCATAAAGCTTTGTCATAACCTGCGAGCAGCAGCTGAAAACACCCTGGCTAATTTAGTCTGGACCGAAATTAACTTACAACGGGGCAATGGCGCTCACAAGAAATATTTAGAAAACAGCATTAGGACGCTTGAACTGGGTGACCTTTGGACCGCTAATATCTCTGGGTAAACTTTTAAGAAACTAGTAAATAAATCAACTAAACTGCAAAGCTGGGTGGCAGACAAAGAAACCCTGTCTAGACGTCGCCATGGGTGGCTGGTGTTGAAATCATATTCCATTCTAAGAGAATCATCCTTGTTGGCTGCACCCTTCCACCGGAAGATCAAACAGTCATTTCTGGCCTTAAGATTCGGAGAAATACCCACACTAGACCTCATGCCAAAATGGAGGACGACCGGTCTAAGTGAAGATCGGTCCTGCCGTCTATCCGACCAGGGGAATTAAACATTGCTCCACATTGTATGCATCTGTCCTGTATTGATGGTTCAAAGAAGATCTCTATTAAGACGGGAGTTCCTTGAACGGGGAATTAGGTCGTGTAGGCCTGCTCTGGTGGAGTCCATGGACCCGTGCAACACAATGCTGAACATTACATTAACCCAGTTAATGAATATTTTCAAAAGGATGATCAGCTAACAGGTTATGTGATGAGTAATCTGGAAGGGGTTCCCGAGTCTAATTTTAAAACGTAATAAATCAGATGCCTCTCAGGCAAACTCATCACAAGCAGATAATCATCAAGGACGGGCTGCTAGGGATTCCCATAATCAGCTGTTCTCTATCCCGTTATGCTCGGAGAACTATGTCGTCTATTCTGGTATTTTAATGATGCAAAGTTTTGCACACTTGCATGTTTACAGTGGGTCTCATAGCCCATCCGGCACCGCATACATACCCGCCTCAGTTCTGCACATATGTATCATAATTACCTATATTAATCTACTTAAGGGATCTTTAGCCGCCTGTATGGTAATCTTGCACTTTATACACTAGGGAAAAGACCAGCCCCGGATTAGCCATTTTTATCCAATGTATCTGTGTATTTGGCACCTCTACTAAAATACCTAGGAATGAGAGTTGAAGAAAGTGAAGGGCTTGCGGCGCGATGCTCAGTGGCCGTAATTGCTGTATGATAAATCTCTTTTTTAATCCTTTTTGTATGTATTTTTAAACCCTATGTACTGTATGATCTTGTTTATGGGTTTAATTGACTAATAAACTATTGTTGTTAAATGTAAAACTTGTTTAACTAATAAAATAAGCAATAACAATAAAAAAGTTAATAAGAATTAAAAAGCATTTCATTAAAATGTACTTTGTTTTTGGAATTGTCAAGGATTATGTATATGGTTTCAATATAAGTGTAACAGTATGTACACACACATTTACAACTGAATTGAAGCATTTCTTATTGTTTTCATACTGTAAATATTCACATTGGAAAGTGTATGCATTTTGAGACCAAGATGATTTTGTCTTAAAGAGTTTTGGATATATATATTTTTATCTCTAGTTGGTAACATCAAAGAAAGGGCCTTATAGCTGTTCTATAATTTGGAAATTAGATGAAATCACAAAGAAGGACAAAAAACCATTTCCCATAATACAGCCCCTTATGAAGGCCAGCAGCTCTGCAAACAGTAGCATTATAGTCACTTCTTACGAAAATGTAAGACTGAGATTTGTACCAACCCTTGGTAATGTCATGAACACTGACTTATATTTCAATACCTTCTTTTCAGCCAATTATTTTGCTCATGGAGTCATCTGATGCAATGAACCTAGCCTGCTTAACAGCTGGATACTACAGACTGCTAGTGGATTCACGACGATCAATATTTAATATGGCTAACAATAAAAACATGGGAAGCAGAGATTTTGGTAGGTTGTTATTTACACATGAGCATCAGTGCATTTCTTGTGGGTGTATTCTTTGTGGCTTGTACTTTACAGATACTGAGATCAAGGTAATGAGACTCTGGAGTACATTGATCAAGACATTCAAAGGTTATTCTAATGAATTACTGCTATGAAATATATAGTTCAAATGTGAAATTATTACCATAAGGATAGAATAATCAGTATTAGGACAGATAGCAGAGGCCAAACTGCAATTGGATTTGACATTTTGATAGCTTATAAACTCTTTACTCCCTGAAAAAGGTGGTAACCGTGTTTTTGAGTTTAGATGCTCCTTGTACTTCCCCACTGTAACATTCTGAGCTCTCCGTGAATACCTCTTGTATATCGGTAAGATAAAGGCCTTCTTTTATATTAGCAATGGAGCTTTTCACCACAGCACAGTGGTGTTTTCTTCATCTCTCTTACTACCTCACTGTCTTTGATGTGGAATTCACAAAGGACACAACATGCTCTTAACCTTGTTTGTATTGCAGTTCAAAGATCATACAACTGTGGTAACGCTTTGAGTATTCCAGAGCAGAGATAGCATCAACCAATTAAATTATTTCTGAGCAATCACTTCATCTGTTCCAGAACCTGTTCACTACTGGATAGATGCTTATTGCCAAATTTACAAACCTTTGCCTATGAGTAGCTGGGGCTTACTCTTGCCTTAGATGTGAGTTCTACCTGAAAATCCAGGCCTGGCTCAGAAAGTATTTTAGGGATTCATTTCCAAGTGAAGTGTGTAGTACTCGAAGTGCACCAAGTTCAATTTTTGATAGTATAACTGCTTTTTTGTCAAGGAAATAAGGGATATTAAAGAACATAAAAATATTAAATGAAATAAATACTATGAAAACAATTTTAAATATTCTATGAATGGAATGCATCTCACAAAGCTTCAGCTGTTTTGAAGTGTTTATTGTGGGTGCTCTGCTCATACCAGACAGTATGGAGATTGGATGGTATTGATTATTTCATAGATCCTGGACTGGTAGAACTTGGGATGCAGCACTGTTAAATTATATAAAATAGAAAGTAGTTGAAATTACATGTTCAAGACCTGTGTGGCTGTAGATACATATGCTATGCATACTCCTGCCATCTAGTGTCAGGCTGGGATGTGCACAAGTTGTTTTTCTTTGAAGAAGCCTTTCGAGTCACAAGGTCTGTGACTCCTCCTCTTGGCAATAAGGCACATGGTCATCGACTCTATTGTTAGATTGTTTTCTTTCCGCAGTTGGGTTCGGACGTGTGCTCCTGTGCTCTGGGTCGACACCGTCACGGTGCTCTTTTCGGTTCACATAGTTCCTTCCCTCCATCGGTATTGCACTTAGATCACGTCTCTCTTACTTTCTGTCTCGGATCAATGTGTGATTTTTTCCTCGAGCGGGATTCGGGTCGACCATGGCCCCACCTGGGCTTTGCCCATCGGGACCTACTCCTGTCTCTCCATTGCATCTCTCCACCATGCCACCATGGTGATGGAATGGACGCCATTTCAGTATTGTACTCGCTCCAACATGAAATATCATCTGACCGATCTCCATCAGGTCTGCAATCTTTGTCTGTCGCCAGAACACAACATGGCTGCCTGCAATACTTGCTGCTCCTTCCTCTCCAAAAAAGACTCTTCATGACTGTCGCGCTTGTCAAATAAAGATGTCGCATACGGGTGGAAATGACTTCCCAGACCTCTTCGTTCCCAAGAAAATCGAGGGGGAACACCCTCTACAATCGTCAGCTGCGAATGAAGAGGCTTTCTCCCCCGGAGGCCGTTCTGGTTCGAACCTGGAGATTGAGAAGCTTCCACAAGCTCAACAGTTCATGAGTATGGCACCCCCTGTCCCTCTTCAGCCAAAGGGCACTCAGCCACTCTGGAACACCAGAGACAGGCTTTCAGGCCGCCACTGCCTTCGGACCATGGTTGGCACCGACAAATTGCTTCGGACACCCTGCCCAGCTCCTGCTCAGCGCTGAAGAAGCCTACAAGACCGACCGTTTCTGCGCCAGCCACCTTGACACCGGCACCGAGCCAACACGCAGCACCAACCACATCCACTTCGGCACCGACCGGGACCTCGGCGGTGAAGCTAAAGTCACCCTATTAGTCAAAGACTTTGACATTGACCAACAAGTCTGACTCCCGCACAGTTGAGCCAAATATCCATAAGATGCAGGAACAGCTCAACTCAAGGTAGAAGGCGCCACCCTCGAAACATCAGCTATCCTTCAAGGAGGCCTTGGGCATTCCAGTTCTGGCAAAACATAGCAAGAAAGCAGATAAGGCTACCAGCCCCTCACCCCATTCACCGCCATCACCTCGCCCTGTTCCTCAGCCTCAGCCTTCACCCTCCCCACTTGCTTCTCCAGAGGACGCCCTTGACATGACACCTCAGGGGTCTCCACACTCTGACATGGGTGGGCGTGGGGGGGTGATGACACATTTCACACTTCCCCACAGGGTGACCCAGGGTACTCCGATGTACACTGACCAGGGGACATAGATCCAGACCTTTACCCTGCCATCCTCTCCCTTCCGGAGGATTCCACATTCTTTCAGGAACTCATTGGTCAGGCTGCCTCCTTTCAGAAGGCCAAACTTCATACTAAGCCCTTTAGAGGAGGACTTCCTCTTTGAAACCCTCTCCTCCACTCACCACTCCACTAGTACCTCCCCATGCTCAAGGGCATGTTATGTCACACCCCTGACATTTTTAAAGACCCTGTCTGGGCTAGGGTTATAACATCTAGGGTGGATAAAAATATAAGGCCTCCCCTTCTGACGCCATCTATATGTGTGGTCAGCTCCCACCCAATTCTCTGGTAATTGCCACTGCCTGTAAGTGAGTCAACTCCCAGGCCAGCAGAGATGCTTCCTGATAAGGAAGGCAAACACAAAGATGAGGCAGGGAAATGGTTTGCCTCACAATCGGTCAACCACTGGAGCATTGCTAATTCTGTTGGCCTTCATCCAAGATATGTTCATGCCCACTGGGACAAAATGGAGGAGCTCCTCCAATACCTTCCTACAAAGCATAGAAAACCGGGTCAGGAGTTAGTTTCTGAGGGCAAGCTGATCTCAAACACCTCTATTCACTGTGCCGTAGATGCAGCTGACACGACTGCCAGAGGGGTAAATTCTAGCATTCTGCTACACAGTCACATATGGCTACGTATCTCTGGCTTTAAACCGAAAGTTCAGCAGAACTTGATGAACATGACCTTTGATGGTGAGCACCTGTTTGGTCCACTAGTGGACCAAGCTTTAAAAATAATTAAAAAGGATTTGGAGACAGTCAAAATGATGGGAGCACTGCAAACACCTGCCCTGCGCAGTACATTTTGCCACACCCCTTACTGTGGAGGCTCAAAGACCACCCTTCCTGAAGCGGTCATGTCTTATCAGCACACCCAAGGCCAGCAATCCTCTTCCTGGGGCCGTTTTAGAGGGTCCTACAGGGGATACAATTGCAGAGGCAAGGCTAGCTTCCCAAAAGCAGCTACACCGAACACCAAATTCTGACTTGCCTATTTTTCCCCCGACCACACAACACCTGTCGGAGGGCACCTACAAGACTTCTTTCCTACATGGTAAATCATCGCCACAGACCAGCGGGTGTTCAATATTATCCAACATGGTTATTGTCTGGAGCTCACTTCCATGCCTCCCACCATTCCACCTCACACAGACTGTCACCAGAACATCAAAGACTGCTCATGGAGTAGGTCAAAGCCCTCCTCCTCAAAGGGGCTATAGAACCAGTGTTAGAATTGGGGTTTCTGGCTGGCTAGGGTATGCACCTAAGCCAGGCAGAACCCACCACTCTAGTCAGTATAAGGGAGTTAGACACCCAAGATAACCCCTGCTCACCCCCTTGTTAGCTTGGCAGAGCAGTCAGGCTTATCCCAGAGGCAATGTGTAAAGCGTTTGCGAAACACACACACACACACACACTAGTGTCACATTAGGCACACCACAAAAAGAAGCTCCGTACAAGGTTATATGAAAGTATATCCTTCGTATTGTACACCAAAATACATTAGTTCACATAAATCAATCTTGGTCTGGCACACACATTACTTGATAGAGAATGGCGTGGTATTGATAATCACTTTGAATAAAAACATAAGCGTTATGAGCTATGCACTTTCAGTATTAATCTTCTTAAATGGAATCACATTGAATGAAGACATATGCATTAGGAGTTATGCACTTTCAGTATTAATCACCATAATGGAATCACATTGAATGATAGTACAAGCATTATGAGTTATGCACTCTTAGTGGTAATCGCCTTGAAGGAAATCACTTTGTAAAAATGCCCACAGCACATATATTAACTCGTGGTACCCCTTTTTCTCACTGAGGGTAGTGGAAGTAGGTGGCAGAGCTTTCCGTGCCTACCTATAACCGCGGGGAAGGGAAACTGCTGAGATACCTTCTGCGGGCCTAGCGCATCAGCACTGATCTCCTTCCGGGCGTTGGGGAAGGATTCAGGCTGTTGCCCATTCCTCGCTGAATCAGGGAATGAAGAAGGCCCGATAAGCTCAATGCCCTCAGGTGAACCACACTTGCACCGCTGGGTGCCCGCCTTAAGGTCTCCGAGGTGTGAGATGTGAGGCTCCAGCTTCTTCCAGCAGAGCACGGCCTGGCAGTCTGGTGCAGCTGGAGCAGCGGAGGTGGGGCTCCGGATCCCTGGGCAGGGAGACTATGCAATGCTTTGGCGGCCCGGCTCTGACTGCTCTGGGCCGATGGCTGCTGCCGCCGCGCTGGCTTTGAATCTCTGGGGGGTTGCAGGGATTCCTTTGCGCTGACCGCACCTTCGCTTGGGTGAGTCCTCATCTCGCACACGGCTTCGTGCTGCAGCGGGGGGGGGGCTCAGTCTAGAGTCTTGGTGGAAAGAGCAGCGCACAGCGCCTTCAGCGCCTAAGGCCCCAAGCAATGGCTTCAGATCAGTGAATACATAGGAGGGGACTGCCCCTGCAACAAAGCACAGACAGGCTTCCAGGAAATAAAGCCTCAGGCAATCTGTTTAGATTTAGGCAAAGCAAGAATGGAAACCTTGATGTCCCTGAGTTTCCTAGAACAGGAGGCCAGCACACACAGGCCCTTGAAGATTTCTTCTCAAGCAGGATACCACAGCAGGGCAAAAAGAGTCAGTCCTTTTCCTCCACCACAGACAGAAGCAGCAACTGCAGGCCAACCCACCCCTCACTCAGAAAAGGTAGCGCTCCTCACACAGTCCTTCCGCTCTTCTTATTGGCAGGGTCCTCTTGTTCCTTGAAGTAATCTAAAGTCCTGGGATTTCACATGTAATATTTATACTCCAAAATGTCTTTGTTCTCTTTGTGGCAAGGGTCTCTGAACCCAGTCCAAACCAGTTCTGTCCTCACTTCAGTATGAGCACAGGGGAGGAGAGACATCATTGTGCAAGGGAGACAGGCCCTATTCAGGTGCAAGGAAATCTCCTCCCGCTACTCTAAATGCAGCCCAGGTCTATTCAGCTCAACCTGAGTCATCCAGGAAGGGCCAGGCACACCTCAACACCCCCAAGGGCTGTCTACAGTGAATACACATCTCCAGCACCTGCCACTCCAAAACCAGAAAGTCAATCCACAACCAGGCAGAGGTACGCAGGATGGTTAGACAAGACAATGCCTACTTTCTAAAAGTGGCATTTTCAAACACAAATGTAAAAACCATCTTTACTAAAAGATGTGTTATTAAATTCTGAGTTTGGGGAGTCCAAACTTTATGGTTCTATCTGGTCCCAATGGGAAATTATGCTTGCAAGATGTTTGCTCAGCACCTCCCATGTTATCCTATGGGGCAGATAGCCTTACAATAGTGAAAAACGAAATTGGCAGTATTTCACTATCAGGACGTCACACACACCAGTACACATCCTACCTTTCACATATAATGCACCCTGCCCATGGGGGTACATTGGGCCTGCCTGAGGGGTGCCTTACATGTAAGAAAAGGTAAGATTAGGGCTTGGCAAGTGGGTGCAGGGATGAGACGTTGCTCCTAACCGACGCGATTGCGGTGTAACGATAAGTAACAGAAGTGCTTTTCTAATAGGGGTAACTGTGACGAACACAACCCCGAGTGGTATGGTGGAGGTTGGTACGAATGCCCGCAGCCCACACCTGCCTATCCGCATCGCAAAATTTACTGTCCTATGAGGCGAGTAAATGAACCCTACGCCCTGACGAATTTGCCACGACACAAGCAATGGCAATGAAACATGTTGGCCTTCTTTGAAAAGGTTAGCAACATGCAGTGCTTTTAATCTGAGTAAGCTCACGACTGCGAATAAAGAGGGCAACCCAACTGTGAGTCTTATCTCAATTTTAATCTGTATGGAACACATGGTTCTTTGTAAATCACGGGGTTCTTTGTTTTGGGGCAGTTAATCCTTTCTTTCCGCTCTTTTGTCTCTTTACTGGACACTAATTTGTTTTTTCAGTGAGAGGGCAACCGATGATGATATACGTGGGCATACTGGTGAGAACCTGCCGGTAGCCTCCCTGGTGTTGCATACGTGAGGTGCCCACTTACTCTTTCACTTAATTTTTGTAAGTGTTCTTCACTCCCATGTTGTGGGGTAGGATATATATTTGCGGATTGACTGACTGCAGTTCATTTTTTAAGACGTTTTGAATTGGAGGTTCTGGGACTAGAGTAAACTGGACATGTTGCCAGAGATTGGCTGGAGGTAGATATCCCCACGTCAGAAACCTGTCCTAAGATTGAAAAATTATTGACTCTCTTTAATAGCCAGGCCTTTATTGTATTGATAAGTGGGTGCACTTGCCAGGCGGTCATGGCAGTTTACAACTGCGAGCAGAAACTGCAGTGGCAGGTCTGAGATACCTTTACAGGGCTACTTATGTGGGTGACACAACCAGTGCTGCAAGCCCATTTAGTAGCATTTGAATTACCGGCCCTGGCACACTCACTGCCCTGTACTAAGGACTTACCAATAACTCAAATGTGCCAATCATGGATAGCCAATCATAATATTAATTTACCCGCTTGCACTTTGACACTGTTCAGCAGTGGCAAAGTGCCCAAAGTGTCTAAACCAGCAAAACACAATCCAGCACAGCATCAAAAACACAGGAGGTAGAGTCAAAAAGTCAGGAAACCATGCCAAGGATGCCAAGTCTAACAATCAGTCCCTCGCCATTAGCAAGGTACAGATGTGTACTCACCATACTTCCTAATACCCAAAAAAGAAAGGTCCCACATGACCATTCTGGAGCTCAGGCCCCTAAATGAATACATCTTGTCAGAGCATTTTCACATGATGACCATTCAGGATGTCATCCTGCTTCTTCAGCAAGGCGACTTTATGGCCGACCTAAAGGATGCCTATTTTCACATACCAATACATCCGGCTCATCGCCGGTATCTCAGATTTGTGGTCAGCAGAAGACATTACCAGGTCAAAGTGCGCCCCTTTGGGATCACTACTGCACCTTGGGTGTTCACCAAATGACTTGCGGTGGTGGCTGAACACCTTCGCAGACAGGGCATCCACGTTTTTCTCTATCTGGATGATTGGCTTATCAAAAGTGCCACCTGCCAGCAGTGCTGCGAACACACTTAGGTCACAATAGATCTGCTTTATCACTTAGGGTTTACCATCAATGCCTCAAAATCCCACCTCCAACCCTTCCAGATCCAGTCCTACCTAGGGGTTATTCTCAACTTAGAGGTAGGTATAGCCTATCCAAATCCTGTCAGGCTCCAGTCCTTTCAGACACTGCTCCCCGTGCTTCAACCAAATCAACAACTCACAGTCAGAACAGTCATGCACCTCTGAGGCCTGATGGCCTCCTGCATTGCCATAGTACCTCATGCCAGGCTTCACATGCGTCCGTTGCAAGAATGTTTAGCGCAACACTGGTCTCAGGTGGAGGATCACTGGGATGCCACTGCATTCATCACTCTCTGCAGTGGTGGGACACATGCTGCAGGGGCCTTTCTTTGACTCAGTTCTGCAAAGGATTGTTATAAGGGACGCTTCTTTTACAGGGTGGGGCACAAACTTACAGGATTTGACTGTACAGGTTAAGTAGAAAACAAAGTACCAGGGCCTCCACATCAACTACATGGAACTTCTAGCCATTCACCTAGCATTGAAGGCTTTCCCAGCTCACTTGATAGGCAAAGTTGTTCTTGTCCAGACAGCCAATATGACAGCCATGTATTACCTTCAGAAACAAGGGTGGACATGCTCTCAATAGCTGTCTTGGCTATCCCGGAGAATTTGGCGTTGGGCTCTCAACCACAAAATCCATTTCTTAGTGGAGTACCTTCCCGGGATGGACAACAATTTTGCCGACCTCAGCAGGATGCGTCAACAAGTCAGTGAGTGGAAACTCCACCCGCAAGTGCTCCACTCTTACTTTCACAGATGGGGGTTCCCAAAGATCGACTTGTCCACTACAGCAGAAAGTGCCAAATGCCCAAACTTCGCCTCCAGGCTCCCACAGTCTAGCAGCAATGCACTGTGGATGAACTGGTCAGGGATATTTGCCTCTGCTTTTCCTCCTCTCCCTCTTCTTCCATTTGTGGTTCGGAGGCTTCAGCAGGTGTACCTCATACTCACCCTGGTGGCACCCACATGGGCCCACCAGCCCTGGTTCACAACTCTGTTTGAACTCTCACTGTTTCCACATGAGAGGCTTCCCACCAAGCGGGACATTCTCATGCAGAACCTTGGAGAAATCAGCCACCCAGATCCAAGGTCCCTCAACCTTGCGATCTGGCTCCTGAGGTCATAGAATTTGAATACCTTAATCTTCCACTTGAATGCATGAGTATTCTCAAGGAAACGCACAGACCTACCACCCGTGTCTGCTACGCAGCCAAGTGGAAAAGATTTGTCTGCTACTGTCACTCAAAAGAAATTAACTCATTGAAAGCCACAGTACAAGACATTGTCTGTTACTTATTTCACTTGCAGGTTTCTGGGATAGCCTTTACCTCCAATTGATTACATCTAGCCACCGTGGCTACCTACCTTCAGAACAGACAACACATCTCCCTCTTCTGGATACTGGCCATTACAGCTTTCATGGCAGGTCTCAAAATTGTCATTCTTCCACGGGTCTCACTGGCACCCTTGTGGAATCTCAGCATTGTGCTCACATGACTCATGGGTCCTCCATTTGAGCCCACCCACACCTGCCCCTTTAGGTTTCTCTCCTGGAAGGTGGCATTTCTAGTTGCTATCACCTCACTAAGGCGTGTTAGTGAGCTTCAGGCTTTAACCCTGGAAGAACCTTTTTTCCCAGTACAGAGGCCTAGGGTTGCCCTCCACATCAACCTGAAATTTCTCCCTAAGGTGGTATCTCACTTCCACCTTAATCAGTCCATTGATGTTCCTGCTCTTTTCCCACAACCTGATTCAGTTGAAGCTCTCCATACTTTGGATGTAAAGCAAGACCCCATGTACTGCGTTGCTAGAGCCAGGCCATCTAGGAAAACACATCAACATTTTGTTGTTTTTCCTGATCCCCACAAAGAAAAGTCTCTATCGAAGTCAGGCATTGCCAGATGGATAGTTAAATGCATCCAGACATACTATGCTAAAGCCAAGAGGTCTCTACCCTCCTCCTAGAGCACACTCTACTCGGATGAAAGGAGGTTTTATGACCTTCCTGGGGAACATCCCTATAGCTGATATATCCAAAGCAGCTACATGGTCCACACCACACACTTTTGCAAAACATTACTGTGTGGATGTCCTTGCGAGCCAACAAGCTAATTTTGGCCAGGCAGTTCTTCATACACTCTTTCAATCTACTGCAACACCCACTGGCTAGCCACCACTTTTTGGTATGACTGCTTTACAGTCTATGCACAGCATGTGAATCTACAGCCACACATGCTTCAAACGGAAAATGTAACTTACCCTGCAAGAATCTGTTCATTGCATATAGTGCTGTATATTCATATGCACCCACCCTCCTCCCCGGACGCCTGTGGCCATTGCAGTGTCTTTATTTTTTCTCTTTTTCTTCTTATGCATGGGCATCTCTTTATACATCATTGCTTCACTTCACTTCACATTCTATCCTCACCTGCTGTGTGGAAAAACAATCTAACAATGGAGTCGATGCCATGCGCATTATTGCCAAGAGGAGGAGTCGCAGTACCTCGTGGCTCGAAAGACTTCTTAGAAGAAAAACAACTTGCGCACGTTGAAGCTCAACACTAGATGGTAGGCGTATGCACAGCATGTGAATCTACAGCACTATATGCCACGAACAGATGCTTACAGGGTAAGTAACATTTTCCATTTGTGAACTCGAAAAAGGTGTGCATTGTATACAATGTTAACGTATTTTCACTGGCATGACCAGATCAATGTTAATTATATCATTGATCTACTATTTGTCAATTAAACAATCTGCCCTTTTCAAGTATATGCAGCGAATTAATGACTTTTAGTTTGTACTAATTGCAGTTGGCTAACCGTTAGACCTGTCGCCCCTGATTATTTGCCTGTTTGTCTCACTTTTTGCTGAACTGTTTTTGTTAAATTTAGTAATCTGGACACTTTAACTCTGCTAACCAGTGCTAAAGTGCATGTGATCACTCCCCCTAAACATTATGACATTGGTTTGTCCACAATTGGCATATTTAATTTACTTAGAAGTCCTTAGTAGAGTGCACTATATGGGCCCAGGGCCTTTGTATTAAATGCTACTAGAGGGCCTGCAGCACTGATTGTGCCACCCACTTAAGTAGCCCTTTAAAACATGTCTCAGGCTTGCCACTGCAGAGCCTGTGTGTGAAGTTTTACTGCCATGTCGACTTGGCATTTAAAACCCCTTGCTAAGCCTTAAACTTCCCTTTTATTACATATAAGCCACCCCTAAGGTAGGCCCTAGGTAGCCCATAGGGCAGCGTGCTGTGCAATTAAAAGACAAGACACATACTTTTAAGTTTTACATGTCCTGGTAGTTAAAAACTCCCAAATTAGTTTTCCACTTCTGAGAGGCTTACCCATCCCATAGGTTAACATTGGAGATTCCTTGTTACATCTAATACATGTAATTCCCAATTGGAAGGAGGTTGGGCTATCATGTTTAGCACCTATGGAATTGTAATGATAAATACTCTTTAATAGTAAAGTGGAATTTATCATTACAATTTTTAAAATGCCACTTTTAGAAAGTTTGCATTTTTTTGCTCTTAGCCCTGTGTGCCTGCTGCCTGTCTCCAGTACAGGTCTGGGGTGGGTGGCCACTGGGCTTTGTGCATTCCATCTAGACAGCCACACACAAAGGGAGTTTAGGTGTGACTGGAGCTAGGGCAAAAAGGGAGGACCTCTGTGCACTTTAAAGCCCCTCTTTGAAGTCACCCCAACTTCAAAGGCACCACTGGGTACAAAAACTGGACTTCTGACCCTAGCAACTCAGCACACTTCTGGACCTGTGGATACTCTGCCAGGAAGAAGGACTGCTGTGCTGCTGAAGGACGACTGCCACTCTGCTGGACTGCTGCTCTGGAAGAACTGTTTTTTTCTGTGCTGACCTGCCTGCTGCCCTCCTTGCCTGGGTGAGAAGGACTGGACCTACACCACTTGAACACAGAGTGACTCCAAGGGCTTGTCTGCTTCCCTCTTGTTTGAAGTCTCAGGGACACAAAAGACTTTTCGACCACTCCACAACCCTGCTACAGCACCTGGACTCTGTCAACTGTGAGTCTTGCCCTGCCAAGTGGCGCCAACCCAGTCCTAGACCCTTGGAAGTAGGTACAAAGTGTTGTTCAAGCAGAAATCCACGCATTGACGCCATTGCGTCTCTCAGAACCGGCACATCTCCATCTGCGTATTGCCGCAAGGATCAAGCACATTGCCTCGCTGACGGTGCCGTGCATCGCCTCCATTCCCGATGCATCTTTGACTTTGCGCGGCTCAGAGCCGACGCATGGCCTGCATCCCAAGAATCAACTCTGACACATCGCCTCCTGTGCTCCTCTCATCCCTTCCTCGACGTCGACGCAACTGCAAACCAAGGTACTATTTTCAGTGGGCCAAAGCTGGTCCCTGTATCCGACCAGCGCTCCATCACGGTCTTCCTGAACTTTTTGATTTGATCTGGTCAAGTACGGCCAGATAGCCCTGGTTGGTGCTTTATGCTTTTAAGCTCTACATTTCAAGATATTCTTTAAAAGTTCTTAACTCCAGTTCTAATTATTGGATTTTTGTTGTTTTGTTTAATAAATTAAGCTCTATTTTTCTAACCAGGTGGGGTATCTTTTTCTGTGATGTTTTCACTGTTTTACTGTTTGAGGTGTTGCACAAATAGTTTACACATTGCCTCTTAAGTTAAGCCTGACTGCACTGTGCCAAGCTACCAGAGGGTGATCACAGTTTACTTTAGGGTGTGTATGTGACTCACCCTGACAAGAATGGTGGTTCCTGCGTGGACACTCAACCAGAAACCCAATTTCTGACACTAACAAATTCCTGAATCCTTTGTCAAAATATCTGCTGTGTGATTAGAAATAGAGCATATTGAACTACGGAAGTAATTTGTTTTCTACTTGTAGACCTTGACATGGTTGTTTTGTAATTTTGGTCAGATGACAGTTCCTTAAACATCTGCCAGCATAAATGAAAGCCACCAGCCTCTTTAACATATCAGTTATGTCTGAGCCCCTCTAGCTTTGGCAATAGCTGCATCATTTTCAAACTACCGCTATCATAGAAAAACCAGTAACACATTGTATCAAAATACCTCTTACTCAGGCTCTTAATGCCACTTCCTCTTAAAATTTTTGAATAATGTTTGTAGGAAATTAGGATCTGCTTCTTATGGTTACCCCCACTTTTTGCTTGATGTTTCACTGTTCCTGACTAGTCTGACTGGAATCCTGCTAATCAGGACCCCATTCTATCTGCTTTCTCCCTTAAATTGTTACACCTGTACTTTGGTACACTCCAGATTGGATACTGGGGTACCCTTATAAGTCCCTAGTATATGGTACCCATGTACCCAGGGCATAGGTACCCCAGAGGCCTCCCATGGGCTGAAGCATGTATTATGCCACCCATGAGAGGCCATGCAAAATGGAACACCAGGTCTGTTACAGCAGCCTGTGTAAGCTGGGGCTCGCACCACTTACTTTAGATATAGGTTCACTATATCTATAGGTCACTACACTTAAAACTTATAAGTCACCCCTATAGCAGGCCTTATCAATCCTGAAGGCAGGGTGCTGGGTTTTTAGTGAGAGGGTGCCCCTGCATGAGCAGAGCCTCTCTGCAGCCTTCGGAGACCATTCTCCCAGGTTGTCTGTGACTCAGCCGGACATATAGGTAGAGGTGCATTATAACATCGCGGTAAATGCTATCTCGAAAACGGCTGCATAGAAACATATCGTGTTTGGTATCAAACACCTTGGAATCATACTGATTCCACCCTTCTGAAGCAAGCTTCGTGGGGTCACTGGTCTATCTGGTGCCAGCCTTCTCGACCCGGTCAGCACAAAATGGATGCTGCCGACCAGAGACACATTTCTGCCCTCCTGCTGCTGAGCCAAGCTCGAGCAGAGGAAGGCAGCACAATAGGCATCCTGTCACAGGGAGGTGTGACCACCTCCCAGACAGGATTTAGTGTATTGGGGCTGGGTGGGTGCACTCTGAGAGTGCCTGAAAGTCTGCATGTGGGGCACATTTGGTGTCCCTGTGCATAGTCCAGCTCAAACCAGTTCTGGAAGCCATTGGCTCCTGCTCTAGCGCGAAACTGGACAAAGGACATGGGTGTAACCACCCCTCTGTCCTGACCGTCCCCTAGGAGGGTCCCCCGAATTTGTCCAACCCTCTCCCGTGGGTACAAAAGGGCTTACCTGGCTGTAAGACTTTAGATTTTACGTGGACAAGATTCTACAAGAAGAAACCACTGACCTTCGACCGTCTGGACACTCTGGACTTCGCTGGACTTCGACTGGGCCCGACTTCGTCTCCCTCTCCGCCCAAAGCTTTGTCTGTGCCCTTGCTCCATACAGGCTCTGTGCAGGACCTGTGGTGCTCTAAGGACAACTGAAGAATCTCCCTTGGAGTGAAGGAGTCACTCCCCTGCTGTAGCAGGCACCATAACGCAACTGACCGGTCTGCTGCTCCTGAGCTCCTGCGGAATCTGAAGATTTCAGCAACACAGGAGGTGGGTTTCTGAAGGTCCCTGAGGTCGATCTGCCCTCTCAGCAAGTTTGAGGCCAGTATCCCTCGTGGGGACTGCACAACCCGAACCCCTGTGCACTGTGTCCATTTGCTAGTGCATATGCGTGTCGGCGATTCCCGAGCTTGTGCATTGGACTCCATGTAGTCCTGACCCTGAGCAGTATTTGCACCAAGGAACTCCGGCCTCCTCGCACCGAGTGCTCCGTGGGCTGGTACTTTGCAATCTTGCTCAAGGTCCCCTCGCGACTCCTGGTCCTTCGGCCTGTGGGTCTCTCTGAGGGTCATCTTGATTTCTGTTGAGCTTTCCTGGTTGCTCCAGATGTGCCCTGACTCTCCATTGCTTGGGGAGTCCCCTGGACCTTGCTGGTCCACACCGTAACCTGCTTGACCTTCCTTCGTGGGTTGCTTTTGCCAAGGCTTGTTGGTGCTCCCGCCAGACACCGACCCCTCAGCACTCGGTATTCTTCGTGGGACAGCTCACCTCTGGCTCCTGGTCGTCCTCGACGTCTCCTGGTCCTTGTGGCTGCAGAGTCAAGCATTCCTTCTTCGCACCTGAAGCATTCGACATCGGTGGGCATTCGTCTACCAAGCCCCTGGTCACTCTGAAGTGACCCAGACTCTGTCCCCTCTGCTTTCAGGTTCCTTCCTTCCCGAATCCAGGCTTGGATTCCACCGGACCCTTTTCACCTTCACGGCAGCAGTACTTCTTCACAGCCCTCCATTGAGAACGCCGGCGGTTTCCGACGCCACTCCAGACCTATGCACCCGGCTCCCCTGGGATAGGTAACTCGGGTACTACGGTATCCACGGATGGGGTGGCTATTCAACCTCTTAAGTTCCAAATGGTTTGCTCGAAGTCCTCCTAGAAGGGTCCTTAAACTTTAAAATTGTAACCGCGACTTCCCCATAGAATTGTACGGAGTCCGCGGTCGTGTTAGCACACTGCACCCGGCCTCCGTGGGGTCCCTATCTACTCACCTTGGGTGGTTCCTTGGGGTCCCAGCGATTCTACGTGCTCCAGACTTTGTCTTGATCTCAGTTGTGATTGATATACCACTATTTTAGTATATGGTTTGGTCTCCCCCTGGAGCCCACTGTGTATTGTGCTACTTACAACTGTTCTATTGATCTCGTATTGTGTGCTTTGCGTTCTATCCTCGTGTAGAGGATAGTAGAGAGTGCTATATTAATAAATACATATTTTTATATAACTACTGTGTGGTTCTCCTTTCATTTAGTCAATATAGGAGGTGATGTTCTGGTAAAACAAGCTGCTTTACATTCCTTCAAGATTAAGCCTGAAGGTTGCTCTCCACAGCTACCACTAGGATAGCTTTCTAAAGGTTATCTTTGACCTCATACATCATAAGCATCGTTTGGACTGGTGCAAGGTGCCCACTTTAATTAGTGGACAGCATATACCAGGCCAACTTCTCACAATGTTCATCAACCTAATTACATATCCACCATGCTGCAATCTGCTAAATCCATTGCAATCAGTTGTTACCATATCCACTCAACAGAGATTGAGTTTACAGACCTTTACAAGTTTCCCATCCCACCACCACCAAATCTCATTGACCTTCATCCTTCTTGACCTCTTTCGCAGTCAACCAACACACCATGCTTGCTTTTATCTCCTTCCTTTGTGCTGCACCAAAATCCTTTCCATCTATGTTCACAACCATTCTTTCACAGTTTGTTTGTATTTTGCATTCTTTCCAGTTTGTTGGCATTTTGCATTCTTTTCATCCACTCCCTAACAATTGATTTTCCACAGAGATTTTTTCTCTACTTTCTGTTTTTTTCACTAGTACAATGTTTAAGGTCACATCTCTGACTTGAGCCTATCACATTAATCACTGTGGGCCTAAATAACAAAGATAAGTGAGATTATTTTATCAATGTCATAAGAATTTCAACTAAATTGTTTTCTTCTTCTGTCCCTGGAGATACAAAGTTACTGTCGCTACACTGGTTATACAATTATGTCTGCTGCAGCCTATCTTGCTTAATCTAGTGGGCATAGCTGAAAGTGTGTTCTTAAGGTCCAGACCAGCATCTTCAGGATCTGAAACCCTTTGTAATACTACTTCAGGTTGTTTAACATATCTTTCCATTTTACAATCTGAAACATAAATTGCCTGGCCTGACAAACTAAGTGTGTGGGCGCCTTGGTGTGTAGTGCCTTCAGGCATCCACGCCATCTTGCTATGCAGCGCTCTCCGCTGCCCACTCAGTGCACGCATAACCAACTAAGTCCCACTCTCTGGCACTCTGCTGCTTCCACCAGATCGCCTCTTGGACCTTGCTGCTTCTGACTCATCCAGTAGACCTTCCCTTTTGAGACCAGAGACAGTGACCCGGAGGAACGGTGTGGCGGGGGGGGGGGAGGGAGGGAGGCGCGGCTCCCGACCTTGCGGCTTTGTTTGATAAACGGCTTGCTTTCCCCTGCTGCTTTTGCCTGCTGACCTCCCATTTTCCCTGTGGGGTGACCTTCCCCACCTGTGACACGCCCGGATGGAGCACGTGGGTGGTGCTCGCACTGCTGAAAAGTACCGACCCCCTGGAGACTTTTCCTACCGGCCTCCCAGCTAGCCCCCTCATAACTAGACGCCCATTGGCTCCCATTGGAGCCTGCCTTGGGCCTCCCCCACTTGGAGACGCCGGTGTCTTTTGACTGGATCGGCCCAGTACTGTGGTGTCCTTTTGTTGATGTGCCCTGGGGATGGCGCATTGGGCATTTGCGCTTTCCTCACCAGCAGACGATGGCACAATTGAGTCAAGGAGACGCATTCCCCTTGTCGCCTCCTACCATATAGTCAACCTCGCTTGGGCCCTGTGATAGTATGAGTGCCTATATGACTGGTGATCCTGCTCTGGGATGCAGCAACTGGCCCTTCCTTCTTCTCGCCCTGATAGCAACCTCACCCAGTTGGACACGACTGGACTGCTAGTGCTGCGGTGTGGTTTTGCCAGATTACCCTTAGCCTCAGGGCCTAGGGAACACCACAAGCGGGTCCATACCAGGAACTTGGCTCTCTATCACTGTCTAGGAACCATCCCTCGATCATCTCAGCACGGATATAGGCAGAGCGCGGGCGAGGACCTTGGGCAACCTGTCGAAAGAACTGCAACCTTTGGGACTGCACTCCTCTGCCAGGGGCACCACAGGGTCCCCCCTGCCTCAAGGGACACCCGAAAAGTTGGATTCGATTCTAGCCATCATTGAGAAATTGCGCACAAAACTGGAATAGACATTCTCGATTGCAGTGACTCTTCTTAGAGATGATCAGAGGAAGTTATCTGACCGGGTATCGCAGACAGAACGCTCCTTGCAGGAACTTCACCCTAAATTTGATGACTCCTAGAAACACCTACTGGCACTTACAGATCGCATATGTTTGCTGGAGGCAAGTGCACAGGATGCCATGGGCCAATCCCGCAGAAGTAACCTCAGGATAGTGGGACTGGCTTAGGAAATGGCAGAGGGTCTGTAAGGGCAGACCCAGTTCCTTATCTAGAAACATGGATTAATTTCATTATGCCTCCAGAAGCATTAGCCCCCTTCTTTAGATTGGAACCACAAGATCCCATGCCATTGCCCTCCCCCGGGCTCAGCACTGAGGCCTCTCTTGGCTAAACTCCTACACTACAAAGAACGCCATATCATTCTACGAGAGGCTTGACTGTTGAACCGGCTACAGATTGATAACCACCAAGTTATGTTTTCCACTTATACTGCAGCTGTTCAGCATCACATAGCTTGTTTGCTGGAGTAAAGTGCAAACTGCGCAATTATGCACTGTTATTCCCAGCTAAACTCCACATCATGGCGCAGAACACCTCCCGTTGCTTTGAGGACCTGACTGCAGCCTGGGATTGAAAAGAACTCTTTTCCTCATTCAATGTGGCAACACCAATGGGGGTATGGCAGCAGCCACTGCAGGGACATGGGTAAAGGAGGGCCCGCCGGCATCTCGGCCTGCTTTGGCAAGACATGATCCCTTCAGAGAGCCAGGTGGATGCAAGCCAGTGATCAGCACTGGTAGCAGCCACAAAGCTCCTCTTTACCCCTGAGACGCTGAACATTGATCCAGCAGACTCACACAGCGACACAGTGTCTACATACTCTCAGCTGTCAGTGCTAACCCGAGGCTGCTTCTGCCTCACTCCCTAAACAGCAGACAAACTGATGTGACCACCCTCCCTGCACCTCTGGTATTACAATAACTGCACCTTACCTTTGTTCTCGAAATGAGACCAGACTCCTGCCTGAAGAGATGACAGTCTATCTCCATTGATTTTTTTACCCATACTATGGCCCTTGGTGGCTACATCGGTGCACTGTGCGCAGTCCCCAGGGTTACTGCTTCTAGTATAGCCTTAGAGCCCTCCATAGCTGGCTCTACAGGCCACTATAGGCTCGCTCTAGCGTTAAAGGCCTGAGCTGAAGGTGAGGGCCTTTAATAAGGGAGGGGACATTTAATGTCACTGCCCGTAGAGAGCAGAATGTTCTAATTTGTAGAACAAAGACCTCACGGAGCCCGAGGGGGTTGAAATCTCCTCAGTCTCCGTGACATCTTTGTTCACAGCAAGAGCTGTGAACAAACATTGGAATGTTGATGCTCCGGGCTTCTACCAGCCATTAGAAGCCTGGAGCGCCCTATTGCCTTCAATGGAGCACTCAACATTCCAGTGCTTTAATCTAGTTTAGAACACCTGCTACGGTGATTTGATTTTTGCCCTGCTGTTATTTTGCGACAGCTGTTCTCACGCCCATTCTAATCACTCCACCCCCGAGTAGGGGGATTTCCTTAGGCTCTACCAGTTTGGACAAGATGCCATTTGCACCCTGTCCAGCACAGTTTTCTTAGTTCTATGGGCTGGAGGGGTTTATACCTTGGCATGCACTTACATGGGTTGGCGAGACTGCTTTATTAGCTAATTCTCACAGGATGTGGCCACTTGCCTGACAGCTCTGCTACTGCACTACAGTGATTGTTATGTATAAACCTAATTTGACTACGAATTACACTGTGGTCACGTGGCATGTTAGGGGATGCAAAGAGCTGGCAAGCGCTACTCAGTTTATTCTCCCTTAAAGTGCAGGGGAGCACATTTTGCCTTGTTGCAGGAAATGAATTTCATGAACCAAGGGGCATTGCCGCTCCAGAACAGATGCAGGGACAGGTTTACAATGGTTGTATGTTGGAACAACGAGTTCCACAACCACGACTTCCCTAACAACGAGGACGCAACCACGACCTCGTCTAAACCACGATTATTTTTACCACGCATTCCTTTACCACGATTTTTCGTGTTAAAGGAATGCGTGTTCAAAAAAATGTTTTCTACTACTACTCCGATCCCCCCCAAACCCTCCTGCCCCTTAAAAACGAATTTGCCCCACACCCTATTAACAAACACTTTGACCCATTCCCCCTAAAAACGAATCCCAAACCCCTACCCCCTAAAAACTAACTCAACCCCCTTATAACTAATTCCCCCCTTAAAAATAATAACGATCACCCCACCTCCTAAAACGAACTCCACCCCTTAAATTCTAATTCCCCCACACCATATAAACAAACATAGTCCCATACAAACTAATCCTAAACCCCCACCCCCTAAAAACTAACTCAATCCCCATAAATCTAATTCCCCCAACCCTAAAAATAATCACGTTCACCCCCACCTCCTAATAACGATCTCAGCCCCTTTTAAACTAATTCTCCCACCTTAAAATTAATTTCGATCACCAACGCCCCCTAAAAACGAACTCAACTCCCTACAAACTAATCCCTCCCACACCTTCTAAACAAACACGATCACCCATACCCACTAAAAACGAAACCCCAACCCCTAAAAATTAACCCCAAACCCCCCACCCCTGAAAATTAAACTCTCTTACCTGTTCCTCTGCGACGCTCCTCCGAACTCCGCCCTGCCCGAACACTAGACCGAATCAGCCGGTTGTTCAGGCAAGTCGTTGTTCCGCTTGCGTGACTCCGGAACTCGTTGTTCCGGAGTCGTTGTTTAGGATGTTCATACGTCAATTTCAGTCTATGCCCAGGGTGGGCTGGTGTGAATTTAGGCTGGTATTCCGTTCCAGCTCACCATGCCTGTGGTTGACAAAGAGGGCATCTATGTCCTTCTGCTGAGATGCCTTGGTGGCTCTCGCCTGGTGTTTGGCTGCATCTATGCTCCACACTCTGACCAGGCTTCCTTTTTAATCTACGCTACAGTGACAGCTAGCTCCATGGGTGCACCTACCATGGCTCCTTTATGGGGACTTCAACAGTGTACTTGATACCACTCCTGACAGATCGTTCCCTCCCCTACCGCAAGCCCCTACATGCCATAATGCTAAGCACATGACTTAATGGTTCTGGAATTGAAATCTCCTTGACATCTTGCAACACTGCAATCCCACTTCCATGGCATACTTCTTCTCCACTCCCACACACCCACATGGCCTTTATGTACGTTTATATAGAATCATGTGCCCTGCTTGCGTAGGCCCACATATATATTAACTCTGTCACACTATTTCTGATCATCACCCTCTTCAGGCTAATCTGCGCTGGGGGCGTCCACACCCTCCAATTCCTAAATGGCACCTACAGACCCTGGAAGATGCGGCTCTCTGTGACTCCATGCGGCCCAAAATAGTTGAGCGCTTTGAGCTTAATGAGGGCATTGCTTCCTGTGCGTAGCTAGAATGGGAGACGTTTAAGGTGTCTGTTCATGGTTGCTGCATTGGCGAGCTGGTGGGCACATGTCGCATTAACGAGAAACAGCTGACAGAAATTAAAAAATCCCTTCTCCCTCTGAAAAGTGAACAGGCGATCCAGGATACTTTATACCGCCCCTGGTAGCAGGTTGCACTCGTAATGCAGAACTCCTCAAACGGCTGCGTTTTCTTACCTAAGCGGCACATAGGGTGTGCACACACGTCAAGGCAGACAAACCAGGAGCCCTCCTGGCTTGACTGGTGCGATAGGAGCACACTGAACAACCAATACCTTCCATAAAAGCTGGCACAGATATTAGATACCTGATACCTTTATGAGCTACTACCAAACACTCTGTGACTCACTGCGTACCACACTCACCCCGATGCTGCCAGATATCTAGATAGTATCACCATCCCACATTATGTTGGAGCAGAGACAGGAGCTAGATGCTCCCATCACTTCAGCAGAGATTAAGTGAGCAATTAGCTCTTTAGCTGCCGGTTATACCCAGGTCCTTGATGGGCTCCCTCTTGAGTTTTAGTGTGCTTACTTTGATGTTTTAGCTCTGAGACTTTGAGGCCTTATATGGCCCAGCACTTGAATTGGGATAATTGCTTCCCTCCCAAGAGACATCACGGAATTGTCATCCTAACGGCCGCTAGCAATATTAAACACAGATTATAAGATCCTAGGCAAGGTCTTAGCAGACCGGTTGCTGCCACTGCTTCCCCTCTTGATCCATCTGGACCAAAACAGGTTTATCCCGGGTCATAGCTCATTCTTCAATCTATGTCGGCTCTTTTGTGTCATGAAGTTTGCCCATTCACTTCATCCTAGAGTGGCATGCCTGGTATTGGGCCTGGAGAAGGCTTTTGATTCCTTGGATTCGATTTATCTGTTTTAGGTGCTCTGATGCCTGGGATTCAGGAATTGCATAGTGAGCCTTATTTGACTACTGTATACAAGCCCTTCTGCATGCGTTTGCAGGGGCCGTCACATATCGCATCACGCTCACATACATAGGGGCACCAGACAGGTGTGCCTTTTCTCTCCTCTTCTCTTTCCTTTGGAACCTCTTGCCATCTGGTTGCGACGCTTGGGGGCAGAGTAGGGCATCCCTCTGGGAGACAGAGTGCACACTCTATCCCTGTATGCAGATTACCTGCTTTTGTACCTTAAGGATGTAAAAGTAGGTTGTCAGGATGCAGTGGTGGCTGTTGGCAAGTTCCATGAACAATCTGGCCTGCAGGATAACTGGCAGAAATCTTGTGCATTTCGACTGTCAGGATGCCGCTCATAATAAGGGGGACTACTCTTTGTTGGCAGAGCCACACATTTAAATATTTAGGAATCTGCATATACCAATCCAACAGCGATCTACTTGATGGGAACGTAACAAGAGGCATCATGGTGCTATGAGCCATGTGGCTTTCTGGCGCACTTTGCCACTGTCATTGGCCGGCGGAACTGCCCTCTCAGAGATGATAATGTTTCCTGTCTGCTTTACTATTTTACCAACCTGCTGCTCCACTGACCTGCAGCATTCTTTCGCTCCCTGGATGCTGTACTTGGTGAACTGATATGTAGTAAGGGCAGATGCAGAGTACTGTTGGCAAAACTTCAGCACCCACCTGACAAAGGAAGCCTAGGGGCACCTAACTTTGAGCACTATTATCTTGCCTCTCAAATCCAATGGTGATGCAGATGGCTCACGGGGATTAATCTAGATGACACTGAAACAGCACTGACATATTACACATTACCTGAATTGCTTCAGTGCCTTTGCCTGGTGGGCCACACTGTGCCCCCCCATCACCCGGCTTACATGGGTCGCATACACATTTTATCGCAGAGCTCTCAGCGTCAAAAGGTGAACACTTCCATATGCTCCAGCCATTCCGCTCCTTAGTGTATTACATGCTAGTAACTCTCTCGCCCTTACTAACCGAAAACACTGGCATTCCCTGGGAGTCGAGACCCTTGAGGACCTTCCTCCACTCTTTTTCCCCTTTCCTCCATTTGACCCCACTGTGTGGGGTCTGTATTCATTTCAAAGGTAAGGCTGAGAGATACTTAGGTGCGTTGAGTTATAGGCCGATAAGTCTTATTGATTCTCTTCAGAAAATCTTTTGTAAACAGGTTTTAGGAAGGATACAGGATTGGATGACTGAGTTCCAAATCTTGAGTGATTTTCAGGCAGGTTTTCGTACAAAAGCCAGTACTCTGGACCAGGGCTTCCGCCTTCTTTGCACTTATTGGAAGAAAGTAGTTGTTAAGGGGGGGAAATTATATGTGGCCTTTGTTGATTTGTGCACAGCATTTGATCTTGTCCCCCGGGCTAGACTCTGGAGAGTACTGAAAGAGATGGGTCTGCCGGCAAATCTTTTAGACATTTTAATCAGATTACATTCATCTAACGCAGCACAGGTTAGGTGGGGTGAAAACAACCAAGTTACAGGAACCTTCCCTGTCCAACGTGGAGTGAGACAGGGTTGTGTGTTAGCCCCCACTCTTTTTACTTTTTTTATTAACGGAGTCGTTGATTTTTTAGATAGGGATGGCTGTGATGCCCCCAAAATTGGCGTAAGAAGAGTGCCTGCATTATTGTTTGCAGACGACACACTTTTAATCTCTAAGTCACCGCAGGGTCTTCAACAACTCTTGAATGATTTTATAAGGTTTTGTGATGATAGGGGTCTGATTTTAAATGAGGCCAAAAGCAAGTATATGATTTTTAACAGAGGAATGAATAAACTGTCAAAAAGATCTGTAAGCGCTGGTAGCACTAAACTGGAGCAAGTTCAAGTTTTTGACTATCTAGGTATCCGTCTGACCTCATCGACCCACTAGGTTGCCTACATTGAGAAAGTAAAGTTACAACTAATTCACCAGTGCGCCCACATTAGCAAAATACATAGGAAGACGGTTTCTCATCAAATTGCTCCAGCACTTGAAATCTACAATACCAAGGTCCTAGGGTGGGCAGTTTACGGTGCAGAGCTGTGGGGTACGTGTAACTCATCCCCCCTCTCAACTATTGAAAACTGCTTCATAAGATCACTGGTAGATCTCCCCTCTAGTTCCCCTCTGATACCCCTGTATATGGACCTTGCCCACAGACAGCTGATACACAAGTTGAACTATAAACTGTTAATGTTCTGGTTCAGGATTTGGACAGTGGAAGAACTTGAAACCTATCGAGAGGGTCTGTTAGATCTCTTGAAATTCCCTAAGGCTACATCGATCAGGTGGTTTATTTCCTTACGGGAACTATTGGGGAGGTTGGAGATGGAGGCATTCTGGTCCAACCCGGAGAGTATGGTGCAAATTCCGAGGGTAAAGTTGAAAGAAATGTACTGGGAATTGATACTTGCAAAGGACCGGGTAAAACCTGTGACTAGTCTGATTAATGACTTTCTGAATTTTAAATCTGTCCCATTTTTTGAGTCAAGCATTGATGAAATTGTTCCACCTATGGTATGCAAACTTTTCTTACAGTTCCGTTATAAGACTTTGCCCACCAGACTGTTCTGTTCTAAGTGGTGCCGTAGTGTTTTTTCTGACGATCTGTGCCCTGCATGTAAAGTCTGCCCGGAATCCATTGTTCATCTACTCTTCTTCTGTCCACATTATTCATCTCTGAGGAAAAAATGGATCCTCCCTCTGTGTAGACTTGCAGGTCCGGGTCACTATCTCGAGGTGATGAGAATCTTGTGCACTGATACTCAAAGAATAATGGTTTTTGGCCTCTCAAGATTCTGGTATGCACAGTGGATCAGGCATGGGAAACTATCTGCATGAAGCACTTTACTCTCTCCGGAGTTGTTGTACCCTGTATTTTGCACAACTATTTTATGCAATTGTTTTTAACATATTTATTTGCAAATGTTTTATACTTCTGTTTTTATACTTGTGCTGCGTACTTTTTTTGATCTGTGTGATCGAAATAAAAGTTATGGTGATGATGATGATACTTAGGTGCGGTGTCTCACCTCAAAAAGCACTAGAAGACAGCAAGTAAAAAAATCCTGAAAACAGCAAGGTTAATTCACTCGACTTTCTGGACAAGTCTCTACATCCCCTACAGTCATTATTTGTTATTGGCACCTCTGTGCGGATGGGAAGGCTGTCCAGCAGAATATGGACTCACGTTCATACAAGTGAGTTGCTAAAAGCGAACAGGCTTTTCCTGATGCAGGATCCAACTCCCACACCCCCTCATATGAGCCCAGAGGAATGAGCCAGTACAGGAGGCAGCATTAACAACACCAATACTTTTCCCTCTAATAATTTTGCTCATCTACTAACATCCTCTGCTGCCTAAGTGGTAGCTGAACATATGAAACAAGGGGCTAGACATTGTGACAGAGCAGAACTGTGGGAGAACATAATTCTCAGATAATCCTGTGCCTAAATATCCCAGAGTTGTTTCCAGTCCTTCTCATTCAGGATGAAAATGTTGAATCCGAAGGTGGATTCTCTATTTTCAAGCTTTATGGGTCAGATCTCAGTGGACTTTCAAGAGCCAACTCCCACAGACTCCATAGATGAGTGATCATGCTCTTTCTACTATTGGTATTCAGTAAAAAGACAAAATCATTGTATATGGTTCACTATCTCCTTGAGGTGTTTCAGTCTTTGCTGCTGACTAGGGAAGTGGCCGATTACTGCAAAGTCATATGAACATTAACGGAAAACAGAACCTGTTCCTTTCAGATATTTTTTTTGATAGCTTAAAGGCTCCTCCTTGGTACTTCTTTAACAGTTGCTGCAATACATCAGTACAAGTGCAAGATCAGGAAGACAGCAATATTGCTTCATTTACCCTTCTTGGTAAAAACCCTGGGGGATATTTACAAGGAGCATGTGCTGCTGTTGCATCATTTTTTCAGTTAGCTTCATATTTACAATGCAACACATTTGGCCAAATGCGTCAGTTTTTCGGGCATGCGTCAAAAAAACCTGTGCTGGATCCGGCTGCATCATTGAGAAATTAATGTATGCAGAGTGGGCATTCCATCAGAAAAATTCACTTGAAACTGACGCAGTGAGATTTGCAAGGTTTTCCTCATTTGATGCATCTGTCAGATGCATCTCACAAAGGCTGCAATCTGTCAGAATTACTATGCCTCCTAAACCCAGGTATAGGGACTGACTCAGTGGCTTTCAAACAGGAATCTGACCATTTGAGGTCACTTCACACCCTGAAGGATGTCTGTTAAACACGTCCTCACTAGTTATTGTTGATCTACACATGTGCAAGTCATGTTGTAGGACCCCTTGACCAACCTGTGACCATGGCACCAAAGAGTTCATCATTCTCTGAAGCAAGGCTATGTGACGTTGTGTATTGTTTGCAAGGGACAGGCCAGAATTGTCACTTCTCCATGGAGGAAGGGGTCATCAAGTCCAGGTCAGCGTGCTCCAAAGGACAACAGGTAAGTACACACATAATTTAAGTAATACATGTATTTCCACATTCCATTGCACCATATTCTTGTATTCACTCACATTACACTGTCACTCACCATGTTACACATACTCAGGTCTCCACATACATATAAGTAGACTATGCCTACTGTAAAGTGACACATAGCCATACTTCTTACACTACATCCAGGATCAATTTGAGATTATAGTCGGTGCTATTGCACCATTTTCCAGTGTTTCATATTGGTCCTAACACATTAGGCTACTTGTGTCAGTCAAAACTGGCGCAGCATCTTTGGATTTTGACACATCGCTGAAGTTGCTTCAGTTGCTTCAGTTGATAGGCCAACTGCAGCGATGCCCCACTTTTGGGGCTGATTTGTTGCGGCAAAGTTACCACAGATGCATCAGAATTTCTGACGCACCATGGGTCCTTGCACAGATGTCAGAATTTCTGATGCACCTTGGGTCTTTGCGCCATGGTGCCCTGTATTGTAAATACGGCTCATCCATGACATCGTAACAGATTTCTGCACATCCTAACTATTGTAGACGCATCGCTGCCGCAACGTAACGATGCACCATTTCTTGTAAATATACCCCCCAGTTTCTCTTACTCAAAGAATGCCAAAGTAGGCAGTTGAGGTTGAGGACAGGAAGCTGTCACTCACTTTTAGAGCCAGATCTCTTTTACATTCTTGGAGACAGTTAACATCAAATAGCCTTCTTTTTCACCTTCATCTGTGCTTCTGTCAGACGGTGAAGTGTGTAGCTGTGGGTCATTCAGAGGTTCCTTTTTGTTATTTTCAACGAGTCGTTTTCCTGAATATGCCACGATTGTTCCTTCTTAGCGTCCCAAGAACAACCGGCCTGTATTAGGTTGTAGTCAGTGTTTGTTGTCAATATGAGATGGGAGGTCATCATGCCAATGGATGCTGGATGCAGTCCACCGAATGTACTGCATTAAATTCTCCTGAATTTCAGAATACTTTTGTCTGCCTGGTTTGGGAATGATTTGAAGATCCATGTTGCATGCCTTGGGTCTAGGACTCCGGAACGCTGTAAGGGAAAGGAAGATGGCGGATTGATTCCGCGTCGGGAGGACGTGTCCACCGAGCCCTCTGCAAGTGATGCCGGCAAAACTCCACTGACCAGCCTTTTCTTTATGTCTGGTGTGTGATACAAAGTGCCCTGAAGTCTGTGAATTGCTAACCTGATCGATGTTGCGTTGGTGCATCCAGCCTCCTTGTCGTCTTTGGAGACTGTTTGGGAATCCCCGCCAGCTGACCACCTACGGTGCTTGCTTCTCCACTCTCTCCCGGCCCGGGCTGCTATCAGGCTCCGATATGGCCCCTCCCAAGATTAGCTCTTCGAGGAGTGGACGCTCCGCTCGGAACTCTGCAACTACTGGTGTCGGAGCTGCGCTGACCAGACTGGCGTAAATGGACGAAAATACTACCAGCACTAGAAATGGTTGCCTATTTCAATCTTCCAAACTACCAGTTCAACAGTCCTCCCTTCTGTGCTGTACAATATACAAGTCATTTATAATACTCACCTTTAGAATAAAATCTGTCCTAAGACTGTGGGTCCAATGCTAAGCCCATTTGGCAAGTCTTTTATATGCAAGGAAAATACAAATACACCCTAACTTAGAAAGCTGCTTAGTCCACGATGAACCTTATCATCAACAGTTCTGAGCATGTTTAGGGTTTGCAGTCCATTACGGTATGATTTCAAAATATTACACCTGAGCCATGTAACATGCATAGAGCTCCTTAGAACCATGTTTGGCACAGCTATTGTAAAGCTTTTCCTTCCTCCACAACAGTCCATAAAAGCTAAATGATGTCCCTTAACTAGATAGCTTTTGCACACAAATGACTTCAGCTCCAGTGTGACATTATAGTCACCTCTTTTACAGAGGTGACTGACACAAATCTCTTGGGAAGGTATGTTCTGGTACAAAGTGATCAATACTTTTGGACTATAATTAACTGATATGTGTGTCTACATCCAACATCACAAAGCTCCGGTAGTGGCAAGTGAGGGAGATCGCTCCAGAGGCATTGAACTGGATTCCTTTAATTCTTTCATTTTCAGTAAAGATGCCTGCATGAGGCAGAGGGTGCCAAGAACCCATTTTGGTGAACAAGCACTAAACTCAAGTCAGTTAACTTAACATATCATGACTGTGGTCCTCAAGAATGGAGGCTCTAGGTCTCCTCCTTAGGGTGTGAGGCTTTCAAACTGGAGAGTGGTTCACCTTGTCTGCCTTTTGTCAGAAACCAATTACACATCCTGAGGGCTAGTTGCAATACAGTGTGGAGTGTCAGCATTTTCCACCTCAATGAAGGTCACTTTGAGATTGGATCAGTTTGCCCCAAATTAACCACTGTTTTGAGACTCCAGTGGCGGACTAGTTTGCATCCAGGAAGAATTCTCTAGCTCTAGACTGTTGTTGCAGAGTTTAAGATACTCAGGTGTTAGGAGAGGAAGCAATGCTTATCCAGTTTTTGAGGTTGACTATCCTCTTTATTTTTTCACATTTCTCTAGACAACCAAAATTCTGTGAAAGAACATGTGGGAAGATGGTTTGTGTATTTTCATTGTTAACAAAGATCCCCCCTAGTCGGACAGATGTCAGAATTTCTGGAATGGATCTTGCCCTTTTTGCCATTTGTGTGTAGATTGCTGGTCTTACCCAGCCGTATGGTGTTTTTTCTGCAGTTTATAACATGGAGAGGGAAGGACTGTACTCCAATAAGAGAATGTTGTCCATGGATATGGCAAGTTCTGTCAAGCAGTCTACACAGCCCACGACCTTGAAGAATGTCCAACCTTTGGTGTTCCATAAACTATTTTATGCCTCTGTTTTGTTATCCTTTCCTGGGGCAGGATTTCTTGTTGAGGCTTTCATTCTTCGCACTCAAAAATCAGATAGTAGATTCCAGGGTATTTAGAATGTCCTGGGTTGCTTCTAGGTTGATGAAACAACATGCATCCCACTTGCTGCAGTGTTTTGACCTTACTCATCCAGAAGTACAATCCCCTAAAACATATTGGTTTCTTGCTGTCAATTTTCTGCCTCTGGGTTTCAATTCCTTGCAACAGAGATTTTTAACCCCTTAAAGGATTATTATTTATGGTATGTCAGTAAAAATTGCATTACCATTATTTATTTCATCTGCCTGCCATCAGAGCTCTACATGGAAAATTCATATATTTCTTTCAGGAGAGACTATTTATTTGCCCTTCTTGATCTTTCATCCTTGTGGTCAAGTGTGATTTCCATTTGAATGAGGATATTGTCCTCTCATATATTTCTCTTCCGCCTTGACTTGTGAACAAAGCATGCTTTCATGTTGGTTTCTAGATATGCAGAGAACAGTGAAGGTGTGCCTGGATTGTGTAGCTCCCTTTAATGGATCCGATTCTCAATTTTTGTTATTTTGTTGAGTGCACGTGGACTTTTAACACAAGAAGCCAAGTGTATATCAATACATATATGTGTATACCTGGTAATATGTTTAATCTTAGGACAACATTGGGAAGGTAATCTACCGTCACCCCACAAGAGGTGATGTGACTTCATGTAATTTTTGCTAAAGATTTCAGTGGTCAGCATCCGGCATGTTCTGTCTTGTATGCTGAGTCAAGCAGCAACTTCCGAGCTGTGATATTTTGTGATACTGCGTTGGCAGATAGTGCCCCGGTATGATGCCTTATTTTTGCATTTCTCATTTTGGGGATTTTTTAAAGTGGGAACTTTTTTTGGGGGGTGGGGAATTTTCTCATGCAATGCATTCTTAATTAATTTCTGTGTTGGGGGAGCAATAATCCTCCCTTTCAGAATGAGGCATCTTCATAACTTCATGCTGTGATGACTGTGATTGAAAAGAATAGAATTTAGTGTAGTAATGCTTACCAGTAAATAATCAGGACATTCGATCAGCTGTCAGTGTTTAAGCCAATCAGTTTCATTACAGACAATGCCAAGATGTTTGCTTTATGAAATAAAATTTGTTTATTCATTTATTCATTTATGTATTGAGTTCGGGCCTTAATTTCCTGTAGAATAGTGGGAGAGCGATGGAGCGCAGCAGCCAGGTAAATTTGTAGTCTTGGCGCAAAGCCAAAGTAATCTTGTTTACAATGTTTATGAAAAGCACTTTTTGGCTATTTTTAAATCAAGGAAATTTGTGGCAGGATGTCCAAGACCCCTGTAAAATGCAGTTTATTCATATCACAGGGCTGCAACCCTGGTGTAATGAGGTCACATGAATGCAGTAACCAGACTGGACTCACTAGTACAGACATGTAGCTTTCTTATTCACAGAACAGGGTACCTTTAAGAAACATCAGGATCAGTTGCGGGTTAAATGTAATAATGTACAGGATACCCAACCAGGAGCCTGGAACTTCACTGCTTAGCCTTTGGTCTCAACTGGTGTAACCGTCGGACAAACACTCCAAGTGACATAGCAGCGTTCTATGCAGCATCATACTCATGGTGGTGCAGTGACACAGAGAACACAGAAAAAGCAAGACACGACACACCTCGTTTATGAACACAACAAGTGAAAAGACCATGACTAGACAAGATTGCACAACCAAGATTACCAGACTCTCAAAGCTACATAAAATACCTAGAGGAAGCTAAAATGTCAAGAACTAACAAGAATACGCAAAAACATCAACATAACAAAGCATGTTTTCAGCAGCCTTCGCAGAGGACCTTAACACACTACCAACAATCACCTAACCAGGCACACAGCTAAACAGTCAACTAAAACACAAAAATAGGTATCTTTCAACCTTCACTCCTCCCTTAACAGGGCATCAATTGGATAGGCCACAAGTGTCTTTCAACCCACACTCTTCCAATACATAATGGGTGTTTTTAAACCCTCATTCCACCCAGAATGGGGCATCTAGTGATTAGCACAATCGGTGTCTTTCAACCCTCACTCTAGCAATATGTAAAGGGTGTCTTGCAACCCTCACTCATCCGCAAACAGGGCATCTGTAAATAGCACCATGAGTGTCTTTCAACCCTCTCTCTAGCAATACATAATGGGTATCTTCCAACTCTCACTGATCCCCAAACAGGGCAACTGTGAATAGCACAATGGGTGTCTTTCAACCCTCACTCTAGCAGAGGGTCTCTTTCAACCCTCACTCATCCCCTACTAAGAGGACATGTTTTAAACCCTCAATCTAGCAATATGTAAAGTAGCTGATGAGGAGGATTTTATCTCCTCCCTACTCTTAGACTTTTAGAAATCTGATCGTCTGTCTTTCTAATTTTTCTGACATTGGAAAAACAGAAGAGATGTGGCTACTGTATGGCTTCTCAAATACGTGTGGACATCCATTATTTTATCAGTTGTGTCATTTGGTGCCAAAATTCTTGGCAGCAGAGTAGTATGGAATAACTTCCAAACATTAAGCATGGAATTTCATGACCTCCTCATGAAGAAGGTTAAGTGATGAGTTACTTGTCCTTTGTTTCTGTCTTTGGTAATCTCTATGAATAATGAGTTTGGATCTTTGTTGTACAGCATCTGCCCTATGTGGTGTGTTTATTGATTACTGTTATTTTGAAAGTTCGAGCCTGGTAGATGACCAGGCCAACCTGAAGGTGATGTTAATTGATGTGGGTGCCTGTCCAGTGTGGATTGTGTAATTCTTCAAACGTTTTGTTGCCTTTTAGAAGAAGGTGTCAGGTGGGGTTGAGGGTGGACTTCTAGAAGTTCAGAGGAAAGTCAGGCCCTCATTTAGAATTTAAAATGTGTTCCCTCCACCCTATTTAGACTGTATACATATGTATACAGTCTAAATAGGACAGACTGGACATCTGCCAAATCTGGTGTATGTCCCGCATATGCTGAACTCTAAATGTGAGCCTTAGTCAGGAGATTAGAGCTCTGTGTTTGTTAAGGTAAGAAAGTGCAAGGGATGCTACTGAGATTTGTCAGTTAGTGTCTTTAGGTTGGGTCAGATTTTACAAGGAAACATTGCTACTTGGTGGTCTGGTCATTTTGGCTATATCTGTCATGAATATTCTATAAGAAAAACTAGTGCCATTGTTCAGGGATCTGAGAAGCTTTAAGCTATGTAAGGCAATCATTTTAAGCAAGAGACAGTTGATGGAGAATAGTTTATTCCTTCAGAGGACAATTCTATTCATGTAGAAGTAAGAGTCATTGGCAAAGAAAGGCAATGTTGTGGGGGATGTCCTTTACAAACAAAACATTGAGGTAGAAGTGTGAGTTGTCAAAGTGCTGATAAATGACGATTCTTATTGTCAAATAGGAGGCTAAGGGGCTCTTTGTAGCTTTTGAATTCATTGGGTATAGGATGGAGCTTTGGCATTCACCGTAGTTCACAAAGTAGGGTGGGGCAATATGAGAAATCAGTTTGAATTAACCTGTTGGGGCTGGAGAGGAAGTGGTAAAACCAATAGCGATAGTGTGCCTTGTGGTTGGTCTCTGTGTCAAGAGAGGTTGAGATGTCTAGTGGAACAAAAAGTTACAATTTCTTATTGTGCGAGATTTAGAGGATATTAAGTGCTTCTTGAAGGGTGGCTGCTTTGGTGCAGCAGTGTGATCTGATATCTGATTGGGATGCTTGTATTAGGTAAATTGGTCAATGAGGGCCAAGAGTGAACAGTGATGGCTATTTCTATTATTTTGACTAGGGATTGGCGGTGTGGTGATTAGGAAGTCTTTTTTAGGTTTAACTCTGTTTTTATTAATGTCATTAACAAAACATCAGCTTATGACAGTATCACCACCATTTGCTCCCTTCATCACATTTTAAGACATTCTCTAGTTCAAGTTTGTCTACTTATTACAGATCTCTTCTGCTCTGGTGCACATGGTATTCATGGGATACGTCTTACATTAAAGACATAATTAACCAAAATACAAGATTAAAGCAAAATCAAAATTCTAACAGTTCCCCTCCCTCCCCTCCCTTCCCGCCCCCCTCTGGCATTAGCATTGTCTCTTTCTATTCTGGATCCATCGTATCTCTTTCTTCCTAGCTTCAGGGTTTATTGTGTATCCTGGGGTTCACCTGTATTTGTTATCCGGAGGAGCCGAAGGTATTTTGGACATGTAATTTCATGAAATTCCGTTGACAATAGGGTGAGAAGCGGTTTCCATATCTCTTTAAATGCTGCTTCTGAGTTTGTTACCGAGGCATGTATACGTTCCATCCCCCAAGGTATACCACATTCTGTGGAGCCAGCCTATATGTGTGGGTATGACTTGCGTTCCCCAATGTGTCAAGATATTTTGAAGTGCAGCCCCAAGGGCCAGACCCATTTGTTTCCCTTTGCTTGATTTCAGTGGGAACATTAAGGGCTTAGGAAGCCCTAGGACAATGAATGCCGGGAACCTTGGGATCTGTGTATCAAACCGTACATCTATCTCATCTAATATTTTGGACCAATACCTTGATAGATGTGGGCAATCCCATAACAAATGCAGCACAGTTCCCTCCTCTTCACACCCTCTCCAGCATGTTGGACTTCGATCTGGATTTCCTTTATTGAGACGTACAGGAATTTTACAGGAATTTTAAAAGCTGTTTCTTTGCTGGCCATATTATGTGCTGTGTGTTTGGCTCTATAATAAATTTCGCCCCGATAGATCTCTCCCCAATTCTCTTCCCCACCTTCTCTGACTAGTAGTGAGTTGTAGGGGGGCTGATGGTCGTAGCATATCGTAAAGCTTGGAATCCAGTTTTTTATCTGAGTTTTTCGTGACCAACCACTTCTCATATATGGTCAGTTTCCGACTGACCTTTGGTTGTACCTCTTGATGGAGTAACCAATGCCAAATCTGCATATAGTGAAAGTGCTCTGACTCAGATATTGAGTGGTCTTGTTTCAGCTGTGTGAATTGAATGATCCCCTCAAGGTCGAATAGGTGGCCTGCTGCCCTACAAGAAGGTGACTGCCACGCCACGAATGCCCGTGTGTCTAACCCTGGTGTAAATTCTCTGTTGTCCGTCAGTGGTGGCATCGGAGACGGGAACGTTGTAAGTTCCTTTTTGGTAGTTACCCTGTCCCATGCCTCTAGCAGTGGCTTTGTAACGGGTGACCTCCACAGACTTTGTGGTCTGTCTGCCTTCTTTAAAAAGGGTATTTTCCATAAAGGTAGCCCCGCTAATGCCCACTCCTGAAATAGCCAGTGTTTCTCCGACTCCGATCTATTCCACTCTACTAAGTATCTTAATTGGGTAGCCCTAAAATATGCCGGAAGATTCGGAATCCCCAAACCTCCCTCCTCTGGTTTCAAATAACCCAATTCCCGTTGCATCCGCGGGAGTCCACCTGCCCAAACGAAGTGAGATATCTCTTTCTGTAGCTTCGTAAGCATTCCCTTGGGTGGCAAGGCCGGTAACTTCTGTAATAAATACAATGCCTTTGGTAAAATTGACATTTTGACAGCAGCTACACGGCCTAAAAGCGATAAGCAGTGATGCCTCCAGCTATTTAGCTCTTTTGTGATCTGTCGGTTTAGTTTGGTGTAATTAAGCGTAACTGTTTGTGTCACCGTCGAGGTTAATTCGATCCCCAGGTAGGGAATAGAATCTGCTGTTTGAATACCTGAAGGATGGTGTCCCTTTGCTGCTGAGCCTAATAGTGATCCCTTTAGATGGAGAATTTGTGATTTCCCGACGTTAACTCGGAACCCAGATACCTGCCCAAAATCCTCCATTTCCTCCAGGAAGGCCGTTAGCGATCGCTCGGGAGATTCCAGTGAAGCTAGTATGTCATCGGCATATAAACTGATTGTATGCCGTTCCCCTCCAAATGGAATACCTTTTATCACAGGGTTGTCCCTGACCCTCTGACCTAGCGGCTCAATATGTTGGGCGAATAAAAGTGGTGACAGCGGACACCCTTGTCTAGTGCCCCGTTGGATTGTGAAGGGCCAGGAGGAAACTCCATTAACCCTGATTGTAGCCGTGGGAGAGTTATAGCAGCCCGCTATCCAGGACCGAAAGCGTTCTCCCACCCCAAAGTGAATCAAAGTGTGCTCAAGATACCCCCAGTCTACTCGGTCGAACTCCTTTTCGGCATCCACCGTTAGTATTAGGGCGTCCATGTGTATCTGGTGTGCCTTGTCTATTAGATGTAAAATCCTTTTTGTATTATCACCACTCTGCCTACCTTGAACGAACCCGGCTTGATCCGGTTCTATAATTCAGGGCATCAGGGGACCTAATCGTGCGGCTAAAATGCTCGTGAACAGTTTCAGGTCCACATTGAGGAGAGACACCGGGCGATACGACCCGCATAGTTTTTTATCCTTTCCAGGCTTGGGTAGGACCACGATCGCCGCCCCTAGCATTCCAGAAGGTATTGATCCCGGTCCCCCAAAAGAATTAAACAGCCGTGTTAGAACCGGTGCTAGAATATGGCAAAGGACTTTATAAAACCCCGCCCAGAACCCATCTGGACCCGGGGATTTAAGAGTTTTATAGAGTTGCGCATAAAAATCCCTGAAAGTGTAGGCAATATCCTCGTCATCAGTAAGTTCCTCTCCCTTATTATTTATGATGGATTGGATCTTAGTCTGTTGTGTCCAGGCTCTAAGCATGCTCGCTAACATTCGTCCCGTCCTGTCTTCCCCCATATAGTAGGAGTACTTCAACCGTAGCACCACATATTCCGCCCTATCAAGGCCCTATCAGCCAGTTGCATCCTCACTGCCTTAAGCTGTCTCCATACCCTGGGCGCTCCTGTCCGCCTATGTACCCGTTCCAGTTCCAGGACCTGTGCTGATAGCTGTTCTCTTTTTTCTTTCTGTTCCTTGTTTTCTGCTGCAGTGATTGCGATTATCTCTCCCCTAACCACTGCCTTCATGACCTCCCACAACCTGGATATAGAAACCTCTGAAGAATCGTTCATCTCTAAATATTCCTTAATGCATTTAGCGATTTTTTCGCCACTGTCTCTTTATGTAACAGACTTTCCCTTAATCTCCACCCCCCAGATTGTCTCAACGGTGTGGGTAATTGCAGGGAAACGGACACCGCATCGTGGTCTGAAAGCGCTGCGGGCACAATACTCGTTTCTGTCATTAGTGTAACGAGCTCCGTCGTGCCCAGAAAATAGTCCAGACGGGCATGTGCCGTGAGCGTGAGAGTAGAACGAATACTGTGATGTCTGAGAATATTTAGCCCGCCACATATCTACCAATCCCATGGAGCCAAGCCAACTAATCCCTTCCCGTGATATCGCACCCCCTTGTGTGTAACGACTCTCAGATCTGTCCTTAGCTGCTTCCATGACTATATTTAAGTCCCCCCCGACGAGTGTCAGGCGGATTTGACTATTCAGGACCTCTGAGAGAGCCAGCTTCAAAAACTCCTCTTGGCCTGCATTGGGCCAGTAAACTGACCCAATCGCTATGGTCTGTCCCCCAATCTGCAGTGTATATGCCAACAGTCTACCTTTGACTTCTGCTATTTTACCCTTCACCTCTCCCCTAAATCGCTTAGCAATCAAAATTGACACTCCTGCTTTTTTATCTGACATGGCCGAAAAAAATTGTTGGGGAAAGACTTTCGACCGCAGGCGGTGCCAGTCCCTGGATAGTAAATGCGTCTCCTGAAGGAGGCACACGTCTGCTTCCGAGTTCTCCAAATATGAGAGAATAGCTTTCCGTTTAGTAGGGTTGTTAACTCCCTGCACATTAAGTGTAAGGACTTTCAGGTGACTATGCAACATGTCAAATGAATAAAAATATTGCTATCTACAGGCATCTCTGCGCATCAATGCTTCTTCTCTGTCCCTTGCCGTCATAATCCTCCTCCCCTCCATCCCTGCTGATAGATTCCTTAGCCCCTTCACCAAGAATGCCAGACCCTTCTCTCCCCCTCCCTAACCCCAACTGAGACCCCAACAGTTCCCCATAGTGTCCAGGACTCGTGGTCCAGTCCCACGTGTCCTTGGTGTAGAAGGTGTTTGGGTGCATGATGTGGTCAATCCCATATATGCCTCCCCGCTCCCGGGGAGTTCCCCCCTAGTCTCCCGCCCGGCCATATGCAGTACACTTATCTGCCTTTTGTCCCCTCAGTCACTTTCGGGAGGCGTCTTTTTTTTGGACAAATAGTCTAATACCGCTTGTCTCTCCTGCGCAATCGTGGAGGGATCTGGCTTCCCAGTATAGTCTTTAGTATGGCTTCCTCCTACCTTCTGCCATCTTCCGTTAGACGTCGAGCGGCCTTGTCTTGCATTTTCTTCCTGTTCTGCGTGGTCGATCCCCAGAATCCGGCAAGTATCTCGCAGAGAGCGGAGTTGATGCAATTTACCCTGCCATTTGAATATTAGCCTGAACGGATGCCCCCAGGAGTACGCCACTCCCTGATTCCGAAGAAATGTCGCTGGTCTGAATTCTCTCCTTTTCTGCAGGGTTATTGCAGCTAGGTCCTGAAACAATGTGATAGGATGGTCCTGGTACTTAACAGGTTGCTTATCTCTTGCCTTGTGTAGGATCAGTTCTTTCAGTTGGAAGTCCGGTAGATAGGCTAGGATATCCGGGGGAGGCACTGGTGCCCGTCTCTGTAGCCCCACTCTATGTGCTCGATCTATTTTGATTCAAAGTCTTGGGGGACCTCTAGGATGTGGCGAAACAGGCCTTGCAGGTATTGAGTGATATCCGAACCCTCTTCTTTGGATGGAACCCCTTTAACTCGAATATTATTCCGGCGCGACCTATTTTCCAAATCTTTAGGCTTGCGCCTGTAGGTCGATTTGTTGTGCCTTGAGCCGTATCACCTCCTGCTGCAATTGTTCCACCTCTTCCTCTTGAGCTTGGTTTTGTTCCTCCATGTCCGCTACTCTTTCTCCAACGGCATCCACGTCCCTCCTTACTTCTTTCAGCTCAGATGCTACTTCGCTTTTCAGAGTTTGTATGTCCTCGCGTAGGGTGTTGAATAGCATCTCTAAAAAAGCATGGGTAACCGGCACCTCATTTGTTTCGGGTTCTTGTAGTGTTTGTGGGTTGGGGGTGTGTGCTCCTCTCCACCGGTTTGTGCAGGAGGTTTAAGCAGCATTTCTTTAAGGTTGCGTCTTTTTTCCCCCGTAGCGCAGACATGCTGGCGTCTGAAACACCGTCCTGCTCGCTTCCTCTTGCAAACGATATTCTGGGCCACTTCTTTCCTCTTTTACCGGCCCTGTCTCAGGGGTGTAGTCCGGGGGGCCCCGGTGCTCTCTTCCTATCCAGTCGGTTGATAGATCAGGGCCTCTCCGCTTCCCTTTAACTGTGTAAGCCCCTGCTTCTTTCCCCAATCTTCCCTTTTCTTTCAGGGCCCTCTCTTGCAGCCACTTGTGCCCTTGCGCCTCTTCCTTCTTATGGGCGCTGATTTGACCTCCCCAATACTCCTCTGTACTCCTGTTCTGCAAGCGGGGCCGGTCGTTATGGGCACCCACCTTTGTCTCTCCTCTACTGCTCACAATCCTTTCCTCTCTGTTCCTTTGTGGCTATGTTGCTGCGTGGGGAGGCCCCGGGGATCCCGCTTCTTCCCTGGACCTCCACGTGTCACCACCAGTGCCCAGCCTCTAAATGCCCTGTGTCTCCATGTTCCGGGCCTCCCTTCTCACCTGTACCATCTGAAATGTATGCCTCCTTCTGAATTTGGGCTCTTATGTTACTCTCTGTTGGCTCATCAGGGCTCTTCAGGCTCCCCCCTTATGGTGTTCCCGATCTGGGTGCCTGCTAGTATGTCTCCATTGTGTCCCCCTTCCTCTGCCCTGCGTGCCTGCTCCGCCGCCGGTCGGGGACCTCCTCACATCGGGGCCTGAACAGTTGGGCCCAGCCCTGCCGAAATGGTCGGTCTATCTCCCCGTTCGGCGGGGTCCGGCGCCGATCTCCGCGCTGTTCTTAATATCGATGGCGCCTCCCCAGAGTTATGTTCCGGCGCTTACAGTCTCTGCTGGACGGTCACGTGATCTTTTCCCTCCGCTCTGCACTCCGTCGTAGGTCGGGGCTTCCTCAAGACGGAGCCTGGGAAAGTGGGCTCCGCCCTGCTGGGATGTACGGGCTTTGTCGCCCGTGATCGGGTCCTGGACACCACTTACTGCACCTGTACTCTCAGTGGCGCCACCTCAGAGATGTGTTCCGATGCTTGTGGGTGCTGCTGCACCACCGCGCTATCCATTGTCCTCCTCCGTCACTGTGAGTGTTTGGCAACCATTTTATTCGGGCGCCGGCCTCTCCGGTTCCTCGGCCGCTGCGACGTCTCCATGGGTTCTCCGGCCTCCACCCGTCGACTGCTGCTCTCCCACTTCTTTCCCGCTACTACATGCGGGGTTTCAGGCAGTTTCTTCGCTTGGTAGCGGCCCGGCGAGCAGATGGGAGCGGGGAGACGAACTAAACGCGTCTTACCCGATCACCATCTTGGCCATGCCCCAGGAAGTCTTTTTAGGTCTCGCCTACGCAGCGCGCATGCGCTGCCTAGGCAAAAAGACCTTTTGCCATCGATTCGGCTTTTCAGCCTAAAACGTGCACGCGTTCCATTGCCTTCAATGGCAACGCGTGCACGTTTGGCGATTCACTTGCGGGAGCGAGCGGCGCCATATGGTAGCAATTATCGCTCCAGGCGCCGCTCACTCCCGCAAGTGAATCGTGCAGGCTCCCTCCTCTCCCCCCTCCCCCTGCTGCCGTGCGAGGCGCGCGCGCTTGTTTTTTCAGTGTCGTTGCCTCTTGATATATTCAATGGGTGTGGTGGTGGAACCCAGTTCGAGTCTTGACAAAGTGCTGGGGCATGGGCCTCAACTGCCTCTCCTTTAGCAACGCCACTGACCAAATTATTTATCTGCCATTTTTCATCCTGTAAACTCTGCCGGAAAATGCAGGAGTGCATTGTTTATTGCACGAATTAGAAGTGCTATAAATATTTTGGTATGACAGATGATGCAACTATCAAGGGTTTGAGTGCAATCGGGGCCATAGAAAGCACCCCTCCCAGAACCGCAGGTTTATGGGAGATCTCTAGACAGGAGTGCACTTATTCCAGCTGGTTTCCATGTCTAGAAATCAATGAAAAGTTAGGCAAAGTTTAGGTATTGCTTTCGGGGTCTCTGCTGCTGTCTCGCTCTTTTACAAAGGTTGGAAGCTTGGATGGCAAATGGCCATTAAAGAAAGGAGCTGGCTCGTTTCTCATGTGTCCGTCGGAGTCGGACTGGCCCACAGGGTGACCAGGCAGTGCAGGAGGGCTGGTGACAGGTCAGTGTGGGGGACAGTTTTTGGGCTGTTTTGGGGCCCGCTTCCTGGTTCACCTGCTCGGTTTTTACTGATGATTTCTCTGATATTACCATAAATGTTACCTGCAGCAAGCTCAAATCCATGCTGGCTTCTATACCTGCCAAAACACTTATTTATACAGCCTGACCTTACAAATCCAGAACTGCCCACTTTGCTAACATGGGCCACATTTTTAGCTAATTCCTTAATGTGGGCCACTTTGAGTTTTGTGCTCGGGACTCCTTTGTGTTCCAGTTCGAGCCTGCTATCGGCTCATAGCTTTAATGACTGCATTTGTGGTCTGTTCAGGGGCACTGGAATGTAGATTCTTTTTACGAACAGCTGAAAGCATGTAAAAGCAACAGGCCTACGTTTACTGTGTTGACAGGTGACATATAGACACATAGAAAGGAGTCAGAAAGGATTATCATTCTAAAGGAGTCCCTCGGGCAGTTTAATGCAAGCACTCCAGGGGCGGTGCAAGGATACATCAGCTAATAGCATTCAGGGAATGTCCCCCTCAGCTGATGCTGTTAATGCACCGATTTATAAAAACGAATAAAGGTGCAAATGCAATATCAGCGAATAAAACTAGAAACTGTTAAGTATTCAATGCTGTTATTTTCCAAAGGCAGACCCTACAGAGAGCTGAGCATGAAAAGAAACAAGGCAGGTAAACACAGGTGGTGTCAATCCGCGTGATGGCGGTTCAGTGGACGGAGTACAAGGGCCGTTCAACAGAGTTAATGACCAGCAGGGCGGCGCCCTCGCAGCCGGCTCGGAAACAGAGGCCCGGTGGGTCTTTGTTAAATAGTTTCCAGAAAGGCCAAATATGCCATGAGGCAAACAAAGTAGCATTTCCATGTTGAAAGCACAGGATTTAAAGAAGTAAAAGGGTCAAATTATTTTTACATAGCGCTTCTAAGCGCTATAAGTGGTTAGCACAAACTAATGAATCAAATGAACTGACCTCAGTAACATTTGGACTCCTGGCCTACAGGGCATGTTGGTCGCTAGCAAAGATTAGCCACAAACTAAAAACCCTCCCCTCGTTTGATCAAACATCTAATGACGAGAGAACGGAGCTAGAATGCCCGGCTCCTTTATATATTGCTTTCCTTGACATTTACACTTACACTTCCCATCTACCAATTCATCCTACAGCTCAGCTTCAACTTTCATTTTCTATCACTTCATTCACACATCCCTCCATCAACCCGTCCTTTCATTCACTCACGATTCATCCATCCATCCATCCACCGAGCAGGCAGCGCTTCTATCCGGCCCACACTCCTCCAGCCACCTCTTACATCTGTCCATTTATCAGCATTCTCTCCTTCCAAGGACCATTCCGGGCACACACTGGATCTTTCCACCCACCCATGTATCCTTTCACTCTTCCATCCATACTTCCATACAGCAATTCATGCATTCATCCTTTCAGTAACTAAAGCGTTCAGCCTCCTGTTGTTTTGGCTAGCAAGGCATAGGCAGCTCCCCTATGAAAGGGCTGGGGAACTTCTAATGGTCCGAAGAGTTGCCTGGGTGGGATCTAGCAAAAAAACAATCCAAGGGGACTGTGTGGTCATTAACTTTAAAAATCCCCAGACTGTACGCAGGCTTTTAAGTCAGACATTTAGCCCCATAGAGTCCCACACAGAGGTGAGAGCCCTCTCGCTTGACCATTTTTATTCCCACTGCTATAACTCCGGCAGGGCAGATGTAACCTCAGATTATGACAGGCAGCCTATTGACCATCAGAACGTTGGCTACAGGCACCCTCCCATCAGACCTCTATTCTATAATTTGCCTGTAACCAACAGATTTGGGGCACTGGAAGAAGTGGACTGACAACTAGGGATAGTGGGACTGGGCCATGGAAAGAGCATTCTGACGCCCCCGAGAGGACTAGTGGAGCCTGGACATGAGGAGCTAAGCCAGCCCTCCTATTTAGAGGTAGGGCTAGAAACGCAGGCTCGGGCTGTAGCCACCTTGCAGGGGACCAAGGGCCCTGTGGGCCCACGAGCTCTCCCAGGACCCATATCTCTCAACCCTCCTGCCTCTCCCATTAATACTACACTTAGGGCAAACCCACCCACTGTAATCGCACACCGCCCTGATGCCCCCAGAGAAATCCTATATACAGGTTGTAAGTTGAAGATCCTGTCTTGGAACGTTGCTGGCCTTAAAAGCAAACTGTCTTGCCCTGATTGGGGGCTTTTTGTGGACCAGTATGACATCTGCATGTTCCAAGAAACGTGGGCAAGGGACGACTGCACAAGGGTGGGATTTGCGTCATTTAATATACCAGCTGTTGTACGAGAGAGGGGCAGACCGTCTGGGGGTTTATCTATTTGGGTCGGCTCACACGTGGGCTGTATAGCTAGTCCCTTGGACACTTTGTCCAGTGATATTCAATGTGTAATGCTTAGCTTTCCAACTAAGCTGAAGCTTGCCCTTATTAATGTCTATTCCCGACCCGTACGTTTGAGCAAGGAATCGCCAACCCTTGATGTACTAAACTCTTTTATTCCTACCGTCCCCTCTAACATGAGGTTGATCGTTGGGGGTGATTTTAACTGCCAATTTGAGCCCCTCTCTGGCATTCTCGATCTAATCTCCAACGAAGAGGACTCCCAGTGGTCTATTCCTGACCCGCAAATCCAGCAGATCAAGGCCTGGTCCCCCCTGGCACTTCAAATTAACGCCATTCTGCTAACTCATTCTTTGAGAGCGTGTAATGGCCGCACAATCTCTGATATGCCAGGGAAATTAACATATAATAGAATTGGCCACGCTTCTCTCCTGGATTATATCCTAGTGGAGACTAGATCATGGCCTAGGGTCCTTGATTTTGCCATTTTACCGCGGCACGATAGTGATCATAATGCCTTGGTACTGGTTTTGAAGGTGCCGGACTCAGGTATTGCCCCGGCTAGTAGTCCCCCCCCTAAGAATAGGTCAACACTTACTAATAACAGAAGAAGAATAAAGTGGGGGGTAATAAAGCAATCACCTGAGAAGTTGAGTGCACTCTATGAAGTTGTAGTACCAGTCCTGCAAGAACTTAGCAGCGCTTCTGCTGAAGGGGACACGTTAGCCCCTATCAATCAAGTTAGAGAACTCCATGTAAGCTTAGCAACCAAATTGGCTGATATATTGTACCAGAAAATGCGCCCCAAAAAGAAAATCGGCAACTTATTCATGGTTTAACGATAATTGCCGAAAGGCGAAACGGGCCCTGATAGCAGCCATTAAAGCAAAAAATAAGCTATTAACAAAATGTAAGAGGGCTTTATATAAAGAGGCTGTTTGCCAAGCAAAGCAGTCTTGGGAAGTGAACAAATGGGAGGATATAAAAACTGCCCTATTAAATCGGGATATGAAGGAATTCTGGGCTATAGTTAGAACAGGCAGCAGGGAAGGTAATCTAGCCATAGAGCCGAATATACCAGCAGAAAAGTGGGCAGATCATTTTCAGGCGCTATACACAATGAAGCTAGATCTTGGCCCCCATAATGGCAGTTATACCGCCACCCAAAGGGTCTTGTGTGTAGACAACGGCCTGGCAGCTGAGGTAATAACTTCCTCACCTAGGTATACTGATGAAGTGGTTGTTGGGATCACCCTTCTCGAGGTCTCAAATGCAATCAAGAAACTTCCCGTAGGCAAAGCACCGGGATTAGATAGGCTCCCAGGGGATCTTTTTCGAGAAGAACCAACAATTTGGGGTCCCTATCTGTGGGTACTATTTAATGCTATAATGAACGGCATGCCGATCCCCGATACCTGGGCTGGGTCAGAAATTGTCCCAGTCCTTAAAAAGGGTTCTCCACTACTCCCTGCTAACTATAGACCGATCAGTTTGATCGATGTCACACAAAAACTGTTTGCACGGGTACTTTTAGACCGTATCCAGGGGTGGATGCAAGATAATGATATTTTAAGCCCCTACCAAGCCGGATTCAGGAAGAACACTTCCACCATTGACCAAATATATAGATTCCAACTTATATTTTGGAAAACGGTGACAGTGGAGGGTGGCAGCCTCTACTTAATCTTCGTGGACCTGAAAACGGCTTTTGATCTGGTGCCCAGAGACAAACTTTGGGGGTACTAAGAGATCTGGGGATTCCTTCCTACCTTCTAAGCATGCTTATTAAGCTGCATGATGCTAATTACGCCCAAGTAAGATGTGGGAAAGGGGGAGAATTAACCCCATGACTCCCAGTTGACAGAGGAGTGAGGCAGGGCTGTGTGCTTGCACCAACCCTGTTCTGCCTCTTTGTCAACGCACTTATTGCCCAACTCACCGAGGTTAGGGACAACGATGCCCCAAAGTTAGCAAATTCTAAGGTTCCAGCACTGATGTTTGCGGATGACACCCTTTTGATGTCTAAGTCGCCGATGGGAATACAGAGGATACTGGACAGTTTTGTCATCTTTTGTAATAACAGGGGGCTGGAGATAAATACCTTGAAGACCAAGTTTATGGTCTTCAACCCAGCCAAGAAAACACGCCCTAATCCCCACTTAGATGGCACTGTCCTGGAAAGGGTTCCTGTATTTGACTACTTGGGTGTCACCCTTACTCAAAATATGGACTGGGGTTCACAAATTGCCAAAGCTAAGCTTAAGCTAGCACAGACTACTGGTGGGATTGCTAAATTACTGAGGGATTCCTCCTATAAACCTACAGAGCCTATCATTGAAATTTATAAGGCACAAGCTAGGGGTGCCACAATGTATGGGGCTGAACTCTGGGGACATTGTTCTTCCAGTTACCTAAGCAAAGTCAAGAACAGCTTTTTAAGACAGATTTTGGGTCTCCCTTCCAGCACCCCGTTAACCCCCCTGCGGCTAGATTTAGGTATAAGGCCGATTGGAGATGAGATTGCCCTAAGACCCCTAATTTTCTGGCGTAGGTTGTGGGTGACCCCGGAACTGGCAGAATATCAGACAGAAACCAAAGAGTTACTGGGTCTTCCTGGGGTAGAAAAATTGCTTGGTTCGCACACATAAGGGAAGAGTGCAGTAGGTTAGGCAAACCAACCTCTGGAGTAACCCAGAAGAAACATGTTCCGCAGTCTCACGTGCTGAACTGGTGAGAATTTATCGAACATATAAATTGGAAGTCATTCATGGGAATCCGGATCTAGGTGTTCTGACAGCTGAATTTCTTACTGTAAAAGATGAGTATAAATTAGAACCCTTTCTGGATGATATTCTACCTTTCCCAGCAAGAAAACTATATCTTCAGTTTAGATTTAGTACCCTTCCTCTGCAGGCCTTCACTTGCAAATGGTCTGGAACTACCCAACGTGGGTGCCCAGCCTGTAACCATCAGGAGGAGTCAGAGCTGCATGTTTTATTTTTCTGTCCAGGATATAAATCTGCAAGACAGTGTTGGCTTATACAGTTGTGCAGGAACATGGGGTTTGTGCACTGCCAGGAGGCACTTAGAATTCTGAAGTATGATACCTCCAAGCCCATTGTCTTTGCTGTTTCCCGCTTTTTAAATTCAATGTGGCGCAGGCGTTGGGCTTTCTTAGAAGAAGAAAGAAAAAAAAAGATAATGAAAACCACACCAGTTGCTAATGTATAGACTGTTTTTACTGTTCATACTAAGGAGAGAGAAAAATTTGTTTTAATCCTTTTATTGTTTCAGACTTTTACTCATGAAGATGATTATTTTTAACTGAGATACTATACGTGTAATTCCTTGTATGTATATTTTTATTTGCATTGATTTTATTGGATTCGCTGTGTACTGCTTGGTCTCTGCACTTGACCCGTTCTCTATTGGATCCACGTTGTGATTTTCTTTTCTCGCTAGTAATGCACTTGCACTTTTTTGAGCCTACTGGCTCTGCCTATAGGCCAGTGCAGCTAAATTTTTTGCACGCAAAGATGTTGCACAATGATTTTTATATGTTTGTGGGATGTGTTTTTAATCTTATATTGTCATGATTTTGATTCTACTCTATACATACTTTTATGGTCTTAACGACCGAAATAAAGGTTTTTGAACTGGAACTGGAACATATCTCACCAAATCCGTTTTTGCTGTTCCTGTGTTTGAAATTAATTGCAGTATTCTCAGATCGAGGCATCCGCCATGGATTTAAATGATTTCCCAGGAGGCTTCTCTTTCATAGTTTTCATCTCAATCCATGTGGCCTTTAATGTAGTCTTTTCTTTCTATTTTTGTGATTTCACCATGATTAAAGAATGCGAAGCAACATTTTCCACCCATCCACGCTGTTAATCCAGATAGGAGCCCTGAGAGATAAAATAGGCAGTTTGAACCCCGAAGGGCCCAGGAACATTAGGCAGTGCTGAAGTTGTTCAAGCTGGAAAGCTTTTTCTAGCAGTGCGGTCTTTACTAAATATACACAATTCCGCTTAACGGAGTTGTCATTTGCATTATTATTATTATTATTTATAGTTTATAGGGGAAGTTGTGCCTTTTAAAAATGATGGTTTCTGAATTATCACTGTACTTCTGGAGAGGATAAAACCTGTTTTCGATAGTTGAGCCCACTTTGTGGCAGTTTTACTAACATTTTGCGCAGCACAGCAACCAAAGGTGCTGCGCTGTGTGGCAATCGGGAGAGGGCATCCGGTCTAACAATATTAGTAGATATCGCTTTTGCATCAAAAAAACATATGTGCTTGTGCTGGAATGCCCAAGTATCATGCTTGTAACACCTTACTTTGAGGCAACGTGGCGCAAAGCGCTATTTGTGACTAGAAAGAGGCACAATTCATGCTGCAAAGTAAAAAAACAACTTTCAAGACGATGTGCCGCTTTGCGTGACTATGCAGAGAAATCTGTCCCATTGTGTTCTTTTATTTCAAGCTGTGAATTCAGGCACGCGTGTTCCAGGTTTGCCAACTTTATAAATGTTTTCGCTGCGTGAGAGACGAGGTCAGCTTCAGAGGGGCTGAGGCTTTCAGGCCGTCACAACTAGGGGTGGGCAGAATTCCATGGAGTTACATAAAATCTTTGCTTGATTCTGCGGAGTTCCACGAGCGCGGAGTTTGATACGTCATAATGCTCGTGCTGATTTTTACCACTGGGAGTTTGTCCCACACCGTAAAATCAGTGCTAACTGCACCATGCGGCGTGCCAGAGGGCACTGCTTCTACTCGAGCGGCAGCTTTCTCAATACGAGCGGTAGTGACCTGCCGTGACCACCCGCATTGAGAAATCTCACCGAGAGACGGTCTAGGGCTCGATTTTCTTGCTCTCACTCGCCAACTTAACGTTGGTGAGCCATGCAAAAGAAAAAACTCTGCCGTGCGGCAGTTGGTGAAGTTTTTCCAGAACTCCACGCTCCAAGCAGAGCGCGGATTGGGCACAACTCAGCGAACTCTGCCGGAGGAGGGGAGTTTACCGTCCATCCTTAGTCAGAACCAGATCAGCACCCAGCTCAGAATTTCGTGGCAGCTTTTCACTGGTGACCAATATCATGTGTCGCATAGCAGCACAGTGTCAGTTGGCTGGTCTTTAGTTCTGTAAAGACCCTGCGTCACTCTTCGGTCACCACATTCAGAGAGATTCTCAATTGGCAAAGTGCTGTCTGCCCTAAGTCATAACATAATGCAAAAATTCAAATCGTAAACTCAAGGATGACAAGTATTTAAAGAGAGGGTGTTTTTGATCAGACTTTTTCACGTCAGCTTCCACTGACCCTTCTCAGTTTATTTGCTGTTTGGTGAGCTCAGTGCCATTGCAATCATTCTATTTAGATCTTTTGAGTTATATATTAGGTGTAACTGTGTCATTTGTCCATATCTCAACAAATAAATTGTGTATATGAACTGTTATATTTACAAGTTTTGCTTGAAGCATTTTGTAAGACTTTGAGCTTTCCATTTTTTTTTTTTTTTGCTATATCTATGTGATATTTATTTATTTTGCATTTTTACTAAGAGCTACTCTACTGGGAAGGTGTCACACTTTATTGCCTGCCATATTCATGTGGCATACGGTTATTTTTGTACTTCAAAACGTTGATCCAACATTTTTCTTCTTTCTAAGTATTGATGTTTGCTTTTGCTTAGTTAACTTATTAGTATATTAATGTAAAAAACTTTTTTGTGTATTAATCATGTTAATATGTCTTGTTTTTTCTGTTGTTTCCACAGTCGTCAATGAAAACAAAGGAAAGCATGCTCTGCGTAGCTACGACTGGAATTTTTTGCCAAAAACTGCCATCTTTGCGATAGAGGAAGAACAGGAGAGCCAGCAATCATATGCAAATCCAAACCAAAAAATTTTAGAAATGGATAGTCCAACTTGTCAACAAGATCACCGGCATTTGTACATGGACAACACCTATGGTACAGGGGGACTTGACCGTATACTGGCAAGACGAGATGGTCCGTTGGATGTCGAACTGCGAGGTGTAAATCAGCAGCCTTCGCTCTTGATTTCAGGAGAGGAAAAAAACAAAATTGCCCAGGATTCTCCACGGAGTGCAAAAGTCTCTTTCATCTTTGGAGATCACAATGTGGATGCAATGAGCCCACCAACATTTGGATATGAAAGGCTAATGGACGAAAGCCCTGACATGTTAGACAAGCAATCAGTCATGTATTTAACCAATAACAGTGATATGAAGGATCTCGACATGTCAGGAGATGCAGAGAGCATCCAGTTTGCTGAAAGCACAGTGTACGCAAACATTAATGATGGCAAAATGTTTGGGAGCACGGAAGGGATTGAGGAGCCATTGCTGCATGACATATGTTATTCAGAAACCACCGATGATGTTGAGGAGGAAGATGAAGTGAGCTGCGAGGAAGACATCATGCTTGGAGAAATGAACCGAACAGCCATTCTCAGCATGTCCGGCTCAGTTGATGACATCATAGACTTGACTTCACTTCCGCCTCCCGAAGGGAATGAGAATGAAGATGACTTATTGCTGCATTCCTTGAACATGGCGATTGCAGCTCCTCCACCCGGCTTCAGAGACAGTTCGGATGAGGAAGACTCTCAGAACCAGCATCCTCAGTACAAAGAAGATACGGAGCCAGCTAGCCATCTACCAAGTGATATTCCTGTGTCAATCATAGATGCCATTCCAACAAACTCCGAGGGGAAGTGTCAGAAGGGACTGGATGATGCAGTGGTCTCCACACTTCAGGCTCTTGAAGCTCTGGCCGCGTCTGAGGATCACCAAACGGATGACAGCTCAGGTTCTTTCTCCATAGTTACCTTTATTGATTGACAATTTTGCCATCCCATTCCCATGAATTATTTATCCCTGGACACATTCCATTGCCTTGTTTTTACCATCATTCATAAACCCATTCCCATATCATATGATGGAACAACTATATTTTGATATTTTGTAGTTCATCCTTTGGGAACAAATGTGCAATGAATGCACACTGTTCTAGAATCATTTTTTGTTTATTGATTCCATTGTTTTAAATGTATTAAAGTGCCTCAGATGCATTCATTAATGACCTGTTATTTTTTGTGGCATACAGGTGTAGCAATCTTGCGAGCATATAGCCCCGAGTCGTCTTCAGATTCTGGCAATGAAACAAACTCTTCTGAAATGACAGAGAGCTCTGAATTAGCTGCAGCCCAGAGACAGTCTGAAAGTTCCACACACATGTTTTTAGCCACCTGTGAAGGGTATCAACCCCTGTTAGATGACAAGACAGAGTTTGCCATTTCTAAGTTTCAACCTGGAGGGCCACCCATGAAATCAACGCAGTCTGCACCAAGTCGGCAAGCTGTGGAGCCTCAATCGAAAGTTGTGCCTTCAAACCAGATTCTTCATTCGGATAATATGGAGATGGAGCCAGAGACAATGGAAACAAAATCTGTCACAGAGTACTTCAGCAAACTGCACATGGGATCTTTGGTGTACTCTAAAAGAAAAGGCAAAGCACCGGATGGGGAAATGAAAACAGCCTTTGATGTTAATGTTGCTATCAAAAGTAAAGCAGAAGCTGGAGAAGATTCCAAATCTAACTGTGGTACACTCTCTTTAAGAGACAGTCAGCGCAGGAGCACCTTTAGCTTAGAGAGAACTGCCTTTCGCAAGGAAAGCCAAAGATGGCATGCTGCTAATGATTGTGGGGCCATAGAGAGATCAGGACCAGAGACAATGAATGGGAAGGCGTTTCCAAGAGAACCTGGTCTTGGGAGCTCAGAGACTGAGAGTGGGCAGGACCTGGACCCTGAAGGTCACGATAAGAGTGCTTCAGGTATCGGCCAAGAGGAAAGTTTTCTAACAGACACAACCTACATGTCTTCAGCCAAAGACCTACATGATTCTCAAGATGTGGGACTGTTTTCTGTTTCCGAACATCCCTTGAAATTTGCAGAAACTGAGCAAGGCATGGCTAGATTTTGTGATTACCACTTGACCAAGCGGATGTCGTCACTCCAAAGCGAAGGTCACTTTTCAATGCAGAGCTCTCAGTGCTCTTCAGTGGATGCTGGATGCAGCACTGGCAGCAGCACCTGTGCAACCCCAGTTGATTCTCCCATTTGTACATCCGATGCTAAGCACATTCTCTCCGATTCATCAGCGAAAGGCTTTAATTGCATCCCTATAGACGAAAGAGCAGCAATTCTTCCAAGCCATGGTCCGACGTACAAGGAAGTACATCAGCAAGCGGAAGGAACCTGCCACAGTATGACTGTGCCTGGTATGCATGCGCCATCCAACGCTGAACCATTGTTTGGTACACTAAGAGACGGCTGCCACAGAGTCTCCAAAATGAAAGAAACTACAGGTACGGAAATAGAGAATCAATTTGAAAGACAAACAAATATTGTGTATGAAAGAGCAGAACCAAGTAAAACTCTATCAGCAACTACTGTAGTGGGGGTGTCAGTAATCCTTATTAGGAACATTTTATCTCCAATTGTAAAGTGGCAATGGGCAATTACAGAATCACATCATAAAATCTCAAAATAGGTCCGATTACTTTTCCTGTCTTTGTTGTGCACAATACTGTAGTGCAATTCTACCCATAAAATATCCATAAAAATGCACTTGAAATTTCCCACATTATCATATTACAATTAATCAGGGTATAGTGACACAAAAAATCCACAAAATATTTGGTACCCCCTATGCAGTACATTCTGCTTACCAAGATTTGTTTCAAAATTCAATTAAGCATAATCCCACACACCTGTTCGAGGCTTTTTTGGAAGCCCTTTATACAGCGATATATGAACCTTATCGAATGTATTTAATTATTTGGAGTCGTGTATGGTCCGAAAAAATATCTCCTCAGAGCTACTTCAGAGATGTTCGTTCTGCAAACAAATATACACGTAGCTTAGTGAGATGGAAGAAGGACTGAGTGCAGTTTATAAACTGCCTGCCTCAGGCTCCTATAGCTTTTCAGGTCGAATGTATCATCCACCTTGTGGCCCTTGTTAAGACTTATGTTCAGGCTGCCCAGTGCATAAGGTCGGATCCTGAGTGGTGGCGGGGGAGGAGTACTGTGGGAAGGGGGCGACCTACGGAGGCCAACAAGAGTACCTCTTAGGGAGGGAGACTTCAATTCCTGAGGCCAGAGTGATAGTGAACTTGGAAACATATTTATGCCAGAGTCCTGACTCTTTCTAGCAGACTGGAAGCTGTTGAGTAGTGGTCTGCTGAGAAATAACATAAATAGAAAAAACTATTTATCTTGGCAGGTGATTTTAGAAATCAAATAGAGCAATCATTGAATAAGTTACATATCATGACTTGCAGGTTAGATAATATGATATAGGTGACGCAGCATTCATCATGCATAGTTCACTTCCGATAGAAGCGACATAATTTAATTTAAAGTGGAATGGGTACAGTTCTATCCGCACACTTATAACAGATCACAGAAATCAGAAGCACATATCTGTGGAGGACAGTGCTTACTGATTTGCTAACTACCTTTCTGCCTAAAGTATTTGACTGTTCAGGTAGAAGAAAGTGCGTTCGCCTGAGTGGCAGGAATCTGACCTTTTTAGTTGTAGTTCCTCCCAAAAATTAATTTAGATTTAACCGTTTTAGATAAAACTACGTACAATTCCAAAATGGTGTATACAAGTGCAACCACCGTGGAAAACATAAAATATACATGTCATTCCATTTTTAGATGTTAAGGGGCCGATTCCGATCTCGGCCGGAAGGGCTCTGAATCGGATTCGGCTTAACCGGATCCGATTCAAAGCCCTATTTCCCGACCGATTCGTACGCGCGTCCGGGCGAGCGAGTACAATGCGAATTCGCCGACCGACTCGTCCGGGCGTCCCGACCGCTCCGACCGACTCGTTCCCGGGTCGAATCGCACCGACCGACTCGCTCGGACTCGACTCGCACCGCGCAATGGAGACGATCCCCGGCCGGGTAAGTACGATGCGCGCCGCGAGCAGTCCGACCGAGGCGCGCACTCCGGCTCGAAAGAGCAGTCGGAGCCGTACTTTGGGGGTCCGTGTCGGACCCCCCTGTACGCGTAGCCGCGCGAGTCGCACACAGGGGGGACCCATGGGTCCCCCCTACCTGTGCGTGTACGGCGCGAGTCGCTTCGCCGCGTACACGCTGTAGGGGGCGCCCTTGTCCGCCTCGCACCCATTGAGTCAATGGGAGCCCGCGTACGCGATGTATGACAGGCTCCCATTGACTTCAATGGGAGTCCGACCGACTCGAGTCCGATGGCATACGTGCGCATCGTACTCGTTCGGTCGGGCTGCACAGGTCCGATTCGGTCGGAAATCTCTCCGGGTCCGGCTCGGTCAGAGAGATTTCCGGCCCGAATCGGAATCGGCCCCTAAGTGTCACCTTGACCTCCAGGCCCTAGGTTTTCAATGACTGCCAGGATCCACATAAAGGAAGTTGAATCACATGGAGAGAAATTTAAATTTCTCTCCAGGGCTTTTTTTAAAGTAGCAAAGTGCTTTGCAGGGGCTTCTGCAGACAAGCACTGGGGAATTTTTCTATATTTACACACTCAGTTAAAATGGTATACCCCCATGGAGGGAACAACAGGCCAGACTTGTTTTCAGGTCACACACAAATTACTGGTGTTGCTGTGCTAGAGAAAGAAGGTGGCGTATTTACACAGAGAAGCATCAGGGCTGGGGAAAAATACATGCCTCAGACCTCCGTGTAGTAAGAAACCAAGCTTTAGAAAAGCAAACCAGTTTGGGGATTTACATGAGGCTGATTTTATCTCTACACTCTCACTTCCTCACCTTTTATCTCAGAGCCTGTAAGAAACTTTTGGGTGATCACTCCACGATAAACCTGGCGAGACCATCTAAATTGGCATGGTGACTGACTCCGCGATGTGTTTTAAGTCTTTTAGAGAGATTGGCCAACTAAAAAACTTTTGATTGTTTGCATTCATTCAAGGACCGGGTTAGATTTCGAAATTTAAATTATGTCGTCGTAATTCGCACAGTATCAACAATTTTGTATTTACCTTGTTACATGAAATACCAACAACTTGTGTTGTGGTATTTTGTTTTTACAGTTAAATGAGTCTTTGTATTAAAATTGTTCACACTAAAATAAAGCGCTAAATACCGGATTTGCATTTGATGCAAATACGTGTAATTTCACATAACTTTCATGAAATTTTGTTTAATTACGCAGAAGCAAATTACGCAAAATTCACACTCACCTATCAGTGACAAATTATGTTGCAACTTGGAGGTTTGTTTCAGAAAAACAAAAAACTTTGCAATAAACATGATGGCTGCTCAGCAAAGCTGCAGCACCTTCAGAGGAGCCAGGGCTGAAAGCACAGAGAACTATGGTGACTGGTCTTCCACAATGGCAGCAGAGTTTCTTGGTGAACTGATAGACCTGCCGCCAGACTTTCAATAAGGCCCATAATTTTCCTCTGATAGAATCAGGCCATGCTGTAAAATGTTTGCAATATTTTTTTCATAGAGAATTTCTATACAGACTGACAACTTTATCCAGAATGTATCTGTTCAAGTCAAACTTTTGCAGACCTTTCCTAACCAAAGTAACCTTGCATAAGAAAAGTCAAAATACAAAAACTCCTCCAAGTTTATTCGAATGAAAATGCTACCATAAAATTAAATTGCAATTCCCAACAATTTCAATCAGAATTAGTATTCATCATGTCCCCGTGCTGGAAAAATAAATACCAAAAAGGCACAAAAACAAATCAGCAATAAAGAAAAAGCACACATTAATGAATTCATCTCTCATGTATCCTACACAACAGAACACAACAAATGAATTACAAAGGGCACTATCTGATTTCTGCAAAATATAGTTTATGTAGAACAATTTTTAGCATCAAATAAGGATATATTTGATAATTTAAGAGAGTGGTGAAAGATTGGATGAGCTGCTAAATTTTCAAAGGAATAGTCAAGAGAGGTGAAACCAAAGATCTCCTTCAGGACCTTTTGATTCACCTTTAGGTAGGGTGAGCTGAGCTAAAAATATATTATTATGGTGGTGGCTGGGGAGCAAAACTGAAAAATCACAAAGCAAAATAAATATTTAAAGGAGTAAAGAATATAAGGTCCAAACCAATTTGATAATAAATAAAAAAAAAAATAGCTACATCCAAGAAACATTATGAGAAGCAATGGTATGAGAAAACAGGAAAATATAGCTTTAACCCTTTTTAATTCAAGTTAATAGAAGCAACCATTATCACTGAAGTGTATGGAAAGTAGTGTTATAATGTAGGAAAAATACTAGACAGAAGATGTCTGATACTCTAGGCCATTTTAGCTGGGTAGCACTTGAGAGACTACCCCACTGAAGAAGGTTAATTTTGGGCTTTGACATTTTAATAAAGCCCAAGTGATAATCATCTCAAGGACGTGACTAATGAAAGCCTTGCAAGGTTGAAGAGTCAGTCCCAGAGTTAATGATGGTTTGTTTGTGTGAAGTTGACAATTGTCTAAACAGGGAAAAGCACTTGAAAAGGCTGAAGTCTTTGCATTTTGTCTGGACTGATTTCAGACATTTGTCTGGTTTTCAGCTGAGTTTTTCAAAACATTTTAAAACCCTTAGTCAGTAGGACTGTGTAGTGATATTGTGTGATCTTTGGATATCAAGAAAAATTAGCAGTCAGCAAATTGCTGTCATTTAATGTCATACTTAACCATGACTGTTCAGGTTAGTGCCATTTGCCTGAATCCCAGAACCAAATTGGGTATGTAACAATGTCTCTCTTATTTCTCCTTTATGCTACTTGGACACAAGCTCTTAGCAAACAGTTTACTGATTTGTCAGACCCTGTTCATTAGGCATGGGGAAAGTAAGGACTACTAGGCATCAATCAATCAGATGGATTTGTAGAGTGAGGCTAATCCACCGTGAGGGTTTCCAGATGCTAGGACCCTGCTGCGATTAGTCAAAGAGCCAGGTCTTGAGTCCCTTTCTGAATTTCCATGAGGGAGGGTGCTGTGTGGAGGTTGGAGGGGAAGGTCATTCCAGGATTTGGCAGGTAGGTAGGAGAAGGAGGGCCCTCCACTGTGGCTCCGACAGATGCGTGGAATGTGAGTGAGGGAGGCGGGGCACAGGTGTCTGAGGCTTGGTGGTAATTCAGGCGGTGGTTGATGCATGCTGGTCCTTGGTCTTGGAGAGCCTTGTAGGCATGTATCAGTATCATGAAGTGGCATTTTTTCTGGACGCGGAGCCAGTGGAGGTTCCTGAGGTGGGGGGTGATGTAGGTTAATTTGGGGAAGTTGAGGATGAGTCTGACAGCCGAGTTCGGTATCGTCTCAAGTCTCTTTAGGAGTTGGGTGGTGATTCCTGCATAGAGAGCGTTGTCATAACCGAGTCGGCTGGTGACTAGGACTTGGGTGACAGTTTTCCTGGTGTCGACGGAGAGCCATGCGAAGATCTTTCAGAGCATGCGAAGGTTATGGAAGCAAGCCGAGGCAACAGCGTTGATCTGGCGTTTCATGGTGAGTTTTCATGGTGAGTTTGCTAACCAGGATGGTGCCATGGTTGCATGTGTGGTCTGTCAGTGTGGGTGTGTGTCCGAGCTCAGAAGGCCACCAGGGGTCGTTCCATGGGGAGGTGTTGTTTCCAAAGATTAGCACTTTTGTCTTGTCCGTGTTGAGTTTCAGGCAGTTGGTCTTCATTCATTCAGTGATGCTCATCATGCGGTTGTGTAAGTTGGGCCTGGTGGTGGAGGGGTCTTCTGAGATCGAGAGGATAAGTTGGGTGTCATCTGCATAGGAAATTATGTTGAGGTCATGGGTTCTGATGATGTTGGCCAGGGGCATCATGTAGGTGTTGAACTGGTTGGGGCTAAGGGATGAACCTTGTGGGACGCTGCAGATGATGCTCTTGCATTCCGATGTGAAAGGTGGTATGCAGATTCTCTGGGTTCGTTCTGTGAGGAATAATGAAATCCATTTGAGGGCGTCTCCCTGGATCCCGATGATGCGAAGTCTCTTGATAATGGTGTAGTGGGATACGGTGTCGAACACTGCTGAGAAGTCGAGGAGGATCATGGCCACTGTGTCTCCCTGGTCGAGGAGGGTTCTGATGTCATCGGTGGCAGCTATCAGGACGGTCTCAGTGCTGTGGTTGGTGCAGAAGCTGGTCTAGGAGGTGTCCAGCAGGTGTTCGGTGAGTTGTCCGTTGATGGCCGTCTCAAGGACTTTGGCGGAGAAGGGGAGCAGGCGGGGTGGGGCGGTAATTCTTGAGATCTTTGGGGTCGGTCGAGGGTTTCTTGAGGAGGGGTCTGACCTCTGCGTGTTTCCATTGATCTGGGAAGGTGGCCATGATGATGGATGTGTTGAGAATGGAGGTGAGTTTGCCACTGATTTTCTTGCTTCTGAAGTTAAAGAAGTGGTGGGGGCAGGGGTCCGTGGGTGCTCCAGAGTGGATGGAGTTGGTGATGGCTGATGTGCTCTGTGTGGTGAGCTGTTCCCCCTCGGTGAGGGGAGGTTGTGGGTGGTGTCAGTAGGCTTGAGGAGGCTGGTAGGTCTGTTGGTTGGGGTTCAAAGTTACTGTAGATGGTGGAATTCTTGTTTTGGAAGTAGTTAGCCAGGGTGTCGTAGAAATCCTAGGAAGGGGGATCATGTTCTCAGTGGCTGACTGACAGGCGAACTCTCTGACAATGTTGAAGAGTTCCTTGTTGTGGTTGTAGCCGGCTTTGAGGCGGTCTGCCACAGGCACAATCTTTTGTTTCTTTTAGGCATTGATGGTATATGTTGAATGCTGATTTGAAGGTGGCTCGTTCTGTGGGATCTTTGCTGGTGCGCCATTGTCTCTCTAGATGTTTGCAGTTGTGTTTCAAGACCAAGAGTTTTGGTGTGTACCAGTTAGCTTGTTTGGTGGATCTACTGGTCTTGAAAGACTTGATGGGGGCAACTCATTTGGTGATCCAGGCGGAGAGGTTCTCGGCGGTCTGATTGAGGTTGGTCGCAGGGTCGGGATGGGTGGTGTTGAGGACATCCATCCATTTGGTCTCTGTCACCTTGTTCAATCTGAGGTGGGAGGAGCTTGATGTCCTGATGGTGGTGCAAGGTGCTCCTGCGATGGTAATGTGGGCAGGGTTGGTCCAGGTGAGTTTGGTGACATGACTGTACTTGACTCTGTCGCTGGCAGGGAAGACTGGGTACAGAGTTTGTCCTGCACTGTTTGGGGTCAGTGACCAATTGGTTGAGGCCAATATTGCTCATGCTTTCCAAGAGGTTGGTGGTGTTGAAGTCTTCGAGGTCGTCGGGGTGGAAGTTGAGGTTACAGAGGAAGATGTACTGTTTGGAGTTGATGGTGGTTGGGGCGATGAATTCAGGTATGGCACTGCAGAAGATGAGGCGTGGGCCAGTGGGTCTGTATGCGAGGGTTCCTCCGATGGTTGTTCTGCCATCTTTTTGGTGTTGGAAGTTGAGGTGCTCCATGATCAGTGTGGTGTGGTCTTCGGTGGAGATGCAGTGGATGGTTTCTCTCTGTATGATGACGCTGCCGCCTCCGTGTTTGTTGGTGTGGTCCCGGTGTATCATTTTGTATTCTTTGGGCGTTGTGGTGGTGATATCAGGGGTGGTGGAGGGGTTGAGTCAGGTCTCAGTAATGAGGTCAGCGTCGGGGGTGATGTTGGTGTCCCAGATTTCGGGGGCGTATTTGCAGAGTGATCGGCATTGGGTAGGAGGCAGTGGATTGGTTCCAAGGTGCTCGCGTTTGGTGAGATGGGTGTGATGAAAGGTTCAGAGAGGGTGGGCTATGCTGAGCTGCAGGTGAAGAGGTAGTGACAGCAGGTGAAAGGTCCGACTGTTGATCGAGGTGATGAGTCCGCAGTTGTTGTTGCAGCATCTTGGGTCCAGGGCTCGGAGTTCTGCGGAGGAATATCTGTGGATGTCCGGAGGGCCAGGGTTCCAGGCACGGATGGGCGCAGACGGGCTTGCCTTTGGCACACCCGCTGCACATGTCCGCTGCACATCTGAGCTGCAGCCTCCATTAAGTTGGTCCTGGGAGGGGCACTCGGAGGCGAGAGCGGCGGGAAAGCTGAAAAGCGAGCGGCGAGGCGCCGCTGTTCACAAATAGCAATAACAATAAAAAAAGGCGCAAAGACAAATTTAACAAAAAGCACATGTCACAATGGTGACAGGCAGGAGATAACTTAACAAAAAGGCTCAAAATAACCAATATTGATTGGCACAGGACTAACAGCACAAATAACAGCAAAAGGAAACAGAGGGCAAAAAAGAGAAGGGCAGTGAGAGCAACAGAGGCACAGTGCTAAGGCAGCGAGGTGGAGCTGGCACATGGACCTGCCGTCACCCATGGGGGTTAGGGTCATTCGCCTCTGATGTCCTGGGGTCCTTCTTACTATGGCTTTGCAAACTGGGCAAAGTACAAGTCATTCTGCAGTAGACTGTCAGTGGTAGCATTGCAAGTGGTCATAGGCTTTTCAGGGTTTGGATGCTCAAGTTTAGAGTTCAGCAATGTTACAATGAGTCAATAGAAAATGTCCAGCCCTTTGCTTATCATTATGGAAAGAAAAGCATTTTGCTACACACTGGAGCATAATACTACACACTACTCAAACAGGATGCAGTTTTGTGTCTCTGGGTGCTATTCAGGCAGAGCTGTACCTCTGCCCACTTTCTCCCTTCCTTCCCCTGATCCAGGGTCTCTCTGCGACTCCTCCTTCTATAGGGTACAAGGCTATTACAATGGACCTAAGGGTCTTGAAAATCTTAGAAAAAGTGACAAGCTCTTTCTTTCCAGCAGAAGTCTCTTCAGTTTCCCGCCTCATTCCCTTCATTTGGAAGACCACACACCCATTCTCCAGAAAGTGATGGCACCACTTCTGCAGAAAGGAAAGTTTAAGGTGGACCCAGAGCAGGAAACTGGGCAGGGACGCTACTCATTGTATTTCCTAGTTCTTAAAAAACTGAATGGAGGGCTTTGTCCAATCCTGGACCTCAGGGTCTTGAACTTTTACCTGCCTAAGCAAAATTTCAAGATGCACTCTTGGCTCACATGCTTTTGGCACTAGAATCATAAGACTGGATGTTATCCTTCGACTTGTAGGGCACACATTTCCACATACTGATCATGTAGTCACACAGGAGGTATGTGTGGTTCATAGTAGGCTCCACTCACTGCCAGTTCAGACTAACATCGATGTCCAGTTTCTTCATCAGTGTGATGGTGGTGGTTGCTGCACATCTGCACAGGTCAGGGACCTCATTGTTTACATATCTGGATGATTGGCTACTCAAGACAGCCTTCATGTAGATGTTTCAGACCACCTGAACACCACAGCATCTCTACTGTTTGAGATGCCATTCTCCATCAATCTACATAAATCAACAGGAGCCCTCCTAGCGCATCCTGTTCATTGGGGCAGCATTAGACACAACATACCTCTGTGCTTTCCCTCCTCCCCAGAGAACCCAAGGCATTTAGGACATGTGCAGCTTGATTTCCAGTCTTTAGGTTTCTCCGTCTGTTAGGTTGATGGCATCCTTTACTCTGCTGGTCACTCCTGCACATTGGCACATGAGGGCTCTTCAGCAGGGCCTCTGTCTGGTGTAGATCCAGCATGGGACAATTGGATGGATATCATCAAGATCCCCTAGAAAATGTGCTGGATCTCCTTTGGTGGGCTGGAGAGGAGAGTCTGACACAAGGGAAGTCATTTTGCCCACCACCAACCTTAGCTATAGTAGAAACAGATGCCTCCGTCCTAAAGTTGTGTGTGCATCAGAAGGAACTGGATGACCAGGGAGGAACTGGTACAAGAGAGAATAGGTCTTATGCTTCTTTGTCACAATTTCTACAATGAGAATTGTAGGCATAGCTTGGCCCATTTGTAGAGGAAATAAATAAACCTGTCTGTTCAACTTTCAAGCCTTCAACCTACAAACATTTAACTAAGTTGGCAAACGTCTCCTTTTGCTGTAGCTTGACATGTTCCAAATTGTCTAGGGTGATCCTTTTGGAAGAGGCCAGCCCTCTGCCTTTAGAAGAGGGTTTAGAGAGAATGATGGTCTCAGTCTTGTTAAAATTATATTGGGCCTTCTCCTCACCATTCTCATTTTAGAGGTGTACATATACTGAGAATTCCCTTGGGTCTGTTTGGTGTGTATCGCCTTCTCCCAAACTCTAAGGGTCTTCTCTTTTTTTAAGCTCAGAAGCATGACAGAGACAATCCCTTTTCATGGGTCGCTGAGTGCTGGGAACCTAAATCCTACCAAAGAGGCCAAATCCAGGTGCGGCCGGCACTGGTAAGAGCAGTGGGGCGGTGGGGCAGGGGCGGGGTGGGGGGGAAGTGACAGACGACGGGATAGGTAAAAAAAACACTTACCTTGCACTCGCCGCATCGCCAACTCGGCAATGCGGCAAGCGCAAGGTAAGTGGTTTTTTTCTTCTTTTTTAATTTTTTTTACCTATCCTGTCATCTGTCGACTCACCCCCGCCCCACCCCGTCTCACCGCTCTTACCTGTGCCGGCCACGCCTGGCCAAATCAACCTTGATCTTTGAGAGAAAAAACAATTAGTACCACTAACCACTGGTGAAAATATTTCTACATTACTAATACAAATAACTGAGAGTTATATCCTGTTTGTAATTTAACCAACAATTAAAAAAATTCCACTAATGCATGTTATGCCTATACTAGCACTACACTCTCACAAGAGACACCCCAGAGATGTGAAATCAATTACTTCCTTTAGCTATCCTTGGCTCAGTCTTAGGTGGGGTGAACGGAACTCAATGTATAGGCCCTGAACATTGAAATTCAGACCAATACTCCTAACACGATTAGAACTAAGGGGCTGATTTTCGATATTCTGACAACACAAGTGTACCTTACTCTGTGGGAGCAGGACTGGGGAGACTTGGAGGGGTTTTAGTGGAAGATTGACTTGGTTTATGTGGCTGCCTTTCATGGACATGGCCCTGCCAAATATGGTGATAAACTTGCTTGCCTAATTTGTGCAGTCTATCTGAAACCTTTTTCAGTGGTGTTACCACTGCTCAACAGAGGGCCTGAAGGCAGTCAGTGCAAGCTCCATCTTCTATTACAGCTCCCTGTAATAGTTCAAGAAAAGGTAGAAGAGACTGGCATGATTCCCAGCATTTTATTATTCCCCTCTCTGAATCATATGCTTTGTCTACATAACTGTAAATGTATACAAGAGAACATGAATGCTTAATTATTCTCTCTGTTTTTCTACTACCCCTAGTGTAGCTTTCACAGAGCCGGTGAAGGGAAGACAAGGAGGCATGCCTTCAGCTTTTTCTATGCTTCATGAAGCTGATATCATCTCATCGCCCAGCGTTTGCACAGAATCACAGGTGCCAATTCAAAATCAAAACCCTTATGTCTGCCCCCAGATGAAGCAGATGTGTGCAACCGTTGCTAGTCTACAGCACACTGCCCTGACTGGGGGCAGTCTTCGGAGGCAAAAGAGCCGTAAAATGCTGAGACGCAGCAGCAGCAGTGTTGGCCCTGGTTCCACCGGATTCGACACTGACACGGAGAGAAAAAAGATGGCAATAAGTCTGAAATGTCTGGACGTCGCAGAGGCAGACTCCTCCACATTTGAAAAGAGAACTGAACTGCCACTGGGTAAAAAAATATCCAAGAGCTATTCTCAAGGTTCTATGAATTCTAGTTGTGAAAACAGCAAAGAAAGCACGAGATCTTCGCTTTGTAGCCCAGTGTCGAAGGAGTCTAAGCAGTTTCGTACATTGCCATTGCGAAAGCCGGATGCCAGTAACTGGAGGTGCCGCGGTCCCTTTAGTTATTGTTTTCTTAAAACAGCAAACAACTGTGATGACGACGAGGATGAGGAAGACAACAATGGTGAAATCAAGAAACTGTCATGCCTATATCTGCAAGAGGTGCCACTTGAATTGCCCATACCAGCCAGTCTGCCGTTATCCACTGACCAAGAAAGTATAGTCATGGAGTCTGACGAAGCTGCCATGCAAATCCCCCACTGTGAAAATGAACCTGGGGATATGGCTAAGAAAATGGAATCCAGTGTCAATAGAATGAACTTTGATTGGAGAATTTCAAGGATACACGTACTAAAGGAAACCACGTATGTGATGTCAGATGGATTCCTCGCAGCTCAAAAAGACGCTCATGAGCTACTTGGTCTAATAAGATCAAGTGTGGGTCAGCAGATTCACGTATGCCTGGAAACACATGACTTGAAACTTTCTCACTACAAGCAACTGTTGTCTACAGAATCAAGACAGTTGGGAAGTGCCTGCAGGAAAATGGCCATGGCTGAAAAAAGCCCACAGGAAATGTTCTTAGCTATGACTTCCAGTTTTCAGCTACTTTGTTGCTTGACAGAGGCCTGCATGCGTTTAGTTAAAGCAATGAGCTCTGAAAAGCAGCAACAGGAAATTGTTGCTAAGATAGACGAAGTTGTCATGAACTACATATGTTTGCTGAAAGCAGCGGAAACTGCATCAGGAAAGATTATGAGTGATCCCAGTGTTAAACTCTTGGCCCGCCAGTCAACTAACATGGTTGCAATTGTAAACACTCTGCCACGGTCACTAAAGACGGCCCTTAAAAAGTGAACTAGGAAATTAACTATATTATCTACCTTTGCAAAGCCATACTTTATCCTTTTAATGACGCCAGTACATCAACTAACTGCAACAACCACTTCCATTCTCCCTTTTTCTCGCACATCTTCCCCAGTGCCTTTTCTTCTCTCCTCTCTCCTCACTCCTTTTCTCTCCTTCTGATTTTTTCTGCCTCTACCTCTTTCTTGTCTGCATCTTTTTTTCTGCTGCTGCTTCCTGTATATTTTATTGTATATATGAATATGAAATTTGCAAAAGAAACAACAACCTTTCTGTTGCTGGCCACTAATATTAGTTCTAACCAGGTATACTCTATTCTAATGTGGCAAAATGCAACAGGAGAGAGGCTGGTGTTATTTTTCATATAGTCTAGGCAACAGGCAAATTATAAGTTTTCCAGACTGTACAGAGCTTTACTGCTCTTCTCTTCTTTTCCTCTTTGCTCATGTTTAGATATATTAAATGAACTTATAGTGTATATAAATACAGTATTTAATATTTTAAATTATAATTTTTAAGCACTGGTAATAGCAAAATAAATTCACTGTAAAATTGGAGCGGCTAAAATGGCATATTAGAAATATATATATATATATATATATATATATAAAATAAATTGACTCTTTTATTAAATCTACTTGCCTGCCACGTTTTCTTTTTTAAAACATGTATGTTGATCCTCTGCAGTAAAAAAAATGGATTTCATGCAAGTTAAAATTATTTAATATAAATGTTTTTTAGCGTTACAATGCCTAATATTTGATTTGCTGTTATGAACGTTTTTAAGAAATTCTTTTGTGGTTTCAGAGGAATCTTCATATTGGGTATTTCACCTTTGTGCCTGAAACTCCCAGGAAAAATGAAATGCAATCATTCTTCTACTCAAAAGTCTTACTAAAAGCTTTGTGCATATACAAACTATAGTGTTTATATTGCAGGAAATGTTTTACATCAAATATTAGCGATGTCCATTTTATGTGCCGCACCAAATAATACAACTATTAAGAACAATGACAAAAGGCTCCACAAAATTAAATTTGGAAAACTTTAGTTGAGCTATTCAAAAGATTATTAGTGAAGGGACTGATCGCCAGATGTGCAAACACCAGGGAGGCCACCCATCAAAGCCTCCAACGATGATAAGAAAAGGAAAACTGAACTTTACCCAATAACACCAGAAGCAGATGAGGCAGTATCAGAATCAGCCAAACGACAGCTCCTCTTCGTACTGATGCAGATGCACGAAACCATCCTGTGAAAATGGAAGAGGGAAGCATAAAACCATGGGACTTCATGGGCTAGTGCCCCAGAGCAAGAGACTCAAGGCACCAGAAAGAAAGAAGACAGTTTAGGCAACAAAAGTTAGCATTAAAGACATGAACTGCGGTCAAATCACCGCTGATAACAAAACACACACACTGAATCACAAACTTATTTGCCGATGCTTCATCCATGAGTTTGACCTCAATGCTGAACGCTAGAGAAACCTGGAAGTTCCCAGCACAGTAATCTAATATGGCTGAGAGAGGTAGACCAGAGCCTCTCCAGTGTGTAAATTGAATTAATGTAATCCGATTTTCTTGGACTTAGAGTTTGATTTTCAGATAGCCCCGCTCTGAAACAGTGAGAAGAGTTTGCCTCTTTCTGCTTCTGAGCTGTGTAAAATAATGCTCTACATCGGAGAAATATCGGGATAAATCAATGGGGGATATTCTCAAGAACGTGCGATAAACATCGCCAAAATAGGCTAACGCAATATTTCATATCGCCGTCTATCGCGGGAAAATAACTCCATGTCAACGTCGTATTCTCAACACGGCGGTAAAATGCGATAGTTTCCCGATAACGCCTCAAATGTTCGCGATACAAACACCGCGATGGCGATAAAAAAGGAAACCGAACGTGAAAAAAGTTGCGATGGGCCCAACTGCGCTAAAAAATTCTGCGATAAGCAGCGCCAGGCCTGCAAGTCACACAAGTCAGGAGGGAAAAACCACTTTAAAAGCGGCAAACAAAAACACAACCAAGACACAAACAACCGCGAAGCACCATGGAGGTAGCTGGAGCAAGTACAGAGGACAACCAGAACCCCACAAGCCCCACGGAGGACCATCCTGGGACCATCATTGGGGAGACGGTGGCAGGATTTGGGGGACCGGACACTGCACAACATGACCTGGCCCAACAGCAACAGGGTGAGTAACGACCAGGGACTGGCGGGACGGGGGGACATGGGCACAGTGGCACACATGCACAATTAAGTATAGCACATCTGCGGACAAACCATGCCCAAGAGTCACAACTCCAAACAAGAGACCAATTTGCCCAAGTCCGCAACATCTCAGCACTGTATAAGCACAGAAGTGAAAGGCACACCGCCTGAAAGGGATAAGGGCCAGCCAAATCAGAGCTGAAGGGGCAACTCACCCACAATGCAGCACACACACATAAGAATCAGAGCACCTCAACATTGACAACAATGTGGTACAAACTGCAACATTCACACAACAGAACAGGACACAACTGCTGCCGCTTGTGTGTAGAAAATGGCCATTCGCATGTGGCATAGCAGGAAACTGTGAGATGATAATGTACAAGTACACCCTCACATCCCTGATGGTGCAGAAATGTCAACTGTCCCGCATCAAATTGGCATCTCCTCACAAACAGTCACAATGTACATTGTCATGCAGTCTGTATGTAAACTTGTACAATGCGTGAACATACATGTGAACACAATGTCAATCTGCATCTCCCCTTCACATTGCAGAGGGAGAATCAACACCTCCTGCAGAGCACACCCAACAACACAGCACTGATGATGAAGAGGACCACACCAACATCTACACCGACGCCCTCCAACAGCTCATGGACAGCTCTGCACCCCACCTCCAGCAGCAGGGCAGCCCAGCTGCATCGATGAGACCCCACCCCCTGCACAGACCACACAGCAGGAAGCACCCACCACCACAGCTGTCTCCCAGGACCCCCAGGACCAACACATGGCATTCCAACGCCGTGTGTACGGGTGCCAGGAGAAGATGGCTGACCAGCTGCGGGTGGGGTCCGAACTCATGTCAGCCAAACTAGATGCCATACGTGGGTGTCTAAGTCCCATCAGGGACGACTTACAGTCCCTAACGGACACCCACTGTTCGCTCCATGCTCTCCAACAATCCATGGCTGACATCGCTGGAGTCATGACTCTGAGCCAAGAACAACTGTCTAGTCAGAGTGGCTCCAGCAATGTCAGCTGGGAGTTGGGACACATAAGGAGAATGATGGAGAGCTTGGAGCGGATGCCGGCGGAAAGAATGTTTGCCACGGCTGCACACCAGTCAGATGTAGCTGTGATCCTCCATGCCCTGCAGATCCTCGTCATGGCATTGCCACCACAAGGCCTGGCGCGGATGAATGCTGCTGATACTACTCCATCCACATCTCCGCCCCCTGAAGTGTCAGTGCCACACACTGCAGCAGACATTCCACCTCCGGCCCCTGATGTGTCACTGCCACACAGTGATGCAGACAAAACACCACCACCCACATGTGAGGCACCGGACACATCAGAGGACGGAGATGATGATGAATCGGGCTTTGTGGTAAGAATGAAGTGGTAGCATTCATCTCTGCCATATGGCCTGTTTCAGCTTGGTTCTGCCCTCTGCATCATGCCCTGGAATAACACCTTCCACTGTCCCCCGATACACTCTGCGACACTCACCTTGGACCTCGACATGGACTGCCATATTTGTTTTGGTTACCAATGACACAGCAAGCACACTGCGGACTGAAGTCTTCCACTCCCGATGAACTTGTCAATCCCTAAAGGACTCCGGCTGGCCCTCCCCGGGACAACATTGCAAAGTGGGGTTTGCATGGCCCTGTACTGGTCCAGCTTCAACACTCCACTGAATGTGAATAAAACATTCTAATTCACATAGATGTGTCATGGCTATACTCAATCAAGTATGAAAGTATGGATGAATGTAGGGACAGTGATTCCACAAAAAGGTACTCCCTGGGTAATGCTATCAGTGCGCATGTATGGCCGTGACCCAGATAGGCAGTGAGACACACATTGTCATTCAAACCAACACTCATCACAGTTGAATACAGGTGAAGGTGCGTAGACTTTATTAGCATATGCGTTTCAGTACGGGCAAGATTGGTGCCACAACATGCAGACCAATGCGGCAGTATGTCAGAATGAGGAACATTGCCAAGCGCCGCTGACCACTCCGGAGGAGTGCCTCACCTTTCACAGGTGTGTGTTGTTCGGCGTTGTTGTCCGCTCATGTATTTGGAGTCCAGGCGAATGCAGCCATGTCCACTGTTGTCGTGGGATATGTGACCAGATCTCCAAGATGCAACAAGGTGTTGGGACATGTGCAATGGGTTCCAATCTGTTGTGGCTGCAGGTACGTAGTTACTCGTCCATAAAAGCGATTGCAGCTTCGTAGGCTATCATTTCCAACATGAGCTTGTTGTCGACTTCATCAAACAGGACGGCGAGGCCATCCATTAGCAGGTCCGGACAGATGTGCTGCGTCCACCCCCTTTCACCAATTAGCACTACAGCCCAATAGGGGAGCGGTTCAATGTGGTCACTGCACACGAGGAGTTGTGCAATCTCCCAGGTCCAGCTACCAGCATGTATGCCAAGTATCAAGGCATCCCATAAACGTGTATCACGGTGACACTCATGGTCGTGGGCCAACAGGGGGCGCACACACATGTCAAAATCCAGTTCAGCTACCGTCCTGTTGGATAGGCAGACATCCATGGACCACTCGAATATGCACGATCGACAATGCAACACAGGCTGAACGCAGGTGACGTTGGCAAGGCGGAAGCTTAGCCGGTAACTGATCCGCAGCACTGCCAATGGCAGTACCCCCAGTAAATGCAGCATACATGCACGGTACAGTTCCACGTGACAGGGGTTGTGCATGTGTCTGGGATGTTCTGCCATTGTGTTAGTGGCTCTGGTTGAAGCGGCACTGTTCTGACCTGCGCCAGTTCTGTGGATGAAATGCCACAGCTCGGATCAATGAGTTGTTTTAGTGTGCAACGGTTGTACGCCTGGGATGGTGTGGGAGTAAGTGTGAAGGCCATTCCATGCAAGATAACTTCGAGCAAGGACTTCTGTGTGTGGGGTGTGTATGCGTTGGTCTTTCGTCGGGCTGTGCGTAGTGTGGGAGTCGACATCAGCTGCTATAGTATCTGTCCGGGGGTGCCGGGCACATGCAATTCCGAAGTCGGAGGTGCAGATGTGCTTCCGCCTGATAGTTCAGACAAAGGAGCTTTCATCCCTTATGTTAGTCTCTCATCTGCTTGCATTCAGGAAATGTGAAGTGGCTTGTTGGGGGTGGGGTGGGATGTGTGCGACTTTGGGATTCATGTTTGACATGTCTTGCATGTGGCAAATGTGCGGCATCACTGTGTGTTACGTTGCCTCACAGCTGCTCCTCCCTCCCCCGAGCCTATTTACTTGTGCGCGCAGCGCGGTTGCATCACTTGCACTCCTACGGCACACCATTGTCATGCCTGTCTGCGCATGTCCACAAGCCAGACAACCACACTGTGATGCTGTCCATTGAAGGTGGGCGGCCACGTGAGTGTAGACCTATGGTAAGGATAGGGCAGACACAGATGTAGAGTCCATGCATGGCTGAACTCGCGCTGCGAGTAGGTCTAGGCATTTGGCTCTTGCTGCGGCATTACAGATACACACAACACTTGGCATGTATGAGCCAAGACCCCGAGCGGTCTTGTGCTCCTTCATTTCTCCGTTCGTGCGAGCCCGCCCTCAGGGTGCATGCTACATTGCAACATTGTCGATTGCGGGCAGGGTGGCGCCGACACTACAACAGAGACACACGCATTAGTTACTTCCTTGTCCAGGCCAGAACCAAACCACGCCCAGAGCCCCTGGCAAATCCTTCACACCCCTACGCTGGCCTGGCGTACGCTGGCCCAGCCCACTCCGCTTTCGCTTACGGGGGGACGACAGAGCTACGTGTCCAAGGTCTTAGACACTGCCTGAGGTGACATGGATGCGTCCGCAGTCCACAGCACAAGGTAAGGTGGTAGGGCCCTGGCCCATCATGCATACATAATGATCACAAGGACACACTTAGATAGATAGGTCCATGTCTTGCAGTGCACTGAGGTAGGGGCACCAGAGATGAGCGTGCTCATGTGAAGTGATTGTTAATCATTGTGTCCCTTCGGGATATTCCCGCTGCAGCTGCAGTGGGGTGTGGTACACCTGGCTCATCTTCATCATCATCGTCACAGGTCTTCCCCACTGCCTGAGGCGACATTGTCGCGTCAGCTGTCCACAGCACAAAACTCAATCATAAAGGGTACATGTGTTGTGGTGCACTGAGTTGGTGGCACCTGAAGCGCTCAGCGGGTGCGCAGCCTGCGATGATGCATCGTCCGGGCGGGCCGCACTGATAGCAATGTCTGTTGCCTACTGGACTGCGCCATTAATAAATCAAGACTCAATTTGAATTGTGAGCCCTGCTAACTGCAGTGTAGGCCGGAGGCAGCGGTCAGAAAGGGCCCACAGCCACGTGGCGATGACTTGTGGTGCACTGAGTTGGTGGCACCTGAAGCGCTCAGCGGGTGTGCAGCCAGAGATGATGGCGTGTCCTCGCAGGTCAGGATTGGATTTGATTTGAGCGCCCTGCTGACCGCAGTGTAGGCCGGAGGCAGCAGTCAGAAAGTGCCCACAGTCACGTGGCGATGACTTGTGGTGCACTGAGATAGTGGCACCTGAAGCGCTCAGCAGGTGTGCAGCCTGTGATGATGCATCGTCCGGGCGTGCCGCACTGGAAGCAATGTCTGTTGCCTACTGGACTGCGCCATTAGTAAATCAAGACTCAATTTGAATTGTGAGCCCTGCTGACTGCAGTGTAGGCCGGAGGCAGCAGTCAGAAAGGGCCCACAGCCACGTGGCGATGACTTGTGGTGCACTGAGTTGGTGGCACCTGAAGCGCTCAGCGGGTGTGCAGCCAGAGATGATGGCGTGTCCTCGCAGGTCATTATTGGAGTTGATTTGAGCGTCCTGCTGACCGCAGTGTAGGCCGGAGGCAGCGGTCAGAAAGGGCCCACAGCCGCGTGGCGATGACTTGTGGTGCACTGAGTTGGTGGCACCTGAAGCGCTCAGCGGGTGTGCAGCCAGAGATGATGGCGTGTCCTCGCAGGTCAGGATTGGATTTGATTTGAGCGCCCTGCTGACCGCAGTGTAGGCCGGAGGCAGCAGTCAGAAAGGGCCCACAGCCACGTGGCGATGACTTGTGGTGCACTGAGTTGGTGGCACCTGAAGCGCTCAGCGGGTGTGCAGCCAGAGATGATGGCGTGTCCTCGCAGGTCAAGATTGGATTTGATTTGAGCGCCCTGTTGACCGCAGTGTAGGCCACAGACAGTAGTCAGCACACACATAACTCTGCGGTGCTGTGCCGCTGGGTGCGCTGGGGGCCTGTGTCGCGGACGCCAGCGATCGGCTGAGGAGGCTGGTGGTAATGGCTGCGGACTCGTGGCAGGGTGAGGGGCGCCTCCCTGGCAGACGCGTTGGCCATCCGGGAAGTGAACCACGCCCAGAGCCCCGGCCTATTTATTTGCACTCCTACGCTGGCCTGGCGTACGCCGGCCCAGCCCACTCCGCTTACGCTTACAGGGGGGGACGACACGGATACATGACCGGGTCTTCCCCCCTGCCTGAGGTAACATGGTTGCGTCCACTGTCCACAGCACTACAAACACCAGCAGTATGTGTCCACATGGACATGTCTGTGCTCTGCATACTGTAGTCTGTCCAGCACATCACCGCCACACTTGGCATTGTGTACATTCTTATTCATGGGTGACTTGCCTCCTTCACACATACTTGGTTCCCACCTCTCCCCACATTCTGCAATTGTGTGGCTGAGGGACCATGCCGTTTTGGGAAGGTCAGCTGTCTTGTTCTGCGCTGCCTCGGTGGTAGTCCGGGGGGGGGGGTCCTGGGGGTGGTGGCGGTGGCTGTTGTGGCTCTCTTGGGTCTCCGAGCTGCATGGTCAGCAGCTCCATGACATGTGTTGGTCTTCAGATGTGGCTCTGGGCTGGGCTCCCTTTCATGCTGCAGGTTGTCGTCCTGCTTTACACCTGTAAAAGGCAGGTGTTAAATCCCTGCTGCTAACGCGCCTTATCGCCTGTTTTTGGGTCGCATCGCGGATCTGGCTGGTCATTGAGAATATCGCGAAGTGGTGTTTTCGTGTGTTTTTGCATGGGAACGCCTACTTTGCATATCATTAGTGTTAGTTGTCGCTCTCATCCGTGGCGATGTTTTTTGCGGAGGATATCGCTGGGAAACTGGCGATATCGGCAGTTTGCACCAGCTTGAGAATAGGGCGATAAGTCTATCGCCACTTTTGCGGCGCTAAAGTGCCGATAAATCGGCGATGGCTCCTTGAGAATATGCCCCAATATATTCACTCTAGTCTACACTCTACAGGTGCACAAAAACAGGCGTTGGGCTCTGCGCTGAAGCAGCGCGGTTTATCATGATACGTCCTCTGCTGCCTTTTAGTGCTGTGACACCTCGGGGCATATTTGCAATAAAATGTCGAAGTGCGGAGCTGCGCGAAATTTGGCAGAGCCACGCTCAGACATTTTGAAAACGCAGGGATGCGCTGTATTCACAAGAATACAGCACACCCCTGTGTTTTCCTTAGCACTGGCTCAAAAAAAAGCTACCTAGCACCAGCGCAGGCACCCTGCCACCCTGTTGCAAGGGTGCCTGCGCTGCAGGGGCGATTGTTTATGTGTAGGAAGGGCTACCTTCCTGCACATGAACTATCAGCGATGGTGATTTGCTCTTTCTATGTGTGCTGCACAATGCAGCATATATGGAAAGAGCAAAAAACGAGGAGAAATTAATAGTTTCTCCTTGTATCACCATTCTAATGCCTGGTACTCCATGGCATTCGTTTTTGGCACTGCCTCAGCCTTGTAAATCTGGGGCAGCGTCAAAAAGCAATAGGTGTTGTGGTGGAACGCCCTCAGCAACACCCATTGCCTGCCCCTTTCCCACAGAGGACTGCGGTGGAAAGGGGCATATTTACAAGGTGGCGTTAAGCCACGCTAAGTGGCTTAGTGCCACCTTGTAAATATGGAAAATGGCGCTAGGCCACCGGAGCATCAAAAAAAGTGATGCTCCAGTGGAGATAGGGGCTTGTAGATATGTCCCCTCATTTGGAAAATACCATATGGTGAGGGATTTACTAGAAGCAATATTAACGCTTGGGTCCATACATACAAAAGCATTTTTGATGTCAGAAACGACACGATTCACAGATTCAGGTCGTGTCGGACAGCAAATATGTACAAAACACAAATTGTGATTTGGTAACATGTTACTGAATTGCAATTTGGGTTTAGTATTTTGGTTTTTGTAAGGGGTATGAATGATTTGCAACCGAATTACAGTCGCAAAACATTCATATTTTACTGACGCCGCAATTGTCGTAGTAACCATTCGCAAATTGGAAGGGGTCCCTATGGGACCCCTTCTCCTTTGTGAATGTTAAAACAAATATTTTGTAAGAGCAGGCAGTGATCCAAGGGACCACTGCCTACTCTTGAAAAATGAAACATAAACTTTTAATTTTATTTTTTGAAACACATCCTGTTTTCCTTGAAGGAAAAAAAAATACTTTATTAAAAGGCAATCACATACATAGTGGTCTGCTGAACCCAGCAGGCCACGATCCCTGTGATGGCTCCAATTCCTAATGGGTCACAAATTGCGACCTACTTCATTAATATTAATGAGGTAGGTCTATTTGCAACCACATCAGTAATCGCTATCTGAAGTTTGTATGTTAGGAATTGCAATTTCCTAATTGCGATTAGGTAAAAAATAAAATTAGGACATTGCAATTCCTATTTTTTTGTACATATGGCCCTTGATTCTTAGTTCTGTCCCTCAGAAGGGGAGATTATGGGGTAATAAAGTGTGTGTTACTCCATTCCAAGGTGAGAAACTAGCAATGGTGCGTTTTTCCGGTTCTGATTTTCGAACCAATGTGTTCTTTTCTCAGTGTGACTACCCTACAGGGCTCTTTGGAATAATAAGGTAACTCCTTTTCCTAAACAAGCAATGGCCATGCATTGTCAAAGGTGCTGCATGTTTTGCTAGATAAAACAGAAAAAAGGCATCTGTGGGCAATGGATGAAATGACGCATATATTTGAGATCATTTTCTTTTCAACATTGCTCTCGAACTCCAAGAGGCGCACATTTCACAGCATAAGGAAAGTCAGCACACGTCTTAGAACACAAGTAGAATGTGGTTCTGTGGTCTGGTACAGGCAAGGGATGGCATCACAAATACAAACTAAAACCAGTGGCTATGAGAGCCTTAAAGATCCTGAGAAATTCTGAGACTAACCAAATTTCTACAGCGTAATCAAAGCCTCTGATCATTTGAGCCACGGCAGTACTTTTCAAGAGTGGGTTAATATTACCAATGTTCTGTGATCTACTCCGCCATGTACCTTTTTCCCTCTCTCTTCTCAAGCGATTGCAGACTGATCTATCACACTCTCACACTGCATGCTCAGACTCTCATACTGGTTTGCAGGTAAAGAAGCTTTAAGATTTTCTAGGAGCTGAGTTGGGTTCCTATACATTAGCCGTCATTCTTTTGGGGAATCTTCACGTGAGGTTGGAAGTATACAGTTACTAGTCTGTGCCCCAAGGGATAAAAACACCCTAGGGGTCTGATTCACAAAGGTAACTTACTCTTTTGACTAATTTACACTTTTGCGTAAGAGTACTACTTATCCAGTATTGGATCTTTCATAGATTCACATGCTTGAATCATTCCCGCCGTCGAGGTGGGAGTATCACAGTAAAATTAAATATATATATATACAGCAGTAATAAACATATTATAATAGGCTATAATGGACTACACAGTCACTGCAGAAGCCCATCCTTGTCCTTTGGTAAAAAGAGCCAAAGTTGAAACACAGCCAATCAGGCTCCAGCACCCTCTAGAACACTCCACAGAGAGACAAGTCCCTCAGATTTTCTACCACATGTCGTGTGACAGGGAGTCTCCCTGAGCTCTGCTCAGTTTTTTCTACATCTGTTGGATTTGTGAGTACAGAATGTCTGATACTTCTAGAAAAGGATTATTCAAGCCTTGTGGGTCATGTGGGAAGAAGAGGCTACATTTTGAAGATCCCCACAAGGAGTGTATTGCCTTTACCCTGCTCATAAGGTCAAGGACTGTAGGATTTGCAGGACCTTTTCCTCTAAAACCCTTAAGAACAGGGAAGGTAGACTGCTTATTTGGCTGGAGAAGCTAAAAGCAAAAACATCTGTGGTGTCAGATGATGAAGGCAGTGGTAGTTCTCAGGTGTCAGTCCAGCTGACTAAGAAGAGGGACAGGTCTGAAGAATCTCCTGAGAGACTTAAAAAATCTTCAAAAAAGTCCCATCATGAGGCCTCTAAAAAAGGGAAGCTCCCATTCTCTTCTGAGGAGAAATCTGGGTAAACAGCTACCTCAAAAACACCCCAAAATGCTGCCTTCAAATGAGCGGTGACCGCAGCGTGGTTAGGTGCCGCAATAGCGACTAGTTGTACCATTATAGACACTGAAAAGAAAGCAAGGAAAATGGTAGCGCAACTCTGGGTCCAGAACTATTAAAACAAAACCTTTTAAAATTCAAGCTTGAAAAACCTGTAAAAGCCTAATATAGGAGGCTAACCCCTTGCACCACGGATGTCTCCGGAAACCGGTGAGAGGGTATTGTGGACAAGCACAAGCGCTTCTAAGTGGACTCGTGAATAAGTACCAGAACAAACGTTGGTGGCGCCATGTTGCAGGGATTCTGCACATACACAGAACTATGCGCAGGATTATGGGACCTTGATGTATAGGGACTGAGCCTTCCTACCAACTTAGTGCCCACGAGCCCAGGACTGACTACCTATAGTGTCTCATCCGCTATCCTACTCACTCAGCGAGAAGCAAATGATTAGACACCCCAGAACACAACACTCCCGGATCTCTCAGGAATCGCGGTAACAAGACACAACTTTTCGTTCGCACTCTTGTACCTGTCCACAATAAGATCTGACAGAGACACGAAAATAGTTTAAAATATTTATTTTAACTAACGTGCTCAAATATGCAGTAACATGCAGAAAAATGTGCAGTACAAATATAGTCGTACCAAAGGGGATGATGGACGGAGCGTTTGAGCTAATCAAACACTCACCCCCAGTCAACTGATCTGGGTTTAATCCATCATCATTCTTTAGCTCACTCCACCACCCCAGTTCAGACATGGCCATATGCAAATCAGTCTGACCCTGTGCCTCATGGGAACAGTCCAGCCCGAACTGCCAAGCCATGTCTTCCCTGGACCGGAAACAAGCATCCTGGGACCGGTTTCTGGCTATTCAGCCGTCATCAGCCAGGCTAGCTTGAATCCAGTGGCAAAGTGAGCAAGGGACCCACGTCTGGGCATACCCTGCCAACTTAGGGCGAACAAAGCGATACCAAAAGGGATGATGGACGGAGCGTTTGAGCTAATCAAACACTCACCCCCAGTCAACTGATCTGGGTTTAATCCATCATCATTCTTTAGCTCACTCCACCACCCCAGTTCAGACATGGCCATATGCAAATCAGTCTGACCCTGTGCCTCATGGGAACAGTCCAGCCCAAACTGCCAAGCCATGTCTTCCCTGGACCGGAAACAAGCATCCTGGGACCGGTTTCTGGCTATTCAGCCGTCATCAGCCAGGCTAGCTTGAATCCAGTGGCAAAGTGAGCAAGGAACCCACGTCTGGGCATACCCTGCCAACTTAGGGCGAACAAAGCGATACCAAAGGGGATGATGGACGGAGCGTTTGAGCTAATCAAACACTCACCCCCAGTCAAATGATCTGGGTTTAATCCATCATCATTCTTTAGCTCACTCCACCACCCCAGGTCAGACATGGCCATATGCAAATCAGTCTGACCCTGTGCCTCATGGGAACAGTCCAGCCCGAACTGCCAAGCCATGTCTTCCCTGGACCGGAAACAAGCTTGTTTCCAGTCCAGGGAGGACCTGGCTTGGCAGTTCGGGCTGGACTGTTCCCATGAGGCACAGGGTCAAGACTGATTTGCATATCGCTGGGTTCAAACTGGAATGGCATGGTGAGCAAAAAAACGATGGATTTAGGCCCAGATCTCTGTACTGGGGTGAATGTATGACATTGTTCTGCATTCTGTCCATCAACTGTTGTTTTTGCATTTGTCACCCCCGAGTGGGACGGGTATGCCCAGGCGTGGGTCCCGTGCTCGCCATGCCACTGGAATCAAGCTATCCTGGCTGAAGAGGGGTGAAACCCCGAAACCGGTCCTAGGATGCTTGTTTCCAGTCCAGGGAGGACCTGGCTTGGCAGTTCGGGCTGGACTGCTCCCATGAGGCACAGGGTCAAGACTGATTTGCATATGGCTGGGTTCAAACTGGAATGGCATGGTGAGCAAAAAAACGATGGATTTAGGCCCAGATCTCTGTACTGAGGTGAATGTATGACATTGTTCTGCATTCTGTCCATCAACTGTTGTTTTTGCATTTGTCACCCCGAGTGGGACGGGTATGCCCAGGCGTGGGTCCCGTGCTCGTCATGCCACTGGAATCAAGCTATCCTGGATGAAGAGGGGTGAAACCCCGAAACCGGTCCTAGGATGCTTGTTTCCAGTCCAGGGAGGACCTGGCTTGGCAGTTCGGGCTGGACTGTTCCCATGAGGCACAGGGTCAAGACTGATTTGCATATGGCTGGGTTCAAACTGGAATGGCATGGTGTGCAAAAAAACGATGGATTTAGGCCCAGATCTCTGTACTGGGGTGAATGTATGACATTGTTCTGCATTCTGTCCATCAACTGTTGTTTTTGTACAAATATAGTCAGCATAGCAGCTAAGCCATACATCATGAAGGGAGAAGTCATTATAAAAAAGACAATGGAGAAAAGACTATAGTGCCTAAACTCCCTCCCCTTGCTAAGAAGAAGTCTTATTATATATTGGAAGATCTCTGGGCTTTGTCTGCAGACCCCATACCTTAGACTATAGACGGTAGTTCTACATCATAGCTGCGTTTTCGCTCTTCTCCCTGGAAAAGTCACTCTCCAAGTGTGTGCTCCCTATGCATGCATCCCCATAATATCAAAGTACGAGTTTCCAGCAGCAGCTGCATTGGTATGTTTTGTCTAGGTGCTAGGTGTAGGAAAGTAGGATCTGCTTCTTATGGTTACCCCCACTTTTTGCTGATGTCTCACTGTTTTTGGACTAGTCTGACTGGGATCCTGCTATCCAGGACCCCAGTCTATCTGCTTTCTCCCTTAAATTGCTATGTATATACTTTAGGTACACTCCAGATTGGATACTGGGGTACCCTTGTAAGTCCCTAGTATATGGTACACCATGTACCCAGGGCATAGGTCCCCCAGAGGCCCCCCATGGGCTGAAGCATGTATTATGCCACCCATGAGAGGCCCTTCAAAATGACACAACAGGTCTGCTACAGCAGCCTGTGTAAGCTGGTGCTTGCACCACTTACTTAGATATAGAGTTCACTATATCTATCTAAATCACTATACTAAAACACCTATCAGTCACCCCTATGGCAGGCCTTATCAATCCTGAAGGCAGGGTGCTGGGTTTTACGTGAGAGGGTGCCTCTGCATGAGCAGAGCCCCTCTGCAGCCTTCGGAGACCATTCTCCGGGGTTGTCAGTGATGCAGCCAGACATATAGGTTAAGTAGCATTATAACCTTGCGGTAAATGCTAACTTTAAAACGGCTGCTTTGAAACATGTCGTGTTTGGTGTCAAACACCTTGGAATCATACCTCCACACCAGTAACTGGTGTGGGAGGTATGATTCCACCCTTCTACTGAAGGTACTGCTGAATCTAGAGCAGGCGGAGGAGAGGGTTGTCTTTGAACAGAACCTGCTGCAGTAGGAAAATGGGTATGGTAGTCCTGTAGCATAGGTGTCAAGTCCTGCACTAATGCCACAGGCATTTGAACCATAGGCTCTTGACGAGGAAGTAATACTTGAGGCCTTTCCATAGGTTGATAATGAGTGCCATAATACTCATCCTCATCTTCCTCTTCTTGGAAATTAATGTGAAGTTGAGAGGGTCTGCGAGCTGGACTGAACAGCCCATCGTCCTCAGATTCCTCCAAAAAATGGCTAGGAGGCAAAGGAGATACATATGAAGGGTTCTGGTAAAAACCTCTTGTCGGCGGGATCGTAGACAAGAATCTGGATGTCAATATTGGTGTTACTTGCAAAGAAGAAGGCCTTCTCCGTAGTGGCGTCGACGAGATAATCGCCGTCGATGGAAGGACCATCACCGACGATGTTGTAGTCGTCGATGCAGTGGTGGTCGTCGACGAGGGAGGCGTCGATGAGGGAGGCACCGTCGACGAAGAGAGTGTCGCCGACGGGAGAGACGTCGACGGAGAAGAGATTGTCATTGTTGGTGGCACCGTCGACGGTGGAGTAGCCGACGGCGAAGAAATTCTCCTCAACGATGGCACAGTCTTCGTCAATGGTTCCGTCGACGAAGTAAGCGCCGACGAGGTCGGAGGTGGTTTTGTTGTCGATGATGCTTTTTTCGATGACGAGGATGTCCTGACAGACTCTGACTGAGTCTTAGGCTGTTTGATGGAGTCCTGGTTGTGGGAGCAGATTTTATATTGTTGTGGAAGCGGACGCAGCTTTCCGCTTCGAGGTCTTTTACTCTCGGGTTACATTTCCAGCAGTTGATGGGAATGATCATTTCTTTCATGAATATGAACGTGCCGTGGTTCCACAAATTTATCATCCATATCGACTACTTGAAGTTCCGTTGTCAGCTTGGGAGCATACCATATGGTTTAATGGCGCCCTTCTTCACCCTGTTTCAGTGGTCTGTTTAGGCCCCTTATTGGTCGACGGGGCCACATGGCCCGTTTGTGCGGGATTTACACCTCATCCAAATTATCTTGGTGTTACACATGCAGAGCTATGTCAATTGCACACATCTTTGATTCATATACACAGAAGTGTCATACAATATATGTCTCAAAATATACAAGCGGCTTCGGCTGGGGCCGCTCCTCAACCACCAGGACATGGTGGTGGTCTGGTTATTAGTCCTATCATGATTAATTCTGTGATGGGCAAGAGTCCTCAGAATAGAGATGATTTCCCCTTCTGGTTGGCCGAAACATTTGAGCAACTCGAGGCTGTTTTTCCACATACTACTCCTGTTGAGAAGCACAGGATCCTTATAATGAGTTTACCGAAGGGTATTATTCCCACTTTAGCTGATTGCACCACCTGGGGACGGTGTTTGCTGCAGTATATTCGCTGTGTTTTGGCACGCTCTCCATGAGTGTGCTTCCGACCATTCTTAAAAAGGTTCAAGATGAACACGGGGCTGGATCAGCCCTGGAATTGGGGATGAGATTAGTGGGCATGTTCCCTATTGTCTCCGATATGATTCTTGCCAACGTCAAAGGTGAAGCTGTTAGCTTACAGGTACGTCAACGTCTATCGGCTGTGGCAGACGTAGACAAGCAGTGAGAGTTGCCGATTAATATTGCGGACGTATATAAATCTTTGGGACGCAATAATTTGGGGATTAGACCTTTTACTCAGACACAGAATAAGCCCCCTCCTGAGAAGGAGGGACATCCAGCCTTTCCTAAGAAGGTTTGGAATAAAAATCTGTGACAGCAACAACAGAAATCAGGTTCATGTGCTGGATCGCCGACACCTGATACTTCTGAACGTAGATATGATTTGCGTGACCACTCTAAAATTAAGACTCCAGAGAGGTTTCAGGTTCCTGATCCTCGTTATCCTTGTTCCTTTCAGGAATCATTGGATCAACAGTTCGGTGGAGGAGAGCAACAGGATCGCAGGCAAGGCAAGAACACACAACAACCACGTGATCCGCCGTGCCAGTTTGACGTGAAAACCAAACCGGAGGGACAACCTCGTTATCGTGGCCCATTTCAGAAGAAAAAAGTTGCCGCTTTGACAGCGAAGTATGCCTCAGACGGTGAGAACCCTGCTCCTCGACTGGAGATGGGCGGTAACACTCCTCGACAGTGCGGCGGAAGTTACCATAGTGCGGAAGGCACTCCAACCTTGTCTGGAGGCGAGAGCAACTGATACGTTCATTACAGTGGAAACAGCTGATATACGAGTCGCACCCCCTGATAGGCTTTATTAGATTGTCCTCCAAATTGAAGGTGATATGAAACGTACAGTCTTTTGGGACAACCTTACCGTTTCTTATGACATTTTATTGGTGGAGGTAGATTGGCCTCCACCATTTGTTTTGGCTTCTTCTCGTAGGGAGGACGTGATACTCCTGAGTTTTTCACGTTACGTCTCTGAAGAGGCTAAACAGGCTTACGCGTCGGAGTGGGCATTAGCCCTTGCGCCGGCTGTGTATCGTAATCAAGTGGGCTGGGATAGAGATTCGCCGGCACATGAAATTCCATACAATCTATGCCACAGCCCCAGCAACAATATCCAATCAAACGTGACGAAAAAGCGTCCGTAAGTGAAATTCTGACCCAATTGGAATATCAGGGTGTGATTGAACCCTGTGTTTCGTCAATGAATAATCCTCTTTTTCCGATATCAAAACCGGACGGTTCATATCGCAAAGTTTTAGATTACAGAAATTTAAACAGTCATGTTCGTACGTTTGCCGTACAGAACACCCACAGCTCTGCGTTAGTGAATAACATTGTTCGTAAAAAATATAAAACGACTCTTGATATCTCCAATGGTTTTTATACTCACAACTTGGCTCCTGAAAGCCGTGACTTAACTGCCTTCAGCGCCCTCGGCAATCACAAAAGGTTTACACGTTTGCCTATGGGGTATAAGAATAGCCCGGTGCTTTTGCGGCACGTGTTGTGTCGCTTTTAAATTAAATTGACCCTGATGGCTTTTCATTTGTCGATGACATCTATTTGACAGATGATGAATTTATACGACATCTTGTGCATGTGGATTGCATCATAATGACTTCTGCAGACTTTGGTTACAAGTTTAACTTTGCTAAGTCTCACATCGCCTTTTTGGCAGTACTCTCCTTAGGTTATGAGCTTAACAATGAAGGTAGGGGGTTGGCTCCCCACTTTCTGGAGAAATGTGCTCAAATGCAACCTCCGTCAAATCTTTAAAAATTGCAATCTTTGCTGGGTCTTTGCTGGGTTTTTCAAATTTTGGAAGGACATACTCTCCTGATTATGCCCAGCATATCAAACCGCTTTACGCATTGATACAACCTTCTTTTTCGGCTTCTAGCTTGCTTCTGAAACATACCACGATTCTTCAGTCTTTGCAGTCTGATCTGCTGGTAACCAACTACTTGTTAACACGAGACAATTCTACAAATTTAGGGGCATATTAGCAAGGGCACTATCGCCGATTTAGCGGCACTTTTTGCCGCTAAAGCGGCGATATTCATATCGCCCTATCAGCAAACTGTCTCTAACAGCAGTTAGCGACAGTTTGCGGGCATTAGCGCCCGTTTTTTACCGCTTTGCATGTCAACGATATTTATCGCTAATGACATGCAAAGTGGGCGTTCCGACGAACAAACCTGGGAAACACCCGCTAACAGGCCTATCGCCTATTAGCAAGGTGGCCATGGCCCCAGTTAGCGACGTGAAGAGTCGCGCTAACCGGGGTCATCGCCATTTATTTAACACCTGCAATTAGCAGGTGTTAGCCATACCTAACATGGGGGTGGATTATGCTGATACGACCACAGGGTCGTATCAGCAAGGTGTTCTTCCTTCTCCATGCAACATCGCTGGTTTTTCAGTGATGTTGGCCCATTTCCCCGCTATCGCTGGAATATTCATCGCCATAGCGCTAATCGTTGCTAATACAGCGTTAGCGTGGCGATATATTCCAGCGATAGCCGGCGATAAAAAAAATCACGCTAAGCAGGGTTAGCGATGATTATCGCCTCTTCTTGCTAATATGCCCCTTAGTTGTAAGAATTGTACCAGCTGCGTTGGGTTTCACATACTTGACGTTCAATGAAGGGGACACGGTCTCCATTGCTTACAAATCGCATTTGTATAATCCTGCGGAAATGCGTTTCTCACCAATTGAAAGATATTGACCACAGTTCAGATGGCGATCCTCAAACAACGCTCTCTGGCGCAAGGTAAACGCATTCTTATGGTCTCGCCTGTGCCTGTTCTGGAAGCTGTCACAAAGGCGAGTGCTCCGAATTCTAAAGCTTTACATACACGTTGGATTCAGTAGGCGAGTTCGTTGACATCGGCTGATGTCACTTTTATCTTCGACCCATCGTTGCAGACACAGGAGTTTTTACAAAATGAACATGTTCATCCTCCTCCGTTGTCTTTGCTTCCTCTTGATCGGTACAAATGTATCATTTATTCCGACGGTTCTGCTCAACCAGCAGTTGGTTCTAAGCATGCTTATTCAGCAGCCTGCGCTATTGTAGCAGGCTCTATGGTTGACTGTGATTTTAAGTCTTCCTTGGTGCACACACAGTCTCTTGGAGACTGTACAGCTCAATAGGCTGAGCTACGTGCTTTGGTTTTAGCTCTAGAATTTGCTGATCCCGATGTACCCACTCTTATAGTGTGCAATTCCTTCTACTGTATACAATCCTTTAATGACAATTTATTCTTTTGGTCTCAAAATGATTATAGAGATTCTAAAGGTAGCGCAATAAAGCATAAAATGCTTTGGGTTCGAGTGGCCGCTCTTAAGGAACGTTTGCTGCTCACACATGTTATCCATACTCTTGGCCATCAGCGTGTGGGTGCACAATCTGTTGGTAATTCTTTGGCTGATGAAGTAGCCACATGTTCAGTAGCAGCAGTTACTAGGTCCATGACTAAAATTGATAATGATATTCTTGCGGCTATAGCTGCGACGAAGGATGGGACGGAGTTCCCAGAAGGTTTCCCTTCACGTTATTCATATCATTTATCTCCTGATCAAGTCCCATTTGCAACTATACTGTCCGTTGGGGGTCGGCTGATTCCCAATGAGGACCGCAGACTTCCTTTGATCATTGCTGCTCATGAAGGCATTGCATCTGCACATGCTGGAATCTCGGCTACAGTATCTCTTTTGCAGCAATGTTATTGGTGGCGTGGCTTATATAGACAGACTCGGAATTATGTTCTTTCTTGTGACATTTGTCAACAGCTTAAGCCATCTACGGTTGCATGTCCACCTCATACACAGCTTTACATTTCAAATCATCAATTTGGTTGTATTTATCTTGATCACTGCGGGCTTTTGACGTCTGACACTGCATATAAACATATCTTGGTTGCAGTGGATTAGTGCACTAGATTCCTTTGGGTTTGGCCGCAACGTATTGCTGATGCTCGAAATGTCATTGGAGATTTGTGTGTCTTTACCGGGACATTTGCCTGCGGCACCTTCCATTCTGACCAAGGTCCTGCGTTTGCCTCTAAGGCTTACAAGGATTCTCCATACAGGCCTGAGGGCAGTTCAGTAGTGGAGCGAATGAACCGTGACTTAAAGCAATCTTTGACAGCTAGAGTATTAGGTACTGGCAGGGGTTGGCTAACTCATTTGTATGGAGTGCAACGTGCACTAAATAATCTCCCTAGAAGATCTCTGGTGGGGTGGACCCCATACGACCTTGATGGCAGGTTTGCAAGGCTCTGCAGCATCGAAACTGCGGCCCCTGTAGTTTTCCGCAAATCCGCCACTGTTTCCCGCACTGCCTCCCGCAGTTTCCCGCTGAATTCCGCTGAGTAACTGCGAGCAGGGGGAGTGAAGGCAGAGCGGATTGCAGACCGGGGGCTGCAGATTGCGGACAGCGGATGGAGCCTCCCCCTGCAAGGAGGTCCACACAGGCTCTCATAGTAGGCAGCCTGAGGGAGGGCAAGGGCAAGTCAGGATACAGGAAGAGCGGGCGCGAGAGCGCGGCTACCATTAGTGGTGGCCGCAGAGTGTAGAGCCCAGGTGCGACCACGGAGGCGGCTCAACTAGGTTGGGTGCGGTTGCGGCGCCCAGTGTGCCCTGCTCTCGTGACCCCTCCTGTCATCACCCCAGCCTCTGTCCGGGTCCAGGTCCAACCTGGTTGGATAAAGGTGAAGGGCTTTCAACTTTACTTTCAACTTTACTGAGCCGAGTGTGGGCAGTCTTGGTAGTCCAAGAGTACCGCCCTCTTCAACAGAGTAACATGGAGGCGCTGGTGGCGTTTCTTTGATCGTGCTGACCTCGCTGATCTAGCTGGAAGGCCAGTGGAAATCCTGTTTCAACCGGTGCAGTGAGTGCAGTGGGTGCTGCTGCGAACGGGCACCAGCAGTGACTGAGGCGGTTAACTGAGGAGGTTCCTTGAAGTTCCTTGAACTGCCGGTATTGTTTTTGCTTTCTAACATTTAATACTTGTTACAGTGGCTACATCTGTTATACTTGCTACACTTGCTACCCCCAAACCACCACGACCATTCACAAACTGCCACAGATTGTAGTGTGCTCTACATTACTTACATTTTCCTTTGCCCCTCCAATATTGTTAGAGGTTGGAGGTGAAAGAGTCATTAATTCCCAGACTGGTGCTGGTGCACCGTTTCCTTATAAAGTGTGTATTATGAGGTCGGGAAAGGAGCGGCCACCCTTCCCTCTCATTAAGAGGAAGAAAAAAACACAACAATCAACAATTTTAGACAAATTCCAAATAATTCAAACGAGTGATATCCAGCCCCGTAAATTATCCAAGGTTCATATATTTGGGAAACTGGGAAAGTCACCGACAAAATTTGATTTTTAAAAGATCCAACTGGTGCCATGTTAACGTTACAACCAATTCACGTGGACTCCAAACTCCAATTAAGCCAATGGGTGGAACAAGTACAACAACCCCCAAGCAAGGAATAAGAGAACCCTGCCAACTTGAGCTGGAGGAGCAAATTGAGCTAAGGTCAAATTCAAACGAGGATCTAGGCAACCAATGGGGTCAAATAACGGATCTAGAGATGTTAACTATTCCTTTAATTGCACATCAGCAGCAAGAAGTTTCAAATAGCACGAGTCAAATGATGGGACATACTCAACAATTATTAACAACTGGACTGCCAATGCCAATTGAAGTGCAAGTAAATATAAGGAAAGCTAATGTTGTAGGGGACCTAACCAATTTGGTTGAAACAAATCAATGCCATCAAGAATCTCCAAAAAATGGGTTCAACCGATTTACAACTACAACGGATGACAATATCCTACCTAATTACCAGCAATCGGACTTTAGTCTGACTTTAATAGATATTGTCCAAAAGTTGGACCAGGAGAGTTCCAAACAAAATAAAGAGTCTCAAAATAATATAGATGAATATAATAGTAAACAAGAAACCTTGCAGCGTTGGAGTACCCCCTACCAAAAAGATACTATGAATAGTAGGCTACAATTTACTGAGCAACTCGATGAGGAGCACGAACAACAAGGCGATGTAAAAGAAATCTATAAAGATCAGTCGTCCATAAATGGGCAACACCAAAATGGGAACTCAGGAGCAATCTGGGATCTATTTTTTTAAAACCTCACAACTAACTTTGGAAGCTTTAACATATCAGTCTAATAAAATGGAGGTACAAATAGATCTGTTAAGTGCCATGGCATCCTCTGTAGCAGGAATCGATCAGAAAATTTCAACATTAAACAATCTAATAATAAGGGCACAAGCCCAACCAATATCCATGTATATAGATTGTAATTCTGCCCCACTAGTTAATAAATTAGCTACCATTCCTGAGGTTTTAAAAACAATAATTCAAGACGTGAAAGGAAATTTAGTTAAGGTTGGAAATCAAGCCAGCCTGAGTGATTGCTCTCCTAATGATATGATGAAAAGTAATGATAAAATTGTAATTAAAGAAAAAACAACGGACAAAACGAATGATCACACAGAGAAAATTTTATGTTCACCAAAGTCAACATCGTTAGACGTAGCCCCGGAAGCTCATTTATCCAAAAGACAGAGGAAAAAACAAAGGAAAGCGAGAAATAAAGTCTCAAAAATAACGAAAAATGTAACTGTCTCGGAAGTAATGAGATCAAATAGAGGAGACATCAATGAGCAACCATTATTTCAGGAAGAAGATGTCAAAGAAATGTTACCAGCAAAATCCCTCTATCCTTTATTCAATAAAAAGTCATTGAAAGTACATACAGTAGTAACAAATAAAAATATAAACAAGTCAATAGATAATATAAATAAAAACATCAACGAGTCAATAGATAACACAAAACAGGTAGTAAAGGAAAAAAATCAGCTTTCAGAGACGCCGCAAGTGGAGGAAAGTAAAAATAAGGTGAAAAGTAATCCATCACAATTGAAAACGAAAAGGTCGAAAAATGAGAGCATCATAGTTGACCAAGAGAGTAGAGATTCGTTAATAAATTGGATGGTCAATAAAACACCAAAGGAACAGGGAATCGAGGAAAAATATTTATCTAAACAACAACAAATTGGGCCTCAGGTCTCAGGTAATCACAGTGGGAAGCCAATTGAGCACGATCAAGAAAAAGATAAAAATTGTTTACAACAAATTAAATTTAAAAATCCTGATCAAAAAGGTGAAGCAATACAGGTAATATTTACACCCGAATATAGATCTAGGGGTAATAATGAAATCCTCAATCGAGGAAACATTTTAAGGCTGTGTAAAGCAGTACCTTCGTTGGAGAGAATTAGAAGTACTGACATTGATTCAATTGAGTTTTTGGTAAATAATAATAAGCAAGAATCAACACTGGTAACCTGGACACCAACTTTTGCTGCTAGTCTTATCATACAAGAACACAACCTTTTTATGGAATGGGGAATAAAAATAACAACCCCACAACAACCCTCTTATCCTAGCCCTTTTATTTCACCAAAATTACAAAATAAGAAACAAAAAAGAACAGGCATTAACCAGAAATATTCAATACAAAAAAATCCAATAGGTATGACAAATGGACAAGTTTTAAGTTCATTAGAGGTGAATAAAGGCGATTCATCTGATATTGTAAATTTGGGTTGGTTGACAGCAGCCTTACATAACGTTAGGCAGGATTGAAGAATGGTAAGCGATGTACCTTTAAGGGGGGCAATAACCCCGACTGCGAGGATTAGAATATGTTCTTGGAACATAAATGGTGTACACTCAAAAATCCGGAATAAACAATTATACTCCCTGTTGCACCATTTTCAAATCATCTGTCTACAAGAGACTTGGGCCTTAGTACCTTTCATGTTAGAAGGATACAAGGGCTACTACTCGTTGGCTAAGAAAACAAATAAACACGGCAGACCTTGCGGGGGTTTGGCTACTTTTATTTCAATTGAACTAAAGATGGAAAGTGAGATGTATGTGCAAAGTATAAACGATTGTTTAATTGTTAAAATACGGTATAAAGATCAAAAAATTAATAAACTTCTTGTAATAATTAACGTATATATTCACCCTGACAGCGGTTTACGAAGAAAAATGGTTAACTGTTTGGTAACTATGATATTGCAGCAATTGGATAGTGATATTCAACCTGAGATCATTATCACTGGCGACTTTAATATGAACTTGTTGTGGCTTTATGTGAGAGATGCCGAAATACAACAACAGAATTACTTATGGTCAATCCCAAGCTTCCCATTTATAAATGAAACTAAGGAATTGAAGAATGAAAAAACTGGTAAGACTTTTGTAAAAGAATTAGAAACTATAGGCCTAAGGGTGCTAAATGGGCGATATCCGCAAGATTCGCCACCAGCCTGGACATATCAAGCAGGAGAATATAGGTCCAGAATAGACTATACAATAGCATCGCTGAACCTTTTTCACAAAATGTTGTCCTACCAGTTAGGGGGAACGGACATGAGTGATCACAATCTGCAAATACTAGAGTTAAATTTAAATGGTATAAAGCATAAAAATTACAAGACACTTCCAGGAGAAACAACTACAGTAAATTACAAAAAGCTTTATTGGACAGATAATACCAAAGATTAGATTACAAATAACGCACAATCAATGGCAGAATCATATTTTGACGGAAACCTTCTCAATATTATTGAAAAATGGTCCCTCTTTACAAAGGAATTCATTTCCAGTCAGTCTCAAAAAGATGGTAATAAAGGGCAGCTGAGAAAAAAATCATCAATAACAATGGTTAAAATATCGCCTGAATGTCATCTACTAAAAACAGAACGTAACAGAGCTCTAAGATTGGTAAAGATGTACCCTGGTAATCAAACTTATGGCGAAAAACTTAAAAGGATAAATGCAGAAGTAAGGAAATTGACATGGAATGATAAATTGCAAGCAAAACAACGGTTATGGGCTAAAGCTTTATATACTTGCAAAAGAAATAACACAAGAGACTTCTGGTTACTAGTTAATAAATTGAACAGACCCAGCAGGAAAGCTACTTCTTCAACAGTAACTGAATCCGAATGGGTTAAGTTCTTAAACACGCATCTGAATCCTAAACCAGGTATGGTTAGTAATTCTAGTATTTGTTGTGTAAATGGAGCAGAGGATGAACAGAACACGGATACATTAACCGTTACGGAAAGCCAAATATGCAAACTTATAAAGAAACAGAGACCCAACGGTGCCCCTGGCCCAAATGGGATTCCTGTGGGGTTTTATAAGGAGAAAGCACTATATTAGTCAAGTTACCTAACACCAGTATTTAATCAAGTGTTGCAACTGAGGTCTGTCCCTGAGTAATGGAAGGGATCTATAATTTCTCCTATTTATAAAAGCGGGGACTGGTCACTTCCAGCAAACTACAGATTAATTACACTGCAAGATATTGAAGCCAAACTTTTGCATCAATTTTACTTAAAGAGTTAATAGACTGGGCAACAGACAAGCAATTAATTCCGCCAAATCAATCTGGTTTTGTACAAGGACAAGGGACGGCAATGAATATTCTAATTTTGGGAACTCTAATGGAAAAATATAAAATGAAAAAACAACCAGTGTATTTATGTTTTGTGGATTTCAAAGCAGCTTTTGATTGTGTAAACAGGCACATTTTATGGAGGAAATTGGATCGTTATGGTATTAGTCCTCGTCTTTTAAAAGCAATTCAATTATTATATACTGAAACATGGACAAGGGTTCGACTTGGGAATGGCTCAAGGCTTTCTAAGAAAATTAAAACATCCCAAGGTTTAAAGCAAGGTTGTGTTTTAGCCCCATACTTGTTTAATTTATTTTTATCTGATTTTACGGTTGCAATGAATAATGAGTTAGCGGACTCACCAAAACTGGCAGAGAAACAAATATCAAACTTACTATATGCCGACGACGTCGTCCTGCTAAGTCAAACTAGGATAGGGTTGCAACGAATAATAAACAAAACATTGATGTATTCAATTGAGAACAAAATGATAATCAATGAAACAAAAACAAAAGTAATGGAAATCAGAACGACTGCAGGGAAGTGCAGTAAATATAAATGGTACCTGCAAAAGTGGCAACTAGAAAAAGTTCAATGTTATAAATATCTTGGCATATTGTTTGGTGAGAATGGATCTTTTTCACAACATAAAACGGAGATGAAGAAAAGAGCTAACCGTTTACAAGGGGCCTTTCGCTTACTCTATAGTTTGTTGGGAGGTCCAACTTATACCCCATTATTAAAAGTAATAAAAGCAAAATTGCTCCCTAGTCTTACTTATGGAAGCGAAATTCTCTGTGGATCAAATTCTATATTATTAAATAATGTTCTCACAAAAACCTTCAAATTCTTGTTTAGACTACCATCTAATGTATCGCCCGCCCAGATTAGGCTGGAATTTGGTTTCTGCAACCAACAACTTGCAAGGATGGGTCAGTATGTTAAAACCTGGAAACAAATCAAAACCAAAATTGACAATCCAATGTGCTGTCTTCTGTGGCAAGAGATGCAACGGAATCAAAAATCGTCTTTCTATAAATATCTTAAAGTGGCTTTAGAAGAACTGTCAATTGTTGAGATTTGGGAAATGTCGTTAACTCCACAAAGTGTTAAGAAAATAGTCAACAAATCAGTTAAACATTTATCCCTATTACAAGACAAAGATCTGTTCATTAAGCGATCACATGCATGGATGTTAGTCCAGGAGTACACGAGTCTTAAAATGCAACCCTATCTAGAAATACCATGGTCCGTACAAACCAAAAACATGTTTATGAAAGCAAGATTTGGCAATTTGCCAGGCCTAAAACATGCAATGCCTTGGATGAGACCATCTATGCCGACTCTTTGCAGATTATGCAACTTATGGGATGAAGATATTATGCATTTTGTTTGCATATGTGCAGCAATGATGGCTGAAAGAAAACGATATTTAAAAAACTGATTCATTGATAGAGGTGTTCGCACCTGTAGACATGCTTTGGTGGTTTGTTTTAGACCAACAGACATTAAAATGAATGCTAATTTTATTAAATTTTTGATTCTTGTAAAAAAGAAACTGGATGCTAGTGAGTCGAGCCTTGAAAATTTGGAAGTCTTAAATAGCTAGGGTTACATTTTGCACTATATAAATGAATTTGCACATAAGTTATGAAAATTACTAATGATATTATCTATATTAGGCCTTGGTAAAATGACGGACTGAAATCATGTCTATAACTTAATTACTTTTTTTTTTTTTTTTTTTTGGCATTACTTGAGAAAATTATTCGAATGAAATTATTAGGAATTTTAGATTCATTTTGTAATATTTTAATTGGTGTGAATTAAAGATTGTTTTAATTGTAAGATTTTAATTAATCATGCAATAAAATGTTACTACTACTACTACCTTGATGGTCTAAACATTGCAGCGGCTGCTGCAACCTTTGACGTAGATACCCATTGTGCTATGTTACAGGATCTACAAAAGACTCGAGATGCTCTTGCAAAAGATTATTTGCCCATGTCCACAGAAGCAGCGGTGCTGATTCCTGTTACTGGCTGGCTTCCTAAAGTTGGTGATCTAGTCTGAGAGAAACTGGAGAACAAAAAAGAATTTGGGGGCATATTATCTACAGATGCCGATAAATATCGCTAAGCGCGTTAAGCGCGGTTTTATTTATCGCCGGCTATTGCTGGATTTTATCGCCCGGTTAGCGCGTTATTAACAGCGCTTATCACCAGGGCGATACAAAATCCAGCGATAGCAGCGTTTTGGGGGGGATATCGCTGGAAATCCAGCGATATAACTACAGAGATAGGGAAATCCTTGTAGATACGCCATGGTGGACTTAGCCTGACGATCCACCTCCCATTAAGGGGATGGCTAAGTCAGGATTTTAGGAGGTGTTAGAATCCGGCGAAAAGCGCGCTTAGCGTGACTTTTTACATCGTTAAGAGGTTGCGGGCCGCATTCTTAATATCGCGATGTTCAGTTAGCGACCTTTTCCGTGATGTTTCCAGACGGAACGCCTACTTTGCATCTCATTAGCGATGTATATCGCTAAGATGCGTAGCGTCACTGAAATGGCTGCTAACATGCGCTAATGCATGTTAGCGCCGCATTGTTAATAGGGCGATGGGATTTTCACCGCTTTAGCGGCAAAAAGTGCCGCTAAAGCGGCGATAATGCCCTTGATAATATGCCCCTGAGTCCCTCCTACCGTGCACCAGTCCCAGTCCTTAGATTGAAGGGTACTCGTACTGTCATTTTACCTCCGCTGCCTGGTCACAAGAAGAATTGATTTATTTCCATTTAACATGTCAAGCTACACCATATGGCCGATACTGAATAGTATGCCTAGAAGCATTCCTCGGCTGGATGATTCACTGAGTCCGATGACATCTATACAAACTCCTTTACAACTGAAAAGCGTGGGGGAGAGTTCAATCAATTTGTTGCCTGTCTTACCATCAACTTCATCTGCTACGTCCCATGACTATGCCTCTCCAACAACCCATACTTCCACAGCCCAGCCCAATACCTCCCACACCAGAAAACCACCTCCCAAACAGTCTGAGTCCATCCCTATCCCTGTACTTTGGGAAACAGCCTTTACACCGCAACCGTTACAACGCATGCATTTACCCCGCATGCTGTTGCAACAAAAAAGGTGTGTAGCCGTGGTTAGAAGGTGTTGGATTTAACTCCAACACCTTCCCTACTGTTGCACACACTAGAGTTGGAATACAAAATTAATCTATTCCAACTTCCAGTGCTCACCCGACAGCAAGTCGGGGTAAAGTTTGGTGTTGCAACGGCATGCGGGGTAATGGCATGCGTTGTAATGTCACATAACCCTGTACTTTCCATTAATTGTTATACCATCCCCAAAATGGTAAAACCAAGCCCATCCCACACTCCATCAAGCCCTCACACTATACCTGTACCCCCCTCAGTCTGAGACTACCACTTCAGTGGACCCACCGCCCCTTCAATCTGAAACAACCACTGCAGTGTACCCACACGCCCCTCCTGATCCCACCTCTCCCAAATCCCAAACCAGTCCTCCCTAGTTTTGTCCCTTTGGTGCCTGGCATGCCCCCTAGATGCCCCTCCCAGGGGAGGTGACCCCTTGCAGTTTTAGTGCAGGGAAGATCCAATGGGCACGTTGTCTGTGCTCATTGGGCATATGAACATTTGTGGGCTGGCCATTGGCCTTCTGTTATCCTACATTTCTGCCTTTTCATGCAGTTTAAAGGCTGTTTAAAGTTTTTCATTGCTGATGTCTGTGTCCCACAAGTTGTTTTTAAGGGCCATATTAGCAAGAAACTGTGATAAACATCGCAGAGCGCGCTTAGCGCAAAAATAATTATCGCCTACTATCGCTGGTATATATCGCCACGCTAACGCTGTATTAGCAACAGTTAGCACCATGGCGATATATAATCCAGCGATAGCGGAGAAATGGGCCAACATCGCTACAAAACCAGCGATGTTGCATGAGGACGGGGAAACCTTGCTGATACGACCCTGTGGTCGTATCAGCAGAATCCACCCCCATGTTAAGTATGCACAAGTCAGGTTTTGGGCAGGTGTTAAAAATCCAGCGATGACCCCGGTTAGCGCGACTTTTAACGTCGCTAACCGGGGCCAGGGCCTCATTGCTAATAGGCGATAGGCCTGTTACCGGCTGTTTTCCTGGTCTTGTGGTCGGGAACGCCTACTTTGCATGTCATTAGCGATAAATATCGCTGACATGCAAAGTGGCACCCAACACGCTCGCTTTCGCGGGAAAGCTGTTGCTAACAACTGTTAGCGACAGCTTGCTGATAGGGCGATAATAATATCGCCGCTTTAGCGGCAAAAAGTGCCGCTAAAGCGGCGATATTGCCCTTGCTAATATGCCCCTAAGTTAACTGTGAATCATGTACAATTAGTAGTGTAAGTATACAATGATGTCAGTACGGCATGTATTGCATATGGTCCATGGAGTATGTGCCCTATGACAGTCTGTATTCAAGATTTTGGTGTCTACATTTTCTGGGTGTCATCGTCCACATCAGCTTTGGCTATGAGGGTGACATGAAGTCACAACCATATCCTTTTTTACATCACAATTGCACATAGGTAATCCTTTCATATGTCAACATAGTGCAAGTGTTTCAAAATGCAACAGTTTAGGAGGAGCATGCGGCATATGTTTGTGATGTACAGAAAGACACCTGTCTCATCAATACACCTGGGTACATATGGATTTTGTCTACATGGTAGTAACTTTGGACACACCAAAGTACATAAAGTAGTGAGACAATACTTGTATGTGACTTGATAGTGGTGGACCCATGTCTGTGTCTTCTTTAGATCTGGGAGACTAGTGGCAATGACAACATTGCCACAGGTGGCATGCCACTGTAGGCAAATTCCCTTCATGGCTGTGTACTCATCTGATACATTTCCTGAGCCCATGGTGAGTGTAAGGTGAGCAGTATTCTCACAGTCTTCCGACCCTGTTGACCCCAAGGACTACACTTTCTGCAGATATTCCAGTTCTGCAAGGTGTCTGTGCTCTTACTGGTCCAGTGCTTTCTTATTCATATGTGAGTCATGCCATCCTGGTTTTGTTTGGGTACATCATGTAGATGATGTGTTTTGTCTGTCCAAGCTTGAATTTCATTTTGACAACCACACTTCTGTCGTAGTTTAGCATATGATTTGTGTGTAGGTTGCCTTTTGTGCATGAGTGACAATGGTGTCCTTCTGAGCTTTGCTTGATGCTGTTCCAGATCACACAGAGCTGAACTAGGAGTGCTGTCATGTCTGTTGGATTGCACTGTGCTACATGTGGTAAGCCGAGTGGACAGTGAGTGCACATAAGTGTTGTGGGTCTGTCTGCTGTGCAGATTCTACAGGAGCCAGTGTCACATCCATGCTCTTAGTTGCCACACAGGTGAGAATGTGGAGTTTTGAATGTGAGGCCTAGTTGCAGGTGGGTTTTCAAAGGTTAATGTTGCATGTGGTAAGCTAGCTCAAACAAGGGTAGAGTTGAAAGAGAGTAGTGTTTACAAATTTGAAATTGAGTGGAAACTCCTACGTAATGGGGGCGGGACGAATTTGTAGGTTGACAGAGAGTGTAAGGAATGAGTTAAGTTCATAGGCAGTTCTTGTGTAGGAGACGTGGAGTATCCACATTGTCACAATGTGAGTGGTTTTACATGTGGGTGTGTGATTCAGAGTATGTGACCTTGTGAGAGTGGTTACATCCTGTGCAAGGTATGGTAGGAATATGAAGATGTGATAGGGGTATGACAAGCTAGACCAAGTTTGATTCTGGCAGGAGAAGTGAGGTGTAGCCTGTGTCACTATTGTGATAGATGTCTGTAATAGGGCAGTTTAAATGTTTGAGGATAGTTGTTAATGTGCATTAGTAAATGGGGATATGGAGCATGGCAGTCATATAAAGTGGATAAGTTTATGTACAGGGTATACACCAGTTATGTAATTTGAGGTCCTAAACTGTAAAATGTGAGGTGTTGTATAGTTGAGGTATGTTGTGTTTGCATTTGTGTATGCATCTGTTTTAGAAATGACAATCTGTAGAACTTAAGCAGAGTAGGGTGGGTGTATGGTGATATGTTAATGGCTGAGGACATATCCATTGTGCAATGTAAGTGTCTTGTTGTGAGATGTGGTGATGTGTAAAGTGTGCATGTCAGAGAGGGCGGTGATGCTGCACCTTGTGATAGGAGTGCAGTCCAAGACATTACTGAGGGTGCAACTGGTGATGAGAGTGGTCCATTTGACATGTTACGTTTGATGTCTGCTGAGAAGGTGATGAGTGCATTACATTGTGTGCATGTCATGTATATGAGAGATGTTGTGTACATAGTGATGAAGAGTGGTGCTGTGCATGTAGGTGTGGATGTGAGAAGGGGAGTGCAAAAACAAGGAGATGATGGACAGAGCGCTGAAACTTTTCAGACACTCTCCCCAGTCACAGACCTGGGTTGAATCCATCATCATTCTTTAGCTCACTTCGCCACCTCAGTTCAGACCCAGCTATATGCAAACCAGTCTTGACCTTGTGCCTCATGGGAACAGTCCAGCCCAAACTGCCAAGACAGGTCTTCCCTGAACCGGAAACAAGCATCCTGGGACCGGTTTCTGGGTAACAACCTTCATCAGCCAGGCCAGCTTGAATCCAGTGGCAAAGTGAGCAAGGGACCCACGTCTGGGCATACCCTGCCAACTTAGGGCGAACAAAGCAAACACAAGGAGATGATGGACGAAGCGCTGAAACTTTTCAGACACTCACTCCCCAGTCACAGATATGGGTTGAATCCATCATCATTCTTTAGCTCACTTCGCCACAGCAGTTCAGACACAGCTATATGCAAATCAGTCTTGACCCTGTGCCTCATGGGAACAGTCTAGCCCGAACTGCCAAGCCAGGTCTTCCCTGAACCGGTAACAAGCATCCTGGGGCCGGTTTCTGGGTAACACCCTTCATCAGCCAGGTTAGCTTGAATCCAGTAGCAAAGTGAGCAAGGGACACACGTCTGGGCATACCCTGCCAACTTAGGGCGAACAAAGCAAACACAAGGAGTTGATGGACGGAGAGCTGAAACTTTTCAGACACTTACCCCCAGTCACAGATCTGGGTTGAATCCATCATAATTCTTTAGCTCACTTCGCCACCTCAGTTTAGACCCAGCTATATGCAAATTAGTCTTGACCCTGTGCCTCATGGGAACAGTCCAGTCCAAACTGCCAAGCCAGGTCTTCCCTGAACGGGAAACGAGCATCTTGGGACAGGTTTCTGGGTAACACCCTTCATCAGCCAGGCTAGCTTGAATCCAGTGGCAAAGTGAGCAAGGGACTCACGTCTGGGCATACCCTGCCAACTTAGGGCGAACAAAGCAAACACAAGGAGATGATGTACGGAGCGCTGAAACTTTTCAGACACTCACCCCCAGTCACGGATCTGGGTTGAATCTATCATCATTCTTTAGCTCACTTCGCCACCTCAGTTCAGACCCAGCTATATGCAAATCAGTCTTGACCCTGTGCCTCATGGGAACAGTCCAGCTCGAACTGCTAAGCCAGGTCTTCCCTGAACAGGAAACAAGCATCCTGGACCGGTTTCTGGGTAACACCGTTCATCAGCCAGACTAGCTTGAATCCAGTGGCAAAGTGAGCAAGGGACCCACATCTGGGCATACCCTGCCAACTTAGGGCGCACAAAGCAAACACAAGGAGATGATGGATGGAGCGCTGAAACTTTTCAGACACTCACCCCCAGTCACAGATCTGGGTTGAATCCATCAAAATTCTTTAGCTCACTTCGCCACCTCAGTTCAGACCCAGCTATATGCAAATCAGTCTTGACCCTGTGCGTCATGGGAACAGTCCAGCCTGAACTGTCAAGCCAGGTCTTCGCTGAACTGGAAACCAGCATTCTGGGACCGGTTTCTGGGTAACACCCTTCATCAGCCAGGCTAGCTTGAATCCAGTGGCAATGTGAGCAAGGGACCCACGTCTGGGCATACCCTGCCAACTTGGGGCGAACAAAGCAAACACAAGGAGATGATGGACGGAGCGCTGAAACTTTTCAGACACTCACCCCCAGTCACAGACCTGGGTTGAATCCATCATCATTCTTTAGCCCACTTCGCCAGCTCAGTTCAGACCCAGCTATATGCAAATCAGTCTTGACCCTGTGCGTCATGGAAACAGTCCAGCCCGAACTGTCAAGCCAGGTCTTCGCTAACCAAGAAACAAGCATCCTAGGACCGGTTTCTGGGTAACACCCTACATCAGCCAGGCTAGCTTGAATCCAGTGCAAAAGTGAGAAAGGGACCCATGTCTGGGCATACCCTGCCAACTTAGGGCGAACAAAGCAAACACAAGGAGATGATGGATGGGGCGCTGAAACTTTTCAGACACTCACACCCAGTCACAGATCTGGGTTGAATCCATCATCATTCTTTAGCTCACTTCACCACCCCAGTTCAGACCCAGCTATATGCAAATCAGTCTTGACCCTGTGCCTCATGGGAACAGTCCAGCCCAAACTGCCAAGCCAGGTCTTCCCTGAACCGGACACAAGCATCCTGGGACCGGTTTCTGGGTAACACCCTTCATCAGCCAGGCTAGCTTGAATCCAGTGGCAAAGTGATCAAGGGACCCACGTCTGGGCATACCCTGCCAACTTAGGGCGAAGAAAGCAAACACAAGGAGATGAGGGACGGAGCGCTGAAACTTTTCAGACACTCACCCCCAGTCACGGATCTGGGTTGAATCCATCATCATACTTTAGCTCAGTTCGCCACCTCAGTTCAGACCCAGATATATGCAAATCATTCTTGACCCTGTGCCTCATGGGAACAGTCCAGCTCGAACTGCCAAGCCAGGTCTTCCCTGAACCGGAAACAAGCATCCTGGGACCGGTTTCTGGGAAACACCGTTCATCAACCAGACTAGCTTGAATCCAGTGGCAAAGTGAGCAAGGGACCCACGTCTGGGCATACCCTGCCAACTTAGGGCGAACAAAGCAAACACAAGGAGATGATGGACGGAGCGCTGAAACTTTTCAGACACTCACCCCCAGTCACGGATCTGGGTTGAATCCATCATCATTCTTTAGCTCACTTCTCCACCTCAGTTCAGACCCAGCTATATGCAAATCAGTCTTGACCCTGTGGCTCATGGGAACAGTCCAGCTCGAACTGCCAAGCCAGGTCTTCCCTGAACCGGAAACAAGCATCCTGGGACCGGTTTCTGGGTAACACCGTTCATCAGCCAGACTAGCTTGAATCCAGTGGCAAAGTGAGCAAGGGACCCACATCTGGGCATACCCTGCCAACTTAGGGCGAACAAAGCAAACACAAGGAGATGATGGATGGAGCGCTGAAACTTTTCAGACACTCACCCCCAGTCACAGATCTGGGTTGAATCCATCATCATTCTTTAGCTCACTTCGCCACCTCAGTTCAGACCCACCTATATGCAAATCAGTCTTGACCCTGTGCATCATGGGAACAGTCCAGCCTGAACTGTCAAGCCAGGCCTTCGCTGAACTGGAAACAAGCATCCTGGGACCGGTTTCTGGGTAACACCCTTCATCAGCCAGGCTAGCTTGAATCCAGTGCCAAAGTGAGCAAGGGACCCACGTCTGGGCATACCCTGCCAACTTGGGGCAAACAAAGCAAACACAAGGAGATGATGGACGGAGCGCTGAAACTTTTCAGACACTCACCTCCAGTCACAGATCTGGGTTGAATCCATCATCATTCTTTAGCTCACTTCACCATCCCAGTTCAGACCCAGCTATATGCAAATCAGTCTTGACCCTGTGCCTCATGGGAACAGTCCAGCCCGAACTGCCAAGGCAGGTCTTCCCTGAACCGGAAACAAGCATCCTGGGACAGGTTTCTGGGAAACACCCTTCTTCAGCCAGGCAAGCTTGAATCCAGTGGCAAAGTGAGCAAGGGACCCACGTCTGGGCATACCCTGCCAACTTAGGGTGAACAAAGCAAACACAAGGAGATGATGGACGGAGCGCTGAAACTTTTCAGACACTCACCCCCAGTCACGGATCTGGGTTGAATCCATCATCATTCTTTAGCTCACTTTGCCACCTCAGTTCAGACCCAGCTATATGCAAATCAGTCTTGACCCTGTGCCTCTTGGGAACAGTCCAGCTCGAACTGCCAAGCCAGTTCTTCCCTGAACCGGAAACAAGCATCATGGGACCGGTTTCTGGGAAACACCGTTCATCAGCCAGACTAGCTTGAATCCAGTGGCAAAGTGAGCAAGGGACCCACGTCTGGGCATACCCTGCCAACTTAGAGCGAACAAAGCAAACACAAGGAGATGATGGATGGAGCGCTGAAACTTTTCAGACACTCACCCCCAGTCGCAGATCTGGGTTGAATCCATCATCATTCTTTAGCTCACTTCGCCACCTCATTTCAGACCCAGCTATATGCAAATCAGTCTTGACCCTGTGCGTCATGGGAACAGTCCAGCCTGAACTGTCAAGCCAAGCCAGGCCTTCGCTGAACCAGAAACAAGCATACTGGGACCGGTTTCTGCGAAACACCGTTCATCAGCCAGACTAGCTTGAATCCAGTGGCAAAGTGAGCAAGGGACCCACGTCTGGGCATACACTGCCAACTTAGGGCGAACAAAGCAAACACAAGGAGATGATGGATGGAGCGCTGAAACTTTTCAGACACTCACACCCAGTCACAGATCTGGGTTGAATCCATCATCATTCTTTAGCTCACTTCACCACCCCAGTTCAGACCCAGCTATATGCAATTCAGTCTTGATCCTGTGCCTCATGGGAACAGTCCAGCCCGAACTGCCAAGCCAGGTCTTCCCTGAACCCGGAAACAAGCATCCTGGGACCGGTTTCTGGGTAACACCCTTCATCAGCCAGGCTAGCTTGAATCCAGTGGCATAGTGAGCAAGGGACCCACGTCTGGGCATACCCTGCCAACTTAGGGCGAACAAAGCAAACACAAGGAGATGATGGATGGAGCACTGACATTTTTCAGACACTCACCCCCAGTCACGGATCTGGGTTGAATCCATCATCATTCTTTAGCTCACTTCGCCACCTCAGTTCAGACCCAGCTATATGCAAATCAGTCTTGACCCTGTGCCTCATGGGATCAGTCCAGCCAGAACTGCCAAGCCAGGTCTTCCCTGAACCGGAAACAAGCAGCCTGGGACCTGTTTCTGGGTAACACCCTTCATCAGACAGGCTAGCTTGAATCCAGTGGCAAAGTGAGCAAGGGACCCACGTCTGGGCATATCCTGCCAACTTAGGGCAAACAAAGCAAACACAAGGAGATGATGGACGGAGCGCTGAAACTTTTCAGACACTCGCCTCCAGTCACAGATCTGGGTTGAATCCATCATCATTCTTTAGCTCACTTCGCCATCTCAGTTCAGACCCAGCTATATGCAAGTCAGTCTTGACCCTGTGCGTCATGGAAACAGTCCAGCCCGAACTGCCAAGCCAGGTCTTCCCTGAACCAGAAACAAGCATACTGGGACCGGTTTCTGTGAAACACCGTTCATCAGCCAGACTAGCTTGAATCCAGTGGCAAAGTGAGCAAGGGACCCACGTCTGAGCATACCCTGCCAACTTAGAGCGAACAAAGCAAACACAAGGAGATGATGGATGGAGCGCTGAAACTTTTCAGACACTCACCCCCAGTCACAGATCTGGGTTGAATCCATCATCATTCTTTAGCTCACTTCACCACCCCAGTTCAGACCCAGCTATATGCAATTCAGTCTTGATCCTGTGCCTCATGGGAACAGTCCAGCCCGAACTGCCAAGCCAGGTCTTCCCTGAACCGGAAACAAGCATCCTGGGACCGGTTTCTGGGTAACACCCTTCATCAGCCAGGCTAGCTTGAATCCAGTGGCATAGTGAGCAAGGGACCCACGTCTGGGCATACCCTGCCAACTTAGGGCGAACAAAGCAAACACAAGGAGATGATGGATGGAGCACTGAAACTTTTCAGACACTCGCCTCCAGTCACAGATCTGGGTTGAATCCATCATCATTCTTTAGCTCACTTCGCCATCTCAGTTCAGACCCAGCTATATGCAAGTCAGTCTTGACCCTGTGCGTCATGGAAACAGTCCAGCCCGAACTGTCAAGCCAGGTCTTCGCTGAACAAGAAACAAGCATCCTGGGACCGGTTTCTGGGTAACACCCTACATCAGCCAGGCTAGCTTGAATCCAGTGCCAAAGTGAGAAAGGGACCCACGTCTGGGCATACCCTGCCAACTTAGGGCAAACAAAGCAAACACAAGGAGATGATGGACGGAGCACTGAAACTTTTCAGACACTCACCCCCAGTCACAGATTTGGATTGAATCCATCATCATTCTTTAGCTCACTTCGCCATCTCAGTTCAGACCCAGCTATATGCAAATCAGTCTTGACCCTGTGCGTCATGGAAACAGTCCAGCCCGAACTGTCAAGCCAGGTCTTCGCTGAACAAGAAACAAGCATCCTAGGGCCGGTTTCTGGGTAACACCCTACATCAGCCAGGCTAGCTTGAATCCAGTGCAAAAGTGAGAAAGGGACCCACGTCTGGGCATACCCTGCCAGCTTAGGGCGAACAAAGCAAACACAAGGAGATGATGGATGGAGCGCTGAAACTTTTCAGACACTCACACCCAGTCACAGATCTGGGTTGAATCCATCATCATTCTTTAGCTCACTTCACCACCCCAGTTCAGACCCAGCTGTATGCAAATCAGTCTTGACCCTGTGCCTCATGGGAACAGTCCAGCCCGAACTGCCAAGCCAGGTCTTCGCTGAACAAGAAACAAGCATCCTGGGACCGGTTTCTGGGTAACACCCTACATCAGCCAGGCTTGCTTGAATCCAGTGCCAAAGTGAGAAAGGGACCCACATCTGGGCATACCCTGCCAATTTAGGGCAAACAAAGCAAACACAAGGAGATGATGGACGGAGCACTGAAACTTTTCAGACACTCACCCCCAGTCACAGATCTGGATTGAATCCATCATCATTCTTTAGCTCACTTCGCCATCTCAGTTCAGACCCAGCTATATGCAAATCAGTCTTGACCCTGTGCGTCATGGAAACAGTCCAGCCCGAACTGTCAAGCCAGGTGTTCGCTGAACAAGAAACAAGCATCCTAGGACCGGTTTCTGGGTAACACCCTACATCAGCCAGGCTAGCTTGAATCCAGTGCAAAAGTGAGAAAGGGACCCACGTCTGGGCATACCCTGCCAACTTAGGGCGAACAAAGCAAACACAAGGAGATGATGGATGGAGCGCTGAAACTTTTCAGACACTCACACCCAGTCACAGATCTGGGTTGAATCCATCATCATTCTTTAGCTCACTTCACCACCCCAGTTCAGACCCAGCTATATGCAAATCAGTCTTGACCCTGTTCCTCATGGGAACAGTCCAGCCCGAACTGCCAAGCCAGGTCTTCCCTGAACCGGAAACAAGCATCCTGGGACCGTTTTCTGGGTAACACCCTTCATCAGCCAGGCTTGCTTGAATCCAGTGGCAAAGTGAGCAAGGGACCCACGTCTGCTCATACCCTGCCAACTTAGGGCGAACAAAGCAAACACAAGGAGATGATGGACGGAGCGCTGAAACTTTTCAGACACTCACCCCCAGTCACGGGTCTGGGTTGAATCCATCATCATTCTTTAGCTCACTTCGCCACCTCAGTTCAGACCCAGCTATATGCAAATCAGTCTTGACCCTGTGGTCCAGCCTGAACTGTCAAGCCAGGCCTTCGCTGAACAGGAAAGAAGCTTCCTGGGACCGGTTTCTGGGTAGCACCCTTCAACAGCCAGGCTAGCTTGAATCCAGTGCCAAAGTGAGCAAGGGACCCACGTCTGGGCATACCCTGCCAACTTAGGGCGAACAAAGCAAACACAAGGAGATGATGGACGGAGCGCTGAAACTTTTCAGACACTCACCTCCAGTCACAGATCTGGGTTGAATCCATCATCATTCTTTAGCTCACTTCACCACCCCAGTTCAGACCCAGCTATATGCAAATCAGTCTTGACCCTGTGCCTCATGGGAACAGTCCAGCCCGAACTGCCAAGCCAGGTCTTCCCTGAACCGGAAACAAGCATCCTGGGACCGGTTTCTGGGTAACACCCTTCATCAGACAGGCTAGCTTGAATCCAGTGGCAAAGTGAGCAAGGGACCCACGTCTGGGCATACCCTGCCAACTTAGGGCAAACAAAGCAAACACAAGGAGATGATGGACGGAGCGCTGAAACTTTTCAGACACTCACCCCCAGTCACAGATCTGGGTTGAATCCATCATCATTCTTTAGCTCACTTCGCCATCTCAGTTCAGACCCAGCTATATGCAAATCAGTCTTGACCCTGTGCGTCATGGAAACAGTCCAGCCCGAACTGTCAAGCCAGGTCTTCGCTGAACAAGAAACAAGCATCCTGGGACCGGTTTCTGGGTAACACCCTACATCAGCCAGGCTAGCTTGAATCCAGTGCCAAAGTGAGAAAGGGACCCACGTCTGGGCATACCCTGCCAACTTAGGGCGAACAAAGCAAACACAAGGAAATGATGGATGGAGTGCTGAAACTTTTCAGACACTCACACCCAGTCACAGATCTGGGTTGAATCCATCATCATTCTTTAGCTCACTTCACCATCTCAGTTCAGACCCAGCTATATGCAAATCAGTCTTGACCCTGTGCCTCATGGGAACAGTCCAGCCCGAACTGCCAAGCCAGGTCTTCCCTGAACCAGAAACAAGCATCCTGGGACCGGTTTCTGGGTAACACCCTACATCAGCCAGGCTTGCTTGAATCCAGTGGCAAAGTGAGCAAGGGACCCACGTCTGGGCATACCCTGCCAACTTAGGGCGAACAAAGCAAACACAAGGAGATGATGGACGGAGCGCTGAAACTTTTCAGACACTCACCCCCAGTCACAGATCTGGGTTGAATCCATCATCATTCTTTAGCTCACTTCGCCACCTCAGTTCAGACCCAGCTATATGCAAATCAGTCTTGACCCTGTGCCTCATGGGAACAGTCCAGCCCGAACTGTCAAGCCAGGTCTTCGCTGAACAGGAAACAAGCATCCTGGGACCGGTTTCTGGGTAACACCCTTCATCAGCCAGGCTAGCTTGAATCCAGTGGCAAAGTGAGCAAGGGACCCACGTCTGGGCATACCCTGCCAACTTAGGGCGAACAAAGCAAACACAAGGAGATGATGGATGGAGCGCTGAAACTTTTCAGACACTCACCCCCAGTCACAGATCTGGGTTGAATCCATCATCATTCTTTAGCTCACTTCACCACCTCAGTTCAGACCCAGCTATATGCAAATCAGTCTTGACCCTGTGCCTCATGGGAACAGTCCAGCCCGAACTGCCAAGCCAGGTCTTCCCTGAACCAGGAAACAAGCATCCTGGGACCGGTTTCTGGGTAACACCCTTCATCAGCCAGGCTAGCTTGAATCCAGTGCCAAAGTGAGCAAGGGACCCACGTCTGGGCATACCCTGCCAACTTAGGGCGAACAAAGCAAACACAAGGAGATGATGGACGGAGCGCTGAAACTTTTCAGACACTCACCTCCAGTCACAGATCTGGGTTGAATCCATCATCATTCTTTAGCTCACTTCACCACCTCAGTTCAGACCCAGCTATATGCAAATCAGTCTTGACCCTGTGCGTCATGGGAACAGTCCAGCCCGAACTGTCAAGCCAGGTCTTCGCTGAGCCAGAAACAAGCATCCTGGGACCGGTTTCTGGGTAACACCCTTCATCAGCCAGGCTAGCTTGAATCCAGTGCCAAAGTGAGAAAGGGACCCAAGTCTGGGCATACCCTGCCAACTTAGGGCGAACAAAGGAAACACAAGGAGATGATGGACGGAGCGCTGAAACTTTTAAGACACTCACCCCCAGTCACAGATCTGGGTTGAATCCATCATCATTCTTTAGCTCACTTCGCCATCTCAGTTCAGACCCAGCTATATGCAAATCAGTCTTGACCCTGTGCGTCATGGAAACAGTCCAGCCCGAACTGTCAAGCCAGGTCTTCGCTGAACAAGAAACAAGCATCCTGGGACCGGTTTCTGGGTAACACCCTACATCAGCCAGGCTAGCTTGAATCCAGTGCCAAAGTGAGAAAGGGACCCACGTCTGGGCATACCCTGCCAACTTAGGGCGAACAAAGCAAACACAAGGAGATGATGGACGGAGCGCTGAAACTTTTCAGACACTCGCCCCCAGTCACAGATCTGGGTTGAATCCATCATCATTCTTTAGCTCACTTCACCATCTCAGTTCAGACCCAGCTATATGCAAATCAGTCTTGACCCTGTGCCTCATGGGAATAGTCCAGCCCGAACTGCCAAGCCAGGTCTTCCCTGAACCGGAAACAAGCATCCTGGGACCGGTTTCTGGGTAACACCCTTCATCAGCCAGGCTAGCTTGAATCCAGTGGCAAAGTGAGCAAGGGACCCACGTCTGGGCATACCCTGCCAACTTAGGGCGAACAAAGCAAACACAAGGAGATGATGGATGGAGCGCTGAAACTTTTCAGACACTCACCCCCAGTCACAGATCTGGGTTGAATCCATCATCATTCTTTAGCTCACTTCGCCATCTCAGTTCAGACCCAGCTATATGCAAATCAGTCTTGACCCTGTGCGTCATGGGAACAGTCCAGCCCGAACTGTCAAGCCAGGTCTTCGCTGAACAAGAAACAAGCATCCTGGGACCGGTTTCTGGGTAACACCCTTCATCAGCCAGGCTAGCTTGAATCCAGTGCCAAAGTGAGAAAGGGACCCACGTCTGGGCATACCCTGCCAACTTAGGGCAAACAAAGCAAACACAAGGAGATGATGGACGGAGCGCTGAAACTTTTCAGACACTCACCCCCAGTCACAGATCTGGGTTGAATCCATCATCATTCTTTAGCTCACTTCGCCATCTCAGTTCAGACCCAGCTATATGCAAATCAGTCTTGACCCTGTGCGTCATGGAAACAGTCCAGCCCGAACTGTCAAGCCAGGTCTTCGCTGAACAAGAAACAAGCATCCTGGGACCGGTTTCTGGGTAACACCCTACATCAGCCAGGCTAGCTTGAATCCAGTGCCAAAGTGAGAAAGGGACCCACGTCTGGGCATACCCTGCCAACTTAGGGCGAACAAAGCAAACACAAGGAGATGATGGACGGAGCGCTGAAACTTTTCAGACACTCACCCCCAGTCACAGATCTGGGTTGAATCCATCATCATTCTTTAGCTCACTTCACCACCTCAGTTCAGACCCAGCTATATGCAAATCAGTCTTGACCCTGTGCCTCATGGGAACAGTCCAGCCCGAACTGTCAAGCCAGGTCTTCGCTGAACAGGAAACAAGCATCCTGGGACCCGTTTCTGGGTAACACCCTTCAACAGCCAGGCTAGCTTGAATCCAGTGCCAAAGTGAGCAAGGGACCCACGTCTGGGCATACCCTGCCAACTTAGGGCGAACAAAGCAAACACAAGGAGATGATGGATGGAGCACTGAAACTTTTCAGACACTCACCCCCAGTCACGTATCTGGGTTGAATCCATCATCATTCTTTAGCTCACTTCGCCACCTCAGTTCAGACCCAGCTATATGCAAATCAGTCTTGACCCTGTGCCTCATGGGATCAGTCCAGCCAGAACTGCGAAGCCAGGTCTTCCCTGAACTGGAAACAAGCAGCCTGGGACCGGTTTCTGGGTAACACCCTTCATCAGCCAGGCTAGCTTGAATCCAGTGGCAAAGTGAGCAAGGGACCCACGTCTGGGCATATCCTGCCAACTTAGGGCAAACAAAGCAAACAGAAGGAGATGATGGACGGAGCGCTGAAACTTTTCAGACACTCACCGCCAGTCACAGATCAGAGTTGAATCTATGATCATTCTTTAGCTCACTTCGCCATCTCAGTTCAGACCCAGCTATATGCAAATCAGTCTTGGCCCTGTGCCTCATGGGAACAGTCCAGCCCAAACTGCCAAGCCAGGTCTTCCCTGAACCGGAAACAAGCATCCTGGGACCGGTTTCTGGGTAACACCCTTCATCAGCCAGGCTAGCTTGAATCCAGTGGCAAAGTGAGCAAGGGACCCACGTCTGGGCATATCCTGCCAACTTAGGGCAAACAAAGCAAACACAAGGAGATGATGGATGGAGCGCTGAAACTTTTCAGACACTCACCCCCAGTCACAGATCTGGGTTGAATCCATCATCATTCTTTAGCTCACTTCGCCATCTCAGTTCAGACCCAGCTATATGCAAATCAGTCTTGACCCTGTGCGTCATGGAAACAGTCCAGCCCGAACTGTCAAGCCAGGTCTTCGCTGAACAAGAAACAAGCATCCTGGGACCGGTTTCTGGGTAACACCCTACATCAGCCAGGCTAGCTTGAATCCAGTGCCAAAGTGAGAAAGGGACCCACGTCTGGGCATACCCTGCCAACTTAGGGCAAACAAAGCAAACACAAGGAGATGATGGACGGAGCGCTGAAACTTTTCAGACACTCACCCCCTGTCACAGATCTGGGTTGAATCCATCATCATTCTTTAGCTCACTTCGCCATCTCAGTTCAGACCCAGCTATATGCAAATCAGTCTTGACCCTGTGCGTCATGGAAACAGTCCAGCCCGAACTGTCAAGCCAGGTCTTCGCTGAACAAGAAACAAGCATCCTAGGACCGGTTTCTGGGTAACACCCTACATCAGCCAGGCTAGCTTGAATCCAGTGCAAAAGTGAGAAAGGGACCCACGTCTGGGCATACCCTGCCAACTTAGGGCGAACAAAGCAAACACAAGGAGATGATGGACGGAGCGCTGAAACTTTTAAGACACTCACCCCCAGTCACAGATCTGGGTTGAATCCATCATCATTCTTTAGCTCACTTCGCCATCTCAGTTCAGACCCAGCTATATGCAAATCAGTCTTGACCCTGTGCGTTATGGAAACAGTCCAGCCCGAACTGTCAAGCCAGGTCTTCGCTGAACAAGAAACAAGCATCCTGGGACCGGTTTCTGGGTAACACCCTTCATCAGCCAGGCTAGCTTGAATCCAGTGGCAAAGTGAGCAAGGAACCCACGTCTGGGCATACCCTGCCAACTTAGGGCGAACAAAGCAAACACAAGGAGATGATGGACGGAGCGCTGAAAGTTTTCAGACACTCACCCCCAGTCACGGATCTGGGTTGAATCCATCATTATTCTTTAGCTCACTTCGCCACCTCAGTTCAGACCCAGCTATATGCAAATCAGTCTTGACCCTGTGCGTCATGGGAACAGTCCAGCCTGAATTGTCAAGCCAGGCCTTCGCTGAACAGGAAACAAGCATCCTGGGACCGGTTTCTGGGTAGCACCCTTCAACAGCCAGGCTAGCTTGAATCCAGTGCCAAAGTGAGCAAGGGACCCACGTCTGGGCATACCCTGCCAACTTAGGGCGAACAAAGCAAACACAAGGAGATGATGGACGGAGCGCTGAAACTTTTCAGACACTCACCTCCAGTCACAGATCTGGGTTGAATCCATCATCATTCTTTAGCTCACTTCACCACCCCAGTTCAGACCCAGCTATATGCAAATCAGTCTTGACCCTGTGCCTCATGGGAACAGTCCAGCCCGAACTGCCAAGCCAGGTCTTCCCTGAGCCAGAAACAAGCATCCTGGGACCGGTTTCTGGGTAACACCCTTCATCAGCCAGGCTAGCTTGAATCCAGTGGCAAAGTGAGCAAGGGACCCACGTCTGGGCATACCCTGCCAACTTAGGGCGAACAAAGCAAACACAAGGAGATGATGGACGGAGCGCTGAAACTTTTCAGACACTCACCCCCAGTCACAGATCTGGGTTGAATCCATCATCATTCTTTAGCTCACTTCGCCATCTCAGTTCAGACCCAGCTATATGCAAATCAGTCTTGACCCTGTGCGTCATGGAAACAGTCCAGCCCGAACTGTCAAGCCAGGTCTTCGCTGAACAAGAAACAAGCATCCTGGGACCGGTTTCTGGGTAACACCCTACATCAGCCAGGCTAGCTTGAATCCAGTGCCAAAGTGAGAAAGGGACCCACGTCTGGGCATACCCTGCCAACTTAGGGCGAACAAAGCAAACACAAGGAGATGATGGACGGAGCGCTGAAACTTTTCAGACACTCACCCCCAGTCACAGATCTGGGTTGAATCCATCATCATTCTTTAGCTCACTTCACCATCTCAGTTCAGACCCAGCTATATGCAAATCAGTCTTGACCCTGTGCGTCATGGGAACAGTCCAGCCCGAACTGTCAAGCCAGGTCTTCGCTGAACCAGAAACAAGCATCCTGGGACCGGTTTCTGGGTAACACCCTTCATCAGCCAGGCTAGCTTGAATCCAGTGGCAAAAGTGAGCAAGGGACCCACGTCTGGGCATACCCTGCCAACTTAGGGCGAACAAAGCAAACACAAGGAGATGATGGATGGAGCGCTGAAACTTTTCAGACACTCACACCCAGTCACAGATCTGGGTTGAATCCATCATCATTCTTTAGCTCACTTCGCCACCTCAGTTCAGACCCAGCTATATGCAAATCAGTCTTGACCCTGTGCCTCATGGGAACAGTCCAGCCCGAACTGCCAAGCCAGGTCTTCGCTGAACCGGAAACAAGCATCCTGGGACCGGTTTCTGGGTAACACCCTTCATCAGCCAGGCTAGCTTGAATCCAGTGGCAAAGTGAGCAAGGGACCCACGTCTGGGCATACCCTGCCAACTTAGGGCGAACAAAGCAAACACAAGGAGATGATGGACGGAGCGCTGAAACTTTTCAGACACTCACCCCCAGTCACGGATCTGGGTTGAATCCATCATCATTCTTTAGCTCACTTCACCACCTCAGTTCAGACCCAGCTATATGCAAATCAGTCTTGACCCTGTGCCTCATGGGAACAGTCCAGCCCGAACTGCCAAGCCAGGTCTTCCCTGAACCGGAAACAAGCATCCTGGGACCGGTTTCTGGGAAACACCGTTCATCAGCCAGGCTAGCTTGAATCCAGTGGCAAAGTGAGCAAGGGACCCACGTCTGGGCATACCCTGCCAACTTAGGGCGAACAAAGCAAACACAAGGAGATGATGGATGGAGCGCTGAAACTTTTCAGACACTCACCCCCAGTCACAGATCTGGGTTGAATCCATCATCATTCTTTAGCTCACTTCGCCACCTCAGTTCAGACCCAGCTATATGCAAATCAGTCTTGACCCTGTGCGTCATGGGAACAGTCCAGCCTGAACTGTCAAGCCAGGCCTTCGCTGAACAGGAAACAAGCATCCTGGGACCGGTTTCTGGGTAACACCCTTCATCAGCCAGGCTAGCTTGAATCCAGTGCCAAAGTGAGCAAGGGACCCACGTCTGGGCATACCCTGCCAACTTAGGGCGAACAAAGCAAACACAAGGAGATGATGGACGGAGCGCTGAAACTTTTCAGACACTCACCTCCAGTCACAGATCTGAGTTGAATCCATCATCATTCTTTAGCTCACTTCACCATCCCAGTTCAGACCCAGCTATATGCAAATCAGTCTTGACCCTGTGCCTCATGGGAACAGTCCAGCCAGAACTGCCAAGCCAGGTCTTCCCTGAACCGGAAACAAGCATCCTGGGACCGGTTTCTGGGTAACACCCTTCATCAGCCAGGCTAGCTTGAATCCAGTGGCAAAGTGAGCAAGGGACCCACGTCTGGGCATACCCTGCCAACTTAGGGCGAACAAAGCAAACACAAGGAGATGATGGACGGAGCGCTGAAACTTTTCAGACACTCACCCCCAGTCACAGATCTGGGTTGAATCCATCATCATTCTTTAGCTCACTTCGCCATCTCAGTTCAGACCCAGCTATATGCAAATCAGTCTTGACCCTGTGCGTCATGGAAACAGTCCAGCCCGAACTGTCAAGCCAGGTCTTCGCTGAACCAGAAACAAGCATCCTGGGACCGGTTTCTGGGTAACACCCTACATCAGCCAGGCTAGCTTGAATCCAGTGGCAAAGTGAGCAAGGGACCCACGTCTGGGCATACCCTGCCAACTTAGGGCGAACAAAGCAAACACAAGGAGATGATGGATGGAGCGCTGAAACTTTTCAGACACTCACCCCCAGTCACAGATCTGGGTTGAATCCATCATCATTCTTTAGCTCACTTCGCCATCTCAGTTCAGACCCAGCTATATGCAAATCAGTCTTGACCCTGTGCGTCATGGAAACAGTCCAGCCCGAACTGTCAAGCCAGGTCTTCGCTGAACAAGAAACAAGCATCCTAGGACCGGTTTCTGGGTAACACCCTACATCAGCCAGGCTAGCTTGAATCCAGTGCAAAAGTGAGAAAGGGACCCACGTCTGGGCATACCCTGCCAACTTAGGGCGAACAAAGCAAACACAAGGAGATGATGGACGGAGCGCTGAAACTTTTCAGACACTCACCCCCAGTCACAGATCTGGGTTGAATCCATCATCATTCTTTAGCTCACTTCACCACCTCAGTTCAGACCCAGCTATATGCAAATCAGTCTTGACCCTGTGCCTCATGGGAACAGTCCAGCCCGAACTGCCAAGCCAGGTCTTCCCTGAACCGGAAACAAGCATCCTGGGACCGGTTTCTGGGTAACACCCTTCATCAGCCAGGCTAGCTTGAATCCAGTGGCAAAGTGAGCAAGGGACCCACGTCTGGGCATACCCTGCCAACTTAGGGCGAACAAAGCAAACACAAGGAGATGATGGACGGAGCGCTGAAACTTTTCAGACACTCACCCCCAGTCACAGATCTGGGTTGAATCCATCATCATTCTTTAGCTCACTTCGCCACCTCAGTTCAGACCCAGCTATATGCAAATCAGTCTTGACCCTGTGCCTCATGGGAACAGTCCAGCCCGAACTGCCAAGCCAGGTCTTCCCTGAACCGGAAACAAGCATCCTGGGACCGGTTTCTGGGTAACACCCTTCATCAGCCAGGCTAGCTTGAATCCAGTGGCAAAGTGAGCAAGGGACCCACGTCTGGGCATACCCTGCCAACTTAGGGCGAACAAAGCAAACACAAGGAGATGATGGACGGAGCGCTGAAACTTTTCAGACACTCACCCCCAGTCACAGATCTGGGTTGAATCCATCATCATTCTTTAGCTCACTTCGCCACCTCAGTTCAGACCCAGCTATATGCAAATCAGTCTTGACCCTGTGCGTCATGGGAACAGTCCAGCCCGAACTGTCAAGCCAGGTCTTCGCTGAACAAGAAACAAGCATCCTGGGACCGGTTTCTGGGTAACACCCTTCATCAGCCAGGCTAGCTTGAATCCAGTGGCAAAGTGAGCAAGGGACCCACGTCTGGGCATACCCTGCCAACTTAGGGCGAACAAAGCAAACACAAGGAGATGATGGACGGAGCGCTGAAACTTTTCAGACACTCACCCCCAGTCACAGATCTGGGTTGAATCCATCATCATTCTTTAGCTCACTTCACCACCTCAGTTCAGACCCAGCTATATGCAAATCAGTCTTGACCCTGTGCCTCATGGGAACAGTCCAGCCCGAACTGCCAAGCCAGGTCTTCCCTGAACCGGAAACAAGCATCCTGGGACCGGTTTCTGGGTAACACCCTTCATCAGCCAGGCTAGCTTGAATCCAGTGGCAAAGTGAGCAAGGGACCCACGTCTGGGCATACCCTGCCAACTTAGGGCGAACAAAGCAAACACAAGGAGATGATGGATGGAGCGCTGAAACTTTTCAGACACTCACACCCAGTCACAGATCTGGGTTGAATCCATCATCATTCTTTAGCTCACTTCACCACCTCAGTTCAGACCCAGCTATATGCAAATCAGTCTTGACCCTGTGCCTCATGGGAACAGTCCAGCCCGAACTGCCAAGCCAGGTCTTCCCTGAACCGGAAACAAGCATCCTGGGACCGGTTTCTGGGTAACACCCTTCATCAGCCAGGCTAGCTTGAATCCAGTGGCAAAGTGAGCAAGGGACCCACGTCTGGGCATACCCTGCCAACTTAGGGCGAACAAAGCAAACACAAGGAGATGATGGACGGAGCGCTGAAACTTTTCAGACACTCACCCCCAGTCACAGATCTGGGTTGAATCCATCATCATTCTTTAGCTCACTTCGCCACCTCAGTTCAGACCCAGCTATATGCAAATCAGTCTTGACCCTGTGCGTCATGGGAACAGTCCAGCCCGAACTGTCAAGCCAGGTCTTCGCTGAACAGGAAACAAGCATCCTGGGACCGGTTTCTGGGTAACACCCTTCATCAGCCAGGCTAGCTTGAATCCAGTGCCAAAGTGAGCAAGGGACCCACGTCTGGGCATACCCTGCCAACTTAGGGCGAACAAAGCAAACACAAGGAGATGATGGATGGAGCGCTGAAACTTTTCAGACACTCACCCCCAGTCACAGATCTGGGTTGAATCCATCATCATTCTTTAGCTCACTTCACCACCCCAGTTCAGACCCAGCTATATGCAACTCAGTCTTGACCCTGTTCCTCATGGGAACAGTCCAGCCCGAACTGCCAAGCCAGGTCTTCCCTGAACCGGAAACAAGCATCCTGGGACCGGTTTCTGGGTAACACCCTTCATCAGCCAGGCTAGCTTGAATCCAGTGGCAAAGTGAGCAAGGGACCCACGTCTGGGCATACCCTGCCAACTTAGGGCGAACAAAGCAAACACAAGGAGATGATGGACGGAGCGCTGAAACTTTTCAGACACTCACCCCCAGTCACAGATCTGGGTTGAATCCATCATCATTCTTTAGCTCACTTCGCCACCTCAGTTCAGACCCAGCTATATGCAAATCAGTCTTGACCCTGTGCGTCATGGGAACAGTCCAGCCCGAACTGCCAAGCCAGGTCTTCCCTGAACCGGAAACAAGCATCCTGGGACCGGTTTCTGGGTAACACCCTTCATCAGCCAGGCTAGCTTGAATCCAGTGGCAAAGTGAGCAAGGGACCCACGTCTGGGCATACCCTGCCAACTTAGGGCAAACAAAGCAAACACAAGGAGATGATGGACGGAGCGCTGAAACTTTTCAGACACTCACCCCCAGTCACAGATCTGGGTTGAATCCATCATCATTCTTTAGCTCACTTCGCCACCTCAGTTCAGACCCAGCTATATGCAAATCAGTCTTGACCCTGTGCCTCATGGGAACAGTCCAGCCCGAACTGCCAAGCCAGGTCTTCCCTGAACCGGAAACAAGCATCCTGGGACCGGTTTCTGGGTAACACCCTTCATCAGCCAGGCTAGCTTGAATCCAGTGGCAAAGTGAGCAAGGGACCCACGTCTGGGCATACCCTGCCAACTTAGGGCGAACAAAGCAAACACAAGGAGATGATGGACGGAGCGCTGAAACTTTTCAGACACTCACCCCCAGTCACAGATCTGGGTTGAATCCATCATCATTCTTTAGCTCACTTCACCACCTCAGTTCAGACCCAGCTATATGCAAATCAGTCTTGACCCTGTGCCTCATGGGAACAGTCCAGCCCGAACTGCCAAGCCAGGTCTTCCCTGAACCGGAAACAAGCATCCTGGGACCGGTTTCTGGGTAACACCCTTCATCAGCCAGGCTAGCTTGAATCCAGTGGCAAAGTGAGCAAGGGACCCACGTCTGGGCATACCCTGCCAACTTAGGGCGAACAAAGCAAACACAAGGAGATGATGGACGGAGCGCTGAAACTTTTCAGACACTCACCCCCAGTCACAGATCTGGGTTGAATCCATCATCATTCTTTAGCTCACTTCACCACCTCAGTTCAGACCCAGCTATATGCAAATCAGTCTTGACCCTGTGCCTCATGGGAACAGTCCAGCCCGAACTGCCAAGCCAGGTCTTCCCTGAACCGGAAACAAGCATCCTGGGACCGGTTTCTGGGTAACACCCTTCATCAGCCAGGCTAGCTTGAATCCAGTGGCAAAGTGAGCAAGGGACCCACGTCTGGGCATACCCTGCCAACTTAGGGCGAACAAAGCAAACACAAGGAGATGATGGACGGAGCGCTGAAACTTTTCAGACACTCACCCCCAGTCACAGATCTGGGTTGAATCCATCATCATTCTTTAGCTCACTTCACCACCTCAGTTCAGACCCAGCTATATGCAAATCAGTCTTGACCCTGTGCCTCATGGGAACAGTCCAGCCCGAACTGCCAAGCCAGGTCTTCCCTGAACCGGAAACAAGCATCCTGGGACCGGTTTCTGGGTAACACCCTTCATCAGCCAGGCTAGCTTGAATCCAGTGCCAAAGTGAGCAAGGGACCCACGTCTGGGCATACCCTGCCAACTTAGGGCAAACAAAGCAAACACAAGGAGATGATGGACGGAGCGCTGAAACTTTTCAGACACTCACCCCCTGTCACAGATCTGGGTTGAATCCATCATCATTCTTTAGCTCACTTCACCATCTCAGTTCAGACCCAGCTATATGCAAATCAGTCTTGACCCTGTGCGTCATGGAAACAGTCCAGCCCGAACTGTCAAGCCAGGTCTTCGCTGAACAAGAAACAAGCATCCTGGGACCGGTTTCTGGGTAACACCCTACATCAGCCAGGCTAGCTTGAATCCAGTGCCAAAGTGAGAAAGGGACCCACGTCTGGGCATACCCTGCCAACTTAGGGCGAACAAAGCAAACACAAGGAGATGATGGACGGAGCGCTGAAACTTTTCAGACACTCACCCCCAGTCACAGATCTGGGTTGAATCCATCATCATTCTTTAGCTCACTTCACCATCTCAGTTCAGACCCAGCTATATGCAAATCAGTCTTGACCCTGTGCCTCATGGAAACAGTCCAGCCCGAACTGTCAAGCCAGGTCTTCGCTGAACCAGAAACAAGAATCCTAGGACCGGTTTCTGGGTAACACCCTACATCAGCCAGGCTAGCTTGAATCCAGTGCAAAAGTGAGAAAGGGACCCACTTCTGGGCATACCCTGCCAACTTAGGGCAACACAATCAGGACACAATCTGCACATTCAAAATGGGATTAATATTTTGCAGCAGACACTACAGCCTGAGGCGCTAGCTGCAGAATTGGTGAGAATTGCATTCTCCGAAGATGACCGTGTACACATACAGATCGGGAGTTGTGTGCAGCGGGCCCAGTCTACACATGGTGACTGTATCCTACATTGGTGTTTACCTATGCTTCTTTCAAATCCAAGATGGATTTTGTCTACAAATATTTCCCTGGCGAATGTGACACAACCACTTCTGTGTTGTTGTAGTTGGAGGCACTGAATTCAGTACTGAGTGGCTGGGTCTGTGGACTCTTGTGTTGTCTTGGCCAATATCCTCTGGCCTTTACTGTACACAGACGCATCACAATGTCATACTATTTTGAGTACATTGTAGTTTTGTTGCCCTGCGATGTTTCAGTGTGTGTTGTGGTGATACATACATATGTGTGGTTATGGCAATTCCTGTTCCACTGTCAAATGTGTGTTTGTCCTAGAATTTAGCGCGCTAAGTGTACCTAACTGATGATGACATTCCCTCATTATACGACGGAAAACTGGCACAATTGATCAGGTTTTTCGGCTCTTTATGTTGTATTGGAAGGTGGTCCTGCTGGGTAAAGGGAGGCTATATATTGCATTTATAGATCTAAAAACTGCATTTGATCTCGTTCCCAGGGACAACCTATGGCGGGTGCTTAGGGAGATGGGTTTGCCACCGGGCATCCTTTCACTTCTGATCAGGCTCCATGAAGAGAACTTTGCCAGGGTTAGGTGGGGTAGCCAGGGACAGGTCACCGATCCCATAAAAGTAGAGCGGGGGGTCCGCCAAGGATGTGTCCTGGTGCCAACCTTATTTTCACTTTACATCAATCACGTTGCTGAGCTCTTATCCGCCATACCAGCGGATGCCCCCTCTCTAGCTAAGCAAAGAATTGCCACCCTCCTATTCGCGGACGATACTCTTCTTGTCTCGAAGACCCCAATGGGCTTGCAAAAATTATTAGATCAATTCAAGCTCTTTTGCGAAGGGAGGGGGCTTGAAATAAATACATCTAAAACCAAGCTTATGCTATTGAATCCCCACAAGTCCTTTAAGGGAAATCTGCTCCTAAATAACACCCCTTTGGAGAGAGTCAGCTCCTTCGAATACCTGGGAATTAAACTATCAGAGGATATGGCCTGGAAGTCACATCTCAGCAAGGCCTTCCTCAAATTTTCCCAGGTATCCGGGGCGCTGCGCAAAGAACATTGTCTCTCCTACACTAAGCCAATTGCACCAGTACTGAAATTATATAGTTGCAAGGCTGTGAGTAGCGCACTTTATGGGGCTGAGTTGTGGGGCACGGCAAGAGTAGGTGACCTGACAACCCTGGAGAATAAGTTCCTCAGAAACTTGGTTTCCTTGCCGCTGAGCACTCCTCTTTGCCCACTAATGCTCGATATGGGCATCAAACCCATTAGTGATCTAGTGAAGATCCGCCCCTGCTGTTTTGGCAGCGGATGTACACCACACCGGAACTGTCGTCCTATGCCGCTGCCTTCCAGGAGGTTTGTGCTTTAGACACCAAGCACAAAATAGGCTGGATCAAACATGTTAAAAGCCTTTTGTCTAGCATAGGCCTCGCAGGTCACAATATTGCCTGTCCAACACCCTACACTAGAAGACAGATCAAAACACTTTACTGGGAAGGGGCTGAGCAAAATGCATACAGAGATGGCAGCCAGGGCAGATTGACTGAAGAATCTAGAGGCTGTAAGATCAACCGCACTCTTGAAAGCAACCTAGACGCTATCAAAGTGCCGTCTGATAGGAAGTTATATATCCAGTTTAGGTTTGGTAGCCTCCCAATTAATGCATTTACAAACGTATGGTCGGTCAATACAGCACAGCCAAAGGGTTGGCCCTGTTGTCCCAGTCCGCAGTAATCGATAGCCCATTTCCTTTTTGCCTGCATAGCGTATGCAAAACCCAGGAGTAAATGGCTGTCTCCTGTTTGTAGGCAACTTGGTACCCGAGATCACAGAGTGGCCCTGTTCATACTGAAATCTGATGCAAGACCTCTATTTGCGTGCGCTACTGCGAAATTTCTGGGCCACTCATGGGCGATTAAAAGGAGAGCGTTGACAGCCTCCCGGCCTACCCATGAGAGTTGCTGACATAACCACCTGCCTCATTAAGCGTAATTGCCATGATGGGTATTAATTCTAAAAATGCAAAGTGCCCTTTTATTTCTGTTCACAAGCAAACCCAAATTGCTGTCTTTACTGTCTTTGCTGTGACGACTGGTGAATGTAACCACTAGCATTTAATGCATTCGCACTTTAGAAACGGGACTTTGCCAAATTTGCACATTAACTCTTCTTGTTGGTTAGAATCTGTGATGTAAACTATGATTTGTACAATACCTGTAGCTTTTAACCTTTTTACTGTTTGTTATTATATTTTTAACGAATCGCCATCTTTTAATTGTGCTGTTCAAATTAATTATATGCATTGTCGGATTTTATATTGATATGCATGAAGCCTATTTTGAATCTTTGTTTCTTTTATGGTATTTTACCGAAATAAAGAGTTTTTGATTGATTGACATTCCCTCATTATACATACACAACATGCTATGGACCCGTGTTCGGATTGGGATCACAATGATGCTTGGGCACTCTGTAAGTAATTGGCACACAATCCGTGATCATCTCTTTTATTGTGGCCTCTGTGCTTTTACCTGTCAAGGGGGGTTTTAAAAAGGCACACTGCTGCTGATCAAGGGGGTGGTGTGTAGGTCAGACTGTCCAGATGTGACTTGACTCCTTGCAAGGCCCCTACATACAACGCAACCTCCCTGCACCTGCCATGACCTGAAAGTGATGGTCGTGTGGGGGAGATGACACGACCTCTGTCAAGACACGTAAGGCAGTGCACCAAGGTGATTATGCTCCAAAGGCTGTCCCCCAGCTGCAATTTACAGCACAGCTGGTGAGCCGAGAACATACTGGCACCACATTGCAGTGGCCTGGTGGGAACTGTGGAAGTGAGTCAGTCCCTTGGTGTGGTTTACGAAGGCCCCAAAACCGTGGGCCACAGGTGACCCTGGTGCACCAGCCCATCGACCAATGCCTAATTGCCATCAGGGCCAATCCAAGCCTATGCAGAACACTTTCTGATTGGACTCAACGCCCATAGGGATCTATGGGCTTTGGCCCCCGTTGTGTGTGTCAGCCCAGGCTGAGACAGCTTCCCCACACACACAGACAGTCCTTGAGCTGCTGTGGATGGCTAGTCTGTCTTGTTTGCACATCAGCCCCCAGTATTTCACAGGTTTTTAAGGGACCATTTAGTAGATGATGAGGCTTTGTTTGTTTTTCAATGGTCCCTAGAGCACATGCATCTTCACTCTTCCCAATCCTCAAAGATGCCAGTTACTTTTGCTGCAACAGTGTGGGAATGCATTTCCTGAAAAAGTACCTTTGTGTTTGTTTATTTAGACATTCCTGCTGCATGTGCTTCACCTGTAGGTATTGAGGCACTTTGCATGAGCACCAGTTACATTGGTCACGTACACATTGCTGGGGGTATTAGCCTCCCAAACCCAGTCTGCATCTACATTACTGGGGGTATTTGCCCCAAACCCCAGATTTGCATCTACATTGCTGGGGGAATTAGCCCCACAAACCAAGCTTGCATCTACATTACTTGGGGTATTTTCCCACAAACCCAGTTTGCATCTACAATACTGGGGTTATTTGCCCCCAAACCCAGTTTGCATCTACATTACTGGGATTATTTGACCCCAAACCCAGTTTGCATCTACATAGCTGGGGGTAGTAGGCCCCCAAACACACATTTTCATCTACATTGCTGGGGGTATTAGACCCCAAAACACAGATTCAACTCTACATTGCTGGGGGAATTAGCCCCAAACCCACTTCGCATCTACATTTCTGGGGGTATTTGCCCTCAAACCCCAGATTTGCATTTACATTGCTGGGGATATTTGCCCCCAAACCCCAGATTTGCATCTACATTGCTGCGGGTATTAGCCCCCCAAACCCAGCTTGCATTTACATTACTGGGGGTATTAGACCCCCAAACACAGATTTGCATCTACATTGCTGGGGGTATTAGACCCCGAACACAGATTTGCCTCTACATTATTGGAGGGAATTAGCCCCACAAACCCAGCTTGCATCTACAGTACTGGGGGTATTTGCACCCAAACCCAGTTTGCATCTACATTACTGTGGGTATTTGCCCCCAAACCCAGTTTGCATCTACATTACTGGGGTATTTGCCCCCAAACCCCAGATTTGCATCTACATTGCTGGGGGTATTAGACCCCCAATCCCAGATTTGCCTCTACATTACTGGGGGGGATTACCTCCCCAATCCCAGTATGCATCTACATTACTGGGGATATTTGCCCCCAAACTCAGTTTGCATCTACATTACTGGGGCATTTGCCTCCCACACCCAGCTTGCATCTACATTACTAGGGGTATTTGCCCCCAAACCCCAGATTTGCATCTACATTGCTGGGGGTATTAGACCACCAACCCCAGATTTGCATGTACATTACTGGGGGGGATTAGCCCCCCAAACCCAGTTTGCATCTACATTACTGGGGTATTTGCCCCCAAACCCAGTTTGCATCTACATTACTGGGGTATTTGCCCCCTACACCCAGCTTTCATCTACATTACTGGGGGTATTTGCCCCCGAACCCCAGATCTGCATCTACATTGCTGGGGGTATTAGACCCCCAAACCCAGATTTACCTCTACATTGCAGGGGGTATTGGCCCCCAAACCACAATTTGGCTCCACATTGCTGGGAGTATTAGCACTCCAGGCCCCCCTTTGGGTCTGATTTGCTGGAAGTATTGCCTCCCGAAAATTGACTTGACATTGCTGGAAGTATCCCCCCCCAATATAACTGTTGTTATGCCGCGGGCTAACTCGCGGCCTGAGGCGCTACCTGTTTCCTCTTTGCCAGCCGCAGTGCAACCCGCGGCGCCCCTCCCTCCTCTTCGGGGATGCCGCGGTACAGCATCGCGGCCCGCTGTGGCCATTTCATCGGCGTCGCGGAAAGCACCCGCGACGCCTGTTGGTTTTTGGGCACGCCTCTTACTTGCACGGCGGCCCATCCGCTTCCCCAGGCACCTTGGGACCTTACACTCACCTGGCGTGGGCGTCTGGTGAGCCCCCTTCCTTGGGGGCCATATTGTTGCTCTCCTCTTCACCTTGCTCCCAGAAGGCAATAGGGGAGGGTTACTTACCTTCCTAACATGGTGATCTTTCTGTAATGCACTTCACTCTTTTCCCTATCCAAGATGGCGACACCTCTCCTTACTGTTTTATCACTTCCTGTTCCTGTATGTCACTTCCTGTTCCTGTATGTCACTTCCTGTTTTTCTGTATATAAGGGATCAGAACCTTTCCTTCCTTGCTTTGCAACACTCCTTGTTCCTGCTGGTGTGTCCTCGCTCCTGTTGGCTCCTTGACTCTTATTTTGGTGATGCCTTCCTTCTGTTGGCGTTCCTGGTTACCTTGCAACTTCTGCTCCAGCTTGACTCCCAGTTTTCTCCTGGTTCCTTTTGGGCTCCTGGTCTTCCAGTGTTTTCTGGCTCCTTGTCCTCTCCTTCATTCCTGGAGTCTCATCATCATCAGAGGTTTTTCCCTCCGGGGTTTTCCTCTTGGGACTCCTTCTGGAGGGCACTGGCTGCTTAGGCTTTCATTGTCGGCAGCACCGTGGCTACCGGAAGGGGTCTCAGACAAACCAGGACTTACACGAACCGAAGCTGGGAATCGTCCCAACGCCTCAAGATTGGTAAGAAAGACCCTAAACCCGATAGATTGCAAACGCCCAAAAACCTGCATGGATACCTCACAGTCCTCTCCTACCGAAGGGTCGGTAGAAACAGCACAGGCATTAGTAGAGATGGTTCAACAACAAGCCCAAGAACTACAACAACTAAGAGACGAAAACTTAACCTTACGCCACGTGCTGACAACTAAGACATCTGATGTACCCATGGTCTCTACCTCTACTCCTCGTTATTCTGGAGATCCCAACAAGCTGAAGGAATTCTTGGATTCCTTGACTGTGTTTTTTGCCTTTCGTCCTGCCCAGTTTTCCGTGGATAGAACTAAAGTTGGATACCTGATTAGTGCCTTGTCTGGTCCTGCATTAGCATGGGCAACACCCTTGGTAGCCACAGAAGACCCACGATTGTCAGATTATGCGTCTTTTCTTGATTCCTTTAAACGGATGTTTGAGAGACCTGGGCTGGAGACCTCAGCGGAAGAAGCCTTGTGTGACATCCAACAAGGGAGTCAGGACGTCTTGCAGTACATCACACGCTTCAGGCACTTGGCGGAAGAAACCACTTGGGTGGAACGAACACTGGTAACCCTTTTTCGCAGAGGGTTGCGAGAAGAAATCAAAGATGAATTAGTACATTCTCCTCGTGCAGAAACTATGACTGAGTTAATGGACTTAACATTATCAGTTGAACATCATCTCAATGAACGTCGTTTGGAGAGAAGAAAGTCACGACTCCAGCAGCATACCAGAGTAACTCGACCTAATGTTCGTAAAACAGAAAACCCTGTGTCCGACATACAGCCTTCCACAGGAGAAGAACCTATGCAGATAGGCTTAACTAGGGGACCCCTGTCTGAGGTCGAACGTGAACACAGAAGAAAACAAGGGCTGTGTCTGTATTGTGGCGCCTCAGGGCACATGATCCGCAATTTCTACTCATCCTCCTAGGCAGTCGGAAAACACCAAATCCCGTCCTCTGTGAGAAGGGAGAGGACGGGATGGTCTGGAATCCCTTCAATCTGTACCTCGAATGAAACTTCCACCTCTCTCTTTCTTCTGCCTATGCTTATAAGGCTGCCAAATGGAGTAGAAGAGAAGATACTAGCACTGTTGGATTGTGGTGCCAGCGGGATGTACTTGGATGAAGCATGGGCTAGTGAGAGGCGAATTAGTCGTGTCCCTAAAGAGATCCCGGAACAAGTACATACCGTGGACGGAACCCCCTCATTTCCGGTCCAGTCAAAGACATGACACCGTTATTACAGCTTACATTTGAAAAACATCAAGAACACTTGTCTTTTGACCTGGTTGCCTCACCCAGCCATGTCATGATCTTAGGTATACCTTGGCTGATCAGACATAACCCGTATATCAACTGGGAGACAAGGACCATTTCCCTGTCATCACACTTCTGTCAGCAGTTCTGTTATCCCACTGAAGAGTACTGGTCTCCTAAGGTAATGCCTATGATAAGAAAAGAAGCCTGTACCTCCGTTAACTCTGTCCAAGGAGTACCAAGTCACTATCATACATACGCTGACATCTTTCAGAAGCCTACGAAGGCGACGTTACCTCCTCATAGGGAGTTTGACTGTGCCATTCCATTGGAACCCGGAGCAACAGTACCCTTCGGAAGAGTATATTCTCTCACTGAACCCGAGAAAGAGACTCTCAGACAATACCTCGAGGAAAATCTCCAGAGTGGTCTCATCGTTCGATCCTCGTCACCTGCCGGGGCACCCCTCTTCTTCGTCCCCAAGAAGACCAAAGATCTCCGACCATGTATTGACTTCAGAGACTTAAACAAAGTTACCATCAAAGACCACTATCCGTTGCCCTTGATTAAGGATATCCTGGAGTCGGTAAGAGGGGCACAAATGTTCACCAAACTGGATCTCAGGGGTGCCTATCATCTCCTTCGAATCAAGGAAGGGGATGAGTGGAAAACTACATTTCGATCTCCATTAGGGCATTTTGAATTCCGAGTTATGCCTTTTGGGCTGACCAACGCCCCTTCCATCTTTCAAAGGTTCATGGACAATGTGTTCTCGGATCTCCTAAACCAGATAGTGGTAATCTACCTAGACGGCATATTGATCTATTCAGCAGCTCCTGAGTTACATTGCACGCACGTCATGCAAGTCCTGGGAAGACTACGCCAAAATAGTCTCTTCTGTAAACCTGAAAAATGTGAGTTTGACAAGCCCGAGGTAGAATATTTGGGCTACCATATTAACAAGACGGGAATAGCCATGGATCCTCAAAAGATATAGGCTATTTTGGATTGGCCATCACCTTCGACCATTAAAGAAACACAGTGTTTCCTAGGTCTGGCAAACTTTTACCGTCAATTCATTGACAACTTTGCTCACCAAACAAGCTACATATCCCAAACTCTGAAGAAAGAGTATCTCCGGCAAGGGTTCAAGTGGACTGTAGCTGCCAAACAAGCCTTCCAGTCCCTAAAAAAGGCTTTCACGCAAGCACCCATATTACGACACCCTGACACAACGAAGAAATTTTTCGTGGAAACAGACGCGTCGGACAGAGCTGTTGGTGCCGTCCTCCTCCAACAAAAAGAAGACGACGGACTGGAACATCCTGTGTTTTACCTGTCACATGTCCTGTCAGACTCTGAAAGGAGCTACTCTGACCTAGAATGAGAACTACTGGCCATGAAGTTCGCCTGCCATGAATGGAGACAGTTCTTAATGGGAACCAAGGAACCTTTCGAAATCAGAACAGACCATAGAAACCTCCAATGTCTCCGTAACATTCAATGCCAAAATAGTCGCCAAGGCCGGTGGGCTTACTTTTTCAGCCAGTATGACTTTGTCATTTCCTATATACCAGGATCTCAGAACACTTTGGCATATGCCTTGTCTCGTCGTTATCCAGAAAGACCTACGCTCCCACAACAGAACATAATCGGGCCACAAAGAATTATTGCCATGGTTCAATCCTTCCTAGACAGTGTTCATTCAGAATATAAATCCATGAACCAAGAAGAATGGAAGAAGCTAGTCGATCTGGTCAAGCAACATGACACACACTACTACCAAGGTAGGGCTTTATTTCTTCCTACACAAAAGGTGCAGCTAGAAGCCCTCCAAATGTGTCGCGATTCTCCCGTGGCTGGTCATCGTGGTTTCAAGACTACCCTAGAACTGATACTTCGCTCTTTCTGGTGACCGTCGATAAGAAAAGATATCGAAGTCTATGTGTCATCTTGTCCTGTCTGTGCCCAAGCCAAAACATTGCATACTAAACCCATGGGATTGCTTCACCCCCTACCTGTTCCACCGGCTCCATGGCATACAATATCCACCGACTACATTTCCTCTCTGCCTCCATCTGCAGGTAACCGGGTTATAATGGTGACAATAGAGTCTTTCACCAAGATGGCTTATTTCACCGCCCTTACAAAACTACCTACTGCAAGAGAACTCTGAAGCATCTTCATACAGGAGATATACCGCCTCCATGGCCTGCCACGGGTGATTGTATCGGATCGAGGCCCTCAGTATGTATCACGTTTTTGGAAACATTTTTGTAAAGCTCTTCATACTGAGGTGGCCTTGTCCTCCGGGTTTCATCCCCAGACCAATGGCCAAACGAAACGCTTAAATCAAGGACTAGAGCAATACCCCCGCCGTTATTGCAATTCGACTCAGAGCGACTGGTCCTCCTACCTAACGTTGGCAGAATACTCCTACAATAACTCAGTCCATAGTGCATCCAAGTCTACCCCATTCTTTTGTTTATACGGTTTCCTTCCTAGGACCTTTCCTTCAGTTCTGCAAGACAGCCCCTCTGTTCCAGCGGCAGCCTCCTTTATTCGCCACCTCCGAGTCATACGATCTAAAGTTCATGTCCATCTCCAAGAAGCTAAAGAGAAAATGAAGGACACGGCTGACGTCCATCGCCGCCAATCTCCATTATACCAAGTCAATGACAATGTCTGGCTGTCCTCGAAGTTTCTACCTTTTCAGTTATCACGTAGTAAATTTAAGCCGTGCTTTTATGGTCCATTCAAAGTTACTCAAGTGGTGAATCCTGTGTCCTTTCGACTTCAACTGCCACGTGCTTGGCGGATATATCCTGTTTTTCATGCCTCTCAGTTGAAACCCTATGTCTCGGATCCCTATAGGAGGGTTTTTTCTCGTCCACCTCCTGTTTTGGTCAATGAGGTACCCGAGTACGAGGTCCAAGCTATCTGGGACTCTCGGTTTTTTAGGGGCCATTTGCAGTTCCTTGTCCATTGGAAAGGCTATCCCCTCAGTGATAATACTTGGGAGGATGCTGACTCTGTCCACGCTCCTGTTCTTGTCCGCCGTTTCTTTCGGGTTTTTCCTGGCAAGCCCGGGGCTTCGGGAGGGGGCCCTACTGTTACGCCGTGGGCCGACTCGCGACCCACGGCGCTACCTGTTTCCTCTTTGCCGGGCGCGATGCAACCCGTGGCGCCCCTCCCTCCTCTTCGGGGATGCCGCGGTACAGCATCGCGGCCCGCTGTGGCCATTTCAACGGCGTCGCGGAAAGCACCCTGCGACGCCTGTTGGTTTTTCAGCACGCCGCTTACTTGCACGGCGGCCCATCTGCTTCCCCAGGCACCTTGGGACCTTACACTCACCTGGTGTGGGCATCTGGTGATCCCCCTTCCATGGGGGCCATATTGTTGCTCTCCTCTTCACCTTGCTCCCAGAAGGCAATAGGGGAGGGTTACTTACCTTCCTAACATGGTGATCTTTCTGTAATGCACTTCACTCTTTTCCCTATCCAAGATGGCGACACCTCTCCTTCCTGTTTTGTCACTTCCTGTTCCTGTATGTCACTTCCTGTTTTTCTGTATATAAGGGATCAGAACCTTTCCTTCCTTGCTTTGCAACACTCCTTGTTCCTGCTGGTGTGTCCTTGCTCCTGTTGGCTCCTTGACTCTTATTTTGGTGATTCCTTCCTTCTGTTGGCGTTCCTGGTTACCTTGTGACTTCTGCTCCAGCTTTACTCCCAGTTTTCTCCTGGTTCCTTTTGGGTTCCTGGTCTTCCAGTGTTTTCTGACTCCTTGTCTTCTCCTTCATTCCTGGAGTCTCATCATCATCAGAGGTTTTTTCCTTCCGGGGTTGTCCTCTTGGGACTCCTTCTGGGGGCCACTGGCTGCTTAGGCTTTCATTGTCGGCAGCACTGTGGCTACCGGAAGGGGTCGCCCCTATCTCAGACAATGTATCAGTGTGGGGTTTTTAGTATTGACAGGAATAATGGCGCTCAAGCTAATTCGCGCTGAGTTTATGTTATACTAGGAGTGTGAACGGTGCAAACCAGGTCAGGGGATATGCCCTAAAACCCCCGTGATGGTATGGATAGAAATCCACACAAATGAAGTAGGTACAGTCCCGGGCACACGTAACGAGGATATAATATCAGGAGAAATATCTCATACTGCAGAAATGTAGAGGGTCTACACCAGAATGATAATCATAGGTGTTTAATATAGTAACAGAGCATAAGCAACCAGCCAAAACAAAAGCAACCAGCCGACACGTGTTTCGTCACAAAGGGTAGTAACCCGTGACTCTTCAGGGCTGAAAGGCGGTGCCAACAAGGTGGATTCAAGTGACCGTTCAAGACTCCAAAACGGCAATGAAGAGCAGTGCGAACCACGGTAGGTGGACTACTGCCAAATGTAAGGAAAGGAAGACGGATATCGCCGGGCGGCGGATAAGCCAATGAGGACTATTGACCTTCAGAAAAGTCGATGCAGTCTGTGGCGACGAGATTAACCAAGTGCTAAGTAGCACAGGGGGGAATATAGAATTAGGTGTGCCAGGTCAGTAGTCCAGGACGACAACGGCGGATGCGCCGGAGTACAGGAAACTGGGAGAAGTGTTGTTCAGGAAGGAAAATGGTTCCGGAAGACGGCCATCTTCCGGAACCATTATTAGGACTTGAATATTTTCAATCTAATAAATTACAACAAAAAAATTGATTTTTCTAAATCGTTAACGAACAGTTATTTACCTTCGATAACGCCTTATCTAGTAAAGAGTTGATCTAGCCGCAGATTCCTTATCTTTCAATTTCCCAGGTGTCAGACTCGATCCAGAAAATGTTTCTTCGAGCAATACTATGTAAGTTAAATAGATTGTAAGGAGAGATGCCAACTTAGGGCAAACAAAGCAAACACAAGGAGATGATGGACGGAGCGCTGAAACTTTTCAGACACTCACCCCCAGTCACAGATCTGGGTTGAATCAATCATCATTCTTTAGCTCACTTCAATACATCAGTTCAGACCCAGCTATATTCAAATCACTCTTGAGCCTGTGCCTCATGGGAACAGTCCAGCCCGAACTGCCAAGCCAGACCTTCCCTGAACCGGAAACAAGCATCCTTGGACCGATTTCTGGGTAACACCCTATATCAGCCAGGCTAGCTTGAATCCAGTGGCAAAGTGAGCAAGGGACCCACGTCTGGGCATACCCTGTCAACTTAGGGCGAACAAAGGAAACACAAGGAGATGATGGACGGAGCGCTGAAACCTTTGAGACACTCACCCCCAGTCACAGATCTGGGTTGAATCCATTATCAATTTTTAGCTCACTTCACCACCTCAGTTCAGACCCAGCTATATGCAAATCAGTCTTGACCCTGTGCCTCATGGGAACAGTCCAGCCCGAACTCCCAAGCCAGGTCTTACCCTAACCAGAATCAAGCATCCTGGCACTGGTTTCTTAATAACACCCTTCATCAGCCAGGCTAGCTTGAATCCAGTGGCAAAGTGAGCAAGGGGTCCACGTCTGGGCATACAGTGCCAACTTAGGGCGAACAAAGCAAACACAAGTAGATGATGGATGGAGTGCTGAAACTTTTGAGACACTCACCCCCGGTCACAGATCTGGGTTGAATCCATCATCATTCTTTAGCTCACTTCACAACCTCAGTTCAGACCCAGCTATATTCAAATCAGTCTTGACCCTGTGTCTCATGGGAACAGTCCAGCCCGAACTGCCAAGCCAGGTCTTCCCTGAACCGGATACAAGCATCCTGGGACCGGTTTCTGGGTAACACACTTCATCAGCAAGGCTCGCTTGAAACTAGTGGCAAAGTGAGCAAGGGACCCACGTCTGGGCATACCCTGCCAACTTAGGCCGAACAAAGCAAACACAAGGAGATAATGAACGGAGTGCTGAAACTTTTGAGACACTCACCCCCAGTCACAGATCTGGGTTGAATCAATCATCATTCTTTAGCTCACTTCACCACCTCAGTTCAGACCCAGCTATATGCAAATCACTCTTGACCCTGTGCCTCATGGGAACAGTAAAGCCCGAACTGCCAAGCCAGGTCTTCCCTGAACCGGAAACAAGCATCCTGAGACCCGTTTCTGGGTAACACCCTAAATCAGCCAGGCTAGCTTGAATCCAGTGGCAATGTAAGCAAGGACCCACGTCTGGGCATACCCTGCCAACTTAGGGCAAACAAGTAAACACAAGGAGATGATGGACGGAGCGCTGTAACTTTTGAGACTCTCACCCCCAGTCACAGATGTGGGTTGATTCAATCATCATTCTTTAGCTCACTTCACCACCTCAGTTCAGACCCAGCTATATGCAAATCACTCTTGACCCTGTGCCTCATGGGAACAGTCCAGCCCGAACTGCCATGCCAGGCGTTCCCTGAACGGAAACAAGCATCATGGGACCATTTTCTGGGTAACACCCATTATCAGCCAGGCTAGCTTGAAACCAGTGGCAAAGTGAGCAAGGGACCCACGTCTGGGCATACCCTGCCAACTTAGGGCGAACAAAGCTAACACAAGGAGATGATGGACGGAGCGCTGAAACTTTTCAGACACTTACCCCCAGTCACAGGTCTGGGTTGAATCCATCATCGTTCTTTAGCTCACTTCACCACCTCAGTTCAGACCCAGCTATATGCAAATCAGTCTTGACCCAGTGCCTCATCGGAACAGTAAAGCCCGAACTGCCAAGCCAGGTTTTCCGTGAACCGGATACAAGCATCCTGGGACCAGTTTCTGGGTAACACCCTTATTCAGCCAGGCTAGCTTGAATTCAGTGGCAATGTAAGCAAGGGACCCACGTCTGGGCATACCCTGCCAACTTAGGGCGAACAAAGGAAACACAAGGAGATGATGGACGGAGCGCTGAAACTTTTCAGACACTCACCCCCAGTCACAGATCTGGGTTGAATCCATCATCATTCTTTAGCTCACTTCACCACCTCAGTTCAGACTCAGCTATATGCAAATCAGTCTTGACCCTGTTCCTCATGGGAACAGTCCAGCCCGAACTGCCAAGCCAGGTCTTCCCTGAACCGGAAACAAGAATCCTGGAACCGGTTTCTGGGTAACACCCTTCATCAGCCAGGCTAGCTTGAATCCTTTGGCAAAGTGAGCAAGGGGCCCACGTTTGAGCATACCCTGCCAACTTAGGGCGAACAAAGCAAACACAAGGAGATGATGGACAGAGCGCTGAAACTATTCAGACACTCACCCCCAGTCACAGATCTGGGTTGAATCCATCATCATTCTTTAGCTCACTTCACCACCTCAGTTCAGACCCAACTATAGTCAAATTAGTCTTGACCCTGTGCCTCATGGGAACAGTCCAGCCCGAACTGCCAAGCCAGGTCTTCCCTGAACCAGAAACAAGCATCCTGGCACCGGTTTCTGGATAACATCCTTCATCAGCCAGGCTAGTTTGAATCCAGTGGCAAAGTGAGCAAGGGGTCCACGTCTGGGCATACCCTGCCAACTTAGGGCGAACAAAGCAAACACAAGGAGATGATGGGCGGAGCGCTGAAACTTTTGAGACACTCACCCCCAGTCACAGATCTGGGTTGAATCCATCATCATTCTTTAGCTCACTTCACCACCTAAATTCAGACCCAACTATATGCACATCAGTCTTGACCCTGTGCCTCATGGGAACAGTCCAGCCCGAACTGCCAAGTCAGGTCTTCTCTGAACCGCAAACAAGCACCCTGGGACCGGTTTCTGGGTAACACCCTTCATCAGCCAGGCAAGCTTGAATCCATTGGCAAAGTGAGCAAGGGACCCACGTCTGGGCATACCCTGCCAACTTAGGCCGAACAAAGCAAACACAAGGAGATGATGGACGGAGCGCTGAAACGTTTCAGACACTCGCCCCCAGTCACAGATCTGGGTTGAATCAATCATCATTCTTTAGCTCACTTCACCACCTCAGTTCAGACCCAGCTATATTCAAATCACTCTTGACCCTGTGCCTCATGGGAACAGTCCAGCCCGAACTGCCAAGCCAGACCTTCCCTGAACCGGAAACAAGCATCCTTGGACCGATTTCTGGGTAACACCCTTTATCAGCCAGGCTAGCTTGAATCCAGTGGCAAAGTGAGCAAGGGACCCACGTCTGGGCATACCCTGTCAACTTAGGGCGAACAAAGGAAACACAAGGAGATGATGGACGGAGCGCTGAAACTTTTGAGACACTCACCCCCAGTCATAGATCTGGGTTGAATCCATCATCATTCTTTAGCTCACTTCACCACCTCAGTTCAGACCCAGCTATATGCAAAATAGGTCTTGACCCTGTGCATCATGGGAACAGTCCAGCCCGAACTGCCAAGCCAGGTCTTCCCTGAACCGGAAACAAGCATCCTGGGACCAGTTTCTGGGTAACACCCTTCACCAGCCAGGCTAGCTTGAATCCAGTGGCAAAGTGAGCAAGGGACCCACGTCTGGGTATACCCTGCCAACGTCGGCCGAACAAAGCTAACACAAGGAGATGATGGACGGAGCACTGAAACCTTTCAGACACTCACACCCAGTCACAGATCTGGGTTGAATCCATTATCAATTTTTAGCTCACTTCACCACCTCAGTTCAGACCCAGCTATATGCAAATCAGTCTTGACCCTGTGCCTCATGGGAACAGTCCAGCCCGAACTGCCAAGCCAGGTCTTACCTGAACCAGAAACAAGCATCCTGGCACCGGTTTCTTAATAACACCCTTCGTCAGCCAGGCTAGCTTGAATCCAGTGGCAAAGTGAGCAAGGGGTCCACGTCTGGGCATACCGTGCCAACTTAGGGCGAACAAAGCAAACACAAGGAGATGATGGATGGAGCGCTGAAACTTTTGAGACACTCACCCCCGGTCACAGATCTGGGTTGAATCCATCATCATTCTTTAGCTCACTTCACCACCTCAGTTCAGACCCAGCTATATTCAAATCAGTCTTGACCCTGTGTCTCATGGGAACAGTCCAGCCCGAACTGCCAAGCCAGGTCTTCCCTGAACCGGATACAAGCATCCTGGGACCGGTTTCTGGGTAACACCCTTCATCAGCCAGGCTCGCTTGAAACTAATGGCAAAGTGAGCAAGGGACCCACGTCTGGGCATACCCTGCCAACTTAGGCCGAACAAAGCAAACACAAGGAGATAATGAACGGAGTGCTGAAACTTTTGAGACACTCACCCCCAGTCACAGATCTGGGTTGAATCAATCATCATTCTTTAGCTCACTTCACCACCTCAGTTCAGACCCAGCTATATGCAAATCAGTCTAGACCCTGTGCCTCATGGGTATAGTCCAGCCCAAACTGCCAAGCCAGGTCTTCCCTGAGCCGGAAAGAAGCATCCTGGGACCGGTTTCTGGGTAACACCCTTCATCAGCCAGGCTAGCTTGAATCCAGTGGCAAAGTGAGCAAGGGACCCACGTCTGGGCATACCCTGCCAACTTAGGCCGAACAAAGCAAACACAAGGAGATGATGGACGGAGCGCTGAAACTTTTGAGACTCTCACCCCCAGTCACAGATGTGGGTTGAATCAATCATCATTCTTTAGCTCACTTCACCACCTCAGTTCAGACCCAGCTATATGCAAATCACTCTTGACCCTGTGCCTCATGGGCACAGTCCAGCCCGAACTGCCAAGCCAGGCGTTCCCTGAACCGGAAACAAGCATCATGGGACCAGTTTCTGGGTAACACCCATTATCAGCCAGGCTAGCTTGAATCCAGTGGCAAAGTGAGAAAGGGACCCACGTCTGGGCATACCCTGTCAACTTAGGGCGAACAAAGCAAACACAAGGAGATGATGGACGGAGCGCTGAAACTTTTGAGACACTCACCCCCAGTCACAGATCTGAGTTGAATCCATCATCATTCTTTAGCTCACTTCACCACCTCAGTTCAGACCCAGCTATATGCAAAATAAGTCTTGACTCTGGGCCTCATGGGAACAGTCCAGCCCGAACTGCCAAGCCAGCTCTTCCCTAAACCGGAAACAAGCATCCTGGAACCGGTTTCTGGGTAACACCCTTCATCAGCCAGGCTAGCTTGAATCCAGTGACAAAGTGAGCAAGGGACCCACGTCTGGGCATACCCTGCCAACTCAGACCGAACAAAGTTAACACAAGGAGATGATGGACAGAGCGCTGAAACTTTTCAGACACTCACCCCCAGTCACAGGTCTGGGTTGAATCCATCATCATTCTTTAGCTCACTTCACCACCTCAGTTCAGACCCAGCTATATGCAAATCAGTCTTGACCCTGTGCCTCATGGGAACAGTAAAGCCCGAACTGCCAAGCCAGGTCTTCCCTGAACCGGAAACAAGCATCCTGGGACCAGTTTCTGGGTAACACCCTTATTCAGCCAGGCTAGCTTGAATCCAGTGGCAATGTAAGCAAGGGACCCACGTCTGGGCATACCCTGCCAACTTAGGGCGAACAAAGCAAACACAAGGAGATGATGGATGGAGCACTGAAACTTTTCAGACACTCACCCCCAGTCACAGATCTTGGTTGAATCCATCATCATTCTTTACCTCACTTCCCCACCTCAGTTCGGACCCAGCTATATGCAAATCAGTCTAGACCCTGTGCCTCATGGGAACAATCCAGCCCGAACTGCCAAGCCAGGTCTTCCCTGAGCCGGAAAGAAGCATCCTGGGACCGGTTTCTGGGTAACACCCTTCATCAGCCAGGCTAGCTTGAATCCAGTGGCAAAGTGAGCAAGGGACCCACGTCTGGGCATACTCTGCCAACATAGGCCGAACAAAGCAAACACAAGGAGATGATGGACGGAGCGCTGAAACTTTTCAGACACTCACCCCCAGTCACAGATCTGGGTTGAATCCATCATCATTCTTTAGCTCACTTCGCCACCTCATTTCAGACCAAGCTATATGCAAATCAGTCTTGACCCTGTGCATCATGGGAACAGTCCAGCTGAACTGTCAAGCTAGGCCTTCGCTGAACAGGAAACAAGCATCCTGGGACCAGTTTCTGGGTAACACCCTTCATCAGCCAGGCTAGCTTGAATCCAGTGCCAAAGTGAGGAAGGGAACCACGTTAGGGCATACCCTGCCAACTTAGGGCGAACAAAGCAAACACAAGGAGATGATGGACGGAGCGCTGAAACTTTTCAGACACTCACCCCCAGTCACAGATCTGGGTTGAATCCTTCATCATTCTTTAGCTCACTTAGCAACCTCAGTTCAGACCCAGCTATATGCAAATAAGTCTTGACCCTGTGCCTCATGGGAACAGTCTAGCCCGAACTGCCAAGCCAGGCTTCCCTGAACCAGAAACAAGCATCCTGAGACCAGTTTCTGGGTAACACCCGTCATCAGCCAGGCTAGCTTGAATCCAGTGGCAAAGTGAGCAAGGGACCCACGTCTGGGCATACTCTGCCAACATAGGCCGAACAAAGCAAACACAAGGAGATGATGGACGGAGCGCTGAAACTTTTCAGACACTCACCCCCAGTCACGGATCTGGGTTGAATCCATCATCATTCTTTAGCTCACTTCACCATCCCAGTTCAGACCCAGCTATATGCAAATCAGTCTTGACCCTGTGCCTCATGGGAACAGTTCAGCCAGAACTGCCAAGCCAGGTCTTCCCTAAACCGGAAACAAGCATCCTGGGACCGGTTTCTGGGTAACACCCTTCATCAGCCAGGCTAGCTTGAATCCAGTGGCAAAGTGAGCAAGGGACCCACGTCTGGGCATACCCTGCCAACTTAGGGCGAACAAAGCAAACACAAGGAGATGATGGATGGAGCGCTGCAACTTTTAAGACACTCACCCCCAGTCACAGATCTGGGTTGAATCCATCATTATTCTTTAGCTCACTTCGCCACCTCAGTTCAGACCCAGCTATATGCAAATCAGTCTTGACCCTGTGCGTCATGGGAACAGTCCAGCCTGAACTGTCAAGCCAGGCCTTCGCTGAACAGGAAACAAGCATCCTGGGACCGGTTTCTGGGTAACACCCTTCATCAGTCAGGCTAGCTTGAATTCAGTGCCAAAGTGAGCAAGGGACCCACGTCTGGGCATACCCTGCCAACTTAGGCCAAACAAAGCAAACACAAGGAGATGATGGACGGAGCGCTGAAACTTTTCAGACACTCACCTCCAGTCACAGATCTGGGTTGAATCCATCATCATTCTTTAGCTCACTTCTGAAATCCCAGTTCAGACCCAGCTATATGCAAATCAGTCTTGACCCTGTGCCTCATGGGAACAGTCCAGCCAGAACTGCCAAGCCAGGTCTTCCCTGAACCGGAAACAAGCATCCTGGGACCGGTTTCTGGGTAACACCCTTCATCAGCAGGCTAGCTTGAATCCAGTGGCAAAATGAGCAAGGGACCCACGTCTGGGCATATCCTGCCAACTTAGGGCAAACAAAGCAAACACAAGGAGATGATGGTCGGAGCGCTGAAACTTTTCAGACACTCACCCCCAGTCACAGATCTGGGTTGAATCCATCATCATTCTTTAGCTCACTTCGCCATCTCAGTTCAGACCCAGCTATATGCAAATCAGTCTTGACCCTGTGCGTCATGGAAACAGTCCAGCCAGAACTGTCAAGCCAGGTCTTCGCTGAACAAGAAACAAGCATCCTGGGACCGGTTTCTGGGTAACACCCTACATCAGCCAGGCTAGCTTGAATCCAGTGGCAAAGTGAGCAAGGGACCCACGTCTGGGCATACCCTGCCAACTTAGGGCGAACAAATCAAACACAAGGAGATGATGGATGGAGCGCTGAAACTTTTCAGACACTCACCCCCAGTCACGGATCTGGGTTGAATCCATCATCATTCTTTAGCTCACTTCGCCACCTCAGTTCAGACCCAGCTATATGCAAATCAGTCTTGACCCTGTGCCTCATGGGAACAGTCCAGCCCGAACTGCCAAACCAGGTCATCCCTGAACCGGAAACAAGCATCCTGGAACCGGTTTCTGGGTAACACCCTTCATCAGCCAGGCTAGCTTGAATCCAGTGGCAAAGTGAGCAAGGGACCCACGTCTGGGCATACCCTGCCAACTTAGGGCGAACAAAGCAAACACAAGGAGATGCTGGACGGAGCGCTGAAACTTTTCAGACACTCACCTCCAGTCACAGATCTGGGTTGAATCCATCATCATTCTTTAGCTCACTTCCCCACCTCAGTTCAGACCCAGCTATATGCAAAATAAGTCTTGACTCTGGGCCTCATGGGAACAGTCCAGCCCGAACTGCCAAGCCAGGTCTTCCCTGAACTGGAAACAAGCATCCTGGAACCGGTTTCTGGGTAACACCCTTCATCAGCCAGGCTAGCTTGAATCCAGTGGCAAAGTGAGCAAGGGAGCCACGTCTGGGCATACCCTGCCAACTCAGGCCGAACAAAGCTAACACAAGGAGATGATGGACGGAGCGCTGAAACTTTTCAGACACTCACCCCCAGTCACAGATCTGGGTTGAATCCATCATCATTCTTTAGCTCACTTCGCCACCTCATTTCAGACCAAGCTATATGCAAATCAGTCTTGACCCTGTGCATCATGGGAACAGTCCAGCTGAACTGTCAAGCTAGGCCTTCGCTGAACCAGAAACAAGCATCCTGAGACCAGTTTCTGGGTAACACCCTTCATCAGCCAGGCTAGCTTGAATCCAGTGCCAAAGTGAGCAAGGGACCCACGTCTGGGCATACCCTGCCAACTTAGGGCGAACAAAGCAAACACAAGGAGATGATGGATGGAGCGCTGAAACTTTTCAGACACCCACCTCCAGTCACAGATCTGGGTTGAATCCATCATCATTCTTTAGCTCACTTCGCCACCTCAGTTCAGACCCAGCTATATGCAAATCAGTCTTCACCCTGTGCGTCATGGGAATAGTCCAGACCAAACTGTCAAGCCAGGCCTTCGCTGAACAGGAAACAAGCATCCTGGGACCGGTTTCTGGGTAACAACCTTCATCAGCCAGGCTAGCTTGAATCCAGTGCCAAAGTGAGCAAGGGACCCACGTCTGGGCATACCCTGCCAACTTAGGGCGAACAAAGCAAACACAAGGAGATGCTGGACGGAGCGCTGAAACTTTTCAGACACTCACCTCCAGTCACAGATCTGGGTTGAATCCATCATCATTCTTTAGCTCCCTTCACCATCCCAGTTCAGACCCAGCTATATGCAAATCAGTCTTGACCCTGTGCCTCATGGGATCAGTCCAGCCAGAACTGCCAAGCCAGGTCTTCCCTGAACCGGAAAAAAGCATCCTGGGACCGGTTTCTGGGTAACACCCTTCATCAGCCAGGCTAGCTTTAATCCAGTGGCAAAGTGAGCAAGGGACCCACGTCTGGGCATATCCTGCCAACTTAGGGCAAACAAAGCAAACACAAGGAGATGATGGACGGAGCGCTGAAACTTTTCAGACACTCACCCCCAGTCACAGATCTGGGTTGAATCCATTATCATTCTTTATCTCACTTCGCCATCTCAGTTCAGAGCCAGCTATATGCAAATCAGTCTTGACCCTGTGCGTCATGGAAACAGTCCAGCCCGAACTGTCAAGCCAGGTCTTCGCTGAACAAGAAACAAGCATCCTGGGACCGGTGTCTGGGTAACACCCTACTTCAGCCAGGCTAGCTTGAATCCAGTGCCAAAGTGAGAAAGGGACCCACGTCTGGGCATACCCTGCCAACTTAGGGCAAACAAAGCAAACACAAGGAGATGATGGACGGAGCGCTGAAACTTTTCAGACACTCACCCCCAGTCACAGATCTGGGTTGAATCCATCATCATTCTTTAGCTCACTTCGCCATCTCAGTTCAGACCCAGCTATATGCAAATCAGTCTTGACCCTGTGCGTCATGGAAACAGTCCATCCCGAACTGTCAATCCAGGTCTTCGCTGAACAAGAAACAAGCATCCTGGGACCGGTTTCTGGGTAACACCCTTCAACAGCCAGGCTAGCTTGAATCCAGTGCCAAAGTGAGCAAGGGACCCACGTCTGGGCATACCCTGCCAACTTAGGGCGAACAAAGCAAACACAAGGAGATGATGGATGGAGTGCTGAAACTTTTCAGACACTCACCTCCAGTCACAGATCTGGGTTGAATCCATCATCATTCTTTAGCTCACTTCACCACCCCAGTTCAGACCCAGCTATATGCAAATCAGTCTTGACCCTGTGCCTCATGGGAACAGTCCAGCCCGAACTGCCAAGCCAGGTCTTCCCTGAGTCAGAATCAAGCATCCTGGGACCGGTTTCTGTGTAACACCCTTCATCAGCCAGGCTAGCTTGAATCCAGTGGCAAAGTGAGCAAGGGACCCACGTCTGGGCGTATCCTGCCAACGTAGTGCATACAAAGCAAACACAAGGAGATGATGGACGGAGCGCTGAAACTTTTCAGACACTCACCCCCAGTCACAGATCTGGGTTGAATCCATCATCATTCTTTAGCTCACTTCGCCACCTCAGTTCAGACCCAGCGATATGCAAATCAGTCTTGACCCTGTGTCTCATGGGAACATTCCAGACCGATCTACCAAGCCAGGTGTTCCCTGAACCGGAAACACGCATCCTGGGACCGGTTTTTGGGTAACACCCTTCATCAGCCAGGCTAGCTTGAATCCAGTGGCAAAGTGAGGAAGGGAACCACGTCTGGGCATACCCTGCCAACTTAGGGCGAACAAAGCAAACACAAGAAGATGATGGACGGAGCGCTGAAACTTTTCAGACACTCACACCCAGTCACAGATCTGGGTTGAATCCTTCATCATTCTTTAGCTCACTTAGCAACCTCAGTTCAGACCCAGCTATATGCAAATAAGTCTTGACCCTGTGCCTCATGGGAACAGTCCAGCCCGAACTGCCAAGCCAGGTCTTCCCTGAACCAGAAACAAGCATCCTGGGACCGGTTTCTGGGTAACACCCTTCATCAGGCAGGCTAGCTTGAATCCATTGGCAAAGTGAGCAAGGGGTCCACGTCTGGGCATACCCTTCCAACTTAGGGCGAACAAAGCAAACACAATGAGATGATGGGCGGAGCGCTGAAACTTTTGAGACACTCACCCCCAGTCACAGATCTGGGTTGAATCCATCATCATTCTTTAGCTCACTTCACCACCTAAATTCAGACCCAACTATATGCACATCAGTCTTGACCCTGTGCCTCATGGGAACAGTCCAGCCCAAACTGCCAAGCCAGGTCTTCCCTGAACCGCAAACAAGCATCCTGGGACCGGTTTCTGGGTAACACCCTTCATCAGCCAGGCTAGCTTGAATCCATTGGCAAAGAGAGCAAGGGACCCACGTCTGGGCATACCCTGCCAACTTAGGCCGAACAAAGCAAACACAAGGAGATGATGGACGGAGCGCTGAAACTTTTCAGACACTCACCCCCAGTCACAGATCTGGGTTGAATCCATCATCATTCTTTAGCTCACTTCACCACCTCAGTTCAGACCCAGCTATATTCAAATCACTCTTGACCCTGTGCCTCATGGGAACAGTCCAGCCCGAACTGCCAAGCCAGACCTTCCCTGAACCGGAAACAAGCATCCTTGGACCGATTTCTGGGTAACACCCTTTATCAGCCAGTCTAGCTTGAATCCAGTGGCAAAGTGAGCAAGGGACCCACGTCTGGGCATACCCTGTCAACTTAGGGCGAACAAAGGAAACACAAGGAGATGATGGACGGAGCGCTGAAACTTTTGAGACACTCACCCCCAGTCATAAATCTGGTTTGAATCCATCATCATCCTTTAGCTCACTTCACCACCTCAGTTCAGACCCAGCTATATTCAAATCAGTCTTGACCCTGTGTCTCATGGGAACAGTCCAGCCCGAACTGCCAAGCCAGGTCTTCCCTGAACCGGATTCAAGCATCCTGGGACCGGTTTCTGGGTAACACCCTTCATCAGCCAGGCTCGCTTGAAACTAGTGGCAAAGTGAGCAAGGGACCCACGTCTGGGCATACCCTGCCAACTTAGGCCGAACAAAGCAAACACAAGGAGATAATGAACGGAGTGCTGAAACTTTTGAGACACTCACCCCCAGTCACAGATCTGGGTTGAATCAATCATCATTCTTTAGCTCACTTCACCACCTCAGTTCAGACCAAGCTATATGCAAATCACTCTTGACCCTGTGCCTCATGGGAACAGTAAAGCCCGAACTGCCAAGACAGGTCTTCCCTGACCCGGAAAGAAGCATCCTGGGACCGGTTTCTGGGTAACATCCTTCATCTGCCAGGCTAGCTTGAATCCAGTTGCAAAGTGAGCAAGGGACCCACGTCTGGGCATACCCTGCCAACATAGGCCGAACAAAGCAAACACAAGGAGATGATGGACGGAGCGCTGAAACTTTTGAGACTCTCACCCACAGTCACAGGTCTGGGTTGAATCCATCATCATTCTTTAGCTCACTTCACCACCTCAGTTCAGACCCAGCTATATGCAAAATAAGTCTTGACTCTGGGCCTCATGGGAACAGTCCAGCCCGAACTGCCAAGCCAGGTCTTCCCTGAACCGGAACCAAGCATCCTGGAACCGGTTTCTGGGTAACACCCTTCATCAGCCAGGCTAGCTTGAATCCAGTGGCAAAGTGAGCAAGGGACCCACGTCTGGGCATACCCTGCCAACTCAGACCGAACAAAGCTAACACAAGGAGATGATGGACGGAGCGCTGAAACTTTTCAGACACTCACCCCCAGTCACAGGTCTGGGTTGAATCCATCATCCTTCTTTAGCTCACTTCACCACCTCAGTTCAGACCCAGCTATATGCAAATCAGTCTTGACCCTGTGCCTCATGGGAACAGTAAAGCCCGAACTGCCAAGCCAGGTCTTCCCTGAACCGAAAACAAGCATCCTGGGACCAGTTTCTGGGTAACACCCTTATTCAGCCAGGCTAGCTTGAATCCAGTGGCAATGTAAGCAAGGGACCCATGTCTGGGCATACCCTGCCAACTTAGGGCGAACAAAGCAAACACAAGGAGATGATGGATGGAGTGCTGAAACTTTTCAGACACTCACCCCCAGTCACAGATCTTGGTTGAATCCATCATCATTCTTTACCTCACTTCCCCACCTCAGTTCGGACCCTGCTATATGCAAATCAGTCTAGACCCTGTGCCTCATGGGAACAATCCAGCCCGAACTGCTAAGCCAGGTCTTCCCTGAGCCGGAAAGAAGAATCCTGGGACCGGTTTCTGGGTAACACCCTTCATCAGCCAGGCTAGCTTGAATCCAGTGGCAAAGTGAGCAAGGGACCCACGTCTGGGCATACTCTGCCAACATAGGCCGAACAAAGCAAACACAAGGAGATGATGGACGGAGCACTGAAACTTTTGAGACACTCACCCCCAGTCACAGATCTGGGTTGAATCAATCATCATTCTTTAGCTCACTTCACCACCTCAGTTCAGACCCAGCTATATGCAAATCACTCTTGACCCTGTGCCTCATGGGAACAGTCCAGCCCAAACTGCCAAGCCAGGCGTTCCCTGAACCGGAAACAAGCATCATGGGACCAGTTTCTGGGTAACACCCTTTATCAGCCAGGCTGGCTTGAATCCAGTGGCTAAGTGAGCAAGGGACCCACGTCTGGGCATACCCTGTCAAATTAGGGCGAACAAAGCAAACACAAGGAGATGATGGACGGAGCGCTGAAACTTTTCAGACACTCACCCCCAGTCACAGATCTGAGTTGAATCCATCATCATTCTTTAGCTCACTTCACCACCTCAGTTCAGACCCAGCTATATGCAAATCAGTCTAGACCCTGTGCCTCATGGGAACAGTCCAGCCCGAACTGCCAAGCCAGGTCTTCCCTGAGCCGGAAACAAGCATCCTGGGACCGGTTTCTGGGTAACACCCTTCATCAGCCAGGCTAGCTTGAATCCAGTGGCAAAGTGAGCAAGGGACCTACATCTGGGCATACCCGGCCAACATAGGCCGAACAAATCAAACACAAGGAGATGATGGACGGAGTGCTGAAACTTTTCAGACACTCACCCCCAGTCACAGATCTGGGTTGAATCCATCATCATTCTTTAGCTCACTTCAAAACCTTAGTTCAGACCCAGCTATATGCAAATCAGTCTTGACCCTGTGCCTCATGGGAAAAGGCCAACCCGAACTGCCAAGCCAGGTCTTCCCTGAACCGGAAAGAAGCATCCTGGCACCGGTTTCTGGGTAACACCCTTCATCAGCCAGGTTAGCTTGAATCCAGTGGCAAGGTGAGCAAAGGACCCATGTTTGGGCATACCCTGCCAACTTAGGGCGAACAAAGCAAACACAAGGAGATGATGGACGGAGCGCTGAAACTTTTCAGACACTCACCCCCAGTCACAGATCTGGGTTGAATCCATCATCATTCTTTAGCTCACTTCACCACTTCAGTTCAGACCCAGCTATATGCAAATCAGTCTTGACCCTGTGCCTCATGGGAACAGTCCAGCCCGAACTGCCAAGCCAGGTCTTCCCTGAACCGGAAACAAGCATCCTGGAACCGGTTTCTGGGTAACACCCTTCATCAGCCAGGCTAGCTTGAATCCTTTGGCAAAGTGAGCAAGGGACCCACGTTTGGGCATACCCTGCCAACTTAGGGCGATCAAAGCAAACACAAGGAGATGATGGACGGAGCACTGAAACTTTTCAGACACTCACCCCCAGTCACAGATTTGGGTTGAATCCATCATCATTCTTTAGCTCATTTCACCACCTCAGTACAGACCCAGCTATAGGAAAATCAGCCTTGACCCTGTGCCTCATGGGAACAGTCCAGCCCGAACTGCCAAGCCAGGTCTTTCCTGAACTGGAAACAAGCATCCTGGAACCGGTTTCTGGGTAACACCCTTCATCAGCCAGGCTAGATTGAATCCTTTGGCAAAGTGAGCAAGGGACCCACGTTTGGGCATACCCTGCCAACTTAGGGCGAACAAAGCAAACACAAGGAGATGATGGACGAAGCACTGAAACGTTTCAGACACTCATCCCCAGTGACAGATCTGTGTTGAATCCATCATCATTCTTTAGCTCACTTCACCAGCTCAGTTCAGACCCAGCTATATGCAAATCAGTCTTGACCCTGTGTCACATGGGAACAGTCCAGCCCGAACTGCCAAGCCAGGTCTCCCCTGAACCGGAACCGGAACCGGAACCGGAAACAAGCATCCTGGGACCGGTTTCTGGGTAACACCCTTGATCAGCCAGGCTAGCTTTAATCCAGTGGCAACCTGAGCAAGGGACCCACGTCTGGGCATACCCTGCCAACTTAGCGCGAACAAAGCAAAACCAAGGAGATGATGGATGGAGCGCTGAAACTTTTCAGACACTCGCCCCCAGTCACAGATCTGGGTTGAATCCGTCCTCATTCTTTAGCTCACTTCACCACCTCAGTTCAGACCCAGCTAAATGCAAATCAGTATTGACCCTGTGCCTCATGGGAACAGTCCAGCCCGAACTGCCAAGCCAGATCTTCCCTGAACCAGAAACAAGCATCCTGGGACCGGTTTGTGGGTAACACCCTTCATCAGCCAGGCTAGCTTGAATCCAGTGGCAAAGTGAGCAGGGGACCCACTTCTGGGCATACCCTGCCAACTTAGGGCAACACAATCAGGACACAATCTGCACATTCAAAATGGGATTAATATTTTGCAGCAGACACTACAGCCTGAGGCGCTAGCTGCAGAATTGGTGAGAATTGCATTCTCCGAAGATGACCGTGTACACATACAGATCGGGAGTTGTGTGCAGCGGGCCCAGTCTACACATGGTGACTGTATCCTACATTGTTGTTTACCTATGCTTCTTTCAAATCCAAGATGGATTTTGTCTACAAATATTTCCCTGGCGAATGTGACACAACCACTTCTGTGTTGTTGTAGTTGGAGGCACTGAATTCAGTACTGAGTGGCTGGGTCTGTGGACTCTTGTGTTGTCTTGGCCAATATCCTCTGGCCTTTACTGTACACAGACGCATCACAATGTCATACTATTTTGAGTACATTGTAGTTTTGTTGCCCTGCGATGTTTCAGTGTGTGTTGTGGTGATACATACATATGTGTGGTTATGGCAATTCCTGTTCCACTGTCAAATGTGTGTTTGTCCTAGAATTTAGCGCGCTAAGTGTACCTAACTGATGATGACATTCGCTCATTATACGACGGAAAACTGGCACAATTGATCAGGTTTTTCGGCTCTTTATGTTGTATTGGAAGGTGGTCCTGCTGGGTAAAGGGAGGCTATATATTGCATTTATAGATCTAAAAACTGCATTTGATCTCGTTCCCAGGGACAACCTATGGCGGGTGCTTAGGGAGATGGGTTTGCCACCGGGCATCCTTTCACTTCTGATCAGGCTCCATGAAGAGAACTTTGCCAGGGTTAGGTGGGGTAGCCAGGGACAGGTCACCGATCCCATAAAAGTAGAGTGGGGGGTCCGCCAAGGATGTGTCCTGGTGCCAACCTTATTTTCACTTTACATCAATCACGTTGCTGAGCTCTTATCCGCCATACCAGCGGATGCCCCTCTCTAGCTAAGCAAAGAATTGCCACCCTCCTATTCGCGGACGATACTCTTCTTGTCTCGAAGACCCCAACGGGCTTGCAAAAATTATTAGATCAATTCAAGCTCTTTTGCGAAGGGAGGGGGCTTGAAATAAATACATCTAAAACCAAGCTTATGCTATTGAATCCCCACAAGTCCTTTAAGGGAAATCTGCTCCTAAATAACACCCCTTTGGAGAGAGTCAGCTCCTTCGAATACCTGGGAATTAAACTATCAGAGGATATGGCCTAGAAGTCACATCTCAGCAAGGCCTTCCTCAAATTTTCCCAGGTATCCGGGGCGCTGAGCAAAGAACATTGTCTCTCCTACACTAAGCCAATTGCACCAGTACTGAAATTATATAGTTGCAAGGCTGTGAGTAGCGCACTTTATGGGGCTGAGTTGTGGGGCACGGCAAGAGTAGGTGACCTGACAACCCTGGAGAATAAGTTCCTCAGAAACTTGGTTTCCTTGCCGCTGAGCACTCCTCTTTGCCCACTAATGCTCGATATGGGCATCAAACCCATTAGTGATCTAGTGAAGATCCGCCCCCTGCTGTTTTGGCAGCGGATGTACACCACACCGGAACTGTCGTCCTATGCCGCTGCCTTCCAGGAGGTTTGTGCTTTAGACACCAAGCACAAAATAGGCTGGATCAAACATGTTAAAAGCCTTTTGTCTAGCATAGGCCTCGCAGGTCACAATATTGCCTGTCCAACACCCTACACTAGAAGACAGATCAAAACACTTTACTGGGAAGGGGCTGAGCAAAATGCATACAGAGATGGCAGCCAGGGCAGATTGACTGAAGAATCTAGAGGCTGTAAGATCAACCGCACTCTTGAAAGCAACCTAGATGCTATCAAAGTGCCGTCTGATAGGAAGTTATATATCCAGTTTAGGTTTGGTAGCCTCCCAATTAATGCATTTACAAACGTATGGTCGGTCAATACAGCACAGCCAAAGGGTTGGCCCTGTTGTCCCAGTCCGCAGTAATCGATAGCCCATTTCCTTTTTGCCTGCATAGCGTATGCAAAACCCAGGAGTAAATGGCTGTCTCCTGTTTGTAGGCAACTTGGTACCCGAGATCACAGAGTGGCCCTGTTCATACTGAAATCTGATGCAAGACCTCTATTTGCGTGCGCTACTACGAAATTTCTGGGCCACTCATGGGCGATTAAAAGGAGAGCGTTGACAGCCTCCCGGCCTACCCATGAGAGTTGCTGACATAACCACCTGCCTCATTAAGCGTAATTGCCATGATGGGTATTAATTCTAAAAATGCAAAGTGCCCTTTTATTTCTGTTCACAAGCAAACCCAAATTGCTGTCTTTGCTGTGACGACTGGTGAATGTAACCACTAGCATTTAATGCATTCGCACTTTAGAAACGGGACTTTGCCAAATTTGCACATTAACTCTTCTTGTTGGTTAGAATCTGTGATGTAAACTATGATTTGTACAATACCTGTAGCTTTTAACCTTTTTACTGTTTGTTATTATATTTTTAACGAATCGCCATCTTTTAATTGTGCTGTTCAAATTAATTATATGCATTGTCGGATTTTATATTGATATGCATGAAGCCTATTTTGAATCTTTGTTTCTTTTATGGTATTTTACCGAAATAAAGAGTTTTTGATTGATTGACATTCCCTCATTATACATACACAACATGCTATGGACCCGTGTTCGGATTGGGATCACAATGATGCTTGGGCACTCTGTAAGTAATTGGCACACAATCCGTGATCATCTCTTTTATTGTGGCCTATGTGCTTTTACCTGTCAAGGGGGGTTTTAAAAAGGCACACTGCTGCTGATCAAGGGGGTGGTGTGTAGGTCAGACTGTCCAGATGTGACTTGACTCCTTGCAAGGCCCCTACATACAACGCAACCTCCCTGCACCTGCCATGACCTGAAAGTGATGGTCGTGTGGGGGAGATGACACGACCTCTGTCAAGACACGTAAGGCAGTGCACCAAGGTGACTATGCTCCAAAGGCTGTCCCCCAGCTGCAATTTACAGCACAGCTGGTGAGCCGAGAACATACTGGCACCACATTGCAGTGGCCTGGTGGGAACTGTGGAAGTGAGTCAGTCCCTTGGTGTGGTTTACGAAGGCCCCAAAACCGTGGGCCACAGGTGACCCTGGTGCACCAGCCCATCGACCAATGCCTAATTGCCATCAGGGCCAATCCAAGCCTATGCAGAACACTTTCTGATTGGACTCAACGCCCATAGGGATCTATGGGCTTTGGTCCCCCGTTGTGTGTGTCAGCCCAGGCTGAGACAGCTTCCCCACACACACAGACAGTCCTTGAGCTGCTGTGGATGGCTAGTCTGTCTTGTTTGCACATCAGCCCCCCAGTATTTCACAGGTTTTTAAGGGACCATTTAGTAGATGATGAGGCTTTGTTTGTTTTTCAATGGTCCCTAGAGCACATGCATCTTCACTCTTCCCAATCCTCAAAGATGCCAGTTACTTTTGCTGCAACAGTGTGGGAATGCATTTCCTGAAAAAGTACCTTTGTGTTTGTTTATTTAGACATTCCTGCTGCATGTGCTTCACCTGTAGGTATTGAGGCACTTTGCATGAGCACCAGTTACATTGGTCACGTACACATTGCTGGGGGTATTAGCCTCCCAAACCCAGTCTGCATCTACATTACTGGGGGTATTTGCCCCAAACCCCAGATTTGCATCTACATTGCTGGGGGAATTAGCCCCACAAACCAAGCTTGCATCTACATTACTTGGGGTATTTTCCCACAAACCCAGTTTGCATCTACAATACTGGGGTTATTTGCCCCCAAACCCAGTTTGCATCTACATTACTGGGATTATTTGACCCCAAACCCAGTTTGCATCTACATAGCTGGGGGTAGTAGGCCCCCAAACACACATTTTCATCTACATTGCTGGGGGTATTAGACCCCAAAACACAGATTCAACTCTACATTGCTGGGGGAATTAGCCCCAAACCCACTTCGCATCTACATTTCTGGGGGTATTTGCCCTCAAACCCCAGATTTGCATTTACATTGCTGGGGATATTTGCCCCCAAACCCCAGATTTGCATCTACATTGCTGCGGGTATTAGCCCCCCAAACCCAGCTTGCATTTACATTACTGGGGGTATTAGACCCCCAAACACAGATTTGCATCTACATTGCTGGGGGTATTAGACCCCCGAACACAGATTTGCCTCTACATTATTGGAGGGAATTAGCCCCACAAACCCAGCTTGCATCTACAGTACTGGGGGTATTTGCACCCAAACCCAGTTTGCATCTACATTACTGTGGGTATTTGCCCCCAAACCCAGTTTGCATCTACATTACTGGGGTATTTGCCCCCAAACCCCAGATTTGCATCTACATTGCTGGGGGTATTAGACCCCCAATCCCAGATTTGCCTCTACATTACTGGGGGATTACCTCCCCAATCCCAGTATGCATCTACATTACTGGGGATATTTGCCCCCAAACTCAGTTTGCATCTACATTACTGGGGCATTTGCCTCCCACACCCAGCTTGCATCTACATTACTAGGGGTATTTGCCCCCAAACCCCAGATTTGCATCTACATTGCTGGGGGTATTAGACCACCAACCCCAGATTTGCATCTACATTACTGGGGGGGGATTAGCCCCCCAAACCCAGTTTGCATCTACATTACTGGGGTATTTGCCCCCAAACCCAGTTTGCATCTACATTACTGGGGTATTTGCCCCCTACACCCAGCTTTCATCTACATTACTGGGGGTATTTGCTCCCGAACCCCAGATCTGCATCTACATTGCTGGGGGTATTAGACCCCCAAACCCAGATTTACCTCTACATTGCAGGGGGTATTGGCCCCCAAACCACAATTTGGCTCCACATTGCTGGGAGTATTAGCACTCCAGGCCCCCCTTTGGGTCTGATTTGCTGGAAGTATTGCCTCCCGAAAATTGACTTGACATTGCTGGAAGTATCCCCCCCAATATAACTGTTGTTATGCCGCGGGCTGACTCGCGACCTGCGGTGCTACCTGTTTCCTCTTTGCCAGCCGCAGTGCAACCCGCGGCGCCCCGCCCTCCTCTTCGGGGATGCCGCGGTACAGCATCGCGGCCCGCTGTGGCCATTTCATCGGCGTCGCGGAAAGCACCCGCGACGCCTGTTGGTTTTTGGGCACGCCTCTTACTTGCACGGCAGCCCATCCGCTTCCCCAGGCACCTTGGGACCTTACACTCACCTGGTGTGGGCATCTGGTGAGCCCCCTTCCTTGGGGGCCATATTGTTGCTCTCCTCTTCACCTTGCTCCCAGAAGGCAATAGGGGAGGGTTACTTACCTTCCTAACATGGTGATCTTTCTGTAATGCACTTCACTCTTTTCCCTATCCAAGATGGCGACACCTCTCCTTACTGTTTTATCACTTCCTGTTCCTGTATGTCACTTCCTGTTCCTGTATGTCACTTCCTGTTTTTCTGTATATAAGGGATCAGAACCTTTCCTTCCTTGCTTTGCAACACTCCTTGTTCCTGCTGGTGTGTCCTCGCTCCTGTTGGCTCCTTGACTCTTATTTTGGTGATGCCTTCCTTCTGTTGGCGTTCCTGGTTACCTTGCAACTTCTGCTCCAGCTTGACTCCCAGTTTTCTCCTGGTTCCTTTTGGGCTCCTGGTCTTCCAGTGTTTTCTGGCTCCTTGTCCTCTCCTTCATTCCTGGAGTCTCATCATCATCAGAGGTTTTTCCCCCCCGGGGTTTTCCTCTTGGGACTCCTTCTGGAGGGCACTGGCTGCTTAGGCTTTCATTGTCGGCAGCACCGTGGCTACCGGAAGGGGTCTCAGACAAACCAGGACTTACACGAACCGAAGCTGGGAATCGTCCCAACGCCTCAAGATTGGTAAGAAAGACCCTAAACCCGATAGATTGCAAACGCCCAAAAACCTGCATGGATACCTCACAGTCCTCTCCTACCGAAGGGTCGGTAGAAACAGCACAGGCATTAGTAGAGATGGTTCAACAACAAGCCCAAGAACTACAACAACTAAGAGACGAAAACTTAACCTTACGCCACGTGCTGACAACTAAGACATCTGATGTACCCATGGTCTCTACCTCTACTCCTCGTTATTCTGGAGATCCCAACAAGCTGAAGGAATTCTTGGATTCCTTGACTGTGTTTTTTGCCTTTCGTCCTGCCCAGTTTTCCGTGGATAGAACTAAAGTTGGATACCTGATTAGTGCCTTGTCTGGTCCTGCATTAGCATGGGCAACACCCTTGGTAGCCACAGAAGACCCACGATTGTCAGATTATGCGTCTTTTCTTGATTCCTTTAAACGGATGTTTGAGAGACCTGGGCTGGAGACCTCAGCGGAAGAAGCCTTGTGTGACATCCAACAAGGGAGTCAGGACGTCTTGCAGTACATCACACGCTTCAGGCACTTGGCGGCAGAAACCACTTGGGTGGAACGAACACTGGTAACCCTTTTTCGCAGAGGGTTGCGAGAAGAAATCAAAGATGAATTAGTTCATTCTCCTCGTGCAGAAACTATGACTGAGTTAATGGACTTAACATTATCAGTTGAACATCATCTCAATGAACGTCGTTTGGAGAGAAGAAAGTCACGACTCCAGCAGCATACCAGAGTAACTCGACCTAATGTTCGTAAAACAGAAAACCCTGTGTCCGACATACAGCCTTCCACAGGAGAAGAACCTATGCAGATAGGCTTAACTAGGGGACCCCTGTCTGAGGTCGAACGTGAACACAGAAGAAAACAAGGGCTGTGTCTGTATTGTGGCGCCTCAGGGCACATGATCCGCAATTTCTACTCATCCTCCTAGGCAGTCGGAAAACACCAAATCCCGTCCTCTGTGAGAAGGGAGAGGACGGGATGGTCTGGAATCCCTTCAATCTGTACCTCGAATGAAACTTCCACCTCTCTCTTTCTTCTGCCTATGCTTATAAGGCTGCCAAATGGAGTAGAAGAGAAGATACTAGCACTGTTGGATTGTGGTGCCAGCGGGATGTACTTGGATGAAGCATGGGCTAGTGAGAGGCGAATTAGTCGTGTCCCTAAAGAGATCCCGGAACAAGTACATAACGTGGACGGAACCCCCTCATTTCCGGTCCAGTCAAAGACATGACACCGTTATTACAGCTTACATTTGAAAAACATCAAGAACACTTGTCTTTTGACCTGGTTGCCTCACCCAGCCATGTCATGATCTTAGGTATACCTTGGCTGATCAGACATAACCCGTATATCAACTGGGAGACAAGGACCATTTCCCTGTCATCACACTTCTGTCAGCAGTTCTGTTATCCCACTGAAGAGTACTGGTCTCCTAAGGTAATGCCTATGATAAGAAAAGAAGCCTGTACCTCCGTTAACTCTGTCCAAGGAGTACCAAGTCACTACCATACATACGCTGACATCTTTCAGAAGCCTATGAAGGCGACGTTACCTCCTCATAGGGAGTTTGACTGTGCCATTCCATTGGAACCCGGAGCAACAGTACCCTTCGGAAGAGTATATTCTCTCACTGAACCCGAGAAAGAGACTCTCAGACAATACCTCGAGGAAAATCTCCAGAGTGGTCTCATCGTTCGATCCTCGTCACCTGCCGGGGCACCCCTCTTCTTCGTCCCCAAGAAGACCAAAGATCTCCGACCATGTATTGACTTCAGAGACTTAAACAAAGTTACCATCAAAGACCACTATCCGTTGCCCTTGATTAAGGATATCCTGGAGTCGGTAAGAGGGGCACAAATGTTCACCAAGCTGGATCTCAGGGGTGCCTATCATCTCCTTCGAATCAAGGAAGGGGATGAGTGGAAAACTACATTTCGATCTCCATTAGGGCATTTTGAATACCGAGTTATGCCTTTTGGGCTGACCAACGCCCCTTCCATCTTTCAAAGGTTCATGGACAATGTGTTCTCGGATCTCCTAAACCAGATAGTGGTAATCCTATACCTAGACGACATATTGATCTATTCAGCAGCTCCTGAGTTACATTGCACGCACGTCATGCAAGTCCTGGGAAGACTACGCCAAAATAGTCTCTTCTGTAAACCTGAAAAATGTGAGTTTGACAAGCCCGAGGTAGAATATTTGGGCTACCATATTAACAAGACGGGAATAGCCATGGATCCTCAAAAGATATAGGCTATTTTGGATTGGCCATCACCTTCGACCATTAAAGAAACACAGTGTTTCCTAGGTCTGGCAAACTTTTACCGTCAATTCATTGACAACTTTGCTCACCAAACAAGCTACATATCCCAAACTCTGAAGAAAGAGTATCTCCGGCAAGGGTTCAAGTGGACTGTAGCTGCCAAACAGGCCTTCCAGTCCCTAAAAAAGGCTTTCACGCAAGCACCCATATTACGACACCCTGACACAACGAAGACATTTTTCGAGGAACAGACGCGTCGGACAGAGCTGTTGGTGCCGTCCTCCTCCAACAACAAGAAGACGACGGACTGGAACATCCTGTGTTTTACCTGTCACATGTCCTGTCAGACTCTGAAAGGAGCTACTCTGACCTAGAATGAGAACTACTGGCCATGAAGTTCTCCTGCCATGAATGGAGACAGTTCTTAATGGGAACCAAGGAACCTTTCGAAATCAGAACAGACCATAGAAACCTCCAATGTCTCCGTAACATTCAATGCCAAAATAGTCGCCAAGGCCGGTGGGCTTACTTTTTCAGCCAGTATGACTTTGTCATTTCCTATATACCAGGATCTCAGAACACTTTGGCATATGCCTTGTCTCGTCGTTATCCAGAAAGACCTACGCTCCCACAACAGAACATAATCGGGCCACAAAGAATTATTGCCATGGTTCAATCCTTCCTAGACAGTGTTCATTCAGAATATAAATCCATGAACCAAGAAGAATGGAAGAAGCTAGTCGATCTGGTCAAGCAACATGACACACACTACTACCAAGGTAGGGCTTTATTTCTTCCTACACAAAAGGTGCAGCTAGAAGCCCTCCAAATGTGTCGCGATTCTCCCGTGGCTGGTCATCGTGGTTTCAAGACTACCCTAGAACTGATACTTCGCTCTTTCTGGTGACCGTCGATAAGAAAAGATATCGAAGTCTATGTGTCATCTTGTCCTGTCTGTGCCCAAGCCAAAACATTGCATACTAAACCCATGGGATTGCTTCACCCCCTACCTGTTCCACCGGCTCCATGGCATACAATATCCACCGACTACATTTCCTCTCTGCCTCCATCTGCAGGTAACCGGGTTATAATGGTGACAATAGAGTCTTTCACCAAGATGGCTTATTTCACCGCCCTTACAAAACTACCTACTGCAAGAGAACTCTGAAGCATCTTCATACAGGAGATATACCGCCTCCATGGCCTGCCACGGGTGATTGTATCGGATCGAGGCCCTCAGTATGTATCACGTTTTTGGAAACATTTTTGTAAAGCTCTTCATACTGAGGTGGCCTTGTCCTCCGGGTTTCATCCCCAGACCAATGGCCAAACGAAACGCTTAAATCAAGGACTAGAGCAATACCCCCGCCGTTATTGCAATTCGACTCAGAGCGACTGGTCCTCCTACCTAACGTTGGCAGAATACTCCTACAATAACTCAGTCCATAGTGCATCCAAGTCTACCCCATTCTTTTGTTTATACGGTTTCCTTCCTAGGACCTTTCCTTCAGTTCTGCAAGACAGCCCCTCTGTTCCAGCGGCAGCCTCCTTTATTCGCCACCTCCGAGTCATACGATCTAAAGTTCATGTCCATCTCCAAGAAGCTAAAGAGAAAATGAAGGACACGGCTGACGTCCATCGCCGCCAATCTCCATTATACCAAGTCAATGACAATGTCTGGCTGTCCTCGAAGTTTCTACCTTTTCAGTTATCACGTAGTAAATTTAAGCCGTGCTTTTATGGTCCATTCAAAGTTACTCAAGTGGTGAATCCTGTGTCCTTTCGACTTCAACTGCCACATGCTTGGCGGATATATCCTGTTTTTCATGCCTCTCAGTTGAAACCCTATGTCTCGGATCCCTATAGGAGGGTTTTTTCTCGTCCACCTCCTGTTTTGGTCAATGAGGTACCCGAGTACGAGGTCCAAGCTATCTGTGACTCTCGGTTTTTTAGGGGCCATTTGCAGTTCCTTGTCCATTGGAAAGGCTATCCCCTCAGTGATAATACTTGGGAGGATGCTGACTCTGTCCACGCTCCTGTTCTTGTCCGCCGTTTCTTTCGGCTTTTTCCTGGCAAGCTCGGGGCTTCGGGAGGGGGCCCTACTGTTATGCCGTGGGCCGACTCGCGACCCACGGCGCTACCTGTTTCCTCTTTGCCGGGCGCGATGCAACCCGTGGCGCCCCTCCCTCCTCTTCGGGGATGCCGCGGTACAGCTTCGCGGCCCGCTGTGGCCATTTCAACGGCGTCGCGGAAAGCACCCTGCGACGCCTGTTGGTTTTTCAGCACGCCGCTTACTTGCACGGCGGCCCATCTGCTTCCCCAGGCACCTTGGGACCTTACACTCACCTGGTGTGGGCATCTGGTGATCCCCCTTCCATGGGGGCCATATTGTTGCTCTCCTCTTCACCTTGCTCCCAGAAGGCAATAGGGGAGGGTTACTTACCTTCCTAACATGGTGATCTTTCTGTAATGCACTTCACTCTTTTCCCTATCCAAGATGGCGACACCTCTCCTTACTGTTTTATCACTTCCTGTTCCTGTATGTCACTTCCTGTTCCTGTATGTCACTTCCTGTTTTTCTGTATATAAGGGATCAGAACCTTTCCTTCCTTGCTTTGCAACACTCCTTGTTCCTGCTGGTGTGTCCTTGCTCCTGTTGGCTCCTTGACTCTTATTTTGGTGATTCCTTCCTTCTGTTGGCGTTCCTGGTTACCTTGTGACTTCTGCTCCAGCTTTACTCCCAGTTTTCTCCTGGTTCCTTTTGGGTTCCTGGTCTTCCAGTGTTTTCTGACTCCTTGTCTTCTCCTTCATTCCTGGAGTCTCATCATCATCAGAGGTTTTTTCCTTCCAGGGTTGTCCTCTTGGGACTCCTTCTGGGGGCCACTGGCTGCTTAGGCTTTCATTGTCGGCAGCACTGTGGCTACCGGAAGGGGTCGCCCCTATCTCGGACAAACCAGGACTTACAAGAACCGAAGCTGGGAACTGTCCCAACACATCAAGACTGGTAAGAAAGACCCTAAACCCGACAACTGTAGTTGCGCCCCTGCTTTCTCTTGTATTGTCTTTCGTGGGGTAGTTACGTTATTGTGTAGGGGTAGATGTCTAACTTACCGTCTGCGATGAACGCGTCGGTTGGGGTTGTAGTATTGATCGTAGATGTAGAGTAGAGGGATGACATGCGAGATGGGATATATGGCTGTACAGTTTCAGTCGCAGGAATCGTGTTGTGGTGTGATTCGGAGCTGAAATAGTCCCCTTCCAGACGCTCTGACGTGTTGGTTGTGGCGACCGATTCGGCGCATAGGAAGTACGCATTGCACTTGAGCATTTGGAATCTGCTTGGGAAGTGCCTCCGCATGACTCCATCTGCGTTTCCGGAGGCTTCTCGTTGGGAAAATGAAGACGGATTCAGTAAGTAAAGGGTTTTGAGCATCGTACTGTGTCGTTTGGTAGAACCGGATCCCAGTACGAGTCGGTTGGAAGGTCTGACTCCGGACGGCTCTGGGATGGCCTTCCTAACAACATCGTAATCGGGCCCTTAGTCTTCAGCTGGGCATCCTGTCTACCCTGCTACCCATTTCAATACCGTGATAAATGTATCCTATTGCTTCCTAGGCAATTGATTGGCCCTCATGTCAGATGACATCCACCTGTAGCTTTATCATGTCAGGGCACCAATTGTCCTGGGTGAAGGTGACACTGGAGGATGACACATCAGCAATCATGCACTAGGTTACTATCTGTAATTATGACGGTAAGGCAAATAGGAGGTGTAATAGGAAAGTACTCTGAACCATTGATAGCATTGGGCTCCTTTGGAAATTAAAAATGAAGTTACAAGAACCCAGAGTATCCTCAACAACAATCTATCCTGAGGATCAGAGTCCCACAAACAGAGTGCAGGGAAACAGTTTAAATGAGCTTCCCTCCATGAGAAAGTAAGTCAATCGCTCTAACTTAAAGCAACTCGTTCCAGCCTCAAACTCAGTAATTTCCTCTGACGACATATTGCTAACACAAGTATCTAAACCAGGGTTTGTCAGCCTTGGAGACAGTCAAAGTCTTTGTTTAGTTATCATGAGCAATATAATGTCATCCATATTACTACCATCTGGACAGAAATTATATTCATGCAGAAGACCGCACTACAAGGTATTGAGGTCCTTCAGATGCTATGGACTTCTTTTGATGATGAGCAAAATTAATAAATGTGAGTTTGACTTACCATATAAATTGATAAAGGAATGAAGAATGCTGATGATTTTTTTTTCTTTTTGTCTCAGCAATGCGTAGAAATTCTCTTCTGCAACACTGCCACTGCTGGTCATTCAGTATATTCTGCAGATGGAAAAGTCCACTGTTAGTGCATTTACCATAATTAGAAATATAATATTATCAAACTAATGCAATACAACAACAAAAAATATTTTTACAAAGTGCAATACAACAGAAAAAATATTTTTACAAAGCGTTAATAGTTTAGTATTATGGCGTGTGAAATATTGTGAAAATCTACAGCTCACTAGAAAACCAAATCTCAATTGGTGTTTTCAAGCTAGTATAGATCTCTCAATGCTATGCATCATTTCCTACCACACTCTACTCAACTCTAGCACCTCTATTAGGACGTAGATAAAAAGATCTTATTGCCAGCCAAGTGACAGAGTACCCTTCTCATTACAATTCTTTAAGGTTATTGTACACCAATAGCAATTAAGTCATCTGATAAGTTGAGGTAGGAAGGTTTATGTAACAGTTAGTGGGATTAAGATAAATTATGAATAACAGATTTTTAACATCTTCATTTTAGCACGTCCCTATTAGTTAAGCAATAGTGAAGTCGAGAATATTTTGATCAACCACACCTTCAAACAAATTTATAAGTCTCAAATAATGCCCTCATTTCTTTCATCTCTTTATCTTAGTCTTCAGATGGGCATCCTGTCTACTCTGTTACCCATTTCAATACCATGATAAATGTATCCTATTGCTTGCGAGGCAATTGATTGGCCCTTATGTCAGATGACATCCTGCTGTACCGTTATGATGTCAGGGCACCAACTGACCAATTGTCTTGGGTGAAGTTGACACTGGAGGATGACACATCAGCAATTTTTCACTAGGTTACTATCTGTAATTATGACGGCAAGGCAAATAAGAGGTATACTAGGGAAGTACTCTAAACCATTGATAGCATTGGGCTCCTTTGGAAAGTGAAATGGAGTTACAAGAACCAGAGTATCCTCAACAACAACCATTCTTGAGTATCAGAGTCCCACAAACAGAGTGCAGGTAAACAGGTTAAATGAGCTTCCCTCCATGAGAAAGCAAGTCAATCGCTCTAACTTAAAGCAACTCATTCTAGCCTCAAAGACAGTAATTTCCTCTCATGACATATTGCTAGCACCAGGGTTTGTCAGCCTTGGAGACAGTCAAAGTGTTTGTTTAGCTATCATGAGCACTATAATGTCATCCATATTACTACCATCTCAACAGAAATTATATTTATGCAGAAGACCCCACTACAAGGTACTGAGGACCTTCAGATGATGCTATGGACTTCTTTTAATCATGAGCAAAATTAATAAATATGAATTTGATTTACCATAAATATTGATGAAGGAATGCAGAATGCTGATGAGTTTTTTTTTTTTGTCTCAGCAATGTGGAATAGTTCTCTTCTGCAACACTGCCACTGCTGGTCATTCAGTATATTCTGCAGATGGAAAATTCTGCTGTTAGTGCATCTACCATTATTAGGACTTGAATATTTTCAATCTAATAAATTACAACAAAAAAATTGATTTTTATAAATCGTTAACGAACAGTTATTTACCTTTGATAACGCCTTATCTAGTAAAGAGTTGATCTAGCCGCAGATTCCTTATCTTTCAATTTCCCAGGTGTCAGACTCGATCCAGAAAATGTTTCTTCGAGCAATACTATGTAAATTAAATAGATTGTAAGGAGAGATGCCAACTTAGGGCAAACAAAGCAAACACAAGGAGATGATGGACGGAGCGCTGAAACTTTTCAGACACTCACCCCCAGTCACAGATCTGGGTTGAATCAATCATCATTCTTTAGCTCACTTCACCACCTCAGTTCAGACCCAGCTATATTCAAATCACTCTTGAGCCTGTGCCTCATGGGAACAGTCCAGCCCGAACTGCCAAGCCAGACCTTCCCTGAACCGGAAACAAGCATCATTGGACCGATTTCTGGGTAACACCCTATATCAGCCAGGCTAGCTTGAATCCAGTGGCAAAGTGAGCAAGGGACCCACGTCTGGGCATACCCTGTCAACTTAGGGCGAACAAAGGAAACACAAGGAGATGATGGACGGAGCGCTGAAACTTTTGAGACACTCACCCCCAGTCACAGATCTGGGTTGAATCCATTATCAATTTTTAGCTCACTTCACCACCTCAGTTCAGACCCAGCTATATGCAAATCAGTCTTGACCCTGTGCCTCATGGGAACAGTCCAGCCCGAACTCCCAAGCCAGGTCTTACCCTAACCAGAAACAAGCATCCTGCCACTGGTTTCTTAATAACACCCTTCATCAGCCAGGCTAGCTTGAATCCAGTGGCAAAGTGAGCAAGGGGTCCATGTCTGGGCATACAGTGCCAACTTAGGGCGAACAAAGCAAACACAAGTAGATGATGGATGGAGTGCTGAAACTTTTGAGACACTCACCCCCGGTCGCAGATCTGGGTTGAATCCATCATCATTCTTTAGCTCACTTCACAACCTCAGTTCAGACCCAGCTATATTCAAATCAGTCTTGACCCTGTGTCTCATGGGAACAGTCCAGCCCGAACTGCCAAGCCAGGTCTTCCCTGAACCGGATACAAGCATCCTGGGACCGGTTTCTGGGTAACACCCTTCATCAGCCAGGCTCGCTTGAAACTAGTGGCAAAGTGAGCAAGGGACCCACGTCTGGGCATACCCTGCCAACTTAGGCCGAACAAAGCAAACACAAGGAGATAATGAACAGAGTGCTGAAACTTTTGAGACACTCACCCCCAGTCACAGATCTGGGTTGAATCAATCATCATTCTTTAGCTCACTTCACCACCTCAGTTCAGACCCAGCTATATGCAAATCACTCTTGACCCTGTGCCTCATGGGAACAGTAAAGCCCGAACTGCCAAGCCAGGTCTTCCCTGAACCGGAAACAAGCATCCTGAGACCCGTTTCTGGGTAACACCCTAAATCAGCCAGGCTAGCTTGAATCCAGTGGCAATGTAAGCAAGGGACCCACGTCTGGGCATACCCTGCCAACTTAGGGCAAACAAGTAAACACAAGGAGATGATGGACGGAGCGCTGAAACTTTTCAGACACTCACCCCCAGACACAGGTCTTGGTTGAATCCATCATCATTCTTTACCTCACTTCACCACCTCAGTTCAGACCCAGCTATATGCAAATCAGTCTAGACCCTGTGCCTCATGGGTATAGTCCAGCCCGAACTGCCAAGCCAGGTCTTCCCTGAGCCGGAAAGAAGCATCCTGGGACCGGTTTCTGGGTAACACCCTTCATCAGCCAGGCTAGCTTGAATCCAGTGGCAAAGTGAGCAAGGGACCCACGTCTGGGCATACCCTGCCAACATAGGCCGAACAAAGCAAACACAAGGAGATGATGGACGGAGCGCTGTAACTTTTGAGACTCTCACCCCCAGTCACAGATGTGGGTTGATTCAATCATCATTCTTTAGCTCACTTCACCACCTCAGTTCAGACCTAGCTATATGCAAATCACTCTTGACCCTGTGCCTCATGGGAACAGTCCAGCCCGAACTGCCAAGCCAGGCGTTCCCTAAACCGGAAACAAGCATCATGGGACCATTTTCTGGGTAACACCCATTATCAGCCAGGCTAGCTTGAATCCAGTGGCAAAGTGAGCAAGGGACCCACGTCTGGGCATACCCTGCCAACTTAGGGCGAACAAAGCTAACACAAGGAGATCATGGACGGAGCGCTGAAACTTTTCAGACACTCACCCCCAGTCACAGGTCTGGGTTGAATCCATCATCATTCTTTAGCTCACTTCACCACCTCAGTTCAGACCCAGCTATATGCAAATCAGTCTTGACCCTGTGCCTCATGGGAACAGGAAAGCCCGAACTGCCAAGCCAGGTTTTCCCTAAACCGGATACAAGCATCCTGGGACCAGTTTCTGGGTAACACCCTTATTCAGCCAGGCTAGCTTGAATTCAGTGGCAATGTAAGCAAGGGACCCACGTCTGGGCATACCCTGCCAACTTAGGGCGAACAAAGCAAACACAAGGAGATGATGGACGGAGCGCTGAAACTTTTCAGACACTCACCCCCAGTCACAGATCTGGGTTGAATCCATCATCATTCTTTAGCTCACTTCACCACCTCAGTTCAGACCCAGCTATATGCAAATCAGTCTTGACCCTGTTCCTCATGGGAACAGTCCAGCCCGAACTGCCAAGCCAGGTCTTCCCTGAACCGGAAACAAGAATCCTGGAACCGGTTTCTGGGTTACACCCTTCATCAGCCAGGCTAGCTTGAATCCTTTGGCAAAGTGAGCAAGGGGCCCACGTTTGAGCATACCCTGCCAACTTAGGGCGAACAAAGCAAACACAAGGAGATGATGGACAGAGCGCTGAAACTTTTCAGACACTCACCCCCAGTCACAGATCTGGGTTGAATCCATCATCATTCTTTAGCTCACTTCACCACCTCAGTTCAGACCCAACTATAGTCAAATTAGTCTTGACCCTGTGCCTCATGGGAACAGTCCAGCCCGAACTGCCAAGCCAGGTCTTCCCTGAACCAGAAACAAGCATCCTGGCACCGGTTTCTGGATAACATCCTTCATCAGCCAGGCTAGTTTGAATCCAGTGGCAAAGTGAGCAAGGGACCCACGTCTGGGCATACCCTGCCAACTTAGGCCGAACAAAGCAAACACAAGGAGATGATGGACGGAGCGCTGAAACTTTTCAGACACTCACCCCCAGTCACAGATCTGGGTTGAATCAATCATCATTCTTTAGCTCACTTCACCACCTCAGTTCAGACCCAGCTATATGCAAAATAGGTCTTGACCCTGTGCATCATGGGAACAGTCCAGCCCGAACTGCCAAGCCAGGTCTTCCCTGAACCGGAAACAAGCATCCTGGGACCAGTTTCTGGGTAACACCCTTCACCAGCCAGGCTAGCTTGAATCCAGTGGCAAAGTGAGCAAGGGACCCACGTCTGGGTATACCCTGCCAACTTCGGCCGAACAAAGCTAACACAAGGAGATGATGGACGGAGCACTGAAACCTTTCAGACACTCACACCCAGTCACAGATCTGGGTTGAATCCATTATCAATTTTTAGCTCACTTCACCACCTCAGTTCAGACCCAGCTATATGCAAATCAGTCTTGACCCTGTGCCTCATGGGAACAGTCCAGCCCGAACTGCCAAGCCAGGTCTTACCTGAACCAGAAACAAGCATCCTGGCACTGGTTTCTTAATAACACCCTTCATCAGCCAGGCTAGCTTGAATCCAGTGGCAAAGTGAGCAAGGGGTCCACGTCTGGGCATACCGTGCCAACTTAGGGCGAACAAAGCAAACATAAGGAGATGATGGATGGAGCGCTGAAACTTTTGAGACACTCACCCCCGGTCACAGATCTGGGTTGAATCCATCATCATTCTTTAGCTCACTTCACCACCTCAGTTCAGACCCAGCTATATGCAAATCAGTCTTGACCCTGTGCCTCATGGGAACAGTAAAGCCCGAACTGCCAAGCCAGGTCTTCCCTGAACCGGAAACAAGCATCCTGGGACCAGTTTCTGGGTAACACCCTTATTCAGCCAGGCTAGCTTGAATCCAGTGGCAATGTAAGCAAGGGACCCACGTCTGGGCATACCCTGCCAACTTAGGGCGAACAAAGCAAACACAAGGAGATGATGGATGGAGCACTGAAACTTTTCAGATACTCACCCCCAGTCACAGATCTTGGTTGAATCCATCAGCATTCTTTACCTCACTTCCCCACCTCAGTTCGGACCCAGCTATATGCAAATCAGTCTAGACCCTGTGCCTCATGGGAACAATCCAGCCCGAACTGCCAAGCCAGGTCTTCCTTGAGCCGGAAAGAAGCATCCTGGGACCGGTTTCTGGGTAACACCCTTCATCAGCCAGGCTAGCTTGAATCCAGTGGCAAAGTGAGCAAGGGACCCACGTCTGGGCATACCCTGCCAACTTAGGGCGAACATAGCAAACACAAGGAGATGATGGATGGAGCGCTGAAACTTTTCAGACACTCACCCCCAGTCACAGATCTGGGTTGCATCCATCATCATTCTTTAGCTCACTTCGCCACCTCATTTCAGACCCAGCTATATGCAAATCAGTCTTGACCCTGTGCATCATGGGAACAGTCCAGCCTGAACTGTCAAGCCAGGCCTTCGCTGAACAGGAAACAAGCATCCTGGGACCGGTTTCTGGGTAACACCCTTCATCAGCCCGGCTAGCTTGAATCCAGTGCCAAAGTGAGCAAGGGACTCACGTCTGGGCATACCCTGCCAACTTAGGGCGAACAAAGCAAACACAAGGAGATGATGGACGGTGCGCTGAAACTTTTCAGACACTCACCTCCAGTCACAGATCTGGGTTGAATCCATCATCATTCTTTAGCTCACTTCACCATCCCAGTTCAGACCCAGCTATAAGCAAATCAGTCTTGACCCTGTGCCTCATGGGAACAGTTCAGCCAGAACTGCCAAGCCAGGTCTTCCCTGAACCGGAAACAAGCATCCTGGGACCGGTTTCTGGGTAACACCCTTCATCAGCCAGGCTAGCTTGAATCCAGTGGCAAAGTGAGCAAGGGACCCACGTCTGGGCATACCCTGCCAACTTAGGGCGAACAAAGCAAACACAAGGAGATGATGGATGGAGCGCTGAAACTTTTCAGACACTCACCCCAAGTCACAGATCTGGGTTGAATCCATCATCATTCTTTAGCTCACTTCGCCACCTCAGTTCAGACCCAGCTATATGCAAATCAGTCTTGACCCTGTGCATCATGGAAACAGTCCAGCCAGAACTGTCAAGCCAGGTCTTCGCTAAACAAGAAACAAGCATCCTGGGACCGGTTTCTGGGTAACACCCTACATCAGCCAGGCTAGCTTGAATCCAGTGGCAAAGTGAGCAAGGGACCCACGTCTGGGCATACCATGCCAACTTAGGGCGAACAAATCAAACACAAGGAGATCATGGATGGAGCGCTGAAACTTTTCAGACACTCACCCCCAGTCACGGATCTGGGTTGAATCCATCATCATTCTTTAGCTCACTTCGCCACCTCAGTTCAGACCCAGCTATATGCAAATCAGTCTTGACCCTGTGCCTCATGGGAACAGTCCAGCCCGAACTGCCAAACCAGGTCTTTCCTGAACCGGAAACAAGCATCCTGGGACCGGTTTCTGGGTAACACCCTTCATCAGCCAGGCTAGCTTGAATCCAGTGGCAAAGTGAGCAAGGGACCCACGTCTGGGCATACCCTGCCAACTTAGGGCGAACAAAGCAAACACAAGGAGATGATGGATGGAGCGCTGAAACTTTTCAGACACTCACACCCAGTCACAGATCTGGATTGAATCCATCATCATTCTTTAGCTCACTTCGCCATCGCAGTTCAGACCCAGCTATATGCAAATCAGTCTTGACCCTGTGCATCATGGAAACAGTCCAGCCAGAACTGTCAAGCCAGGTCTTCGCTAAACAAGAAACAAGCATCCTGGGACCGGTTTCTGGGTAACACCCTACATCAGCCAGGCTAGCTTGAATCCAGTGGCAAAGTGAGCAAGGGACCCACGTCTGGGCATACCATGCCAACTTAGGGCGAACAAATCAAACACAAGGAGATCATGGATGGAGCGCTGAAACTTTTCAGACACTCACCTCCAGTCACAGATCTGGGTTGAATCCATCATCATTCTTTAGCTCACTTCACCATCCCAGTTCAGACCCAGCTATAAGCAAATCAGTCTTGACCCTGTGCCTCATGGGAACAGTTCAGCCAGAACTGCCAAGCCAGGTCTTCCCTGAACCGGAAACAAGCATCCTGGGACCGGTTTCTGGGTAACACCCTTCATCAGCCAGGCTAGCTTGAATCCAGTGGCAAAGTGAGCAAGGGACCCACGTCTGGGCATACCCTGCCAACTTAGGGCGAACAAAGCAAACACAAGGAGATGATGGATGGAGCGCTGAAACTTTTCAGACACTCACCCCAAGTCACAGATCTGGGTTGAATCCATCATCATTCTTTAGCTCACTTCGCCACCTCAGTTCAGACCCAGCTATATGCAAATCACTCTTGACCCTGTGCATCATGGGAACAGTCCAGCCTGAACTGTCAAGCCAGGCCTTCGCTGAATAGGAAACAAGCATCCTGGGACCGGTTTCTGGGTAACACCCTTCATCAGTCAGGCTAGCTTGAATTCAGTGCCAAAGTGAGCAAGGGACCCACGTCTGGGCATACCCTGCCAACTTAGGGCAAACAAAGCAAACACAAGGAGATGATGGACGGAGCGCTGAAACTTTTCAGACACTCACCTCCAGTCACAGATCTGGGTTGAATCCATCATCATTCTTTAGCTCACTTCACCATCCCAGTTCAGACCCAGCTATATGCAAATCAGTCTTGACCCTGTGCCTCATGGGAACAGTCCAGCCAGAACTGCCAAGCCAGGTCTTCCCTGAACCGGAAACAAGCAGCCTGGGACCGGTTTCTGGGTAACACCCTTCATCAGCCAGGCTAGCTTGAATCCAGTGGCAAAGTGAGCAAGGGACCCACGTCTGGGCATATCCTGCCAACTTAGGGCAAACAAAGCAAACACAAGGAGATGATGGACGGAGCGCTGAAACTTTTCAGACACTCACCCCCAGTCACAGATCTGGGTTGAATCCATCATCATTCTTTAGCTCACTTCGCCATCTCAGTTCAGACCCAGCTATATGCAAATCAGTCTTGACCCTGTGCATCATGGAAACAGTCCAGCCAGAACTGTCAAGCCAGGTCTTCGCTAAACAAGAAACAAGCATCCTGGGACCGGTTTCTGGGTAACACCCTACATCAGCCAGGCTAGCTTGAATCCAGTGGCAAAGTGAGCAAGGGACCCACGTCTGGGCATACCATGCCAACTTAGGGCGAACAAATCAAACACAAGGAGATCATGGATGGAGCGCTGAAACTTTTCAGACACTCACCCCCAGTCACGGATCTGGGTTGAATCCATCATCATTCTTTAGCTCACTTCGCCACCTCAGTTCAGACCCAGCTATATGCAAATCAGTCTTGACCCTGTGCCTCATGGGAACAGTCCAGCCCGAACTGCCAAACCAGGTCTTTCCTGAACCGGAAACAAGCATCCTGGAACCGGTTTTTGGGTAACACCCTTCATCAGCCAGGCTAGCTTGAATCCAGTGGCAAAGTGAGCAAGGGAGCCACGTCTGGGCATACCCTGCCAACTCAGGCCGAACAAAGCTAACACAAGGAGATGATGGACGGAGCGCTGAAACTTTTCAGACACTCACCCCCCAGTCACAGATCTGGGTTAAATCCATCATCATTCTTTAGCTCACTTCGCCACCTCATTTCAGACCCAGCTATATGCAAATCAGTCTTGACCCTGTGCCTCATGGGAACAGTCCAGCTGAACTGTCAAGCTAGGCCTTCGCTGAACAGGAAACAAGCATCCTGGGACCGGTTTCTGGGTAACACCCTTCATCAGCCAGGCTAGCTTGAATCCAGTGCCAAAGTGAGCAAGGGACCCACGTCTGGGCATACCCTGCCAACTTAGGGCAAACAAATCAAACACAAGGAGATGCTGGACGGAGCGCTGAAACTTTTCAGACACTCACCTCCAGTCACAGATCTGGGTTGAATCCATCATCATTCTTTAGCTCCCTTCACCATCCCAGTTCAGACCCAGCTATATGCAAATCAGTCTTGACCCTGTGCCTCATGGGATCAGTCCAGCCAGAACTGCCAAGCCAGGTCTTCCCTGAACCGGAAAAAAGCATCCTGGGACCGGTTTCTGGGTAACACCCTTCATCAGCCAGGCTAGCTTTAATCCAGTGGCAAAGTGAGCAAGGGACTCACGTCTGGGCATATCCTGCCAACTTAGGGCAAACAAAGCAAACACAAGGAGATGATGGACGGAGCGCTGAAACTTTTCAGACACTCACCCCCAGTCACAGATCTGGGTTGAATCCATTATCATTCTTTAGCTCACTTCGCCATCTCAGTTCAGAGCCAGCTATATGCAAATCAGTCTTGACCCTGTGCGTCATGGAAACAGTCCAGCCCGAACTGTCAAGCCAGGTCTTCGCTGAACAAGAAACAAGCATCCTGGGACCGGTGTCTGGGTAACACCCTACTTCAGCCAGGCTAGCTTGAATCCAGTGCCAAAGTGAGAAAGGGACCCACGTCTGGGCATACCCTGCCAACTTAGGGCAAACAAAGCAAACACAAGGAGATGATGGACGGAGCGCTGAAACTTTTCAGACACTCACCCCCAGTCACAGATCTGGGTTGAATCCATCATCATTCTTTAGCTCACTTCACCACCCCAGTTCAGACCCAGCTATATGCAAATCAGTCTTGACCCTGTGCCTCATGGGAACAGTCCAGCCCGAACTGCCAAGCCAGGTCTTCCCTGAGCCAGAAACAAGCATCCTGGGACCGGTTTCTGTGTAACACCCTTCATCAGCCAGGCTAGCTTGAATCCAGTGGCAAAGTGAGCAAGGGACCCACGTCTGGGCGTATCCTGCCAACGTAGGGCATACAAAGCAAACACAAGGAGATGATGGACGGAGCGCTGAAACTTTTCAGACACTCACCCCCAGTCACAGATCTGGGTTGAATCCATCATCATTCTTTAGCTCACTTCGCCACCTCAGTTCAGACCCAGCGATATGCAAATCAGTCTTGAACCTGTGTCTCATGGGAATAGTCCAGACCGATCTACCAAGCCAGGTGTTCCCTGAACCGGAAACACGCATCCTGGGACCGGTTTTTGGGTAACACCCTTCATCAGGCAGGCTAGCTTGAATTCAGTGGCAAAGTGAGGAAGGGAACCACGTCTGGGCATACCCTGCCAACTTAGGGCGAACAAAGCAAACACAAGAAGATGATGGACGTAGCGCTGAAACTTTTCAGACACTCACCCCCAGTCAGAGATTTGGGTTGAATCCTTCATCATTCTTTAGCTCACTTAGCAACCTCAGTTCAGACCCAGCTATATGCAAATAAGTCTTGACCCTGTGCCTCATGGGAACAGTCTAGCCCGAACTGCCAAGCCAGGTCTTCCCTGAACCAGAAACAAGCATCCTGAGACCAGTTTCTGGGTAACACCCTTCATCAGCCAGGCTAGCTTGAATCCAGTGGCAAAGTGAGCAAGGGACCCACGTCTGGGCATACCCTTGCAACTTAGGGCGAACAAAGCAAACACAAGGAGCTGATGGACGGAGCGCTGAAACTTTTGAGACACTCACCCCCAGTCACAGATCTGGGTTGAATCCATCATCATTCTTTACCTCACTTCACCACCTCAGTTCAGACCCGCTTATATGCAAATCACTCTTGACCATGTGCCTCATGGGAACAGTCCAGCCAGAAAACTGCCAAGCCAGGTCTTCTCTGAACCGGAAACAAGCATCCTGGGACTGGTTTCTGGGTAACACCCTTCATCAGCCAGGCTAGCTTGAATCCAGTGGCAAAGTGAGCAAGGGACCTACGTCTGGGCATACCCTGCCAACTTAGGCCGAACAAAGCAAACACAAGGAGATGATGAACGAAGCGCTGAAACTTTTCAGACACTCACCCCCAGTCACAGATCTGGGTTGAATCCATCATCATTCTTTAGCTCACTTCACCACCTCAGTTCAGACCCAGCTATATGCAAATCAGTCTTGACCCTGTGCCTCATGGGAACAGTCCAGCCCGAACTGCCAAGCCAGACCTTCCCTGAACCTGAAACAAGCATCCTTGGACCGATTTCTTGGTAACACCCTTTATCAGCCAGGCTAGCTTGAATCCAGTGGCAAAGTGAGCAAGGGACCCACGTCTGGGCATACCCTGTCAACTTAGGGCGAACAAAGGAAACACAAGGAGATGATGGACGGAGCGCTGAAACTTTTGAGACACTCACCCCCAGTCACAGATCTGGGTTGAATCAATCATCATTCTTTAGCTCACTTCACCACCTCAGTTCAGACCCAGCTATATGCAAATCAGTCTAGACCCTGTGCCTCATGGGTATAGTCCAGCCCGAACTGCCAAGCCAGGTCTTCCCTGAGCCGGAAAGAAGCATCCTGGGACCGGTTTCTGGCTAACACCCTTCATCAGCCAGGCTAGCTTGAATCCAGTGGCAAAGTGAGCAAGGGACCCACGTCTGGGCATACCCTGCCAACATAGGCCGAACAAAGCAAACACAAGGAGATGATGGACGGAGCGCTGAAACTTTTGAGACACTCACCCCCAGTCACAGATCTGAGTTGAATCCATCATCATTCTTTAGCTCACTTCACCACCTCAGTTCAGACCCAGCTATATGCAAAATAAGTCTTGACTCTGGGCCTCATGGGAACAGTCCAGCTGAACTGCCAAGCCAGGTCTTCCCTAAACCGGAAACAAGCATCCTGGAACCGGTTTCTGGGTAACACCCTTCATCAGCCAGGCTAGCTTGAATCCAGTGGCAAAGTGAGCAAGGGACCCACGTCTGGGCATACCCTGCCAACTCAGACCGAACAAAGTTAACACAAGGAGATGATGGACAGAGCGCTGAAACTTTTCAGACACTCACCCCCAGTCACAGGTCTGGGTTCAATCCATCATCATTCTTTAGCTTACTTCACCACCTCAGTTCAGACCCAGCTATATGCAAATCAGTCTTGACCCTGTGCCTCATGGGAACAGTAAAGCCCGAACTGCCAAGCCAGGTCTTCCCTGAACCGGAAACAAGCATCCTGGGACCAGTTTCTGGGTAACACCCTTATTCAGCCAGGCTAGCTTGAATCTAGTGGCAATGTAAGCAAGGGACCCACGTCTGGGCATACCCTGCCAACTTAGGGAGAACAAAGCAAACACAAGGAGATGATGGATGGAGCACTGAAACTTTTCAGACACTCACCCCCAGTCACAGATCTTGGTTGAATCCATCATCATTCTTTACCTCACTTCCCCACCTCAGTTCGGACCCAGCTATATGCAAATCAGTCTAGACCCTGTGCCTCATGGGAACAATCCAGCCCGAACTGCCAAGCCAGGCCTTCCCTGAGCCGGAAAGAAGCATCCTGGGACCGGTTTCTGGGTAACACCCTTCATCAGCCAGGCTAGCTTGAATCCAGTGGCAAAGTGAGCAAGGGACCCACGTCTGGGCATACTCTGCCAACATAGGCCGAACAAAGCAAACACAAGGAGATGATGGACGGAGCGCTGAAACTTTTCAGACACTCACCCCCAGTCACGGATCTGGGTTGAATCCATCATCATTCTTTAGCTCACTTCGCCACCTCAGTTCAGACCCAGCTATATGCAAATCAGTCTTGACCCTGTGCCTCATGGGAACAGTCCAGCTTGAACTGCCAAGCCAGGTCTACTCTGAACCGGAAACAAGCATCCTGGGACCGGTTTCTGGGAAACACCGTTCATCAGCCAGACTAGCTTGAATCCAGTGGCAAAGTGAGCAAGGGACCCACGTCTGGGCATACCCTGCCAACTTAGGGCGAACATAGCAAACACAAGGAGATGATGGATGGAGCGCTGAAACTTTTCAGACACTCACCCCCAGTCACAGATCTGGGTTGAATCCATCATCATTCTTTAGCTCACTTCGCCACCTCATTTCAGACCCAGCTATATGCAAATCAGTCTAGACCCTGTGCATCATGGGAACAGTCCAGCCTGAACTGTCAAGCCAGGCCTTCGCTGAACAGGAAACAAGCATCCTGGGACCGGTTTCTGGGTAACACCCTTCATCAGCCAGGCTAGCTTGAATCCAGTGCCAAAGTGAGCAAGGGACCCACGTCTGGGCATACCCTGCCAACTTAGGGCGAACAAAGCAAACACAAGGAGATGATGGACGGTGCGCTGAAACTTTTCAGACACTCACCTCCAGTCACAGATCTGGGTTGAATCCATCATCATTCTTTAGCTCACTTCACCATCCCAGTTCAGACCCAGCTATATGCAAATCAGTCTTGACCCTGTGCCTCATGGGAACAGTTCAGCCAGAACTGCCAAGCCAGGTCTTCCCTGAACCGGAAACAAGCATCCTGGGACCGGTTTCTGGGTAACACCCTTCATCAGCCAGGCTAGCTTGAATCCAGTGGCAAAGTGAGCAAGGGACCCACGTCTGGGCATACCCTGCCAACTTAGGGCGAACAAAGCAAACACAAGGAGATGATGGATGGAGCGCTGAAACTTTTCAGACACTCACCCCCAGTCACAGATCTGGGTTGAATCCATCATCATTCTTTAGCTCACTTCGCCACCTCAGTTCAGACCCAGCTATATGCAAATCAGTCTTGACCCTGTGCGTCATGGGAACAGTCCAGCCTGAACTGTCAAGCCAGGCCTTCGCTGAACAGGAAACAAGCATCCTGGGACCGGTTTCTGGGTAACACCCTTCATCAGTCAGGCTAGCTTGAATTCAGTGCCAAAGTGAGCAAGGGACCCACGTCTGGGCATACCCTGCCAACTTAGGGCAAACAAAGCAAACACAAGGAGATGATGGACGGAGCGCTGAAACTTTTCAGACACTCACCTCCAGTCACAGATCTGGGTTGAATCCATCATCATTCTTTAGCTCACTTCACCATCCCAGTTCAGACCCAGCTATATGCAAATCAGTCTTGACCCTGTGCCTCATGGGAACAGTCCAGCCAGAACTGCCAAGCCAGGTTTTCCCTGAACCGGAAACAAGCATCCTGGGACCGGTTTCTGGGTAACACCCTTCATCAGCCAGGCTAGCTTGAATCCAGTGGCAAAGTGAGCAAGGGACCCACGTCTGGGCATACCCTGCCAACTTAGGGCGAACAAAGCAAACACAAGGAGATGCTGGACAGAGCGCTGAAACTTTTCAGACACTCACCTCCAGTCACAGATCTGGGTTGAATCCATCATCATTCTTTAGCTCACTTCACCACCTCAGTTCAGACCCAGCTATATGCAAAATAAGTCTTGACTCTGGGCCTCATGGGAACAGTCCAGCCCGAACTGCCAAGCCAGGTCTTCCCTGAACCGGAAACAAGCATCCTGGAACCGGTTTCTGGGTAACACCCTTCATCAGCCAGGCTAGCTTGAATCCAGTGGCAAAGTGAGCAAGGGAGCCACGTCTGGGCATACCCTGCCAACTCAGGGCGAACAAAGCAAACACAAGGAGATGCTGGACAGAGCGCTGAAACTTTTCAGACACTCACCTCCAGTCACAGATCTGGGTTGAATCCATCATCATTCTTTAGCTCACTTCACCACCTCAGTTCAGACCCAGCTATATGCAAATCAGTCTTGACCCTGTGCCTCATGGGAACAGTCCAGCCCGAACTGCCAAGCCAGACCTTCCCTGAACCTGAAACAAGCATCCTTGGACCGATTTCTTGGTAACACCCTTTATCAGCCAGGCTAGCTTGAATCCAGTGGCAAAGTGAGCAAGGGACCCACGTCTGGGCATACCCTGTCAACTTAGGGCGAACAAAGGAAACACAAGGAGATGATGGACGGAGCGCTGAAACTTTTGAGACACTCACCCCCAGTCACAGATCTGGGTTGAATCAATCATCATTCTTTAGCTCACTTCACCACCTCAGTTCAGACCCAGCTATATGCAAATCAGTCTAGACCCTGTGCCTCATGGGTATAGTCCAGCCCGAACTGCCAAGCCAGGTCTTCCCTGAGCCGGAAAGAAGCATCCTGGGACCGGTTTCTGGCTAACACCCTTCATCAGCCAGGCTAGCTTGAATCCAGTGGCAAAGTGAGCAAGGGACCCACGTCTGGGCATACCCTGCCAACATAGGCCGAACAAAGCAAACACAAGGAGATGATGGACGGAGCGCTGAAACTTTTGAGACACTCACCCCCAGTCACAGATCTGAGTTGAATCCATCATCATTCTTTAGCTCACTTCACCACCTCAGTTCAGACCCAGCTATATGCAAAATAAGTCTTGACTCTGGGCCTCATGGGAACAGTCCAGCTGAACTGCCAAGCCAGGTCTTCCCTAAACCGGAAACAAGCATCCTGGAACCGGTTTCTGGGTAACACCCTTCATCAGCCAGGCTAGCTTGAATCCAGTGGCAAAGTGAGCAAGGGACCCACGTCTGGGCATACCCTGCCAACTCAGACCGAACAAAGTTAACACAAGGAGATGATGGACAGAGCGCTGAAACTTTTCAGACACTCACCCCCAGTCACAGGTCTGGGTTCAATCCATCATCATTCTTTAGCTTACTTCACCACCTCAGTTCAGACCCAGCTATATGCAAATCAGTCTTGACCCTGTGCCTCATGGGAACAGTAAAGCCCGAACTGCCAAGCCAGGTCTTCCCTGAACCGGAAACAAGCATCCTGGGACCAGTTTCTGGGTAACACCCTTATTCAGCCAGGCTAGCTTGAATCTAGTGGCAATGTAAGCAAGGGACCCACGTCTGGGCATACCCTGCCAACTTAGGGAGAACAAAGCAAACACAAGGAGATGATGGATGGAGCACTGAAACTTTTCAGACACTCACCCCCAGTCACAGATCTTGGTTGAATCCATCATCATTCTTTACCTCACTTCCCCACCTCAGTTCGGACCCAGCTATATGCAAATCAGTCTAGACCCTGTGCCTCATGGGAACAATCCAGCCCGAACTGCCAAGCCAGGCCTTCCCTGAGCCGGAAAGAAGCATCCTGGGACCGGTTTCTGGGTAACACCCTTCATCAGCCAGGCTAGCTTGAATCCAGTGGCAAAGTGAGCAAGGGACCCACGTCTGGGCATACTCTGCCAACATAGGCCGAACAAAGCAAACACAAGGAGATGATGGACGGAGCGCTGAAACTTTTCAGACACTCACCCCCAGTCACGGATCTGGGTTGAATCCATCATCATTCTTTAGCTCACTTCGCCACCTCAGTTCAGACCCAGCTATATGCAAATCAGTCTTGACCCTGTGCCTCATGGGAACAGTCCAGCTTGAACTGCCAAGCCAGGTCTACTCTGAACCGGAAACAAGCATCCTGGGACCGGTTTCTGGGAAACACCGTTCATCAGCCAGACTAGCTTGAATCCAGTGGCAAAGTGAGCAAGGGACCCACGTCTGGGCATACCCTGCCAACTTAGGGCGAACATAGCAAACACAAGGAGATGATGGATGGAGCGCTGAAACTTTTCAGACACTCACCCCCAGTCACAGATCTGGGTTGAATCCATCATCATTCTTTAGCTCACTTCGCCACCTCATTTCAGACCCAGCTATATGCAAATCAGTCTAGACCCTGTGCATCATGGGAACAGTCCAGCCTGAACTGTCAAGCCAGGCCTTCGCTGAACAGGAAACAAGCATCCTGGGACCGGTTTCTGGGTAACACCCTTCATCAGCCAGGCTAGCTTGAATCCAGTGCCAAAGTGAGCAAGGGACCCACGTCTGGGCATACCCTGCCAACTTAGGGCGAACAAAGCAAACACAAGGAGATGATGGACGGTGCGCTGAAACTTTTCAGACACTCACCTCCAGTCACAGATCTGGGTTGAATCCATCATCATTCTTTAGCTCACTTCACCATCCCAGTTCAGACCCAGCTATATGCAAATCAGTCTTGACCCTGTGCCTCATGGGAACAGTTCAGCCAGAACTGCCAAGCCAGGTCTTCCCTGAACCGGAAACAAGCATCCTGGGACCGGTTTCTGGGTAACACCCTTCATCAGCCAGGCTAGCTTGAATCCAGTGGCAAAGTGAGCAAGGGACCCACGTCTGGGCATACCCTGCCAACTTAGGGCGAACAAAGCAAACACAAGGAGATGATGGATGGAGCGCTGAAACTTTTCAGACACTCACCCCCAGTCACAGATCTGGGTTGAATCCATCATCATTCTTTAGCTCACTTCGCCACCTCAGTTCAGACCCAGCTATATGCAAATCAGTCTTGACCCTGTGCGTCATGGGAACAGTCCAGCCTGAACTGTCAAGCCAGGCCTTCGCTGAACAGGAAACAAGCATCCTGGGACCGGTTTCTGGGTAACACCCTTCATCAGTCAGGCTAGCTTGAATTCAGTGCCAAAGTGAGCAAGGGACCCACGTCTGGGCATACCCTGCCAACTTAGGGCAAACAAAGCAAACACAAGGAGATGATGGACGGAGCGCTGAAACTTTTCAGACACTCACCTCCAGTCACAGATCTGGGTTGAATCCATCATCATTCTTTAGCTCACTTCACCATCCCAGTTCAGACCCAGCTATATGCAAATCAGTCTTGACCCTGTGCCTCATGGGAACAGTCCAGCCAGAACTGCCAAGCCAGGTTTTCCCTGAACCGGAAACAAGCATCCTGGGACCGGTTTCTGGGTAACACCCTTCATCAGCCAGGCTAGCTTGAATCCAGTGGCAAAGTGAGCAAGGGACCCACGTCTGGGCATACCCTGCCAACTTAGGGCGAACAAAGCAAACACAAGGAGATGCTGGACAGAGCGCTGAAACTTTTCAGACACTCACCTCCAGTCACAGATCTGGGTTGAATCCATCATCATTCTTTAGCTCACTTCACCACCTCAGTTCAGACCCAGCTATATGCAAAATAAGTCTTGACTCTGGGCCTCATGGGAACAGTCCAGCCCGAACTGCCAAGCCAGGTCTTCCCTGAACCGGAAACAAGCATCCTGGAACCGGTTTCTGGGTAACACCCTTCATCAGCCAGGCTAGCTTGAATCCAGTGGCAAAGTGAGCAAGGGAGCCACGTCTGGGCATACCCTGCCAACTCAGGCCGAACAAAGCTAACACAAGGAGATGATGGACGGAGCGCTGAAACTTTTCAGACACTCACCCCCAGTCACAGATCTGGGTTGAATCCATCATCATTCTTTAGCTCACTTCGCCACCTCATTTCAGACCCAGCTATATGCAAATCAGTCTTGACCCTGTGCATCATGGGAACAGTCCAGCTGAACTGTCAAGCTAGGCCTTCGGTGAACAGGAAACAAGCATCCTGGGACCGGTTTCTGGGTAACACCCTTCATCAGCCAGGCTAGCTTGAATCCAGTGCCAAAGTGAGGAAGGGAACCACGTCTGGGCATACCCTGCCAACTTAGGGCGAACAAAGCAAACACAAGGAGATGATGGACAGAGCGCTGAAACTTTTCAGACACTCACCCCCAGTCACAGATCTGGGTTGAATCCTTCATCATTCTTTAGTTCACTTAGCAACCTCAGTTCAGACCCAGCTATATGCAAATAAGTCTTGACCCTGTGCCTCATGGGAACAGTCTAGCCCGAACTGCCAAGCCAGGTCTTCCCTGAACCAGAAACAAGCATCCTGAGACCAATTTCTGGGTAACACCCTTCATCAGCCAGGCTAGCTTGAATCCAGTGCCAAAGTGAGCAAGGGACCCACGTCTGGGCATACCCTGCCAACTTAGGGCGAACAAAGCAAACACAAGGAGATGATGGATGGAGCGCTGAAACTTTTCAGACACTCACCTCCAGTCACAGATGTGGGTTGAATCCATCATCATTCTTTAGCTCACTTCGCCACCTCAGTTCAGACCCAGCTATATGCAAATCAGTCTTGACCCTGTGCCTCATGGGATCAGTCCAGCCAGAACTGCCAAGCCAGGTCTTCCCTGAACCGGAAAAAGCATCCTGGGACCGGTTTCTGGGTAACACCCTTCATCAGCCAGGCTAGCTTTAATCCAGTGGCAAAGTGAGCAAGGGACTCACGTCTGGGCATATCCTGCCAACTTAGGGCAAACAAAGCAAACACAAGGAGATGATGGACGGAGCGCTGAAACTTTTCAGACACTCACCCCCAGTCACAGATCTGGGTTGAATCCATTATCATTCTTTAGCTCACTTCGCCATCTCAGTTCAGAGCCAGCTATATGCAAATCAGTCTTGACCCTGTGCGTCATGGAAACAGTCCAGCCCGAACTGTCAAGCCAGGTCTTCGCTGAACAAGAAACAAGCATCCTGGGACCGGTGTCTGGGTAACACCCTACTTCAGCCAGGCTAGCTTGAATCCAGTGCCAAAGTGAGAAAGGGACCCACGTCTGGGCATACCCTGCCAACTTAGGGCAAACAAAGCAAACACAAGGAGATGATGGACGGAGCGCTGAAACTTTTCAGACACTCACCCCCAGTCACAGATCTGGGTTGAATCCATCATCATTCTTTAGCTCACTTCACCACCCCAGTTCAGACCCAGCTATATGCAAATCAGTCTTGACCCTGTGCCTCATGGGAACAGTCCAGCCCGAACTGCCAAGCCAGGTCTTCCCTGAGCCAGAAACAAGCATCCTGGGACCGGTTTCTGTGTAACACCCTTCATCAGCCAGGCTAGCTTGAATCCAGTGGCATAGTGAGCAAGGGACCCACGTCTGGGCGTATCCTGCCAACGTAGGGCATACAAAGCAAACACAAGGAGATGATGGACGGAGCGCTGAAACTTTTCAGACACTCACCCCCAGTCACAGATCTGGGTTGAATCCATCATCATTCTTTAGCTCACTTCGCCACCTCAGTTCAGACCCAGTGATATGCAAATCAGTCTTGACCCTGTGTCTCATGGGAACAGTCCAGACCGATCTACCAAGCCAGGTGTTCCCTGAACCGGAAACACGCATCCTGGGACCGGTTTTTGGGTAACACCCTTCATCAGGCAGGCTAGCTTGAATTCAGTGGCAAAGTGAGGAAGGGAACCACGTCTGGGCATACCCTGCCAACTTAGGGCGAACAAAGCAAACACAATAAGATGATGGACGTAGCGCTGAAACTTTTCAGACACTCACCCCCAGTCACAGATCTGGGTTGAATCCATCATCATTCTTTACCTCACTTCACCACCTCAGTTCAGACCCGCTTATATGCAAATCACTCTTGACCATGTGCCTCATGGGAACAGTCCAGCCAGAAAACTGCCAAGCCAGGTCTTCTCTGAACCGGAAACAAGCATCCTGGGACTGGTTTCTGGGTAACACCCTTCATCAGCCAGGCTAGCTTGAATCCAGTGGCAAAGTGAGCAAGGGACCTACGTCTGGGCATACCCTGCCAACTTAGGCCGAACAAAGCAAACACAAGGAGATGATGAACGAAGCGCTGAAACTTTTCAGACACTCACCCCCAGTCACAGATCTGGGTTGAATCCATCATCATTCTTTAGCTCACTTCACCACCTCAGTTCAGACCCAGCTATATGCAAATCAGTCTTGACCCTGTGCCTCATGGGAACAGTCCAGCCCGAACTGCCAAGCCAGACCTTCCCTGAACCGGAAACAAGCATCCTTGGACCGATTTCTTGGTAACACCCTTTATCAGCCAGGCTAGCTTGAATCCAGTTTCAAAGTGAGCAAGGGACCCACGTCTGGGCATACCCTGTCAACTTAGGGCGAACAAAGGAAACACAAGAAGATGATGGACGGAGCGCTGAAACTTTTGAGACACTCACCCCCAGTCACAGATCTGGGTTGAATCAATCATCATTCTTTAGCTCACTTCACCACCTCAGTTCAGACCCAGCTATATGCAAATCAGTCTAGACCCTGTGCCTCATGGGTATAGTCCAGCCCGAACTGCCAAGCCAGGTCTTCCCTGAGCCGGAAAGAAGCATCCTGGGACCGGTTTCTGGCTAACACCCTTCATCAGCCAGGCTAGCTTGAATCCAGTGGCAAAGTGAGCAAGGGACCCACGTCTGGGCATACCCTGCCAACATAGGCCGAACAAAGCAAACACAAGGAGATGATGGACGGAGCGCTGAAACTTTTGAGACTCTCACCCCCAGTCACAGATGTGGGTTGAATCAATCATCATTCTTTAGCTCACTTCACCACCTCAGTTCAGACCCAGCTATATGCAAATCACTCTTGACCCTGTGCCTCATGGGCACAGTCCAGCCCGAACTGGCAAGCCAGGCGTTCCCTGAACCGGAAACAAGCATCATGGGACCAGTTTCTGGGTAACACCCATTATCAGCCAGGCTAGCTTGAATCCAGTGGCAAAGTGAGAAAGGGACCCACGTCTGGGCATACCCTGTCAACTTAGGGCGAACAAAGCAAACACAAGGAGATGATGGACGGAGCGCTGAAACTTTTGAGACACTCACCGCCAGTCACAGATCTGAGTTGAATCCATCATCATTCTTTAGCTCACTTCACCACCTCAGTTCAGACCCAGCTATATGCAAAATAAGTCTTGACTCTGGGCCTCATGGGAACAGTCCAGCCCGAACTGCCAAGCCAGGTCTTCCCTAAACCGGAAACAAGCATCCTGGAACCGGTTTCTGGGTAACACCCTTCATCAGCCAGGCTAGCTTGAATCCAGTGGCAAAGTGAGCAAGGGACCCACGTCTGGGCATACCCTGCCAACTCAGACCGAACAAAGTTAACACAAGGAGATGATGGACAGAGCGCTGAAACTTTTCAGACACTCACCCCCAGTCACAGGTCTGGGTTGAATCCATCATCATTCTTTAGCTTACTTCACCACCTCAGTTCAGACCCAGCTATATGCAAATCAGTCTTGACCCTGTGCCTCATGGGAACAGTAAAGCCCGAACTGCCAAGCCAGGTCTTCCCTGAACCGGAAACAAGCATCCTGGGACCAGTTTCTGGGTAACAACCGTATTCAGCCAGGCTAGCTTGAATCCAGTGGCAATGTAAGCAAGGGACCCACGTCTGGGCATACCCTGCCAACTTAGGGCGAACAAAGCAAACACAAGGAGATGATGGATGGAGCACTGAAACTTTTCAGACACTCACCCCCAGTCACAGATCTTGGTTGAATCCATCATCATTCTTTACCTCACTTCCCCACCTCAGTTCGGACCCAGCTATATGCAAATCAGTCTAGACCCTGTGCCTCATGGGAACAATCCAGCCCGAACTGCCAAGCCAGGTCTTCCCTGAGCCGGAAAGAAGCATCCTGGGACCGGTTTCTGGGTAACACCCTTCATCAGCCAGGCTAGCTTGAATCCAGTGCCAAAGTGAGCAAGGGACCCACGTCTGGGCATACTCTGCCAACATAGGCCGAACAAAGCAAACACAAGGAGATGATGGATGGAGCGCTGAAACTTTTCAGACACTCTCCCCCAGTCACAGATCTGGGTTGAATCCATCATCATTCTTTAGCTCACTTCGCCACCTCATTTCAGACCCAGCTATATGCAAATCAGTCTTGACCCTGTGCATCATGGGAACAGTCCAGCCTGAACTGTCAAGCCAGGCCTTCGCTGAACAGGAAACAAGCATCCTGGGACCGGTTTCTGGGTAACACCCTTCATCAGCCAGGCTAGCTTGAATCCAGTGCCAAAGTGAGCAAGGGACCCACGTCTGGGCATACCCTGCCAACTTAGGGCGAACAAAGCAAACACAAGGAGATGATGGATGGAGCGCTGAAACTTTTCAGACACTCTCCCCCAGTCACAGATCTGGGTTGAATCCATCATCATTCTTTAGCTCACTTCGCCACCTCATTTCAGACCCAGCTATATGCAAATCAGTCTTGACCCTGTGCATCATGGGAAGAGTCCAGCCTGAACTGTCAAGCCAGGCCTTCGCTGAACAGGAAACAAGCATCCTGGGACCGGTTTCTGGGTAACACCCTTCATCAGCCAGGCTAGCTTGAATCCAGTGGCAAAGTGAGCAAGGGACCCACGTCTGGGCATACCCTGCCAACTTAGGGCGAACAAAGCAAACACAAGGAGATGATGGATGGAGCGCTGAAACTTTTCAGACACTCTCCCCCAGTCACAGATCTGGGTTGAATCCATCATCATTCTTTAGCTCACTTCGCCACCTCATTTCAGACCCAGCTATATGCAAATCAGTCTTGACCCTGTGCATCATGGGAACAGTCCAGCCTGAACTGTCAAGCCAGGCCTTCGCTGAACAGGAAACAAGCATCCTGGGACCGGTTTCTGGGTAACACCCTTCATCAGCCAGGCTAGCTTGAATCCAGTGCCAAAGTGAGCAAGGGACCCACGTCTGGGCATACCCTGCCAACTTAGGGCGAACAAAGCAAACACAAGGAGATGATGGACGGTGCGCTGAAACTTTTCAGACACTCACCTCCAGTCACAGATCTGGGTTGAATCCATCATCATTCTTTAGCTCACTTCACCATCCCAGTTCAGACCCAGCTATATGCAAATCAGTCTTGACCCTGTGCCTCATGGGAACAGTTCAGCCAGAACTGCCAAGCCAGGTCTTCCCTGAACCGGAAACAAGCATCCTGGGACCGGTTTCTGGGTAACACCCTTCATCAGCCAGGCTAGCTTGAATCCAGTGGCAAAGTGAGCAAGGGACCCACGTCTGGGCATACCCTGCCAACTTAGGGCGAACAAAGCAAACACAAGGAGATGATGGATGGAGCGCTGAAACTTTTCAGACACTCACCCCCAGTCACAGATCTGGGTTGAATCCATCATCATTCTTTAGCTCACTTCGCCACCTCAGTTCAGACCCAGCTATATGCAAATCAGTCTTGACCCTGTGCGTCATGGGAACAGTCCAGCCTGAACTGTCAAGCCAGGCCTTCGCTGAACAGGAAACAAGCATCCTGGGACCGGTTTCTGGGTAACACCCTTCATCAGCCAGGCTAGCTTGAATCCAGTGGCAAAGTGAGCAAGGGACCCACGTCTGGGCATACCCTGCCAACTCAGACCGAACAAAGTTAACACAAGGAGATGATGGACAGAGCGCTGAAACTTTTCAGACACTCACCCCCAGTCACAGGTCTGGGTTGAATCCATCATCATTCTTTAGCTTACTTCACCACCTCAGTTCAGACCCAGCTATATGCAAATCAGTCTTGACCCTGTGCCTCATGGGAACAGTAAAGCCCGAACTGCCAAGCCAGGTCTTCCCTGAACCGGAAACAAGCATCCTGGGACCAGTTTCTGGGTAACAACCGTATTCAGCCAGGCTAGCTTGAATCCAGTGGCAATGTAAGCAAGGGACCCACGTCTGGGCATACCCTGCCAACTTAGGGCGAACAAAGCAAACACAAGGAGATGATGGATGGAGCGCTGAAACTTTTCAGACACTCACCCCCAGTCACAGATCTGGGTTGAATCCATCATCATTCTTTAGCTCACTTCGCCACCTCAGTTCAGACCCAGCTATATGCAAATCAGTCTTGACCCTGTGCGTCATGGGAACAGTCCAGCCTGAACTGTCAAGCCAGGCCTTCGCTGAACAGGAAACAAGCATCCTGGGACCGGTTTCTGGGTAACACCCTTCATCAGTCAGGCTAGCTTGAATTCAGTGCCAAAGTGAGCAAGGGACCCACGTCTGGGCATACCCTGCCAACTTAGGGCAAACAAAGCAAACACAAGGAGATGATGGACGGAGCGCTGAAACTTTTCAGACACTCACCTCCAGTCACAGATCTGGGTTGAATCCATCATCATTCTTTAGCTCACTTCACCATCCCAGTTCAGACCCAGCTATATGCAAATCAGTCTTGACCCTGTGCCTCATGGGAACAGTCCAGCCAGAACTGCCAAGCCAGGTCTTCCCTGAACCGGAAACGAGCATCCTGGGACCGGTTTCTGGGTAACACCCTTCATCAGCCAGGCTAGCTTGAATCCAGTGGCAAAGTGAGCAAGGGACCCACGTCTGGGCATATCCTGCCAACTTAGGGCAAACAAAGCAAACACAAGGAGATGATGGACGGAGCGCTGAAACTTTTCAGACACTCACCCCCAGTCACAGATCTGGGTTGAATCCATCATCATTCTTTAGCTCACTTCGCCATCTCAGTTCAGACCCAGCTATATGCAAATCAGTCTTGACCCTGTGCGTCATGGAAACAGTCCAGCCAGAACTGTCAAGCCAGGTCTTCGCTGAACAAGAAACAAGCATCCTGGGACCGGTTTCTGGGTAACACCCTACATCAGCCAGGCTAGCTTGAATCCAGTGGCAAAGTGAGCAAGGGACCCACGTCTGGGCATACCCTGCCAACTTAGGGCGAACAAATCAAACACAAGGAGATGATGGATGGAGCGCTGAAACTTTTCAGACACTCACCCCCAGTCACGGATCTGGGTTGAATCCATCATCATTCTTTAGCTCACTTCGCCACCTCAGTTCAGACCCAGCTATATGCAAATCAGTCTTGACCCTGTGCCTCATGGGAACAGTCCAGCTTGAACTGCCAAGCCAGGTCTACTCTGAACCGGAAACAAGCATCCTGGGACCAGTTTCTGGGAAACACCGTTCATCAGCCAGACTAGCTTGAATCCAGTGGCAAAGTGAGCAAGGGACCCACGTCTGGGCATACCCTGCCAACTTAGGGCGAACATAGCAAACACAAGGAGATGATGGATGGAGCGCTGAAACTTTTCAGACACTCACCCCCAGTCACAGATCTGGGTTGAATCCATCATCATTCTTTAGCTCACTTCGCCACCTCATTTCAGACCCAGCTATATGCAAATCAGTCTTGACCCTGTGCATCATGGGAACAGTCCAGCCTGAACTGTCAAGCCAGGCCTTCGCTGAACAGGAAACAAGCATCCTGGGACCGGTTTCTGGGTAACACCCTTCATCAGCCAGGCTAGCTTGAATCCAGTGCCAAAGTGAGCAAGGGACCCACGTCTGGGCATACCCTGCCAACTTAGGGCGAACAAAGCAAACACAAGGAGATGATGGACGGTGCACTGAAACTTTTCAGACACTCACCTCCAGTCACAGATCTGGGTTGAATCCATCATCATTCTTTAGCTCACTTCACCATCCCAGTTCAGACCCAGCTATATGCAAATCAGTCTTGACCCTGTGCCTCATGGGAACAGTTCAGCCAGAACTGCCAAGCCAGGTCTTCCCTGAACCGGAAACAAGCATCCTGGGACCGGTTTCTGGGTAACACCCTTCATCAGCCAGGCTAGCTTGAATCCAGTGGCAAAGTGAGCAAGGGACCCACGTCTGGGCATACCCTGCCAACTTAGGGCGAACAAAGCAAACACAAGGAGATGATGGATGGAGCGCTGAAACTTTTCAGACACTCACCCCCAGTCACAGATCTGGGTTGAATCCATCATCATTCTTTAGCTCACTTCGCCACCTCAGTTCAGACCCAGCTATATGCAAATCAGTCTTGACCCTGTAGCGCCATGGGAACAGTCCAGCCTGAACTGTCAAGCCAGGCCTTCGCTGAACAGGAAACAAGCATCCTGGGACCGGTTTCTGGGTAACACCCTTCATCAGCCAGGCTAGCTTGAATCCAGTGGCAAAGTGAGCAAGGGACCCACGTCTGGGCATACCCTGCCAACTCAGACCGAACAAAGTTAACACAAGGAGATGATGGACAGAGCGCTGAAACTTTTCAGACACTCACCCCCAGTCACAGGTCTGGGTTGAATCCATCATCATTCTTTAGCTTACTTCACCACCTCAGTTCAGACCCAGCTATATGCAAATCAGTCTTGACCCTGTGCCTCATGGGAACAGTAAAGCCCGAACTGCCAAGCCAGGTCTTCCCTGAACCGGAAACAAGCATCCTGGGACCAGTTTCTGGGTAACAACCGTATTCAGCCAGGCTAGCTTGAATCCAGTGGCAATGTAAGCAAGGGACCCACGTCTGGGCATACCCTGCCAACTTAGGGCGAACAAAGCAAACACAAGGAGATGATGGATGGAGCACTGAAACTTTTCAGACACTCACCCCCAGTCACAGATCTTGGTTGAATCCATCATCATTCTTTACCTCACTTCCCCACCTCAGTTCGGACCCAGCTATATGCAAATCAGTCTAGACCCTGTACCTCATGGGAACAATCCAGCCCGAACTGCCAAGCCAGGTCTTCCCTGAGCCGGAAAGAAGCATCCTGGGACCGGTTTCTGGGTAACACCCTTCATCAGCCAGGCTAGCTTGAATCCAGTGCCAAAGTGAGCAAGGGACCCACGTCTGGGCATACTCTGCCAACATAGGCCGAACAAAGCAAACACAAGGAGATGATGGATGGAGCGCTGAAACTTTTCAGACACTCTCCCCCAGTCACAGATCTGGGTTGAATCCATCATCATTCTTTAGCTCACTTCGCCACCTCATTTCAGACCCAGCTATATGCAAATCAGTCTTGACCCTGTGCATCATGGGAACAGTCCAGCCTGAACTGTCAAGCCAGGCCTTCGCTGAACAGGAAACAAGCATCCTGGGACCGGTTTCTGGGTAACACCCTTCATCAGCCAGGCTAGCTTGAATCCAGTGCCAAAGTGAGCAAGGGACCCACGTCTGGGCATACCCTGCCAACTTAGGGCGAACAAAGCAAACACAAGGAGATGATGGACGGTGCGCTGAAACTTTTCAGACACTCACCTCCAGTCACAGATCTGGGTTGAATCCATCATCATTCTTTAGCTCACTTCACCATCCCAGTTCAGACCCAGCTATATGCAAATCAGTCTTGACCCTGTGCCTCATGGGAACAGTTCAGCCAGAACTGCCAAGCCAGGTCTTCCCTGAACCGGAAACAAGCATCCTGGGACCGGTTTCTGGGTAACACCCTTCATCAGCCAGGCTAGCTTGAATCCAGTGGCAAAGTGAGCAAGGGACCCACGTCTGGGCATACCCTGCCAACTTAGGGCGAACAAAGCAAACACAAGGAGATGATGGATGGAGCGCTGAAACTTTTCAGACACTCACCCCCAGTCACAGATCTGGGTTGAATCCATCATCATTCTTTAGCTCACTTCGCCACCTCAGTTCAGACCCAGCTATATGCAAATCAGTCTTGACCCTGTGCGTCATGGGAACAGTCCAGCCTGAACTGTCAAGCCAGGCCTTCGCTGAACAGGAAACAAGCATCCTGGGACCGGTTTCTGGGTAACACCCTTCATCAGTCAGGCTAGCTTGAATTCAGTGCCAAAGTGAGCAAGGGACCCACGTCTGGGCATACCCTGCCAACTTAGGGCAAACAAAGCAAACACAAGGAGATGATGGACGGAGCGCTGAAACTTTTCAGACACTCACCTCCAGTCACAGATCTGGGTTGAATCCATCATCATTCTTTAGCTCACTTCACCATCCCAGTTCAGACCCAGCTATATGCAAATCAGTCTTGACCCTGTGCCTCATGGGAACAGTCCAGCCAGAACTGCCAAGCCAGGTCTTCCCTGAACCGGAAACGAGCATCCTGGGACCGGTTTCTGGGTAACACCCTTCATCAGCCAGGCTAGCTTGAATCCAGTGGCAAAGTGAGCAAGGGACCCACGTCTGGGCATATCCTGCCAACTTAGGGCAAACAAAGCAAACACAAGGAGATGATGGACGGAGCGCTGAAACTTTTCAGACACTCACCCCCAGTCACAGATCTGGGTTGAATCCATCATCATTCTTTAGCTCACTTCGCCATCTCAGTTCAGACCCAGCTATATGCAAATCAGTCTTGACCCTGTGCGTCATGGAAACAGTCCAGCCAGAACTGTCAAGCCAGGTCTTCGCTGAACAAGAAACAAGCATCCTGGGACCGGTTTCTGGGTAACACCCTACATCAGCCAGGCTAGCTTGAATCCAGTGGCAAAGTGAGCAAGGGACCCACGTCTGGGCATACCCTGCCAACTTAGGGCGAACAAATCAAACACAAGGAGATGATGGATGGAGCGCTGAAACTTTTCAGACACTCACCCCCAGTCACGGATCTGGGTTGAATCCATCATCATTCTTTAGCTCACTTCGCCACCTCAGTTCAGACCCAGCTATATGCAAATCAGTCTTGACCCTGTGCCTCATGGGAACAGTCCAGCTTGAACTGCCAAGCCAGGTCTACTCTGAACCGGAAACAAGCATCCTGGGACCAGTTTCTGGGAAACACCGTTCATCAGCCAGACTAGCTTGAATCCAGTGGCAAAGTGAGCAAGGGACCCACGTCTGGGCATACCCTGCCAACTTAGGGCGAACATAGCAAACACAAGGAGATGATGGATGGAGCGCTGAAACTTTTCAGACACTCACCCCCAGTCACAGATCTGGGTTGAATCCATCATCATTCTTTAGCTCACTTCGCCACCTCATTTCAGACCCAGCTATATGCAAATCAGTCTTGACCCTGTGCATCATGGGAACAGTCCAGCCTGAACTGTCAAGCCAGGCCTTCGCTGAACAGGAAACAAGCATCCTGGGACCGGTTTCTGGGTAACACCCTTCATCAGCCAGGCTAGCTTGAATCCAGTGCCAAAGTGAGCAAGGGACCCACGTCTGGGCATACCCTGCCAACTTAGGGCGAACAAAGCAAACACAAGGAGATGATGGACGGTGCACTGAAACTTTTCAGACACTCACCTCCAGTCACAGATCTGGGTTGAATCCATCATCATTCTTTAGCTCACTTCGCCACCTCATTTCAGACCCAGCTATATGCAAATCAGTCTTGACCCTGTGCATCATGGGAACAGTCCAGCCTGAACTGTCAAGCCAGGCCTTCGCTGAACAGGAAACAAGCATCCTGGGACCGGTTTCTGGGTAACACCCTTCATCAGCCAGGCTAGCTTGAATCCAGTGGCAAAGTGAGCAAGGGACCCACGTCTGGGCGTATCCTGCCAACGTAGGGCATACAAAGCAAACACAAGGAGATGATGGTTGGAGCGCTGAAACTTTTCAGACACTCACCCCCAGTCACAGATCTGGGTTGAATCCATCATCATTCTTTAGCTCACTTCGCCACCTCAGTTCAGACCCAGCGATATGCAAATCAGTCTTGACCATGTGTCTCATGGGAACAGTCCAGACCGATCTACCAAGCCAGGTGTTCCCTGAACCGGAAACACGCATCCTGGGACCGGTTTTTGGGTAACACCCTTCATCAGCCAGGCTAGCTTGAATCCAGTGGCAAAGTGAGGAAGGGAACCACGTCTGGGCATACCCTGCCAACTTAGGGCAAACAAATCAAACACAAGAAGATGATGGACGGAGCGCTGAAACTTTTCAGACACTCACCCCCAGTCACAGATCTGGGTTGAATCCTTCATCATTCTTTAGCTCACTTAGCAACCTCAGTTCAGACCCAGCTATATGCAAATAAGTCTTGACCATGTGCCTCATGGGAACAGTCCAGCCCGAACTGCCAAGCCAGGTCTTCCCTGAACCAGAAACAAGCATCCTGAGACCAGTTTCTGGGTAACACCCTTCATCAGCCAGGCTAGCTTGAATCCAGTGGCAAAGTGAGCAAGGGACCCACGTCTGGGCATACCCTTGCAACTTAGGGCGAACAAAGCAAACACAAGGAGCTGATGGACGGAGCGCTGAAACTTTTGAGACACTCACCCCCAGTCACAGATCTCGGTTGAATCCATCATCATTCTTTAGCTCACTTCACCACCTCAGTTCAGACCCGCTTATATGCAAATCACTCTTGACCATGTGCCTCATGGGAACAGTCCAGCCAGAAAACTGCCAAGCCAGGTCTTCTCTGAACCGGAAACAAGCATCCTGGGACTGGTTTCTGGGTAACACCCTTCATCAGCCAGGCTAGCTTGAATCCAGTGGCAAAGTGAGCAAGGGACCCACGTCTGGGCATACCCTGCCAACTTAGGCCGAACAAAGCAAACACAAGGAGATTATGAACGAAGCGCTGAAACTTTTCAGACACTCACCCCCAGTCACAGATCTGGGTTGAATCCATCATCATTCTTTAGCTCACTTCACCACCTCAGTTCAGACCCAGCTATATGCAAATCAGTCTTGACCCTGTGCCTCATGGGAACAGTCCAGCCCGAACTGCCAAGCCAGGTCTTCCCTGAACCAGAAACAAGCATCCTGGGACCGGTTTCTGGGTAACACCCTTCATCAGCCAGGCTAGCTTGAATCCATTGGCAAAGTGAGCAAGGGGTCCACGTTTGGGCATACCCTTCCAACTTAGGGCGAACAAAGCAAACACAAGGAGATGATGGGCGGAGCGCCAAAACTTTTGAGACACTCACCCCCAGTCACAGATCTGGGTTGAATCCATCATCATTCTTTAGCTCACTTCACCACCTAAATTCAGACCCAACTATATGCACATCAGTCTTGACCCTGTGCCTCATGGGAACAGTCCAGCCCAAACTGCCAAGCCAGGTCTTCCCTGAACCGCAAACAAGCATCCTGGGATCGGTTTCTGGGTAACACCCTTCATCAGCCAGGCTAGCTTGAATCCATTGGCAAAGAGAGCAATGGACCCATGTCTGGGCATACCCTGCCAACTTAGGGCGAACAAAGCAAACACAAGGAGATGATGGACGGAGCGCTGAAACTTTTCAGACACTCACCCCCAGTCACAGATCTGGGTTGAATGAATCATCATTCTTTAGCTCACTTCACCACCTCAGTTCAGACCCAGCTATATTCAAATCACTCTTGACCCTGTGCCTCATGGGAACAGTCCAGCCCGAACTGCCAAGCCAGACCTTCCCTGAACCGGAAACAAGCATCCTTGGACCGATTTCTGGGTAACACCCTTTATCAGCCAGGCTAGCTTGAATCCAGTGGCAAAGTGAGCAAGGGACCCACGTCTGGGCATACCCTGTCAACTTAGGGCGAACAAAGGAAACACAAGGAGATGATGGACGGAGCGCTGAAACTTTTGAGACACTCACCCCCAGTCATAAATCTGGGTTGAATCCATCATCATTCTTTAGCTCACTTCACCACCTCAGTTCAGACCCAGCTATATGCAAAATAGGTCTTGACCCTGTGCATCATGGGAACAGTCCAGCCCAAACTGCCAAGCCAGGTCTTCCCTGAACCGGAAACAAGCATCCTGGGACCAGTTTCTGGGTAACACCCTTCACCAGCCAGGCTAGCTTGAATCCAGTGGCAAAGTGAGCAAGGGACCCACGTCTGGGTATACCCTGCCAACTTAGGCCGAACAAAGCTAGCACAAGGAGATGATGGACGGAGCACTGAAACCTTTCAGACACTCACCCCCAGTCACAGATCTGGGTTGAATCCATTATCAATTTTTAGCTCACTTCACCACCTCAGTACAGACCCAGCTATATGCAAATCAGTCTTGACCCTGTGCCTCATGGGAACAGTCCAGCCCGAACTGCCAAGCCAGGTCTTACCTGAACGAGAAACAAGCATCCTGGCACCGGTTTCTTAATAAGACCCTTCATCAGCCAGGCTAGCTTGAATCCAGTGGCAAAGTGAGCAAGGGTTCCACGTCTGGGCATACCGTGCCAACTTAGGGCGAACAAAGCAAACACAAGGAGATGATGGATGGAGCGCTGAAACTTTTGAGACACTCACCCCCGGTCACAGATCTGGGTTGAATCCATCATCATCCTTTAGCTCACTTCACCACCTCAGTTCAGACCCAGCTATATTCAAATCAGTCTTGACCCTGTGTCTCATGGGAACAGTCCAGCCCGAACTGCCAAGCCAGGTCTTCCCTGAACCGGATTCAAGCATCCTGGGACCGGTTTCTGGGTAACACCCTTCATCAGCCAGGCTCGCTTGAAACTAGTGGCAAAGTGAGCAAGGGACCCACGTCTGGGCATACCCTGCCAACTTAGGCCGAACAAAGCAAACACAAGGAGATAATGAACGGAGTGCTGAAACTTTTGAGACACTCACCCCCAGTCACAGATCTGGGTTGAATCAATCATCATTCTTTAGCTCACTTCACCACCTCAGTTCAGACCCAGCTATATGCAAATCACTCTTGACCCTGTGCCTCATGGGAACAGTAAAGCCCGAACTGCCAAGACAGGTCTTCCCTGAACCGGAAACAAGCATCATGTTACCAGTTTCTGGGTAACACCCTTTATCAGCCAGGCTGGCTTGAATCCAGTGGCTAAGTGAGCAAGGGACCCACGTCTGGGCATACCCTGTCAACTTAGGGCGAACAAAGCAAACACAAGGAGATGATGGACGGAGCGCTGAAACTTTTCAGACACTCACCCCCAGTCACAGATCTTGGTTGAATCCATCATCATTCTTTACCTTACTTCACCACCTCAGTTCAGACCCAGCTATATGCAAATCAGTCTAGACCCTGTGCCTCATGGGTATAGTCCAGCCCGAACTGCCAAGCCAGGTCTTCCCTGACCCGGAAAGAAGCATCCTGGGACCGGTTTCTGGGTAACATCCTTCATCTGCCAGGCTAGCTTGAATCCAGTGGCAAAGTGAGCAAGGGACCCACGTCTGGGCATACCCTGCCAACATAGGCCGAACAAAGCAAACACAAGGAGATGATGGACGGAGCGCTGAAACTTTTGAGACTCTCACCCCCAGTCACAGATGTGGGTTGAATCAATCATCATTCTTTAGCTCACTTCACCACCTCAGTTCAGACCCAGCTATATGCAAATCACTCTTGACCCTGTGCCTCATGGGAACAGTCCAGCCCGAACTGCCAAGCCAAGGCGTTCCCTGAACCGGAAACAAGCATCATGGGACCAGTTTCTGGGTAACACCCATTATCAGCCAGGCTAGCTTGAATCCAGTGACAAAGTGAGCAAGGGACCCACGTCTGGGCATACTCTGCCAACATACGCCGAACAAAGCAAACACAAGGAGATGATGGACGGAGCGCTGAAACTTTTGAGACTCTCACCCCCAGTCACAGATGTGGGTTGAATCAATCATCATTCTTTAGCTCACTTCACCACCTCAGTTCAGACCCAGCTATATGCAAATCACTCTTGACCCTGTGCCTCATGGGAACAGTCCAGCCCGAACTGCCAAGCCATGTCTTCCGTGGACCAGAAACGAGCATCCTGGGACCGGTTTGTGGGTAACACCCTTCATCAGCCAGGCTAGCTTGAATCCAGTGGCAAAGTGAGCAAGGGACCCACTTCTGGGCATACCCTGCCAACTTAGGGCAACACAATCAGGACACAATCTGCACATTCAAAATGGGATTAATATTTTGCAGCAGACACTACAGCCTGAGGCGCTAGCTGCAGAATTGGTGCGAATTGCATTCTCCGAAGATGACCGTGTACACATACAGATCGGGAGTTGTGTGCAGCGGGCCCAGTCTACACATGGTGACTGTATCCTACATTGTTGTTTACCTATGCTTCTTTCAAATCCAAGATGGATTTTGTCTACAAATATTTCCCTGGCGAATGTGACACAACCACTTCTGTGTTGTTGTAGTTGGAGGCACTGAATTCAGTACTGAGTGGCTGGGTCTGTGGACTCTTGTGTTGTCTTGGCCAATATCCTCTGGCCTTTACTGTACACAGACGCATCACAATGTCATATTATTTTGAGTACATTGTAGTGTTGTTGCCCTGCGATGTTTCAGTGTGTGTTGTGGTGATACATACATATGTGTGGTTATGGCAATTCCTGTTCCACTGTCAAATGTGTGTTTGTCCTAGAATTTAGCGCGCTAAGTGTACCTAACTGATGATGACATTCCCTCATTATACGACGGAAAACTGGCACAATTGATCAGGTTTTTCGGCTCTTTATGTTGTATTGGAAGGTGGTCCTGCTGGGTAAAGGGAGGCTATATATTGCATTTATAGATCTAAAAACTGCATTTGATCTCGTTCCCAGGGACAACCTATGGCGGGTGCTTAGGGAGATGGGTTTGCCACCGGGCATCCTTTCACTTCTGATCAGGCTCCATGAAGAGAACTTTGCCAGGGTTAGGTGGGGTAGCCAGGGACAGGTCACCGATCCCATAAAAGTAGAGCGGGGGTCCGCCAAGGATGTGTCCTGCTGCCAACCTTATTTTCACTTTACATCAATCACGTTGCTGAGCTCTTATCCGCCATACCAGCGGATGCCCCCTCTCTAGCTAAGCAAAGAATTGCCACCCTCCTATTCGCGGACGATACTCTTCTTGTCTCGAAGACCCCAATGGGCTTGCAAAAATTATTAGATCAATTCAAGCTCTTTTGCGAAGGGAGGGGGCTTGAAATAAATACATCTAAAACCAAGCTTATGCTATTGAATCCCCACAAGTCCTTTAAGGGAAATCTGCTCCTAAATAACACCCCTTTGGAGAGAGTCAGCTCCTTCGAATACCTGGGAATTAAACTATCAGAGGATATGGCCTGGAAGTCACATCTCAGCAAGTCCTTCCTCAAATTTTCCCAGGTATCCGGGCGCTGCGCAAAGAACATTGTCTCTCCTACACTAAGCCAATTGCACCAGTACTGAAATTATATAGTTGCAAGGCTGTGAGTAGCGCACTTTATGGGGCTGAGTTGTGGGGCACGGCAAGAGTAGGTGACCTGACAACCCTGGAGAATAAGTTCCTCAGAAACTTGGTTTCCTTGCCGCTGAGCACTCCTCTTTGCCCACTAATGCTTGATATGGGCATCAAACCCATTAGTGATCTAGTGAAGATCCGCCCCCTGCTGTTTTGGCAGCGGATGTACACCACACCGGAACTGTCGGCCTATGCCACTGCCTTCCAGGAGGTTTGTGCTTTAGACACCAAGCACAAAATAGGCTGGATCAAACATGTTAAAAGCCTTTTGTCTAGCATAGGCCTCGCAGGTCACAATATTGCCTGTCCAACACCCTACACTAGAAGACAGATCAAAACACTTTACTGGGAAGGGGCTAAGCAAAATGCATACAGAGATGGCAGCCAGGGCAGATTGACTGAAGAATCTAGAGGCTGTAAGATCAACCGCACTCTTGAAAGCAACCTAGATGCTATCAAAGTGCCGTCTGATAGGAAGTTATATATCCAGTTTAGGTTTGGTAGCCTCCCAATTAATGCATTTACAAACGTATGGTCGGTCAATACAGCACAGCCAAAGGGTTGGCCCTGTTGTCCCAGTCCGCAGTAATCGATAGCCCATTTCCTTTTTGCCTGCATAGCGTATGCAAAACCCAGGAGTAAATGGCTGTCTCCTGTTTGTAGGCAACTTGGTACCCGAGATCACAGAGTGGCCCTGTTCATACTGAAATCTGATGCAAGACCTCTATTTGCGTGCGCTACTGCGAAATTTCTGGGCCACTCATGGGCGATTAAAAGGAGAGCGTTGACAGCCTCCCGGCCTACCCATGAGAGTTGCTGACATAACCACCTGCCTCATTAAGCGTAATTGCCATGATGGGTATTAATTCTAAAAATGCAAAGTGCCCTTTTATTTCTGTTCACAAGCAAACCCAAATTGCTGTCTTTACTGTCTTTGCTGTGACGACTGGTGAATGTAACCACTAGCATTTAATGCATTCGCACTTTAGAAACGGGACTTTGCCAAATTTGCACATTAACTCTTCTTGTTGGTTAGAATCTGTGATGTAAACTATGATTTGTACAATACCTGTAGCTTTTAACCTTTTTACTGTTTGTTATTATATTTTTAACGAATCGCCATCTTTTAATTGTGCTGTTCAAATTAATTATATGCATTGTCGGATTTTATATTGATATGCATGAAGCTTATTTTGAATCTTTGTTTCTTTTATGGTATTTTACCGAAATAAAGAGTTTTTGATTGATTGACATTCCCTCATTATACATACACAACATGCTATGGACCCGTGTTCGGATTGGGATCACAATGATGCTTGGGCACTCTGTAAGTAATTGGCACACAATCCGTGATCATCTCTTTTATTGTGGCCTCTGTGCTTTTACCTGTCAAGGGGGTTTTAAAAAGGCACACTGCTGCTGATCAAGGGGGTGGTGTGTAGGTCAGACTGTCCAGATGTGACTTGACTCCTTGCAAGGCCCCTACATACAACGCAACCTCCCTGCACCTGCCATGACCTGAAAGTGATGGTCGTGTGGGGGAGATGACACGACCTCTGTCAAGACACGTAAGGCAGTGCACCAAGGTGATTATGCTCCAAAGGCTGTCCCCCAGCTGCAATTTACAGCACAGCTGGTGAGCCGAGAACATACTGGCACCACATTGCAGTGGCCTGGTGGGAACTGTGGAAGTGAGTCAGTCCCTTGGTGTGGTTTACGAAGGCCCCAAAACCGTGGGCCACAGGTGACCCTGGTGCACCAGCCCATCGACCAATGCCTAATTGCCATCAGGGCCAATCCAAGCCTATGCAGAACACTTTCTGATTGGACTCAACGCCCATAGGGATCTATGGGCTTTGGCCCCCGTTGTGTGTGTCAGCCCAGGCTGAGACAGCTTCCCCACACACACAGACAGTCCTTGAGCTGCTGTGGATGGTAGTCTGTCTTGTTTGCACATCAGCCCCCAGTATTTCACAGGTTTTTAAGGGACCATTTAGTAGATGATGAGGCTTTGTTTGTTTTTCAATGGTCCCTAGAGCACATGCATCTTCACTCTTCCCAATCCTCAAAGATGCCAGTTACTTTTGCTGCAACAGTGTGGGAATGCATTTCCTGAAAAAGTACCTTTGTGTTTGTTTATTTAGACATTCCTGCTGCATGTGCTTCACCTGTAGGTATTGAGGCACTTTGCATGAGCACCAGTTACATTGGTCACGTACACATTGCTGGGGGTATTAGCCTCCCAAACCCAGTCTGCATCTACATTACTGGGGGGTATTTGCCCCAAACCCCAGATTTGCATCTACATTGCTGGGGGGAATTAGCCCCACAAACCAAGCTTGCATCTACATTACTTGGGGTATTTTCCCACAAACCCAGTTTGCATCTACAATACTGGGGTTATTTGCCCCCAAACCCAGTTTGCATCTACATTACTGGGATTATTTGACCCCAAACCCAGTTTGTATCTACATTGCTGGGGGTATTAGACCCCAAAACACAGATTCAACTCTACATTGCTGGGGGAATTAGCCCCAAACCCAGTTCACATCTACATTTCTGGGGGTATTTGCCCTCAAACCCCAGATTTGCATTTACATTGCTGGGGATATTTGCCCCCAAACCCCAGATTTGCATCTACATTGCTGCGGGTATTAGCCCCCCAAACCCAGCTTGCATTTACATTACTGGGGGTATTAGACCCCCAAACACAGATTTGCATCTACATTGCTGGGGGTATTAGACCCCCGAACACAGATTTGCCTCTACATTATTGGAGGGAATTAGCCCCACAAACCCAGCTTGCATCTACAGTACTGGGGGTATTTGCACCCAAACCCAGTTTGCATCTACATTACTGTGGGTATTTGCCCCCAAACCCAGTTTGCATCTACATTACTGGGGTATTTGCCCCCAAACCCCAGATTTGCCTCTACATTACTGGGGGGGATTACCATCCCAATACCAGTATGCATCTACATTACTGGGGATATTTGCCCCCAAACTCAGTTTGCATCTACATTACTGGGGCATTTGCCTCCCACACCCAGCTTGCATCTACATTAATAGGGGTATTTGCCCCCAAACCCCAGATTTGCATCTACATTGCTGGGGGTATTAGACCACCAACCCCAGATTTGCATCTACATACTGGGGGGGATTAGCCCCCCAAACCCAGTTTGCATCTACATTACTGGGGTATTTGCCCCCAAACCCAGTTTGCATCTACATTACTGGGGTATTTGCCCCCTACACCCAGCTTTCATCTACATTACTGGGGGTATTTGCCCCCGAACCCCAGATCTGCATCTACATTGCTGGGGGTATTAGACCCCCAAACCCAGATTTACCTCTACATTGCAGGGGGTATTGGCCCCCAAACCACAATTTGGCTCCACATTGCTGGGAGCATTAGCACTCCAGGCCCCCCTTTGGGTCTGATTTGCTGGAAGTATTGCCTCCCGAAAATTGACTTGACATTGCTGGAAGTATCCCCCCCAATATAAGTGTTGTTATGCCGCGGGCTGACTCGCGACCTGCGGCGCTACCTGTTTCCTCTTTGCCAGCCGCAGTGCAACCTGCGGCGCCCCTCCCTCCTCTTCGGGGATGCCGCGGTACAGCATTGCGGCCCGCTGTGGCCATTTCATCGGCGTCACGGAAAGCACCCGCGACGCCTGTTGGTTTTTGGGCACGCCTCTTACTTGCACGGCGGCCCAACCGCTTCCCCAGGCACCTTGGGACCTTACACTCACCTGGCGTGGGCGTCTGGTGAGCCCCCTTCCTTGGGGGCCATATTGTTGCTCTCCTCTTCACCTTGCTCCCAGAAGGCAATAGGGGAGGGTTACTTACCTTCCTAACATGGTGATCTTTCTGTAATGCACTTCACTCTTTTCCCTATCCAAGATGGCGACACCTCTCCTTACTGTTTTATCACTTCCTGTTCCTGTATGTCACTTCCTGTTCCTGTATGTCACTTCCTGTTTTTCTGTATATAAGGGATCAGAACCTTTCCTTCCTTGCTTTGCAAAACTCCTTGTTCCTGCTGGTGTGTCCTCGCTCCTGTTGGCTCCTTGACTCTTATTTTGGTGATGCCTTCCTTCTGTTGGCGTTCCTGGTTACCTTGCAACTTCTGCTCCAGCTTGACTCCCAGTTTTCTCCTGGTTCCTTTTGGGCTCCTGGTCTTCCAGTGTTTTCTGGCTCCTTGTCCTCTCCTTCATTCCTGGAGTCTCATCATCATCAGAGGTTTTTCCCTCCGGGGTTTTCCTCTTGGGACTCCTTCTGGAGGGCACTGGCTGCTTAGGCTTTCATTGTCGGCAGCACCGTGGCTACCGGAAGGGGTCTCAGACAAACCAGGACTTACACGAACCGAAGCTGGGAATCGTCCCAACGCCTCAAGATTGGTAAGAAAGACCCTAAACCCGATAGATTGCAAACACCCAAAAACCTGCACGGATACCTCACAGTCCTCTCCTACCGAAGGGTCGGTAGAAACAGCACAGGCATTAGTAGAGATGGTTCAACAACAAGCCCAAGAACTACAACAACTAAGAGACGAAAACTTAACCTTACGCCACGTGCTGACAACTAAGACATCTGATGTACCCATGGTCTCTACCTCTACTCCTCGTTATTCTGGAGATCCCAACAAGCTGAAGGAATTCTTGGATTCCTTGACTGTGTTTTTTGCCTTTCGTCCTGCCCAGTTTTCCGTGGATAGAACTAAAGTTGGATACCTGATTAGTGCCTTGTCTGGTCCTGCATTAGCATGGGCAACACCCTTGGTAGCCACAGAAGACCCACGATTGTCAGATTATGCGTCTTTTCTTGATTCCTTTAAACGGATGTTTGAGAGACCTGGGCTGGAGACCTCAGCGGAAGAAGCCTTGTGTTACATCCAACAAGGGAGTCAGGACGTCTTGCAGTACATCACACGCTTCAGGCACTTGGCGGAAGAAACCACTTGGGTGGAACGAACACTGGTAACCCTTTTTCGCAGAGGGTTGCGAGAAGAAATCAAAGATGAATTAGTACATTCTCCTCGTGCAGAAACTATGACTGAGTTAATGGACTTAACATTATCAGTTGAACATCATCTCAATGAACGTCGTTTGGAGAGAAGAAAGTCACGACTCCAGCAGCATACCAGAGTAACTCGACCTAATGTTCGTAAAACAGAAAACCCTGTGTCCGACATACAGCCTTCCACAGGAGAAGAACCTATGCAGATAGGCTTAACTAGGGGACCCCTGTCTGAGGTCGAACGTGAACACAGAAGAAAACAAGGGCTGTGTCTGTATTGTGGCGCCTCAGGGCACATGATCCGCAATTTCTACTCATCCTCCTAGGCAGTCGGAAAACACCAAATCCCGTCCTCTGTGAGAAGGGAGAGGACGGGATGGTCTGGAATCCCTTCAATCTGTACCTCGAATGAAACTTCCACCTCTCTCTTTCTTCTGCCTATGCTTATAAGGCTGCCAAATGGAGTAGGAGAGAAGATACTAGCACTGTTGGATTGTGGTGCCAGCGGGATGTACTTGGATGAAGCATGGGCTAGTGAGAGGCGAATTAGTCGTGTCCCTAAAGAGATCCCGGAACAAGTACATACCGTGGACTGAACCCCCTAATTTCCGGTCCAGTCAAAGACATGACACCGTTATTACAGCTTACATTTGAAAAACATCAAGAACACTTGTCTTTTGACCTGGTTGCCTCACCCAGCCATGTCATGATCTTAGGTATACCTTGGCTGATCAGACATAACCCGTATATCAACTGGGAGACAAGGACCATTTCCCTGTCATCACACTTCTGTCAGCAGTTCTGTTATCCCACTGAAGAGTACTGGTCTCCTAAGGTAATGCCTATGATAAGAAAAGAAGCCTGTACCTCCGTTAACTCTGTCCAAGGAGTACCAAGTCACTACCATACATACGCTGACATCTTTCAGAAGCCTACGAAGGCGACGTTACCTCCTCATAGGGAGTTTGACTGTGCCATTCCATTGGAACCCGGAGCAACAGTACCCTTCGGAAGAGTATATTCTCTCACTGAACCCGAGAAAGAGACTCTCAGACAATACCTCGAGGAAAATCTCCAGAGTGGTCTCATCGTTCGATCCTCGTCACCTGCCGGGGCACCCCTCTTCTTCGTCCCCAGGAAGACCAAAGATCTCCGACCATGTATTGACTTCAGAGACTTAAACAAAGTTACCATCAAAGACCACTATCCGTTGCCCTTGATTAAGGATATCCTGGAGTCGGTAAGAGGGGCACAAATGTTCACCAAGCTGGATCTCAGGGGTGCCTATCATCTCCTTCGAATCAAGGAAGGGGATGAGTGGAAAACTACATTTCGATCTCCATTAGGGCATTTTGAATACCGAGTTGTGCCTTTTGGGCTGACCAACGCCCCTTCCATCTTTCAAAGGTTCATGGACAATGTGTTCTCGGATCTCCTAAACCAGATAGTGGTAATCTACCTAGACGACATATTGATCTATTCAGCAGCTCCTGAGTTACATTGCACGCATGTCATGCAAGTCCTGGGAAGACTACGCCAAAATAGTCTCTTCTGTAAACCTGAAAAATGTGAGTTTGACAAGCCCGAGGTAGAATATTTGGGCTACCATATTAACAAGATGGGAATAGCCATGGATCCTCAAAAGATATAGGCTATTTTGGATTGGCCATCACCTTCGACCATTAAAGAAACACAGTGTTTCCTAGGTCTGGCAAACTTTTACCGTCAATTCATTGACAACTTTGCTCACCAAACAAGCTACATATCCCAAACTCTGAAGAAAGAGTATCTCCGGCAAGGGTTCAAGTGGACTGTAGCTGCCAAACAGGCATTCCAGTCCCTAAAAAAAGGCTTTCACGCAAGCACCCATATTACGACACCCTGACACAACGAAGAAATTTTTCGTGGAAACAGACGCGTCGGACAGAGCTGTTGGTGCCGTCCTCCTCCAACAACAAGAAGACGACGGACTGGAACATCCTGTGTTTTACCTGTCACATGTCCTGTCAGACTCTGAAAGGAGCTACTCTGATCTAGAATGAGAACTACTGGCCATGAAGTTCGCCTGCCATGAATGGAGACAGTTCTTAATGGGAACCAAGGAACCTTTCGAAATCAGAACAGACCATAGAAACCTCCAATGTCTCCGTAACATTCAATGCCAAAATAGTCGCCAAGGCCGGTGGGCTTACTTTTTCAGCCAGTATGACTTTGTCATTTCCTATATACCAGGATCTCAGAACACTTTGGCATATGCCTTGTCTCGTCGTTATCCAGAAAGACCTACGCTCCCACAACAGAACATAATCGAGCCACAAAGAATTATTGCCATGGTTCAATCCTTCCTAGACAGTGTTCATTCAGAATATAAATCCATGAACCAAGAAGAATGGAAGAAGCTAGTCGATCTGGTCAAGCAACATGACACACACTACTACCAAGGTAGGGCTTTATTTCTTCCTACACAAAAGGTGCAGCTAGAAGCCCTCCAAATGTGTAGCGATTCTCCCGTGGCTGGTCATCGTGGTTTCAAGACTACCCTAGAACTGATACTTTGCTCTTTCTGGTGACCGTCGATAAGAAAAGATATCGAAGTCTATGTGTCATCTTGTCCTGTCTGTGCCCAAGCCAAAACATTGCATACTAAACCCATGGGATTGCTTCACCCCCTACCTGTTCCACCGGCTCCATGGCATACAATATCCACCGACTACATTTCCTCTCTGCCTCCATCTGCAGGTAACCGGGTTATAATGGTGACAATAGAGTCTTTCACCAAGATGGCTTATTTCACCGCCCTTAAAAACTACCTACTGCAAGAGAACTCTGAAGCATCTTCATACAGGAGATATACCGCCTCCATGGCCTGCCACGGGTGATTGTATCGGATCGAGGCCCTCAGTATGTATCACGTTTTTGGAAACATTTTTGTAAAGCTCTTCATACTGAGGTGGCCTTGTCCTCCGGGTTTCATCCCCAGACCAATGGCCAAACGAAACGCTTAAATCAAGGACTAGAGCAATATCCCCGCCGTTATTGCAATTCGACTCAGAGCGACTGGTCCTCGTACCTAACGTTGGCAGAATACTCCTACAATAACTCAGTCCATAGTGCATCCAAGACTACCCCATTCTTTTGTTTATACGGTTTCCTTCCTAGGACCTTTCCTTCAGTTCTGCAAGACAGCCCCTCTGTTCCAGCGGCAGCCTCCTTTATTCGCCACCTCCGAGTCATACGATCTAAAGTTCATGTCCATCTCCAAGAAGCTAAAGAGAAAATGAAGGACACGGCTGACGTCCATCGCCGCTAATCTCCATTATACCAAGTCAATGACAATGTCTGGCTGTCCTCGAAGTTTCTACCTTTTCAGTTATCACGTAGTAAATTTAAGCCGCGCTTTTATGGTCCATTCAAAGTTACTCAAGTGGTGAATCCTGTGTCCTTTCGACTTCAACTGCCACGTGCTTGGCGGATATATCCTGTTTTTCATGCCTCTCAGTTGAAACCCTATGTCTCGGATCCCTATAGGAGGGTTTTTTCTCGTCCACCTCCTGTTTTGGTCAATGAGGTACCCGAGTACGAGGTCCAAGCTATCTGTGACTCTCAGTTTTTTAGGGGCCATTTGCAGTTCCTTGTCCATTGGAAAGGCTATCCCCTCAGTGATAATACTTGGGAGGATGCTGACTCTGTCCACGCTCCTGTTCTTGTCCGCCGTTTCTTTCGGCTTTTTCCTGGCAAGCCCGGGGCTTCGGGAGGGGGCCCTACTGTTACGCCGTGGGCCGACTCGCGACCCACGGCGCTACCTGTTTCCTCTTTGCCGGGCGCGATGCAACCCGTGGCGCCCCTCCCTCCTCTTTGGGGATGCCGCGGTACAGCATCGCGGCCCGCTGTGGCCATTTCAACGGCGTCGCGGAAAGCACCCTGCGACGCCTGTTGGTTTTTCAGCACGCCGCTTACTTGCACGCCGGCCCATCTGCTTCCCCAGGCACCTTGGGACCTTACACTCACCTGGTGTGGGCATCTGGTGATCCCCCTTCCATGGGGGCCATATTGTTGCTCTCCTCTTCACCTTGCTCCCAGAAGGCAATAGGGGAGGGTTACTTACCTTCCTAACATGGTGATCTTTCTGTAATGCACTTCACTCTTTTCCCTATCCAAGATGGCGACACCTCTCCTTCCTGTTTTGTCACTTCCTGTTCCTGTATGTCACTTCCTGTTCCTGTATGTCACTTCCTGTTTTTCTGTATATAAGGGATCAGAACCTTTCCTTCCTTGCTTTGCAACACTCCTTGTTCCTGCTGGTGTGTCCTTGCTCCTGTTGGCTCCTTGACTCTTATTTTGGTGATTCCTTCCTTCTGTTGGCGTTCCTGGTTACCTTGTGACTTCTGCTCCAGCTTTACTCCCAGTTTTCTCCTGGTTCCTTTTGGGTTCCTGGTCTTCCAGTGTTTTCTGACTCCTTGTCTTCTCCTTCATTCCTGGAGTCTCATCATCATCAGAGGTTTTTTCCTTCCGGGGTTGTCCTCTTGGGACTCCTTCTGGCGGCCACTGGCTGCTTAGGCTTTCATTGTCGGCAGCACTGTGGCTACCGGAAGGGGTCGCCCCTATCTCGGACAAACCAGGACTTACAAGAACCGAAGCTGGGAACTGTCCCAACACATCAAGACTGGTAAGAAAGACCCTAAACCCGACAACTGTAGTTGCGCCCCTGCTTTCTCTTGTATTGTCTTTCGTGGGGTAGTTACGTTATTGTGTAGGGGTAGATGTCTAACTTACCGTCTGCGACGAACGCGTCGGTTGGGGTTGTAGTATTGATCGTAGATGTAGAGTAGAGGGATGACATGCGAGATGGGATATATGGCTGGACAGTCTCAGTCGCAGGAATCGTGTTGTGGTGTGATTCGGAGCTGAAATAGTCCCCTTCCAGACGCTCTGACGTGTTGGTTGTGGCAACCGATTCGGCGCATAGGAAGTACGCATTGCACTTGAGCATTTGGAATCTGCTTGGGAAGTGCCTCCGGATGACTCCATCTGCGTTTCCGGAGGCTTCTCGTTGGGAAAATGAAGACGGATTCAGTAAGTAAAGGGTTTTGAGCATCATACTGTGTCGTTTGGTAGAACCGGATCCCAGTACGAGTCGGTTGGAAGGTCTGACTCCGGACGGCTCTGGGATGGCCTTCCTAACAACATCGTAATCGGGCCCTTAGTCTTCAGCTGGGCATCCTGTCTACCCTGCTACCCATTTCAATACCATGATAAATGTATCCTATTGCTTCCTAGGCAATTGATTGGCCCTCATGTCAGATGACATCCACCTGTAGCTTTATCATGTCAGGGCACCAATTGTCCTGGGTGAAGGTGACACTGGAGGATGACACATCAGCAATCATGCACTAGGTTACTATCTGTAATTATGACGGTAAGGCAAATAGGAGGTGTAATAGGAAAGTACTCTGAACCATTGATAGCATTGGGCTCCTTTGGAAATTAAAAATGAAGTTACAAGAACCCAGAGTATCCTCAACAACAATCTATCCTGAGGATCAGAGTCCCACAAACAGAGTGCAGGGAAACAGTTTAAATGAGCTTCCCTCCATGAGAAAGTAAGTCAATCGCTCTAACTTAAAGCAACTCGTTCCAGCCTCAAACTCAGTAATTTCCTCTGACGACATATTGCTAGCACAAGTATCTAAACCAGGGTTTGTCAGCCTTGGAGACAGTCAAAGTCTTTGTTTAGTTATCATGAGCAATATAATGTCATCCATATTACTACCATCTGGACAGAAATTATATTCATGCAGAAGACCGCACTACAAGGTATTGAGGTCCTTCAGATGCTATGGACTTCTTTTGATGACGAGCAAAATTAATAAATGTGAGTTTGACTTACCATATAAATTGATAAAGGAATGAAGAATGCTGATGATTTTTTTTTCTTTTTGTCTCAGCATTGCGTAGAAATTCTCTTCTGCAACACTGCCACTGCTGGTCATTCAGTATATTCTGCAGATGGAAAAGTCCACTGTTAGTGCATTTACCATAATTAGAAATATAATATTATCAAACTAATGCAATACAACAACAAAAAATATTTTTACAAAGTGCAATACAACAGAAAAAATATTTTTACAAAGCGTTAATAGTTTAGTATTATGGCGTGTGAAATATTGTGAAAATCTACAGCTCACTAGAAATCCAAATCTCAATTGGTGTTTTCAAGCTAGTATAGATCTCTCAATGCTATGCATCATTTCCTTCCACACTCTACTCAACTCTAGCACCTCTATTAGGACGTAGATAAAAAGATCTTATTGCCAGCCAAGTGACAGAGTACCCTTCTCATTGCAATTCTTTAAGGTTATTGTACACCAATAGCAATTAAGTCATCTAATAAGTTGAGGTAGGAAGGTTTATGTAACAGTTAGTGGGATTAAGATAAATTATGAATAACAGATTTTTAACATCTTCATTTTAGCACGTCCCTATTAGTTAAGCAATAGTGAAGTCGAGAATATTTTGATCAACCACACCTTCAAACAAATTTATAAGTCTCAAATAATGCCCTCATTTCTTTCATCTCATTATCTTAGTCTTCAGATGGGCATCCTGTCTACTCTGTTACCCATTTCAATACCATGATACATGTATCCTATTGCTTGCTAGGCAATTGATTGGCCCTTATGTCAGATGACATCCTGCTGTACCGTTATGATGTCAGGGCACCAACTGACCAATTGTCTTGGGTGAAGTTGACACTGGAGGATGACACATCAGCAATTATTCACTAGGTTACTATCTGTAATTATGACGGCAAGGCAAATAAGAGGTATACTAGGGAAGTACTCTAAACCATTGATAGCATTGGGCTCCTTTGGAAAGTGAAATGGAGTTACAAGAACCAGAGTATCCTCAACAACAACCATTCTTGAGTATCAGAGTCCCACAAACAGAGTGAAGGTAAACAGGTTAAATGAGCTTCCCTCCATGAGAAAGCAAGTCAATCGCTCTAACTTAAAGCAACTCATTCTAGCCTCACAGAAAGTAATTTCCTCTCATGACATATTGCTAGCACCAGGGTTTGTCAGCCTTGGAGACAGTCAAAGTCTTTGTTTAGCTATCATGAGCACTATAATGTCATCCATATTACTACCATCTCAACAGAAATTATATTTATGCAGAAGACCCCACTACAAGGTACTGAGGACCTTCAGATGATGCTATGGACTTCTTTTAATCATGAGAAAAATTAATAAATATGAATTTGATTTACCATAAATATTGATGAAGGAATGCAGAATGCTGATGAGTTTTTTTTTTGTCTCAGCAATGTGGAATAGTTCTCTTCTGCAACACTGCCACTGCTGGTCATTCAGTATATTCTGCAGATGGAAAATTCTGCTGTTAGTGCATCTACCATTATTAGGACTTGAATATTTTCAATCTAATAAATTACAACAAAAAAATTGATTTTTATAAATCGTTAACGAACAGTTATTTACCTTCGATAACGCCTTATCTAGTAAAGAGTTGATCTAGCCGCAGATTCCTTATCTTTCAATTTCCCAGGTGTCAGACTCGATCCAGAAAATGTTTCTTCGAGCAATACTATGTAAGTTAAATAGATTGTAAGGAGAGATGCCAACTTAGGGCAAACAAAGCAAACACAAGGAGATGATGGACGGAGCGCTGAAACTTTTCAGACACTCACCCCCCAGTCACAGATCTGGGTTGAATCAATCATCATTCTTTAGCTCACTTCACCACCTCAGTTCAGACCCAGCTATATTCAAATCACTCTTGAGCCTGTTCCTCATGGGAACAGTCCAGCCCGAACTGCCAAGCCAGACCTTCCCTGAACCGGAAACAAGCATCCTTGGACCGATTTCTGGGTAACACCCTATATCAGCCAGGCTAGCTTGAATCCAGTGGCAAAGTGAGCAAGGGACCCACGTCTGGGCATACCCTGTCAATTTAGGGGCGAACAAAGGAAACACAAGGAGATGATGGACGGAGCGCTGAAACTTTTGAGACACTCACCCCCAGTCACAGATCTGGGTTGAATCCATTATCAATTTTTAGCTCACTTCACCACCTCAGTTCAGACCCAGCTATATGCAAATCAGTCTTGACCCTGTACCTCATGGGAACAGTCCAGCCCGAACTCCCAAGCCAGGTCTTACCCTAACCAGAAACAAGGAACCTGGCACTGGTTTCTTAATAACACCCTTCATCAGCCAGGCTAGCTTGAATCCAGTGGCAAAGTGAGCAAGGGGTCCACGTCTGGGCATACAGTGCCAACTTAGGGCGAACAAAGCAAACACAAGTAGATGATGGATGGAGTGCTGAAACTTTTGAGACACTCACCCCCGGTCACAGATCTGGGTTGAGTCCATCATAATTCTTTAGCTCACTTCACAACCTCAGTTCAGACCCAGCTATATTCAAATCAGTCTTGACCCTGTGTCTCATGGGAACAGTCCAGCCCGAACTACCAAACCAGGTCTTCCCTGAACCGGATACAAGCATCCTGGGACCGGTTTCTGGGTAACACCCTAAATTAGCCAGGCTAGCTTGAATCCAGTGGCAAAGTGAGCAAGGGACCCACGTCTGGGCATACCCTGCCAACTTAGGCCGAACAAAGCAAACACAAGGAGATAATGAACAGAGTGCTGAAACTTTTGAGACACTCACCCCCAGTCACAGATCTGGGTTGAATCAATCATCATTCTTTAGCTCACTTCACCACCTCAGTTCAGACCCAGCTATATGAAAATCAGTCTTGACCCTGTGCCTCATGGGAACAGTAAAGCCCGAACTGCCAAGCCAGGTCTTCCCTGAACCGGAAACAAGCATCCTGAGACCCGTTTCTGGGTAACACCCTAAATCAGCCAGGCTAGTTTGAATCCAGTGGCAAAGTGAGCAAGGGACCCACGTCTGGGCATACCCTGCCAACATAGGCCGAACAAAGCAAACACAAGGAGATGATGGACGGAGCGCTGTAACTTTTGAGACTCTCACCCCCAGTCACAGATGTGGGTTGATTCAATCATCATTCTTTAGCTCACTTCACCACCTCAGTTCAGACCCAGCTATATGCAAATCACTCTTGACCCTGTGCCTCATGGGAACAGTCCAGCCCGAACTGCCAAGCCAGGAGTTCCCTGAACCGGAAACAAGCATCATGGGACCATTTTCTGGGTAACACCCATTATCAGCCAGGCTAGCTTGAATCCAGTGGCAAAGTGAGCAAGGGACCCACGTCTGGGCATACCCTGCCAACTTAGGGCGAATAAAGCTAACACAAGGAGATGATGGACGGAGCGCTGAAACTTTTCAGACACTCACCCCCAGTCACAGGTCTGGGTTGAATCCATCATCATTCTTTAGCTCACTTCACCACCTCAGTTCAGACCCAGCTATATGCAAATCAGTCTTGACCCTGTGCCTCATGGGAACAGTAAAGCCCGAACTGCCAAGCCAGGTTTTCCCTAAACCGGATACAAGCATCCTGGGACCAGTTTCTGGGTAACACCCTTATTCAGCCAGGCTAGCTTGAATTCAGTGGCAATGTACGCAAGGGACCCACGTCTGGGCATACCCTGCCAACTTAGGGCGAACAAAGCAAACACAAGGAGATGATGGACGGAGCGCTGAAACTTTTCAGACACTCACCCCCAGTCACAGATCTGGGTTGAATCCATCATCATTCTTTAGCTCACTTCACCACCTCAGTTCAGACCCAGCTATATGCAAATCAGTCTTGACCCTGTTCCTCATGGGAACAGTCCAGCCCGAACTGCCAAGCCAGTTCTTCCCTGAACCGGAAACAAGAATCCTGGAACCAGTTTCTGGGTAACACCCTTCATCAGCCAGGCTAGCTTGAATCCTTTGGCAAAGTGAGCAAGGGGCCCACGTTTGAGCATACTCTGCCAACTTAGGGCGACCAAAGCAAACACAAGGAGATGATGGACAGAGCGCTGAAACTTTTCAGACACTCACCCCCAGTCACAGATCTGGGTTGAATCCATCATCATTCTTTAGCTCACTTCACCACCTCAGTTCAGACCCAACTATAGTCAAATTAGTCTTGACCCTGTGCCTCATGGGAACAGTCCAGCCCGAACTGCCAAGCCATTTCTTCCCTGAACCAGAAACAAGCATCCTGGCACCGGTTTCTGGATAACATCCTTCAACAGCCAGGCTAGTTTGAATCCAGTGGCAAAGTGAGCAAGGGGTCCACGTCTGGGCATACCCTGCCAACTTAGGCCGAACAAAGCAAACACAAGGAGATGATGGACGGAGCGCTGAAACTTTTCAGACACTCACCCCCAGTCACAGATCTGGGTTGAATCAATCATCATTCTTTAGCTCACTTCACCACCTCAGTTCAGACCCAGCTATATGCAAATCAGTCTTGACCCTGTGCCTCATGGGAACAGTCCAGCCCGAACTGCCAAGCCAGGTCTTACCTGAACCAGAAACAAGCATCCTGGCACCGGTTTCTTAATAACACCCTTCATCAGCCAGGCTAGCTTGAATCCAGTGGCAAAGTGAGCAAGGGGTCCACGTCTGGGCATACCGTGCCAACTTAGGGCGAACAAAGCAAACACAAGGAGATGATGGATGGAGCGCTGAAACTTTTGAGACACTCACCCCCGGTCACAGATCTGGGTTGAATCCATCATCATTCTTTAGCTCACTTCACCACCTCAGTTCAGACCCAGCTATATTCAAATCAGTCTTGACCCTGTGTCTCATGGGAACAGTCCAGCCCGAACTGCCAAGCCAGGTCTTCCCTGAACCGGATACAAGCATCCTGGGACCGGTTTCTGTGTAACACCCTTCATCAGCCAGGCTCGCTTGAAACTAATGGCAAAGTGAGCAAGGGACCCACGTCTGGGCATACCCTGCCAACTTAGGCCGAACAAAGCAAACACAAGGAGATAATGAACGGAGTACTGAAACTTTTGAGACACTCACCCCCAGTCACAGATCTGGGTTGAATCAATCATCATTCTTTAGCTCACTTCACCACCTCAGTTCAGACCCAGCTATATGCAAATCAGTCTAGACCCTGTGCCTCATGGGTATAGTCCAGCCCGAACTGCCAAGCCAGGTCTTCCCTGAGCCGGAAAGAAGCATCCTGGGACCGGTTTCTGGGTAACACCCTTCATCAGCCAGGCTAGCTTGAATCCAGTGGCAAAGTGAGCAAGGGACCCACGTCTGGGCATACCCTGCCAACATAGGCCGAACAAAGCAAACACAAGGAGATGATGGACGGAGCGCTGAAACTTTTGAGACTCTCACCCCCAGTCACAGATGTGGGTTGAATCAATCATCATTCTTTAGCTCACTTCACCACCTCAGTTCAGACCCAGCTATATGCAAATCACTCTTGACCCTGTGCCTCATGGGCACAGTCCAGCCCAAACTGCCAAGCCAGGCGTTCCCTGAACCGGAAACAAGCATCATGGGACCAGTTTCTGGGTAACACCCATTATCAGCCAGGCTAGCTTGAATCCAGTGGCAAAGTGAGAAAGGGACCCACGTCTGGGCATACCCTGTCAACTTAGGGCGAACAAAGCAAACACAAGGAGATGATGGACGGAGCGCTGAAACTTTTGAGACACTCACCCCCAGTCACAGATCTGAGTTGAATCCATCATCATTCTTTAGCTCACTTCACCACCTCAGTTCAGACCCAGCTATATGCAAAATAAGTCTTGACTCTGGGCCTCATGGGAACAGTCCAGCCCGAACTGCCAAGCCAGGTCTTCCCTAAACCGGAAACAAGCATCCTGGAACCGGTTTCTGGGTAACACCCTTCATCAGCCAGGCTAGCTTGAATCCAGTGGCAAAGTGAGCAAGGGACCCATGTCTGGGCATACCCTGCCAACTCAGACCGAACAAAGTTAACACAAGGAGATGATGGACAGAGCGCTGAAACTTTTCAGACACTCACCCCCAGTCACAGGTCTGGGTTGAATCCATCATCATTCTTTAGCTCACTTCACCACCTCAGTTCAGACCCAGCTATATGCAAATCAGTCTTGACCCTGTGCCTCATGGGAACAGTAAAGCCCGAACTGCCAAGCCAGGTCTTCCCTGAACCGGAAACAAGCATCCTGGGACCAGTTTCTGGGTAACACCCTTATTCAGCCAGGCTAGCTTGAATCCAGTGGCAATGTAAGCAAGGGACCCACGTCTGGGCATACCCTGCCAACTTAGGGCGAACAAAGCAAACACAAGGAGATGATGGATGGAGCACTGAAACTTTTCAGACACTCACCCCCAGTCACAGATCTTGGTTGAATCCATCATCATTCTTTACCTCACTTCCCCACCTCAGTTCGGACCCAGCTATATGCAAATCAGTCTAGACCCTGTGCCTCATGGGAACAATCCAGCCCGAACTGCCAAGCCAGGTCTTCCCTGAGCCGGAAAGAAGCATCCTGGGACCGGTTTCTGGGTAACACCCTTCATCAGCCAGGCTAGCTTGAATCCAGTGGCAAAGTGAGCAAGGGACCCACGTCTGGGCATACTCTGCCAACATAGGCCGAACAAAGCAAACACAAGGAGATGATGGACGGAGCGCTGAAACTTTTCAGACACTCACCCCCAGTCACGGATCTGGGTTGAATCCATCATCATTCTTTAGCTCACTTCGCCACCTCAGTTCAGACCCAGCTATATGCAAATCACTCTTGACCCTGTGCCTCATGGGAACAGTTCAGCCAGAACTGCCAAGCCAGGTCTTCCCTGAACCGGAAACAAGCATCCTGGGACCGGTTTCTGGGTAACACCCTTCATCAGCCAGGCTAGCTTGAATCCAGTGGCAAAGTGAGCAAGGGACCCACGTCTGGGCATACCCTGCCAACTTAGGGCGAACAAAGCAAACACAAGGAGATGATGGATGGAGCGCTGAAACTTTTCAGACACTCACCCCCAGTCACAGATCTGGGTTGAATCCATCATCATTCTTTAGCTCACTTCGCCACCTCAGTTCAGACCCAGCTATATGCAAATCAGTCTTGACCCTGTGCGTCATGGGAACAGTCCAGCCTGAACTGTCAAGCCAGGCCTTCGCTGAACAGGAAACAAGCACCCTGGGACCGGTTTCTGGGTAACACCCTTCATCAGTCAGGCTAGCTTGAATTCAGTGCCAAAGTGAGCAAGGGACCCACGTCTGGGCATACCCTGCCAACTTAGGGCAAACAAAGCAAACACAAGGAGATGATGGACGGAGCGCTGAAACTTTTCAGACACTCACCTCCAGTCACAGATCTGGGTTGAATCCATCATCATTCTTTAGCTCACTTCACCACCTCAGTTCAGACCCAGCTATATGCAAATCAGTCTTGACCCTGTGCCTCATGGGAACAGTCCAGCCAGAACTGCCAAGCCAGGTCTTCCCTGAACCGGAAACAAGCATCCTGGGACCGGTTTCTGGGTAACACCCTTCATCAGCCAGGCTAGCTTGAATCCAGTGGCAAAGTGAGAAAGGGACCCACGTCTGGGCATACCCTGCCAACTTAGGCCGAACAAAGCAAACACAAGGAGATAATGAACGGAGTACTGAAACTTTTGAGACACTCACCCCCAGTCACAGATCTGGGTTGAATCAATCATCATTCTTTAGCTCACTTCACCACCTCAGTTCAGACCCAGCTATATGCAAATCAGTCTAGACCCTGTGCCTCATGGGTATAGTCCAGCCCGAACTGCCAAGCCAGGTCTTCCCTGAGCCGGAAAGAAGCATCCTGGGACCGGTTTCTGGGTAACACCCTTCATCAGCCAGGTTAGCTTGAATCCAGTTTCAAAGTGAGCAAGGGACCCACGTCTGGGCATACCCTGCCAACATAGGCCGAACAAAGCAAACACAAGGAGATGATGGACGGAGCGCTGAAACTTTTGAGACTCTCACCCCCAGTCACAGATGTGGGTTGAATCAATCATCATTCTTTAGCTCACTTCACCACCTCAGTTCAGACCCAGCTATATGCAAATCACTCTTGACCCTGTGCCTCATGGGCACAGTCCAGCCCAAACTGCCAAGCCAGGCGTTCCCTGAACCGGAAACAAGCATCATGGGACCAGTTTCTGGGTAACACCCATTATCAGCCAGGCTAGCTTGAATCCAGTGGCAAAGTGAGAAAGGGACCCACGTCTGGGCATACCCTGTCAACTTAGGGCGAACAAAGCAAACACAAGGAGATGATGGACGGAGCGCTGAAACTTTTGAGACACTCACCCCCAGTCACAGATCTGAGTTGAATCCATCATCATTCTTTAGCTCACTTCACCACCTCAGTTCAGACCCAGCTATATGCAAAATAAGTCTTGACTCTGGGCCTCATGGGAACAGTCCAGCCCGAACTGCCAAGCCAGGTCTTCCCTAAACCGGAAACAAGCATCCTGGAACCGGTTTCTGGGTAACACCCTTCATCAGCCAGGCTAGCTTGAATCCAGTGGCAAAGTGAGCAAGGGACCCACGTCTGGGCATACCCTGCCAACTCAGACCGAACAAAGTTAACACAAGGAGATGATGGACAGAGCGCTGAAACTTTTCAGACACTCACCCCCAGTCACAGGTCTGGGTTGAATCCATCATCATTCTTTAGCTCACTTCACCACCTCAGTTCAGACCCAGCTATATGCAAATCAGTCTTGACCCTGTGCCTCATGGGAACAGTAAAGCCCGAACTGCCAAGCCAGGTCTTCCCTGAACCGGAAACAAGCATCCTGGGACCAGTTTCTGGGTAACACCCTTATTCAGCCAGGCTAGCTTGAATCCAGTGGCAATGTAAGCAAGGGACCCACGTCTGGGCATACCCTGCCAACTTAGGGCGAACAAAGCAAACACAAGGAGATGATGGATGGAGCACTGAAACTTTTCAGACACTCACCCCCAGTCACAGATCTTGGTTGAATCCATCATCATTCTTTACCTCACTTCCCCACCTCAGTTCGGACCCAGCTATATGCAAATCAGTCTAGACCCTGTGCCTCATGGGAACAATCCAGCCCGAACTGCCAAGCCAGGTCTTCCCTGAGCCGGAAAGAAGCATCCTGGGACCGGTTTCTGGGTAACACCCTTCATCAGCCAGGCTAGCTTGAATCCAGTGGCAAAGTGAGCAAGGGACCCACGTCTGGGCATACTCTGCCAACATAGGCCGAACAAAGCAAACACAAGGAGATGATGGACGGAGCGCTGAAACTTTTCAGACACTCACCCCCAGTCACGGATCTGGGTTGAATCCATCATCATTCTTTAGCTCACTTCGCCACCTCAGTTCAGACCCAGCTATATGCAAATCACTCTTGACCCTGTGCCTCATGGGAACAGTTCAGCCAGAACTGCCAAGCCAGGTCTTCCCTGAACCGGAAACAAGCATCCTGGGACCGGTTTCTGGGTAACACCCTTCATCAGCCAGGCTAGCTTGAATCCAGTGGCAAAGTGAGCAAGGGACCCACGTCTGGGCATACCCTGCCAACTTAGGGCGAACAAAGCAAACACAAGGAGATGATGGATGGAGCGCTGAAACTTTTCAGACACTCACCCCCAGTCACAGATCTGGGTTGAATCCATCATCATTCTTTAGCTCACTTCGCCACCTCAGTTCAGACCCAGCTATATGCAAATCAGTCTTGACCCTGTGCGTCATGGGAACAGTCCAGCCTGAACTGTCAAGCCAGGCCTTCGCTGAACAGGAAACAAGCACCCTGGGACCGGTTTCTGGGTAACACCCTTCATCAGTCAGGCTAGCTTGAATTCAGTGCCAAAGTGAGCAAGGGACCCACGTCTGGGCATACCCTGCCAACTTAGGGCAAACAAAGCAAACACAAGGAGATGATGGACGGAGCGCTGAAACTTTTCAGACACTCACCTCCAGTCACAGATCTGGGTTGAATCCATCATCATTCTTTAGCTCACTTCACCACCTCAGTTCAGACCCAGCTATATGCAAATCAGTCTTGACCCTGTGCCTCATGGGAACAGTCCAGCCAGAACTGCCAAGCCATGTCTTCCCTGAACCGGAAACAAGCATCCTGGGACCGGTTTCTGGGTAACACCCTTCATCAACCAGGCTAGCTTGAATCCAGTGGCAAAGTGAGCAAGGGACCCATGTCTGGGCATATCCTGCCAACTTAGGGCAAACAAAGCAAACACAAGGAGATGATGGACACACCGCTGAAACTTTTCAGACACTCACCCCCAGTCACAGATCTGGGTTGAATCCATCATCATTCTTTAGCTCACTTCGCCATCTCAGTTCAGACCCAGCTATATGCAAATCAGTCTTGACCCTGTGCGTCATGGAAACAGTCCAGCCAGAACTGTCAAGCCAGGTCTTCGCTGAACAAGAAACAAGCATCCTGGGACCGGTTTCTGGGTAACACCCTACATCAGCCAGGCTAGCTTGAATCCAGTGGCAAAGTGAGCAAGGGACCCACGTCTGGGCATACCCTGCCAACTTAGGGCGAACAAATCAAACACAAGGAGATGAAGGATGGAGCGCTGAAACTTTTCAGACACTCACCCCCAGTCACGAATCTGGGTTGAATCCATCATCATTCTTTAGCTCACTTCGCCACCTCAGTTCAGACCCAGCTATATGCAAATCAGTCTTGACCCTGTGCCTCATGGGAACAGTCCAGCCCGAACTGCCAAGCCAGGTCTTCCCTGAACCGGAAACAAGCATCCTGGAACCGGTTTCTGGGTAACACCCTTCATCAGCCAGGCTAGCTTGAATCCAGTGGCAAAGTGAGCAAGGGACCCACGTCTGGGCATACCCTGACAACTTAGGGCGAACAAAGCAAACACAAGGAGATGCTGGACGGAGCGCTGAAACTTTTCAGACACTAACCTCCAGTGTCAGATCTGGGTTGAATCCATCATCATTCTTTAGCTCACTTCACCATCCCAGTTCAGACCCAGCTATATGCAAATCAGTCTTGACCCTGTGCCTCATGGGAACAGTCCAGCCAGAACTGCCAAGCCAGGTCTTCCCTGAACCGGAAACAAGCATCCTGGGACCGGTTTCTGGGTAACACCCTTCATCAACCAGGCTAGCTTGAATCCAGTGGCAAAGTGAGCAAGGGACCCACGTCTGGGCATATCCTGCCAACTTAGGGCAAACAAAGCAAACACAAGGAGATGATGGACGGAGCGCTGAAACTTTTCAGACACTCACCCCCAGTCACGGATCTGGGTTGAATCCATCCTCATTCTTTAGCTCACTTCGCCACCTCAGTTCAGACCCAGCTATATGCAAATCAGTCTTGACCCTGTGCCTCATGGGAACAGTCCAGCCCGAACTGCCAAGCCAGGTCTGCCCTGAACCGGAAACAAGCATCCTGGAACCGGTTTCTGGGTAACACCCTTCATCAGCCAGGCTAGCTTGAACCCAGTGGCAAAGTGAGCAAGGGACCCACGTCTGGGCATACCCTGACAACTTAGGGCGAACAAAGCAAACACAAGGAGATGCTGGACGGAGCGCTGAAACTTTTCAGACACTCACCTCCAGTGGCAGATCTGGGTTGAATCCATCATCATTCTTTAGCTCACTTCACCATCCCAGTTCAGACCCAGCTATATGCAAATCAGTCTTGACCCTGTGCCTCATGGGAACAGTCCAGCCAGAACTGCCAAGCCAGGTCTTCCCTGAACCGGAAACAAGCATCCTGGGACCGGTTTCTGGGTAACACCCTTCATCAGCCAGGCTAGCTTGAATCCAGTGGCAAAGTGAGCAAGGGACCCACGTCTGGGCATACCCTGCCAACTTAGGGCGAACAAAGCAAACACCAGGAGATGCTGGACGGAGCGCTGAAACTTTTCAGACACTCACCTCCAGTCACAGATCTGGGTTGAATCCATCATCATTCTTTAGCTCACTTCACCACCTCAGTTCAGACCCAGCTATATGCAAAATAAGTCTTGACTCTGGGCCTCATGGGAACAGTCCAGCCCGAACTGCCAAGCCAGGTCTTCCCTGAACCGGAAACAAGCATCCTGGAACCGGTTTCTGGGTAACACCCTTCATCAGCCAGGCTAGCTTGAATCCAGTGGCAAAGTGAGCAAGGGAGCCACGTCTGGGCATACCCTGCCAACTCAGGCCGAACAAAGCTAACACAAGGAGATGATGGACGGAGCGCCGAAACTTTTCAGACACTCACCCCCAGTCACAGATCTGGGTTTAATCCATCATCATTCTTTAGCTCACTTCGCCACCTCATTTCAGACCCAGCTATATGCAAATCAGTCTTGACCCTGTGCATCATGGGAACAGTCCAGCTGAACTGTCAAGCCAGGCCTTCGCTGAACAGGAAACAAGCATCCTGGGACCGGTTTCTGGGTAACACCCTTCATCAGCCAGGCTAGCTTGAATCCAGTGCCAAAGTGAGCAAGGGACCCACGTCTGGGCATACCCTGCCAACTTAGGGCGAACAAAGCAAACACAAGGAGATGATGGATGGAGCGCTGAAACTTTCAGACACTCACCCCCAGTCACGGATCTGGGTTGAATCCATCATCATTCTTTAGCTCACTTCGCCACCTCAGTTCAGACCCAGCTATATGCAAATCAGTCTTGACCCTGTGCGTCATGGGAACAGTCCAGCCTGAACTGTCAAGCCAGGCCTTCGCTGAACAGGAAACAAGCATCCTGGGACCGGTTTCTGGGTAACACCCTTCATCAGCCAGGCTAGCTTGAATCCAGTGCCAAAGTGAGCAAGGGACCCACGTCTGGGCATACCCTGCCAACTTAGGGCGAACAAAGCAAACACAAGGAGATGATGGATGGAGCGCTGAAACTTTTCAGACACCCACCTCCAGTCACAGATCTGGGTTGAATCCATCATCATTCTTTAGCTCACTTCGCCACCTCAGTTCAGACCCAGCTATATGCAAATCAGTCTTGACCCTGTGCGTCATGGGAACAGTCCAGACCGAACTGTCAAGCCAGGCCTTCGCTGAACAGGAAACAAGCATCCTGGGACCGGTTTCTGGGTAACACCCTTCATCAGCCAGGCTAGCTTGAATCCAGTGCCAAAGTGAGCAAGGGACCCACGTCTGGGCATACCCTGCCAACTTACGGCGAACAAAGCAAACACAAGGAGATGCTGGACGGAGCGCTGAAACTTTTCAGACACTCACCTCCAGTCACAGATCTGGGTTGAATCCATCATCATTCTTTAGCTCCCTTCACCATCCCAGTTCAGACCCAGCTATATGCAAATCAGTCTTGACCCTGTGCCTCATGGGATCAGTCCAGCCAGAACTGCCAAGCCAGGTCTTCCCTGAACCGGAAAAAGCATCCTGGGACCGGTTTCTGGGTAACACCCTTCATCAGCCAGGCTAGCTTTAATCCAGTGGCAAAGTGAGCAAGGGACCCACGTCTGGGCATATCCTGCCAACTTAGGGCGAACAAAGCAAACACAAGGAGATGATGGACGGAGTGCTGAAACTTTTCAGACACTCACCTCCAGTCACAGATCTGGGTTGAATCCATCATCATTCTTTAGCTCACTTCACCACCCCAGTTCAGACCCAGCTATATGCAAATCAGTCTTGACCCTGTGCCTCATGGGAACAGTCCAGCCCGAACTGCCAAGCCAGGTCTTCCCTGAGCCAGAAACAAGCATCCTGGGACAGGTTTCTGTGTAACACCCTTCATCAGCCAGGCTAGCTTGAATCCAGTGGCAAAGTGAGCAAGGGACCCACGTCTGGGCGTATCCTGCCAACGTAGGGCATACAAAGCGAAACACAAGGAGATGATGGACGGAGCGCTGAAACTTTTCAGACACTCACCCCCAGTCACAGATCTGGGTTGAATCCAACATCATTCTTTAGCTCACTTCGCCACCTCAGTTCAGACCCAGCAATATGCAAATCAGTCTTGACCCTGTGTCTCATGGGAACAGTCCAGACCGATCTACCAAGCCAGGTGTTCCCTGAACCGGAAACACGCATCCTGGGACCGGTTTTTGGGTAACACCCTTCATCAGCCAGGCTAGCTTGAATCCATGGGCAAAGTGAGGGAGGGAACCACGTCTGGGCATACCCTGCCAACTTAGGGCGAACAAAGCAAACACAAGGAGATGATGGACGGAGCGCTGAAACTTTTCAGACACTCACCCCCAGTCACAGATCTGGGTTGAATCCTTCATCATTCTTTAGCTCACTTAGCAACCTCAGTTCAGACCCAGCTATAGGCAAATAAGTCTTGACCCTGTGCCTCATGGGAACAGTCTAGCCCGAACTGCCAAGCCAGGTCTTCCCTGAACCAGAAACAAGCATCCTGAGACCAGTTTCTGGGTAACACCCTTCATCAGCCAGGCTAGCTTGAATCCAGTGCCAAAGTGAGCAAGGGACCCACTTCTGGGCATACCCTGCCAACTTAGGGTGAACAAAGCAAACACAAGGAGATGATGGACGGAGTGCTGAAACTTTTCAGACACTCACCTCCAGTCACAGATCTGGGTTGAATCCATCATCATTCTTTAGCTCACTTCGCCACCTCAGTTCAGACCCAGCTATATGCAAATCAGTCTTGACCCTGTGCGTCATGGGAACAGTCCAGACCGAACTGTCAAGCCAGGCCTTCGCTGAACAGGAAACAAGCATCCTGGGACCGGTTTCTGGGTAACACCCTTCATCAGCCAGGCTAGCTTGAATCCAGTGCCAAAGTGAGCAAGGGACCCACGTCTCGGCATACCCTGCCAACTTAGGGCGAACAAAGCAAACACAAGGAGATGCTGGACGGAGCGCTGAAACTTTTCAGACACTCACCTCCAGTCACAGATCTGGGTTGAATCCATCATCATTCTTTAGCTCCCTTCACCATCCCAGTTCAGACCCAGCTATATGCAAATCAGTCTTGACCCTGTGCCTCATGGGATCAGTCCAGCCAGAACTGCCAAGCCAGGTCTTCCCTGAACCGGAAAAAAGCATCCTGGGACCGGTGTCTGGGTAACACCCTACTTCAGCCAGGCTAGCTTGAATCCAGTGCCAAAGTGAGAAAGGGACCCACGTCTGGGCATACCCTGCCAACTTAGGGCAAACAAAGCAAACACAAGGAGATGGTGGACGGAGCGCTGAAACCTTTCAGACACTCACCCCCAGTCACAGATCTGGGTTGAATCCATCATCATTCTTTAGCTCACTTCGCCATCTCAGTTCAGACCCAGCTATATGCAAATCAGTCTTGACCCTGTGCGTCATGGAAACAGTCCAGCCCGAACTGTCAATCAAGGTCTTCGCTGAACAAGAAACAAGCATCCTGGGACCGGTTTCTGGGTAACACCCTTCAACAGCCAGGCTAGCTTGAATCCAGTGCCAAAGTAAGCAAGGGACCGACGTCTGGGCATACCCTGCCAACTTAGAGCGAACAAAGCAAACACAAGGAGATGATGGACGGAGTGCTGAAACTTTTCAGACACTCACCTCCAGTCACAGATCTGGGTTGAATCCATCATCATTCTTTAGCTCACTTCACCACCCCAGTTCAGACCCAGCTATATGCAAATCAGTCTTGACGCTGTGCCTCATGGGAACAGTCCAGCCCGAACTGCCAAGCCAGGTCTTCCCTGAACCGGATTCAAGCATCCTGGGACCGGTTTCTGGGTAATACCCTTCATCAGCCAGGCTCGCTTGAAACTAGTGGCAAAGTGAGCAAGGGACCCACGTCTGGGCATACCCTGCCAACTTAGGCCGAACAAAGCAAACACAAGGAGATAATGAACGGAGTGCTGAAACTTTTGAGACACTCACCCCCAGTCACAGATCTGGGTTGAATCAATCATCATTCTTTAGCTCACTTCACCACCTCAGTTCAGACCCAGCTATATGCAAATCACTCTTGACCCTGTGCCTCATGGGAACAGTAAAGCCCGAACTGCCAAGACAGGTCTTCCCTGAACCGGAAACAAGCATCATGTTACCAGTTTCTGGGTAACACCCTTTATCAGCCAGGCTGGCTTGAATCCAGTGGCTAAGTGAACAAGGGACCCACGTCTGGGCATACCCTGTCAACTTAGGGTGAACAAAGCAAACACAAGGAGATGATGGACGGAGCGCTGAAACTTTTCAGACACTCACCCCCAGTCACAGATCTTGGTTGAATCTATCATCATTCTTTACCTCACTTCCCCACCTCAGTTCGGACCCAGCTATATGCAAATCAGTCTAGACCCTGTGCCTCATGGGAACAATCCAGCCCGAACTGCCAAGCCAGGTCTTCCCTGAGCCGGAAAGAAGAATCCTGGGACCGGTTTCTGGGTAACACCCTTCATCAGCCAGGCTAGCTTGAATCCAGTGGCAAAGTGAGCAAGGGACCCACGTCTGGGCATACTCTGCCAACATAGGCCGAACAAAGCAAACACAAGGAGATGATGGACGGAGCGCTGAAACTTTTGAGACACTCACCCCCAGTCACAGATCTGGGTTGAATCAATCATCATTCTTTAGCTCACTTCACCACCTCAGTTCAGACCCAGCTATATGCAAATCACTCTTGACCCTGTGCCTCATGGGAACAGTCCAGCCCGAACTGCCAAGCCAGGCGTTCCCTGAACCGGAAACAAGCATCATGGGACCAGTTTCTGGGTAACACCCTTTATCAGCCAGGCTGGCTTGAATCCAGTGGCTAAGTGAGCAAGAGACCCACGTCTGGGCATACCCTGTCAACTTAGGGCGAACAAAGCAAACACAAGGAGATGATGGACGGAGCGCTGAAACTTTTCAGACACTCACCCCCAGTCACAGATCTGAGTTGAATCCATCATCATTCTTTAGCTCACTTCACCACCTCAGTTCAGACCCAGCTATATGCAAAATAGGTCTTGACTCTGGGCCTCATGGGAACAGTCCAGCCCGAACTGCCAAGCCAGGTCTACTCTGAACCGGAAACAAGCATCCTGGACCCGGTTTCTGGGTAACACCCTTCATCAGCCAGGCTAGCTTGAATCCAGTGGCAAAGTGAGCAAGGGAGCCACGTCTGGGCTTACCCTGCCAACTCAGGCCGAACAAAGCTAACACAAGGAGATGATGGACTGAGCGCTGAAACTTTTCAGACACTCACCCCCAGTCACAGATCTGGGTTGAATCCATCATCATTCTTTAGCTCACTTCACCACCTCAGTTCAGACTCAGCTATATGCAAATCAGTCTAGACCCTGTGCCTCATGGGAACAGTCCAGCCCGAACTGCCAAGCCAGGTCTTCCCTGAGCCGGAAACAAGCATCCTGGGACCGGTTTCTGGGTAACACCCTTCATCAGCCAGGCTAGCTTGAATCCAGTGGCAAAGTGAGCAAGGGACCTACGTCTGGGCATACCCGGCCAACATAGGCCGAACAAATCAAACACAAGGAGATGATGGACGGAGTGCTGAAACTTTTCAGACACTCACCCCCAGTCACAGATCTGGGTTGAATCCATCATCATTCTTTAGCTCACTTCAAAACCTTAGTTCAGACCCAGCTATATGCAAATCAGTCTTGACCCTGTGCCTCATGGGAAAAGGCCAACCCGAACTGCCAAGCCAGGTCTTCCCTGAACCGGAAAGAAGCATCCTGGCACCGGTTTCTGGGTAACACCCTTCATCAGCCAGGTTAGCTTGAATCCAGTGGCAAGGTGAGCAAAGGACCCATGTTTGGGCATACCCTGCCAACTTAGGGCGAACAAAGCAAACACAAGGAGATGATGGACGGAGCGCTGAAACTTTTCAGACACTCACCCCCAGTCACAGATTTGGGTTGAATCCATCATCATTCTTTAGCTCATTTCACCACCTCAGTACAGACCCAGCTATAGGAAAATCAGCCTTGACCCTGTGCCTCATGGGAACAGTCCAGCCCGAACTGCCAAGCCAGGTCTTTCCTGAACCGGAAACGAGCATCCTGGAACCGGTTTCTGGGTAACACCCTTCATCAGCCAGGCTAGCTTGAATCCTTTGGCAAAGTGAGCAAGGGACCCACGTTTGGGCATACCCTGCCAACTTAGGGCGAACAAAGCAAACACAAGGAGATGATGGACGAAGCACTGAAACGTTTCAGACACTCATCCCCAGTGACAGATCTGTGTTGAATCCATCATCATTCTTTAGCTCACTTCACCAGCTCAGTTCAGACCCAGCTATATGCAAATCAGTCTTGACCCTGTGTCACATGGGAACAGTCCAGCCCGAACTGCCAAGCCAGGTCTCCCCTGAACCAGAACCGGAAACAAGCATCCTGGGACCGGTTTCTGGGTAACACCCTTGATCAGCCAGGCTAGCTTGAATCCAGTGGCAACCTGAGCAAGGGACCCACGTCTGGGCATACCCTGCCAACTTAGCGTGAACAAAGCAAAAACAAGGAGATGATGGATGGAGCGCTGAAACTTTTCAGACACTCGCCCCCCAGTCACAGATCTGGGTTGAATCCGTCCTCATTCTTTAGCTCACTTCACCACCTCAGTTCAGACCCAGCTAAATGCAAATCAGTATTGACCCTGTGCCTCATGGGAACAGTCCAGCCCGAACTGCCAAGCCAGATCTTCCCTGAACCAGAAACAAGCATCCTGGGACCGGTTTGTGGGTAACACCCTCCATCAGCCAGGCTAGCTTGAATCCAGTGGCAAAGTGAGCAAGGGACCCACTTCTGGGCATACCCTGCCAACTTAGGGCAACACAATCAGGACACAATCTGCACATTCAAAATGGGATTAATATTTTGCAGCAGACACTACAGCCTGAGGCGCTAGCTGCAGAATTGGTGCGAATTGCATTCTCCGAAGATGACCGTGTACACATACAGATCGGGAGTTGTGTGCAGCGGGCCCAGTCTACACATGGTGACTGTATCCTACATTGTTGTTTACCTATGCTTCTTTCAAATCCAAGATGGATTTTGTCTACAAATATTTCCCTGGCGAATGTGACACAACCACTTCTGTGTTGTTGTAGTTGGAGGCACTGAATTCAGTACTGAGTGGCTGGGTCTGTGGACTCTTGTGTTGTCTTGGCCAATATCCTCTGGCCTTTACTGTACACAGACGCATCACAATGTCATACTATTTTGAGTACATTGTAGTTTTGTTGCCCTGCGATGTTTCAGTGTGTGTTGTGGTGATACATACATATGTGTGGTTATGGCAATTCCTGTTCCACTGTCAAATGTGTGTTTGTCCTAGAATTTAGAGCGCTAAGTGTACCTAACTGATGATGACATTCCCTCATTATACGACGGAAAACTGGCACAATTGATCAGGTTTTTCGGCTCTTTATGTTGTATTGGAAGGTGGTCCTGCTGGGTAAAGGGAGGCTATATATTGCATTTATAGATCTAAAAACTGCATTTGATCTCGTTCCCAGGGACAACCTATGGTGGGTGCTTAGGGAGATGGGTTTGCCACCGGGCATCCTTTCACTTCTGATCAGGCTCCATGAAGAGAACTTTGCCAGGGTTAGGTGGGGTAGCCAGGGACAGGTCACCGATCCCATAAAAGTAGAGCGGGGGGTCCGCCAAGGATGTGTCCTGGTGCCAACCTTATTTTCACTTTACATCAATCACGTTGCTGAGCTCTTATCCGCCATACCAGCGGATGCCCCCTCTCTAGCTAAGCAAAGAATTGCCACCCTCCTATTCGCGGACGATACTCTTCTTGTCTCGAAGACCCCAATGGGCTTGCAAAAATTATTAGATCAATTCAAGCTCTTTTGCGAAGGGAGGGGGCTTGAAATAAATACATCTAAAACCAAGCTTATGCTATTGAATCCCCACAAGTCCTTTAAGGGAAATCTGCTCCTAAATAACACCCCTTTGGAGAGAGTCAGCTCCTTCGAATACCTGGGAATTAAACTATCAGAGGATATGGCCTGGAAGTCACATCTCAGCAAGGCCTTCCTCAAATTTTCCCAGGTATCCGGGGCGCTGCGCAAAGAACATTGTCTCTCCTACACTAAGCCAATTGCACCAGTACTGAAATTATATAGTTGCAAGGCTGTGAGTAGCGCACTTTATGGGGCTGAGTTGTGGGGCACGGCAAGAGTAGGTGACCTGACAACGATGGAGAATAAGTTCCTCAGAAACTTGGTTTCCTTGCCGCTGAGCACTCCTCTTTGCCCACTAATGCTCGATATGGGCATCAAACCCATTAGTGATCTAGTGAAGATCCGCCCCCTGCTGTTTTGGCAGCGGATGTACACCACACCGGAACTGTCGTCCTATGCCGCTGCCTTCCAGGAGGTTTGTGCTTTAGACACCAAGCACAAAATAGGCTGGATCAAACATGTTAAAAGCCTTTTGTCTAGCATAGGCCTCGCAGGTCACAATATTGCCTGTCCAACACCCTACACTAGAAGACAGATCAAAACACTTTACTGGGAAGGGGCTGAGCAAAATGCATACAGAGATGGCAGCCAGGGCAGATTGACTGAAGAATCTAGAGGCTGTAAGATCAACCGCACTCTTGAAAGCAACCTAGACGCTATCAAAGTGCCGTCTGATAGGAAGTTATATATCCAGTTTAGGTTTGGTAGCCTCCCAATTAATGCATTTACAAACGTATGGTCGGTCAATACAGCACAGCCAAAGGGTTGGCCCTGTTGTCCCAGTCCGCAGTAATCGATAGCCCATTTCCTTTTTGCCTGCATAGCGTATGCAAAACCCAGGAGTAAATGGCTGTCTCCTGTTTGTAGGCAACTTGGTACCCGAGATCACAGAGTGGCCCTGTTCATACTGAAATCTGATGCAAGACCTCTATTTGCGTGCGCTACTGCGAAATTTCTGGGCCACTCATGGGCGATTAAAAGGAGAGCGTTGACAGCCTCCCGGCCTACCCATGAGAGTTGCTGACATAACCACCTGCCTCATTAAGCGTAATTGCCATGATGGGTATTAATTCTAAAAATGCAAAGTGCCCTTTTATTTCTGTTCACAAGCAAACCCAAATTGCTGTCTTTACTGTCTTTGCTGTGACGACTGGTGAATGTAACCACTAGCATTTAATGCATTCGCACTTTAGAAACGGGACTTTGCCAAATTTGCACATTAACTCTTCTTGTTGGTTAGAATCTGTGATGTAAACTATGATTTGTACAATACCTGTAGCTTTTAACCTTTTTACTGTTTGTTATTATATTTTTAACGAATCGCCATCTTTTAATTGTGCTGTTCAAATTAATTATATGCATTGTCGGATTTTATATTGATATGCATGAAGCCTATTTTGAATCTTTGTTTCTTTTATGGTATTTTACCGAAATAAAGAGTTTTTGATTGATTGACATTCCCTCATTATACATACACAACATGCTATGGACCCGTGTTCGGATTGGGATCACAATGATGCTTGGGCACTCTGCAAGTAATTGGCACACAATCCGTGATCATCTCTTTTATTGTGGCCTCTGTGCTTTTACCTGTCAAGGGGGTTTTAAAAAGGCACACTGCTGCTGATCAAGGGGGTGGTGTGTAGGTCAGACTGTCCAGATGTGACTTGACTCCTTGCAAGGCCCCTACATACAACGCAACCTCCCTGCACCTGCCATGACCTGAAAGTGATGGTCGTGTGGGGGAGATGACACGACCTCTGTCAAGACACGTAAGGCAGTGCACCAAGGTGATTATGCTCCAAAGGCTGTCCCCCAGCTGCAATTTACAGCACAGCTGGTGAGCCGAGAACATACTGGCACCACATTGCAGTGGCCTGGTGGGAACTGTGGAAGTGAGTCAGTCCCTTGGTGTGGTTTACGAAGGCCCCAAAACCGTGGGCCACAGGTGACCCTGGTGCACCAGCCCATCGACCAATGCCTAATTGCCATCAGGGCCAATCCAAGCCTATGCAGAACACTTTCTGATTGGACTCAACGCCCATAGGGATCTATGGGCTTTGGCCCCCCGTTGTGTGTGTCAGCCCAGGCTGAGACAGCTTCCCCACACACACAGACAGTCCTTGAGCTGCTGTGGATGGCTAGTCTGTCTTGTTTGCACATCAGCCCCCCAGTATTTCACAGGTTTTTAAGGGACCATTTAGTAGATGATGAGGCTTTGTTTGTTTTTCAATGGTCCCTAGAGCACATGCATCTTCACTCTTCCCAATCCTCAAAGATGCCAGTTACTTTTGCTGCAACAGTGTGGGAATGCATTTCCTGAAAAAGTACCTTTGTGTTTGTTTATTTAGACATTCCTGCTGCATGTGCTTCACCTGTAGGTATTGAGGCACTTTGCATGAGCACCAGTTACATTGGTCACGTACACATTGCTGGGGGTATTAGCCTCCCAAACCCAGTCTGCATCTACATTACTGGGGGTATTTGCCCCAAACCCCAGATTTGCATCTACATTGCTGGGGGAATTAGCCCCACAAACCAAGCTTGCATCTACATTACTTGGGGTATTTTCCCACAAACCCAGTTTGCATCTACAATACTGGGGTTATTTGCCCCCAAACCCAGTTTGCATCTACATTACTGGGATTATTTGACCCCAAACCCAGTTTGCATCTACATAGCTGGGGGTAGTAGGCCCCCAAACACACATTTTCATCTACATTGCTGGGGGTATTAGACCCCAAAACACAGATTCAACTCTACATTGCTGGGGGAATTAGCCCCAAACCCAGTTCGCATCTACATTTCTGGGGGTATTTGCCCTCAAACCCCAGATTTGCATTTACATTGCTGGGGATATTTGCCCCCAAACCCCAGATTTGCATCTACATTGCTGCGGGTATTAGCCCCCAAACCCAGCTTGCATTTACATTACTGGGGGTATTAGACCCCCAAACACAGATTTGCATCTACATTGCTGGGGGTATTAGACCCCGGAACACAGATTTGCCTCTACATTATTGGAGGGAATTAGCCCCACAAACCCAGCTTGCATCTACAGTACTGGGGGTATTTGCACCCAAACCCAGTTTGCATCTACATTACTGTGGGTATTTGCCCCCAAACCCAGTTTGCATCTACATTACTGGGGTATTTGCCCCCAAACCCCAGATTTGCATCTACATTGCTGGGGGTATTAGACCCCCAATCCCAGATTTGCCTCTACATTACTGGGGGGGATTACCTCCCCAATCCCAGTATGCATCTACATTACTGGGGATATTTGCCCCCAAACTCAGTTTGCATCTACATTACTGGGGCATTTGCCTCCCACACCCAGCTTGCATGTACATTACTAGGGGTATTTGCCACCAAACCCCACATTTGCATCTACATTGCTGGGGGTATTAGACCACCAACCCCAGATTTGCATCTACATTACTGGGGGGGATTAGCCCCCCAAACCCAGTTTGCATCTACATTACTGGGGTATTTGCCCCCAAACCCAGTTTGCATCTACATTACTGGGGTATTTGCCCCCTACACCCAGCTTTCATCTACATTACTGGGGGTATTTGCCCCGAACCCCAGATCTGCATCTACATTGCAGGGGGTATTGGCCCCCAAACCACAATTTGGCTCCACATTGCTGGGAGTATTAGCACTCCAGGCCCCCTTTGGGTCTGATTTGCTGGAAGTATTGCCTCCCGAAAATTGACTTGACATTGCTGGAAGTATCCCCCCCAATATAACTGTTGTTATGCCGCGGGCTGACTCGCGACCTGCGGCGCTACCTGTTTCCTCTTTGCCAGCCGCAGTGCAACCCGCGGCGCCCCTCCCTCCTCTTCAGGGATGCCGCGGTACAGCATCGCGGCCCGCTGTGGCCATTTCATCGGCGTCGCGGAAAGCACCCGCGACGCCTGTTGGTTTTTGGGCACGCCTCTTACCTGCACGGCGGCCCATCCGCTTCCCCAGGCACCTTGGGACCTTACACTCACCTGGTGTGGGCGTCTGGTGAGCCCCCTTCCTTGGGGGCCATATTGTTGCTCTCCTCTTCACCTTGCTCCCAGAAGGCAATAGGGGAGGGTTACTTACCTTCCTAACATGGTGATCTTTCTGTAATGCACTTCACTCTTTTCCCTATCCAAGATGGCGACACCTCTCCTTACTGTTTTATCACTTCCTGTTCCTGTATGTCACTTCCTGTTCCTGTATGTCACTTCCTGTTTTTCTGTATATAAGGGATCAGAACCTTTCCTTCCTTGCTTTGCAACACTCCTTGTTCCTGCTGGTGTGTCCTCGCTCCTGTTGGCTCCTTGACTCTTATTTTGGTGATGCCTTCCTTCTGTTGGCGTTCCTGGTTACCTTGCAACTTCTGCTCCAGCTTGACTCCCAGTTTTCTCCTGGTTCCTTTTGGGCTCCTGGTCTTCCAGTGTTTTCTGGCTCCTTGTCCTCTCCTTCATTCCTGGAGTCTCATCATCATCAGAGGTTTTTCCCCTCCGGGGTTTTCCTCTTGGGACTCCTTCTGGAGGGCACTGGCTGCTTAGGCTTTCATTGTCGGCAGCACCGTGGCTACCGGAAGGGGTCTCAGACAAACCAGGACTTACACGAACCGAAGCTGGGAATCGTCCCAATGCCTCAAGATTGGTAAGAAAGACCCTAAACCCGATAGATTGCAATGCCCAAAAACCTGCATGGATACCTCACAGTCCTCTCCTACCGAAGGGTCGGTAGAAACAGCACAGGCATTAGTAGAGATGGTTCAACAACAAGCCCAAGAACTACAACAACTAAGAGACGAAAACTTAACCTTACGCCACGTGCTGACAACTAAGACATCTGATGTACCCATGGTCTCTACCTCTACTCCTCGTTATTCTGGAGATCCCAACAAGCTGAAGGAATTCTTGGATTCCTTGACTGTGTTTTTTGCCTTTCGTCCTGCCCAGTTTTCCGCGGATAGAACTAAAGTTGGATACCTGATTAGTGCCTTGTCTGGTCCTGCATTAGCATGGGCAACACCCTTGGTAGCCACAGAAGACCCACGATTGTCAGATTATGCGTCTTTTCTTGATTCCTTTAAACTGATGTTTGAGAGACCTGGGCTGGAGACCTCAGCGGAAGAAGCCTTGTGTGACATCCAACAAGGGAGTCAGGACGTCTTGCAGTACATCACACGCTTCAGGCACTTGGCGGCAGAAACCACTTGGGTGGAACGAACACTGGTAACCCTTTTTCGCAGAGGGTTGCGAGAAGAAATCAAAGATGAATTAGTACATTCTCCTCGTGCAGAAACTATGACTGAGTTAATGGACTTAACATTATCAGTTGAACATCATCTCAATGAACGTCGTTTGGAGAGAAGAAAGTCACGACTCCAGCAGCATACCAGAGTAACTCGACCTAATGTTCGTAAAACAGAAAACCCTGTGTCCGACATACAGCCTTCCACAGGAGAAGAACCTATGCAGATAGGCTTAACTAGGGGACCCCTGTCTGAGGTCGAACGTGAACACAGAAGAAAACAAGGGCTGTGTCTGTATTGTGGCGCCTCAGGGCACATGATCCGCAATTTCTACTCATCCTCCTAGGCAGTCGGAAAACACCAAATCCCGTCCTCTGTGAGAAGGGAGAGGACGGGATGGTCTGGAATCCCTTCAATCTGTACCTCGAATGAAACTTCCACCTCTCTCTTTCTTCTGCCTATGCTTATAAGGCTGCCAAATGGAGTAGAAGAGAAGATACTAGCACTGTTGGATTGTGGTGCCAGCGGGATGTACTTGGATGAAGCATGGGCTAGTGAGAGGCGAATTAGTCGTGTCCCTAAAGAGATCCCGGAACAAGTACATACCGTGGACGGAACCCCCTCATTTCCGGTCCAGTCAAAGACATGACACCTTTATTACAGCTTACATTTGAAAAACATCAAGAACACTTGTCTTTTGACCTGGTTGCCTCACCCAGCCATGTCATGATCTTAGGTATACCTTGGCTGATCAGACATAACCCGTATATCAACTGGGAGACAAGGACCATTTCCCTGTCATCACACTTCTGTCAGCAGTTCTGTTATCCCACTGAAGAGTACTGGTCTCCTAAGGTAATGCCTATGATAAGAAAAGAAGCCTGTACCTCCGTTAACTCTGTCCAAGGAGTACCAAGTCACTACCATACATACGCTGACATCTTTCAGAAGCCTACGAAGGCGACGTTACCTCCTCATAGGGAGTTTGACTGTGCCATTCCATTGGAACCCGGAGCAACAGTACCCTTCGGAAGAGTATATTCTCTCACTGAACCCGAGAAAGAGACTCTCAGACAATACCTCGAGGAAAATCTCCAGAGTGGTCTCATCGTTCGATCCTCGTCACCTGCCGGGGCACCCCTCTTCTTCGTCCCCAAGAAGACCAAAGATCTCTGACCATGTATTGACTTCAGAGACTTAAACAAAGTTACCATCAAAGACCACTATCCGTTGCCCTTGATTAAGGATATGCTGGAGTCGGTAAGAGGGGCACAAATGTTCACCAAGCTGGATCTCAGGGGTGCCTATCATCTCCTTCGAATCAAGGAAGGGGATGAGTGGAAAACTACATTTCGATCTCCATTAGGGCATTTTGAATACCGAGTTATGCCTTTTGGGCTGACCAACGCCCCTTCCATCTTTCAAAGGTTCATGGACAATGTGTTCTCGGATCTCCTAAACCAGATAGTGGTAATCCTATACCTAGACGACATATTGATCTATTCAGCAGCTCCTGAGTTACATTGCACGCACGTCATGCAAGTCCTGGGAAGACTACGCCAAAATAGTCTCTTCTGTAAACCTGAAAAATGTGAGTTTGACAAGCCCGAGGTAGAATATTTGGGCTACCATATTAACAAGACGGGAATAGCCATGGATCCTCAAAAGATATAGGCTATTTTGGATTGGCCATCACCTTCGACCATTAAAGAAACACAGTGTTTCCTAGGTCTGGCAAACTTTTACCGTCAATTCATTGACAACTTTGCTCACCAAACAAGCTACATATCCCAAACTCTGAAGAAAGAGTATCTCCGGCAAGGGTTCAAGTGGACTGTAGCTGCCAAACAGGCCTTCCAGTCCCTAAAAAAGGCTTTCACGCAAGCACCCATATTACGACACCCTGACACAACGAAGAAATTTTTCGTGGAAACAGACGCGTCGGACAGAGCTGTTGGTGCCGTCCTCCTCCAACAACAAGAAGACGACGGACTGGAACATCCTGTGTTTTACCTGTCACATGTCCTGTCAGACTCTGAAAGGAGCTACTCTGACCTAGAATGAGAACTACTGGCCATGAAGTTCGCCTGCCATGAATGGAGACAGTTCTTAATGGGAACCAAGGAACCTTTCGAAATCAGAACAGACCATAGAAACCTCCAATGTCTCCGTAACATTCAATGCCAAAATAGTCGCCAAGGCCGGTGGGCTTACTTTTTCAGCCAGTATGACTTTGTCATTTCCTATATACCAGGATCTCAGAACACTTTGGCATATGCCTTGTCTCGTCGTTATCCAGAAAGACCTACGCTCCCACAACAGAACATAATCGAGCCACAAAGAATTATTGCCATGGTTCAATCCTTCCTAGACAGTGTTCATTCAGAATATAAATCCATGAACCAAGAAGAATGGAAGTAGCTAGTCGATCTGGTCAAGCAACATGACACACACTACTACCATGGTAGGGCTTTATTTCTTCCTACACAAAAGGTGCAGCTAGAAGCCCTCCAAATGTGTCGCGATTCTCCCGTGGCTGGTCATCGTGGTTTCAAGACTACCCTAGAACTGATACTTCGCTCTTTCTGGTGACCTTCGATAAGAAAAGATATCGAAGTCTATGTGTCATCTTGTCCTGTCTGTGCCCAAGCCAAAACATTGCATACTAAACCCATGGGATTGCTTCACCCCCTACCTGTTCCACCGGCTCCATGGCATACAATATCCACCGACTACATTTCCTCTCTGCCTCCATCTGCAGGTAACCGGGTTATAATGGTGACAATAGATTCTTTCACCAAGATGGCTTATTTCACCGCCCTTAAAAATCTACCTACTGCAAGAGAACTCTGAAGCATCTTCATACAGGAGATATACCGCCTCCATGGCCTGCCACGGGTGATTGTATAGGATCGAGGCCCTCAGTATGTATCACGTTTTTGGAAACATTTTTGTAAAGCTCTTCATACTGAGGTGGCCTTGTCCTCCGGGTTTCATCCCCAGACCAATGGCCAAACGAAACGCTTAAATCAAGGACTAGAGCAATACCCCCGCCGTTATTGCAATTCGACTCAGAGCGACTGGTCCTCCTACCTAACGTTGGCAGAATACTCCTACAATAACTCAGTCCATAGTGCATCCAAGTCTACCCCATTCTTTTGTTTATACGGTTTCCTTCCTAGGACCTTTCCTTCAGTTCTGCAAGACAGCCCCTCTGTTCCAGCGGCAGCCTCCTTTATTCGCCACCTCCGAGTCATACGATCTAAAGTTCATGTCCATCTCCGAGAAGCTAAAGAGAAAATGAAGGACACGGCTGACGTCCATCGCCGCCAATCTCCATTATACCAAGTCAATGACAATGTCTGGCTGTCCTCGAAGTTTCTACCTTTTCAGTTATCACGTAATAAATTTAAGCCGCGCTTTTATGGTCCATTCAAAGTTACTCAAGTGGTGAATCCTGTGTCCTTTCGACTTCAACTGCCACGTGCTTGGCGGATATATCCTGTTTTTCATGCCTCTCAGTTGAAACCCTATGTCTCGGATCCCTATAGGAGGGTTTTTTCTCGTCCACCTCCTGTTTTGGTCAATGAGGTACCCGAGTACGAGGTCCAAGCTATCTGTGACTCTCGGTTTTTTAGGGGCCATTTGCAGTTCCTTGTCCATTGGAAAGGCTATCCCCTCAGTGATAATACTTGGGAGGATGCTGACTCTGTCCACGCTCCTGTTCTTGTCCGCCGTTTCTTTCTGCTTTTTCCTGGCAAGCCCGGGGCTTCGGGAGGGGGCCCTACTGTTACGCCGTGGGCCGACTCGCGACCCACGGCGCTACCACCTGTTTCTTCTTTGCCGGGCGCGATGCAACCCGTGGCGCCCCTCCCTCCTCTTCGGGGATGCCGCGGTACAGCATCGCGGCCCGCTGTGGCCATTTCAACGGCGTCGCGGAAAGCACCCTGCGACGCCTGTTGGTTTTTCAGCACGCCGCTTACTTGCACGGCGGCCCATCTGCTTCCCCAGGCACCTTGGGACCTTACACTCACCTGGTGTGGGCATCTGGTGATCCCCCTTCCATGGGGGCCATATTGTTGCTCTCCTCTTCACCTTGCTCCCAGAAGGCAATAGGGGAGGGTTACTTACCTTCCTAACATGGTGATCTTTCTGTAATGCACTTCACTCTTTTCCCTATCCAAGATGGCGACACCTCTCCTTCCTGTTTTGTCACTTCCTGTTCCTGTATGTCACTTCCTGTTCCTGTATGTCACTTCCTGTTTTTCTGTATATAAGGGATCAGAACCTTTCCTTCCTTCCTTGCTTTGCAACACTCCTTGTTCCTGCTGGTGTGTCCTTGCTCCTGTTGGCTCCTTGACTCTTATTTTGGTGATTCCTTCCTTCTGTTGGCGTTCCTGGTTACCTTGTGACTTCTGCTCCAGCTTTACTCCCAGTTTTCTCCTGGTTCCTTTTGGGTTCCTGGTCTTCCAGTGTTTTCTGACTCCTTGTCTTCTCCTTCATTCCTGGAGTCTCATCATCATCAGAGGTTTTTTCCCTCCGGGGTTGTCCTCTTGGGACTCCTTCTGGGGGCCACTGGCTGCTTAGGCTTTCATTGTCGGCAGCACTGTGGCTACCGGAAGGGGTCGCCCCTATCTCGGACAAACCAGGACTTACAAGAACCGAAGCTGGGAACTGTCCCAACACATCAAGACTGGTAAGAAAGACCCTAAACCCGACAACTGTAGTTGTGCCCCTGCTTTCTCTTGTATTGTCTTTCGTGGGGTAGTTACGTTATTGTGTAGGGGTAGATGTCTAACTTACCGTCTGCGATGAACGCGTCGGTTGGGGTTGTAGTATTGATCGTAGATGTAGAGTAGAGGGATGACATGCGAGATGGGATATATGGCTGGACAGTCTCAGTCGCAGGAATCGTGTTGTGGTGTGATTCGGAGCTGAAATAGTCCCCTTCCAGACGCTCTGACGTGTTGGTTGTGGCGACCGATTCAGCGCATAGGAAGTACGCATTGCACTTGAGCGTTTGGAATCTGCTTGGGAAGTGCCTCCGGATGACTCCATCTGCGTTTCCGGAGGCTTCTCGTTGGGAAAATGAAGACGGATTCAGTAAGTAAAGGGTTTTGAGCATCGTACTGTGTCGTTTGGTAGAACCGGATCCCAGTACGAGTCGGTTGGAAGGTCCGACTCCGGACGGCTCTGGGATGGCCTTCCTAACAACATCGTAATCGGGCCCTTAGTCTTCAGCTGGGCATCCTGTCTACCCTGCTACCCATTTCAATACCATGATAAATGTATCCTATTGCTTCCTAGGCAATTGATTGGCCCTCATGTCAGATGACATCCACCTGTAGCTTTATCATGTCAGGGCACCAATTGTCCTGGGTGAAGGTGACACTGGAGGATGACACATCAGCAATCATGCACTAGGTTAGTATCTGTAATTATGACGGTAAGGCAAATAGGAGGTGTAATAGGAAAGTACTCTGAACCATTGATAGCATTGGGCTCCTTTGGAAATTAAAAATGAAGTTACAAGAACCCAGAGTATCCTCAACAACAATCTATCCTGAGGATCAGAGTCCCACAAACAGAGTGCAGGGAAACAGTTTAAATGAGCTTCCCTCCATGAGAAAGTAAGTCAATCGCTCTAACTTAAAGCAACTCATTCCAGCCTCAAAGACAGTCATTTCCTCTGAAGACATATTGCTAGCACAAGTATCTAAACCAGGGTTTGTCAGCCTTGGAGACAGTCAAAGTCTTTGTTTAGTTATCATGAGCAATATAATGTCATCCATATTACTACCATCTGGACAGAAATTATATTCATGCAGAAGACCGCACTACAAGGTATTGAGGTCCTTCAGATGCTATGGACTTCTTTTGATGACGAGCAAAATTAATAAATGTGAGTTTGACTTACCATATAATTTGATAAAGGAATGAAGAATGCTGATGATTTTTTTTTCTTTTTGTCTCAGCAATGCGTAGAAATTCTCTTCTGCAACACTGCCACTGCTGGTCATTCAGTATATTCTGCAGATGGAAAAGTCCACTGTTGGTGCATTTACCATAATTAGAAATATAATATTATCAAACTAATGCAATACAACAACAAAAAATATTTTTACAAAGTGCAATACAACAGAAAAAATATTTTTACAAAGCGTTAATAGTTTAGTATTATGGCGTGTGAAATATTGTGAAAATCTACAGCTCACTAGAAATCCAAATCTCAATTGGTGTTTTCAAGCTAGTATAGATCTCTCAATGCTATGCATCATTTCCTACCACACTCTACTCAACTCTAGCACCTCTATTAGGACGTAGATAAAAAGATCTTATTGCCAGCCAAGTGACAGAGTACCCTTCTCATTGCAATTCTTTAAGGTTATTGTACACCAATAGCAATTAAGTCATCTGATAAGTTGAGGTAGGAAGGTTTATGTAACAGTTAGTGGGATTAAGATAAATTATGAATAACAGATTTTTAACATCTTCATTTTAGCACGTCCCTATTAGTTAAGCAATAGTGAAGTCGAGAATATTTTGATCAACCACACCTTCAAACAAATTTATAAGTCTCAAATAATGCCCTCATTTCTTTCATCTCATTATCTTAGTCTTCAGATGGGCATCCTGTCTACTCTGTTACCCATTTCAATACCATGATAAATGTATCCTATTGCTTGCTAGGCAATTGATTGGCCCTTATGTCAGATGACATCCTGCTGTACCGTTATGATGTCAGGGCACCAACTGACCAATTGTCTTGGGTGAAGTTGACACTGGAGGAAGACACATCAGCAATTATTCACTAGGTTACTATCTGTAATTATGACGGCAAGGCAAATAAGAGGTATACTAGGGAAGTACTCTAAACCATTGATAGCATTGGGCTCCTTTGGAAAGTGAAATGGAGTTACAAGAACCAGAGTATCCTCAACAACAACCATTCTTGAGTATCAGAGTCCCACAAACAGAGTGCAGGTAAACAGGTTAAATGAGCTTCCCTCCATGAGAAAGCAAGTCAATCGCTCTAACTTAAAGCAACTCATTCTAGCCTCAAAGACAGTAATTTCCTCTCATGACATATTGCTAGCACCAGGGTTTGTCAGCCTTGGAGACAGTCAAAGTCTTTGTTTAGCTATCATGAGCACTATAATGTCATCCATATTACTACCATCTCAACAGAAATTATATTTATGCAGAAGACCCCACTACAAGGTACTGAGGACCTTCAGATGATGCTATGGACTTCTTTTAATCATGAGCAAAATTAATAAATATGAATTTGATTTACCATAAATATTGATGAAGGAATGCAGAATGCTGATGAGTTTTTTTTGTCGTCTCAGCAATGTGGAATAGTTCTCTTCTGCAACACTGCCACTGCTGGTCATTCAGTATATTCTGCAGATGGAAAATTCTGCTGTTAGTGCATCTACCATTATTAGGACTTGAATATTTTCAATCTAATAAATTACAACAAAAAAATTGATTTTTATAAATCGTTAACGAACAGTTATTTACCTTCGATAACGCCTTATCTAGTAAAGAGTTGATCTAGCCGCAGATTCCTTATCTTTCAATTTCCCAGGTGTCAGACTCGATCCAGAAAATGTTTCTTCGAGCAATACTATGTAAGTTAAATAGATTGTAAGGAGAGATGTTACCTACAACTGAGATACACGGGGGCAGGATTAGTAGGAACTTACATATTTTCAATCAATTCAATTCAACTAGCTTTGTTTACCTTTATGCAGTGCTCTGTCTTTACTGATTGCTCCTTTAGTAAAAGGTTGTGGACTTTTCCTAGAACCTTTGGCTGTGAGAGACTGAAGACTGAGTGTGTGCATATGAACACATATTGCTTCTCTCTTACAGTTATGTCCCTTGAACACTCAGAGAAGCTCAGATATAGTGCAGCACTATTTTTATTGGTCTGTTTTTAATGTTTTTAGAATGACTTTTATTGTATGTGTTTTATTCACTTTTTAACCATGTGTTACAGCTAGTTTCATGTATTCAGATTTAGCCTCTCAACATGTTCTGTGTCAGCAGATATGGTAGATTGTTTGGGCCAATTATTTTTCTTGATAATTGGCACTTGTATGCTTTAGAAGGATTCATAGACCAGCATGACGAATGAGTACATCGCAGTTTTTTCTGATACAGTCAGCAATGGCTGTAGACATTGAGGTTTGAGAATAATGGTAGAAATTAAGCACTCTGTGGATGGCTAAAGTCTTGGCCTGTGAGGAGCAATAAATAGGTGGGCCGCAACCACTTCAGATGCTCAGAATAAACACTGATAAAGTCAATTAATTTTTATGAGATCTTTTTCATTTGGCCACTAGAAGTCAGATGTTTTGTCAATTGTAGTTGTTTATGCCTGTTGTCCAGGGCTACAGTAATATTGAACCCCAATCTGGATAACTAAATACATCCCTTTCGGATATGTCTCTTTCAGAATAGCAAGCGAAGCAGCCCACAGCTTGCTTGAAGAGTTTTATGGTTACACATGGTTATAGATGGAGAGACCTTAGCAAGCGCATAATATTGTCAGCCTCACTACTGATAAAATCAAAAACTATTAAAGAAACCTAAAGGGACACAGTCTGCCCCCCAAATATCAATCTACCTCACAGGCGTTAGTTAAACTGCACTGTTTACCCATAAAGAAAAGAATCAAATTCAAGGCACTGTGCATTGTCTTTAAGGAACTGAACAATGTTGGTCCAAGATTTTTGCGGGCAAGATTTATCTGGTACTCCCCTCTAAGAAAGGTTAGATCTTCCACTTCTAAACTTCTGGCAATGCCTAAGACTTTTGGGGAGGTAGAAGTTTTATTCAGGGAACTGCTAAGCTGTGGAATTTGCTACTTCTGAATCAGTGTCAATCTTTTGTACTTCAGGAAATCTCTTAAAACCTGGCTATTCAGCAACTAGTTGAGCAACTCTTTCCTTATAACAGATTTAGCACCAAGACACCCGAGGGCATTCAATTGCTCTACAAAATAAAATAAAAAATCAAATCAAACAAGGAGATAAAAGACAGTCCTGCATGCTCGGCAAAAGGTAGGCCGGCCCATAAAAAGGCATTGAGTATGCGTGTACGGGCCTTTTGGCATTTGTTAAAGCATATAGTATTCTGTCATCCTTACATTCAAACAAACAAGTTACTTACCTTCGGTAACACTTTTTCTGGTGGATACAGTATCTGCGTGTGGATTCCTCACCTTTTGAATTACACCATGCTCAGCAATCCACAGAAACCTTTCTTCATAGATCTCCTATGTCGACGAGGGCGTCAGAGTGGAACGTCTCCACATGCGACTCCGTGTGACATCATCGGAGCCATAAGACCACCTCGTTGGTGTGCTGACATCAGTTCCACCCATTTTTTCCATGCCTTCCAGATGAACGGGTGAACCAACAACATTTTCATGAGTATACACAGTATACAAACATAGCCCAAAACCGGAAATTTCTCATCATAGACATTTCCTAGAGTAATGCATAACATGATCTTAACAACAAATCACATTAGAAATACATTGATAATTTGTTTCGGTTTAACCAGGCAGGAAACGGGGAGGCGGGTGGGTCAGTGAGGAATCCACAGGCAGATACTGGATCCACCAGAAAAAGTATTACCGAAGGTAAGTAACTTGTTTTTCTGATGGATACATCTGCCTGTAGTTTAATTTAATCCCCAAGCAGTCCCGCTCCTGGTGATGTTGCCCGCCTACCTATACCAAAAAATCCTGCTGCACAGAACGTGCAAAATGGCCGTCCCTCCTCCCCCCGAGTCTAAGCAATAGTGCTTCACAAAAGTGTGAAGGGAGGCCCAAGTTGCCGCCTTGCAGATGTCTTCAACAGGAACACCTCTAGCTAAAGCCGAAGAAGAATTTGCTCCGGTGGAATGAGCTTGAATACATTCAGGAGGCTCCTTCTTGGCCAAGGCGTAGCAGATCTTGATACAGAGGATGATCCAACTGGACAGTGTTGTTCTATGGACAGCCTTGCCCTTCATCTTGACCACTGATCCGATGAAGAGCAGTTCGTCCAACCTGAAGTCCTCGATCCTGTCCAGGTAGGAGCTGACTGCCCTCTTAGAGTCTAGGTGATGAAGTCTCTCCTCCTTAGAAGGATGAGAGGGAGGGTAGAACGTGGGTAAAGTGATGGATTGGCCTAGGTGGAAATGAGTGACCACCTTAGGCACGAAAGCAGCTATGGTCCTAAGAACCATCCTATCTGCATGAATAGAGGTGAAAGGAGGCTTAGAACTAAGATCCTGTAGCTCACTAACCCTCCTAGCCGAGGTAATTGCATTCAGAAAATGTTCTTGAATGACAGAAGCCTCAACGGACAACTATATAGAGGCTCAAAGGGGACCCATCAGGAAAGTAAGAACTAAATTTAAATCCCACTGAGGCATAATAAACGGAGTGGGAGGAAACCTATTAGTGAGACCCTTAATGAATCTCATGACTATAGGAGACTTAAACAATGGTGGTTGGTCTGGTAGGCAAAGGAAGGCCAACAAGGCACACAAGCAGCCTTTAACAGTTGCTACAGCAATATCCTGTTGAGCCAAGGAAAGAGCGAAACTCAGAATATCTGACAAATGGGCCTGCAAAGGATCAATTGATCTCTCTCCGCACCATTGAACAAACTTGGCACACCAACTAGAATAGACAGATTTGGTGGAGTGTCTTCTGGTCGATAATATAAAATCCACCACATCTGGTGGGAGAGAGAAAGAACTCAGGTTGCCCAGTTCAATCTCGAGGCATGAAGGTGCAGGCTCTGGAGGTGGGGGGTGTAGAACCAGCCCCTGTAACTGCGAGAGGAGGTCTGCCCTGAAAGGTAGACAGAGCTGAGGGTGCGATGAGAGGTGAAGGAGTCTGTGTACCACACCCTTCTTGGCTAATCCGGGGCGATCAATATGACTTGGGCCCGGTCTTGACGAATCTTCCTCAGAACCCAAGGAACCAAGCGTATGGGAGGGAATGCGTAAGGAAGCTGTGAGCCCCAATATAACTGACACATGTCCCTGTAGGAAAGTAGGATCTGGTTCTTATGGTTACCCCCACTTTTTTGCTAGATGTAATACTGTTTTTGACTAGTCTGACTGGGATCCTGCTAATCAGGACCCCAGTCTATCTGCTTTCTCCTTAAACTGTTATGCTATGTACCTTGGTACACTCCAGATTGGATGCTGGAGTACCCTTGTCAGTCCCTAGTATATGGTACACATGTACTCAGGGCATAGGTACCCCAGAGGCCTCCCATGGGCTGAAGCATGTATTATGCCACCCATGAGAGGCCATGCAAAATGGAACTACAGGTCTGCCATTTCAGCCTGTGTAAGCTGGTGCATGCACCACTTACAATAGATATAGGTTTACTATATCTATAGGTCACTGCACTTAAAACCTATAAGTCACCCCTATAGCAGGCCTTAACAATCCTGAAGGCAGGGTGCTGGGTTTTACATGAGAGGGTGCCCCAGCATGAGCAGAGCCCTTCTGCAGCCTTCGGAGACCATTCTCCCGGGTTGTCTGTGACACAGCCAGACATATAGGTAGAAGTGCATTATAACCTCGCGGTAAATGTTATCTCAAACGGCTGAAACAAAACATGTTGTGTTTGGTATCAAACACCTTGGAATCATACCTCCACACCGGTAACCGGTGTGGGAGGTATGATTCCACCCTTCTGAAGCAAGCTTCGTGGGTACACTGGTCTTCCCGGTACCAGCCTTCTCGACCTGGACAGCACAAAATGGTTGCTGCCGACCAGAGACACATTTCTGTCCTCCTGCTGCTGAGCCAAGCTCGAGCAGCGGAAGGCAGCACAATAGGCATCCTGTGACAGGGAGGCGTGACCACCTCCCAGACAGGATTTAGTGTATTGGAGCTGGGTGGGTGCACTTCCAAAGTGCCTGAAAGTCTGCACGAGGGGCACATTTGGTGTCCCTGTGCATAGTCCAGCTCAAACCAGTTCTGGGAGCCGTTGGCTCCTGCTCTGGCAGGAAACTGGACAAAGGACATGAGAGTATCCTCCCCACTGTCCAAACCCTCCCCTGGGAGGGTCCCCTGAATCTGTCCAACCCTCTTCCGTGGCTACTTAAGGGCTTGCCTGGCTGTAGGTCCCTAGATTCGATGTGGACAAGATTCTGAACAAGAAACCACTGACCTTCGACCGTCTGGAAACTCTGGACTTCGCTGGACTTCGACTGGGCCCGACTTTGTCTCCCTTTCCGTCAACAAGCATCGTCTGTGCCCATGCACCATACAGGTTCTGTGCAGGAATTGTGGGGCATCAGGGACAACTGAAGTTATCTCCCTTGGGGTGAAGGAGTCACTCCCCTGCATTCGCAGGCACTGTAATGCAACTGACTGATCTGCTGATCCTGAGCTCCTGTGGACTCTGAAGGCCCCAGCAACACAGGAGGTGGGTTTCTATGTTCCTTGCAGTAGAGCTGTCCTATCACCAAGTTTGAGGCCAGTATCCCTCGTGGGGACCACATAACTTGAACCCCTGTACACTGTGTACTTTTGCAATTGCATATACTTGTTGGTGTTTCCCAACTAAGTGCTTTGGGATATCGATAGCCCCAACCTCTGCGCATATTTTGTACAAAGGACTTCAGCCTCCTCACACTGAGTGCCCTGCAAGCTGCTACTTTGTGAAACTGCTTGCGGTCCCCTTGCGACTCCTCTGCCTCCGGCCTGTGGGTCCACTTGAGTGTCAACACCTTTTTTCTTGGGCTCCCCTGGATGCTCCAGGCCTGCCCTGACTCCCCTTGCTGTTGTGAGTCTCCTGGTCCTTGCTGGACCAGACGGTAACCTTTCTTGACTTTCTTCATGGGTTGCCATTGCCAAGGCATGTTGGTGCTCCCGCCGGACACCAACCCCTCAGCACTCGACATTCTTCATGGGACAGCTCGTATTCAGCTCCTGGTCATCCTTGACATCTCCTGGTCCCTGTGGCTGCAGAGTCAAGGTCTACATCAACACACCTGAAGCACCCGACATCAGTGGGCCTCCGTCTACCGAGCTCCTGGTCACTCCTGACTGACCCAGACTCTGTCCCCTCTGCTTTCAGGTTCCTTGCATCAAGAATCCACCTTTGGGTTCCACCGGACATTCTTCTTCTTTCCAGCAGTGGCATTTCTTTGAAGTCTCCCATTGAGATCGACGACGGTTTCTGACACCACTTCAGCCCTATGCACCCGGCTCCCCTGGGATAGATAACTCTGGTACTACAGTATCTACAGGTGGGGTGGCTCTCCAACCTTCTATGATCCAAAGGGTTTCTTCGTAATCCACTGGGAAGGGTCCTTAAACACTAAAACTTCAACCGTGACTTTCCCTTAGAGTTGTACGGAGCACGCGGTCGTGTTCCTACGCTGCACCCATCCTCCGTGGGGTCCCTACTTACTCACCTTGGGTGGTTCCTTGGGGTCCCAGCAATTCTACGTATCCTAGACACTGTCTTGACTCAAGTCGTGGTTCTTATACCACTATTTTAGTATATGGTTCGGTCCCCCCCTGGGGCCCACTGTGTATTATTGCTACTTACTGTTGATTCTGTGCTATAGTATTGTGTATTGTGTTGTGATCTCCGTGTAGAAGATACTGTGTCATACTAGAGAGTGTTATATCAATAAATACATATTCTTATAACTACTGTGTGGTTCTCCTTTCATTTAATCAATACTATAAGGTTGCATTCTGGTAAAACAAGCTGCTTAACATTCCTTCAAGACTAAGCCTGAAGGCTGCTCGCCACAGCTACCACTAGGATAGCTTTCTAAAGGTTATCTTTGACCTCTTAATCACCATAAGGGTTGTTTGGACTGGTGCAAGGTGCCCACTTTAATTAGTGGACAGCATATAACAGGCCAACTTCTCACAAAAGCATATACCAGGCCAACTTCTCACAGTCCCCCAACGCTCCCAGCATTGTATACTGGAGACTGCAGAACGACGGGCAGTGCGCATTCTCGTGAGTGGCAAACAGGTCGAACCGAGGAGACCCCCACATCCTGAAAATGTGATGGACTACCTCCGGATGAAGACGCCACTCGTGGTCAGCCGAGTATTGCCAACTGAGACTGTCCGCACGCACATTCAGCACCCTGGCCAAATGATTTGCAATTACACAAATCTGATGGTCCTGAGCCCAGGACCAGAGTCGCAGAACCTCTCTGCAGAGACGAAACTACCCTACTCCTCATTGTTTGCTTATGTACCACATCACAGTTGTTTTGTCTGTCAGGACCTGAACTGACTGACCACGAAGGGAGGGAAGAAAGGCCTTGAGAGCCAAACGTATCACCAGCAATTCCAGGAGATTGAAGTGAAGCAATCTCTCCTCTGGAGACCAAAGACCCTTGATCTCCATATCCCCCAGATGAGCACCCCACCCCAGAGTGGAGGCATCCATTATCACTGTGGGCACCGGAGAAGGAGATTAAAATGGCTTCCCTGGAGACAGGTTGTCCGAAACACTCCACCATAACAGCTCCGCTGCAGTGTCTCTGGAGATTCTGACCACCTCCCTGAAACCTCCGTTGTGTTGAAACCACTGCCTGTGGAGGCACCACTGGAGTGCCCTCATGTGCCAGCGTGCATGGTTGACCAACAGAATGCAGGAGAGAACAGGTAGGTGTAGAACCTTCAGGACTGGAACAGTCGCTCTATCTTGAAACATTGGAATCATAGATTGGATGTCTAGAATCCTTTGAGGGGGCTGGAAAGCACGACTCACAGTAGTGTCCAGTACTGCCCCTAAGAACAAGTTGTGCTGAGAGGGTTCCAGGTGAGATTTCTGTACATTTATCGAAAGCCCAGGTCGAACAACAGCTGTGTTATTACTTGCAGATGATGAAGCACCATCTCTGGCGTCTTTGCCTTGAGCAGCCAGTCATCCAGATAGGGGAAAACAGGGATCCCCCACCTTCTGAGATGTGCTGCCACCACCGCCATAACCTTTGTGAAGACCTGTAGTGTTGATGTAAGACCTAACAAGAGGACCGCATCCAGTCTTTTAGCTGCAGTGCCAGTAGGACATGAGCTAGGGTCAACATATTGAATTTCTCCTGTTTGAGGTAAAAATGTAAGATCCTGAGGTCTAGGATCGGTCTCAATCACCTGTTCTTTTTGGGGATCAGGAAATACTGGGAGTAGCATACCTGACCCCTTTCCTGCTCCAGAACAACCTCTATCGCACCTTTCTGTAGCATGGACAGAACCTCTTGTTGCAGGAGCAACAGATGGTCCTCCGAACAACAGCCCTGTTGAGGGGGGAAAGGAGGGGGAAACTCCCGGAAAGGATGGGCGTACCCATTTTCTACAAGATTCAAAAACCAAAGGTCTGATGTAACAGATTTCCAATTTTGTAGAAAATGGGACACCTGACCTCCCAAGGGACCAACATGCTCTAAGATGGGGGATCTAGAGCTGCTTCCCTGCGGAGCCAGTCGGTGGAACAGGAGAGGAGGAGGAGGAGACTTGTTGGCGAGCAGATCCTCACAACAACCTCTTCCCTACCCTCTGTATGTTCTATACAGTGGGTTCTGTTGCTGCTGCTGTCAGGCTCGAAATGGAGCAGCCTTTCCAAAGCCCCAAAATCTTCGGTATCCAAAACCCCTAGGCTGAGATTGCAAACTTAGAGATCTAGTGGTAGCTCTACTATCCTTAAAAAGCTGTAGCACTGAGTCCGCCTTGGTCCCAAAGAGTCTAGCGCCATCAAATGGAAGATCCAGCAGTGTGGACTGAACATCTGGAGAGAAACCTGATCCTCTCAGCCAGGTGTGCCTCCTAGTTGCCACCGATGAGTCCATCACCCTAGCAACGGAGTCAGCCGTGTCAATTCCCGACTGAATAACTTGACGGGCCGCAGCTTGAGTGTCCGACAGCACCTCCGCGAAGTGGCCCTGGACATCCTCTGGCAGTTTAGGAATAACATCTTTAGCTGAGTCCATCAATGCATGGATGTAGCGTCCTCGCAGACACGTAGCCATAGTCTACTTTAAAGCCATACTGGCCGATGAGAATACCTTTTCAGTCTACTGTTCCAGTTTTTTTGAGTCCCTATCTCCCAGAGTGGATGGAAAGGAACCTGAAGACTGTTTCGATGAACATGAAGCTTGAACCACCAAGCTCTCAGGTGAAGGGTGCGTTGATAAAAACGCTGGATCCCCAGGCGCAACTTTGTATTGTCTTGATGCCTTTCTGGAAACAGCTGGAGCAGACATAGGCTTTTGCCATACTTCCAGAATGGGCTCCGTCAAAGCTTCATTGAACAAAAGCAAAGGTTCCATCACTGAAGACGGGGAGTGAAGCCCCTCCATCAGAATGTTTGATTTAACCTCTGCAGTGGGCAACTGCAAATTCAGAAGGTCAGCAGCCTCCCTTATAACCGAATGGTATGAAGAAACCTCCTGTGATGGAAGAGCTTTGGGAGAAGAGAATTCCCACTCTGGTGATGTATCCAGCCCACTAGCTTCTTGAAGCCCATCAAAAATCATGCATGAGATCTAGTATCTCCCCTTCCTACTCTTCTTCCTGTTGCTCCTGGAATTGCTCCTCTTCCAGAAGCCTCTGCGCCTCCCTTCTTGATCGTATCTTTGGTATCGGCGTCAGTGGTGCCAGACGCGGCGCCTGTGACTTCGGAGCCAGCGTCGATGGAGGCCGTTCAGGGACAGCTGGAGGTGCCACACGGAGGCAAGACGGCGCTGGACCGGAGCCCGACGGTGCCGGAGAATAGTCCATCCTTCTCTCCTGTGACGGGATCGGCGTTGAGAACCTTGGCGTCAGGAGAGGCCAAGTCGGAGTCATTGGCATGAAAGACATAAAGGGTGCCTGGGCATAATGATGGGGTACGCCCATGTTGAAGGAAAGCCGTCCCATTCGGCCACCAGGCGCACCGGAAGGGTTAACTGCCCTGGCAAACATGCCATACATTGCATTTAAAAAATGCAAAGGGTCCGTACCTGGAGCCGGAAAAGGTGGGTACGGATCTGGAACTGCCTGGTCTGGAACTGCCCGAGGTCGTAAGGAGGAGTTGGCCTAACGGCTAGGGCGGTCGACCTCGAATCTAGGGAACTGGGTTCGAGTCTCGGCAATGACGCTGAGCATCCTGTGATTCTGGGCAAATCACTTAATCTCCCTGTGCCTAACAAAATTAAATGTGTCCTCGTGTAATGCAACTGGTGCTATGTAAAGTGCTCTGATACCCGATTTGGGTCAAGTTCGCGCTATATAAAACACTGTAAAACAAAAACAAAAAAGGCTGGTTCTGGCTGCGGTGCTGGAGACACCGGAGCCGGGGGCAGAGTGGCCGGAGGCGATGGAGTCACTTTCCTGTGTGCCGGAGAGTCCCTTGAGCCAGTGAATGCACTGGAGTCACCTGTGGTGAAGGCGAGATGTCATCCTTACTGAGACGCCGTAGGGCTGGGGACCCCTACTTCAGTGACTTGTCTTTAGAAGAGCGATGCCTGGAACGATGACGCTGCTGCTTTTTATGTTTCCTCGACAACTTCGAGGTGTGTGGAGTCGGCGACCCCGACTTAGTCCTTTTACGACCCCTCTTCTGCTTCTTCGCCCGGGCTATGAACAGTTTCGCTTCCCTCTCCTTGAGGGCCTTCGGGTTCATTCGGCAACACGTATAGCATCCCTCGACGTCGTGGTCGGACGACAAGCACAAAAGGCAATGCTCGTGGGGATCCGTGATGGACATTTGTCCCCCACATTCCCTACAAGGTTTAAAACCAGACTTTTTCTGGGCAGCCATCGCACAGCTATAATTACAGCAAACTGTAACAATGTTAACCACAAAGAAATGGAGAGTCCTAGAAAAACCGTTACACGTAGATGGCGCGAAAAAAGGGAACTGACGTCAGCACGCCGATGCAGTCTTCTTATGCCTCCGACAACGTCACGTGGAGTCGCGAGCGGAGCCGTACTATTGTGACGTCCCCGTCGACGTGGGAGAGCTATGAAAAAAGTTTTAGTAGAATGCTGCGCAAGGGGTAATTCAAAAGGGGAGGAATCCACAGGCAGATACTGTATCCACCAGAATCTGCCTTTTCCCCAAAAAGGTGAGTCCCATCAAAGGGCATGTCCATCAGATTTGCCTGGACATCCCCTGAGAACCCAGTTGTCCTAAGTTAGGCATGGCGCCTCAAGGCCACTGTAGTTGAAATTGATCTGTCCAGCGAATCCGTCATATCCTGGCCACACCTGATGGTGATTTTTGCTGCATCTCTCTGTAGGAAAGTGCCCCTTTTGCATGGTTGCCCCCCACTTTTTGCCTAATGTTGATGTGCTTCGACTGAGTGTGCCCTCGGTTCCTGCCAACCAGGTACCCAGGGCCTATGTTCTTTCCCTAAACTGTACTGTTGCAACACCCAATTGGCAACTCTCTGGCCACAAGTAAGTCTCTTGTAAAAGGTAACATAGGTACCAAGGGTACTGCACTGTGACCAAGGAAGGCCTTTAATGGCTGCAGCACTTATTGTGCCACCCTTAGAGACCCTGTACCTTAACACCCACACCATGCCGTTGCAGGATGAGTGTTTTGGTGCAGAACCAAGTGAAGAGTCGACATGGCACACATCCCTGTGTTTGACAGCCAACTAGAGCTCTAGTTGGCTGTCAGGACCATCGACAGCCTGGATAGGGTGGCTCCTTCTCTAGGTTACAGGGTGGGGTGGGTTTGGGAGGGGAGGGTCTGCGTGCAGTTCTGGGTGGTTTGGGTGGAGGGGGTTAAGCTAAAAATGTCAAAAGGAGTAAACAGTGGAATAACTTCTGATCTGAGCTTCACCGCCTATAGTAATAATACTGTAAATATATATAGTTTAGGATTTTATCAAATTATGGCTGAAATAATTCTTTGTTTGTCTAAAGTCACTGAATGGATTGTAGGACTCTCCACAAAAATGCCAGAAGGAGTAATCACTGGTACAATTTTCGATTTGAACTCTAACGCTTATAGCTATAGTACTGCTAGCATACATAGCTTAGAAGTTTATAAACTCCTGGCCGCAAAGCTTTCTTGCCTATTAAAGATTGATGTTAAAGATAATGGGCAGAGATATGCATTGATGGCATTAGGTTCTCATATGATTTATAAATGGGGCTAATTAAGTATTTATGTTGGAACGTCGCAGGATTAAATTCAATGAGCAAACGTCAGATGGTGCGAGCAGAACTCCAGAATTATAAACCCCATGTCGTTGCTCTGATCGAAACACATTTGGCATATAAGGACAGACATTTGTTAAAACAACTGGGTTATAAGACAGTTGTCTGCACTTCACAGATGGTTTCTATCAGAGGTGTTGCTTTGTTAGTCGATAAACGGCTTGATTATACTTTGCTCAGAACTTCTTATGATAATCGAGGCAGATGGATAATTGTGCAGCTACTTATGAATGGCCATAAGCATGTACTCTGTGCTTTGTATGGTCCAAATTTGGACGATCCATCTATTTTTGAGTCACTATCTTTAGATCTTTTTGAATGGCAGGGGATTTAATAATTATGGGTGATTTTAATTGCACTATGAATCCACATATAGATTCAACTAACCAAGGCGCTTCAATCAGAATGAGGAAGGTCAGGGCTGCTATAGTGGAAATGGCTCGATTGCATGATTTGAAAGACGCATGGCGTTTATTGCATCCTTTAGTACCTGGTTACACTTATTATAGCATACCACACCGACACTATTCAAGAATTGATATGATATTTGTTAATAATTCTATCTCTAATATAGTTAAATGTGAAGTCTGTCCTAAGATAGTTTCAGACCACAATCCTTTGATGCTGACAATTATATCTAATTCATCTAACAAACAAATACGACAATTCTCTTTTCCTCGCTATTTATTGACCGACATAGAGTACCAAGCCCTTATGAAGGAGAGTATTAGCAATCTCTTATCTGATAATGAAGGTTCTGCCTCTCTTTTTTCTGTCTGGGACTCGCTTAAAGCCTGTATAAGAGGAGTCACTCAGCAATATGTCTGGAGACAAAATCGCATTAAGAATCAGACAAGCGAAGCTACCAGAGAAGAAATCCGACATCTAGAAATAGCACATGCGGATGAAATTAGACGCGGGGATATTCAAAGGACTGCAGCCTCTACATACTCTCAAACATATTTACTTTTAATTGAAAAACGTGCTGCATTAGGACGGTCCCTAAAAGATAAAACGGCAGCTAATTACAACAAAAATAGAGCTCTCCAATATGAGTATGGTGAAAAAGTAGGTAAAGTTCTTGCACACCAACTTTCTGATAAAAGGGCGGGGCGAGTAATAAAGAGTATAAGAGGAGGCGGGGGGCTACTTCATACACACTCTGAAGAGATATTAGAACAATTTTTAGGCTTCTATCAGACATTATATAGTAATCCTAATGCGTTCGATGAAAGGAAATTTAATGACTATATGGATAAGTGTAAATTCTGTGAAACTATTCATAGACTTGAAATAGATCAGACTCAAGCTCTTAATATAGATATCACAGCTGATGAAATATCTGACGCCACCGATGTACTTCCTCCGGAAAGGCAGCAGGAGAAGATAAAATACCATTGGAATTTTATAAGATATTCAAGACTAGTTTAATTTCTATTATGTCCCAGATTATGAACTTTATTGGTGTAAACGGGAAGATACCCCACTCGTGGGATATGACAAATATTGTTTTCTTTCTGAAAAAGAATAAACCGAGAGAAGAATGTGGGTCATATCGCCCGATTTCATTAATAAACGCTGACGCAAAAATTTTCGCCAAAATATTGGCGCTGCGTCTTGCACCCTTCATGCCACAACTAGTCTCTGACCAGCAACACGGATTTATACTTGGCAGGGATACAACTTCGCACGTGAACACAGCTCTAGTTGCTTTCGATGCTGCCTCTAAACTTAATAAGGACATAGGGATGATCATGCTTGATGCTGAGAAAGCATTTGATTGTGTAACGTGGGATTGTCTTTGGGCTATACTTTCGGTATATAATATTCATGGCCACTTCTATAATTGGATTCGAGCTCTGTATAAACGCCCAGCAGCTAAATTAATTTACTTAAATTATCAGTCTGCTCTTTTTATTATATTGAGGGGTACTCGGCAAGGGTGCCCTCTATCACCTCTATTATTTGCTTTATATATAGAGCCGTTTATTAGATCATTACTTATTAACCCACATATCCCGTCAGTCTTATTAGTCTCTGAAGAACTGAGAGTTACGGCTTACGCTGACGACATCGCAGTTTTTTCTGCGGATCCAGTCAGGGCCATAGAGGCTATCCAAATTGAAGCTAGCACATTTGGGGCCTTCTCTGGATACAAACTAAATGTCAATAAGACCCAGATTATCCTTAACTTTCAGGTAGACAAGACGATAACTGGGATTGTCACATCAGCAACTTACTTAGGAGTGCAGATTACTGCAGACTTGGGACAGGTTATAAGACTGAACTATGACTCTTTATTTAAATCTATGGTTTCTAAAATGAAGGAATGGCATAAATTGCCTATTAGTATTATAGGACGCTGCAATATCATCAAAATGATTGTTTTGCCCAAATTCCTGTATTTATTTAGGGCTATACCGCTACGCGTCCCGGATTATTTCTTTAAAAAACTTGAGGGGGCTATTAGCAGCTTTATATGGAGCTATAAACAACCGAGACGTGCTATAAAATTTCTAAAACTACCTTACAGATATGGAGGATTTCAACTACCCGATTTTAAATTATACTTTTGGGCCTCTTTCGTAGGGCGTCTCCGTGACCTCCTTGTCCCTAATAGGCAATATTGCTGCTATAATCTTGCTGTTGGTAATGATAGTACTATGTTTTTATACAGGATTAACGACCCAAACTATTTTAAAAGAGTACGATTTAAGACCCTGAGGGACATAGTATACATATGGCGGGATATCACAGCTAAGTGCACCTTGCCTTTGATGCACTTCAACATACCATTATGGTGCAATCCGATGCTCCCGGAAATTTTTCACGATACGCAAGCCAAATCCTGGAATACATATGGCATCAGCCAACTTAGTCACTTATATAATGCCACTGGGTTTCGTACGTTTTTAGATCTTCAGAAGACATTTGGTATCCCTAGGAACATGTTCTATAAATACTTTCAGATTAGAGACTGTTTATGGGGGCGTAGAGAAATAAGACATCTTACAGGATCAGATATACTGACGTATCTACACCTAGGGGGAAAACTGACTATTAGTAAGGCTTACCAACTATTCTCTCAAATATGGGAGAATGATAGTCTTAAAATAGCATCTAAATGGAGTGAGATACTGAGACAGGATGTAGGTCCTGGGGACATAGAAGAATCATTAGAGAGCTTAGATATTGCGGCACATTCTATTAATTTAAAGCTACAACAGTTCAAAACCGTGTATATGCTCTATTATACCCCAGAACGAATAACTAAATGGATTGATCCCAATGGCACAAATATGAATGACAAATGTAAATGTGCAAAGTGCGGATTGGTTGCTGCCGACATCCTGCACATGTTTATTACTTGTCCAGGTCTGACTGCTTTTTGGAAGGATGTTTTTTGTATAATAACCACTCGTTTAAAAATTAATATACACTTAACGGATAAAGAATTGATACTTGGCTATAAGCCAGATGTAGCTTTGGGATTAAGATCTTTCATATCGAATATCATAGCAACAGCAAGACTTTGCATTGCCCGTGCATGGATATCCAAACTTCCACCCAGAGCGTATGAATGGTGGGCAATGCTAAGGGAGGTTTATGAAAGAGAGATGTCTATTGCCAAGAGTAGAGGTGTCCGCTCTGGAAAGAAGTTCTATCGAATTTGGGGGCCTATGCTAAATTAGACTAAAGCAGGACTATAATGGTTTTGAATATTAACAAAATATTGTACCTTTCTTTTTCTTGTGTGTATTTCCTACATATTCATTTATCTAATGTATTATGATCCTCTTTGAAGCTCGGTCTGTGTTTCTTATGTTTACTCCTTGCGATAATAAAAAAAAAGGCACACATCCCTGTGTACTATGCCTACAAACCACTGCCCTGACACAGGTAAGCCACCCCTCTAGCTGAGTGCACTATACCAGTGGTGAGGGTACAGGTGCATGAGCCCTGTACCCCTACAGTGTCTAAGTCCATTCTTAGACATTGTAAGTGCAGTCAAGCCATAAAGAGTATATGGTCTGGGAGTTTGTCACTATGAACTCAACAGCACCATAATGGCTTTGCTGAAAACTGGGAAGTTTGATATCAAACTTCTCAGCACATTAAACCCACACTGATGCCAGTGTGGGATTTATTGAAAAATGCACTCAGAGGGCAACTTAGAGATGTTGGCTGAGGAACTTTGGGTCGCCCGGAGCTGGGCGATGGCAGCGGGCGATTGTCCTATTCACAGGAGCCCCTGTGCTATGCTTGGACCACGTGCCTAGAAGGACATCAGTAAGTGCTTTATTAAAGGCCAAAAGGGGTTCTGAGGTGGAAGCCCGAGGCTGAAGCACTTTGGTCAGAAGATTAGTCCTGACCTCCACTGATGGCAGCTCCAGTCCAAGGATCTCAGCTGCACTCTTAACAACTATGGCATAAGATGCCCCCTCCTCCATATCCACAGTAGATGGAGAGAGCATGCCAGTATCTAGAGAAGTGTCCAGTTCACTGGCTTCCCCTAGTTCCCCATACCAGTCCAACTGCTCCGCAGAGTCATCCTGGTGATACAGAGGGTCCACAGACCCCTCCCATTCCTCACCCAAGCCTCACACATCCACAAAGTGCTCAGGCGACAACATAGAACCCCTGGTTTCAATCGACATCGGAATCGGTGTCGAGCAACGTTGTTCCGGCTCTGTGTCATCAGGGATGAGGATGGGGCTGGCACCGCCGACGGGCACCGGTGGTGCCAAAGACACTGACTTCGGGTCTGACACCGGAGGAGGACGTGGTGGCACGACCGGCGTCGACCCGGATCATGGATCAGATCCTTGAGGCCCCACTGGCGCCGTGGCCGAAGGCGACGGCGTAAAATCCGACGTGGCCTCTCCCAGCCCTGCTGGGCCCCAGGGATCATCAGAGGGGTCAGCTCGCTCAAGCATGCGGCTTGTGGCCTCGTAAAACTCTTTAATTTGAGCTGGGGTCGCTCTGGCTCCTAGAAAAGGGGAGGGTGCAAAGTCGACCCTGGCTCCGGCTCCACAGAACCATGCCTATAGCGTTGGTGCTCCTTACCTCCTTCGTCGATGGACGACAGTCGAGGTGAAGATGAAGTCCATTTGGACTTCTTCTTGTGCCTCTTCCTTGAGTATCCTGACAACCTCGAGTGGGATAAAGGGGACTTGGGCTCTGGGAGCGGTCCCGCGACCTCCTCTTCCTCGATCAGGACCGGGACCCCCGTGGAGTCTTGCTTGACGGTGTCGACTATCGGGCCTCAGGGAGCTTCAAAGCCTGCTCCTGTAAAGTCTTAGGTGCCATGGCCCGACAGTCCCAGCACGACTTTGGATCATGTTCACACCCGAGACACCATAGAGGTGACCAACATCGTACGGGGACTGGCCCCGCATGGCTTAAACCCTGTCTTCCTCGAAGACATCCCCCGCACATGATAGAAAAAGTTCAGAAGTTGATAAAACGTAGAGAAAATACCTGTCAAAAAGCATCAGTGGGGTAGCTATTTCCAGATCGACGCGGAAATAAAAGAACTGACATCCGCACGCCTGGGTGGGGCCTATATAGGTACCATGACATCATAACTGATGCTAACGACACAGAGGACGTCACACGGAGCTGAATGGAGCCACCAGACCGCGCGCGCAAAGGGTATTGCTCAGCAAAAGTTTCCCGATCCAGCCTGATGCCTTGGAAATTCAAAGGTAAGAAATCTGCAGCTAGAAGTCTCTATCAGATACCTACCTATATTTCTCTATATTAATTTAACTATGTTGTTCTGTCTAACGGCAACATGTTTTCTGTTGGTCTCCTCAGATGCCTGTGAGATGCTTAAAGGGAAGGGAGTAGGACCCAGATGTGCTAAACACTGGTCGCAAAACACTGGTTGCAAAATGCGAATGGGTTACCACTACCTTTGGATAGTGGGTAAAATATTAATGTTGGAGACCAAGTTTCGGTTGCAAAATATTAATACATCCCATTCCGAATTATTATTTTAAATGGATGCCCTATACACGGCCCTTTCAAATACTGATTTTTTTATGTAGCCCCAAACTAAAACTGCGTAACAGAATCGCAATTTGTGTTTGATACTCAAGGTGAGAATTGGTCCCTTTGCTACCACAAAAGCAAGTACATTGAGCCCTTGAACTCTAATTGTGGCGGATATGCCAAGAGTCCAGGGAAGGTGTAGGAATAATGATGAGAGCAAGGCTGAAGGGAATAAGAAGTTATTTCAAAGCACAGGGAGGAGTTGTGGGGGACTGGTGATGGAGTATAATTCTCAGTAATGATGGAAATACATGAAAGTTATGTTTTTGTTGCTGCTTGTAAATTGAACATCAAAAATATAAAGAGACTCAGGTGTGTAGGATGATTGTAATTTGGACCAGACAGCAATTTGGAACTCAAGGGTTGAGATTTGCTTATTGAAAATCTAGCCTCAACAGTAGAGCTAAACATATAGATCTGAACAAGCAACAATGTAGAAATATGGCACTGCAAGAGATCTTTACCAAGATGTTTTTTAAAAATGATTTTATTCTCAATCTTCCTTCCAAAAGATTAGATGTTTTAACAATAATTGTTTCTAAACTATTTGGGGGTCATGACTTACATATGGGTAAATCAAAAATTGTATTTACGATGTTGTCAAATTATTTTTAAATGCTTGAACTACTTAATGGGTTGTTGCCTCTACAAAAGTATTCACTGTTTCTTCTTGTGGCTAGTAAGATAAAATACTTATTTTGCAAATCCACCAAAGAGTAAATTCAGGCAGATTTGAATATTACTCACATCATACTATATTAAATTTTATGGCCATTTTGAAAACATACATGAATTTTATTATGTAGTGGTTTGATGGGCGTCACATGATCAGGTACTTGAAATAGACATTTCAAACTAGAAATGTTATTATACATCAAATGATATTTTTTGTTATCATTTAGGTGCAACAAATCTCTTGTGTTCTGTTTATGATGACCTTGTCCAATATGCTGAAACTTTATGCTGTGAACAGCATGTTCCATAGAAGATTGCAAATGCATCATATCGAAAATTATGTCATTCAAGCTTTCAAAACACTTCTTCTAAAACCTGCACAAATGTTAAAGAAGCCACAGCTTCTTACATACACCTAACCTCTCACTTTATTTTAGCTGCAAGAATATTACATGAAGTAATGCCACGGGCATTTAAAGAAGCATGCACTTTTTACACTGTTATAAATTGAAAGAAATCTTGAAATATTCTAATTAAACATAAAGGCATCTTATGTTACTGTTACATTAGCTAATATTAAGAAGAATGACTGCTGTAACAATGCAGTCACTGCAATTTTTATTACTTTCTTAGTTAATTTGCTCTTGTGTTGTTAGGTGCATTACATGTATCTACTATGTTTCTCTATGGCATGTTAGTGTTAGTTTTGGAGTACTTTGTGCTGCATTCCAACCGGATACTAGCTCTAAATATTTTTGTTAGGAATGTATTTCCTTCTGGTGAAAATGTTTAACCTTGTTTTAGATTAACAAACAATACCTAGCCAAACACTGGGGCTATTAAAATAGAAATATTTCAATAGAGAATAAAAATAATTGTAACTTAACACTGCTGGAAATCCTCCAATTGATTCACATGTTTGCACTGTTTCTCAGAGGGATAGCGGGTTACCATAATTTGTATGAAGCAAGTTTCAAGGGCAGAAATGAATATTTGTTAACACCAGTATGCACATTAAGAGCAAAGGGGCTCATTTACAGTTGAAGAGTTGGCCTGTGAGGCTGACCACGTCTCTCTGGCTTCAGTGCATTCACCAGTGTGCCCAAATCCCTGAAGGCGAGCTGAGTGCAGAGCGGACACCAGGAGTTTCTTGACCTAACTCAACATTTCTTTTTCCCAAAAGGAGAGTTTGATTCAGAAAAACAGACAAAAATTAGTGTAAGGCATCAACCAGGCAGCCTGTCTGTATTCCCACTGGGTTGAGATCTAAGAGCATACCAGGAAGGGGCAGGTGACAGACCATAGATATCACCCATCCAGAGATGAAACAATAGGACAAATGTTTGTTTGTCTCTTACAGCAGAGTTATCTCTTACTCAAGTGACTTGCCCCTCACTCAGTAAAGACAGAGGAGTTATCCCTCACTTGGAAGACAGTACAGCTATCCCTCACTTACCACACACAGCAATCACAATTAAGGAACAGAGTGGTTTCACATGGGTCAGTGAAAAACAAACACAACATGGATATTGCAACAAACAATAACATAAGTATTGCAAACAAGAGACAAACTTATAAGGTGTATGTGCTTTAGCCAGTGTATTTTCTTATAAACTGGTGCCCAGCTCTTAACTGCGCTAGAGCCCTTGTATACGATGTGGCCTCAGACTATAACAGAAGATTCACAAACACTGCACTTGTACCACTTTGACAATCAACGGTATGAATTGTTTCTCAAACAGCAATGCCATAAACAATACTGTTTAGATGCTTTGCCATAAGACCAGAACCCCACCACTGCAGTACACATTTGAAGGGATAAACAAATATATAACTCTGATTCACTCTGCCTAGGTTAACTGGTTGCAGGGTCTTCTCTCACTCCCAAAGGAATAAGAGTTATTTATAAAAGGGAAAGGGTGAAAGCTCCACACCTCTAAAGAGAACCTTTATCAGATAAACCATCAATTACTTACATAATCTTGCCCACAAGAATGGGAAGCACCACAGGTGAAATAATTGGCAGTCACTCCAATACATAGAACAGCCACTAAAATAACATAACCTACTATTTCAGTATGGATATCAAAACAAGCATTTACAAATCTGAAGGGTCTGCAATATTTTGAGTCAATGTGTTCTTTCTTATGACGGCTGCAATTTGGATGGAAATAAGGCTGTAAATAGGCAAAGTGTTGTTGCCTCATGCTGAAGAAAAAGAGAGCACGCATGGGCTGGATTCATAAAGTTGCTTAAGGAAAAATCTGCATGGCTTAAAAACAGTCATGAGATCGGCTGCATATGAAAGAACTGCCAACTAGCTTTTTTAATTTGAACTCAATTGGTTATGGAAAATTACCTATGGAATATCAATGAAGAGACTGATGAGTATTGCGCCAACTGTTTGCAGTAAGTTTTAGCTGTGTACCAATAGTAATGATTTTAGAATACATGTGGTGAAATGTACAACGTAGAGATCATTTGTAAGTGGATTTGGAGATCACAAACCCCAAATGATCATCTTTGGGAAGAGCATCCAAATATACAGAGGGAGGCATTTTAGCAACAAAATGTGAAAACCAATACATCATCTCAAGAATAGCTGACCCATACTTCTCCAGTCTTACTTGTGACACCAATTAAGGCAGAATTTTTGGTATTAAAAGGTGCCCCATTTTGTTTACCAACCTGATTTGTTTCTGACATATTTTACACAGGAGTAATCAATATACTAAGATCTACCATTCATCATGCCTTGCAAAGAGGCTTTCTGACCTCAGAATAGAATCTCTTTAGTCTTGTAAGATTTCCTACCACTGGGGGTTCCACAAAAAGTCTATTCTATTTAGTATTTTCTTTTAATGCACTGCACGTATGCGCTATCTGATCCCTACTATTCCTATTTGAACTTCAAAACAGAGATAAGTTTGTCTAACCTTTTCTGTGGCTCTTTGTTTATAATGTGCACATTTATATTAATTATATTTTTCAACATATTTATCCAACAAGAATAGGTAGTGATACAGTCTAGTCTTTCTTCTTCTGTGATCCTTTCTCTGGATTTCATTTGGGTATCCCAAGTTATGAAAACAGATTCAGCTTTAAAGATGCACAAACTTTTGGGGAATTCACGAGTAGTCAATTTTTTGATCCCCCATGTGCACCAAATAAAAAGGATAGTCGTTGTTAACTATGGGTGATAGCAGGCAAACTGTAACAATGTATGTGATCAGTAGGATTCAAGACTGATTTGCATATGGCTGGGTCTGAACTGGGGTGGCGAAGTGAGCTAAAGAACGATGATGGATTCAACCCAGATCTGTGACTGTTGGTGAGTGTCTGAAAAGTTTCAGCGCTCTGTCCATCATCTCCTTGTGTTTGATCAATAGGATTAACACGCAAACAAATGAGAGGGGCCCCTTTACCACCAAAGGAGTAGGGCACCAAATAGACCGTAGTCAAAAACAAACCCCCTTTGGGTATACTTAGTACAATAGAGCAAAACCACTCAACATATCCAAATTATCACCAGAACATGACACCACCACCATCAAAAGGCCATGTGTATCTAAGATATAAAAATATTTTATTTAAAAATTGACGAACAATAATCAGAAGCAAAAAATCATCATTATACAATGTAAAAAATAGATAGGCATATACACATGATTAAAAATACAAAATTGATCATAGGGAGAATATACAAGAAAAATACTTTCTATTCATCAAAAGGCACATAAATTTGATCCAGATCATTTGTTCAACACATACAGTTCTTATGCGATAGATTTTTAGCAAAAACAAGTCACAAATGTCACCACAATCTACAATATGCCTTTATGTAGTTTGCGTCGACGCGTTTCGGTGGATGTCACTGTTCTTGGAAACCACCTTCCTCAGGACAAACATAAAAACTCCCACATGGATTTTTTGGATCTGTACATATTCATACAAAAAAATATACAAAAAACAATAAATTAGCCTTTAAAATCTATACAGACAGTGTTAATATTCTGGTGATACAACACATCACCTTTCAAACACTCCCACATACCATATTCTTTAAGAATAGATGCCATAAGGTCATCATAAGGATGAGGGGAAACCAATTCTCCACTCGCCCGAACGAAGGGTGCCTATGCATCCCTTGTGAATATAGATAAGTAGTACTCTCAACCAATGACTCATAGAGATTTCATTAAAAGTGGGCATTTGTGAAAAGTATTTAAATATCTACCTGTCACGATATCAGAATGCACATCCAATTCAAACTGCAGTGCATATTCCTTACGAGCCCATATATAAGGATTGATTAGTCTCTTCGTAGGGCATATCTCTATAAAATGTAAGATTTGGTCTGTGGAGAATAACGACCCTTATTAGTTAAATATTACTTAAAAAATCATACTTCCCATTCTAGGGTAAGTGCTCAGTAACAGACAAAAGCATACCTTCCAAATTATCTATTCAAGGCACTTCCAATGAGTGAAGATAAAATCGACAAAAGGCCACTTCCTGCCACTGCAATCAGAGAGAGCATACAATGTAATATAGGTCTTCTTAGTTCTAAGTGGCTATATTTAGCCAACACGAACATCAAAACAATTCCAAATTAAGTTTTACCTTGAAATAATATAGGGTTTAGTTCATCTGGAGCATTGATCCTTTTAATCTTCCATAGTTTTTTTTTAAAAAAGGGTGACCTTTTCGTAGTATTATTTACAAGAATCACTATGCAGAATGGCGATATTTCATCATTTCTGGCTCATCGTGTTAAATCTGAAAAACACGGATATGGACTTATTAGTAAGTACTAAATTGCAAGGTTGAGTGCATAGCACACTGCCATACAGTATACACTATAACGTGCCACTTTAAATCCAAAAACCGCCATCATAATTGCTGACTAATACCAGTGTGCTGTATCAATACCCAATACCACACAATAATACGGAAAAGAGAATTCCGAATGCAGACAAGCCTCACGCTCCAATAATCAGCAAAAGGCTAGTCCACGGAGAATCCACTACCACAAGGCCCAAAATACGCTATATTGGTCGCATCTAGAGCACTTCGATTTAATTCAAAGACACTCGCAAAAAGCAGACCCTAGCTCCGTCTCGCTAAAGTTAAAAACCCAGCCGTCCCTCTTACCTTAAATAACCACGATGCTGCCATATACCGGGCCAAAAAACCTCAGTTACCGATACAGCCTCTATGTTTCTCAAGTGACGCCTGGGTTTTAAATACAACTGTTGGCCCCATGTGACCAACTACCACCACGAGATTCAGCTGTGCCGACTCACCAGTGGGCTCCAACACACTCGTAACTGTGGCGGCCATCTTGGTATGTCTAATCCAATATAAATATACACGACAACATCAAGAATGATGTACTCCCTCATACTCACTACTTTGCTATAAAAACCTCATACTACATCCTGGTGACTGACTACTCATCAGACACATTTCATTTCAGCTTATGACCTAAACCACGCAATTCAACTGCGCCAACACGCCAATATGTTACAGAATACTTGTAACTGTGGCGGCCATCTTAGTCTGTCTGTTCCCATCTAATGTAGGGGCGGTATCGGGATAAACATACTCCCTATAGCATATTCCTACATCGTAATAACTGACTATGACCTAACTCTTCACCGGACCTAAAACGGACCGTACTTCCCGAATAGTCATTCTCGCCGCCATTTTGACCAGTCCATAATAATGATTAGTCTGGTAACTCTAAACAGCTCACTACAAATTCACTTCTTGCGCAGATAATTCTCATGGGCATAGAATGATCTAAATAAAATCAAATACCCCCAATTAAACGGTCCCATTCCTCTTTTGAATTCAGACCATTACGAACTGTGTTAAACAGTGAAATGAACCACTGTTCTCTAGCCTTACGTTTTAGTTCAACATTACCGCCTCGAGCCCCCATCTGAATTTTTTCCAGAATGAACCATTCTATATCTAAATCACTATGTCCCATTTCTAGGAAATGTCCTACTAGGGGGCATTGATTTTTTGGTTCTAATTGCTGAGCGATGTTCTTGAAGTCTCGTACGTAGTTCCCTACTAGTTTCCCCACATAGCCCTTTGCCACACGGGCAACGTAAAAATTAGACTATATTTTTACTCCTACAGTTATTCAGAGTCCTTGAATTCACACAACAACCATTATGTTCCAAGTTTTTGACTCAATGCAAGATGCACAAACATTACACGTGCCACATTTTACATTACCAATTGCTGGCCGTCTATCTAACGTGTTCTGAATGCTTCCTTGACCATCCCGGTAAGTATGTACCAAGTCACTTTTTAAATTGCTGTTCTTTTTAAAGGCAAAGATCGGTTTGTCCAGCTTCTTCTCTTCTTCATTGTTAACGATATGCCAGTTACTATTGATAACATTTTTAATTCGATTGCTGATATGGGAAAAATTACTTACAAATACCACTTTCTCTCTTTCCTTCTTTTTGGGTTCCGTTTTGTTTATCATAGCCTCTCTATCATAAAATCGTGCTCGTTTGCAGGAATGAGAAATAAGTTTTTTGGGGTAACCTCTATCTTTAAATTTCTTTTTTAAAATTTCTGCATGTTTATAAAAATCATTTAGATCCGAACAATTTCTCCTTAACCGGAGAAATTGGCTAAAAGGGATATTATCCCTTTGGGACTTAGGGTGGAAGCTTGAATAATGTAGCAAGGTGTTCTTTGCCATAGGTTTAGTATAGAGTTCAACTTCCAAGGCCCCATCCTTTTCTTTAATGGAAATGTCCAGGAAGTCCACCCTAGACCTGCTATATTGCGATGTAAATTTAAGATTTGGGTCACCCAAATTCAACCAAGTTAAAAACTCCTCTAGCTGTTCTTCCTCACCCTCCCAGATAAAGAAAATGTCGTCGATGTAGCGGTACCAGCCCGCCACATTCTCCTAAAAGGGTGCATGTTCGTTGTAGATATGTTGATTCTCGAACTCCCCAACATAGAGGCATGCTAAACTTGGGGCACAGGTGGCCCCCATGCTGGTCCCTTTCAGTTGTTTGAAGAGTTGCTCTTTGAATAAAAAAATATTATTCATAAGAACCATCCTAGCGCACTCCACTATGAAGTCCTTATTTACTCCATCAAGTTCAACATCATCAATAGCCCGGCGGACAACCTCAACTGTGGCTTCTTGTGGAATATTAGTGTAGAGAGACTCAATGTCCAGGGTAACCAGACACTGAGTCTCTCTACAAAACACCTTACCCTCCAACATGGAAATAATATGGGATGAATCTCTAATATAAGATTTCAAACTCATCACTAATGGACGCAAAAAATGATCCACATATTTGCTCAGGGGCTCTGTGAGAGAATCAATACTACTCACTATTGGCCGCATTGGAGGATTGTCACTACTCTTATGTATCTTGGGTAAACCATACATGGCAGGAATTCTCGGTTCATCATTATTTAAAAATTTGAATTCCTGCTCACAAATCCAGCTATTTTCTTTGGCCTCCGTAAGCAACGCCCTACAATCTCTAGTCAGTTTTACCAATTGGCTTCTAGGAACAACTTGATAGTGCTCTTCTACCTTGAGCATTTCCTGCATTCGATGTTCATAATCACAGGTGTTAAAAACAACAACCCCTCCGCCTTTATCAGCAGGCTTAATTGTCACTGATAGATCGTCTTTTAGGGATTTTAGGGCACTTTTCTCTTCTCTACTCATATTTTCCATAAAATTTCTAAGATTCTCAGCCAAAATCCTATGAACCCCACTCTCAACAGCTTTTTCAAAGACCTCCAGATTTTTTCCTACCGTTGCCAATGAGGGGGTAAAAGTAGATCTAGGTTTAAGGCCTGACCTATTCGTGACCACACCAACAGGTCGGTCTTCAAAAAATCTTTTCAGTCTTACTTTCCTAAAGAAGGTTCTCAAATCTTTTTCCAATTGATATTTATTTATGCCTGTAGACGGAATGAAACTAAAACCTTTACTCAAAACCCCAATCTCTATCTGTGTCAGTTCTCTATTGGACAGATTCATTACTGGTGCTCCATCTGGCACCAGTAGCGTTGGTTCCTTGTACGTAGATATTATTGTTGAGGTGGAGGAGGAGGGCCCCACATCCGTTGTCCCCTCCCTTGATTCCCATTGTATCTTTGCCCTCGTCTTGGTCTGTGTTCTAAAAAAAACCCGAAATCTTTTGGATTCCCTCTGTTACTGTTTTCTTCCCTAGGGGCAGTCTCTTCCTCACTGCTTGATCCGGAAGTATCAGAGAAGGTGACCCCTTTTCTTCCTCCTCTTTTATATACTGGTCTGTTCGTGAGTCTATCCCAACCTTGATCGTTCTTTTGTTGGTAGTAATTTTCATTGAGGTATGGATAAGTAGACTCAGTACTGAATCTCTCTATATCCTTTTTAAGTTTGTTTGTCTTTTTATTAAGAAGGTAATCCCTATACCCCTCAATATCCCTATTAATGTCCTCCAGTTTCTTTTTTGCATCTTCCACAGCCGTGCTGTCTCTCAATTCTGCTTCGAGTTTCTCAATAGCCTCTTTTTCTGGTCCGGTGAAGAGTTAGGTCATAGTCAGTTATTACGATGTAGGAATATGCTATAGGGAGTATGTTTATCCCGATACCGCCCCTACATTAGATGGGAACAGACAGACTAAGATGGCCGCCACAGTTACAAGTATTCTGTAACATATTGGCGTGTTGGCGCAGTTGAATTGTGTGGTTTAGGTCATAAGCTGAAATGAAATGTGTCTGATGAGTAGTCAGTCACCAGGATGTAGTATGAGGTTTTTATAGCAAAGTAGTGAGTATGAGGGAGTACATCATTCTTGATGTTGTCGTGTATATTTATATTGGATTAGACATACCAAGATGGCCGCCACAGTTACGAGTGTGTTGGAGCCCACTGGTGAGTCGGCACAGCTGAATCTCGTGGTGGTAGTTGGTCACATGGGGCCAACAGTTGTATTTAAAACCCAGGCGTCACTTGAGAAACATAGAGGCTGTATCGGTAACGGAGGTTTTTTGGCCCGGTATATGGCAGCATCGTGGTTATTTAAGGTAAGAGGGACGGCTGGGTTTTTAACTTTAGCGAGACGGAGCTAGGGTCTGCTTTTTGCGAGTGACTTTGAATTAAATCGAAGTGCTCTAGATGCGACCAATATAGCGTATTTTGGGCCTTGTGGTAGTGGATTCTCCGTGGACTAGCCTTTTGCTGATTATTGGAGCGTGAGGCTTGTCTGCATTCGGAATTCTCTTTTCCGTATTATTGTGTGCTATTGGGTATTGATACAGCACACTGGTATTAGTCAGCAATTATGATGGCGGTTTTGGATTTAAAGTGGCACGTTATAGTGTATACTGTATGGCAGTGTGCTATGCACTCAACCTTGCAATTTAGTACTTACTAATAAGTCCATATCCGTGTTTTTCAGATTTAACACGATGAGCCAGAAATGATGAAATATCGCCATTCTGCATAGTGATTCTTGTAAATAATACTACGAAAAGGTCACCCTTTTTTAAAAAAAAACTATGGAAGATTGAAAGGATCAATGCTCCAGATGAACTAAACCCTATATTATTTCAGGGTAAAACTTAATTTGGAATTGTTTTGATGTTCGTGTTGGCTAAATATAGCCACTTAGAACTAAGAAGACCTATATTACATTGTATGCTCTCTCTGATTGCAGTGGCAGGAAGTGGCCTTTTGTCGATTTTATCTTCACTCATTGGAAGTGCCTTGAATAGATAATTTGGAAGGTATGCTTTTGTCTGTTACTGAGCACTTACCCTAGAATGGGAAGTATGATTTTTAAGTAATATTTAACTAATAAGGGTCGTTATTCTCCACAGACCAAATCTTACATTTTATAGAGATATGCCCTACGAAGAGACTAATCAATCCTTATATATGGGCTCGTAAGGAATATGCACTGCAGTTTGAATTGGATGTGCATTCTGATATCGTGACAGGTAGATATTTAAATACTTTTCACAAATGCCCACTTTTAATGAAATCTCTATGAGTCATTGGTTGAGAGTACTACTTATCTATATTCACAAGGGATGCATAGGCACCCTTCGTTCGGGCGAGTGGAGAATTGGTTTCCCCTCATCCTTATGATGACCTTATGGCATCTATTCTTAAAGAATATGGAGCGGTTGAGAATTAGTGTATGTGGGAGTGTTTGAAAGGCGATGTGTTGTATCACCAGAATATTAACACTGTCTGTATAGATTTTAAAGGCTAATTTATTGTTTTTGTATATTTTTTGTATGAATATGTACAGATCCAAAAAATCCATGTGGGAGGTTTTATGTTTGTCCTGAGGAAGGTGGTTTCCAAGAACAGTGACATCCACCGAAACGCATCGACGTAAACTACATAAAGGCATATTGTAGATTGTGGTGACATTTGTGACTTGTTTTTGCTAAAAATCTATTGCATGACAACTATATGTGTTGAACAAATGATCTGGATAAAATTTATGTGCCTTTTGATGAATAGAAAGTATTTTTCTTTTATATTCTCCCTATGATCAATTTTGTATTTTTAATCATGTGTATATGCCTATCTATTTTTAACATTGTATAATGATGATTTTTTGCTTCTGATTATTGTTCGTCAATTTTTAAATAAAATATTTTTATACCTTAGATACACTTGGCCTTTTGATGGTGGTGGTGTCATGTTCTGGTGATAATTTGGATGTGTTGAGTGGTTTTGCTCTATTGTACTAAGTATACCCAAAGGGGGTTTGTTTTTGACTACAATAGGATTAACATACAGTTCTAATTCTAATCAACCAGATGTTTGCAGTATTTTGATTTCTAAGTTGGGTACTCTGAGAGGCTTGCCTGGTATATGATGTACACTTCTGTAAGTGGACACCCTGCACCAGTCCAGACAACCCTTATGGTGATTTAGGAGGTCTTAGACAACCTTAGAAAGCTCTCTAAGTGGTAGCTGTGGAGAGCAGCCTTTAGGCTTAGTCCAGAAGGAGTGTAAAGCAGCTTGTTTTACCAGAATGCAATCTTATAGGTATAGATTAAATGGAAAAGAACCACACAATGTATTTATAAAAATATGTATTTATTATATAATATTCACTAACACATATAGATATCTCCTACCTGGAGATATGCGCAATGCACACAAGACTTTGCAATAGAAATCACGCAAATAGCACAAAACACACACGGGACCCTGGGGGGGGGGACCAAACCATATATTAAGAAAGTGGTATGCAAACCACGACTCATGTCAAGACTCATGTCAAGACAATGCTCAGAGGACGTAGAAATGCTGGGGACCCAAGGAACCACTCAAAGTAAGTGACTAGGAACCTCACGGAGATCGTGTGCATGACCGCGTTCTCCATACAAATCAACGTGTAAATCATGGTTGTAATTTTAAAGGAAAAGGACCCTTCCCAGTGGACCCTGAAGAAAACCCGTGGTAGACAGAAGGTTGGAGAGCCACCCCACCCATGGATACCCTAGTACCCTCATCACCTACACCAGGAAAGCTGGGTGCATAGGTGTGAAGTGGTGTCAGAAACCGCCGTCGAACCCAATGGAGAACTTCAGGAAAATGCAGCTGCTGGAGCAGGTGAAAGTGTCCGGTGGAATCTTAAGGTGGATTCAAGGTGAAGAGTACCTGCAAGCAGAGGGGACAGAGTCCATGTCACTCAGTAGTGACCCAGAGACCTGGAAGACGAATGCCCACCGATGTCGGGAGTTGCAGGAGGGTTGACGATGACCTTGACTCTGCAGCTGTGAGGACCAGGCGATGCTGTGGAAGACCAGGAGCCGTTCATGAGCTATCCCACGTCGTATGTCGAGAGTTGAGGGGTCGGTGTCCGTCGGGAGCACCAACAAGCCTTGGCAACTGCAAACAATGTGGAAAGTGCAGAAGGTGCAGTGGACTCACCTCAAGCAGGGGAGTCAGGGCAGGCCCAGCGCAATCAGGGGAGCCCAAAAGAAATCAAAGTTGACCCTCAACAGGACCCACAGGCCAGAGGCACTGGAGTCGCAAGAGGACCTCGAGCAGCTCACCAAAAGATGCAGGCCACGGTGCAAACAATGCAGTGTAAATGAAGATTTTGGTCACTGGAGATGCTTGAGGTTGGAGCTACTTGGAGCCCAAAGATCTTGGTGAAAGGAAGCCAACAAGTCTTTGCAATGGCAAGTCGATGCAGAGCACAGGGGTTCAGTTCCTGCGACTCTGATGAGGGATACTGGCCTAAAACTTGGTGAGAGAGCAGGGCAGGCCTTGAGGGATGAGAAGAACCACCACCTGTGTTGCTGAGCATTTCGGAGTCTGTGGGAGCTCAGGATCAGCAGACCAGTCAGCTTAGTTGAGGTGTCTGCAGATGCAGGGAAGTGACTCCTTCACTTCAAGGGAGATTCCTTCAGGTGTCTTGGATGCCCACAGGCCTTGGAAGGTTCCTGTATGGTGCACAGGCACAGAGGTTGCAGCAGACGAGCATGGAGACAAAGTCGAGCCCAAACGAAGTCCAGCAAAGTTCAGAGTGCCCAGACGGTAGAAGTTGAAGTGGTGACTAAATTGAATCATGTCCCACGACAAATCTAGGGACCTACACCCAGGTTGGGACGATTCATGGTTCCCTCCCAGGGGATGGATTGGACAGTGGGGAGGATACTCCCTTGTCTTTTGTCCAGTTTTGTGCCAGAGCAGGAGCCAACGGCTCCCTGAACTGGTTTGAACTGGACTATGCAAGGAGGGCACCAAATGTGCCCCTTAAGCAGACTCAGTGGCGCTGGCAAGCGCACCCACCCAGCCCCAATACACTAAATCCTGTCTGGGAGGTGGTCACACCTCCCTGTGACAGGATGCCTATTGTCATGCCTTCCTCTGCTCGAGCTTGGCTCAGCAGCAGGAGAGCAGAATCATGTCTGTGGCTGGCAGCGTCCATTTTGTGCTGCCCAGGTTGAGAAAGCTGGTACCGGGTAGACCCGTGACCCACAGTAGTGGTTCTAGAACCTTCAGTTCCTACGACGGAAGCTCAAGAACGTTTGCCTGCGCTGCAAGATCAGAGAGTGCAGGATGATGATGACAACACAGTCGTTGAGGAAGGTGAACTTTCCAAGACACCCACTACCATCGATGAGTGGGAGGATTATTTATTTCCAACACCGTCTCCACCGGCTCCTCATGCAATTGATTCTCCTCCGGAAGACATTGGGGGTTTGCATGCCATTATGGAAAGAGCAGCAAACCGTTTTCACCTTCCCATGCCTGTTAAGCAGTCCGACTGCTTTTTATATGACATCAAAGACCAGAGCAGGAAATCTGTCCAAGCTATTCCCATCATTGACCATATTTGGGAAGAGGGCGGTAAAATTATGAAGAATCCTTTCTCTGTGCTTGCAATTCTTCCTAGAATTGGCAAGAAGTATAAGGCACAGTTGTCGAACACGCACTACGGGATGAGCAGGATAATTGGTTTGTCACGTGCCTCAGAGGTATCACTCTCTGATCCTGGAGTGTAAAGAATATGACTGGAAGGTAGCGATGTCTGGGTTAGGCACCGTACCCCTGAGCACAGCGTAAGATCGCCGGAGGGGATATAGTGAATATTATCTGATGAGTTTATACAAAAATGTTGACTCCAATATTCATGTATATTGACATAGTTTTATTCAATGAAAAAAATTATAATGATCATATCAGGGATCCTTTTAAGTCTACTTGACAACGTTGTTGGGAACGTTCAACATCACCCAATGCATTTCGGGCACTTAATGCCCTTCGTCAGGGGAAAATTTCTACAAAATAATAATGCAAATAAAATGAGCAACCAGTCGAAAAAAGGCGGTCCTCCACCTTCTCTCCGGTGTGATGTAAGGTGAGGCATGCATCGAACACTGTACCGTGTTCCCGAATGTCTATAAACAAAGAGTTCAAAAAAAGGAAAGAAAACGTCCATATAGCTAGTGCAAGGTTTAAGAGCTGCTGGTGTGGTAATCGTGACTGAAGGACAAGTCTGAAGTGAACGAAACGTGACCCGTGTTGTGGCTTTTAACAAGTATATATGCGGTAAGAATGAGCTCTCTGCTCGCAGAGCTGGTATATACGAAGTGTGGGAGCAAATGCCAAACATAATAGAATGTGGCGTGAGAAAACAGACAGGTGCATACTGAATACGTGCCGTGAAGCGTGCTTCGAAAATAACAAAATAGCAAAAAATGTCAGTGAATTTACTTACAGAGACGCGGTGCATAGCTCGTGTCGAACGCCGACAGTGTTTGCGCGAGGTTTGTGAGCAAGACGCTATAACATGGTGCCGTCATGGACGACGGACTGGGTGTTGAAGGAATAACAGCTGTGGACGCCATTTTGGAAGAGGTAATATATACCAAAGAAGCCAGTGAACCAGGGGTGAAAGACGGAAAAAGGAAGATGCAGTGAGGTAGCGAGACGAGTCAAAGAAAAAATGATTGGAGTTCAGCTGGAGATATGTTAATCACAGTACATCGTGATGACATTTTACGAATACATTTCAACATTTCGTGTTAAACTTGAATGTGACAATGATGACGAGAACGATAGAAATTTAATGACCCAAACGGATAGGTGAAAAAATATATATGTCATATGTTCTGAAGTAGGGTGCACACCTGTACAAAAAAGTAACAGACTGGCAATAATGTGACAGGCAATATTAGTCATGGTACCGCTAAGACAAGTGTATCTGCACCTCGCAATAGAAAAAGTTAAAACATTGCTGAAAATTGAGGTAAAGAATAGTACCTCTACACATGATAAAGACTGTGCTCCATCTAAGGTAACCCGTGGACCAGAATGAGAAGAAGTACTCGTGATGGAGTATGCAAGAGTCAAGGAATGTAGTAAAAAAGATGTATAGGAAGTATGTGTGTGAAAAGTCGGAGAGGAGATTACACAAAGGTGTGAAGTGAGGAAAATGAGCAAAAACTCAGACTAGAATGAGAGATGCTATGTGCGAAAAGAAAGAGAAATGCTGAATGCGGAAAACAGACTACAGAGAATCCCAGTGGTCGAAGAAAAAAGGTAAACAGCAACTCATTGAATGAACTGATGAAATGAATGTGCCTGAACCAACAATGGACGAAATCTATCAAAGAAAACCATACTGCACTTTCAACAGTAGTGTCACAAATAACATGCGAATTCCATTTGGTCATTGAGACCACGTGGTTTCATGGAGTCCACAAAATTAATCCAATAGTTCTCTCTTTGGAGCAGGCGGTTGTTATTGTCTCTGCCCTCCAGTTTTTCAACTACTTCCAAAATAGTGAACTTCAACTGGCTTATGTTATGGTTGTTTTCCACAAAGTGAGCGGCCACCACAGATTTTTAAGTTTTTGGTGCGTATGCTGCTCTTATGTTCATGTATGCGGATTTAGATTTTTCTTTCAGTTTTGCCTACATAAACAAGGCCACAGGGGCATTTCAACAGATATATGACGTTGGTGGTGTCACAATTGGCAGTCACGTGTAACCGTATAGTAGAACCTTTCATGGGGTGAGTTATTGTAGAGCCATTGATCATGTTGTTGCAGTTGCTGTAGTTATAGCATGGTGAAGATCCTTTATGAGTAGAAGTTGTCAGATTTTTAGATGATTGTGTGATCAATTCCTTTATATTCTTGCCTCTGTTGAATGCAAAGATGGGAGTTTCACCAAAAATGCCCTTGAAATCTGGTTCCAAAGCTAGGATTGACCAGTGATTGTTGATGGATTTTTTGAAGCGTTTACTCATGGTGGAGTACTTGGAGACTACTACCATGCGAGTTTGATCAATCTTCTTAGTTTGTGTCATTAGGTCTGTCCTTGATTTGACTGAGCTTCTGGCTCTAGCTTGTTCAAGAATGTTGGAAGGGTAGCCATGTTGGCGAAATCTGTTTAACATACTCTCAGTTTGTTTTTTCAAGTCCAAAGGGTCAGATACAATTCTTTTAATTCTGAGAAGTTGTGAAAACGGTAAATGATTTTTGAGAGAATTTGGATGAAAACTGCGGTAGTGCAGCATATTGTTCCTGTCCGTTGGCTTCCTGTACACTGTGGTTTCAAGTCAGTCATTAACTCTGTTGATCTGGACATCTAGGTAGGGTATGCTGGTTTGTTGTATGTCAAATGTGAATTGAATGCGATCATTGATGGTATTCAACATATTTAGGGCTGTTGTGAGAGAACCATGTGTCCCTTTCCAAAGTATGAATATGTCATCAATATATCTCAGAAATATTGTTGCATGTTCCTTCCAGATGTCGGTGTTCAAAATGAATTGCTCTTCGAATTTATGCATGAAGATATTGGCGTAGGCTGGAGCGGCGCAGTTGCCCATTGAAGTGCCAGAGAGCTGGAGATAACACTGGTCCTCCCATTTAAAATAACTCTGATAGAGGGTGAAATGAAGTAGTTCCATGAGGAATATTTGAAAAACTTGGTCTAAATCAGAATTCAGTAGAGTTTCTTCAATGGCTTCCAAACCTAGGTTATGGGCAATGGAGGTGTAGAGGGACTTGACATCCACGGTGCACAACCAAACTTCTTCATCACTACTGTTGAAAGTGCAGTATGGTTTTCTTTGACAGATTTCGTCCATTGTTGGTTCAGGCACATTCATTTCATCAGTTCATTCAATGGGTTGCTGTTTACCTTTTTTTTTCGACCACTGGGATTCTCTGTAGTCTGTTTTCCGCATTCAGCATTTCTCTTTCTTTTCGCACATAGCATCTCTCATTCTAGTCTGAGTTTTTGCTCATTTTCCTCACTTCACTCCTTTATGTAATCTCTTCTCCGTCTTTTCACATACATACTTCCTATACATCTTTTTTACTACATTCCTTGACTCTTGCATACTCCATCACGAGTACTTCTTCTCATTCTGGTCCACGGGTTACCTTAGATGGAGCACAGTCTTTATCATGTGTAGTGGTACTATTCTTTACCTCAATTTTCAGCGATGTTTTAACTTTTTCTATTGCGAGGTGCAGATACACTTGTCTTAGCGGTACCATGACTCATATTGCCTGTCACATTATTGCCAGTCTGTTACTTTTTTGTACAGGTTTGCACCATACTTCAGAACATATGACATATATTTTTTCACCTATCTGTTTGGGTCATTAAATTTCCATCGTTCTCGTCATCATTGTCACGTTCAAGTTTAACACAAGATGTTGAAATGTATTCGTAAAATGTCATCACGATGTACTGTGATTAACATATCTCCAGCTGAACTCCAATCATTTTTTTCTTTGGCTTGTCTCGCTACCTCACTGCATCTTTCTTTTTCCGTCTTTCACCCCTGGTTCACTGGCTTCTTTGGTATATATTACCTCTTCCAAAATGGCTTCCACAGCTGCCATCTAGTTATTCCTTCAACACCCAGTCCGTCGTCCTTGACGGCACCATGTTATAGCGTCTTGCTCACAAACCTCGCGCAAACACTGTCGGCGTTCGACACGAGCTGTGCACCGCGTCTCTGTAAGTAAATTCACTGACATTTTTTGCTATTTTGTTATTTTCGAAGCACGCTTCACGGCACGTATTCAGTATGCACCTGTCTGTTTTCTTACACCACATTCTATTATGTTTGGCATTTGCGCCCACACTTCGTATATACCAGGTCTGCGAGCAGAGAGCTCATTCTTACCGCATATACACTTGTTAAAAGCCACAACACGGGTCACGTTTCGTTCACTTCAGACTTGTCCTTCAGTCACGATTACCACACCAGCAGCTCTTAAACCTTGCACTAGCTATATGGACGTTTTCTTTCCTTTTTTTGAACTCTTTGTTTATAGACACTCGGGAACACGGTACAGTGTTCGATGCATGCCTCACCTTACATCACACCAGGGAGAAGGTGGAGGACCGCCTTTTTTCGACTGGTTGCTCATTATACTTTGCATTATTATTTTGTAGAAATTTTCCCCTGACGAAGGGCATTAAGTACCCGAAATGCATTGGGTGATGTTGAATGTTCCCAACAACGTTGTCAAGTAGACTTAAAAGGATCCCTGATATGATCATTATAATTTTTTTCATTGAATAAAACTATGTCAATATACATGAAGATTGGAGTCAACATTTTTGTATAAACTCATCAGATAATCTTCACTATATCGCCTCCGGCGATCTTCCGCTGTGCTCAGGGGGACGGTGCCTAACCCAGGCATCGCTACCTCCCAAGAAGTATAAGGCCCCAGATGATGCCCCTGCATGCCTGACTGGTCAGCCTAGGCCAGATTCGGTGATTTCCCAAGCTGCGCAACGGAGATCCAGAAATCCCTCAGCACCAATAACTGCACCACCGGATAAAGATGGCAGAAGACTGGATAATATCGGAAAAAGATTCACCACCATGGCAGGTGCTTCTGTGCGTGCTGCGAATTCCGTGGCAATTTTGGGAAGATACAATCACCAAATGTGGTCCGATGTTGCTCCGTACCTCGAATTTTTGCCGGATGACAAAAAACAAGAGGCAAGGAAAATTCTCCTTGAAGGGGAAAGGGCAGCATCTGAGATAATTGACATCTCCATGGATTTGGCCTCTTTAGGTTTTCGACAGTTGGCTGGGGTAGCTGTTCTCCGTCATCAAGGATGGCTTAAGTCTACCACCTTTCGTCCTGAGGTGCAGCGCAAGATACTAGATATGCCATTCGATGGGGACGCACTGTTTGGCAAACACATCGATGATGCCTTACAAGAAATTAAAAAGGACACGGACACAGCTAAAGCCTTAGGTACACTTCAGTACAGGAAAACACCCTTTCGTGGCGCCCGTGGCAGAGGGTCTTACTCCTTTCGTGGGAGCTACCAAAAATATCAGCCCCAGACTTATCAATATAGATATGGCTATCAACCACAACAGTCTTATAGAGCCCCCCTGCTGCTGCTTACTCCAGGCAGCAAAACAGGAGAAAACAGCCCCAGCAGGTCAGAGACAATACTAGAAAGCAGTGACACCTCCCCAGCACCTGCAACAATTCGGCCACACCTCAACCCCAGGACTTCAATATTTCTCTGCATTTCGACCAATGGAAGAAAATTACTTCGGACAATTAGGTACTGGACATAGTCAAATTTGGTCATGCCCTGGAATTTATAAAGATCGCTCCGCCCCACCCACCTCTAAAGAAATCTCCACCTCATCTCAATCTCCTCAAAGAAGAAGCCAGAATTATGCTCCAGAAAGGAGCTATGGAAAGAGTGCCTCACTCCCAAGTGGGAAAAGGTTTTTATTCCCGTTTCTTTCTGATAAAGAAAAAGTCGGGAGAGTGGAGGCCAATTCTAGACCTAAGGAGATTCAACAAATATCTGCAGAAAAAGTCCTTCCATATGGTCACTCTTCAGGAGATTCTGCAGCTCCTCGATCATACAGATTTCATGACGATGTTAGATCTGCAGGATCCATATTTTCACTTCCCTATCCAACCCAAACATCGAAAGTTTCTCAGTTTCACTGTGGCAGGTGCTTATTTTCAATTCAGAGTTCTCCCTTTTGGTCTGCGGTCAGCTCCAAGAGTTTTTACAAAATGTCTAGCTCCAGTTGCTGCTCATCTCAGGCTGCAGGGCCTGCAACTGTTCCCTTACCTAGACGACTGGTTGATAAAAGCACCATCTTTTCGACAAGCCTCAAAAGCAATGTTAATTTGCCTTCAAATGTTTCAATCCCTGGGGCTATCTCTCAACTTTCAAAAGTCAGTTCTACATCCCTCTCAGAGGATGCAATTTCTATGGTCAGTTTTGGACACTATCCAAGACAAGGCATTCTTGTCCACAGAAAGGCAATCAGACCTAATTTCTCTAGCAACAAAGTTAAGAGGAAGAAAGTCCGCTTCTGTGAGGCTAATAAAATCTCTTCTCGGAATGATGTCCTCTGCAATCCTATTGGTACTTCACTCTCGTCTCAGAATGTGACCTATACAAGAAGAACTAGACAAACAATGGCTTCAGGTGACCGGTTCGTTCGACGACCTGGTAAGGATAACTCCAGCCATGCGAACAGCTCTGCTTTGGTGGAAGCGCTCCAGCAATCTCTCAACGGAGCTAACTTTCCTTGCTCGAACACCAGAGTTCGTCCTCACTACAGATGCTTCTCTCGAAGGATGGGGGGCTCACATTCAAGACCTCCGCATAAGGGGGAAATGGTCCAAAGCACTTGCAAAAATGCACATCAACTTCCTCGAGCTTCGGGCCATATTTCTAGCCCTACAGGCTTTCCTCCCAAGGCTTCAAGGATCCTCGGTCCTCATAAACCCGGACAATACCACATGCATGCATTACCTAAACAAGTAAGGGGGAACGCGCTCTCACATCCTATCTCAGGAAGCTCAAGAGATATGGAAATGGCTTCTCTCTCACCACATATCCATAAAGTTGGAACATCTGCCTGGGATAAAGAACAGTCTATCAGATACCTTGAGCAGGACTTCTAATTCTTGCCATGAATGGGAACTGGATCAGAAGGTTCTAGAATACATCTTCCAGATGTGGGGCAAGCCCAACTTGGATCTCTTTGCTTCTGAGACAAATCGGAAATGCCAATTCTATGCCAGCTGGGAACCAGAAAAAGGCTCTTGGGGAAACGCTTTTCTGATGAGGTGGATGGGGATCTTCGCCTACGCCTTTCCCCCTTTTCCGTTACTCCCGAGACTTCTGATGAAGTTGAAAATGGAGCTGTGCCGAATAATTCTCATTGCCCCACGTTGGCCGCGTCAGCACTGGTTCACAGAGCTTCTCCTACTCTCAGAATGCAGACCTTTTCGCCTTCCAGTATCACCAACACTGTTGACATTGAGCAGGGGCCAGATTCTCCATCCACATCCAGCCCCACTGCAGCTGCATGCCTGGCTTCTGAACTCTCTGAATTCAAGGAGATAGATTTGCCTCAGGACTGTAGAGACATACTTACTAAAGCAAGGTCACCATCCACGATTAAGACTTACTCTCTCAAATGGAAACATTTTTGTTCGTGGTGTCTTAATAAGGATGTACATCCTCTTGACTGTTCTCCGGACAAAATTTTACCTTATCTGCTCTCACTGGCTAAATCTGGCGTTATGTTCACATCCATTAAGCTGCATCTGGCCGCCATCTCTGTTTACAGGCGTTCCTCTGGAGGTCCATCTCTTTGCTCTAGCCTTCTAGTCAAGCAGTTCATGAAAGGACTTTTCAGAGCATACCCTCCTATAAGAGCTCCTCCTCCGGAATGGAGACTTAATCTAGTTTTGGCGCAACCTATGAAGCATCCCTTCGAACCAATTCACAGAGCGGAACTTAAATATGTCTCCTGGAAACTTGCTCTTTTGTTAGCTCTTACTTCTGCATGGAGAGTAAGCGAAATACAAGCATTTACTATTAAAGAGCCATACCTTTGCTTTGCCAATGACTATGTTCTACTTAGAACGAATCCTACTTTTATTCCTAAGATTCCATCGACTTCCATTTTAATGAGCCGATTATTCTGCGTACATTCTTTCCTAGTCCTGCTTCCCCGGCTGAAAAGGTTCTTCACACTCTGGATGTAAAGAGATGTCTAAAATTTTATCTGTCACATACTAAGTCCATCCGAAGGTCGAATCAATTGTTTGTGTCCTATGGTGTGCAAAAACCAGGTACGGCAGTGACTAAAGCAACAATTGCAAGGTGGATTGCATCAGCTATTCAATTTTGTCACTCTAAAGCAGGAAGTCCTCTTGCTGTCAAACCTAAAGCTCATTCCACAAGAGCAGTGTCATCATCAGCAGCTCTTTTTGCTGGAGTGCCATTGGATAAAATTTGGCGTGCTGCAACTTGGAAAAATGTACATACATTTACACGGCATTACTGCTTGGATTTGGCTACAGAAGCAGAATCAGCAGTAGGACAAGCAGTTTTACGTAACCTTTTCAAATAAGGTAAGCCTCTGTTTCGGAGGTGATTATTTATTAAATACTAATTCAATATATTTGCTTTACATGTTATTGCTGGTTTATTCTCTCTTTATGCATAAATGCTTCTTACATATTGTATTGCATATGTGGTAGATATGTTGAAGCATATCTTTTTATGTGGTATCTATGTGCCATTCGTATGATACCCACCATCCTCTAAAATGTAATAGTTTAACTGCTAGCTATTCTGATTCAAGCATGTGAATCTATGAAACATCCAATACAGGATAAGGAAACAAGTTACTTACCTGTAACTTCAGTTATCCAGTATTGGTATCTTTCATAGATTCACATGCGACCCACCCTCCTCCCCGGAGAGGCTTCCCTTATTACGACCATATTACTTGTGTCACTTGTGCTCGAAAATCTGAGGGACTTGCTTCTCTGTGGAGTGTTCTAGAGGGTGCTGGAGCCTGATTGACTGTGTTTTAACTTTGGTTCTTTTTACAAAAGGACAAGGATGGGCAACTGCAGTGACTGTGTAGTCCATTATAGCCTATTATATTATGTTTATTACTGCTGTATATATATATATATTTAATTTTACTGTGAGACTCCCACCTCGATGGCGGGGATGAGTCAAGCATGTGAATCTATGAAATATACCAATACTGGATAACTGAAGTTACAGGTAAGTAACTTGTTTTCTTTTTGCGTATTCACAAAATCTGAGCGTAAGTTATTACTAAAAAAACAAAACAGTAGTATGCCCAGCACCACACATGGTCAACCACTGGTACTGGAACACCCTCCCATATAAAATAATGGAGGTAGGGAATACAAATAAGGATCCCCTCCCCGACTGCGCTAGTCTCCCTATGGGAAAGTATCGGGAAAAATAAAAGTATTTTTAAGTCAAAAATAAGTAGTAAAAATAATTTTACATTACATATTAAAGTAAATTAATTTTAAAGGTTTACTTTAAATGAAGAAAGAAAATTTAAAAAAAGTCACTGCACTATTCACTTAATTTTGATTTAAACTTTACTAAATGGATTTATATTAAATTAAAAATATTTTATGAAGATTAAATTAAAAATAAATTCTCATTTAAAGGAAATGTATATTTTTTCTATTATGCGTTAATAATTATTAAAAGTGATGGAATGAGATAATTTAAATTAATGTAGTTATATTTTTATAAAAAGTAGTGTTACATTAATTTTTACATTCAAAATAGGGTATTAAAATATTGCATAATTAAATAATAAATATGTACTTTTTTAAATCTTAAGTTATATTTATATTTTTTGCTATTTTAAATAATCTAATTTAATTCAACATTATTTCCTATGTGGTTTTACTTTAATTCCCTACCTCCATTAGTTTCTATGGGAGGGTGTTGCAGTACCAGTGGTTGGCCATGTGTGATACAGGACTTACAGCTGTTTGTTTTTTTTTATTAGTAGTAACTTACACTTGGATTTTGTGACTAAGCAAAAGTAGTTAGCTTACTTAAAAGCGTAAATTACTCAAAAGTGTTAGTTTCCTTTGTGAATGAGGCCCTTTATATCTTTACTAACCTATTTCTCTTACTCATTCTCTTGGAACCTTAGCAGGGAGGAAAATTAACAAACCCCTGATTGTGTGCCCTAAGTGTACACTCTGCCTACATGGAGGTACTGCTTGTTACTCTGTATGGAGTAATGTGTCCTCTGCAGGATATTGCATGTAACTGAGGAGTTCTCTGACCATATGCAGGAGTGGGACCAAAGGCCAAGGTCTATATAAGGTCATGGAAGTTTGAAAAATAAATACTATCCAAGTTGATATAAGAAAATATAGGTAGATGCACCAGATAACTTAAGCTAATTTTTTCAGCACAAAGGGTGTTTTTGGTAACAAAAAACAAGAAAAGAGAGAGATAAAAAATGAGAAAAAAGCCAGGAGTTTATAATCTCATCAACCCCCCGCCTGCCTGCCCCTGCAGTATTCCTCCTCCATATGTTTACTTGTCTACTTTATTTAAGGCCACGTTCCATAGCTGCCTTCACCACCACATCTTAGATTCTGTTGGTCTCATCCTGTGTATTTTAACTTTTGTCTGTTTTGATGTATTATTTTCATGTATTTGTGATTTGGTTTAGTGTTTTTTCACATGTACAGCTGATGAATAACTTCTCTTTTCTTAAATTAATCATGGCTAATAGAAAGTTTTTAATTTTTACATCAGTGCTCCATCTTGTGGATCTTGACTGCCAAGGAACTAGGGTACAATGCATCATGCATTTTTGCAGTACACTGGGCCTCAGTACGAATGGTTTTAGTATTCACAAACCCTCTAATTATGTATATCAGAGGGTTTGTGAAAACTAAAACCCTTTTAAAATGTTCAAAGGCCATGTAACAATTTGGAAAAGGTTTTCCGACTCGTTTTATGGGTTTACTGAAACCATTACATTGATATTTGAAAGGGGCGTCCCTTTCAAATTCCAATTCCTTATGGTATATGTTAATGTTTTGAGACCGAACCGGTCACAAAACATTAATATCATACCACCACCTCAAAGGAGGTGGTAACACATACACAAAGGGGAAGGGGTCTACAGAATGGTCAGGGTAAGATTATTTTGCTGACGAACGAAATGATAGAGATACATATACTACAGGTCTCCAGCCTCCCACAACTTTCGACACTCTGTGACACTTGATGAGCTTTTAGGCTTTCAGAACATTGTGCATAATGAAATGAGCAATGCTTACGAACCATTTAAAATAAATAAAGGAGATAAGGTTACTCTACTCAGTATAAAATACAAACTATGAAATTACCATCAAACCACCTGGCAAGGGGAGGGTGATATTGATACATCATACAGCTAAGTATGAATAGGTGATCATGAGGCAACTGACAGTTATCACTATAAAAAACTCCGTCCAAAAAAGCCCAGACGGACTAACATGCCATGACTTTAAATCAGGAACAGGCAATTCATTGACACAAAATATAACTAGCAAAAAGGAATATGAATTCTTGAACCAGCCCTACCCTAGAATTTGGGAGCAGTGTAATCTTGATCCCATCTGAGATACTGTAGAAGTGCGACATATTCAGGCATAGTCAGCACTCAAATATATGCTGTGTAATTAACGTTCTGAAAGGGAGTGGAGTATTGCATATTTAAAGTGTTGCACCTGACATACTTGGTGTATAAACGTGATTAATAAGGGTTTATGTGACACATATATTAATGTGATAGGATAAGCTAACATAGATGTGTCCCATTGTGAAGTTATTTAATTTGCATATGTGTAAACTAATGTTTGAGCATGTATATGCTGACTATTTCACAAAAGAGTGACCACATATCCACACAGTCACAAAATCCCCTTGCAGGACAGGAACACAACCTGCAAGCAACCAGCAGCAAAAACAGTTAAAACATAACTTCAGCACAACAATCCCTCAGGGCACACACACCCCCTGAAACAATCCAATTTCCATCTTCCCAAACCTCTTCACACTTCTTCTGGACACCCTCACGCATTTGCTTCAGTAGCAGATCCTAAACAAGTGAGTCCCGAACTACTTAGCAAGATAGCTCAATGAATGTAACACCTTATGGAGTATCATCGAAACCTGATAACTAGCAATCTTCTAACCATCAAGTCTAGGCATCTATTCCCTCCCTGACAAACTGCAAAGCACATACGTCCCTCCACCCTTCACCAGTACTTGGGGCAAAGACCCAAAACCAGGTGTCTCCTCAACATCGCTTCTCTCTCTCTCAGCCCCTTTGATCAGTTTTTGACTTTCTCACATGTACACCTCCTCTCCCTCCATCTTCGCTGCCACATTGTGCTTTCCGCATCACTAATATTTCTGTAAGCCAGAAAGCTCCAAAAAACAACCACAACATCGCCATTGAAAACAATACCACCTCAAATGCATTCTTGCAGCCCCTTGTCAATGCCGATGTGAATTAACCCAGCAAAGCTAAGGGTACAGGCCTCCTCATCCTTCTACACTCACCCTTCTCTCTTGTCCATCCTTCCACATTCCTTCCCTCCATTTCCCCGGCTTTTGGCTCATATCGATACATACCATACCCTGACAATAGTGATCACCTATGACAAACCTCTCTCCATCATGCTCATAATGAAACTAACTACATCATTTCATCTTTTCTCACCTTCACTGTCATTTAGAGCTCGAGAATCATAAACTCTACCAATGCCTTTGAGTAAGCTTTTCGCATCAAAGTGACAATCAATCCTTTGATCAACTCAAAAAATTCCCTTCTTCTAGTTTTCAGAGTCCCCGTGGCTTCTCACACAATCTGCTTCTGGTGCAAGCCCGCAGTATCTCCTCCACTGCGAACAAGACAATGCATCTGCAATGCCATTGTCAACTCCAGGGACATATCTCACCTTAAATCTAATGTTATATTTCAAGCATCCCAGCACAAACATCTGTCATATCTCTGGCAGATTGTCTATTAACTATACTTATGAATGCCATATTGTCTACATAAACAACTTCCTATTCTTAAAATACCTATCTCATAAAGCTAGAACCATCACAAGCAGAAGAAATTCAAAAAACACAATACTGCTGGCCTCTTTTTTCCAATATTCAGGCTACTGTTCAATACACTACTTCTCTTGCCAAAAGAAGCCAAAACCTTTGCATCTGAAAAAATCTGTATGAATGGACCAGGTCATCTCCTCCCCCAGTCCCCACAAATAAATTTCACTTAACTTCCCCAAAAACAAAACCTTCACATCCACCTTCACTTCTACCAAATGCCTCATTCTATGGTGCAGCAAACTCCAAGCCTCAAGCTAAACGTGCTCCCAGCCCACACCACTGTGCAAGCAAACTTTTAAATGGCCTAACAAAATATGGAAGTTCCAAAAATTGCCATTCTTTCTCATCAATATCTCATCCAACAACAACAGTACTCTCTTCTTGTCTTCTGGTAATCTCATCTCCATCTTCACTGTGTCTATCTCAGTACCCAGAAATCTCAAAATCATGCCTGGCCTCACTGTCGTTTTCTGTGCCAATGATATTTCCACATCTACCATCAACTCCTGAAAGAAAGCTTACCAGCATCTGCTGGCAGTTTGCCAGGTCAGCTGACCCACCCCAAAAAATCATCGAAATAGTGTGTAATAAAAGCCACTCCTGTTTCAAAGATGAACAACCATCGTAGGAAAGATATATATTTTTCAAACAATGTACATGTCACAAAACAGCACACCTGTAAATCTTATCCACAAATCACCAACCCCCAAATTGCATGTCCAGCAGCTCAAAAACCTCCGGGTGCACCGGCAAGAGCCTAACTGCAGCTTTCGTGATGCTCTTTGCCATGTATGACCCACTCCTGTCTTACATACCAATTAAATCAACATATCCACCGAAGAGTAGTTAATAGAACTTAACTCTTCTGACATGAAAACATCATTGAACTATCTCTCAGTTGGAACAAGTATAGTATAAATCTGAACTCTCCCTTCTCCTACTTTAGGACCACGCCTATAGGTGAAACAATCAACCTCTCCATTGGATATGATTCAAATGGACCCTCCATCCTACCTTCACTTATCTCCTTTATTAGCTTCCTCTGGACAATCACAAAATACTCCTTTGCTAAACGAAACTTCTCTGCCCATCTTCTATGCCTCGAACCCTCATAATCTAACCAGGAAACAAATTGACAAGCCTCAGAAAAATCTGCCTTCCCTCTCTTATAGGAAAATTGCAACAAAAACTGTGCACAGTCAATTTTAACTGGTGTACGTGCCGTTCTCCATCTGGTGCTGGTTTCACCTGCCCCCCCCCCCTCAACTGTGTGTGTGGCTGCCATCCCCCGCTTTATCCAGGGTGGCCCGCCCTAGATTTGTTACCACAATACATAAGTTGCTACTTACCTCTGCATTTGGAGTGTTCAAAATTTAATGTGCAATACTCTCTACAGCAGAACCCTTTATTGTAGGCCCAACAAGACCTTCGGGCGCAACTGCCTCCTTTATACTTCACACACCCTGAGTGGGTCACACCGGAAAGGGCGATATACAACAGATTCAACCCAGGCATACACTCTGAATATAAACTGGGGTTTTCTTATTATATTGATGTACTTAAATAGCACTACGCATGTCTAAGGACAATTTTAACACTTTACCCTGATTAAAATGAGGAAAGTCGCTGTCCAGTTTTCTATAGCAAGCATTACCTTAGGCCATTTTGACAGCTCAAACTCCTCCTCTTTTGAGCCTTCCTTTACTCACACCTCCCTGTGGAGCAGCTTAAAAATGTCAGTGTATTCCCTTCTTCCATATCTTATTCTTTGTTGCCATCACAAGATGTCCTTCAAGAGGTTTTGTAATACTTAAGTAAAGTCATTTGTAACCTTTTTCCCCTTGTGCCCTTTCTTGTCCGTTTCGTCCCTTGTTCTCTAACACATCCATACTGTCCGCCTTCTGTGCTACCAGCTCCTTCATCCCCACAGCTCGATGCACCACATATTTACTTTTGTCTAACTGCACCTCTGTCACATCACTAAAACCCTCACTCCCCATTCCTATGGATCTTGACACAGCTTCAGTATTACTGTTTGTCTTCTTAACTCACCTAATGGCTAGGGCATGCACCAAAGCCAGCAGTCCTGCCAGAGTCCATCTATCCCCTATGACAGCAATGGTCTGCTGTTACAGCAACAGGTGCTTCCTTCCAAATTGGCGACATGCTCATCGCACCCACTTTAGTCACCACACAGACCTTCTCCTGCCTCTCCAATCCACAGACCAATCAATCAGGGGTTTGTTAAAGCGCGACTACTCACCCGTAAGGGTCTCAAGGCGCTAGGGGTGGGGGGGGGTGCAGGTTCCATCCATCAAGGAGGGGGTCTGTCGAAGAGCCAGGTTTTGAGGTTTCTTGCAAAGATGGGGAGCGATGTTGTCTGTCTGAGGTGGAGCGGAAGGGCGTTCCATGCTTTGGCCGCGAGGAAGGAGAAGGAGCGGCCTCCCGATCTGGTCTTTCTGGTGCGGGGGACCACGGCGTAGGAGAGCTGGGCTGATCGTAGGGTCCTTTGGGGTGCGTGGAATTTGAGTCGGCTGTTCAGGTATGCTGGTCCGGTGCCATGGAGGGCCTTGTGTGCGTGGGTGAGCATCTTGAAGGTGATTCTCGCCTCAACAGGGAGCCAGTGGAGTGTGCGCAGGTGCTGGGAGATGTGGCAGTGTTTTGTCAGGTTAAGGACCAGTCTTGCGGCGGCGTTCTGGATGTTCTGTAGCTTGCGGGTGAGGTTTTTGTTTATTCCGGCGTAGAGTGTGTTGCCGTAGTCGAGTCTGCTGGTGACCAGGGCGTGAGTGACGGTCTTTCGGTGTTCGAGGGGGATCCATTTGAAGGTCTTACGAAGGAGGCGGAGGGTGTGGAAGCAGGAAGACGAGACAGAGTTGATCTGGCGGTCCATTTTGAGCTCGGAGTCCAGGATGATTCCCAGGTTGCGTGCGTGGTCCGTGGGGGTTGGCGGGTTTCCGAGGGCGGGGGGCACCAGGTGTCGCTCCAGGCATCGGGGTTTGGGCCCATGATGAGTACTTCTGTTTTGTTGGTGTTTAGTTGTAGGCAGCTATTTTTCATCCATTTGGCGACGGCTTCCATGCCTTCTCGAAAGTTGCGTCTGGCTGTGTTGGGCTCGTTGGATAGGGAGAGGATGAGCTGGGTGTCGTCTGCGTATGACACGATGTTGAGTCCGTAGGTTCTGACGATGGGGGCGAGTGGAGCCATGTAGACGTTGAAGAGCGTCGGGCTGAGGGAGGAGCCCTGGGGGACTCCGCAGGTGGTAGGTGTGGGTTCCGAGAGGAAAGGGGGGAGTCTGACCCGCTGCGTCCTGCTGGAGAGGAAGGTGCGGATCCAGTCGAGGGCCTTGTCCTGGATTCCTGCGTCGTAGAGTCTGCGTATTAGGGTGCGGTGGGACCACTAGCAGAATTCCCCCTCACTCTTCTTCTGTCCTTCATGCATCTTTTCCACAATTTCCCCACCCTCCAACTCTTCCTTCTCATCATAAGACAGCACTGTCTCCTCAAACACCTCATCCACTGTTCGTATGCTCGCACCACTTGTACCTGGCACTCCTCCATTGCACACCTCACCATCACTCCTCTTCAAAATCCTCCTCTGAGATGTCTTTGTCAAGGAGGCCTCCCTAGACCTTTTGTGTGACGGTGTAAGTATTAGTCGGTCCCTGTTATCTATCTTAGCCTGAAGTTTATTAATGGAGCATTGTATTTCCTCCCTGTCAGTGTTCACCTCCTTCGGGATCTCGTCTGCCTCACTCCTCAGATGACCTAACTGCTCGCGTTCCTCCTTGTTGGCTTTCTCTTCTGCACTCAGGCCTTAATCCTCCCCCAAGTCAAAAGTCGAAGTCGGAGCTGGGGTTTTTAAAGCATGAGGCATATTCCCTCAAAATTATAGGTGTCCATTCAGGACCAGAATTCTGAAACCACTTTCTCTGGGGCTAGCTGGCATGTTAGATACCCTTGTTAAATCCCCTTCCAAGGATATATGAAAATAAGGGACACGTGATACACCTTGTTTTAAAGCGGGTGCCTCGTCGTTTGTGCTATTTCTTTCACAGTGTATGTAGGGGCCTGGAAGTGATGAGTAAACTGCAGTTGCTTGAGGAGGGGCTGAAAAATAAGGTGCAGGCGGAACAGTTCCTGAAGAATGGATGCTGTGTTTCAGTGTCGGGTGACCACTCCCACCACCTGCTCTACCTTCAAGCCAAGAATTGAACTCCCCACTCGCATTTAATCTCTGTCTTTTCCTTTCTTCCTCAGCTAACAATAAAATTTCCTCCTCAGTCAATATACTCCCTTCTATTTGCTAACCATTTGTTCCTTCTCCTAGCTTGACAGAAAGGCCTTGAGGTTTAGCGGCTGTTGAAAAACGAGGCAGTATCTGTGAGGTCTGCACAAACAACATGTCTACATTTGTTCTTCACTGGGAACCAAACACCCCATTGTAGCGCTTGACTCTCAGAGGGTAGCGCTGCAGAGCAGTCTAAGGCTTACTCAAGGGAGGAGGTGTGGGCTAGTAATCACCATTTACCAGTACGCAGAAATAACACTCAATAATTGATTGTCCAGTCTATACTTTTCTTTATAAAAAGGAAGAGTATATTTATTACACACACACACACTACTCAATACTATGCAACCATTTACAAATATACATAAGCTGTTGGAATTACTTTGTGACTTTGCATAACATTCCCACCCCTCCTGAAAAGGGGGGGGTCTAATACCACCACTCCCATGTATGCACATCATCTTGCGCCCAAATGCAGTGAGCTAACCATAACCGGGAGCGAGGGCCCCTTCCACTGGCACCATCCCAGGGGCTGCCCTTCCCAGTACCACAACCAACAAGCATTTAAAATGGGAACACCTGCCATGGTGACACATAACCCTGACTGAGCATCTCATACTGACCACACAGTATACACCTCTACATCTTAGTGGCTAACAGTTTGGGTTGTTCTTCACCTAACGTAGTAGCAAGAATACATGATTAGGCATCACTTAGAATGACCGTACTTATCATATCTGGTAACATTTATAATGCAATGCAATTAGAGCCCCTAAAATTCATCACAGTTATAATCACAGGATTAAGCATGTACAACCACGCACCCTTGCAGGAATGCCTAGCACATAACCCCACTTTGCTTAAGGTTTCACAATTCACATGTGACTTCCAGTCCCAAAAAGAAACAACATCATGTAAATGCACCACTGTGCAATTTCACCTTTCCACCTCTAGGGGGTATCTCTTCAGTGACCATCCAGGTTTAACCTTGCACCCTTCAGTGCAGACCCAAGCTTCAGCTCCCAGCTGCAGAACAAAAGTTCCCACATTAAATTAGCTTTAAAAACCACGGCTAACCGTTGAGGGGTTCTTTCTTTTAAGTCCCCCAGAGACTGAGGGTAGGGACTTCCAATCTTCAAGGTGGGGGGAGTCTGAGTGCTCCTACAGCTCCCCCTACACCTCTCCCAGCAATTGGTAGTGACCCCCTCCTCCGGGGGCCACCAGATGCCAAAACAAGTAGCTTTCCCCATGCCTTGCAAGGCATTATGGGGCACTTCGTGCTCAGCCCGGGCATATCAGAGCAGCGGCTCTCCCGCTGCTCCGGGGAGAGCCGCGCTGCCATTTCTGGCGGCCTCACGCTGCACTTTCCCTTCGTGGGGGGCCCGGTCCCACCTGGACCCCTTCTTCATCAGGTACGTTGATTGCAGCTCGGGGAGCCCACCCCCGGCTGCTCCTGCCGCTTCTCGGGGGCTCGGTCCCACCCGGGCACCCTGCATTCCCGGGATGTTGGAGAACTGCTCGAGGAGCCCACCCCTGGCGGCTCCCGCCGGCTTCCCGACTGGCCAGCTCCCTTGTGTGCTGCTGTGGGAGCCGGCACTTCCATGGGCAGACACGGAGGCTGTCGCTGATCCAGCGGGACCTCGGGGGAGTGCGATGCCCCCCCGCCTTCCACCTGCTGCGGGGGAGTGTGGCGGCACTCCCCCTTCCTCGTGGTGCACACCAGGACCCGGAGTTGGGGGTTCTGGGCCCCAAGGAGGTATTCACGGGGAGCGCGATGGTGCTCCCCGGCTTTGGGTTCCCGCGCTGCGGGGGAGTGCGACGGCACCCCCCCTCCTTCCTGCAGCCACTGGGGCCCGGAGTTGGGGATTCCAGGCCCCATAATTCTTCACGGGGAGCGCAATGGCGCTCCCCCACTTCAACTTCGGCGGGGCCCGGAGTTGGGGGTCCCGGGCCCCTGGGGATTACTTCACAGGGAGCACGACGGCACTCCCCGACTTTTGCTTCTTTGGGGGCCAGGGTAGGCTCCTGGCACCCTCTGGGCACCTTCACGGGGAGCGCAACGGCACTCCCCGACTTTCTCTTCGTCGGGTGCCAAGGTAGGCTCCTGGCCCCCCTGGGGCTTATTCACAGGGAGCACGACGGCGCTCCCCGACTTTCCTTTCTTCTGGGGGCAGCCCCCGGGACCTGTCTCACCCCGGGGGCACATCCAAGACCAGCGGCAGAGCCCCACGCGCTTCGTCATTGGTCCCATTAGAGGTCAAAGGTTGCCTACCTTCTGGGTAGCATATCTCAGCCCCCAGGGGACCGATTTGCACCATTTTGGCCTCTTCTTGCTCCTGGTGGCCAGCCCTAGCCACCTGGAGCACGTTTTACCACCCTCCTGGCCTCCAAGAGGTGGGGGGCTTGGCAAGGAGCTGTCTTCACTGGCTCCCTGTGCCAGCCTTTCACCTGGCTCTTCTTCTGGGCCTCTCTTCTCCTTGTGCAGAGGCCCAGGCTTCTCCTCACTGGCCCTGGACTCCCCCCACAGCGCGGTCCAGGGTCCTGGGACAGTCAGGGGGTTCCTTCTTCCAACTGCCCATGGCGCCAGGCTCCAGCACCAGTCTTTCTCAGCAAAACCACACCCCAGAGAGAGCTCCTCTTCCTGTACAAGACCTTTTAAAAGAATTTGGAGGGGGCTGGCAGGAAAGCCCTCCTGCCCTATCCTGCAGCGACACATCACCTCTCTGCCCCTGCTCCCTCCTTCCTGCACAGGCCTCTGGGATAGTTCAAAATGGCGTCATCCAGGGGTCTCATAACACATGGTCTCTGAAAAGCCCCCTTCCCCCCTTGCTGCTTTCATGGCCCGGGCCCAGAGCAGGCCTGGTGCCTGGCACCGGGTGACAACTGCTGATGGATAACCTGCAGCTCCACCCCCATCACTCCCTCTTGGAGAAAAGACCTTCGCCCTTGGAATGCTTGCCGTGAAGGGCTAGGCCTCTGATGCTACCGCTTGGGGAGGAAGGTAATTAATCCAGCCTGGCAGGGTCACACCCAGCCAGGCTCTGGTTATGAGCTGAGTCAGAGGAATATGACATTTCTGGATGACCCATAAGCAGTACAGATATGGCTTTGGACTCAGCAGAATAGTTCTTTTTACACAACTTACAGTGTACTTTGGTGCGTGTCTGGAATTTGTAGGCCTTAGGGAAGTGAAACTATCCCATGTGGTTCCCATCTTCATAGGAGAGTAATGGAGTGTTCCTACAGTGAAAACAGTAAAGCACACTGAGTTTCCCTCACATGTGTCTCCCCACATTATGAAGCCTATTCCATGTCACCACCCATCTCTGAATAATTCCTGCCACACCATTCTATCTGTACCTGCTCCTGGGCTGCGCACGACCGGAATCTCCCCTGCGCAGCCCTTACACGGGTGCACGCGTGTCTACATGTAACCAATCCGGTGCCCCTTACCCCGGCTGCAGCGCAGCGGCCTTCTCTCACAAGGGGGACAATGGTGCAATCCACATGCAGTCTGTTTCATCATGAGTTCACTGTGGGCGAGTACAAGCTTATGAGGCTCTCCCACAGTAAAAGCTCAAAAATTAGGTGTTCAAAAAGCGAAACATCCGGGCGGCTCAGATGGTCAGAACCACCTTCTAACAGCAGCCAATAACAGTTTATTCAATTTATTCATGTTAAAGTGCTCTTGTCTATACAACCAAGTACACATCAAAGCAATTCATGTAGGAGAGATGTTTGGAATTGCTCTAACCCTGTCTACTTCAGCTGATGAAAAGCTACAGTGTTTGCACATTGGCAGAGAATGTTGCTCTGTTAACACATAGTTGCTTAATTCTATTAAACATTAGCTATTTGTTGTGGGCCAATCCTATCCCAGTTCTACTTCTCTTTTCTTAGGTGTTGTGCACTCACTGTTCACCACTGCCACTGCAGAATAATCCCTGAACTATGTGTCAGGTGACTGTTGTTTCACATTTCCATGGCCTTTCTTCTTTGAAAGGAGAGTTCTCTTTTTAGCAGTTAAACGTCACTGCTGCAAACAATGACTCATTATGTGCAAATTCCATGATGGGTCAGCCCGTAATTCCATAGTCTCTGTCAAATATTTAATATCATCTATCTCAAGAGAGCCAAATTTAGGCCACTTCTCATTCTATGTCCAAGTCCACATTAGCTCACAATACGGGCTTACATATTTTAGACAATTCATCTTATCAGCTACCTGAGCTGCAGGACTATCTGGTGGTAATTTAAAACCTTTCTTACCTGCTAGCTGCTTAAACAACTTTCTAGTCTTTTTCTGCATACGGGGGCTCACCACCTTCCTGTTCCCTTTAGAGCTTTGATTGCCCATTACTCCCGTGAAATGTGCCTTTCACACACAATGTGTATTTACACCCTGAAAGATAAACTGGATCTTGAAAGAAAAAGATGTTAGGTAGTGGACAGAGAAAGAAGGAGAGAGAAAGAAAAATCAACAGCTGTTGACAGCTTGGAGATAACACATAAACCAGTTTGCTATTCAATGCAGTAATCTTCACAAATCATTCAAAGAAACACAGTTCTATGCAACAATGAAAGGAAAACACATCCGAACATCACAATCCAATCAATATAAAATTCAAATAAAGTTATTGTTCAACCAACATTTCTCTTTGTGCACATTTCAAAATCATTTCCCTGTGTTCCGGTGCAACCCGATAATCAGATCGTCCCTTTGCCCCACTCCGGGAGCTTGCCCCTTGGGTTCCCAAATCCCCACCAACACAGGCTCTTCTTCTTGGAAGTTATGATTCCTCATAGGAATCTGCCACTGCCAGCTAATCTTATTCGCACGGAGCAACTTCTAGTTAATTCCTCAGTACCCTGTTTCACCGGCAGACAGAAGGGGAGACCCACCTCTAATCTAAACATTGAAGGGCCATGGCAGCAAGGTACTCACCACTCACCAGTTGTGACACTTCACACTTCCCCGTATGGGACACCATTTGTCAGGGACTAACTCTTGTCACCTTCCCAGAGCAATGAAAAAAAGACACCAGACACAGCAGGGGCTCAGGAACATACAAAATGTACTTGTAGGTACCAATGATTGTTCACTAGCCAAGGAAGAAAAGCAGACGTGCATCCTGTGCACGCCATACAAACAGGCTCCTTCTTCCTCCAGTGGCCAGTGCATGGGCCATATATATACTACAGAACTGCAGCACAAGCATAAACAAAAAAGGCACAGTGTCAACTATGGACAAACATATAAAGATGCAGCACAAGCATAAAAGGAACAGAAACAGGTGTACAGTGTAGGCAACTGAAGGAAGCTTTGTCCATGCTTGTGGAGTGTTCTGATAAGCTAAAACAACGTGGGAGAAAAGAAAGGCATGGAGACCTCTGAGTGGGAGTCTGCACAGCTGTTGCCCTGTCCAGCAAGGTCTGACTGGGAGCCTTCGTCCAGGGCTGGAATACAATCTGAGAAGGAGGGGCTGGTGCACCATGGAGGATCTGGCTGGAAGCTCCAGGCAGCTCATGCAGGGAGAAGTGGGATAGCTCAGAAGGTTGAGACAGTGCAGGTGAGAATCGGAACTAACTATGTTATCTATGTAGTACATACATATGGATATATATTTTTCCCCAACAACCAGCCCTTTTCCCCCTTTATCAATTTTGCCTTTGGCGTTAAACGTGCTAAACCAACACTGCGTCCACCTCTGCGCAGCACTGCAGGGTGTGCAAACGTTAGGCACCAAAGCATGTTTCGACATCCCGGGGATCAGTAGGTACTCATTGCCTGTATCCCATTCTGCCAGCAGTGCCTCCACCAACAGCCTACTCTGCTCCTTAGCCATCCTACACTCCAATGCCTTTACTATTTGTACCTAAAAATGTGGCCTACTACAAACACTCTCCCTTCTGACCCTTTGTTAGCCGACATGTCATACTGACCAAAAGAGGACCCCATTCTCTTGCATATCATCTCTAAACCTCTCTAGCTCTGATCATGTATCACCTAGCCAAACCCCAGCCCTGCAATCTTCAGACTGCACAACCTACCTGAAAAGCTCAGGTGGTAGTCCCCCAAGGTTGCCTGAACCATAAGCCCTCATTCTTTTGCTCTCTAGAAAAATAGTTGAGGGAGAATGTGGAGGTGAATTGAGGACTCTGTCCCAGAAAGACCCGCGCCTGGAGGCACTTCATAGTGAGGGGCGAGCGGGGAGGAGAGACTGCCATGCCCCCTCATCAGTGCGCTATATAGCGCAACGTGACTCCCCGCTTCGCGGGCCAGACCGTGGGGCAAATTGGGGACTCTCTGTCAGAGAAAGACCTTCGCCTGAAGGCAAATCATTTTGAGGGGCAATGGGAGAGGAGAGACAGCCACACCCCCTCATCAGCTCTATATAGTGCAACATGACTCCCTGCTGCGCAGGACATGAGCAGGCAATGGCAGGGGGAAACTCGGGCCAAGGACGGGCCCATCCTGCACCTGTCAGCGACAGGAAGAGGCAGGACAGGGCCACCACTCCTTGGTCCCTCTGCCTGGTGAAGAAGCATCTGCTGGACACAGTGAGTATTTACTAAGGGGTTGTTTTCATGTGTAAAAGGAAGGCTGCCGACTTCGTTCCCAGAAAGGCAAGGAGCCTAAGCTGGCAAAGAAACATGCAGCAGAAAACTGTACTTTGAAGGATTTTGATAATTTGATTCAGGAGGTAGAAGATATACTAACTAAAGGGCCAAAACAATGTTGTCCATCCAACACCAAGCCAAAGATAACTCATTTTTTCAGGAGGAAGGTGCACAAGTCAAGTCACACTGTGTCATCCTTCCAATCAGATACTTTCTCAAGACCTCTAATCAACAACAAAAAAATCAAAAAGCTCCTTACCTTTCAAACCCTTCTAGTGTCCAGCCTCTCCTGGTTCAAAGCCAGATTTTTGACCCAACTTGTAATCCTAGTCTTCCATGTTCAAACCAATTTATCCCTTTGACTAGTCTTAAATATGAGAATCCCTTGCATCCCAGGCCTGACTGAATTGCTGCTACTATGAGCCCAGAGGACCTTCTAGAGCTCGCCAACACCATGAGGAATGAACTCAATGCCTTCAAATCCACAGTGTAGAGATATAAAGCAATGGAACTATCAAAAGTCAATGGCGGTGCTCCACAAAGAACCCTTGATATCATTCAGTCCAGTCACCATATAAAACATTTGAGCTCGCAGCAAAGACTAGGGAATTTGGCAGAGGGGGAGCTGGGCAGGCGAACAAATGTTAGTTATTCTACTTTTAAAATTATGCTAACTGGCCTGCTTATAAATAGAATTGATTGTGGCCATGTGGGTGAGGGGAGTGCATTAGTTTTAAAGTCAAGGCCCACACCAGCTTTGGGAGATTCATTTGCAGCCCGGGTAATCTTAGACCACCCTCCCGTCCTTTAAAAGACATCACAAACTTGCACTTTCCAGATAGGTCCAGTTCCACAAGATGGGCTAATATTCCACCGGTACCCATCAGGGAAGTTTTATCCTTGCCAAATGGAACCAAGCCACCCTTTATTTACATGACAAATGTCCCAAAACTAAAGACAGGTCAAAGGGAGTCCACGGAGTCCCTTGTTAACAAAGTGACCCACTGGTTCAATTACAGCTAAAATGTTTTTCCTTAATACATTCTGATGTAACATGTGCTCAGCGTTTGTCAAGTCATACAGATGATCATGACACCATTAAATTGCATTTGAGTAATCACATAATGGCAAATGGGCTGCTAGCCCTAGATGACTGAACATTTCCACCTCCTGGCTCTAATATACAATTTAACGCACTATTTTATGCGACCCTCCAGTCTATAGAGGTCTAGGGTATCTATTTGACAAGGAATTCTGCCCTGACTGTTGTTCAAATCCTTCTAGTGATCTAGTCAGAGTTAGTGAAGAAGTCCATGCAACCCCCCCAAAAGTTGTTAGATCTGTACAAAAGAGACTGACTAACTGTATCAATTAAAGCCTAACAACAAGCAAGAGGGTACCCTCAGGCCCACATTTCAGCATACACATCATGGAACAGAGTGTCCAACCCTTACTCATACTAATTCCTGTGACTTGTTGTAACAGCATTGAACTTTACATAGCAACTTCTCTCATCCTCTGTCCATAAACACTAACACCCTTCTCCCTTGCAAACTTGGTCAATCATCATTATGCATCCGCCTCCAATGAGTATTGTATGACTGTAAATGGACCCCTACCCCCATTCTTGCTACTGTCTTGAAACATTGCAGGATTGCGTGGAAGAAATATGGACCCAGATTGGGGAGCCTTCATCAACCTCCATGGCATATTATTTTTGCAAGAGACATGGGCCTTGGAAAAACATCATAGATTGGGTATTCCAACTTTAGTATAGAAACAGCAGCTTCCAAAGCTGGAAGTCCCTCTGGTGGCCTCCTAATTTGGCTAAAAAATATGTTAAATATAATCATTAAAATATTGGAGATCTGAAGCAATGGTGCCCTGGGCCTGTCTATATGGGGTAGAAATGACAGCAAGATTGATCTTTACAATGTACATAATCGGTCTTTGCAGAAGAATTAAGAATTTCCCACCTTAAAAATGCTCGCTTTACAACTCTCCCATAGACCGGATAGGGCACCTCTCATAATTGCCCAGAGATTTTAACACCACATTTGAGCCAGTAGATAGCTTAGCCTTGGCTATTAACTTAGAAGACGAACATAGAGGCATACCGTTCCTAGAGAGTGAACCTTTATCTTCATGGTCAGTTTCTGCCACGCGGCTATTGTCAATTACCCTGAATCATGGTTTGCAAGCTTGTAAAGGGAGATTCACATCTGATAGACAGTGTGCCCACACATTTGTACGGGGCGCCAGCCAGAGTAGAATTGATTTTGTACTCTTAGACATTGAACTCTGGCATGCAGCGACTGATTTTGAAATTCTGACCAGTTTGGATAGCGATCACAACGCTCTTAAGCTATCACTAAAAGGTAATCTGTTGAGGAGCACCACTGATTCGGGTACCCAGTTGAAGACGATCATAACATTGGGTAACAATAGAAAATCCAACAAATGGTCAAATCTCTGCTTTAACACTGAATTATTAGCTCAAATTTATAACACCTTTAATGTTATTCTTGAAGCCCTCACTGAGCACCCATTAGACACATCTTCACTACTTGATCACCATGATGACCTATTTGCGGCCTTGCACTTTTTTTGTACAAAGGAGTTCAAACGGAAAAAGAAGCTCGTTCAGCATACAACTACTCCCAAACAGAGTTGGATTGACTCAAATTGGTTAGCCCTGGTTGAGGTATCGAAAAACACAGACCCCCCGACCTTTTGGCACATACTTGCTCATGGCAGTTCCACTACCCATAGCCCCATAGAGCTATCCGTACAACCGCAACAGTGGGTGGATCACTTTAAAGATATATATACCCAAACCAGCACAGGGGCAGATGTAACAACACCAAATGTACAGGACCTGGTGATTGCAATTGATAACAATCCCATTTAATATACACTTGATGAAACACTTAGGGCAATTCAGTATTTGCAATCTGGGAAGGCACCAAGCCCTGACAAAATCCCAGGTGATCTATTCCACTCAGAACCCACTATATTGGGCCCCTACATAAATTCACCATCAAACATAATCATGGCATGGTGCCAAGATAATCCCATTGTTTAAAAAGGGCAACAAAGCAATACCTAACAACTATCGGCCCATCAGTTTAATTGATAACCTCCAGAAGGTGTTCTGCCATCAAGTTTTGGTTAACCTACTTGACTGGATCAATGAGGCTGCCATTCTGTCTCCTTTTCAGGCAACCTTTTGCTCCAGGTTGAGCACAAAGATCAAATCTTTTGATTCAATCTTATTGTCTCGAAATATCTTTGGCTCTCCAAGGATCATTTATATATGGCCTTTGAGGACCTTAGAGCTGCCTTTGTCCTTGTGCCAAGGCAGCAATTGTGGTCCACTCTTGCGATAATGGGTATTGATCCTGCACTGCTAGTTGTACTCATCAGATTACATACGAATACTTTTGCACAAGTCAGGTGGGGGATAGGTGGTGAGTTGACTGGCCGCATACCAGTTAAGCGAAGGGTGTGCCAGGGATGCATTCTCGATCCAACTTTGATCTCTTTGTATGTAAATGACATTGTTAATTTTCTTAGTGCATGCGTTCTGACTCCCCAAGGCTGTGCGGTTGTTCCAACCCAGAGTTGCTATTTTCAGACAACACCCTTCTGCTATCTCGTACCCTGCCTGGGCTCTTAAACCTGCTTAATAAATTTGTCGATTTCTATGATCTTTGTGGTTTACAGGTGAATACTTCAAAAACTAAGATCATGAATTCAAATCTCACAGATCAAGCAGAGGCGGGTTTTTAATGAAGGGGTCAATCCTCAAAAAGGTTGCCAAATTTGATTATGTGGGGGGTCAGATTCGATAAAACCAGAAACTGGAAATCTCACAATCAAAACTGTGAATTAACTCTGCTTCACAGCACATCAGCAATAACAAAGAGGTACAAGGCAACCGCCCCCAAATCTGTCTCTCCCACCATTGACGTTTATAGGGTAAAGGCAGCAGCCCTGTATGAGGCCGAAATTTGGGGGATTAAACACACACATGGTTTGACCCTCAAAGAAAATAGGTTTTTGAGATCTCTGCTCTGTTTACCTCAGAGCACCCCTGTGACCCCACTATTTTTTAATACAGGGCTCAATAGGGTTGGTGATGTAGCATCACTAAAACCCTTTCTTTACTGAGTTAGGTTGTGGTCTACCCCCGAGCTATAGCAATACAGGCCTGCTGCAGAGGAAGTTTTGAATTCGTGCAAAACACACCTTATGCGTTGGTTTGCGTTTGTTAAATCTCATCTTAATGACCTGGGTCTATGTGCCTATTGGAGTAATCCTTCTTCAATCAATATCAGTGCTAAGGTTGTAGTAAAAACTGCATTTTGGAATAGTAAAACCTTTGCCCCTCACTGTATATCCAAATCTGGGGGGCCGGTGGGAGCATTTTTAGCCATCAAACCTGTATCTGCATAGGAACCGTATAAGGATGCAATCCAACCGCTCCAAGCCCGCACTTTGGGCCATATTCTCAAGGAAGTGGCAGAGAGAGGCATTAGCCTTCTTGGCTTAACGCCTCTCTGCCACTTGAAACGCGAGGCTGCACCCTATTCTCAAGGATAGGGTGCAGCCTCGCGTTTCTCATGCGATGGCGCTAAGTTTCACAACTTAGCGCCAACGCAGGCACCCTTGCACCATAGTGCAAGGGTGTCTGCAGGCAGGGAGGTTTGTTTATGTACAGGAAGGTGCCCTTCCTGCACATAAACAAACCTTAAATGCCAGTTTGTAACTTACATGTGTGCTGCTTCATGCAGCACACATGTAAGTTACAAAACTGCATTTTTAAAAGGTTTGTTCATGTACAGGAAGGGACACCTTCCTGTACATGAACAAACCATGGCATTTTGCTTTTTCCATGTGTGCTGCACAAGGCAGCACACATGGAAAAGCAGGAAACGAAGAGAAATAAAGCATTTCTCCTCGTTTCGCCACCTTAAGACCAGATTTTTCCTGGTCTTAGTTTGGCGCTACCTCCTATTTACACTGCCCTTGTGAATAGGAGGTAGCGTCAAACTCAATGGGTGTTGCGGTGGAACGCCCACCGCAACACCCACTGCACGCCCCCTTCACGCTAAAAACAGCATGAAGGGGCCCTATTCACAAGGCAGCGTTAAGCAGCGTTAAGCCACTTAATGTGGCTTAACGCTGCCTTGTGAATAGGGCGAAGCCCCTATCGCCACAACAACGTCACTGAAAGTGACGCTGTGGTGCGATGGGGGCTTGAGAATATGCCACTTTGTTTATAAAATTTAAGTTGGGTACATCGATATTAGTAAATTTAAAAGTAATTGGAAAACCCACCAAACCAGATCGTCAGCATGTGCACTCTGTAATCATGCGACCGCGGACGTTGAATACGTGCTATTTTTTTGACCCATGTATGACGATAGACCTAGGCGGACCTGGATCAAGTCACTTTGCATCGCCCTCGGCGTGAGACAATTAAAAGTAGCCTACCAAATTTTTGGGTGTGACACTAGTCCTCTTATAGTTTTTGGACTCAGTCGGTATTTATATGCAGTGTAGCTACTCAGGAAGAAAATGGGTATTGTGTTATGATAATAGTATGTTCCGTCCCTATGAATTGTTTTTCCTTTTACTGTGAATCAATTGTATTGTTAATATATTGTATCGGTATGATTTTATGCAATCAGATTTCACTCTGCACTTTATTTCATTATTAGCTGCTATTGGAGTACTAGGTGATGCAAATTCAAGGTTGTAAGATGTTACACAAATATTTTTATATTTGTCAGTATCACCAACTTGTTGAAATATACGTTTTATTGTTGAATTTTTTTAAGTAGAACTATTTAATGTATAAATAATTTTCTATGTGATTTTTATGATGTTTTGATATGTTTTATGGGCCAGTGCCAGTAATAAACTTAATGAAAAATTGAGGGAGCCCAGAAACATTTTCAGTCACCTGGGTTTATTTATTCATTTTGTGACTCACTCTGAAAGGAGAACTGTGTCATCTGCACTTTTACATTTTTATGTCTCCAATGAATATTTGAAATCAATATAACCATAATATATGTTTTAACTAACTGTGAGTCACTGTCATTTTTATTTTAGTATTCATTATTCTTCAGAAACGTTTTCCAATTTTGCCTTCAAATGTTCTAGCGAAATTAATTGAATGATTCATCATAGCAATGTAGGGGTTATACTCTGTGTTTATATAATTATGATTAACAAATGAATTCCTAGAAAATATTGTCTTTTCTTTCAATGAATTTCTCAGGTTTACATTGATTTAAAGGATTGTTCAATTACTACCAATAGTTCTTTTAGCTACAGCTGCTGACTGACATGGGCGCTGATCCCAGATTGGGGGGCAAAGTGATCCCTGCTACCCACTTCTCAAGCAAAGTCCGGGTGGGGCCCTGCTGTGCTTCCACTAGAGAAATGAAGGAAAGGCTAGTGTTGTTGTGATCAAGCTGGGTCTGCAAAGTATAGACCGCACAGCGTTCTTGTTGTGTGGCAGTGTCTTTTTTTTAATCTCTATGTGTCTGGCCAAGACAGTATTGGAAGCTGAACAGAGAGAGAGCGAGGGGCACAGGTGCATTTGGCAGAAGATCTGGGAAGCTAGCTGTCTGGCCCTCAATAATAGAGTTCCTGATGATTAGGACCATCATTACGGTCGGCCCAGTAAATGGTGTGATAGTTTTTATTGCACCTAATAAAATCTGACTCCTCTGGGTTTACGAATAACGACTTTTTGGGGAAGAACATTCGGATTTGGTGCTTACCGCATACATGCCAACATATTCAAACTAGAAAGTGGGAGACTTAAAAATGAATCGGGGAATGTATTTCCCCAATGGCTTACATTGCAGCAGAAGCTATTTTATGGCAGGAGACGCCCAAAATAAAGCGGTTTTTGGCTTGAAAAATCAGGAGTAAGGGTCTAAATCGAGTCCTGTGGCACGTATGTTACCGCACCAAAATCCGTTTGTTCTAGTATACATGGGGCATTTTTGCCCCATAAATATTGGCAGATTTGACCTGCCAATATTTATCACAAAACCCAGAATTGTGACATAAGTGGTAATAATTATCTGGATTGCTCATAACGAGGGCCTTAGTGTTTTGCGGTGAGGCACACATAGCAGCCATTGATAGCAGGCCGGCTGCCAGTCTGTAGCTGACATCACTGAGTGGGAGCAGGAGCTACTTGAAGACTTTCAAGCATTGTTTGACTGCCTTTAAGAAGAAAAACATCCAACTGAAATATTGGGCAAAATGGAATTGTTGGTCCAATTCCTATCAGATACTACCTTTGACTTCCTATGGGCAGAAGCCAATGAGCAGGAGCACCTCTTGCAGGAAGGAGACTTTTGTGATTAAAACTATGGAAGATTGACCAAGTGCAGAAGATCTCTAATCCACAAATTACCATTTTTAGGCTCACAGTTATTCAGTACAGAAATTAATGGCAATGTTCAAAAAGTTGGCAGAGTAAAGAAAAATATTTTTTTCATTTAGAACCACAGTTGGGAAAAATACTTGCTTGCAGAAAAGCCAGCTTTGGCTTTGCATGAATCAAAACCAATGTTTACAGACAAGGCTCGAGGTTGGGGAGCCAAGCTTTCCGACAAATCCCAGTCTCAACAGAATTCAAACCTGCACCATACAAAATCCTGACTATATGGAAGAACTAGTTAGCAGCAGAATTTCAAACCTTTATTCAGAATGGTCAAGGATGGTCCAGGACCAGTGGATTCTACAGATTATAAGAGAAGGATATGAGTGAAATTATTACATATTTAGAAATCAACATATTTTAGCATATTAGAAAAGCAATTTAGAACATGTTTAAATACAAATGAAATGCATGTTTTAGAAATGACTCACAAAATGTGTGAATACCTTTTAGAAGAACAAATAAATAAAACCAAAATATATCTTAGAGTGACAAATGTAGACATGAAAGATGTCATTAGAAATGCTTCTATTTGCCTGTTTTTCAAACAATTTGCACCAAGCAACTATACTTTAGCCTGTGCAGTGACTAGGCCAGAAGCTTTCTTTCGACCTTTGCTCAATGTAAAGTATTCTGTGCAAAAGCCTAACATTGATGTCATCCTAGAGATGTGCTGACTTTAATATTATGCTCATTTAGTTCCTCTCACTCCCATGTTAGATCTTTCCACTAAGAATAATAGACTTATTGAAACTGTAAAGAACAAATGGTGATTTAGACTTATAAATGTTGCTTCAAATTAACTTGATATATGTTTTCATATTTGCTGACTAGCCTTTGTTTCTGCAATGAAACTTAAAGTGTGTCTTTAGCTTAAGTAAGAGGGTTCTCATGGGAACCTTCCCTCATGTAACAATTATGCTAAGAAACTGTATCAATTCAGATGACAAGAGTGCGGACTGTGTAAATCGGAAGATGCATTGTATGACTGACACCACCACCCTACGAGCTGTTCTGATTGGACATTGAGTGAAGGCGTCTTCAAAGATTGATACATGTATTAGAAAGTTATAATAACGAGTGTTCCTAGCTAGTTAGACATTACACACCTCTACTTTCCCTTTACCCATCCGGTAGTCTTGCTGCTGGATTTCTCCTCTGCCCAAGACTCTTCTTCATAGGGAGTTGATTCCTTTAGATCTCTTGAGGTGATTCCTTTATTAATTTGTGATTGATGCTACTGCACAGATTGATATTCTAAAACAGTTTCTACTGCAATTGTGGGAAACTCGGCTGAGTTTTCCAGAACTACCCTTCATGAGAAGTTTGCTCTTTATTTACCGCTCTTTTCCAATGGAACTCTATGTGGGTACTTATTTAGAATAGGTCCCTTAGCTAGTTTTTTAGGTTTTTTTATGGACCACATGCCTTGATTACTGATTTCTAATCTCTTCTCTATTTCTGTAACTTACTAAACTTGAATAAAGATATTTGAGATTCTAGCCTTCAGTGGCGGCTGGTGGAATTTGAAACTGGTGGGGCGTATGCAGAAGGAATCAACGTACGGGAGCGAGCGAGCGTAGCGAGCGAGCCCGACGGCAATAAGGGGGTTCGGGGGGTTCTCCCCCGTGAAGAAATTTTTTTCAAAATTGTCATCTTTTTGGTGCAATTTTCAGCACTATTTCAGTGATAAATGGACTAAAAATCAGTTCTTCTAGGCATTCATAAAAGAAAACACATACATTATTTCAGAGAATTTCTGTGTTGCCAAGCAAGTCTGACTTCTGAAGAGGGCTAGGGTACTAAGCAAGACTGCTTTGTCTCTACCCATTCCAATAGAAAACACATAACATAGGTGCATAAACATCCACAAAGAAACATACTTGTAATTTTGTTCCTACCGGAAATGAAGGCTGGCCACTTCCTTTTCTGCATTAACTATTCAATGTTGATTGCCCAGTAATCTTCATGACATATTAAATAGCTACAAGCATAAGAAATATCCATTCGAAACAAACATTTAATTTTTTGGAAGTCAGCAAAAGCTTTGCATTTTTGAGCAAGGAAATTTTGCAAAATAAAAAATGAAGTAAATATTGTACTTAAAATAGTTCATATAGCGCTCTGAAGCCCTTGGGTCCATCAGTATTTTAGAAAGCCACTAAATAAAAATAAGTTATAAAATGAGTGTAATATGCATTGCTTAAAATATAAGAAATATTCATTAAAAATCTTTTGTTTATTTTAGAAAGAAACAACAAAAACTTTATATTGTATAAGCAGGCTAGGTAAAAACGTTTTACTTTATTTTTAAATAAATACTTTGCATGCCACTCTCAGGCCCTTGTGCTTGTCAGTACAGTAGAAAATGGCAACATAAAAATAAAATATGAAAATAAATAAATGTATATTTTAAGAAATATCCCTTCAAAACCAATATATTTGTAAACACAAACAAAATTATTTTAAATAATACTATGTAAATACTTTCCATGCCACTCTCAGGTCCTTGTGCCCTTCAGCCAGCACAGCAGAAAAAGTTAAATAAAAAGAAATTATGAAAATAAATAAAAGTACATTTTAAGAAATTTCAAAACCAATATGATATTTTTAAACACAATTTAAAAAATAAAAATAATATTTAAATACTTTGCATGTCAATCTCAGGTAGAAGGGTTCTTGTGCCTGTCAGTACAGTAGAAAACGGTTAAATAAAAATAAATTAGGAAAATAACTAAATGTTGTACATATAAAGAAATATACCCTCAAAACCAACATTTTTAAACCCTAAACAAAAATATTTTAAATAATAAAATATGAAAACAAATATATATAAATTCACAGATACATAAACACACATATATAAATACATATCAACTGTACAGGAGTTGTATGAATATTAAATGGAATGAGTAAATTTCCAACAGTACTTCCTAATGTTATCAAACAAAACAAACCGAGCTATAAACACCTGAAACTATGATCACACATCAGATTCATATTTTCTATTTATATAGAAAGTTTGCTCGTCGATCTTTAATATGAACAAACTTTTCGATTGTTCTTTTGTTGAATTCTGGTATTTCCTTTATTAGCTCTTTTTCCATTGACAGCATAGCCAATGCATTAAGTCTAGCTTGAGTCATTGTGTTTCGCAAAAACGTTTTTACCCTCTTTAGTGTGGAAAAACATCGCTCAGACTCTGCTGTTGTCATGGGTGTAGTAATGACAACTCTTAAAAGCTTTATGGTCTCAGAAAAAGACTTCTCTAAGTTGTTTTCAAACAAAAAGCTAAATAAAGCCATGGCACCACCAGTAGCCTGACGGAAGTCACGTCTTCCATACAGGACTGAAAGTTCTGTACGCAATCTGGCTTTGTCTAACATAGGATAGGCTTCTATCGTTTCTGCGAGTGCCTCAGCTGGGAAAGCTTTGTCATGTCTTTCAAAAAGGTCACTTCGCAATAGTGTTGCACTTACAAGATGCTTTGTGAATGCAAAGCGCTCTCTGGCATGGACCACAATAATGTCACAGACTTCTTTTGCTTCCTGGGTCAAAGTATTTATTTGCAGTCTCCGGTTTACAAATGTACATTCTTGTGGCAGTGTAGAATCCAAACTGTCAATGGATTCTCGTACTTTGGTGATGCTTGTCACAAAGTCTGTAGTAGCTTTCTGGACAGACACAGTGTCAATGTCTCGCTTTTGCAATTGATTATATAAAATGTCTACGTGGGGCATTATATGGTAAAAAAGAAACAGAAAGAATATAAACTCTCTATCTTCTAATGTTCTAGTAAATCCCTTAGCTTCACATATAGTATTTGACTCAAAATCACCACTGTTTGCAATGGTTGACATGCATTCAAGAAGATCGTCTCTGTATTCATAAATTATGTTTATTGCTCGAATATTGAAGTTCCAGCGAGTTGCAGACCCTCTTGGAAGTCTTCTTGAAACTATTTGTTCAAGAATATTAGTCCTTTTCGGGGAACGTGCAAAAAATGCTGTTATACCACCAACCTCTGCAAAGAAAATTTTAACTCTAGATATTTTGGAGGAAGCCTGTTCCATAATTAGGTTAAGTTGGTGGGCATAGCAATGAATGTAATGTGCATTTGGGTAAACATCCCTGATTTTCTTTTGCACCCCACCAGTTGCACCACGCATGACGCTGGCACCATCGTAGCTTTGAGCAATTACTTTTCCTTTAGCACATTGCTCAGGGAAAACAATGTTTAATTCATTAAGAATGGCTGAGGCAATTGTTTCTGCAGATGAGTCTTTTAGATGTGTGAAACAATAAAATCTTTCAGCTACCTTGCAATTTCCATCAATGTAGCGGAAGACCAGAACTGACTGTGTCTTAGTAGAGACATCAGTTGTATCATCAGCTTGGATAGCTACATAATCAGTGCTTCTCAACTGCTGAGTAATATATTCTCTTATTACTTCCAGCATACAGTCCAGCAATTCATTCTGAATAGTTTTAGAAGTGCCTTTAAACACTGTGGCTGTTTTTAAATGTGTTTCCATAGCACTGTCAATGCTGGAGACAAAATCAACAAGGCCCCTGAACACGCCAGGATTTAGAGACTCTTCAGTTTCATCATGGCCTCGTAATGCCAATTCAAAGGCACCACAAAAACGAATACAGTCAATCAATTTCGATAAAATGTATCGGTTTTTATCCACTTCTGCATTATGTTTTCTTACTCCCACACGGTATGCTTCGTTCAATTGCTGTACAATGTCCGATTTTCCAAAAAGAGATAATTTCAACATATTTGTCAAATGGGATTTACAGGAATCATGTTTTTTATTTTTTCAGCCAGATGCTTTAGGTCAGTAACTCCTGTTTTTGTCCAGGTAACTTCACCTCCAAAGAGTAAGCAAGGGAAACAGAATAAAGCATTTTTAGAAGCGCTACCAGTAAGCCATTCCATCCTATCATACCATGTACTGGTAAACCGACGTGTGTAACCCTTTCCCCTATCTTTTGTAGACTGCTCAATTTTAATTTGAGGTTTATCAGCTCCTAATGTTTTCACTTGCAGTTTATCTGCATGTGTCAAACCCAAAAATGGGTTTATGAGTAAACTGTCAACTGTGTTCATTGTGTCCAGCAATATATCAGACTGGAGATAGAAAACCTAGCCTGTTTATAAATATTCCCTCGGTTGAAGACACAAAAACGATATTACACAAAATACTAAATAAACACTAATATGAATTGTCATGCACACACAAGTAACATCAATTATTCATCCACATCCATCCTCATTCTGACAGGAATGCGACTGCAGCAGCACGTACAGCTGTTCCCCAAGCGGTATAGCCTTGTAAATATTTGCAGAATTCCTTCTGGGATCCTGTTAATAATTAAAATATGGTGTAAGCTTTGAGGCTAGGTGCCATTGTATGCACAACACCAGTGGTGATTGAAAAGCTTGAGCATGTCAATTCAGTGATCTGCCTAGAATTTAAAGGGTGTATTCAAATTATGGGGTCCTTGCATTACTATTATAATGATAAAATAACTACATGTTAGGAGTAAACCTAAAACAAAGTACTTATAAATTTTGACTTGACTTTAGATGGCAAATAATACAAAACGTATTCAAAAATTTCTTAAAAAGCATGAGACTCTCATTGAGCAATACCCTTTAAAAGAGTTCTAGGCAGATCTCTGATATATCCAGTACTCATCTATTCTGTACCCAACACAGCAAAATAAATGCATATTTTTTCAATTAAGAGTTTAACATTGCAGTTAGACCATTTTGATATTCTACACATTTATGAACGGAGCTATTTTACACACAAGACAGACTAAAATTACAGCCTATAGGCAGTGCTAGTCCTATCAGTTATCCTATTACTAAATGGACAGCAGTCACAACTGTCACAACACATTTGATCGATTTTTATATATCCTACTCACTGTACATACTCTGTGTGCAGTAAAAAAATTGTGTGCAAAAAAAGTAGACTGAAAAACATCGCTGTAAAAAAATATTGTCGACTTAAAAAATAGAATAAAAATAAACAGTGGCCTAACACATGGTAAAATGTCATGCATTATAGAGCAAACATGAGTGTACTGGGATCAGGGGTAAGGGGCATCCTCCTAAAGCAGACAGGAGCATTTAAAATGAGGTGGGGGTAAAGGGGCGGGAGACTAGCAATGCATCTTAATAATTCAAGAAAAGTTAGCGTTAAGGGATAGTTAGGGGATTTTAGGGTAGCACTAAGGAGTAGTAGAGGGCTATTATGAATTAGAGCAGTACTTTTTTAAGCATGAAGAAAGGATAGAATTTATGGGCAGTTTGGGGTTTAAAGGCTTTAGGGGTGGGAAGCATTAGGGGATAGTAAGGGATTATCAGGCTACAGTTAAATAATAAAAGATTTAAAAATCAACATTTTTGGAATTTTCATAGTTCATAATGAAAAACAAAAAATTATTCCCTTGAACTTTTAACTCGCCACAACCTCATACTCTCTGAACAGTTCTGCTAGGATAAACCAACAGGCCTCCACACCTAAAGACCACACAGTTGGCACCCATATACAGCTGAATGTGGACCTTTGCAGTAAATAGAGAACCATGTCCTACCTTGTGGCCTGAGATTAAGGACCAGGAAGCTGAGTTTCGATCAATGTCCTGTTGCAGCAGAGTCGGAACCACCACGTGTCCTCTTTCGATATCGCTCAGTACTGATCTTGAATGTGATTATACCAAGACCAGTTTTAACTCCAATTTTTCATGTGCTAAAAGAATTAAAACAAGAATTATTACCAGCAATTACATTGCATTCATGTACTGTTTCAAGCAAATGTGCTTTCTGTACAATACTGTTTTACACGAAACAAATAAAAACATTTAAAATAATAAATTCAGGTGGTTTTTAATGGAATGTGCATGAGTGCAAGTGAGCTCCTGGGTCTCTGCAAGCATGGTGATGTGTGCAATTTTGTGTAGAGTTGCATGTTTCTGCAAAGAAGTGCATGCCCATGTTTAAACATGAATCTATGTGAACGAATGTGTGTGTATGTTTGACTATGTGTGCATTGCAGTGAGCACCTGTGCCGCTGGCCCGAACTCTAGAATCATGTTGAAGTAGTGAGCAGAGGTATGGGAACACCTCATGTGACTAGAGGAGGGATGGTGAGTTAAGGTTTTACACTGGCTACATTCAGGGGGCTAGAGAGTCAGGGGACAGGTAAGCCAGTGATCATTTCCAGCAACCGGACCCCAAGGTTGAAAACTTTCAGCACCAAGGCCACTGCCCCCTCTAAGCAGCCTATAGTCCATCGCCTTTCTGGAAAACAACAGTTGGCATGGTGGAACCCCTTGGTTCTACGTGGAGCACTGTCTGCCAGCCGGGTCTTGAATTTTTTTTGTTTATGACTTGCACTAACTGAAGAAAGTGTTTTACACTCTGGGAAAGCAGCCAGTTTGGTAAGAGATTGGTGATTATTTTTTTCCAGGCAGTACCGAAATGTGATTGTGCCAAGAAAATAAGTGGGACAGACTGCATGCTTTCCACGATGCACTTACTTCCAGCGTGCTTGCTGCTTAAATGCAGCTACTCAGACAGCATGCAAGGTGGTTTGGGGCCCAGGTGTGCTATAGCCAGCATGAATAAAGCATTCTAGTGTGGTGATGCGGACACCAGCACTAGTCTGACCACTAATGAGTTGTACTCGACAGGACTGCAAATGTGAAAAGTGAACGCTCTTCAAAATTAAAAAAAAGTGTGTATCTTTTTAACATTTGAAAGCTTTGACATTATCAAGTCAAATTATAGCACCGCACTAAGAAGACTTCATTAAACATAATAGGAGGGAGGGGCTGACACCTACACCTGAAGAGGGCTATGCCTATTCCAACACAAATAGCTGCATAACCGCCTGTAGTATGCCTGGAGCCAGAGAAGGAAGGGCAGGGGCCTTTTGAGGATCAAAGACAGCCGTCTTTTGTTGTCTCCCCACTTCAAAGACACATTTTGGTATTAGTACTGGACCTGTGACATCCCCAAATTAGTTCACTTTGGGGTCTGGAGAAGACTCTGCAACTATGAGGTACTACGCTGCTAGGAAGGACTGCCCCTTTGTCACTTGCTTTGTTGTACTGGCATTCTGCCTGCTGATTGCTGTACGCCAGGAGTGAATTCCTCTGCACTCTGCTCTGCTGTGTTGGCCTGCTCCCTGCTACCTCTGCATTGAGGGACAACTGGCCCTCTATATCCTACAAGTTCCCAAGAACTTGTTGGCTTTCCTCATGTTATGGAAGAATCAGGGCTATTTGTATGTTATTGGGCCACCAGACACACTCACATAGTCTAGCGCCTGCTGTGTTGGCGCCCAGTCACCTTTTGCTACTAGTCGTACTCGAGATTGCTGTTTTTGAAGATACCGCAGCGGTGTAGACCTTTACCCTCAGTCAGCGCCGGGAGCATCGAGCGGCGTGAGTTCATACCTGGTTGCCTAGCAACACAACGATCTAAGCGCGCTCTCTCCAGGCTCTTTGGGCCGAAGATTCACAAGACTGCTTCTACTGTGGCTGAACCCCAGTCCTGCCTGCCTCTGTGCCTCTTACCAACACGAGCTCCATGTGTGAGGCCCACCAACACAGCCGTATGGGGCCATAGACCTGCCTGTGCTCCTGCGGCCATGCCGGAGCCCAACTCATCTTCCTACCACGTGGACCACATCTGCGAGACCGCCGACAACCAGAGCAGCGACTCCAAGCCCCAGGTACTGTCCCGAAGGCCCGCGCAGGCTGACTTCAACCCCCACTGCATTGAAGACCTTTCCGAGGCGGAGGCGGCCGGTGGGCTCATTTGAGGATTACTGTAACTCCCTTAAAGGTTTCTGAGCACTGTGATGCCCCAGGCGAATGAGCTATTAACGTTACTACTGGCATAACCTTGATAGACTGATTAGATTGTTGTCCTTTAGGCCTGGTTTTAATTACATAAAGATGGCCTATTTTTCTACAACTAGTGTGGTGTTTTTCACTGTGTTACTTTACTATGTGTTGCACAAATACTTTACACATTGCCTCTTTGATAAGCCTGCTCTGCGCCAAGCTACCAGACGATGAGCACAGGTAATCCTGCATGTGTATCTGAATTAACCTGAGTGGTGGTGGGTACTGCTTGGCTTAGGTGTATACCCTAGCCAACCAAAATCCCCATATGTAACGGACACATTCAGCAGCGCCTGCTGCACGTTGCCTGCTTTCATTCCAAGCAGCAATGTGCAAGTGGGGGGGGGGGGGGAGTCCACCGGCGTATGAGATTTCACCCTGGGCCCATAACAAAGGCCGAAGTTAAAGGTCCATCAGGCCTCCTTTTGTTCCAGGGAGCTATCTGGAGCCTCAAACCTAAAAGCAAATGCCTCGACCAATGGGAAACAGCTGCCCTCTTCCTCCTGGACCTCTCAGCCGCCTTCAACACTGTTTCCCACCACACCCTCTGTTCCAGATGCCGGCATCATGGAATCTTGTGCAAAGCCCTGGATGGATCTGCTCCTTCCTCACCGGCCGAACACAGAGAGTAAGACTTCCACCATTCAACTCAAAACCCACAGAGATCAGCTGCAAAGGGCCTCAAGGCTCCTCCCTGAGCCCAAGCTCTTCAACATCTACATGGTCCCACTTGCAGCCATCGTCAGGAACCACAGACTCAACATCGTCTCCTACGCCGATAACACCCAGCTGATTCTCTCCCTCACAGAAGAACCCACACCTGCCAAGAGCAACTTCCACAACGGGATAAACGCAGTCGCCACCAGGATGAAGGACAGCTGCCTCAAGCTTAACTCAAACAAGACCTAAGTCCTCAACCTGAGATCCACCCCCAAGTGCTGCCACCCCCTCTGCCTTGGATGACTCTTGGTGGCCCAGGCAGAAGGGGCCTGCAGCACTTGGAACCCCCACACCCACTGACCACGTGCGAAACCTTGGCATCTTCATGGACTTCTCTCTCTCAATAAACCACCAAATCAACGCTGTTTCATCCTCCTATTTCCACACGCTCCATCTACTTCATAAGATCTTCCAGTGTGTCCCCAGTGAGTACAGGAAAACTGTCACCCATGAGCTCGTCAGCACTCTAGCCAGCACCACCCAGAAACTCCAAAAGAAACTGCAGAACATCAAGAACACGTCCGCCAAACTCATCCTGAACATCCCACGCCGCAGCCACATCACCGGCCACCTGAGAGGGGAAACAGCCATTACAACGAATCCAATACAACGCATGCCATTACAACGCATGCCAACACAACGCAAGTACCATTACATCGCAATGCCATTACAATGCATGGCATTACAATGCATATACCTTTACCACGCATGCCTTTACAACAAAATATGTGTTTTACATGTAAGTATAAGGTAAGTATATGGTTTAGGGTGGGTTGGGGTTTTGGGGTGTCGGGGTATAGGTTTGGGTTGCCAAGATTAATTTTAGGAATCAGGATGGGTATATGTTTTGGGGTGCCAAGGTTAATTTTAGGATTCAGGGTGGGTTTGGGTTTTGGGGTGTAGGGGTATAAGTTTGGGGTGCCAAGATTAATTTTAGGGTTCAGGATGGGTATATGTTTTGGAGTGCCAAGGTTAATTTTAGGATTCAGGGTGGGTTTGGGTTTTGGGGTGCCCAGGGTAATTTTAGGGTTCAGGGTAGATTTGGGTTTTATGGTGCCAAGGGTAATTTTAAGTTTTAGGGTTTGGGGTAGCAAGGGTAATTTTAGGGTTCAGCGTTGGTTTGGGTTTTGGGGTGCTAAGGGTAATTTTAGGGTTTAGGGGTATGGGTATTGGGGTGGTAAGGGTAATTTTAGAATTTTAAGGAGGTATGGTTATTGGCACTGGTACAAAGGGTAATTTTGGGGTTGCCTGGGGGTATTAAAAAAATATATATATATAAACACACAAACAGACACACACAATTACATACCTTAACCACTTTTACCAAGTATATGCCTGTACCACGCATGCCTTTGCGTTGTAATGGCATGCGTGGTAAAGGCATATGCATGGTAATGGTAACGCGTTGTAACAGCACTTGTGTTGTTACAACCGCGTTGTAATGGCATGCTTTGTGTTGGCATGCGATATAACGTCATATATTCCCTGAGAGACCTTCACTTGCTATCTATCAACAAAAGAATTACCTTCAAGCTCCTCACGCACACCTACAAATCCCTCCACAACGCCAGACCTACATACCTCAACCACCACTTCTCCTTCTACACTCTCCCCTAACATCTCCACTCTGCCCAACTGGCCCAGGCCACCATCACACGTATCCGCAAGACCACTGCTGGAGAAAGATCCTTCGCCTAACTTCTGGAACTCCCTGCCTCTGCACCTCAGGCAATCACCATCACGTCCGCAATTCAGGAAGGACCTTAAGACCTGGCTCTTCAAATCAATCGCAGATCCCCTCCCCTCAAACCCCCACACACAGCGCCTTGAGACCCTTACGGGTGAGTAGTCTCGCTTTAAATACTAATTGATTGGAAGCAATGGAGCAGAAAGAAAGGCTCAAAGCTTATCGCGTCATAAGACGCTTGCTTTTGACTTTGAATTTGCACAAATAATTTAAATACCACTATTTTGTTTTTATTTCTTTTTATAGTGCTACTCATCCACATGTAGGGTGTCAAAGCGCTTTTAGATCACATGTACACATATATTGACAATAAATAAAGTGTGTAAATCAATGTACAGGTTGTGTTACAAAAGTAAGTGAGGGTTACAAGGTTTAAGAGTCGCATGCTGTTTATAGCTCACTGTGCTATAATGGAAGGATTCAAATTTATGAACTGTACATAACAAAATGAGCTCTGTATTAAAAGCAGTAACCCACTTATCTAGCTTCATAAAATAAAAATCTGTCATCTGCATATTACATTGCATATTACATGATGTGCTTTACATGAGACACATTAACCCTTGCACATTTATTTAAATGCACTCATGAGTCATGATACTAGACCTGCTAAACGGACTGTGCAATATGTTAAAATAATTAAAAAGCAGCATATTTAAATAATCCATACATTGCAAAAATAATTTAAAAGTGCAATAATTAATACTTCACACTTACCCCAGTTATCAGGCAGCTTCTGTCTTGGTCAGTCAGCCGATTGATGGTGTCAATGCTAGTTGCTGGCTGGCTGTGCTTCTCCTGTTGTTGTCCAGCAGCTACTGGTTCAGAGAGAGCTGAAAGTGAAAGCTCTACTCTGTGCAGCATGTGACTCCACGTCACAGGGTCATGAGTTAAGTCTCATGACTCTGTGACATAAAGAAAATGCTTACAGCGTTTTTTTTATTTCAAATATACTAAAAGGTAGTTTACAATAATCATTCAGTGCAATGATTATTGTAATTAAAAAAAAAACTTTGCCCAAATGAGTCGTCATAGAGAGATAGGTGGGGTCAGTTATGCATGACCCCACCCCATCTAGTGACGACTGGTGAAAGGGTGGGGTGAGGGTGTCCTCATCATGCCCCAGCTTCTTTCTAGACTTCAATGCAGCCTCGGGCTTATACTGTACCCGCCCGAGGCTGCTGTAGATTTATGACGCTGCCTTGCGTCATTTCTGGGCGGGCCCCAAAAGGGTCTAAATAAGAATAACCGGGCTCGCACCTAATGCGCCCGGTTTGTTTTTAAAATCAATTGTGACACATGCGCAAAAGCGCATGTGTCACAAATCAGCCCACACGTTGCCTGCATTTCCTGCCTGGCCTGCCTGATGCTGCAGTGACGCTCGCTCGAGTGCGTCGTAATCTGCGCAGGCAGGCAGGCAGGCAGCAGCCAGCAGGACTCGGCAGTCGCGGGGCTCGGCTCGGCTCGGGATTTAAAATGGTAAGTAACATTGCTGTTACTTAGCATTTTAAATCCCTCGCTCAATGTGGATGCCGGCATCGCAATAGGGAGGGCGGAGCCCCGCCGCCCTTGAAAGAAAACCGCCGCTGCTAGCCTTATAGGTAAAATATAGCCTTTAAAACTAAACTTAACCTCTCGTCATTGACGCATCACAAATTATAAATTTCCATGATGTTTCGATGACTTTATTCCTTATGGAGCTCTAATTCTCCACACAGTGGAAAAGTTTATTGACCTCTCTGGAGCCCGGAGGATTCCCCATGGTGCCATTTGTAAGTGGGTGTATGTAAAGGTCTGACCCATCGAGGAGAGTCCTTTTGGGCTACAGCAGATACATTACAGAATTTTATTAGTTTTGCTGCTAATGGAAAGATTTTGGAAAGATCAGATGATGGTTCCCTTAAAGCTCTTATAGCTGCCTATCGCGCTGACAATGTAGCAAGAGCAAGTCCTACGAGGAACCCATCTCTTAGGTATTCTAAAATCTGGAATTGGTCATAGGTTCTTCCCGCCTATTTTTGCAGAACCCCCCCATGCTAGAATCCCCCATGGGGAAACACCGGTTGAACCCTAAGGAAAACAGAGACACAGGGCCCGATTCCAATGCGGGCAGGAACGTCTCCGACCATCGGTCGGAGCCCTCCTGCCCACATCGGAACTGCCCGTTTGGATTCCTTTCCGACCGAGTCATTCCGATAGGCTCAGCCGGAAAGGAATCTGACTCGGTTTTCCGGATGGCTTCTGACGGGCTCAGAGAGCCCGTCCGCCATCCGAAAACCTTGAAGTAATCCCCCGGCCAGCTCTTTCCCGCCGAGGGAGTGCGATGGCAGTTTCCCACTGCCTTTCTGTACCGGCCTTTCCGAAACAGAAAGGCATTGGGAAACTGTCTTTGGGGGCCCCCATGGGTGCGAGGCCGCTGAATGGCGGCCTGGGGGGCACCGATGGTGCCCTCCTGTTGATCCCTGCACCCGGTGGCAGGCACCTTGGGGAGCCTGCCACCGGGTGCAGGGATGAACTGCACCTCTGCTCTTAATGTTGCAAGCATGCATTCCGTTCAGAATGCATGCTCCCATTGTTAAGTATAGGATTGTGACTGAACAGGGTTTGGTCGCATCCTACTTGCAGGTCTGGAACCGATGACAAGAGGTCATTCGGTTCCAGTTCCTGGCCGATGTCGGACGGACTCCGGTCCATCCGACATCGGAATCGGAGCCAATGTATGTGTAAGGTTGAGGGCCCCCAATGGCTATAAGCATGATAAGCGTGATAATAATATCATACCTTTAAAACATGGCATTATTTTCCCATTTTATGTTTCACATACAGTGTCCTGCACAAGAAAAAGCACACAGCCTTGTGGAAGACCTTCACTAAAGTTAAGTGTGATCTGAGGGCAGACAAACCCAAACAAAGCTAAAAACAGTGACAGGACAGAAAGTGGGAGGATGTATACCTCCCAGATCTCTGAACAACTGGAAAACAGCATGCCCAAACATGTTGGGTCCCACGGTATCTTTAGGACCAGACACATGAAGGAAAATAATACATCCCTAGTTTTCGAAATATTTTTTGGGACACTTCACAATTCCCCTCCCTTGTTTGTTGAAAACGTATTATGGGATGATACATGTTGGACACTTATTTTTGATGATACAAAAAGTACTATGTGAAAAAAGTCAATGCACGTATTGTAAAGCAATGACATCTGTTTGAGTAAGTCTCTTTTTCAGTTAAAATTGTCATTTATGTGATTATGTTTCGTATTGTCTTGTGAATACACTTTGTGGACGGACTATAAAGGTCCACAAAAAAGAGTTTATCCTTGTAAGTTATTTACTATTTTTTATGTGTCACATGTTTGCCAGTATGTCTTGATTCATATGCATGTCATGCGAGCATCAAAGGTATAGAGGTGTGAGGAAGCACATGAAGAATAACCTGAATAAATAACCAACATGTGTTGGTAAAAAGAGGCACAGAATAATTATGTAGGGTACACATTCATCGCAAAAATCTATGGTGTAGGGGTATAACTTGTATACTGACAATCTACCAATCCCGCCCCCTATTGCCCAAGCAGGATCACTCCCCCTTCATAATGGACAAACTTTCTAAAAGTGTCATTTTCAAAATTGTAATTTATAATCCAATTTCACCATAAGTTAGAATTTTGCAAATCAATTCCAGAGACACCAAACATGAACTAGTTACCTGTTCCCATTTGGAAATTACACTTATAAAATGTAATAAGGTAACTCCAATGTTTTCCAATGGGAGAGGTAGGCCTTGCAGTAGTGAGAAATGAATTGAGGAGTTTTTCACTACCAAGACTTGTACAACTTAAAAGTACATGACCTACTTTTTAAATACAGGGCCTACCCTAGGGGTGACTTATGTGTATTAAAAGAGGTTTGGGCCTGGCAGAAAGGCGTTCTTTGCCACATCGAAATGACAGTTTAAAACTGCACACAAAGGCTGCCATGGCAGGCCTGAGACATGTTCAAAGTGTTACTTAAGTGGGTGGCACAATCAGTGCTGCAGGCCCACTAGTTGAACAACAAACAACAAGAAGGGGGTTGGGCCCATTTATTGTCAGCAAGGCTGGGCCACTGCAAATTCAACACTAACCAAAGAGTTCCAGTACTGACAGTAATCTTAAATAGGATTATTTCTTTTTTGTGGTCACGGTTATGAATCAACATGATAACTTTTTATTATTTACAGTGATTCAAACATATTTCTGTTACTCAATTTAAAATACTGTCAAACACATTGAGGCACCACAAAGAGATAACATATACACTTAACTGCATTTTTTCAGGACACTAAAGCATATCTTCCAAATTAACAAAAATCAAAAAATTATACAACACAGGAAAAAAATTAAAACAGCAATATGAACAACAGAACCTCAAAGTAGTCGCAATTCAGCCATTTTTAAGAGCAATGAGCATCAGGTTTCTGAACCACTAATAAAGGCTCCCATTGCTGCTGTGAAACTCTGGGGGTATTGCTGTGACTCTTTTTTGTTATTTAGGCTTTATACACAGGGGCCCATCAACAAAGTTCATCAAACTCCTTCTCAGAGTTTCTTAAAAGCCAGTCAATATTTTAGAGAAAATATCTCCCCAGTGGTTTTTAAATTGTTTACACATTTCAAACCCTTAAACCATTAAAGGGTTCTTTTCAGGACATCGAACCAAGGGACATTATTTCCTTGTAGGCTCTCACCAAGGTCTTGGAAATTAATGTGCCCTTCCTTAACAGCGATTGGACATATGTTGGAAAAGCAACAGCCGTAAATCTTTTCTTTTCCTTCCTCTAGTGCCAATTCAAATAACTTCAAAACCATTCTGGCACAAGTCTGGTTTTGATTACTTTACTCAGCTTTGCTTTGCATTGAAAGCGTTCCTTTTTGGCAGCTTCTTTCTCATGTTATGGTCACGCCATTTGGGCAGCGCTGCAGCACCCCACTAGTAGCATTTAATTTAGTTGACCTGAGGACATGTAGTACCACCTTACTAGGGACTTATAAGTAAATTAAATATGTCAATTGTGTATAAGCCAATGCTCCCATGGTTAGGAGGGAGAGCACCAGCACTTTAGCACTGGTTAGCAGTGCTAACGTGTGCAGAGTCCTAAGGCCAGTAAAAACAAGATCAGAAAAAATGGAGGGGGAAGGCAAAATGTTTGGGGGATGACCCCTAAGGCTCACAGGTCTTAAATGTGTCCTCCCTAGCTGAAAGTGGAGAGAACTATCCATTCCCTTGAGAGTTCGCATCACCAAGGCGGAAGAACCTGGATAGACCATCAGCATTGGCGTCGTCTGACCCAGGGCGGTGTTCCACCATGAAGTCCATTCCTTGTAGGGAGATGGACCACCTCGACAGTTTGTGATTTTCGCCCCTTCTTAGCATGAGCCATCTGAGGGGCCTGTGGACTGTCTGATCCCAGAAGTGAGTCCCAAACAGGTATGTTCTCAGCTTCTTAGTGCCCAAACCACAGCAAACTCCTTCCTTTCAATTGCACTCTACCTCTGTTGACTTGGAAGTAAACTCGTGCTAATGAAGGCTGTAGACACCCCCTATGCCATGTTCTGAAGCATCTGTTTGCACTATAAACTCCTTAGAGAAGTCAGGAGCCTTGAGTAGCAGTGCTGTACACATGGCTTCCTTGACGGTATCAAAGGCTTTCTGGCGGGGCCTCTGTCCAGATCACCTGTCTGGGCTGCCTCTTTGAAGTCAGTTCTGGCAAGCGGGCAACAATGGTGCCATATCCTTTAACAAACCTCTGTCATATGGTTTCCACTTTCTCAGTAGGAACTGTTTGTTTGTTGGACAACTGAGACGAGGTGGGACCACTGACGGAGAGACTCCCCGAAGAGGTGGCCTGGTGGTCAACAACATCCCTCTCCCCCCCTCTTGTCTCCCCTCCTCAGGATGAGTGGAGCATGCATCCTCTTTCTCCGCTGGACTCCTCGGGGATATATGGTGAGGACGCCTCTAATTGGGATATCCCGGACGACGAGACTCCGCCCCCGACGGACGTCATAACGTGCAGCGCGATAAGAAGAGGAGGTTCCCGGAAGACGGGGTGGAATGTCACCGGTGAGACGGAAGGAGCCGAGGAGCAGAGCGTCGCTTACATCGGAGGGAACGAGGCGTGCGAGGACGAGTCGCCCAGGACAGCAGACCCTGAGGGAGACACAGAGGTGCCAGGAGGCCAACGACAAAACGAGTCGCCCGGCCACGCTCCTGGTGGCTCACAAAGGTACGGGAACGTTTCACGGGTTGGGCAGGGAGGAGGGATCGGCGTAAGGAAACGTAGCCAGACCTCGCTCTCCTACAACCCGCTACACCCTACCCTGAGCACAATCACTCACCTTAGCATAGACGTGTGTCACAGAGTGCGGTGTCCCTTCACTCCCCTACCTATGGGCCCCGTATCATTCACTTCCTAAATCCCGATTCTTGTCTCCCCTTTTTGATGATCCACCGCAACGGAGTCTTCAAGCCCCCGTACACCGAGGCGGAGAGAGAGGAGGAGCGGACGACATCCCGAACAGGATACCTATCACGCCGGAGGAGCGAGGAAGAGTCCCGTCTCCCATTGAACCCCCTCTCTAGAAGAAGACATATACTTGGAAAAATAAAGCCTTCCCTCACCCGACCTGTCTCTCCTCCCGTTTGTTCCCACCCGTTACAAGTGGTGTCAGAAGTGGGATCAATACCGGCATCCATCAGTATCCCGATGATGGACACGCTTATCCAACACATCGTCAAAGGCCAGGAGAAGCTAGAATGGGCCGTGGAGAGGCACATGGCGTCTGCCCAAGCCGACAGAGACCTATTCAAGGACTCCAATGCAGCCCAAATGGACGGGATACAGAAGCTCGCAAAAGAGCCCAGCATATCCACACCAAGGGACAGCAGGGGAACATCCCATGGACCATCGGGGATTTCTCTGCAGAAATACGTGGCCGGGGACGACCCGGACGCGTTTTTGCTGAATTTTGAACGCGCTGCACGCGCTTGTGGGTGGACGGAGGAGAAATGGTCTTTCTTTCTGGCCCCCTTGCTGACTGGGGAAGCCCAGTCAGCGTACCAGGTTGCCAACGCAAAGGGGGTAACTCCCTACCCCGATATAAAGGACATCATATTGGACCATCTAGGCCTGGACGCAGAGGCCTATAGGGTTCGCTTCCGTAGAGAGAGGGGCGTGCCGGGTGAGAACCCCAAAACCATATTCTTCCGTCTAAAAATGGCAGCGGACAAGTGGCTGAGACCTGACACAAGCACGAAGGAGGACATCTTGAACCGCATATACATGGAGCAGTTCCTAGAGGCCCTCCCATATGGAACCCAGAGGTGGCTGAGACAGCATCCGCACCTCACCCCGGAACAAGCCATCGAGATGGCCACCACGTTCTCACGAGCCCAACCCCGGAATCCCGGATGGGACAGCGAGAAAACCAACAGACCCAACACCGCGAAACCGGACAAGAAACTACGTGTAGTGGCGGAACTTCCCCGACCCAAACCTGGGAGAATGGACTATGCCCCGCTTAGAGGACCACAGTGCTTTGAGTGTGGCGAATGGGGCCACATAGCCAGACTGTGTCCCAAGCGTAGGGTCCAAGACGAACCGATGGAAGTGGGCTACCTCCCAAGATCCATACTATACACCACCGAGATGGGGACAGCATTTCATGTGAGTGTACAGGTGAATGGGAGGAGGGCAAGAGCACTCTTAGATTCAGGGTGTATACAGTCGGTGATACAGAAAGCCCTGGTAACCCCCTCCCAGTATGTCCCTGAGGCAATGGTGCACATCAGGTGTGTTCACGGGGACGTAAGACCCTACCCCTTGGCGTCAGTAACACTCACCCCCCCAAGCGGGATGCCATGCACAGTCCGGGTGGGAGTGATAGAAGGGTTACCCGAAGACCTGTTGTTGGGGACGGACAACCCCGATTTCATGCAGTTGTTTTCTGCTAAAATACAGGAGGGAGGAGCCGTACAGGGCATAAAGAGAGACATGACCCTACCCTTGCCTGCCCTCACGTCCCCCGAGCCCTGGTTGCTAGACAGGAGTTTCCGATTCGCCCAAGCTAACGACCCCACATTATTTAATGCATGGGAAGCTGCACATGCCACCCAGGACGACCAGTTACCCTCATTGCCCCACTTCCTAATCAAGGACGGATTTTTGTACAGGAAGGGAGACGTCGACGGCCCCGAACAATTACTGGTGCCCATGGCATTTAGGGGACAGATACTATTCTTCTCCCACTCCCACCTCACAGCAGGACATACGGGAGCGGAGAAGACGACCCAAACCGTGCTACGACATTTCTTTTGGCCCGGAGTCTACAAAGACATCAAGGTCCATTGCCAGACATGTGAAGAGTGCCAAAAAAAGAACACCCAGCATCCGCCTGCCGTCCCCCTACAGCCCATTTCGGTAGTGGGGAACCCATACGAGAGGATCGGGATGGATCTGATAGGCCCCCTACCCCAAACACAAAAAGGGAACCTATATGCATTAGTGGTCGTGGACTACGCCACGAGGTTTCCAGAGGCCTATCCCCTCAGAGCCCCAACGTCTCGAAACATCGCAGACAAACTGCTGGAACTCTTCTCGAGGGTGGGTTTTCCCAGGGAAATCCTCACGGACCAGGGAACGCCTTTCGTATCACGACTAATGAAGGAGGTTTGTCAAGTACTAGATCTACGGCACATACGAACCTCAGTGTACCATCCTCAAACAGACGGCCTGGTCGAGAGGTACAACCGGACGCTGAAGACCACCCTGAAAAAGATGTTGGCCGTTGAAGGAAAGGACTGGGACCGGCTGTTACCTTTGGCTCTCTATGTGCTCAGAGCCCAGGTCCAGAGCAGTTTGGGGTGCTCGTCGTTCGAGCTCCTGTACGGACGACAACCGAGGTCCCTATTGGAAATGACCAAGGAAGCCTGGGAGCGGGAGACTGCAGAGGAGAACAAAGGCATACTGGAGTATACCCAGCAGCTAAAGTCCAAGTTGTGGAAACTAAGAGACCTGGCCTACACTCATCTGGAGAGGAGCCAAGAGAGACAAAAGACCTATTATGACAGAGGAAAGAAGTGGAGGAGGCTGTCAGTAGGTGACTGGACCCTGGTGTTACTTCCATCGTCCACAAAGAAGTTCCAGTCAGAGTGGCTGGGTCCCTATAAGGTTGTGGGGGTCCTTGGACCAACGACGTACCAACTACAGATAACACCGAAGCGGAAGCAGTCATACCATATAAACTTGCTAAAGAAGTGGCTGGGACCACCGCCGAAAACAGCACACCTGACGCTTCCCACCGATGCAACAGAAGGAACCACACTCCACCAACTCGTGATCAACGAGGACCTGTTGGAAGAAGAAAGAACCGATCTACATAAATCGTTACTCCCCTTTTCGCATCTCTTTTCAGACATCCCTGGTCGGACGACTCTCACGGAACATCGTATAGTAACGCCTCCTGGGAAAACAATAAAACAACGGCCATATCGGATACCAGCAACAAAGCGGGCAGCTGTCAAGAGAGAGATACAGGACATGATCCGTCTGGGAGTAATACGTCCCTCCGTGAGTGACTGGTCATCGCCTATAGTGATGGTACCGAAGCCGGATGGCTCGACTCGCTTCTGCATGGACTTCAGGGCCCTGAACGTCATCTCCGCCTTTGATGCGTATCCCATCCCCCGAATCGATGAACTCATCGAAAAGCTGGGGGACGCCAGGTACATCACGACGTTGGATTTGACAAAGGGATACTGGCAGGTGCCCCTGAGGGAGGAAGATCGAAGGAAAACAGCATTCGCTACCGAGGAGGGGCTGTACGAATTCCACGTTCTACCCTTTGGGCTACACGGGGCACCTGCTACGTTTCAGCGGTTGATGAATACGGTACACCAGAACCACCACTCTTTCTGTTCGGCGTACCTGGACGACATCGTGATCTTCAGCGGTACGTGGGAAGAACACCTATGGCACCTAAAGATCATCCTCCTAGCTTTAGAACTAGCTGGCCTACATGTCAACGCAAAAAAATCCAGGGTGGCATATCAGAAGGTGAGGTACCTCGGGTACTGCCTGGGTCACGGCATGATAGCTCCCCAAGCAGAAAAGGTACGAGCCATAGCTGACACCCCTTTTCCTGCCACCAAAAGAGACCTACGCGCTTTTCTAGGCTTGCTAGGGTACTATCGCCGGTTTATACCCCAATTCTCTGAAGTAGCAGCCCCCCTGACTGACGTACTGCGTAAAAATGTAGGGGCCCGACAACTACTCAGTCCCACCCCTGAAATGTTAGACGCCTTCCAATCCCTCAAACGCACCATCACAACAGGTCCAGTGTTAGTGTCCCCCGATTTTGCCAAACCATTTATCCTGCATACGGATGCCTCTCACTATGGGTTGGGGGTGGTACTGTCCCAATTATCCGCGGACGGGGTAGACCATCCTGTCCTGTATATTAGCCGAAAGCTCTTTCCAAGAGAGGTCAAATATCCCACCATAGAAAAGGAGTGATTGGCGGCAAAATGGGCTATAGACAAGCTCCGCTACTACCTCGAGGGCCGACCATTCACTCTGTACACAGATCATGCCCCGTTGCAGTGGATGTGCCGGAACAAGTCCCAAAACCCCAGAATATTGCGCTGGTTCCTGACATTGCAGCCCTTCTCCTTTGAAGTACGACACCGGAAAGGAAAGGACAATGGAAGTGCGGACTTCTTGTCCAGGGTGTTCCCTCTCCCCGAGCGGGAGATTCCTAGGGGGGGGGGTGTGTGACGAGGTGGGACCACTGACGGAGAGACTCCCCGAAGAGGTGGCCTGGTGGTCAACAACATCCCTCTCCCCCCCTCTTGTCTCCCCTCCTCAGGATGAGTGGAGCATGCATCCTCTTTCTCCGCTGGACTCCTCGGGGATATATGGTGAGGACGCCTTTAATTGGGATATCCCGGACGACGAGACTCCGCCCCCGACGGACGTCATAACGTGCAGCGCGATAAGAAGAGGAGGTTCCCGGAAGACGGGGTGGAATGTCACCGGTGAGACGGAAGGAGCCGAGGAGCAGAGCGTCGCGTACATCGGAGGGAACGAGGCGTGCGAGGACGAGTCGCCCAGGACAGTAGACCCTGAGTGAGACACGGAGGTGCCAGGAGGCCAACGACAAAATGAGTCGCCCGGCCACGCTCCTGGAGGAGCGTGGCTCACAAAGGTACGGGAACGTTTCGCGGGTTGGGCAGGGAGGAGGGATCGGCGTAAGGAAACGTAGCCAGACCTCGCTCTCCTACAACCCGCTACACCCTACCCTGAGCACAATCACTCACCTTAGCATAGAGGACGTGTGTCACAGAGTGCGGTGTCCCTTCACTCCCCTACCTATGGGCCCCGTATCATTCACTTCCTAAATCCCGATTCTTGTCTCCCCTTTTTGATGATCCACCGCAACGGAGTCTTCAAGCCCCTGTACACCGAGGCGGAGAGAGGAGGAGCGGACGACATCCCGAACAGGATACCTATCACGCCGGAGGAGCGAGGAAGAGTCCCGTCTCCCATTGAACCCCCTCTCTAGAAGAAGACATATACTTGGAAAAATAAAGCCTTCCCTCACCCGACCTGTCTCTCCTCCCGTTTGTTCCCACCCGTTACAACAACATAAATGTCGGGATGATGCCAGACCGATTCTATGCACCCCCTCAGGATATGCTGGCTTATAGACCAGCTAGCTAACAGTGCCATCATAAGTACCCCTAAACCTAGTAAGGTAACAAATGTTTGGGCAACCTCAGAACATGACAACCTTGACTACCCAAGGAATCATGGTAACAGATCTAGAACCTTTTTGCTCAGTCACGCGTGCATACTAAGAAAGGTACACAAGAAGTACACAAAGGGGCATTTCAATATTTAATGAACCATTGTGATTCTTGTATAAAAGATATGTGCTGTAATAATTAACAGACAGAAGCAGATAAAAATGATTAGCAATATAAGAACAGTGAAAAGGATAAACAATTCTACCATGGTGCTAAACCGTGTATATATGCTGGCATATAAGTACTGAGTATAGTGTACTCCTACTATGCGCTCCTTAAGCCAGTGGCGTAACGAAACTTGAGGAGGCCCACCTGCAAAGTGCATGAAGGGGGCCCCCACCGACCACACTCAGGAGCTCTGCTGACAGGGTGCTGGGCTGAAGGGGCCCCCTGGAGCTCGGGGCCCCCCGCACTGCGGGGGCTGCGGGGGCCTTTGTTACACCCCTGCCTTAACCTAGTTGCCTAGGGTGGGTGTTCTGCCAAGAATCCCCTACTGGGTGATCTAACTCCCCGTTACCTGAAGACAAGTGTATGTAGGTCCCTATCTTGGTCACAACTTGGACATCCCTCCTCACAGAGGGTAAACAGGAATCAGCTGGGCTGAGACTCCAACAGAGCGTTGACCTCACGACAGCAGAGTGCTCCTCTGATTTGAACAAAGAAATGCGTGTGTATTTATAATAACAGTATCCATGCTTCCATGCTGAGCCTTCAGCCAGGCTGAAATTGTTTATTTTCTTGTGATAGATATGTTGCTTCATGGACGAATATCAAACAACAAAATTTGCACAATGTGTGTACAGGTCTTGTACTAAATGTTCAAGGTGTAGTGATAGTATACTTATATAGTGGAATTGTAAGCAATGAGGTTTCAGAAAAACTAATATGCACTGTCACGCAAGCAAACGTATATCAAAGGTCATCGTGTAGAAAAGAAGGCAACTTAAGAAACGTGTACATGTAAAATGGAGGTGATTCTTCCCTGGCCTAATTTAACCAAGTGATACCTCCGATAGTATGCTGTGATGCCCAGGAAGGCCTTCACTTCAGTCTGTGTTTTAGGGCTTTTCCAGACCAAAATAGTTTAAACCCTGGCCTGGAGGGGCTGAACCTTGCCCCCACCCCCACCACGTGGCCCAGATACACCACAGAGCACTGTCCTATCTGGCATTTACTGGCCTTGGTAGTCAGGCCCGCCTGCTGCAGGGCCTGAAGCACCTCCTGGAGGTGATACAGGTATTCCTCTGAGCTGGAACAGTAGACAGCTATACTGTCCAGGTAGGCGGCACAGTATCCCTCCTTCCCAGCTAGGACCCTGTTGACCAACCTCTGAAATGTGGGAAGGGCATTTTTCAAACCAAAGGGCATCACCCTAAACTGGGAGTGGTCCACTGGGGTTGAGAATACAGACCTGTTTTGCCCCCTCAGTCAGAGAAATCTGCCAGTACCCTGATATTAGGTCAAAAGTATTGAGAAACTTGAAAGTGCCCAGTCTGTCTATCAATTCATCTGCTCAGGAGATGGGGTGTGTTTCAGACTTCATTACAGAATTGAGGCCCCTTTAGTCCACACAGTACGTAGGTTCAGGAGTGGTGCCCGGTAGGGAAGCCTTGGGTACTAGCACCACAGGGCTGAACCAGGGACTGGTGGAGTGATTAATCACCCCTAGCGCCAGCATTTTGTAGACTTCCTCCTTGATACTGGCCCTCATCTTGTCTAACAACCTGTAAATCTTATTTTTAAAGGCGGGCTGCCTCCAGTATCAATGTCATGGACACACAGGTGTGTGAGTCCTGCTGCCAACAGTCACTCTGCTGTTCTGGGGTCAGTGTAGGGGATAGGTTGACACCCTCCACTGACCCATCATGTTCTTGGGCAGACAGGAGGTCAGGGAGAGGTTTGCTCCCCCCTTCCACTCATCTGTCACCAGGAGAATGCTCATTCGGACCTCTCAAGATGGGTTTGAAGCGTTCATGTGGCGCACCCTTGAGGGGTTCCTCAGGGCCTTGAGATCCACCAAGTTGGTGGACTCCCCCTGCTGCTCCCCCACCTCTTATGGGCCTGTCCAGTGATCATGGAGAGCTCTGTGCATCAAAGACTCCAAAATCCACTCCTTTTGGCCAGGTTGGAACTCTACCAGACTGGCCTTCTGGTCATACCAGAGTTTCATAGCTTCTTGACTGGCCTCAAGATTGAGTTTTTGCATTCTTCCAGAAGCAATGCATCTGGTTGTGGAGGGCCAACATGTAGCTGACCATATCCTGGGAGGTTACCTGGGAGCTTGCTCCCACCCCTCTCTCACAAGGCTAAGAGTTCCCCTAACAGGGTGGCCATAGAGGAGTTCAAAGGGGCTAAACCCAATCCCCTTCTGCGGCACATCCCTGTAGGCAAAAAGAAGGCATAGCAGGATGACTTCCAACTTACGCCTCATGGGCTCAGGGAGGCCCATTATCATGCCCTTCAGAGTCTTTATTTTTCTTACATCTTTTTATTGAGCATACAGCAAGCAGTGAAAAAACAAATATACCTCAGATAGTTATGTGTATAGATAGAAAGCAGCAAAGATTGCACTTCAGAGTCATGTTGAATTTCTCCACAAGACCGTTGGTTTGGGGGAGTTAGGGTGTGGAGAACTTATGAGTTACTCCACACTCATCCCACATGGACTTCATGTATGCAGACATGACGTTAGTGCCTCTGTCAGACACTACCTCTTTGGGGAACCCCATAGAGATAAAACTCCCCATCAGAGCCCTGGCCATCACAGGGGCAGTCACCAAGCTGTGAAGGGATGGCATCTGTTAGTGACTGGCGTGGTCCACCAAGACCAGGATGAACCTGTTGCCTAAAGCTGTATTGGGAACCAAGGGTCCAACAATGTCGATGCCTACCGTCTCAAAGGAAGTGACAATGACAGGTAATGGGGTCAGGCAAACTTTGAGCTTTTTCCCTGACTTTCCACTGACCTGGCAGGTGGAACAGGCCCTACAGAATGCGTCTGAGGCTGTCTCCCTCTGGGACCAATGGAAGTCGGTACCAAGCCTGGCAAAGGATTTGTCTTGCCCCAGATGTCCTGCCATGGGTATGTCATGAGCCAAACCCAGTAGGAAGGCCCTGTAACACTGGGGGACCACGGCACTGGAAACTTTAGGATCGCTATATAGGAGGTCATTCTCTCAATAGATCAGGTGATCTCGAGGGGTGTCCTCTGCTGCCTGGCCCTCAGTTTGCCACCTCAAGCCCTCTACAGTGGGGCACTCTTTCTGCGCTTTGCAGAATACCTCCCTGGTGGGCCCACCCTCATTTTGCCAACCAGCAAGCTCACGCAGGTCAGCCAGGGGAGCAATGCCCTCCCAGAGTGGCTCAGGAGCATCCTCCCCAGGTGCCCCATCAACCTGGACTGGGGGAACTTCAGGGGCTGTTTCCTGTGCTCCTTGTTGCCATGCTTCTTGGCAGCTGCCTGGGCCATTGTTCCAGGTGCCCTTGACTCCCTTCCTGAGTAGCAATGGACCTTGTGGTCATACAGACCCATTCAGGCAACCCCAACATCTCCAAGTGTCACCTAAGCGCTACCCACGTCTAGATAGTATGCTCTAGGTCGTTGCCTTGCCCAACAGACAAGCTAAAGGTTTGGGAGGGCTCACAGATACTTTTAGAGAACCAGAGACCCCCTCCACTCTAAAGAGACCAAACCTGCCGGTAGATGACTCTGACCTTTGTCTGCGACTATGATATGGTGGAATGTGTTAGGGAGGACCTGATCTGAGAACACCAGCTGATACCTCACAGTAGTCATACTGGCTCCTGTGCCTCCCAGAGCATCCACCAGTTACCCATTGATGGTGACCCACTGCCTCTATTTAAAACTTGGTTGGCATATGGGCTTTTAGCACCATCTCCTTATACCCCAGAAACACTAGGGTCATCTCTGTCTGCTCCCCAAAGCTAACTGGGTCCACCTCATCCCGAGCGCTACACTCACCAACCCAGGTGTCTGCCCACCAGTGGGGGACTGTGCCATATTGGGACATTTGGATGTTCCCTTGCGGTGCCAATATCTGTAACACTCAATACATTGGGGGACATACCTCCCTGTCTGCTTATCAAAGAACCCCTTCTTTTTAGGCTCAGACGGGGACTGGTGACTGCTGTTCCTTTGGGAAGTATTTTGGGGGCCTTTTGAGAACTCCTTACCTTTAAGTTTTTCTCCCCCCTGTTTCTTCTGGTAAGACCCCTGATCACCCTTTTGGGAATCTCCCCCATATACCTTTTTGGAAATTATGTTGCTAGCCCAGAGGTCTTTCTCCTCAGCAAGCTTCCTGGAGTCAGTTAGCTTCCTGTCTACTAGGTGATGGTGCAGCTGTGGGAAACAAATACTGAGCATGTGCTCTTTCAAAATTAGATTGTACAATCCACTGTAGTCATTAAATTTGCTTTCCCGCACCCAACCATTCAGTGCCTTGCTAGAGTAGTCCTCGAAATCTACCCAGAACTGGTTGGGGAGCTTCTGGCTGTCCCTGAACCTCTGGCTGTACTTTTCAGGCGTCAGTCCAAACTTAGCGACGAAGATGGCTTTCATGGGGGATGTACCTGGTTTGGTCCCCAACCTCTAAAGTGAGATGTATGTCCCACCCTACTGTAGGCATTTGTTTCCACAAACCCACCCACCCCCCATCAAGTGCTCTTCTGGGATTTGTAGGCAGAAAACCATTTGTTAATATCGTCTCACACCACATACCTGGGCACCAGATCCTTGGGATGTGAATCTTTTTGTCTCCTTCAAACACTGCAGATATGCTGCCACCAATGCCCCTGGAATCTGACTGCTTTGGTTTCAGTTCCAGCTCCTTAGGGCTCCTTCCATGCGCCAAATGCTACAAAGCCAGTTTCTCATCCATGACGAGTTTTTTTTCCTCCATCCTGACCTTGGCCATCTCCAGCCTGAACTCTTTCTCCTTCCTCCTTTCCGCCAGCTCTTTCTGGGGATAGGCTACAGGAAAATACACAGCTCCCTGCTCTGGCAGGGAGCACCAACTCACAGGTAAAGTCATCCCTGTCAGCAGGCTGCTGCCTCTCAGGACTGATATCCAAACCCTCTCCTTGCATTTCCATCTCATCATCTCCATTGGTTGCTATAGCCAGTGGCTGGTGGATTTCCAGTCAGGCCCTCAGCACCTTTTGCAGTTCCACCTTCCTAGATAGTGTTCTTGATTGGGAGTCCTGTCTCCTTACAGAACTCCTTGAGCTGGACCACAGTGTAGGACTCCATGTTTACCTGCTCAAACTCCGTATATTAAGCGGTGGATTCAGATACAATAGTGAGAGAGAAAAGTTAGAAAAATCAAAAAGGGCAGTCAAGGAGAGTTTAAACTCGAATTGGTATTAGATTATTTATGTGGGGTGGTACTGTAACAAAAGATTACTGCAAGGCACTGCACAAACACAAGTCAAAATCCTCACCGCTGAACACTAGTGTAAGAAATTGGGTTACTGGTTGAAGCGGGTGAAACCCTTCTCAAGCAGCAACCACAATTCTTCTCAGGGCGAAGTCACACGGAAGCCCTAACTAAACCTGTGCTCAACCCTCAGGTAGCTTGACACAGAGCAGTCAGGCTTAACTCAGAGTCAATGTGTAAAGTATTTGTGCAACACATCAAACAGCAACACAGTGAAAGCGCACCACAAAAGGAGTCCACAACAGATTTAGAAAAATAGAGTATTTCTTTTAATAAATAGAACAGGACAAAAACGAGACAAATCCAATCAGTAAAACCAGAGATATTCAATTTCAATTTTGTTTGTAAAAATAGCTCCAAAAGGCGTAAGGTGCCAATTGTGGATGTCTGGCCACTCCAGACCAAGACAAAGTCACAAGTTCAGGCCAACTGCGATGGAGCACGGGCCAGCTACAGGGACCCAGTTAGGCCCGCTGAACAAAGCGCCTTCAATACTGGTTTGCGGAGCTTTGGGATGATCCTCAGCAAAGATGCTTCACACAGCCAAAGTGATGTGTCGGATCCGAGGTGCGGCAAGGCTGCAGTGCAAGGTCCTGTTGCCTGGTCATTGAAGATCCCATCAACGAAAGCTTGTGATGAGTTGTCAGGGAGTCAGGATGCATTACACAGTCAAGGCAAAGCATCGGTTCCAAGGAGATGCGAGGCTGATGCGGAGTTTGGAGTTGTTGTCAAGGCTTCTATTAACGAGGGATGCGAGGGCCGGCACCAAGGATGCATCGCATAGCGGTGGTCGATGCGATGCAGGTCATTGCGGTGGTTCTGATCCATGCAGGAGTGGTGATGCATCAGTTCTGGGTTGTGCCACGCAGCAGGAGATGCATTAGTTCCCCTGGGTCCACAGAGGCTAGCAGAGCTCTTTAGGCCCACTTCCAGGGGTCCAGGACTGGGGTGGCACCACTTGTCAGGGTATATTCACAGATGGCAGAGTCCCAGGTGCAGGTGCAAGGTTGTTGGATCCTTCTGTCCCTGAAGCTCAAGTCAGGAGGCCAACAAACTAGCCCTTGGGGTTCAGGGTTTAAGAGGTGTAGGTCCAGTCCTTCTCACTCAGGCAGGAGGGCAGCAAGCAGCGGGTCAGTATAGCAAAGCAGCAGCACAGCAAGGCAGTAGTCCAGCAGAGTGTAGCCCAGCAGAGTGGCAGTCCTTCAGCAGCACAACAGTCTTTCTGCCTGGCAGAGTAGCCACAGCACAAGTCCAAAAGTGTACTGAATTCAAGTGTAAGTCTGGCTGCACTCAGCTCCTTCCTTCCATCCTGTCATTGATGGCCCATCCAGGCACACCTAAGCTCCCTATTGTGTACAGTTATCTAGGAGGAATACACAAAGCTCAACTGTCAGCTACATCCAGTCATGTGACCCAGGTGCAGGCACTAAATGGCTAAGGCAAGAAAATGCCAACTTTTTAAAAGTGGCATTTTCAAAACTGTAATTTAAAATCTGACTTGATCATTAGTTAGGATTTTAAATTCCAATTCCAGAGACATCAAACATGAATTGGTTACCTGTTCCCATTTGGAAATTACACTTATAAAATGTAATAGGGTAACTCCAATGTTATCCTGCAGGAGAGGTAGGCCTTGCAGTATTGAAAAATGAATTTAGGAGTTTTTCACTAGAAAAACATGCAAAACTTAAGAGTATATGTCCTACTTTTTAAATGCATTCCACTCTGCCCTAAGGGTGACTTATAACTATTAAACAGGAAGGTTTGAGACTGGCAAAACGGTATACTTTGGCAGGTCAAAATGGGAGTTTAAACAGCACACACACTCTGCCATGGCTGGCCTGAGATATGTTTAAAGTGCTACTTAAGTGAGTGGCACAATCAGTGCTGCAGGGCCACTAGTAGCATTTAATTTACAGGCCCTGAGTACATGTAGTAGCACTTTAATAGGGACTTATAAGTAAATTAAATATGGCAAGTGGGTATAAACCAACGTTACCATGTTTAGAAGGGAGGGCACAAGCACTTCAGCACTGGTTAACAGTGGTAAACTGCATAGAGTCCTAAGGCCAGCAAAAATGAGATCAGAAAAAATTGAGGGGAAGGTGAAAAGTTTGGGGGAAGACCACGCTAGGGCTGACAGGTGTAACAAAGTATAAATATTCACCATGTCAGATATATTTTTGATGCAGTGCACTCTGATGATATTTATCACCAAAATGATTAGCCTCTAAACTTGGTATGGATGTACTCTCAGAAGTTTCAACAACGTTGCAGTTGATTTTCAGTCTCTTTGTTGTATGCCTTTGCGAGTGAGTGTTTCTACAAGTAACCTGAGGTGGTCCCACTGGGGAAACTACACTCTTAAAGGGGAACATTTGTGCTCCTGTCAACACCATTAACCTTCATCTCTCCCATAGCAGTCACAATTTCCATGTGGAATCCTACTGCGCCATTAGGCCTATCCTCTAGGCATGGGATGTCAGGCAGCCGATGGATGGTGCCCCTACCAGATCTTTGCTTTTCTCTGGCATTGGCAAGGGAAAGGAAGAACCTGAGATCTTTCCACCCATACATCTCAAAAGGGGAAGCCAGTGCTCCGGTGAAGCTCTAGTTGCCATTCACTGATGATTGAAGCCGATCTCCCTTCAAGATATCTCCAATGGCTGGGAGATAAATGCTTTTGGCAACAGTCTGTGAGCAGCCATTTGCACGGTAGGCCCCACCACAAAGAATTGAAAAGTGTTGCTCAGCCTGAGTCTCTGCTGGTGGCTGGTGATCACATCTCTAGAACATTCCATAATGACCCACCCAAGATTTTTGACCTTTCTGCCGAATAACGTCCACCTCACTGGACTAAAAAACCTACTTTTCCTATTGACTGGCAGTCAGAATCAGGATCAGAATTCTCTTTATTCGGCTGTGAACAGCCATAAAAGCGAGCAAAATGTGCAAAAATAGCAGTAAAATACATACAAGTTTTTAAAACATACAAGTAAAATACGTAAAATCATCAGGTTTGGGATAGTAATGACCAACAATCAGGATAAAAACAGGCTGGGATGAATAAAATTGAAATTAAAACAGAATCAAGTACTGATTCATCAATGCCCTGAAATTAATCTAAAATCATTGACCTCCCGGAGCGGACTGCGGCGTTAAGAAACGGAATCACGTAACCACATGTTTCGTCACCTGGTAATGCCAATACAAAATTATATGCTTGCATACAAATCTGTAGATTCCTAAACTTCAAAAATGGTATGGTGTATTTTTTGGTATGCATTTCAGTCATCACTGAACATCATTCTTTGACAGAAGTGGTTATAGAAAGCCAAGCAGCCACAGGGTCTCTCTGTGCTGCTTTACAACAAGAAAGCGTGGGAGATGTGTTGATGAGCGTCTACCCTGTAGGCCTGAAGGCTTAGCTTGTTCTACAGATCAGATGACTGAAAGGTGCTCTGGGAGGATTTTCCACATTGGGATTGCTGTTTGATGGCTGCTACTGCAACCAGTTCAATCTGGAAACCTAGGGCCTCATTTATGAGGTTTTACCGTAGGGCAGCGCTGCAGGCCTCCCTGCTGCGCTGCAGGCCACCCTGCTGCGCCGCCCTACGGTAAAAGAAAAGGGCAGGAATGAGCGGTATCTATGAGATACAGGCGCATTCCTGTCCTTTTCTCCTGCACCGGCGCACAATGGGCTGCCGTGCGCCAACGCAGACACCTTTGCACCATGGTGCAAGGGTGCCTGCCTTGAGGGGATGATTGTTTTTGTGCAGGAAGGGAAACCTTCCTGCACAAAAACAATCACAAGAGGCTTTTTCCTTTTTCCAGTGTGCTGCAGCACACATAGAAAAAGGAAAAACGAGGAGAAATAAAGATATTTCTCCTCGGGGAGGCGTTAGTCTTTGGCGCTGCCTCAGATTTACGATTTCTCGTAAATCTGGGGCAGTGTCAAAATGCCATGGATGTTGCTTGGAACGCCCCCAGCAACACCCATTGCATGCCCCTATAACGCAGAAAACTGCGTTAAAGGGGACAAGATTTACGAGGCAGTATTAAGCCAAAAAAAGTGGCTTAGTGCTGCCTCATAAATATGGAGCAGGCTCCTGCGCCACGGAACGTCACAAAAAGTGAGGCACCGAGAGTCCAACAATATTCTCTTGCCAATGTGTGCCACTCTGCATACTCTGCTGCACATCCGCCTGCATGCAGTTTTAATATTTAGAAACTTTTACAAGTGTTTGAATCCTTCTGCTCACAATAGTGGTTTGGAGGAATCTCCTTACCTCTCTAATCTACAAGAAAAAAGATCATCGACCTTTTGAGGCATCGACATTTTGAGGTATCTCCAGGCCCCAGACACTGCGAAACCGCTCCGTCAGCATCAGATTACCACATGCTGCTGGAATCTCACCTGCAAACTTTTCTCATTCATTTGTATTTGACAACTGCCCCATCATTTCCAACTTTGCATCTCCAACCCAAAGACCCTTCCTACCAGTGGGTGGTAGTGGCAGCTGGTAACATGCTGGAGTAGTGGGGTGGGCACACACATGCACCCTCACTTTCAACCACCCACAAGCACATGCACTCAAACCCATCTGTTCACAAACAGACAGGGTTGAACATACTCACAAGGGGTTAGCCAGTGAGAGGAGGACCTTCCCTAACTTGTCACTAGTGGGGTGCGGTCAAGGAGACTTGCTTAACCCACCCCACTCTGTGTCGAGTTAGGGAAGAGTGATGTTAGGCATCACTGATAGATAGTCAGTCCTGGGCACTTCAGGACTTAAATCTGAAACTCCCAGGGGTCTCTCTGTTAGCGACGCTCACCCTCACCATGTTGGAGAGGATCCTTTCAGGGCTTTGTTGGGCCAGGTGATGTCAATGCCCTCAGGCCTGTGAGATCTTAAGTTTGGCCAAACTTGGCTCAGGCTGCTAGGTGCTTGCACATTACCGCATGTAAAGAGCATGGCTGTCTGATCATGACAAGGAGAGTGTCTATTAGACTGACCTTTTCCTTGGCCTGACAGACACTCTTCGGGGCATACTTACACTTTTAGTGACGGTGTGGTGGCTATAGGGACTTTGCCTTATTTACATGGCAGCGTTAAGCCACTTAACGTGGCTTAACGCTGCCTTGTAAATAAGGCCCCCTTTCATGCTGTACTTAGCATGAAAGGGGAGGGCAATGGGTGTTGCGTGGGCCTTCCACCTCAACACCCATTGATTTTGACGCTGCCCCCTATTTACAAGGGTTGTGTGAATAGGAGGCAGCGCCAAAATTAAGACCAGGGAAAACCTTAAACAGGCGAAACGAGGAGAATTGCTTTATTTCTCCTTGTTTTTGCTGTTTCCATGTGTGCTGCACAAGCAGCACACATGGAAACAGCAAAACGCCAATGATTGTTTATGTGTAGGAAGGTCTCCCTTCCTACACATAAACAATCATTAAAAAAATGACATTTTGTAACTTCTATGTATGCTGCATTAAGCAGCACACATAAAAGTTACAAAACGCCATTTAAAGATTATTTAGGTGTAGGAAGGGAGACCTTCCTGCACATAAACAATCTTCCCCTCAACGCAGACAGCCTTGCACTATGGTGCAAGGGTACCTGCGTTGGCGCTAGGCTGCAAAATTTAGCACCAGCGCAGGGGGAAACTCAGGGCTGCACCATATTCATGTAAATATGGTGCAGCCCTGCGTTTCGAAAGTGACGGAGCGTTTTATTAGCCTTCTTGGCTTAACGACACTCTTTGTCACTTTATTGTAAATATGCCCCTTCATGCTTTGAAAAAAGAGGTAGACAGTGCAGAGCCCTGGGACCCTCACTGATGGACTGCCACTGATGGGATGGGCCCCAAGCTGCCTGGCCTGCAACCATTGCACAGTCGTTTCCAACTGTTGCCACTGCAGGAGCCTCAAGCTCTACATTATCACTCAGTTACTAGGGCACCATATGCATCACCAATGGCACATTCTGCACACCAATATACCCAAACTGCCTAACTAGGAGTACACTTCAGTGTAGGACTGAGTATATTTCTGTTAACAGTGAATAAATATCTGTTGATTTTCTACTTGCACTAACAATTGCATTTTCTCCAAGGACTAGTGAATAAAAACATTACTGTCCATACCCTATGATTCATGCTGTTTATCTACAGAACAGGTATTATTTATTATATTTCCACAGAGACTTTCATCTTTCTGTGTTTCTGCATCCCAGCCAACTCTATATGCATTCTAATAGCTGCAGCTATAAGAGAACAAAGGCCTGGATGAGGCAAACTCACATCTAACAACAGGCTAAAATACAGACCTTAGAGGCCCTTTTCTTCACACTCCCTGACTAAAACTATCCCCTACCTCATTGGATCAGTCACCCTCAGGAAGGTAAGTGAGCAGACACTCGACATAAGCACTTTCCCACCAGCATCCAAAACTGTGTTAGGCCTGGTTGGTCTTCCTGTGAAGTATTTTGTTTTGATAAAATCTTGTTCCTTCTAAATACATAAGAGATGGTTCCTCCTGCCATATTCCCTTAGATTCATAGGTAGCTCAGGAGGTTTCATTTAAGGCTGGCTTTAGGTTATTGTATTCATTTATGAGTTTCACTGACTAGCTGCATTTCCCCTCTGGGACTTGTAATTGTGTGTTAGGCCTTCTACATTGCTCAGGGTTAATAGTTCTTAAGCATTCCAAAATGTCTGACCAGTGATCTAACAACGAAGAGGGGGGTCTGTATTTTCGCCACCTGGTCTTTGAGAAACCTTTGGGTCACGTCTATGATGGTTAATTTTATGTTTGTGTCCATGTGAAATTGCGTTAGTCTTCTTGTGAGCTGTTGGCCACCCGACGGTGTACTTTTGCAAGAGTTTCCCTCTGCCGTCAAAGAGAAGCAAAATCCTTCTGAGAAACCCGAACTGAATTCTGGAGCTCGGTACTGCTGGTTGGATTCTTCCTGTGTTGGGGACTGGTGTAGATAAGAGCTGGTCAGGATGCTGCAGACAGATGCGGTCTCCAGCTGCACAATCAGTTAAACCTGGGACGTTTTTCAACAGGAGGATTTGTCATATTGTGCACTACTTCCGGGAGAGGATGTGGCCTTACGGCCAGAGCTGTTGACTTTGAAACACAGGGGAAGCAAGTTCGAATCTCGGCGTCGGCTCAATATCCTGTTATTCTGAGCAAAACACTTAATCGTCGCTAGCATAAAATTAATATAAGTGGCGCTCATATAAAACGCTCCAATACGCTCAGGTAGAGTTCGTGCAAATTGAAACTGAAAACAAATCTATCTAGTCTTAATGGGGAGGTGTTCTACTTGGCAGTCGGTTTGCAAGAGAATAAGCAATAGTTAGTGATACAAACATGGATGTGTACTGGACTCTTTGATAGAGTTTCTGTCAGTGGCTTAGTGTCTAAATAGGCATCATATAAATTGGAGAGCATAGGATATTACTTTTTTGTTAACGTTTGCATTAGCTGTTTATAGGCATACCCTAATGATGAGAGCTGCACTACACTATAACAGTTCCACTCCCACTTCCTGCTGCAATGAATTGACCACATGGGTCACGTTCCCTGCTTGATTCAAGGTGGGGTAGCTTAAGTGCCTCATTCCATTAGGTCGGCTCATTAGGCCTTGTTCTATGGTGTGTAAACATTCTAATGTCTTTCCCTTGGGGCATATGGCACATGGATTTGCATGCCCGGTTTGTCCACAAACAACTTCATCCAATATAGCTGCTTTCACAACTGTATCAAATGCAAACAGAGATGCTTACATAACCTCATGAACCCTCAGTACGCCTACTTATATAACACACTTGATGCCATCAGTGTGAATCTTAAGTAGGGCTCCCGGTTTTATGGTATTTTTTTTTTTTGCATTTCCGTCTGTTTTTATCCATATTTATTTTTTGCCCACTTTATCTGTATTTATCCATATTTATTTTGTGTTTTGGGACAAATGAAGTTGTAAAACTGTACATTTCCATATTTATTTAACTGCTAGACTCGCACTCATACTTTTATGTCTGTCTGTTTTAGCTATTTAAGCTGCCAAATATTATATAACAGAACATCCACTGGTAAATATTAGCATTAAACCACAAATGTATGTTGAGACATGGCATTATTTAATGAAATTGCATCCTGTTTTTTAAATTTCCCATGCGGTCCATCTGCTCAGCTGTTAGCGTATAATTCATGAAAGACAGCACAGAGTCACTTAAAAGAAGCCCAATTTTCTGTATTTATCCACTTTTAAAAATAAATGCAGACAGAAAACATATTGTTTTCTGTCTGTATTTATCTGTAAAAATCCGTAAGAACGGAAAACCGGAAGCCTTAATCTTAAATCACACATTATCAGGTTTTGCACATTTTACTTCATTTTGCATGGGGTTTTTATCAAGTTAGCTACATTTTGATATGAGTTGAGATGCAGCGGAAGTGTTGGGGGATTTTTGTCATCTCACTTATCCACACCAACCACTAAATAATTACTGGAAACGTAACTCTAATGACGCGCCCATAAGTTATTATCATACAGTTAGCAATATCAAAGGTCCTCCGATAGATCTTTGGTAGAGCTAAAAGGAACTAAATATTGAAAGACGGAATGCTATTTCTCCATGAGGACCTACAATGAAGAAATACGCTAAGCATTGGTCATTATAAACATGTCCAAATAACTTTGAAAACTCAGTAATAAAGACAAACACTATTCTTTCATTTGAGGGTTTTCTTTGTTATTTCATTATATGAATGGTCAAACACAAGTACAAATTATAACGTTTTTTTCTTGGTTCTCAATGTTACAGGTTAGATTCACAATACACATCTACAGATCATCACAAAAATCATCAAAACATCAGATATAGAGGAGTGAGAGGGAGAGAGAAAACATCAGCGTAACACAATTCACTTACGCAATGGAAATACTAATGCACAGCGTGCAATTAGTCTGAAAAGCTAACCCCACGGCTGTTAGGGAATAGCAAGGGCAGCATCACCAACCGATGATGTGCTAAGTCTCTAGTAATGTCTCTCAGGATTAGCAGGTATCGCCAGCCAGAGAATCAGGAATCAACACGGCATTCAGCATACCACAATCGCAAGGACAGGTCACCAACCTTGTGAACAAGCCGAGGAACATTTTCCCACAAGAACTCTTATACACCGCTACTTCTTTTCTTCGGTTAAAATGTTGCACTCTCTCCTCACATGATAAATTCTCATTGGTTAAACACGATGATGTGGCTGTCTACTAACAATGACCTAACTGATATTTCTAAACACTCTTTGTCTAAACATTATACAACTTCCTCAGGAGGAAGAGGAAATAACCTAGTTACTAATGTGTTTTATTTTCTGTTACAGTTACATACATGTGTTCTACAGCCCTCGCATAGACAGGAAAGAAGTCTAAAGTTTTATTCAGAAATAGGCTAAATATCTGCACTCTAAGGAAGCATTTGAAACAATCGAAGGACAGAAGCTCTAAGGAAAACATTTGATACATTGAGGGACAGGAGCACGGGAGCACATCCCCTAACATTTCTAAGGCCTACAATTAGTCTAGCAAAAAAGAGAATTATTTCTAAAAGTCTACGCTATACTTTCACGAAGAATAATGTTTTTCCCTTGTCGTTTATTTTCTGTAGTAAGAGACAGAATAACATCCAATTAGCAGCATCATTATATTAGCTAAGAAAATCATACTATCGTGCCTCATGCACATTTTACTCGTTGTACACTATAATGTTACATGTGAGTAGTTATCGTCTTTCAAACATTAGTCAATTAATTCACACTCACGGGTGGATTTCATTGAGCAGATTTTATTACAAAAATTGCGCTCCCACAGTTGTCTCACTAAACTGGGGGTTCTCTATAAAGATTCTGGGTCTCATTTACAGTTTTAAGGGAATGAAGTATCCTTAGAGTGGAGGAAACTCAACTGACCGATTGTACTCTTTATTTAGAGTTTCCTCAAGAAATTGGAGGAGTTTTAGTTTCCTCCAAACTCTGATGGGACGATTCACAAAGGTAACTTAAACTGGTGAGTAGGTTAAATGTACAAATTTACTCTTGCACTTTTGAGTAACTTTACTACTTTTGGCTATTCACCATTTACAAGTGTAAAGTTATACTCATTAGTGTAGACTTACATGTCTTGGAGCCAAATTTACGAGTGGAAGTTACTACTGCCAAAAAGGAGCAATAGTGAGTACAACACCACACATGGCCAGCCACGGATGCTGCAACACCCTACCATGGCTACCATGGAACAGCTAAGCTGATGTTTACTCACAAGGTGTTCTGAGGTAAGAAGCGGAAGCACTGTAGAGAGGCTAGGAGACTAAGGTACAGTTGCTAAACAGGACGAGCATGCTCGTGCCCACGTCTCCTCTGCCCTGTTGGGAGCTCTCTACCCTCTCTCTTTGATGTCCCTTTTTCTTGCTGCAAGTCAAATACCGACCTATCTCGATAATAGTTGTAATATTTGTTATAGTGTGCAATTTCTGTGAACTCTTTTGTACTACTGTTGTTAGTATATTTAGTTGTTTTATCCACAAAAACGAAAGAGAGGATGGTGTCAAAACCATGAAGTTTTTCAGCAAAATCCAATAAAGCTTACAAGTAATCGTTTAATGAATCAATTTTATCCAAAAAGCATGTAAATTAATATAATCATGCAGTCTAAATGTGTGTATTATTTTTTTTAAAAATGCGCAAAATATGACGACATAGAGAGCACAGAATAAGAAATACATTTGTTCCATTAAGGAATTTTGCTATTCTAAATAAGGCATCAAATGTGATTGGGGAAATGCAAATAGGAAAGTGTCAACATCAGAACAACCAAATTAAGTTTCAAGGGAAAGAAATAAGTAGTCAAGCATGAAGCTCAACACCATGGTCAAGGAGAATCAGCAGAGTTCAAGAAAGATCTTCTCTCAGTGAAGTGAGGACAGGATCTGCTATACTATTCTATGGAGCACACAATTAAAACACAGTAGTAGGTTCTGGAAGTTTTGTCCCACCAACTCCCTTTGGATGGTCCAATCGGAGGTCAATGTTCTCTGGGAGCACATAGACTACCCAGGCTTCAAAGGTCTGACAAAGAGGTACACAGCTGCATATCCTTAAAGTTAGCTACAGTTCGATCAGCCTGGTACAAGAGGCTTTTTCCCATCCTCCACGTACTGCATATCCACGGCCAAAATTCAATTAGACTGGCTAATTTATTGTAAATAATGAGCGCTACTTGAGTCATCACCTGCAGAGGAGAGAAAACAAGAGCCTCACAATGCATTTATTATGGAAATAATTCAAGTTGCTGAGGCCTAGGCACATGTCATGTCAAGCTTTAGGAGGAAAGATGGCAACCAAACAGGTACTGTTAGCATTAGAGAATACAATGATTATAATAGAGTAATATATGTGGCTCTTACTATACATAAATATAGTCACCAAGTATCACTTTAATTAATACAGTGCACACAAATTAATATTGTTATCACACAATAAGTATGATTAATGTATACATGTATGAGCTCTAAATTACGCTACTCCAGAGGCAACAGAGGGTGAAGTAATTGGGGATGAAGGAGAAAGGTCAATGCATGGGTTGCCTAGCTGTTTATGGGATGAGGAGTCCAGACAAGGTAGGAGCAGGAGACATGGATCAAAGTGTGGAGGGAAGGCATGGGCAGTACCTCCCTCCATAGAAGATGAAGGCAGCCGGCAGAGGGTGATGGGTTGGCAGCAAGGGCTTAAGCACCGCCTGCGGCAAAAAGTAATGCTATGCAGGTACATGGAGAAGATCCAGTCAAAGGACAGTCCCTGGTCAGAGATTGTGACTGTCTAAATTAGGCAGCTCATTGCATATCTGCATGAATATCAAAACAAAGACTCTCCTGAGCACTCTGGTTCCCAAAACGTGGCACTGATTCAGTGATTGTTTTGTCAAAGCTTTTTCAACATAAAAAGGGCTCATTGATGGATTGGGCTATGTGTGAGTCTTTAATGACAAAAACCCTAAACATAAGTACAATATGTAACAGAAACCAAGAGAAATCACCCTGTAAAATCTACACAAGATAAGGTTCAAAGTATAAACCATGAAGGTTTAATTAAAATGGAAGAATCATTACAGAAGGCAAAAAGATAACAGTGAGTAAATCAAGTCAAAGTGCTCAAAATACAAATACATTTTAATCAGCAATTGCAGTGGAAGCTGAGCCTTAGTCTAGTCAATAGCCAGAACCGAATATCCTCTAGAACAAAGCAAATAATAAGGCAAAGAGCATTCTGTCATAGGGACTGCTCAGTTTAATAGGTGAGATGAAACATCAGTGGCGGCTGGTGAGCTTTAGAAGTGGAGATCAATCAATCAATCAATCATGTCACTTATAAAGCGCACTACATACCCGCGAGGGTCTCAAGGCGCTGGGGGAAGAGGGGGGTGGTGCTGCTACTGATCGAAGAGCCAGGTCTTGAGGAGTCTTCTGAAGGCCAGTAGGTCTTGGGTCTGTCGGAGGTTGGTGGGGAGGGTGTTCCAGGTCTTGGCGGCGAGGTGGGAGAAGGATCTGCCGCCGGCGGTCGTTTTCCGGATGCGGGGGACTGTGGCGAGGGCGAGGCTGGTCGAGCGGAGCTGGCGGGTGGGGGTGTAGAAGCTGAGTCGTCTGTTGAGGTAGGCAGGTCCGGAGTTGTGGAGTGCTTTGTGTGCGTGGGTGAGGAGCTTGAAGGTTATCCTCTTGTTGACAGGGAGCCAGTGCAGGTCTCTCAGGTGGGGTGAGATGTGGCTGCGTCGGGGGATGTCGAGGATAAGACGTGCAGAGGCGTTCTGGATGCGTTGCAGCCATCTCAGGAGCTTAGCCGTCGTTCCTGCGTAGAGGGCGTTTCCGTAGTCCAGCCTGCTGGTGACGAGGGCCTGGGTGACTGTTTTTCTTGTTTCGGTGGGGATCCACTTGAAGATCCTGCGGAGCATTCGGAGGATGTTGAAGCAGGATGAGGAAACGGCGTTGACCTGCTTAGTCATGGAGAGGGTGGGGTCGAGGATGACCCCTAGGTTGCGTACGTGGTCGGTGGGTGGCGGGGCTGTTCCCAGTGATGTTGGCCACCAGGAGTCGTCCCAGGCTGAAGGGTTGGAACCAAGGATGAGGACCTCCGTCTTGTCCGAGTTCAGCTTCAGGCGGCTGGTCCTCATCCATTCGGCGACGGCCTTCATTCCTTCGTGGAGGTGGGCTTTGGCGGTGTGAGGGTCTTTGGTGAGGGAGAGGATCAGCTGGGTGTCGTCGGCGTAGGAGATGATGTTGAGGTTGTGCTATCGGGCGACGTGGGCGAGGGGTGCCATGTAGATGTTGAACAGCGTTGGGCTGAGGGAGGAGCCTTGGGGTACGCCGCAGATGATCTTGGTGGCCTTGGATCGGAAGGGGGCGAGGCGGACGCTTTGTGTTCTGCCGGAAAGGAAGAATGTGGTCCAGTCCAGGGCCTTCTCTTGGATCCCAGCGTCGTGAAGGCGTGTTCGTAGTGTGTGGTGGCAGACCGTGTCGAAGGCGGCTGATAGGTCCAGGAGGATGAGGGCTGCTGTTTCTCCGTTGTCTAGCAGGGTCCTGATGTCATCGGTGGCGGCGATGAGGGCGGTTTCGGTGCTGTGGTTGCTGCGGAAGCCGGACTGGGAAGGGTCCAGGATGTTGTTCTCCTCGAGGTAGCGGGTCAGTTGTTTGTTGACGATTTTCTCGGTGACCTTCGCGGGGAACGGGAGCAGAGAGATGGGTCGGAAGTTCTTGAGGTCCTTGGGGTCTGCCTTGGGTTTCTTGAGTAAGGCGGTGATCTCGGCGTGCTTCCAGCTTTCCGGGAAGGTTGCTGTCTCGAAGGAGATGTTGATTATTTTCCGGAGATGGGGCGCGATGGCTGTACTGGCTTTGTTGAAGATGTGGTGAGGGCACGGGTCTAGCGGTGAACCGGAGTGGATGGTGTTCATGATCTCGCTGGTGTCCTCGTCGTTGATGTTGGTCCAGGAGAGCAGGCGGTTGGTGGTTGTGGGGGCAGTGGTCTCGGTGGTTGCCGGGGCGGTCGTGGTGTTGAAGCTGTCGTGGATGTCGGCGATTTTGCGGTGGAAGAAGGTGGCCAGTGAGTCGCACAGGTCTCGCAACGGCTGGATGTCGTTGGTGTTGGAGCTGGGGTTGGAGAGTTCCTTCACGATGTTGAAGAGCTCTTTGCTGTTGTGTGCGTTGTTGTCTAGGCGGTCTTTGAGTGAGGCCCTTTTGGCGGATCTGATGAGGTGATGGTGACTGCGGGTGGCGCTCTTGTGGGCGGCGTAGCTGTCCGCTGTCCGTTCGTGGAGCCAGATCTTCACCAGTTTTCGGCATGTTCGTTTGGAGGCCTGGAGGTCTTCGGTGAACCAGGTGGCTTTCTTGCTGGTGTGGCTGTTGGGCGGATTCTTGAGCGGGGCGAGGGTGTTGGCGCAGTCGTCGATCCACTGTCTGAGGTTGCGGGCGGCGGTGTCGGGGTCGGAGGGTTCGGCGGGTGGGCTCAGGGCGAGGGTTGTGGTTAGCTGGTCTTCCGTGACTCTGCTCCAGCAGCGGCGAGGCATTTGTTCGGTGCGGTGGTGCGTGGTGGGCTTCCTGTAGGTGAAGTGGATGCAGTGGTGGTCAGTCCAGTGGGGTTCGGAGGTGTGGTTGAAGGAGACGTGTGGGCTTGCGGAAAAGATGGAGTCTAGCGTGTGGCCGGCGGCGTGGGTGGGTGTAGTCACGAGCTGTCTGAGTCCGAGGGTGGCGAGGTTGTCGATCAGGGTGGTGGAGTTGGTGTCCTTGTTGTTCTCGAGGTGGAAGTTCAGGTCCCCGAGGAGGATGCAGTCCGTGGAGGCGATGGCGTGTGTGCTGACGAAGTCAGCGATGGAATCGCTGAACTGTGGTCGGGGTCCGGGGGTCTGTAGATGAGGGTTCCTCTGAGGGTGGTGTTGGGATCGGTGTGGATCTGGAAGTGCATGTGTTCGGCGGTGCTGAGGGTGTCGTCGGTGTTGGTTGAGACTCTGAGGGTGTTCCTGTGGACGATGGCGATGCCTCCTCCGACTCCGTTGGTGCGGTCCCTGCGGGTGATCTTGTATCCGTCCGGGATGGCAATGGCGATGTCGGGGGCTGAAGCGGGATTCAGCCAGGTCTCCGTCAGGAATGCGACGTCTGGGGAGGTTGAGTCGAGAAGGTCCCAGAGTTCGATGGCATGTTTGCGGGCGGAGCGGGTGTTGAGGAGGCATAAAAACATTTTGGGAGTGAGTCTATACCCTTCCTATCCAAAGGGAGCCTGGGAAAAAGGGTGGACTGAAGATTGTTTTAATGGCTATAATGGTGTGTTTTTCAGCACAATTACCATTTCCGAAAAAGCCAACAAGTGTATTGACAATTATCATACATAAATATGGAAATACTAAAATGTCAGTTTTGCAGCAGTCAAAACCTCAGTCATAAAAAACAGTGATAAAGGAGTAAGACAGTAGGTCCCTAGGAGTCAACACTGCATAATACAGAGCTGACAATATAGTCTTTTTTTAAATAAGTGCTAAAACGTTAGCTCATAGTAGTCAACCCATTCCTCAAAAATACAGGGCACAGAAAAACGATGGGACTGATTCTGAAAGATGTTGCTATGAGAAGACATGAGAAGGCATGATTTCCTCTGCTAGTATTTGTGAATAAGTCTTCAATTTCAAAAGTAAGCCAGTCGTAGCACAAGAGTGAATTAACGCAAAATCTTGGTGCATTGGACCCAATGTCTCCTGTGAAAGCTTTGTTGCAATCATAAACTGACTGACTCAGTGGATTTCCATGACGCACACTGATATAAAAGGGTCTAAATCGGCATTGTGAATGTATATTTAGGAAAGAAGGAGGCCCTGCTATGCATTACTGTTGCAGCTACATGCATCGTTACAAATTTCTGTAATAAAAAAATTGCTTATTTCATCTTGAATCAAGTATGTACACCATAAAATTATAATACATGATCGGGAGCCGAACTCACCTGGTGCCTTGTATTGCTTTGTCCACATTTCGCCCGCCATCTGTGTCACTGGTGTTTGCTGCCGCCACCGCCAACAGAGTCATTTGGGCATCTTAAAGTTCCTGGTCCCGGCCGCGAGGGAGGACGCCGGCCAGGGACTACAAGCCCCAGCAGCCCCAGCGGCGCGCACGCCGCCCACGCCGGTTTCGAGTGCCGGGAGGCGCTTAAGAAGAGCACAGGGCTCCCGCAGCGCGGGACGCGCGCGGGCGTGCCCGGGCCAAGGGCGGGCCCGTCTGCACCCGTCTGCGCCCAGTGGAGGCTGGGCTGGGCCATCCCCCTGAAATCCGGATCCATTTCTGGACATCGATTTGACAACTCGTGTGGGAAGGTATTGTGGTACATTGTCTGTGACCTATTATATAAACTTGGGTGTCTGTGGGCTCCCTCCTTGGTAATCAGCCCCTGTAATCCAACATGGATAAGAGAAAGGGAGTTGTGGGTACTCTGGACGCATTTCTAGTTAGAGCAGAGTCACTATTGACGCATGAAATAGAAATAACTGAGCGGCGTCTTTCCCTAGACCCTTCTATTCTCCAGAGACGATTATCATTGGGTAATCCAGGAGACTTTGAACATACATGCCTGCCCACAACTCCTATAAATGGGCTGCTTACCCCTTCTGTGCCAGATTTAAATGCTCCACCACCTGTTGCACTAGAAGTATCCCGTAGAGCTACCAGGACACGGACTTCTAATAATCCGGGTGCGAGGAAGGTGGCAGAACTACCAGCAAAACGGAAACGGGGGGCTGGTGCACAAAAGTCCAAGAATGTAAAGGGATCTCAGGCGATTAACCGTGTTAATAATGTGAAAGTTGATTCATCGAAAAGTAATTCTGTTGGCACTCAAACTGATGCGGTCCCATTACCCTCTGTACCCAGAAATATCAATAATGTGGATGTTATGACTGAAACCTCTGACACTGCGGATTACTCTGCATTAGGTGTAGTGTTAGCCCGTGTCCATGATATGGTCGAAAAGAATTTGGCCCTTTTATGGGAAAAACTGAATCAAATGGATATTGCTATAAAAAACTTAAGTAGTGAAAATGTGGGCAAACAACCGAATGGAATAGAAAGAAAAGATTTAAGAGTAATGGTGGATAGTACTTTATCTGTAGTTCCAGATGGGAAAACCAAAGAAAATCATATGTTAAATTTTACTCATATTGGTACGGAAGGTAGAATGCAAGATGTACTTAAGGGGCTGAAATGTGTAGGTACACAAAATAATACTGAACGGTTAGCTCCAGGAACTGTACCGAGTACCTCAAATAAGGAAACAAGAGTTGATTTAACTAGTAACTGTTTGAAACCTATTGTAGATGTGTTGAGCTTACCTCCTGCCTCATGCCCTTACGTTTTAATCTTGGCTGGTGTTCCTGCCCTTAGGGAGGATCAGAGAGGACGTGGGTTGACTTACGTAATAAAGTTACAGATTGGTTGAAAAAACATAAAAGGTTCCACCCTTCGGATACAAAGGAGATTTTAATGGTTCGTAGAGTGGGATGGGTCGGACAATCGTCTAAGTGTATTAACGGCGACTGCATTGTGATTAATTTCCGCAGGCCACAGATGGTTCGCTCTTTACTAAATTACTGTGAGTCAACTTGTAGCTTAAATACTAGCATCTGTGCACTCCCTTTGGGATACTTCTATAAACCTCCGACTGGGCCTCTTGTAGACAAACCTACTCTGATTTCCATGTTTAATAGGTTTCAGATCTTGTCAGATTTAGATGCCCAAGACTGACAACTACCCATACTACAACATGAAATGGCTCCTGTGGATAGTGTACAAGTTTCTGTACCTACTTTTTTTGCCAATGGTCAAGTTGCCAAATTTGTTGCAGATGATGCCAATGTAGGCATTGACTCAGGTACCTTAAATGAGGATGTAGGAAGACTCTATAAGAGGACCAGCCATCAGGATCTAACATGTATTTCAAATGATTGGGAGAAAGCTATAGTATGTGATATCTTAGACGTACCGCTAGCATTTTTGTCTGATGAGAATGAGGTAATAGCTGAGACTACTTATCCACTGCAGAACAATGGAAGAGATACTCTTAATTGTAACTATAATTCTAATCTTGCTGATGATTGTCAGGAAGTTCAAGGAGCCATAAATGAAATGGAAGAAGTATTTAACAAGCAAAGCAGGGAGGAATGTCAAACAGAGATAAGATTGACATCCTGGAATATTGCAGGGTTGAAAAGAAACCAAGGGGATGTAGTGTGGCAGGAATACATCGGGCAAAGCGAAATTATTTTACTACAAGAAACATGGGCTTTGGAAACGCCCCACAAAGTAGGATTTAAAACATATAGTGTATCTGATACTCCTTCGGCTAGAGGGAGGCCCTCAGGAGGACTCGTTATTTGGGTAAAAGTTACTCTAGGTATTGATATAAGCCAGGTGGATTTTTTAACCCGGGACATAGCGGGAGTAAAGATCATAACACCTGAAAAAGCGAACTGTATATAGTAAATATCTATAGCAGACCTAGCTCAGCGAGTAATGAATCTGTGGTTATTGAACAGTTAGACCAATTCTTATGTTCAATTAACCCAAGGGCAATGGTAATTGTGGGGGGTGATTTTAATGGTAAATTCGAGGCTGTGGCGGGACTTGATAATATCTTCGAGGAAGAAGATATGGCTAATAATATTCCCATGTTGGAAAGTACTCCGATAGTACCCTGTACATGTGCTGTTGCACAGTTAATAAGACTTGTCTCGGGACATGGACTTCGGGCTTGCAATGGTCGATTGCCCTCTGACAGCCCGAATGCTGCTTAGCAGGAGCAACTCTAAGAGTTATATAGACTACATATTGGTATCCATTGGCCTGTGGCCAATTTTACATGACTTGGTAATTGATGATAGATCTGAGAGCGATCATTTTCCTGTATATTTGACACTTGCGGCTCATCTTTTCCATCCAGTTCCCTTGAAGAACGGAGATATCAATGGTAGTAACATTGAACCATTAATTAGTAACAACCGCAGAGCATTAAAATGGCCTTCTATAGGGGAAAATGAGGTGGCTATGAAGCAGATTTATGATATTTTTGTGGAGACTACTTCCCCGTATGCTAATTTGTCTGCTTCAGAGATCCCAATTATGAATATACATCATGTACTGGTAGAAGCTCTGATACCTATATTAAGTAGGATTCCCAAAGAACGTAATAAGGGGACAACAGATGAAACTAATCTGGATAATCCCTGGTACAATAAAGAGTGCCGGGAGGCAATAAAGGAACTTATCCTGGCAACAAAAGCTAAAAATGTAGTTGTCTTAAGGGAGAAAAGGAGTAAGTACAAGAGGCATTAGTCCAAACAAAAAAACTGGAATGATAATATCTGGACTGAACTAATTAGTGCAGCCAAAGCCAAAGATCACTCGGGCTTTTGGCGCCTGATATCTAAAGGTAACAAAACAGAGAGATGTAGCAAGGACCTTTTTCTAGATGCTAAAACATGGGTAAGCCACTTTTCTAGCCTATATTCGGCATCTATGAGTGATATAGAGTTCAGCCTACAAGACTATGTAACAGGCTCGACCATAGCACCTCTACACTTTAGTTTGGATGAAACATTGGCAGCAATAGATGCAGTAAAACCGGGGAAGGCGCCAGGACCAGATAAGATACCAGGAGATCTATGGAAACATGATAAAGAAGTTTGGGGCCCTTATATCAATCTTTCATGTAATTCAGTCGCTGCAGATGCGCCTATACCAGAATCATGGAAAGGGGCTGAAATTACAACTATTTTTAAAAAAGGTAATCGCCAAGACCCTTCGCATTATCGACCGATTAGTTTAATAGATGTTTTACAGAAAATATATGCTTGGCAAATTTAAAAAAACTAAATGATTGGATTGAGGAGAATAACATTTTATCAAAGTATCAGGCTGGCTTTAGAGCCAAAATTAGCACAATTGACCAGGTCTTTAGATTCCTCTGTATGAGTTGGAAATACACAGTATTTAAGAAGGGTCACCTGTACATTGCCTTTGTTGACTTGAAGGCTGCCTTCGACCTCATCCCTAGAAATCTCCTTTGGAAATCCCTAAAAAATCAAGGGGTACCCGGCGAAATACTCTTGCAAATAATAAGATTGCACGAAGATAACTTTGCAAGGGTTAGATGGGGTCCAAGGGGCGAACTTACTGAACCAATTCAGGTAAACAGGGGCGTAAGGCAGGGATGTGTGCTGGCACCCACCCTATTTTCATTATATGTAAATGATATTCCTGAATATTTATTGGGCTGCGAACACGATTCTCCCAAACTAGGGGGAGTGCCAGTACCTGCGCTCTTATTTGCGGATGATACTATCTTAATTTCTCAAACCCCCAAAGGTTTACAATGTTTAATAAACACTTTTGGGGTATACTGTGAAGCTAAGGGTCTGGAAATAAACTCTAGTAAAACAAAATATATGGCAATTGATCCACATAAGTCTTTTAAAAAGAACTTAACTGTCAAAAATCAAAAGCTAGAGTATGTGCACAGTTTTAATTATCTAGGTATTACTTTGGACACCAAAATGACTTGGAAACCGCAATTGGAGAAAAGTAAGTCTATTTTACTCCAAAACGCTCTACCAATAGTAAAGAAACACGAGAGCAGTTTGTCTAAAGCGGTATCCCCTGCCCTTGAGGTATATCAGTATAGGGCACAATCGGCATCCCTATATGGGGCAGAACTATGGGGACCTTCAAGCAGTAATACGTTTGTGGTGGGAGAAAACAAGTTTCTTAGAAAATTGTTATGCCTTCCAGTGCGCACACCGCTAATACCTATTGTAATGGACCTAAATATACGCCGTATTGACTACCAGGCAATTTTACGACCACTATTATTCTGGGTACGACTGTAGTCAACAGTAGAGCTTGTCCACTATAAGGAAGGGCTGGAGGAAATTCTAAGGTTAAAAAATGGTATAGGTTTGCCATGGCTGAAGCATGTTCACGCTTGGTTCCATAAATTAGGACTTAAGTATTTTTGGGAAGACATGCCCATCGAATGGGCTCTATGGCTGATCCCGTGCAGGGACAAAGGGGTTATACGGGCATTAAAATCATTGAATATAATCACAGCGGGAGATCTCTTCCAAGATGGCACTGTTAAAACCTGGGAGGAGGTGGAGGACCCGGCGACGGCTCGCAATGTGCTGCAAAGATTTCAGTTTCATAGAGTTAGGAGTGCACTGTATGGAATTTTGGGAGAGGATATGCAGGAGCCCCCGGACATGCCTGAACTGTCCTACATAATCAGGGCTCAGACGCCCCGCAAGATGGTAACCAATATATATAAACTAGCTATGTCCCATAGAGCGAATTCCTATACCAAAGCCAGATTGGCCTGGCAGGGAGACTAACAACAGACAATTGGCGACGACATGTGGACCTACTGTTGCACAAGCACCCGACGTGTCTCCTTACACGGCAGACACAGACTGATTCATTTTAAATATGTGAACAGAGTGTACTGCACACCAGAGAGACTACACAGATATGGGTTGAGGGAGTCCCCGGCATGCGAAAGGTGTGGGTCACAACTCGCGGACTTCTTCCATCTGGCGTGGCAATGTCCGGGAGTATACACATTTTGGGAATCAATCTTCCAGGAATTGGGGAAAATTGTGGACACAGAGCTTGCTACAGACCCGGCCATGGCCCTTTTAGGGTATACTAAACGGCTGCCTAAGGCAATATGTAGACTAGTGGATATGGGTCTTCTAATAGCTAAGAGGAGGGTCGCTATGTGCTGGTCGCGGGGCCCCCTACCCAATGTTCTCACGACATGCTTTATTGTAGCACACAAATAGAGGCTTTTAGCGAACTGCTTCCCCCCAGGAGCAGACCCAAGAATTTCTGGGGACTTTACACGACATACATGCTTCCCAGGGTCCCAGATGCTGAGAACGAGGCCCACATAGACCCACCCGACAATATGCAGGACAAATCCACTTAATTAATCTTGGGTGACACAACCTGGATGGCGCAGTTCAGGGTGGGGAGTATAGGCTGTGTTTTGGATACCCCTCCCCTGCCTCCCCCCCCTCAGGAGAGAAAGCCAAACTAGCTGGGAGGGCACGTGGGGTACGGGCTTCTTTAGGCCTGTTGGGAAGCGCACCTAGCCGTGTGTAGCAATTCAGACGACCTTTAATTGATCCATATATAATTTGTCACCGCAGTATAGACGTGGGCTGTGTATGTTGAGTTTATAAAGTTTTGACGTTGTTTACTGCTTATTCTGCGCATTACGTTCCTACCGCACGCTACCTTATGAACGCTGCCTGCCCACAGGGTTGTTGGCCTTATAGCTGTGTGTAACTCTTTCCACTGATACGCTGCCGGCCCCAGGGTTGTAGGCAAGTGGCTGTGTGAGACTGAGCAGATTTCAATAAAACTTTTTTTTTTAAAGTATTTTTGGGAAGAACCTGCTGGTCTGTCTATGGCTTTGAAGAAAGTACTTAAGCTAACTTTTTGGGCCTATATTCAAGACAGCTTCTATCATAGTTCAGCCACAGGTACTTTAACGACACGATTTCTCTCGATGAAACCAACTTGGAGTTTCGAGCCATTTTTGGACGAGGTGCAGCCACAGTTAGCAAAATCCTTATATTTGAAATTCCGATACGGTGTATTACAGACAAATTCGAATACATCAAAATGGGTCCAGAAACAAGGGGACGAAAGTTCGGAGTGTTGTGTATTATGTCATACAGGTGCTAAAGAAAACGATGTACATATATTGTTCTTCTGCCCAGCCTATACAAAATATAGAAGAAAATGGATCAAACCCATTTGCCGGTTACTGGGTATAAGATCCTGCTATGAGGCAGAAAGAATATTGAAAACTGACACATCTCAAACTGTGGTCTTCAGTGTTAGTAGGTACCTGTTTGGCGTAAGTTTAATAAGAAGAATGAAAGGTCTGAAATTTTAATTTAATATTCCAAAACGATACTGGTTTTTGCACTTGCACTTTATTTAGTACATGAAGAATACTATCATTACTATTATATTAGTTATACTGTACTAAAAAGGAAAAATCAGTTGGAACATTATATCTGGTATATATATTTTGTTTGTATTATTAGTATTTTAAAGACCAGGAAGCCTACTTTAAGGAACCCAGATACAATATGTTTGGTTTCTAGTATTCCATAATGAAATTTGTTGTAACTCCTCAATGTTTTTATACTCTTTTTAAAATTTTAATGATATTTATTTTTTAAGGATTAACAAAGGTCTTAGATTAGAAATACGATTCAAAAATGTATGCATTGGTCTAGCGGTACCTTTTTGAAAGATTATGATATGAAGTGTTTTTATTGTGATGTGTAATTTGTTAATGTGTATCTTTTATGGTTTGCTAAACCGAAATAAAGATTAATTGAATTGAATTGAATTGAATACATGATCTTGTGAATGCCTATTCATCATGTATTTTTTGTGAGCTATATAATCATATCATACATGACGTGTATGGGTGATATAACCAATTGGTTGTTATATATACTATGCCAAAACCGTTTTTTTTTGTGACGCCTCAGGTAATGCAGGGTGTCTTTCACAGCTATTTTCAGTTACAAGGGTTGACAAGACAGGAGAATCATTTATCTTCGGAGTCACACCACATATAAATCTTAAGAGCAGTGATATTTCCCACAACTAGTGATGTTGAGGTGAGCACAGGATAAAAACCCTCATTAAGGTTACAATAAATAAGTTGATCCAGCGCTGGGCCAACCCTCATACCATTTGTTATCCGATAGACCTTTTTTCACTGATTGAGAGGTTAAGGGAGTTAGCATTTAATGAAATAATCTCATTAACAGTGCAACCCATTGGCTACACAATAACGACCAGGAATCAGTGACTATAGTTAAGATGGTTTATTACAAATTAGCAATCTCAATGCTATGCTGTAAAGAACCAGAATAACAACTGGAAAACCCAACCTCCCAAAGAAGTTCAGGCGTACCATAATAAGGCAGACAAGAAGTTCAGTTACAGCAATACAATTTCTGATTGTCTCTCCTATAAATGAGTATAGTCTAAAATCATCTGATTTAAAGTTCGAGCTAAGAGGATGGTTTGAACCTAAAAGGATCTAAAAAATCTGTGAAATACAGAAAAATATGAAAATACGGGGAGGTGCGAGGCGGTGCCAGCATTTCAGAATCTCGGTCAAGAATCTTCTTTGGATTGGAGTATGTGTTCGCCTAAGCCAAACTTATCACAAAGTCAAAGGGGAAAGCATAGAGGTCTAAACCTCTCAAAGTCGAGAGGGAAAAGTGGCCAACAATGACCTGTGAGAACACAAATTATTACCACACAAATCTTCTGAGTAACACCCCTTATTCACTCCATCGGGGACTCCATTGTCCTTTCTATTAAAATGTTGTGAGCTGAAACAGTAACAAATTCCCTCAGGTCAGTCCTAAGAATGACATCATCCTTGGTTACCTGCGACTCCTTGCAACATTACTGAATGGAAACTATCAGTTAACGCTCTGGCTCTCCATGCTCTTTGTCAAGGTCTGCATCTCAGCCTCTCTATCGCTAATACAGTGTTACATCTATTCCCAACTAACAAACCAGGTGAATGCACCTGCAAGGAAAAGACACAAGAAGAAAATAAAAAGAAATACAGGTCTAGTCATTACAATTTAACATGGTAACTCAATGATGCACCTTTAATATGCACATGAACCCAACCACAACTTAATGGAAAATGTCAGTACATTAGATTCATGTTACACGTTGCATACAGATAAAATAAGTCAATACATGTGTATAAATGTGACTAAGAACTACATTATAAATTCAAATATGAAACATTAGGGCATACTCACATAACTCTTTCTCGTTTCTAAAGCAAATACATTTTAAGGGTGTGAGGATGGTATTTATACCCTCACCTAAACAATAAAGGCACACTATATATATATATATTCACTGAAAAAACCATAGGTTTTAGGGACAGTTATAGTTAGTTGGACATTTCACTCGTACAAAACCATAGAAATTCCCCGTTATAGTTAGTTCAGCTAACTATAACTCGCTCCCCGCAATGCACTGCTGATGACGTCACATATTACATCACTCATGACATGGTCAGTGACATCACTGATGACATCTCAAATGACATTACTGATGACATCATCCATGTGATAATTTCATGCATCTTCTCACACCCTAATATAACTTTTGATACACCCACTCTAAATTACAGACTGCCATTCTCAAAACCATAGACACTCCAACACCAAAAACTACATACCCACTCACTGATTCTTAGGTCTACACACACATCCACTCACTCACCCGTACAGTCACTCATACTTAGTCACTCAGTACAGGACTATCATATGCACTCACACCTATATAAACACTCACACACCGCCACTCATCCATAGAGGTACTCACACACCTAGTCAGTCATGCAAAAAACTTAATCACACACCCATTTACTCACCTATACAGTTATACACACACCAGCTCACTTACTCATACAAATACTAGCACATTCTTACGCTCTTATACAATCACTGATACAAGTACACACTCATCCATACAGCCACTCTCACAATCACACACTCTCACTTATAGCCATTTATATACTCCAACACACATATATACTGCCTTTCACATATGTAGTTACTCACACATGTACCACTGAGATATACATTCAATCACTAACACACCCATATACACACTCACCCACCCATACAGTCCATCACAGATGCACTCTTGAAACCATGCACCCAGTGAATCACCAACTCACATATCTATGCACAGAGTCACACACACCCCACCCACACAAACACCCAGGCACCCATACAGATACTCAGACAATCAATCAATAACCCATGTAGACACTCATGTAGCTATTCAGAAAGCCATGCAGCCGCTTACAAACCAACAGACAGACGGATACAGACATTCACACAGTTTAGTCACTAACCCATGCATTCAGTAAGATACATTTAATCACTCACTTGTAGAGTCAGTCACTCACGTACTAAATCATCCATTCAGACACTTATACACCCACTCATTCTTCAATACGCCTTTCCCTATATATATTAAACATATTTAAACTTTACAGAAACACACAGTCACTGGATGATGTCATCAGTGATGTCATCAGTGATGTCATTTGAGATGTCATCAGTGATGTCATCAGTGATGTCACTGACCATGTCATGAGTGATGTAATATGTGACGTCATCAGCAGTGCATTGCGGGGCGCGAGTTATAGTTAGCTGAACTAACTATAACGGGGAATTTCTATGGTTTTGTACGAGTGAAATGTCCAACTAACTATAACTGTCCCTAAAACCTATGGTTTTTCAGTGAATTTCAAAGGTTTTTAAATGCTAATTTCTAACTATAACGTGTCTGAAACCTATGGTTTTTTCAGTGAATTTCAAAGGTTTTTAAATGCTAATTTCTAACTATAACGTGCCTGAAACCTATGATTTTTAAGTGAATTTCAAAGGTTTTTTAAATGCTAGTTTCTAACTATGCCTACAGAGGTAGGACATGTGAAGAAAGAAGAAAAACGCACAGAAAGAAGCAAAAGATGTGCAGAAAGAACCAACAGAGGAGCAGAAAGAGGCCTTGTTGCAAAATCATCCTGTGCCCACAACTTTTTCAGACGGGTACTGGTGGTAACTGACTCTGACTAACCAGAGCCAGTGCTATGCTAAAAGACACTTAGAATACAGTGAAAACACCTACATACACTAGGGAACACTATGCGTTGGGGTACCCTGTGATTAGCATGACCTCCTCTGCAAGTCCCTAGTACATAATAGGGCAGGGGATTAAAACTACCTCTTAAAACGCGCTACAGGGCGCGTTCGCACAGTGGTGAAGGGAGGGGGCCTGAGGTGACATGTGTGCAAACGCACCCCGTGGTGCGTTTTAAGTTGCGGGATTAAGTCCCCTTGAATTCTGAGGGTCCCTGGGGCCCAACTAGCCCCCAGGTACCTACAGTTAGGACCACAGAGCTGAGTTGCAGAGAGGCGTTCCGAGGCCACGCACCCTTTTTCACCTCTCTGCAACGCAACTCTGTTGTGCTTAATGAAGGTACCTGGTGGGCTAGTTGGCCCCCAGGGTCCCTCAGGATTCAAAGGGAATTAATTCCCCAACTTAAACGCACCACAGGGCGTGTTTGCGCACATGTCACCTGAGGCCCCGCCCCTCCCTTCACCACTGTGCAAACGCGCCCCATGGTGCGTTTTAAGTTGAGGGATTAGGTCACCTTGAATCCTGAGGGTCCCTGGGGCCCAACTAGCCCACTAGGTACTTCCAGTAAGCACCACAGGCCTGCGTTGCAATGCCTGTAACAAATTGTGCAGTTGTGTTTAGGTAGTGAAGAGGGTCGTGCTGGGGGTAGTGTTTTAGGGTTAAGGTAGTGCAGTGGTGTTTGTGTAGTGTAGGGGGTCATGCTGGGGGTAGATTTAGGGTTTAGGGTAGTGCAGTGGTGTTTGGGTAATGTAGGGAGTCGTGCTGGGGGGAGGGTTTTAGGGTTTAGGGTAGTGCAGTGGTGTTTGGGTAGTGTAGGGGGTCGTGCTGGGGGTAGTGTTTTAGGGTTTAGGGTAGTGCAGTGGTGTTTGGGTAGTGTAGGGGGTCGTGCTGGGGGTAGTGATTTAGGGTAGTGCAGTGGTGTTTGGGTAGTGTAGGGGTACTGCTGGGGGTAGTGTTTTAGGGTTTAGGGTAGTGCAGTGGTGTTTGGGTAGTGTAGGGGTACTGCTGGGGGTAGTTTTTAGGGTTTAGGGTAGTGCAGTGGTGTTTGGGTAGTGTAGTGGTTCGTGCTGGGGGTAGTTTTTAGGGTTTAGGGTAGTGCAGTGGTGTTTGTGTAGTGTAGGGGGTAGTGTTCTAGGGTTTAGGGTAGTGCAGTGGTGTTTGTGTAGTGTAGGAGGTCGTGTTTTAGGGTTTAGGGTAGTGCAGTGGTCTTTGGGTAGTGTAGGGAGTCGTGCGGGGGTAGTGTTTTAGGGTTTAGGGTAGTGTAGGGGTCATGCGGGAGTAGTGTTTTAGGGATTAGGGTAGTGCATTGGTGTTTGGGTAGTGTAGGGGGTCATGCGGGGTAGTGTTTTAGGGTTTAGGGCAGTGCAGTGGTGTTTGGGTAGTGTAGGGGTCGTGCTGGGGAGTGTTTTAGGGTTTAGGGCAGTGCAGTGGTGTTCGGGTAGTGTAGGGGGGTCGTGCTGGGGGAGTGTTTTAGGGTTTAGGGCAGTGCAGTGGTGTTCGGGTAGTGTAGGGGGTCGTGCTGGGGGAGTGTTTGAGGGTTTAGGGCAGTGCAGTGGTGTTCGGGTAGTGTAGGGGGTTGTGCTGGGGGTAGTATTTTAGGGTTTAGGGTAGTGCAGTGGTGTTCGGGTAGTGTAGGGGGTCATGCTGGGAGTAGTGTTCTAGGGTTTAGGGCAGTGCAGTGGTGTTTGGGCAGTGTAGGGGGTAATGCTGGGGGTGGTGTTTTAGGGTTTAGGGCAGTGCAGTGGTGTTTGGGCAGTGTAGGGGGTTGTGCTGGGGGTGGTGTTTCAGGGTTTAGGGCAGTGCAGTGGTGTTCGGGCAGTGTAGGGGGTGGTGTTTCAGGGTTTAGGGCAGTGCAGTGGTGTTCGGGCAGTGTAGGGGGTCGTGCAGGGGGTGGTGTTTCAGGGTTTAGGGCAGTGGTGTTCGGGCAGTGTAGGGGGCGGTGCAGGGGGTGGTGTTTCAGGGTTTAGGGCAGTGCAGTGGTGTTCGGGCAGTGTAGGGGTGGTGCAGGGGTGGTGTTTCAGGGTTTAGGGCAGTGCAGTGGTGTTTGGGCAGTGTAGGGGTCATGCAGGGGTGGTCTTTCAGGGTTTAGGGCAGTGCAGTGGTGTTCGGGCAGTGTAGGGGGTCGTGCTGGGGCTGGTGTTTCAGGGTTTAGGGCAGTACATTGGTGTTTGGGCAGTGTAGGGGGTCATGCTGGGGCTGGTGTTTCAGGGTTTAGGGCAGTGCAGTGGTGTTCGGGCAGTGTAGGGGGTTGTGCTGGGGCTGGTGTTTCAGGGTTTAGGGCAGTGCAGTGGTGTTTGGGCAGTGTAGGTGGTCGTGCTGGGGCTGGTGTTTCAGGGATTAGGGCAGTGCAGTGGTGTTTGTGTAGTGTAGGGGGTAGTGTTTTAGGGTTTAGGGTAGTGCAGTGGTGTTTGTGTAGTGTAGGAGGTTGTGTTTTAGGGTTTAGGGTAGTGCAGTGGTCTTTGGGTAGTGTAGGGAGTCGTGCGGGGGTAGTGTTTTAGGGTTTAGGGTAGTGTAGGGGGTCATGCGGGGGGTAGTGTTTTAGGGATTAGGGTAGTGCATTGGTGTTTGGGTAGTGTAGGGGGTCATGCGGGGGGTAGTGTTTTAGGGTTTAGGGCAGTGCAGTGGTGTTTGGGTAGTGTAGGGGTCGTGCTGGGGGAGTGTTTTAGGGTTTAGGGCAGTGCAGTGGTGTACGGGTAGTGTAGGGGGTCGTGCTGGGGGAGTGTTTTAGGGTTTAGGGCAGTGCAGTGGTGTTCAGGTAGTGTAGGGGGTCGTGCTGGGGGAGTGTTTGAGGGTTTAGGGCAGTGCAGTCGTGTTCGAGTAGTGTAGGGGTTGTGCTGGGGTAGTATTTTAGGGTTTAGGGTAGTGCAGTGGTGTTCGGGTAGTGTAGGGGTCGTGCTGGGAGTAGTGTTCTAGGGTTTAGGGCAGTGCAGTGGTGTTTGGGCAGTGTAGGGGGTAATGCTGGGGGTGGTGTTTTAGGGTTTAGGGCAGTGCAGTGGTGTTCGGGCAGTGTAGGGGGTCGTGCTGGGGTGGTGTTTCAGGGTTTAGGGCAGTGCAGTGGTGTTCGGGCAGTGTAGGGGTGGTGTTTCAGGGTTTAGGGCAGTGCAGTGGTGTTCGGGCAGTGTAGGGGGTCGTGCAGGGGTGTGTTTCAGGGTTTAGGGCAGTGGTGTTCGGGCAGTAAAGGGGGCGGTGTAGGGGTGGTGTTTCAGGGTTTAGGGCAGTGCAGTGGTGTTCGGGCAGTGTAGGGGGTGGTGCAGGGGTGGTGTTTCAGGGTTTAGGGCAGTGCAGTGGTGTTTGGGCAGTGTAGGGGGTCATGCAGGGGGTGGTGTTTCAGGGTTTAGGGCAGTGCAGTGGTGTTCGGGCAGTGTAGGGGGTCGTGCTGGGGCTGGTGTTTCAGGGTTTAGGGCAGTACAGTGGTGTTTGGGCAGTGTAGGGGGTCATGCTGGGGCTGGTGTTTCAGGGTTTAGGGCAGTGCAGTGCAGTGGTCTTCGGGCAGTGTAGGGGGTTGTGCTGGGGCTGGTGTTTCAGGGTTTAGGGCAGTGCAGTGGTGTTCAGGCAGTGTAGGTGGTCGTGCTGGGGCTGGTGTTTCAGGGTTTAGGGCAGTGCAGTGGTGTTCGGGCAGTGTAGGGGGTCATGCTGGGGCTGGTGTTTCAGGGTTTAGGGCAGTGCAGTGGTGTTCGGGCAGTGTAGGGGGTCTTGCTGGGGCTGGTGTTTCAGAGTCTAGGGCAGTGCAGTGGTGTTCGGGCAGTGTAGGGGGTCTTGCTGGGGCTGGTGTTTCAGGGTTTAGGGCAGTGCAGTGGTGTTCGGGCAGTGTAGGGGGTCGTGCTGGGGGTGGTGTTTCAGGGTTTAGGGCAGTGCAGTGGTGTTCGGGCAGTGTAGGGGGTCGTGCTGGGGCTAGTGTTTCAGGATTTAGGGCAGAGCAATGGTGTTCAGGCAGTGTAGGGGTTTTGCTGGAGGTGGTGTTTCAGGGTTTAGGGCAGTGCAGTGGTGTTCGTGCAGTATAGGGGGTGCTGTTTCAGGGTTTAGGGCAGTGGAGTTCAGGCAGTGTAGGGGGTCTTGCTGGGGTTGATGTTTCAGGGTTTAGGGCAGTGCAGTGGTGTTCGGGCAGTGTAGGGGGTTGTGCTGGGGGTGGTGTTTCAGGGTTTAGGGCAGTGCAGTGGTGTTCGGGCAGTGTAGGGTGTCATGCTGAGGGGTGGTGTTTCAGGGTTTAGGGCAGTGCAGTGGTGTTCGGGCAGTGTAGGGGGTCGTGCAGGGGTGGTGTTTCAGGGTTTAGGGCAGTGCAGTGGTGTTCGGCCAGTGTAGGTGGTCTTGCTGGGGGTGGTGTTTCAGGCTTTAGTGCAGTTGTGTTCGGGCAGTGTAGGGGGTCTTGCTGGGGGTGGTGTTGCAGGGTTTAGGGCAGTGCAGTGGTGTTCGGGCAGTGTAGGGGGTCTTGCTGGGGCTGGTGTTTCAGGGTTTAGGGCAGTGCAGTGGTGTTCGGGCAGTGTAGGGTTATCGTGCTGGGGCTGGTGTTTGAGGGTTTAGGGTAGTGCAGTGGTGTTCGGGCAGTGTAGGGGGTCGTGCTGGGGCTGGTGTTTCAGGGTTTATGGCAGGGCAGTGGTTTTCGGGCAGGGTAGGCGGTCGTGCTGGGGCTGGTGTTTCAGGGTTTAGGGCAGTGCAGTGGTGTTCGGGCAGTGTACGGGGTTGTGCTCGGGCTGGTGTTTCAGGGTTTAGGGCAGTGCAGTGGTGTTCGGGCAGTGTAGGGGGTCATGCTGGGGGTGGTGTTTCAGGGTTTAGGGCAGTGCAGTGGTGTTCGGGCAGTGTAGGGGGTCGTGCTGGGGCTGGTGCTTCATGGTTTAGGGCAGTGCAGTGGTGTTCGGGCAGTGTAGGGGGTCGTGCTGGGGGTGGTGTTTCAGGGTTTAGGGCAGTGTAGGGGGTCATGCTGGGGGTGGTGTTTCAGGGTTTAGGGCAGTGCAGTGGTGTTCGGGCAGTGTAGGGGGTCTTGCTGGGGGTGGTGTTTCAGGGTTTAGGGCAGTGGTGTTCGGGCAGTGTAGGGGGTCTTGCTGGGGGTGATGTTTCAGGGTTTAGGGCAGTGCAGTGGTGTTCGGGCAGTGTAGGGGGTCTTGCTGGGGGTAGTGTTTCGGGGTTTAGGGCAGTGCAGTGGTGGTCGGTGCAGTGTAGGGGGTTGTGCTGGGGGTGGTGTTTCAGGGTTTAGGGCAGTGCAGTAGTGTTCGGGCAGTGTAGGGGATCGTGCAGGGGGTGGTGTTTCAGGGTTTAGGGCAGTGCAGTGGTGTTCGGGCAGTGTACGGGGTCGTGCTGGGGGTGGTGTTTCAGGGTTTAGGGCAGTGCAGTGCTGTTCGGGCAGTGTAGGGGGTCGTGCAGGGGTGGTGTTTCAGGGTTTAGGGCAGTGCAGTGCTGTTCGGGCAGTGTAGGGGGTCGTGCTGGGGCTGGTGTTTCAGGGTTTAGGGCAGTGCAGTGGTGTTCGGGCAGTGTAGGGGGTCTTGCTGGGGGTGGTGTTTCAGGGTTTAGGGCAGTGGTGTTCGGGCAGTGTAGGGGTCTTGCTGGGGGTGATGTTTCAGGGTTTAGGGCAGTGCAGTGGTGTTCGGGCAGTGTAGGGGGTCGTGCTGCGGATGGTGTTTCAGGGTTTAGGGCAGTGCAGTAGTGTTCAGGCAGTGTAGGGGGTCGTGCAGGGGTGGTGTTTCAGGGTTTAGGGCAGTGCAGTGGTGTTCGGGCAGTGTAGGGGGTCGTGCTGGGGGTGGTGTTTCAGGGTTTAGGGCAGTGCAGTGGTGTTTGGGCAGTGTAGGGGGTCGTGCTGGGGGTGGTGTTTCAGGGTTTAGGGCAGTGGTGTTCGGGCAGTGTAGGGGTCTTGCTGGGGGTGATATTTCAGGGTTTAGGGCAGTGCAGTGGTGTTCGGGCAGTGTAGGAGGTCTTGCTGGGGGTAGTGTTTCAGGGTTTAGGGCAGTGCAGTGGTGTTCGGGCAGTGTAGGGGCGTGCTGGGGGTGGTGTTTCAGGGTTTAGGGCAGTGCAGTGGTGTTCGGGCAGTGTAGGGGTCGTGAAGGGGTGGTGTTTCAGGGTTTAGGGAGTGCAGTGGTGTTCAGGCAGTGTAGGGGGTCGTGCTAGGGTTGGTGTTTCAGGGTTTAGGGCAGTGCAGTGGTGTTCGGGCAGTGTAGGGGGTCGTGCAGGGGCTGGTGTTTCAGGGTTTAGGGCAGTGCAGTGGTGTTCGGGCAGTGTAGGGGGTCGTGCTGGGGGTAGTGTTTTAGGGTTTAGGGTAGTGCAGTGGTGCTTGTGTAGTGTAGGGGTCGTGCTGGGGGTAGTGTTTTAGGGTTTAGGGTAGTGCAGTGGTGTTTGTGTAGTGTAGGGGTCATGTTTTAGGGTAGTGCAGTGGTGTTTGGGTAGTGTAGGGGGTCGTGCTGGGGGTAGTGTTTTAGGATTTAGGTTAGTGCAGTGGTGTTGGGGTAGTGTTTTAGGGTTTAGGGTAGTGCAGTGGTGTTTGTGTAGTGTAGGGGTCATGCTGGGGGTAGTGTTTTAGGGTTTAGGATAGTGCAGTGGTGCTTGTGTAGTGTAGGGGGTCGTGCTGGGGGTAGTGTTTTAGGGTTTAGGGTAGTGCAGTGGTGTTTTTGTAGTGTAGGGGGTCATGTTTTAAGATGCAACGCTCCAATACCTGACCAGTCTGCACTACATAAAACTGCAAAAAAAACTAAAAATAAAAAGTGTTTTGCACACTTTTGTCATTGGGCTATATGTGGGCTACATCTGGGTAATATTTGTGCTACATTTGGGCTCTTTTTTCACTGGTGGCCATCTTGGAAGACTTCTTTGTTATGAAGTTTCCTAATTTCCTCATTTACTGCAGTCTCCTCAGTAGGAAATGCTTTCAGTTTTTACTTTGATTCCATCAAGAAGGCATTCAGATGTGTCACACATTTGCCATAAATTCAGAATGTTAGCACTCTAGTTGTTCATTAGATCACTGTAGTAAAGCTACTGCTCACCAAGGAGTTAACTGGAAGTCTACTGCTGGTATTGAAAGTGATTGTTTCAGTCTGCATGTCAGAATTTTCTAATGAAATAGAAGAGGATTTGAGATCTCACTTAAAACATTCACTAAATTTTCTTTTTGCAGCACTAACCATAATTTCTATGGCAAAATGAACCCCCTCATTTTGTTCCTTTTTAAATTAAATGTTTTAAGTGTTACCAGTTTATTCCAATCAAGATGGCTTCAGGTGTGCCATACTTTTGTCATAAGTAAGGCTGTTAGCACTCTAGTTGTTCATTAGATCACTGTAGTAAAGCTACTGCTCACCAAGGAGTTAACTGGAAGTCTACTGCTGGTATTGAAAGTGATTGTTTCAGTCTGCATGTCAGAATTTTCTAATGAAATAGAAGAGGATTTGAGATCTCACTTAAAACATGTCCTAATTTTTCTTTCTACAGCACTAACCATAATTTCTATGGCAAAATGAACCCCTCATTTTGTTCCTTTTTAAATTAAATGTTTTAAGTGTTACCAGTTTATTCCAATCAAGATGGCTTCAGGTGTGCCATACTTTTGTCATAAGTAAGACTGTTAGCGCTCTAGTTGTTCTTTAGAACACTCTGGGAAGCTGCAGTAGAACACAAAGGCATCAACTGACAGGCTGCTCCTGTTGAAATATAACAGGAAGATATTTGAGATCACACTTGAAACATGTCCTAATTTTTCTTTCTACAGCACTAACCATAATTTCTATGACAAAATGAACCCCATCATTTTGTTCCTTTTTAAATTAAATGTTTTAGGTGTTACCAGTTTATTCCAATCAAGATGGCTTCAGGTGTGCCATACTTTTGTCATAAGGAAGACTGTTAGCACTCTAGTTGTTCTTTAGAACACTCTGGGAGGCTGCAGTAGAACACAAAGGCATCAACTGACAGGCTGCTCCTGTTGAAATATAACAGGAAGATATTTGAGATCACACTTGAAACATGTCCTAATTTTTCTTTCCAGAGCACTAACCATAATTTCTATGACAAGATGAACCCCATCATTTTGTTCCTTTTTAAATTAAATGTTTTAAGTGTTACCAGTTTATTCCAATCAAGATGGCTTCAGGTGTGCCATACTTTTGTCATAAGTAAGGCTGTTAGCACTCTAGTTGTTCTTTAGAACACTCTGGGAAGCTGCAGTAGAACACAAAGGAATCAACTGACAGTCTCTGCCCTTGTTGGATGTACATGTTTTACTGAGAATGTCAGACTTCATTCTCACATGACTGAGAAAGATAATGTGAATTTACAGAAAATATGCTCTCATTTTAGCTTCTGGAGCACCTTCCAAAACTGTATGGGACAAGCATGTGAAAATAGTTTTCTCTCAAACATGATTCATGATATCCCAGCAGAAGGTTTTTCACAGGGTAAAATCACCTTAGAACACACCACAATTCCTGAAATTAGTATGGTACCATCAACAAATGAATTCTAATGTAACTAAAGTCTGTTATCACCCTTTATAGTTCTCCTTTTGGTAACCCTCAAAATCTTCGATTCACTACAATGCATTTCAATGGGGTACTATCATTTATATTGGTCCCAAGATGGCTGCCAGCAATTCCAGGATGAAGTGCTGACAGCCAATCAGATCTCACGATGACATGTGTGGTTAGGCTCCGCCCAGATATATATGTGTTTTTACTTTTGATTTTCTCAGCAACTACTGAACGGATTTACACCATTTAACAAAAGGGTTCTTTCTGAACCAAGAACTACCTCTTTGCCAAATTTGGTGTAATTCCGTTCAGCAGTTCGGGCTGTAGCCTTGCATAAAGTTTCCTATGGGAAATTGATTTTTTGACTCTTATTTTTAATTTCTCATAACTACTGAACGGATTTACACCATTTAACAAAAGGGTTCTTTCTGAACCAAGAACTACCTCTTTGCCAAATTTTGTGTAATTCCGTTCAGCAGTTCGGGCTGTAGCCGTGGCTAAAATTTCCTATGGGAAAATGAATGGGAAAACACGTTTTGGGACCCCGTTTTTCTCGGCCCCCGCTTGACGAATCACCCCAAAACTTTCAGGGTAGGAGCGGACCGGAGCGGGCCATAAAGTTTGAAAATTTCGCGAAGATTCGTCAACCGACGCAAGAGTTATTTCAAATAGAATGTTGCGGAGTTCCTATGGAAAATAGGTCCTAACTATAACTATCTACTGGCGACCGCCAGTAGGTAATATATATACATATATATATTCACTGAAAAAACCATAGGTTTTAGGGACAGTTATAGTTAGTTGGACATTTCACTCGTACAAAACCCGTGAAATTCCCCCGTTATAGTTAGTTCAGCTAACTATAACTCGCGCCCCCGCAATGCACTGCTGATGACGTCACATATTACATCACTCATGACATGGTCAGTGACATCACTGATGACATCACTGATGACATCTCAAATGACATCACTGATGACATCATCCAGTGACTGTGTGTTTCTGTAAAGTTTAAATATTTTTAATATATATAGGGAAAGGCGTATTGAAGAATGAGTGGGTGTATAAGTGTCTGTATGGATGATTTATTAGGAGCGTGACTAACTCTATAAGTGAGTGATTAAACGTATCTTACTGAATGCATGGGTTAGTGACTAAACTGGGTGAATGTCTGTATCCGTCTGTCTGTTGCTGTGTAAGTGGCTGCATGGGTTTGTGAATAGCTACATGAGTGTCAATATGAGTTATTGATTGGTTGTCTGAGTATCTGTATGGGTGCCTGAGTGTTTGTGTGGGTGGGGTGTGTGCGACTCTGTGCATAGATGTGTGAGTGGGTGATTCACTGGGTGGATGGTTTCAAGAGTGCATCTGTGATGGACTGAATGGGTGGGTGAGTGTGTGTATGGGTGTGTTAGTGAGTGAATGTATATCTCAGTGGTACAAGTGTGAGTAACTACATATGTGAAAGGCAGTATATATGTGTGTTGGAGTATATAAATGGCTATAAGCGAGAGTGTGTGATTGTGTTAGTGACTGTATGGATGAGTGTGTGCTTGTATCAGTGATTGTATAAGAGCGTAAGAATGTGCTAGTATTTGTATGAGTAAGTGAGCTGGTGTGTGTATAACTGTATAGGTGAGTAAATGGCAGTGTGTTTAATTATTTGCATGACTGACTAGGTGTGTGAGTACCTCTATGGATGAGTGGTGGTGTTTGAGTGTCTATATAGGAGTATGAGTGCATATGATAGTCCTGTACTGAGTGACCGTAAGTATGAGTGACTGTACGGGTGAGTGAGTGGATGTGTGTGTAGACCTAAGAATCAGTGAGTGGGTATGTAGTTATTGGTGTTGGAGTGTCTATGGTTTTGCGAATGGCAGTCTGTAATTTAGAGTGGGTGTATCAAAGGTTATATTAGGGTGTGAGGAGGTGCATCAGATTATCACGTGGATGATGTCATCAGTGATGTCATTTGAGATGTCATCAGTGATGTCATCAGTGATGTCACTGACCATGTAATGAGTGATGTGATATGTGACGTCATCAGCAGTGCATTGCGGGGGCGCGAGTTATAGTTAGCTGAACTAACCATAACGGGGGAATTTCACCGGTTTTGTATGAGTGAAATGTCCAACTAACTATAACTGTCCCTAAAACCTATGGTTTTTTCAGTGAATTTGTAAGGTTTTTAAATGCTAATTTCTAACTATAACGTGCCTGAAACCTATGGTTTTTCAGTGAATTTCAAAGGTTTTTTAAATGCTAATTCCTAACTATAACATGTCTGAAACCTATGGTTTTTTTCAGTGAATTTCAAAGGTTTTGTAAATGACAATTTTTAAATGTATTAATTGTTATATTTATTTTTTTGATACTGATTTACTACATTTTTTAAACTATTTATTTTTAGATATTTTATTTTTAAATTACATTGTAATTACATTATACATTACATTACAAAATGTACTTTCTCAGAATGATTTACTTTAGTTTAAATACTTTGCAAATAGGCAATAGACTTTTAAGTACAGTAGTTACAGTTGTTGCAATGGGCAACACAATTTCAAACACAATGCAACATTGAGCTCAATGTGAATTTCTAGTTAAATGCAATTAGTTACTTTATGGATTACTTTTCTAACCACAGGACTGGATCCTAGATTCAGTCCTGGGACATCTCCTGTAAACAGTTGAGTAAAAGCGTTTTGGTTACAGTAGTGATTTTTAAGGAATATTATTGTATTTTAAAAGTTGACAGAAACTTTTTCACATAGAATCACCAATGTTATCCTATGGGAGGAAATTCACTTAGCAGGTAAGTAGTGTTATCGTTACTTTTTCTTACTCAGTGGTGGATCCTGGATCCAGCACTGGTGCATCTCCTGTAAACAGTTGAAAGAATGCGTTTAAGTCATACAGGCGATTTTTAAGGAATATTTGTAGTTTGTGAAAATCGACACTTTGAAACTTTTCTGCTGAAAACCAGACAATGGATTCCTATGGAAGGAAATACAAGTTACTGGTAAGTACGGTTAGAATTACTTTTCAGGGTCAGTGCTGGGCTAAAAGATGCAGCACTGGGTTCTCTCCTGATAACAGGTGAGTAAATCGGAATTCGTAGTTCGGCTGATTTTAGAGGAATATTATAAAGTTCCAAAACTCCACACTTAGAAGAATTTCCAAGTGAAACCAGTCAATGTTAGCCTATGGAAGGAAATTCAAGTTACTGGTATGTACGGTTAAAATTACTTTTCAGGATTAGTACTGGGCTCAAAGATGCAGCACTGTGGTCTCTCCTGATAACAGGTGAGTAAATCGGAATTCGTAGTTCGGCTGATTTTAGAGGAATATTATAAAGTTCCAAAACTCCACACTTAGAAGAATTTCCAAGTGAAACCAGTCAATGTTAGCCTATGGAAGGAAATTCAAGTTACTGGTAAGTACGGTTAAAATTACTTTTCAGGATCAGTACTGGGCTCAAAGATGCAGCACTGTGGTCTCTCCTGATAACAGGTGAGTAAATCGGAATTCGTATTTCGGCTGATTTTAGAGGAATATTTGCACAATGGTGAAGGAAGGGGTGGGGCCTGAGGTGACATGTCTGCAAACACGCCCTGTGGCGCGTTTTAAGTTGGAGAATTAATTCCTCCTCAATCCCGAGGGTCCCTAGGGGCCAACTAGCCCACCAGATACCTCCAGTATGCCCCAGAGAGCTGCGTTGCAGAGAGGTGTTCAGAGGCCACGCCCTTTTTACAACACTCTGCAACGCAGCTCCGTGGCGCTTACTGGAGGTACCTGGTGGGCTAGTTGGCCCCAGGGACCCTCAGGATTGAAGGGGATTTAATTCCCTATCTTAAAACGCGCCACGAGGCCTGTTTGCACACATGTTACCTCAGGCCCCGCCCTCCCTTCACCACTGTGCAAATGCGCCCTGTGGCGTGTTTTAAGCCGGGGATTAACTCCCTTGAATCCTGAGGGTCCCTGGGGTGCAACTAGCCCACCAGCTACCTCCATTAAGCGCCACAGAGCTGCGTTGCAGAGAGGTGTAAAAGGGGCGTGGCCTCAGAACACCTCTCTGCAGCGCAGCTCCCTGGCGCATACAGGAGGTTCCTGGTGGGCTAGTTGGCCCCAGGGACCCCCAGTATTCAAGGGGAATTCGTTCCCCTCTGCAAACGCGCCAGGGGCGCGTTTGCAGAGTGCTGACAATGAGGGGCGTTGCCTCCGGCGTGATGCCGGATTTTTTTAAAGGGGGCTGTGTGGCCCCCCTTCTTTTTAATTATTTTGGGCCCTTGGGACCCCATCCCCCAGGGCCTGACCCCCTTTTTTTTTTTTTTTAAATGGGAACGGGAAGGACCCCATCCCCCGGGTCATTGCCACCTTTTTTTTAAATTACTTTTATGGAGGGGGGCTGTGTTGCCTCCCTCCTCAGGCCTCCTTAGGCCCCGGGGACCCCATCCCCCGGGGCCGGCCTTTTTAATTTTAATTTTTTTTTATAATTTGGGGGAGGGGGGCCGCGTGGCCCCCTCCCGGGCCACTACTTGCCCCGGGGACCCCATCCCCGGGGCTGGCCCTATCCTTTGGGGTCCGTGGGGACCCCAACTCCCCATGGACCATGCCGGCTCCCCGCATCCTGCGGGAGCCGGCATTGCTTTCCACATGGGGAGCTGCTAACATGCAGCTCCCCGTGTGGAAAAGCAATGTGCTTTGGATATTGGAGCGAGAGCAGGTTTCCCTGCTCTCGCTTCCAATATCCAAAGCAGTTTGCTATGACAGGACGGGAGCCGCGAGGCTCCCATCCTGTCATAGCAAACTACAGTGTCCCGGGGGTAGGCACCCCGGGACACTGCAGGAGACAGCCTTGGGGGGTGGTGGGCCCCAGGGCCATCAAGGGCTCCAGGAGGGAGGCCACGTGGCCCCCCTCCCATCACTTGCACAGCCTCGGGGAGGTGGTGGTCCCCGGGGCGTTACGGAACCCCATATTTAAATATTTAGTGCCCCGGGGAGGTGGCGGTCCCCGGGGCGTGTGGGGGGGCTGGAGCTCCCCACACAGGTAATAGTATTTTTTTTAAAAGAAGTCCCGGGGGGTGGCGGTCCCCGGGGCTGCGGGAGGGCCGAGAGCCCTTTCGCACCATTTTTTTGTTAAGCCCCGGGGGGTGGCGGTCCCCGGGGCTTGGGGGGGCCTTAGAAGGCCCCCATCATAAATATGATAAACCCCCGCATGCCCCCGGGACTTGGTGTTTCTACCCTGCCCCCTTTTTGCGTTTTGCGCACTTTTTTTACTGCTTTTTTGTTTCTCGGTTCTATTGAGGAAAAAGATGGCTGCCAACACTTCCTGATTTGGAGTGTTGACAGCCAATTAGCATACAGCTCGTGATCGGGAGGGTGCGCGGACCCTACGCGGCCATAGATATATATGTGATTTTATTTTTGATTTTCTCAGGAACTACTGAACGGATTTACACCATTTAAGCAAAAGGCACGACCCTGAACCAAGGGCTACCTTTTTGGCAAATTTGGTGTAATTCCGTTCAGCAGTTCGGGCTGTAGCTGCGACTAAAGGTTCCTATGGAAAAATGAATGGGGAAAACACGTTTTGGGACCCCCCTTTTTCTCGGCCCCGCTTGATGAATCACCCGAGACTTTCAGGATAAGAGCGGACCGGAGCGCCCCAACAAGTTGGAAGCTTTCGCGAAGATTCGTCAACCGGCGCCAACGTTATTGCAAATAGAATGTTGCGGATTTCCTATGGAAAATAGGTCCTAACTATAACTATCTACTGGCGACCGCCAGTAGATAATATATATATATAAATATATATATATATATATATATATATATACTGAAAAAACCATAGGTTTCAGGGACGTTATAGTTAGTTGGACATTTTACTCGTACAAAACCAGAGAAATTCGGCCGTTATAGAAAGTTGAGCTAACTATAACTCATGTGATCAAGGCTCGTTCCGAGCCGAAACACGTAATGGCGACACCGCAATAAATCAACTTTAAGCACTTATTTGGTGGTCCGTGTCCGTGTGTGGGAAGTATCCAGGAGGCAACGGAATCTCTGATATATATATATATATATATATATATATATATATATATATATATATATATATATATATATATATATATATATTATCTACTGGCGGTCGCCAGTAGATAGTTATAGTTAGGACCTATTTTCCATAGGAAATCCGCGACATTCTATTTGAAATAACTCTTGCGTCGGTTGACGAATCTTCGCGAAATTTTCAAACTTTATGGCCCGCTCCGGTCCGCTCCTACCCTGAAAGTCTCAGGGTGATTCGTCAAGCGGGGGCCGAGAAAAAGGGGGGTCCCAAAACGTGTTTTCCCCATTCATTTTCCCATAGGAAACTTTAGACACGGCTACAGCCCGAACTGCTGAACGGAATTACACCAAATTTGGCAAAGAGGTAGTTCTTGGTTCAGAAAGAACCCTTTTGTTAAATGGTGTAAATCCGTTCAGTAGTTGCGGAGAAATTAAAAAATAAAAGTCAAAAATCAATTTCCCATAGGAAACTTTATGCAAGGCTACAGCCCGAACTGCTGAACGGAATTACACCAAATTTGGCAAAGAGGTAGTTCTTGGTTCAAAAAGAACCCTTTTTGTTAAATGGTGTAAATCCGTTCACTAGTTGCTGAGAAAATCAAAAGTAAAAACACATATATATCTGGGCGGAGCCTAACCACACATGTCATCGTGAGATCTGATTGGCTGTCAGCACTTCATCCTGGAATTGCTGGCAGCCATCTTGGGACCAATATAAATGATAGTACCCCATTGAAATGCATTGTAGTGAATCGAAGATTTTGAGGGTTACCAAAAGGAGAACTATAAAGGGTGATAACAGACTTTAGTTACATTAGAATTCATTTGTTGATGGTACCATACTAATTTCAGGAATTGTGGTGTGTTCTAAGGTGATTTTACCCTGTGAAAAACCTTCTGCTGGGATATCATGAATCATGTTTGAGAGAAAACTATTTTCACATGCTTGTCCCATACAGTTTTGGAAGGTGCCCCAGAAGCTAAAATGAGAGCATATTTTCTGTAAATTCACATTATCTTTCTCAGTCATGTGAGAATGAAGTCTGACATTCTCAGTAAAACATGTACATCCAACAAGGGCAGAGACTGTCAGTTGATTCCTTTGTGTTCTACTGCAGCTTCCCAGAGTGTTCTAAAGAACAACTAGAGTGCTAACAGCCTTACTTATGACAAAAGTATGGCACACCTGAAGCCATCTTGATTGGAATAAACTGGTAACACTTAAAACATTTAATTTAAAAGGAACAAAATGATGGGGTTCATCTTGTCATAGAAATTATGGTTAGTGCTCTGGAAAGAAAAATTAGGACATGTTTCAAGTGTGATCTCAAATATCTTCCTGTTATATTTCAACAGGAGCAGCCTGTCAGTTGATGCCTTTGTGTTCTACTGCAGCTTCCCAGAGTGTTCTAAAGAACAACTAGAGCGCTAACAGTCTTACTTATGACAAAAGTATGGCACACCTGAAGCCATCTTGATTGGAATAAACTGGTAACACTTAAAACATTTAATTTAGAAAGGAACAAAATGAGGGGGTCATTTTGCCATAGAAATTATGGTTAGTTCTGTAGAAAGAAAAATTAGGACATGTTTTAAGTGAGATCTCAAATATCTTCCTGTTATATTTCAACAGGAGCAGCCTGTCAGTTGATGCCTTTGTGTTCTACTGCAGCTTCCCAGAGTGTTCTAAAGAACAACTAGAGTGCTAACAGCCTTACTTATGACAAAAGTATGGCACACCTGAAGCCATCTTGATTGGAATAAACTGGTAACACTTAAAACATTTAATTTAAAAGGAACAAAATGAGGGGGTTCATTTTGCCATAGAAATTATGGTTAGTGCTGCAAAAAGAAAATGTAGTGCATGTTTTAAGTGAGATCTCAAATCCTCTTCTATTTTATTAGAAAATTCTGACATGCAGACTGAAACAATCACTTTCAATACCAGCAGTAGACTTCCAGTTAACTCCTTGGTGAGCAGTAGCTTTACTACAGTGATCTAATGAACAACTAGAGTAATAACATTCTGAATTTATGGCAAATGTGTGACACATCTGAATGCCTTCTTGATGGAATCAAAGTAAAAAACTGAAAGTATTTCCTACTGAGGAGACTGCAGTAAATGAGGAAATTAGGAAACTTCATAACAAAGAAGTCTTCCAAGATGGCCACCAGTGAAAAAAGAGCCCAAATGTAGCACAAATATTACCCAGATGTAGCCCACATATAGCCCAATGACAAAAGTGTGCAAAACACTTTTTATTTTTAGTTTTTTTGCAGTTTTATGTAGTGCAGACTGGTCAGGTATTGGAGCGTTGCATCTTAAAACATGACCCCCTACACTACAAAAACACCACTGCACTACCCTAAACCCTAAAACACTACCCCAGCACGACCCCCTACACTACACAAGCACCACTGCACTATCCTAAACCCTAAAACACTACCCCCAGCATGACCCCCTACACTACACAAACACCACTGCACTACCCTAAACCCTAAAACACTACTCCAACACCACTGCACTAACCTAAATCCTAAAACACTACCCCCAGCACGACCCCCTACACTACCCAAACACCACTGCACTACCCTAAAACATGATCCCCTACACTACACAAACACCACTGCACTACCCTAAACCCTAAAACACTACCCCCAGCACGACCCCCTACACTACACAAGCACCACTGCACTACCCTAAACCCTAAAACACTGCCCCCAGCACGACCCCCTACACTACACAAACACCACTGCACTACCTTAAACCCTAAAACACTACCCCCAGCACGACCCCCTACACTGCCCAAACACCACTGCACTGCCCTAAACCCTGAAACACATACCCTAGCACGACCCCCTACACTGCCCGAACACCACGGCACTGCCCTAAACCCTGAAACACCACCCCCTTCACGACCCCTACACTGCCCGAACACCACTGCACTGCCCTAAACCCTGAAACACCAACCCCAGCATGACCCCTACACTGCCCGAACACCACTGCACTGCCCTAAACCCTGAAACACTACCCCCAGCAAGACCTCCTACACAGCCCGAACACCACTGCACTGCCCTAAACCCTGAAACATCACCCCCAGCACGACCCCCTACACTGCCCGAACACCACTGCACTCCCCTAAACCCTGAAACACCACCCCCAGCACGACCCCCTACACTGCCCGAACACCACTGCACTGCCCTAAACCCTGAAACACCACCCCCTGCATGACCCCCTACACTGCCCGAACACTACTGCACTGCCCTATAACCCTGAAACACCATCCCCAGCACGACCCCCTACACTGCACGAACACCACTGCACTGCCCTAAACCCTGAAACACTACCCCCAGCAAGACCCCCTACACTGCCTGAACACCACTGCACTGCCCTAAACCCTGAAACACCACCCCCAGCAAGACCCCCTACAGTGCCCGAACACCACTGCCCTAAACCCTGAAACACCACCCCCAGCAAGACCCCCTACACTGCCCGAACACCACTGCACTGCCCTAAACCCTGAAACACCAGCCCCAGCACGACCCCTACACTGCCCGAACACCACTGCACTTCCCTAAACCCTGAAACACCACCCCTGCATGACCCCCTACACTGCCCGAACACCACTGCACTGCCCTAAACCCTGAAACACCACCCCCAGCACAACCCCCTACACTGCCCGAACACCACTGCACTGCCCTAAACCCTGAAACACCACCCCTGCACGATCCCCTACACTGCCCGAACACTACTGCACTGCCCTAAACCCTGAAACACCACCCCCAGCACGACCCCTACACTGCACGAACACCACTGCACTGCCCTAAACCCCGAAACACTACCCCCAGCAAGACCCCCTACACTGCCCGAACACCACTGCCCTAAACCCTGAAACACCACCCCCAGCAAGACGCCTACACTGCCCGTACACCACTGCACTGTCCTAAACCCTGAAACACCACCCCCAGCATGACCCCCTACACTGCCCGAACACCACTGCACTGCCCTAAACCCTGAAACACCACCCCCAGCACAACCCCCTACACTGCCCGAACACCACTGCACTGCCCTAAACCATGAAACACCAGCCCCAGCACGACCCCCTACACTGCCCGAACACCACTGCACTGCCCTAAACCCTGAAACACCACCCCCAGCACGACCCCCTACACTGCCCGAACACCACTGCACTGCCCTAAACCCTGAAACACCAGCCCCAGCACAACCCTGTACACTGCCCGAACACCACTGCAGTGCCCTAAACCCTGAAACACCAGCCCCAGCACGACCGCCTACACTGCCCGAAAACCACTGCACTGCCCTAAACCCTGAAACACCAGCCCCAGCAAGACCCCCTACACTGCCCGAACACCACTGCACTGCCCTAAACCCTGAAACACCACCCCCAGCAAGACCCCCTACACTGCCCGAACACCACTGCACTAAAGCCTGAAACACCACCCCCAGCAAGACCACCTACACTGGCCGAACACCACTGCACTGCCCTAAACCCTGAAACACCACCCCCTGCACGACCCCCTACACTGCCCAAACACCACTGCACTGCCCTAAACCCTGAAACACCAGCCCCTGCACGACCCCCTACACTGCCCGAACACCACTGCACTGCCCTAAACCCTGAAACACCACCCCTCAGCACGACACCCTACACTGCCCGAACACCACTGCACTGCCCTAAACCCTGAAACACCTCCCCAGCACGACCCCCTACAGTGCCCGAACACCACTGCACTGCCCTAAACCCTGAAACACCACCTCCTGCACGACCTCCAACACTGCCGGAACACCACTGCACTGCCCTAAACCCTGAAACACCACCCCCAGCACGACCCTCTACACTGCCCGAACACCACTGCACTGCCCTAAACCCTGAAACATCAACCCCAGCAAGACCCCCTACACTGCCTGAACACCACTACCCTAAACCCTGAAACACCACCCCTACACTGCACGAACACCACTGCACTGCCCTAAACCCTGAAACACCACCTCCAGCAAAACCCCCTACACTGCCTGAACACCAGTGCTCTGCCCTAAATCCTGAAACACTAGCCCCAGCATGACCCCCTACACTGCCCAAACACCACTGCACTGCCCTAAACCCTGAAACACCACCCCCAGCATGACCCCCTACACTGCCCGAACACCACTGCACTGCCCTAAACTGTGAAACACCAGCCCCAGCAAGACCCCCTACACTGCCCGAACACCACTGCACTGCCCTAGACTCTGAAACACCAGCCCCAGCAAGACCCCCTACACTGCCCGAACACCACTGCACTGCCCTAAACCCTGAAACACCAGCCCCAGCATGACCCCCTACACTGCCCGAACACCACTGCACTGCCCTAAACCCTGAAACACCAGCCCCAGCACGACCACCTACACTGCCCGAACACCACTGCACTGCCCTAAACCCTGAAACACCAGCCACAGCACAACCCCCTACACTGCCCGAACACCACTGCACTGCCCTAAACCCTGAAACACCAGCCCCAGCACGACCCCCTACACTGCCCGAACACCACTGTACTGCCCTAAACCCTGAAACACCAGCCCCAGCACGACCCCCTACACTGCCCGAACACCACTGCACTGCCCTAAACCCTGAAACACCACCCCCTGCATGACCCCCTACACTGCCCGAACACCACTGCACTGCCCTAAACCCTGTAACACCACCCCTGCAGCACCCCCTACACTGCCCGAACACCACTGCACTGCCCTAAACCCTGAAACACCACCCACAGCACGACCCCCTACACTGCCCGAACACCACTGCCCTAAACCCTGAAACACCACCCCTGTACGACCCCTACACTGCCCGAACACCACTGCACTGCCCTAAACCCTGAAACACCACCCCCTACACTGCCCGAACACCACTGCACTGCCCTAAACCCTGAAACACCACCCCAGCACGACCCCCTACACTGCCCGAACACCACTGCACTGCCCTAAACCATGAAACACCAGCCCCAGCACGACCCCCTACACTGCCCGAACACCACTGCACTGCCCTAAACCCTGAAACACCACCCCCAGCACGACCCCCTACACTGCCCGAACACCACTGCACTGCCCTAAACCCTGAAACACCAGCCCCAGCACAACCCCGTACACTGCCCGCACACCACTGCACTGCCCTAAACCCTGAAACACCAGCCCCAGCAAGACCCCCTACACTGCCCGAACACCACTGCACTGCCCTAAACCCTGAAACACCACCCCCAGCAAGACCCCCTACACTGCCCGAACACCACTGCACTAAAGCCTGACACACCACCCCCAGCAAGACCACCTACACTGGCCGAACACCACTGCACTGCCCTAAACCCTGAAACACCACCCCCTGCACGACCCCCTACACTGCCCAAACACCACTGCACTGCCCTAAACCCTGAAACACCAGCCCCTGCACGACCCCCTACACTGCCCGAACACCACTGCACTGCCCTAAACCCTGAAACACCACCCCTCAGCACGACACCCTACACTGCCCGAACACCACTGCACTGCCCTAAACCCTGAAACATCACCCCCAGCACGACCCCCTACACTGCCCGAACACCACTGCACTGCCCTAAACCCTGAAACACCACCCCCTGCACGACCTCCTACACTGCCGGAACACCACTGCACTGCCCTAAACCCTGAAACACCACCCCCAGCACGACCCCCTACACTGCCCGAACACCACTGCACTGCCCTAAACCCTGAAACCTCAACCCCAGCAAGACCCCTACACTGCCTGAACACCACTACCCTAAACCCTGAAACACCACCCCCTACACTGCACGAACACCACTGCACTGCCCTAAACCCTGAAACACCACCTCCAGCAAAACCCCCTACACTGCCTGAACACCATTGCTCTGCCCTAAATCCTGAAACACTAGCCCCAGCATGACCCCCTACACTGCCCAAACACCACTGCACTGCCCTAAACCTTGAAACACCAGCCCCAGCATGACCCCCTACACTGCCCGAACACCACTGCACTGCCCTAAACCCTGAAACACCAGCCCCAGCACGACCACCTACACTGCCCGAACACCACTGCAGTGCCCTAAACCCTGAAACACCAGCCCCAGCACGACCCCTTACACTGCCCGAACACCACTGTACTGCCCTAAACCCTGAAACACCAGCCCCAGCACGACCCCCTACACTGCCCGAACACCACTGCACTGCCCTAAACCCTGAAACACCACCCCCTGCATGACCCCCTACACTGCCCGAACACCACTGCACTGCCCTAAACCCTGAAACACCACCCCTGCAGCACCCCCTACACTGCCCGAACACCACTGCACTGCCCTAAACCCTGAAACACCACCCCCTGCACCGCCCCTACAATGCCCGAACACCACTGCACTGCCCTAAACCCTGAAACACCACCCCCAGCACGACCCCCTTTACTGCTCGAACACCACTGCACTGCCCCAAACCCTGAAACACCACCCCCAGTACGACCCCCTACACTGCCCAAACACCACTGCCCTAAACCCTGAAACACCACCCCCTGCACGACCCCCTACACTGCCCGAACACCACTGCACTGCCCTAAACCCTGAAACACCACCCCCTACACTGCCCGAACACCACTGCATTGCCCTAAACCCTGAAACACCACCCCCAGCACGACCCCCTACACTGCCCGAACACCACTGTACTGCCCTAAACCATGAAACACCAGCCCCAGCACGACCCCCTACACTGCCCGAACACCACTGCACTGCCCTAAACCCTGAAACACCAGCCCCAGCAAGACCCCCTACACTGCCCGAACACCACTGCACTGCCCTAGACTCTGAAACACCAGCCCCAGCAAGACCCCCTACACTGCCCGAACACCACTGCACTGCCCTAAACCCTGAAACACCAGCCCCAACATGACCCCCTACACTGCCCGAACACCACTGCACTGCCCTAAACCCTGAAACACCAGCCCCAGTACGACCACCTACACTGCCCGAACACCACAGCACTGCCCTAAACCCTGAAACACCAGCCACAGCACAACCCCTACACTGCCCGAACACCACTGCACTGCCCTAAACCCTGAAACACCAGCCCCAGCACGACCCCCTACACTGCCCGAACACCACTGTACTGCCCTAAACCCTGAAACACCACCCCCTGCACCGCCCCCTACACTGCCCGAACACCACTGCACTGCCCTAAACCCTGAAACACCACCCCCAGCACGACCCCTTTACTGCTCGAACACCACTGCACTGCCCCAAACCCTGAAACACCACCCCCAGCACGACCCCCTACACTGCCTGAACACCACTGCCCTAAACCCTGAAACACCACCCCTGCACGACCCCCTACACTGCCCGAACACCACTGCACTGCCCTAAACCCTGAAACACCACCCCCTACACTGCCCGAACACCACTGCACTGCCCTAAACCCTGAGACACCACCCCCAGCACGACCCCCTACACTGCCCGAACACCACTGCACTGCCCTAAACCCTAAAACACCACCCCCAGCATTACCCCCTACACTGCCCAAACACCACTCTACTGCCCTAAACCCTAGAACACTACCCCCAGCACGACCCCCTACACTACCCGAACACCCCTGCACTACCCTAAACCCTAAAATACTACCCCCAGCACAACCCCCTACACTACCCGAACACGACTGCACTGCCCTAAACCCTCAAACACTCCCCCAGCACGACCCCCTACACTACCCGAACACCACTGCACTGCCCTAAACCCTAAAACACTCCCCCAGCATGACCCCCTACACTACCCGAACACCACTGCACTGCCCTAAACCCTAAAACACTCCTCCCAGCATGACCCCCTACACTACCCAAACACCACTGCACTGCCCTAAACCCTAAAACACTACCCCCGCATGACCCCCTACACTACCCAAACACCAATGCACTACCCTAATCCCTAAAACACTACCCCCGGATGACCCCCTACACTACCCTAAACCCTAAAACACTACCCCGCATGACTCCCTACACTACCCAAAGACCACTGCACTACCCTAAACCCTAAAACACGACCTCCTACACTACACAAACACCACTGCACTACCCTAAACCCTAAAACACTACCCCTACACTACACAAACACCACTGCACTACCCTAAACCCTAAAACACTACCCCCAGCAGTACCCCTACACTACCCAAACACCACTGCACTAACCTAAACCCTAAAACACTACCCCCAGCAGTACCCCCTACACTACCCAAACACCACTGCACTACCCTAAATCACTACCCCCAGCACGACCCCCTACACTACCCAAACACCACTGCACTACCCTAAACCCTAAAACACTACCCCCAGCACGACCCCCTACACTACCCAAACACCACTGCACTACCCTAAACCCTAAAACACTCCCCCAGCACGACTCCCTACACTACCCAAACACCACTGCACTACCCTAAACCCTAAATCTACCCCCAGCATGACCCCCTACACTACACAAACACCACTGCACTACCCTAAACCCTAAAACACTACCCCCAGCACGACCCTCTTCACTACCTAAACACAACTGCACAATTTGTTACAGGCGTTGCAACGCAGGCCTGTGGTGCTTACTGGAAGTACCTAGTGGGCTAGTTGGGCCCCAGGGATCCTCAGGATTCAAAGTGACCTAATCCCCCAACTTAAAACGCACCACGGGGCGCGTTTGCACAGTGGTGAAGGGAGGGGGCGGGGCCTCAGGTGACATGTGCGCAAACACACCCTGTGGTGCGTTTTAAGTTGGGGAATTAATTCCCTTTGAATGCTGAGGGACCCTGGGGGCCAACTAGCCCACCAGGTACCTTCAGTAAGCACAACAGAGTTGCGTTGCAGAGAGGTGAAAAAGGTGCGTGGCCTCGGAACGCCTCTCTGCAACTCAGCTCTGTGGTCCTAACTGTAGGTACCTGGGGGCTAGTTGGGCCCCAGGGACCCTCAGAATTCAAGGGGACTTAATCTCGCAACTTAAAACGCGCCACGGGGTGCGTTTGCACACATGTCACCTCAGGCCCCCCTCCCTTCACCACTGTGCAAACGCGCCCTGTAGCGCGTTTTAAGAGGTAGTTTTAATCCCCTGCCCTATTATGTACTAGGGACTTGCAGAGGAGGTCATGCTAATCACAGGGGTACCCCAACGCATAGTGTTCCCTAGTGTATGTAGGTGTTTTCACTGTATTCTAAGTGTCTTTTAGCATAGCACTGGCTCTGGTTAGTCAGAGTCAGTTACCACCAGTACCCGTCTGAAAAAGTTGTGGGCACAGGATGATTTTGCAACAAGGCCTCTTTCTGCTCCTCTGTTGGTCCTTTCTGCACATCTTTTGCTTCTTTCTGTGCGTTTTTCTTCTTTCTTCACATGTCCTACCTCTGTAGGCATAGTTAGAAACTAGCATTTAAAAAAACCTTTGAAATTCACTTAAAAATCATAGGTTTCAGGCACGTTATAGTTAGAAATTAGCATTTAAAAAACCTTTGAAATTCACTGAAAAAACCATAGGTTTCAGACACGTTATAGTTAGAAATTAGCATTTAAAAAACCTTTGAAATTCACTGAAAAACCATAGGTTTTAGGGACAGTTATAGTTAGTTGGACATTTCACTCGTACAAAACCATAGAAATTCCCCGTTATAGTTAGTTCAGCTAACTATAACTCGCGCCCCGCAATGCACTGCTGATGACGTCACATATTACATCACTCATGACATGGTCAGTGACATCACTGATGACATCACTGATGACATCTCAAATGACATCACTGATGACATCATCCATGTGATAATTTCATGCATCTTCTCACACCCTAATATAACTTTTGATACACCCACTCTAAATTACAGACTGCCATTCTCAAAACCATAGACACTCCAACACCAAAAACTACATACCCACTCACTGATTCTTAGGTCTACACACACATCCACTCACTCACCCGTACAGTCACTCATACTTAGTCACTCAGTACAGGACTATCATATGCACTCATACACCTATATAAACACTCACACACCACCACTCATCCATAGAGGTACTCACACACCTAGTCAGTCATGCAAAAACTTAATCACACACCCATTTACTCACCTATACAGTTATACACAGACCAGCTCACTTACTCATACAAATACTAGCACATTCTTACACTCTTATACAATCACTGATACAAGTACACACTCATCCATACAGCCACTCTCACAATCACACACTCTCACTTATAGCCATTTATATACTCCAACACACATATATACTGCCTTTCACATATGTAGTTACTCACACATGTACCACTGAGATATACATTCAATCACTAACACACCCATACACACACTCACCCACCCATACAGTCCATCACAGATGCACTCTTGAAACCATGCACCCAGTGAATCACCAACTCACACATCTATGCACAGAGTCACACACACCCCACCCACACAAACACTCAGGCACCCATACAGATACTCAGACAATCAATCAATAACCCATGTAGACACTCATGTAGCTATTCAGAAAGCCATGCAGCCGCTTACAAACCAACAGACAGACAGATACAGACATTCACACAGTTTAGTCACTATCCCATGCATTCAGTAAGATACATTTAATCACTCACTTGTAGAGTCAGTCACTCACGTACTAAATCATCCATTCAGACACTTATACACCCACTCATTCTTCAATACGCCTTTCCCAATATATATTAAACATATTTAAACTTTACAGAAACACACAGTCACTGGATGATGTCATCAGTGATGTCATTTGAGATGTCATCAGTGATGTCATCAGTGATGTCACTGACCATGTCATGAGTGATGTAATATGTGACGTCATCAGCAGTGCATTGCGGGGCGCGAGTTATAGTTAGCTGAACTAACTATAACGGGGAATTTCTATGGTTTTGTACGAGTGAAATGTCCAACTAACTATAACTGTCCCTAAAACCTATGGTTTTTTCAGTGAATATATATAAATATATATATATTCACTGAAAAAACCATAGGTTTCAGGGACGTTATAGTTAGTTGGACATTTTACTCGTACAAAACCAGAGAAATTCAGCCGTTATAGTTAGTTGAGCTAACTATAACTTGTGCCCCCGCAATGCACTGCTGATGACGTCACATATTACATCATTCATGACATGGTCAGTGACATCACTGATGACATCACTGATGACATCTCAAATGACATCACTGATGACATCATCCACGTGATAATCTGATGCACCTCCTCATACCCTAATACAACCTTTGATACACCCACTCTAAAATACAGACTACCATTTTAGAAACCATAGACACACCAATACCAGTTACTACATACCCAATCACTGATTCCTAGGTCTACACACACATCCACTCATTCACCCATACAGTCACTCATACATGCAGTCACTCATCAATATCATATGCACTCATACACAAATACAGACACTCACGCACCGCCACTCATCCATAGAGTTACTCACACACCTAGTCAGTCATGCAAATAATCAATCACACTCCCATTTACTCACCTATACAGTTATACACACACCACCTCACTTGTTCATACAGATACTAACACATACTTACTCTCTTATACAATCACTGATACAAGCACACACTCATCCATACAGTCACTCTCACAATCACTCACTCTCACATATAGTCATTTATATACTCCAACACTCACATATACTGCCTTTCACATATGTAGTTACTCACACATGTACCACTGAGACATCCATTCACTCACCAACACACCCATACACACACTCACCCACCCATACAGTCCATCACAGATGCACTCTTGAACCCATACACCCAGTGAATCACCCACTCACACATCTATGCACAGAGTCACACCCCCCCCACCTACCCACACAGACACTCAGGCACCCATGCAGATACTCAGACAATCAATCAATAACCCATATACACACTCATTTAGCTACTCACCAACCTATGCAACCGCTTACACACCAACTGACAGACTGATACAGATCTTTACACAGTTTAGTCACTGACCCATGCATTCAGTAAGACACGTTTAATCACTCACTTATACAGTCAGTCATGCACCTACTAAATCATCCATATAGACACTCATACACCCACTCATTCTTCAATACACCTTGGCATATATATATTTATAAAACATATTTAAACTTTACAGAAACACACAGTCACTGGATGATGTCATCAGTGATGTCATTTGAGATGCCATCAGTGATGTCATCAGTGATGTCACTGACCATGTCATGAATGATGTAATACGTGACGTCATCAGCAGTGCATTGTGGGCGCGAGTTATAGTTAGCTCAACTAACTATAACGGCCGAATTTCTCTGGTTTTGTATGAGTAAAATGTCCAACTAACTATAACGTCCCTAAAAACCTATGGTTTTTTCAGTGAATTTCAAAGGTTTTTTAAATGCTAATTTCTAACTATAACGACCCTGAAACCTATGGTTTTTTCAGTGAATTTCAAAGGTTTTTTAAATGCTAATTTCTAACTATAACGACCCTGAAACATATGGTTTTTTCAGTGATTTTCAAAGGTTTTTGAAATGCTAATTTCAAACTATGCCTACATAGATAGGACATATGCAGAAAGAGGAAGAAAGGCGCAGAAAGAAGCAAGAGGAATGCAGAAAGAAGCAACAGAAGTCCAGAAAGACAAAGAAAGGTGCAGAAAGAAGCAAGAGATATGCAGAAAGAACCAACAGAGGGGCAGAAAGAGGCCTTGTTGCAAAGTCATCCTGTGCCCCCAACTTTTTGCTGACGGGTACTGGTGGTAACTGAGTCTGACTAACCAGGCCTAGAGCCAGTGCTATGCTAAAAGACACTTAGAATACAGTGAAAACACCTTCATACACTAGGGTACACTATGGGTTGGGGTATCCCTGTGATTGGAATAACCTCCCCTGTAAGGCCCTAGTACATAATAGGGCAGGGGGGATTAAAACTACCTCTAAGTCAGAGGTGCAGAAAGATGCTTCTTTAACTAGTAGTCGCATTTGCAGAGTGGTAGAGAAAGGGTGCTGGGCCTCCGACCAGCGCACAGGAATTCTGCTGCGTAGGACTTACAGGAGGTACCAGGAGGGCTTCTTGGCCCCCAAAGTCCCTCAGGAGTAAAGTGGACTTTATCCCCATCCCGTAGTCTGCCAGGAGGCGCGTTTGCAGAGTGGTGGAGAAAGGGGGCGTGGCCTCTGAAGGCGTCTTAGCAATCCTACTGTGTGGGACTTACTGGAGGTAACAAGAGGGGTACTTGGCCCCAGGACATCCTTGGGGGCCAACTACCCCTCCTATTACCTCCAGTAAGTACCACACAGCAGGATTGCTAAGTTCTCATACCAGGCCACGACCCCTTTGCCCACCACTCTACAAACGCGCTCCCTGGTGCGCTCTTGGATGGGGATTGAAGTCCCCTTCACTGCTGGGTGTCCTTAGGGGCCAACTAGCCTACCTCTTACCTCCAGAAAGCCCCACACAGTGGGATTGTTGAGAGGTGGACACAGGCCACGCTCCCTTTCTCCACCACTCTGCAAATGCGCCTCCTGGTGCGCTCTTGGTTGGGGGATGCCTTCAGCTCTGGTTGCTTCCCACCAACACCCAGTTCTCCCAACTTTCCGCGACCCAGCACTCCAGTCTCTCGCCTGTCCTAGCACCATTTTCCCTTCCTCGTTCAGCACCCAGCAATTCAAAATCACATGCATTCCAATCCCCATCTCGATCAGAGGTTTCGGCACCCGTCCCAGCACCAGCTTTCTCCTACCCAGCTCTCCCTGCGCCCATCTCTTCCATCATCCGACACCTCTCCCTGCATCCAGCCCTTCCAGCCCCATGTTCTGTAATCCCTTCAAGAACCCAGCTTTCCTCGCTCCGAGCTCTCCCGGACCCCATATCTCCCTGCGCTTAGCTCTTCAGGCACCCAGTTTTCCCAGCAGCTGCTCTTCCGGTAACCTTGGGTTAACATCTGTATTTACTTATTTTACTGTATGTGAGTGAATGTCATGGAGAGGATGTGTGCTCCAGTGACCATGGGTCCGGATTCCACTGGCCGGCCCCTTTGTGCGTGCGTGGCCTGGTCCCTGCGTCTGGCGGAGGGAAGGAAGCATGGTAGCCCAGGAGAGCAGCTGCAATTTCTTTGTCCCGAGCCAGTTTCATCGAGCCACGAAATGCCTCGGCCGCCCTCCGTACTGACACCAGAAGGGGCGCCTACCGGCTGCAGGTGCCCCGGTCTGCACAGCAGTGTAGCACGAGCTCTGGAAGTGGAGCGGGTTGTATCCCTCCACCAAGGTGCACTCAGGAAGGAGTGCAAACCGAGGCACTAATTCATGCTGTGGAGCGGACAGGGTATGCAGAGGCCCCCATAGAGCCAAGCCCAACTCACCGCTTTCACAAAGGAATGCGCACCCGAGTGATAACACCAGTCACAGAAATAGACCGACCCCGTCCACAGCTGCGCAATGTCCGCCTGCAAAGCACAGAAACACAGACAGGTGTAGAAATCCCACGGCGAACCCTAAGAAAAGAACAATGTGGGATTTTACACGATGTAAAGTATCTTGCTTTTGATGCCTGCGAGCTACAGGCCCTCCCTTGAGTGGTATTTGGATTGCGTTGATTTGTTCCCACTCTTTTCTCTTAAAAGTAATTTAACATTGAGAGTGCCCGCTTCCGCGAGGGACGGCCGCTGTGCCCTGTGTGCACGTGTTAAGGCGGCACTGCTGACATTTCACTGACACGTGCAAGTGGCGGAGGACCATCTATTTCACGTTACAAACAGGAGTTAGGAACACAATGTCTGCTACGGGACATTTCTCGGCACGAGAAGAAATGGGGGACAGGCCTCTTCTCTGAGATAACAGCATATACCACCTAGCGCATACATACAGCCCTCTGTTGTCACCTGTGACATGCACATTAAGCATCCTGCAGAGGTGCGAGGGCGCAGTGGATACATCTCGGGCCCCCCAGAGCTCGGCCTGTCCCCTGCAGAGCATCACCTCTGCCCTGCAGCTCATACACTTAGCACCATGGACATCGCACCCAGAGCGTCTTCTTTCAAATATGAGAGATTCTGTGGCTTTCCTTACTAACAAATATGCACACTTTGGGAGCAAATTATACATTAACCTACGTGGTTTGACATTAAGGTTATGTGTAGCGAGATGGACCTCTGCAGTGGTATATGGTTTGCCAGCCATCGGAACTCGCCGCCCTCACAATAAGCACAAACACTCCGCTCCATAATTGAGATAACAGACGCACTGTCACCAGCCACACGCTTCCCACAAACACACCGCCCGTACAAGCACAACATAAGCAGGCAGTGCGGCCTTACTTTACCACCTCTCCCTCTGGACCCTCTCTCTTACAACACACAAACGGACAAGGACACAGACGGACTGCTGCTGAAAGCCGCGAGTCACCTGCCACCACATCCGTACATGAACTATGTAACAACAGGCACGCGGGTCCCATATGTACTCCTCGACCAGCGTGGTCGGATCCCACACGCCTTCCTCTACCCAGTTTCAGCTTCTTGCCCCCACTCCTGTATTTGTACCGTACTGTGTCAGCAACCCACACTCACTCCTGTATCAGTGCAGCACAGATTAGCATCCGACGGGCACTCCTGTATCACTCTCCGGCCGGTTTCTGCAGCCCGCGCGCTCTCCTGTTACAGTGCGGTCCGGTCCCAGCATCACACACGCCTTCCTACATCAGTACGGTCTGGTCTCAGCATCACACATGCCTTCCTACATCAGTACGATCTGGTCTCAGCATCACACACGCCTTCCTACATCAGTATGGTCTGGTCTCGGCATCACACACGCCTTCCCACATCAGTACGGTCCGGTCTCAGCATCTCACAGGACTTCCTGCACTAGTGTCCTCCTGTAACAATGCGGACCGGTCCCAGCATTCCTCACGCACTCCTGCAGCAGTACGGTCGCGTTTCAGCATCCCGCGCGCCATCTTCTCTGTGGTGTCCTTGTTCGACGTCCCCTTCATTATGTATCAGTCAGTCCAGTTTTAGCATCCACACATACCCTTCTTTCAGGACCATATGCATCTCTAAAGTCGGGATTTTTCTGACCAATTAAACACAGTTTACTGGTATGTAAGGTTTAGGCATATTTAGATGTGATCTTTTCAAATGTTCCTACATCCTGTAAATCTGAAATTACTGTGTTCCTCTCCATATAGTCCACAGTGCAACATTGGATACTCTTTTTTACATTGTGTAGATACTCGAGAAGGCTCATGGGCTGTCTACACACGCACCCGTTGTGTAGCCATGTTAGGCCTCTGTTCGTGATTTCAGGGCTCCAGGGTGTGAAGTAGAGTAAAATGAAGTGTGTCAAAATGTGCTGCACTTTGCAGCAGCCGGTCACAAGGTAGAAAACACACAGCAAGAGTGAATTCCTGCCCAGATATCCCGCACTGCCCCAGATGAGATGCGATCCAAGGTTTTCCTTCTGTTCCTCCGCTCTGTGCACGGTGACGTGTGGCGTTAGGCCGCAGTTGTCTGCTACTGTGCCGAATTCTGTTTTCAGAAACTTAAAGGTGACGACATTCTGCGGTAAAGTTTTGGGATTTGGAGAAGGCTTTCATATCTTTCAGAATGCTGCCTTTCAAATGAGTGCGTGTTGTGTGTTTACTTCACAACTGCTTACAAAAGAAACAAAGATGTTCATGCAGTAGGCCTGCTATACTTTGGCATTTTCATTTGACTCAGTCAGCCCAAATAAAACATGCCATAATATAATTCCACATTGCCCCCGGGACCTGGCCCACCCGGGGGCTTAAGGAAAACGAAGCGCGGGAGCCCGCGTTTTTTAAAATTTTTATTTTCTCGGCCGGATTCGCGCACTTACCGCGAATTCGGCAGATTTAAAAAAAAAAATGCTTTTTTTGGCCCTGGGGGTCCTTGTGGGACCCCCTGAGCAGGCCTAGGGGGTCAGGATGTTTCTACCCTGCCCCCTTTTCTTGTTTTTCATCTTTTCCTTCCACTGTTTTCTTGTGACTCGGCCGCGACCGCCAGTAGGTAATATATATATATATATATATATATATATCCTTTCCGCAAAGTCCACCTTTACTGACTGCTGGGCGCTCTGTGGTGGTGCGTGTCGAGTACGGCAGGACCAAGCCGTTACAAATATCACCACGATATCCCTTCGAACAGGGATTGCCTCACCGCACTCACAGCTCTTTTAAAGTTGGAAATAAGTATGAATCATCACATCATACCATCGCTGGTTCCAGGGTGTTTTTATTTTCAAAAAACGCTGCCAACACACAACCCCAACGCGTTTCGGTCTCAGCCGAGACCTTGCTCACGGGGAACAATCGATCAACACAGGGCGCCATACTCTTTCAGTTCGTTTTAAAGAAATATATTTCATGACCCAACTTCCTGTTAAGTCCAACTGTTGCATTATGGTATTTGTAGTTGCGCCTTTCCATGTTGTCGTTAAATCATGGAGCCATATTTACATTAAAATTACATTATGGCAACAGAATGACCAAATGGCATAACTTTTACATATATTCTCGTTACAGCACTACTTAGTCTATAAATCCAATCCTTCTATCCATTTCAAAGTGTTCTATTTACACAACTAAAAGGGAAAACAAATTAATATTCTTAAATAACGTTTCATGCAATAATTTAGGGTAACTACATTAATTCTAGCAGTTAAGTGAAATTTTCATTAGTTACTGTCAATGGCTGGGCTCGAACCCTCGTTCTCTATTTCCATTCTACATATCTTAACATACTGAGCTATTCCCTCTTGCTTATTTTATAGCTGTTCTTGGCATTCATAACCTATTCCAGTATTATCCATTTCAACCCTGGCACCCGGCCACTGTCATGGGGAATATGCATTTTTGTATTTTTTATGTTATGAAACTATAATAAATTTTATACCCTTACTTACTAAAGCAATCCAGCCCTCCAGTGGGCATATGCATTTTTATATAAAAACTTGTAGTACACCCATTTCTAATTCTATATCTGAGTCCACCAACTCCACATTTTTAAGATCTTTGTTACTAATATAAACTTCTTTACTCCTTCATACTAAATTAGTGCCTTTTCATTACCATTTTTTGTGTATATTGTATCTCTTCATTCGTTGCAGCCATAGATACAATGGGAATTTTATATCAAAAACATATATACACATACAGTTAAAATCAAATCAGGAGGTTAATATTCATGTCATTTTGGATGTCCGAAAATGCCCATAGCATCATTTGTCAAACAGTCTCAATAAATCATCATATATGTGCATCATAAGTGTGAATGAAGCTCCTCATCTTGATTTAACCCTCTCGGGGTCAGAGTTCGAAAATTCAGTATATGCCTGGATTCCTTTTGCCGCAGGATTTTTCTCTATCTCCACCACGGAGTTGTTGTTCCACCTGTTCCACGGCATAAAAAGTTAACAATTTCCAGTTTCCACCATGTTCTTTTCCATATGCTTAGCTATAGCATTACTTCTGTCGGTGTTCACTGTTGCCCTCACATGCTCTAAAATCCCTTTCTTAAGGTCACATATAGTACTGCCAACATATTTAAGTGGGCAGGGGCACTCCACTATGTAGATCACAAATTGACTCTTACAGGTTATTCTTTGTCTGATTTTCCACATTTTTTGTTAGCCATTTCGATTTCTTTTGTATTTTTAGCAATGGTACATACTTTGCAACTGTTGCATTTGCGTGAATCCCACACTTTGTAACCACGTTGTCAGTTTTGTTTTATTTCTGAAGTGACTATGTACCAACACATCCTTTAGATTTTTTGCTCTACGAAATGTTATATTTGGATTATCTCCCACTATTTTGGCAACTGTGGGGTCCAAGGTTAGAATATTCCAGTTTTTTCTTAATATATTTCTGATCTGTTTGTTCTCTGTGGAATACGTAGTGATCAACCTTACTGTTTGCTTCGTCACATCCATGTTAGGATAATTTTGTTTTTTAGTGATCAATTCTGACCGTACCAGTTTTGCTGTTTTTTCTTGGCATGCTCCAACCAATTTTTTATTATAGTTTCGTTTTTAAAACTATCAGCAATTAATCTGCTATTTTTTTGCCATTCTGATTCCTCTGAGCATATCCTTCTCACTCTTAGGAATTCACCATATGGGATGTTATTGATTACACTTTTTGGTGATAGCTTTCAGCATGGAGGACGGCGTTGGTGGCAGTTGCCTTTCGATGTAGTGTTGTATGAATTTCTTTTGGCTAATATACACCTCTGTATCCAAAAAGGCAACTCTTTCGTCACTGATTGTGTACGTAAATTTGAGCCCAGCCTCAGTGTTGTCCAAAATCTGGAAGTACTCAGCAAATTCTTGTTTGGTCCCATCCCAGATGATGATTAAATCATCTATATATCGTAGCCATTTTACTACTTTGTTTAAATATAGATCATTTTCTGACTTCCATGCAATACTGCGCTCCCACCACCCCATTGTCAAACAGGCGTAGCTTGGGCTGAATGAAAAGCCCATAGCCGTCCCCTTTACCTGGCGATAGATCTCCTCACCAAACATAAAAATATTTTCCGTAAGGCATATCCAGTATCATCTCTAGGAGCATTTTATTGTGATTAGAAAATTGGATATTCCGCTCCTGTAGGAAATAATCAATGGCAAATAATCCTATCTCATTACCAATATTGGTGTATAATGATATTACGTCCATACTAATCAGATGGTAAGTGGATACCCATGGAGTTTCCTGTAGTTGTCTGAGTAAATCCCCTGTGTCCTGGAGATAAGAGGTTAGTTTTAGGACGTATGGTAAAAGAAATGTATCCAGGTAATTTGCCATTGGTTCTAATAAAGCCCCCTTTGCCGAGATGATCGGTCTGCCTGGTGGTCTAGTCGGGTGCTTATGAATCTTGGGGAGAAAATAAATCGTTGCTGTTTTGGGATGGTTTACCGTCAGGTATTTCAATTCATCATCATCTATCAGGTTGTCATCTTTACATATCTTCAACTTCTGATCTACTTCCAGTTTCAATTTTTGGTCGGATTTTCTTTTAGTCGTTCATAGTAATCTCTATTTCTCAATTGTGAATGGGCTTCAACCATATAGGATTCCTTATCCATGACGATAATATTTCCACCCTTATCCGCCATTTTTATCTCAATTTCCTCACATTTTTTCAAATTTTCCAAAGCCATTCGTTCTTGTCTTGGCAAATTGTCCGATTTTTTAAGATACTTCAGCTGATATAATTCTTTGATGACCGCTTCATGAAACATATCGATTTTATTCCCTTGCGGCAATTGTGGGTAATATCTTGACTTGGGCTTCATCCCACTCATTCCTGCACCAAGCTGTGTACAATGCGCTCCTATGCCTGGGCTTTGAAAATCCGGGTTCTCATTAAGTTCCATCAGGACTGTATAACTTGTCGAGTCACTCGCTAATAAGTCCATGGAGGGGGCTGGAAGTTTTTTTCGAAAATTTGCCATTTGTTCATTTTCTGCGAATATTTTGGCCAATTTTATTTTACGAATGTATTGATATAAGTCAATCCTGACTTGTGATAAATCAGCAGTATTTGTCGGGCAAAAGTTGAGTCCACGTTTAAGCAAATTGATATCTGTTTCCGTTAACACTTTTTTCGAGAGGTTAATTACTTGAAGATCTTGTAATTCCGTTGTTTCAACTATGTCCATTTCTGCCTCATGCTCCTTGTTGTCGTACCTATTCTTGTTGAATCGGAGGAGCCGCTTGCCTCTCCTTGTTGGTTTGGACGCGTTCGTCCACGGCCTCTTCCTCTTCCCCGATTTCCTATTTGTTGTGCCCCGGCTGTTTTCTCCCAATTCTTCTGCTGGAGAGCCAGCCGCATGTCGCCTAAAAACTATTCTTCGGTCTTACTTCACTTGAAATTTGATCGCCATCATTTGTCTCATTTGAAGTAAGTGAGGATGTACTCCCTGTTGATGACGTCGCGGAGTCAAACTTATCCTGAGTTTGAAATCTATCAAATTTTCGGGCATAGGTGAAGATTCTACCCTCTAGATAATCCTCCTTATCCCGCTGGAATTTGGTGTGTTTCCTTAATTGCACTACCTCCTCGTGTTTTTCAATATACCCCTCCAATTCATCCTTGAATTTTGCTTGTTCTGGGGTTAGATTAATAGTTGCCAGATCTTTCTCCAGCTCTTTCAATTGTGTAGTTGTTTTAACCAGGGCAATTTCAATGTGTCTTATCAGGATCTCCATTAGTCCCATCGATGATTTCAGTATATATTCTCCCCACTCATTGAGTAGTTCATTAGTAGTTTCTTGATGGCTGGGCATAAGATGTATCCTTAGTCCACGCGGGACTGGATTGCTTTAGTAAGTAAGGGTATAAAATTTATTATAGTTTCATAACATAAAAATACAAAAATGCATATTCCCCATGACAGTGGCCGGGTGCCAGGGTTGAAATGGATAATACTGGAATAGGTTATGAATGCCAAGAACAGCTATAAAATAAGCAAGAGGGAATAGCTCAGTATGTTAAGATATGTAGAATGGAAATAGAGAACGAGGGTTCGAGCCCAGCCATTGACAGTAACTAATGAAAATTTCACTTAACTGCTAGAATTAATGTAGTTACCCTAAATTATTGCATGAAACGTTATTTAAGAATATTAATTTGTTTTCCCTTTTAGTTGTGTAAATAGAACACTTTGAAATGGATAGAAGGATTGGATTTATAGACTAAGTAGTGCTGTAACGAGAATATATGTAAAAGTTATGCCATTTGGTCATTCTGTTGCCATAATGTAATTTTAATGTAAATATGGCTCCATGATTTAACGACAACATGGAAAGGCGCAACTACAAATACCATAATGCAACAGTTGGACTTAACAGGAAGTTGGGTCATGAAATATATTTCTTTAAATAGAACTGAAAGAGTATGGCGCCCTGTGTTGATCGATTGTTCCCCGTGAGCAAGGTCTCGGCTGAGACCGAAACGCGTTGGGGTTGTGTGTTGGCAGCGTTTTTGAAAATAAAAACACCCTGGAACCAGCGATGGTATGATGTGATGATTCATACTTATTTCCAACTTTAAAAGAGCTGTGAGTGCGGTGAGGCAATCCCTGTTCGAAGGGATATCGTGGCGATATATATATATATATATATATATATATATATATATATATATATATATATATATATATATATATTATCTACTGGCGGTCGCCAGTAGATAGTTATAGTTAGGACCTATTTTCCATAGGAAATCCGCGACATTCTATTTGAAATAACTCTTGCGTCGGTTGACGAATCTTCGCGAAATTTTCAAACTTTATGGCCCGCTCCGGTCCGCTCCTACCCTGAAAGTCTCAGGGTGATTCGTCAGCGGGGGCCGAGAAAAAGGGGGTCCCAAAACGTGTTTTCCCCATTCATTTTCCCATAGGAAACTTTAGACACGGCTACAGCCCGAACTGCTGAACGGAATTACACCAAATTTGGCAAAGAGGTAGTTCTTGGTTCAGAAAGAACCCTTTTGTTAAATGGTGTAAATCCGTCTCAGTAGTTGCGGAGAAATTAAAAAATAAGAGTCAAAAAATCAATTTCCCATAGGAAACTTTATGCAAGGCTACAGCCCGAACTGCTGAACGGAATTACACCAAATTTGGCAAAGAGGTAGTTCTTGGTTCAACAAGAACCCTTTTGTTAAATGGTGTAAATCCGTTCAGTAGTTGCTGAGAAAATCAAAAGTAAAAACACATATATATCTGGGCGGAGCCTAACCACACATGTCATCGTGAGATCTGATTGGCTGTCAGCACTTCATCCTGGAATTGCTGGCAGCCATCTTGGGACCAATATAAATCATAGTACCCCATTGAAATGCATTGTAGTGAATCGAAGATTTTGAGGGTTACCAAAAGGAGAACTATAAAGGGTGATAACAGACTTTAGTTACATTAGAATTCATTTGTTGATGGTACCATACTAATTTCAGGAATTGTGGTGTGTTCTAAGGTGATTTTACCCTGTGAAAAACCTTCTGCTGGGATATCATGAATCATGTTTGAGAGAAAACTATTTTCACATGCTTGTCCCATACAGTTTTGGAAGGTGCTCCAGAAGCTAAAATGAGAGCATATTTTCTGTAAATTCACATTATCTTTCTCAGTCATGTGAGAATGAAGTCTGACATTCTCAGTAAAACATGTACATCCAACAAGGGCAGAGACTGTCAGTTGATTCCTTTGTGTTCTACTGCAGCTTCCCAGAGTGTTCTAAAGAACAACTAGAGTGCTAACAGCCTTACTTATGACAAAAGTATGGCACACCTGAAGCCATCTTGATTGGAATAAACTGGTAACACTTAAAACATTTAATTTAAAAAGGAACAAAATGATGGGGTTCATCTTGTCATAGAAATTATGGTTAGTGCTCTGGAAAGAAAAATTAGGACACGTTTCAAGTGTGATCTCAAATATCTTCCTGTTATATTTCAACAGGAGCAGCCTGTCAGTTGATGCCTTTGTGTTCTACTGCAGCTTCCCAGAGTGTTCTAAAGAACAACTAGAGCGCTAACAGTCTTACTTATGACAAAAGAATGGCACACCTGAAGCCATCTTGATTGGAATAAACTGGTAACACTTAAAACATTTAATTTAAAAAGGAACAAAATGATGGAGTTCATTTTGTCATAGAAATTATGGTTAGTGCTGTAGAAAGAAAAATTAGGACATGTTTCAAGTGTGATCTCAAATATCTTCCTGTTATATTTCAACAGGAGCAGCCTGTCAGTTGATGCCTTTGTGTTCTACTGCAGCTTCCCAGAGTGTTCTAAAGAACAACTAGAGCGCTAACAGTCTTACTTATGACAAAAGTATGGCACACCTGAAGCCATCTTGATTGGAATAAACTGGTAACACTTAAAACATTTAATTTAAAAAGGAACAAAATGAGGGGGTTCATTTTGCCATAGAAATTATGGTTAGTGCTGTAGAAAGAAAAATTAGGACATGTTTTAAGTGAGATCTCAAATATCTTCCTGTTATATTTCAACAGGAGCAGCCTGTCAGTTGATGCCTTTGTGTTCTACTGCAGCTTCCCAGAGTGTTCTAAAGAACAACTAGAGTGCTAACAGCCTTACTTATGACAAAAGTATGGCACACCTGAAGCCATCTTGATTGGAATAAACTGGTAACACTTAAAACATTTAATTTAAAAGGAACAAAATGAGGGGGTTCATTTTGCCATAGAAATTATGGTTAGTGCTGCAAAAAGAAAATTTAGTGCATGTGTTAAGTGAGATCTCAAATCCTCTTCTATTTCATTAGAAAATTCTGACATGCAGACTGAAACAATCACTTTCAATACCAGCAGTAGACTTCCAGTTAACTCCTTGGTGAGCAGTAGCTTTACTACAGTGATCTAATGAACAACTAGAGTAATAACATTCTGAATTTATGGCAAATGTGTGACACATCTGAATGCCTTCTTGATGGAATCAAAGTAAAAAACTGAAAGTATTTCCTACTGAGGAGACTGCAGTAAATGAGGAAATTAGGAAACTTCATAACAAAGAAGTCTTCCAAGATGGCCACCAGTGAAAAAAGAGCCCAAATGTAGCACAAATATTACCCAGATGTAGCCCACATATAGCCCAATGACAAAAGTGTGCAAAACACTTTTTATTTTTAGTTTTTTTGTAGTTTTATGTAGTGCAGACTGGTCAGGTATTGGAGCGTTGCATCTTAAAACATGACCCCCTACACTACAAAAACACCACTGCACTACCCTAAACCCTAAAACACTACCCCAGCACGACCCCTACACTACACAAGCACCACTGCACTATCCTAAACCCTAAAACACTACCCCCAGCATGACCCCCTACACTACACAAACACCACTGCACTACCCTAAACCCTAAAACACTACCCCAACACCACTGCACTAACCTAAATCCTAAAACACTACCCCCAGCACGACCCCTACACTACCCAAACACCACTGCACTACCCTAAAACATGACCCCCTACACTACACAAACACCACTGCACTACCCTAAACCCTAAAACACTACCCCCAGCACGACCCCCTACACTACACAAGCACCACTGCACTACCCTAAACCCTAAAACACTACCCCCAGCACGACCCCATACACTACACAAACACCACTGCACTACCCTAAACCCTAAAACACGACCCCCTACACTACCCAAACACCACTGCACTACCCTAAAACATGACCCCCTACACTACACAAACACCACTGCACTACCCTAAACCCTAAAACACTACCCCCAGCACGACCCCCTACACTACACAAGCACCACTGCACTACCCTAAACCCTAAAACACTACCCCCAGCACGACCCCCTACACTGCCCGAACACCACTGCACTGCCCTAGACCCTGAAACACCAGCCCCTGCATGACCCCCTACACTGCCCGAACACCACTGCACTGCCCTAAACCCTGAAACACATAACCTAGCATGACCCCCTACACTGCCCGAACACCACTGCACTGCCCTAAACCCTGAAACACCACCCCTTCACGACCCCCTACACTGCCCGAACACCACTGCACTGCCCTAAACCCTGAAACACCACCCCCAGCAAGACCTCCTACACTGCCGGAACACCACTGCACTGCCCTAAACCCTGAAACACTACCCCCAGCAAGACCTCCTACACTGCCCGAACACCACTGCACTGCCCTAAACCCTGAAACATCACCCCCAGCAAGACCCCCTACACTGCCCGTACACCACTGCCCTAAACCCTGAAACACCACCCCCAGCACGACCCACTACACTGCCCGAACACCACTGCACTGCCCTAAACCCTGAAACACCACCCCCAGCACGACCCCCTACACTGCCCGAACACCACTGCACTGCCCTAAACCCTGAAACACCACCCCCTGCACGACCCCCTACACTGCCCGAACACTACTGCACTGCCCTAAACCCTGAAACACCATCCCCAGCACGACCCCCTACACTGCACGAACACCACTGCACTGCCCTAAACCCTGAAACACTACCCCTGCAAGACCCCCTACACTGCACAAACACCACTGCACTGCCCTAAACCCTGAAACACCACCCCCAGCAAGACCCCCTACACTGCCCGAACACCACTGCCCTAAACCCTGAAACACCACCCCCAGCAAGACCCCCTACACTGCCCGAACACCACTGCACTGCCCTAAACCCTGAAACACCAGCCCCAGCACGACCCCTACACTGCCCGAACACCACTGCACTGCCCTAAACCTTGAAACACCACCCCCTGCACGACCCCCTACACTGCCCGAACACCACTGCACTGCCCTAAACCCTGAAACACCACCCCCAGCACGACCCCCTACACTGCCCGAACACCACTGCACTGCCCTAAACCCTGAAACACCACCCCCTGCACGATCCCCTACACTGCCCGAACACTACTGCACTGCCCTAAACCCTGAAACACCACCCCCAGCACGACCCCCTACACTGCACGAAAACCACTGCACTGCCCTAAACCCTGAAACACTACCCCCAGCAAGACCCCTACACTGCCCGAACACCACTGCCCTAAACCCTGAAACACCACCCCCAGCATGACCCCCTACACTGCCTGAACACCACTGCACTGCCCTAAACCCTGAAACACCACCCCCGGCACGACCCCCTACACTGCCCGAACACCACTGCACTGCCCTAAACCATGAAACACCAGCCCCAGCACGACCCCCTACACTGCCCGAACACCACTGCACTGCCCTAAACCCTGAAACACCACCCCCAGCACGACCCCCTACACTGCCTGAACACCACTGCACTGCCCTAAACCCTGAAACACCAGCCCCAGCACAACCCCCGTACACTGCCCGAACACCACTGCACTAAAGCCTGAAACACCACTCCCAGCAAAACCACCTACACTGGCCGAACACCACTGCACTGCCCTAAACCCTGAAACACCACCCCTTGCACGACCCCCTACACTGCCCAAACACCACTGCACTGCCCTAAACCCTGAAACACCACCCCCTGCACAACCCCCTACACTGCCCGAACACCACTGCACTGCCCTAAACCCTGAAACACCACCCTCAGCACGACACCCTACACTGCCCGAACACCACTGCACTGCCCTAAACCCTGAAACACCACCCCCAGCACGACCCCCTACACTGCCCGAACACCACTGCACTGCCCTAAACCCTGAAACACCACCCCCTGCACGACCTCCTACACTGCCGGAACACCACTGCACTGCCCTAAACCCTGAAACACCACCCCCAGCACGACCCCTACACTGCCCGAACACCACTGCACTGCCCTAAACCCTGAAACATCAACCCCAGCAAAACCCCCTACACTGCCTGAACACCACTGCCCTAAACCCTGAAACACCACCCCTACACTGCACGAACACCACTGCACTGCCCTAAACCCTGAAACACCACCTCCAGCAAAACCCCTACACTGCCTGAACACCATTGCTCTGCCCTAAATCCTGAAACACTAGCCCCAGCATGACCCCCTACACTGCCCAAACACCACTGCACTGCCCTAAACCCTGAAACACCACCCCCAGCACGACCCCCTACACTGCCCGAACACCACTGCACTGCCCTAGACTCTGAAACACCAGCCCCAGCAAGACCCCCTACACTGCCCGAACACCACTGCACTGCCCTAAACCCTGAAACACCAGCCCCAGCATGTCCCCCTACACTGCCCGAACACCACTGCACTGCCCTAAACCCTGAAACACCAGCCCCAGCACGACCACCTACACTGCCCGAACACCACTGCACTTCCCTAAACCCTGAAACACCAGCCCCAGCACAACCCCCTACACTGCCCGAACACCACTGCACTGCCCTAAACCCTGAAACACCAGCCCCAGCACGACCCCTACACTGCCCGAACACCACTGTACTGCCCTAAACCCTGAAACACCAGCCCCAGCACGACCCCCTACACTGCCCGAACACCACTGCACTGCCCTAAACCCTGAAACACCACCCCTGCATGACCCCCTACACTGCCCGAACACCACTGCACTGCCCTAAACCCTGAAACACCACCCCCTGCAGCACCCCCTACACTGCCCGAACACCACTGCACTGCCCTAAACCCTGAAACACCACCCCTGCACCGCCCCCTATACTGCCCGAACACCACTGCACTGCCCTAAACCCTGAAACACCACCCCCAGCACAACCCCTTTACTGCTCGAACACCACTGCACTGCCCCAAACCCTGAAACACCACCCCCAGCACGATCCCCTACACTGCCCGAACACCACTGCCCTAAACCCTGAAACACCACCCCTGCACGACCCCCTACACTGCCCGAACACCACTGCACTGCCCTAAACCCTGAAACACCACCCCCTACACGACCTCCTACACTGCCGGAACACCACTGCACTGCCCTAAACCCTGAAACACCACCCCTGCACGACCCCTACACTGCCCGAACACTACTGCACTGCCCTAAACCCTGAAACACCATCCCCAGCACGACCCCTACACTGCACGAACACCACTGCACTGCCCTAAACCCTGAAACACTACCCCTGCAAGACCCCCTACACTGCACAAACACCACTGCACTGCCCTAAACCCTGAAACACCACCCCCAGCAAGACCCCCTACACTGCCCGAACACCACTGCCCTAAACCCTGAAACACCACCCCCAGCAAGACCCCTACACTGCCCGAACACCACTGCACTGCCCTAAACCCTGAAACACCAGCCCCAGCACGACCCCTACACTGCCCGAACACCACTGCACTGCCCTAAACCTTGAAACACCACCCCCTGCACGACCCCCTACACTGCCCGAACACCACTGCACTGCCCTAAACCCTGAAACACCACCCCAGCACGACCCCTACACTGCCCGAACACCACTGCACTGCCCTAAACCCTGAAACACCACCCCCTGCACGATCCCCTACACTGCCCGAACACTACTGCACTGCCCTAAACCCTGAAACACCACCCCCAGCACGACCCCCTACACTGCACGAACACCACTGCACTGCCCTAAACCCTGAAACACTACCCCCAGCAAGACCCCTACACTGCCCGAACACCACTGCCCTAAACCCTGAAACACCACCCCCAGCATGACCCCCTACACTGCCTGAACACCACTGCACTGCCCTAAACCCTGAAACACCACCCCCGGCACGACCCCCTACACTGCCCGAACACCACTGCACTGCCCTAAACCCTGAAACCCCACCCCCAGCACGACCCCCTACACTGCCTGAACACCACTGCACTGCCCTAAACCCTGAAACACCAGCCCCAGCACAACCCCGTACACTGCCCGAACACCACTGCACTAAAGCCTGAAACACCACTCCCAGCAAAACCACCTACACTGGCCGAACACCACTGCACTGCCCTAAACCCTGAAACACCACCCCTTGCACGACCCCCTACACTGCCCAAACACCACTGCACTGCCCTAAACCCTGAAACACCACCCCCTGCACAACCCCCTACACTGCCCGAACACCACTGCACTGCCCTAAACCCTGAAACACCACCCCTCAGCACGACACCCTACACTGCCCGAACACCACTGCACTGCCCTAAACCCTGAAACACCACCCCCAGCACGACCCCCTACACTGCCCGAACACCACTGCACTGCCCTAAACCCTGAAACACCACCCCTGCACGACCTCCTACACTGCCGGAACACCACTGCACTGCCCTAAACCCTGAAACACCACCCCCAGCACGACCCCCTACACTGCCCGAACACCACTGCACTGCCCTAAACCCTGAAACATCAACCCCAGCAAGACCCCCTACACTGCCTGAACACCACTGCCCTAAACCCTGAAACACCACCCCCTACACTGCACGAACACCACTGCACTGCCCTAAACCCTGAAACACCACCTCCAGCAAAACCCCCTACACTGCCTGAACACCATTGCTCTGCCCTAAATCCTGAAACACTAGCCCCAGCATGACCCCTACACTGCCCAAACACCACTGCACTGCCCTAAACCCTGAAACACCACCCCCAGCACGACCCCCTACACTGCCCGAACACCACTGCACTGCCCTAGACTCTGAAACACCAGCCCCAGCAATACCCCCTACACTGCCCGAACACCACTGCACTGCCCTAAACCCTGAAACACCAGCCCCAGCAGGTCCCCCTACACTGCCCGAACACCACTGCACTGCCCTAAACCCTGAAACACCAGCCCCAGCACGACCACCTACACTGCCCGAACACCACTGCACTTCCCTAAACCCTGAAACACCAGCCCCAGCACAACCCCCTACACTGCCCGAACACCACTGCACTGCCCTAAACCCTGAAACACCAGCCCCAGCACGACCCCCTACACTGCCCGAACACCACTGTACTGCCCTAAACCCTGAAACACCAGCCCCAGCACGACCCCCTACACTGCCCGAACACCACTGCACTGCCCTAAACCCTGAAACACCACCCCTGCATGACCCCCTACACTGCCCGAACACCACTGCACTGCCCTAAACCCTGAAACACCACCCCCTGCAGCACCCCCTACACTGCCCGAACACCACTGCACTGCCCTAAACCCTGAAACACCACCCCTGCACCGCCCCCTATACTGCCCGAACACCACTGCACTGCACTAAACCCTGAAACACCACCCCCAGCACGACCCCCTTTACTGCTCGAACACCACTGCACTGCCCCAAACCCTGAAACACCACCCCCAGCACGATCCCCTACACTGCCCGAACACCACTGCCCTAAACCCTGAAACACCACCCCCTGCACGACCCCCTACACTGCCCGAACACCACTGCACTGCCCTAAACCCTGAAACACCACCCCTACACGACCTCCTACACTGCCGGAACACCACTGCACTGCCCTAAACCCTGAAACACCACCCCCAGCACGACCCCCTACACTGCCCGAACACCACTGCACTGCCCTAAACCCTGAAACATCAACCCCAGCAAGACCCCCTACACTGCCTGAACACCACTGCCCTAAACCCTGAAACACCACCCCTACACTGCACGAACACCACTGCACTGCCCTAAACCCTGAAACACCACCTCCAGCAAAACCCCCTACACTGCCTGAACACCATTGCTCTGCCCTAAATCCTGAAACACTAGCCCCAGCATGACCCCCTACACTGCCCAAACACCACTGCACTGCCCTAAACCCTGAAACACCACCCCCAGCACGACCCCCTACACTGCCCGAACACCACTGCACTGCCCTAGACTCTGAAACACCAGCCCCAGCAAGACCCCTACACTGCCCAAACACCACTGCACTGCCCTAAACCCTGAAACACCAGCCCCAGCATGTCCCCCTACACTGCCCGAACACCACTGCACTGCCCTAAACCCTGAAACACCAGCCCCAGCACGACCACCTACACTGCCCGAACACCACTGCACTTCCCTAAACCCTGAAACACCAGCCCCAGCACAACCCCCTACACTGCCCGAACACCACTGCACTGCCCTAAACCCTGAAACACCAGCCCCAGCACGACCCCCTACACTGCCCGAACACCACTGTACTGCCCTAAACCCTGAAACACCAGCCCCAGCACGACCCCCTACACTGCCCGAACACCACTGCACTGCCCTAAACCCTGAAACACCACCCCCTGCATGACCCCCTACACTGCCCGAACACCACTGCACTGCCCTAAACCCTGAAACACCACCCCTGCATGACCCCCTACACTGCCCGAACACCACTGCACTGCCCTAAACCCTGAAACACCACCCCTTGCAGCACCCCCTACACTGCCCGAACACCACTGCACTGCCCTAAACCCTGAAACACCACCCCCTGCACCGCCCCTATACTGCCCGAACACCACTGCACTGCCCTAAACCCTGAAACACCACCCCCAGCACGACCCCCTTTACTGCTCGAACACCACTGCACTGCCCCAAACCCTGAAACACCACCCCCTGCACGACCCCCTACACAGCCCAAACACCACTGCACTGCCCTAAACCCTGAAACACCACCCCCTACACTGCCCGAACACCACTGCACTGCCCTAAACCCTGAAACACCACCCCCAGCACGACCCCCTACACTGCCCTAACACCACTGCACTGCCCTAAACACTAAAACACCACCCCCAGCATTACCCCCTACACTGCCCAAACACCACTGCACTGCCCTAAACCCTAGAACACTACTCCCAGCACGACCCCCTACACTACCCGAACACCACTGCACTACCCTAAACCCTAAAATACTACCCCCAGCACAACCCCCTACACTACCCGAACACGACTGCACTGCCCTAAACCCTCAAACACTCCCCCAGCACGACCCCCTACACTACCCGAACACCACTGCACTGCCCTAAACCCTAAAACACTCCCCCAGCACGACCCCCTACACTACCCGAACACCACTGCACTGCCCTAAACCCTAAAACACTCCCCCAGCAAGACGCCCTACACTGCCCGAACACCACTGCCCTAAACCCTGAAACACCACCCCCAGCACGACCCCCTACACTGCCCGAACACCACTGCACTGCCCTAAACCCTGAAACACCACCCCCAGCACGACCCCCTACACTGCCCGAACACCACTGCACTGCCCTAAACCCTGAAACACCACCCCTGCACGACCCCCTACACTGCCCGAACACTACTGCACTGCCCTAAACCCTGAAACACCATCCCCAGCACGACCCCCTACACTGCACGAACACCACTGCACTGCCCTAAACCCTGAAACACTACCCCCTGCAAGACCCCCTACACTGCACAAACCCACTGCACTGCCCTAAACCCTGAAACACCACCCCCAGCATTACCCCCTACACTGCCCAAACACCACTGCACTGCCCTAAACCCTAGAACACTACTCCCAGCATGACCCCCTACACTACCCGAACACCACTGCACTACCCTAAACCCTAAAATACTACCCCCAGCACAACCCCCTACACTACCCGAACACGACTGCACTGCCCTAAACCCTCAAACACTCCCCCAGCACGACCCCCTACACTACCCGAACACCACTGCACTGCCCTAAACCCTAAAACACTCCCCCAGCAAGACCCCCTACACTGCCCGAACACCACTGCCCTAAACCCTGAAACACCACCCCCAGCACGACCCCCTACACTGCCCGAACACCACTGCACTGCCCTAAACCCTGAAACACCACCCCTGCACGACCCCCTACACTGCCCGAACACTACTGCACTGCCCCAAACCCTGAAACACCACCCCCAGCACGATCCCCTACACTGCCCGAACACCACTGCCCTAAACCCTGAAACACCACCCCTGCACGACCCCCTACACTGCCCGAACACCACTGCACTGCCCTAAACCCTGAAACACCACCCCCTACACGACCTCCTACACTGCCGGAACACCACTGCACTGCCCTAAACCCTGAAACACCACCCCCTGCACGACCCCCTACACTGCCCGAACACTACTGCACTGCCCTAAACCCTGAAACACCATCCCCAGCACGACCCCCTACACTGCACGAACACCACTGCACTGCCCTAAACCCTGAAACACTACCCCCTGCAAGACCCCTACACTGCACAAACACCACTGCACTGCCCTAAACCCTGAAACACCACCCCCAGCAAGACCCCTACACTGCCCGAACACCACTGCCCTAAACCCTGAAACACCACCCCCAGCAAGACCCCCTACACTGCCCGAACACCACTGCACTGCCCTAAACCCTGAAACACCAGCCCCAGCACGACCCTCTACACTGCCCGAACACCACTGCACTGCCCTAAACCTTGAAACACCACCCCTGCACGACCCCCTACACTGCCCGAACACCACTGCACTGCCCTAAACCCTGAAACACCACCCCCAGCACGACCCCCTACACTGCCCGAACACCACTGCACTGCCCTAAACCCTGAAACACCACCCCTGCACGATCCCCTACACTGCCCGAACACTACTGCACTGCCCTAAACCCTGAAACACCACCCCCAGCACGACCCCCTACACTGCACGAACACCACTGCACTGCCCTAAACCCTGAAACACTACCCCAGCAAGACCCCTACACTGCCCGAACACCACTGCCCTAAACCCTGAAACACCACCCCCAGCATGACCCCCTACACTGCCTGAACACCACTGCACTGCCCTAAACCCTGAAACACCACCCCCGGCACGACCCCCTACACTGCCCGAACACCACTGCACTGCCCTAAACCCTGAAACCCCACCCCCAGCACGACCCCCTACACTGCCTGAACACCACTGCACTGCCCTAAACCCTGAAACACCAGCCCCAGCACAACCCCGTACACTGCCCGAACACCACTGCACTAAAGCCTGAAACACCACTCCCAGCAAAACCACCTACACTGGCCGAACACCACTGCACTGCCCTAAACCCTGAAACACCACCCCTTGCACGACCCCCTACACTGCCCAAACACCACTGCACTGCCCTAAACCCTGAAACACCACCCCTGCACAACCCCCTACACTGCCCGAACACCACTGCACTGCCCTAAACCCTGAAACACCACCCCTCAGCACGACACCCTACACTGCCCGAACACCACTGCACTGCCCTAAACCCTGAAACACCACCCCCAGCACGACCCCCTACACTGCCCGAACACCACTGCACTGCCCTAAACCCTGAAACACCACCCCTGCACGACCTCCTACACTGCCGGAACACCACTGCACTGCCCTAAACCCTGAAACACCACCCCCAGCACGACCCCCTACACTGCCCGAACACCACTGCACTGCCCTAAACCCTGAAACATCAACCCCAGCAAGACCCCCTACACTGCCTGAACACCACTGCCCTAAACCCTGAAACACCACCCCCTACACTGCAACGAACACCACTGCACTGCCCTAAACCCTGAAACACCACCTCCAGCAAAACCCCCTACACTGCCTGAACACCATTGCTCTGCCCTAAATCCTGAAACACTAGCCCCAGCATGACCCCCTACACTGCCCAAACACCACTGCACTGCCCTAAACCCTGAAACACCACCCCCAGCACGACCCCTACACTGCCCGAACACCACTGCACTGCCCTAGACTCTGAAACACCAGCCCCAGCAATACCCCTACACTGCCCGAACACCACTGCACTGCCCTAAACCCTGAAACACCAGCCCCAGCATGTCCCCCTACACTGCCCGAACACCACTGCACTGCCCTAAACCCTGAAACACCAGCCCCAGCACGACCACCTACACTGCCCGAACACCACTGCACTTCCCTAAACCCTGAAACACCAGCCCCAGCACAACCCCCTACACTGCCCGAACACCACTGCACTGCCCTAAACCCTGAAACACCAGCCCCAGCACGACCCCCTACACTGCCCGAACACCACTGTACTGCCCTAAACCCTGAAACACCAGCCCCAGCACGACCCCCTACACTGCCCGAACACCACTGCACTGCCCTAAACCCTGAAACACCACCCCTGCATGACCCCCTACACTGCCCGAACACCACTGCACTGCCCTAAACCCTGAAACACCACCCCCTGCAGCACCCCCTACACTGCCCGAACACCACTGCACTGCCCTAAACCCTGAAACACCACCCCCTGCACCGCCCCTATACTGCCCGAACACCACTGCACTGCACTAAACCCTGAAACACCACCCCCAGCACGACCCCCTTTACTGCGCAAACACCACTGCACTGCCCCAAACCCAGAAACACCACCCCCAGCACGATCCCCTACACTGCCCGAACACCACTGCCCTAAACCCTGAAACACCACCCCCTGCACGACCCCCTACACTGCCCGAACACCACTGCACTGCCCTAAACCCTGAAACACCACCCCTACACGACCTCCTACACTGCCGGAACACCACTGCACTGCCCTAAACCCTGAAACACCACCCCCAGCACGACCCCCTACACTGCCCGAACACCACTGCACTGCCCTAAACCCTGAAACATCAACCCCAGCAAGACCCCCTACACTGCCTGAACACCACTGCCCTAAACCCTGAAACACCACCCCCTACACTGCACGAACACCACTGCACTGCCCTAAACCCTGAAACACCACCTCCAGCAAAACCCCCTACACTGCCTGAACACCATTGCTCTGCCCTAAATCCTGAAACACTAGCCCCAGCATGACCCCCTACACTGCCCAAACACCACTGCACTGCCCTAAACCCTGAAACACCACCCCCAGCACGACCCCCTACACTGCCCGAACACCACTGCACTGCCCTAGACTCTGAAACACCAGCCCCAGCAAGACCCCCTACACTGCCCAAACACCACTGCACTGCCCTAAACCCTGAAACACCAGCCCCAGCATGTCCCCCTACACTGCCCGAACACCACTGCACTGCCCTAAACCCTGAAACACCAGCCCCAGCACGACCACCTACACTGCCCGAACACCACTGCACTTCCCTAAACCCTGAAACACCAGCCCCAGCACAACCCCCTACACTGCCCGAACACCACTGCACTGCCCTAAACCCTGAAACACCAGCCCCAGCACGACCCCCTACACTGCCCGAACACCACTGTACTGCCCTAAACCCTGAAACACCAGCCCCAGCACGACCCCCTACACTGCCCGAACACCACTGCACTGCCCTAAACCCTGAAACACCACCCCTGCATGACCCCCTACACTGCCCGAACACCACTGCACTGCCCTAAACCCTGAAACACCACCCCCTGCATGACCCCCTACACTGCCCGAACACCACTGCACTGCCCTAAACCCTGAAACACCACCCCTTGCAGCACCCCCTACACTGCCCGAACACCACTGCACTGCCCTAAACCCTGAAACACCACCCCCTGCACCGCCCCCTATACTGCCCGAACACCACTGCACTGCCCTAAACCCTGAAACACCACCCCCAGCACGACCCCTTTACTGCTCGAACACCACTGCACTGCCCCAAACCCTGAAACACCACCCCTGCACGACCCCCTACACAGCCCAAACACCACTGCACTGCCCTAAACCCTGAAACACCACCCCCTACACAGCCCGAACACCACAGCACTGCCCTAAACCCTGAAACACCACCCCAGCACGACCCCCTACACTGCCCTAACACCACTGCACTGCCCTAAACACTAAAACACCACCCCCAGCATTACCCCCTACACTGCCCAAACACCACTGCACTGCCCTAAACCCTAGAACACTACTCCCAGCACGACCCCCTACACTACCCGAACACCACTGCACTACCCTAAACCCTAAAATACTACCCCCAGCACAACCCCCTACACTACCCGAACACGACTGCACTGCCCTAAACCCTCAAACACTCCCCCAGCACGACCCCCTACACTACCCGAACACCACTGCACTGCCCTAAACCCTAAAACACTCCCCCAGCACGACCCCCTACACTACCCGAACACCACTGCACTGCCCTAAACCCTAAAACACTCCCCCCAGCAAGACGCCCTACACTGCCCGAACACCACTGCCCTAAACCCTGAAACACCACCCCCAGCACGACCCCCTACACTGCCCGAACACCACTGCACTGCCCTAAACCCTGAAACACCACCCCCAGCACGACCCCCTACACTGCCCGAACACCACTGCACTGCCCTAAACCCTGAAACACCACCCCCTGCACGACCCCCTACACTGCCCGAACACTACTGCACTGCCCTAAACCCTGAAACACCATCCCCAGCACGACCCCCTACACTGCACGAACACCACTGCACTGCCCTAAACCCTGAAACACTACCCCCTGCAAGACCCCCTACACTGCACAAACCCACTGCACTGCCCTAAACCCTGAAACACCACCCCCAGCATTACCCCCTACACTGCCCAAACACCACTGCACTGCCCTAAACCCTAGAACACTACTCCCAGCATGACCCCTACACTACCCGAACACCACTGCACTACCCTAAACCCTAAAATACTACCCCCAGCACAACCCCCTACACTACCCGAACACGACTGCACTGCCCTAAACCCTCAAACACTCCCCCCAGCACGACCCCCTACACTACCCGAACACCACTGCACTGCCCTAAACCCTAAAACACTCCCCCCAGCAAGACCCCCTACACTGCCCGAACACCACTGCCCTAAACCCTGAAACACCACCCCCAGCACGACCCCCTACACTGCCCGAACACCACTGCACTGCCCTAAACCCTGAAACACCACCCCTGCACGACCCCCTACACTGCCCGAACACTACTGCACTGCCCTAAACCCTGAAACACCATCCCCAGCACGACCCCCTACACTGCACGAACACCACTGCACTGCCCTAAACCCTGAAACACTACCCCTGCAAGACCCCCTACACTGCACAAACACCACTGCACTGCCCTAAACCCTGAAACACCACCCCCAGCAAGACCCCCTACACTGCCCGAACACCACTGCCCTAAACCCTGAAACACCACCCCCAGCAAGACCCCCTACACTGCCCGAACACCACTGCACTGCCCTAAACCCTGAAACACCAGCCCCAGCACGACCCCTACACTGCCCGAACACCACTGCACTTCCCTAAACCCTGAAACACCACCCCCTGCACGACCCCCTACACTGCCCGAACACCACTGCACTGACCTAAACCCTGAAACACCACCCCCAGCACGACCCCCTACACTGCCTGAACACCACTGCACTGCCCTAAACCCTGAAACACCAGCCCCAGCACAACCCCGTACACTGCCCGAACACCACTGCACTGCCCTAAACCCTGAAACACCAGCCCCAGCACGACCGCCTACACTGCCCGAAAACCACTGCACTGCCCTAAACCCTGAAACACCAGCCCCAGCACGACCCCCTACACTGCCCAAACACTACTGCACTACCCTAAACCCTCAAACACCAGCCCCAGCACGACCCCCTACACTGCCCGAACACCACTGCACTGCCCTAAACCCTGAAACACCAGCCCCAGCAAGACCCCCTACACTGCCTGAACACCACTGCACTGCCCTAAACCCTGAAATACCACCCCCAGCAAGACCCCCTACACTGCCCGAACACCACTGCACTAAAGCCTGAAACACCACTCCCAGCAAGACCACCTACACTGGCCGAACACCACTGCACTGCCCTAAACCCTGAAACACCACCCCTTGCACGACCCCCTACACTGCCCAAACACCACTGCACTGCCCTAAACCCTGAAACACCACCCCCTGCACAACCCCCTACACTGCCCGAACACCACTGCACTGCCCTAAACCCTGAAACACCACCCCTCAGCACGACACCCTACACTGCCCGAACACCACTGCACTGCCCTAAACCCTGAAACACCACCCCAGCACGACCCCCTACACTGCGCGAACACCACTGCACTGCCCTAAACCCTGAAACACCACCCCTGCACGACCTCCTACACTGCCGGAACACCACTGCACTGCCCTAAACCCTGAAACACCACCCCCTGCAAGACCCCCTACACTGCCTGAACACCACTGCCCTAAACCCTGAAACACCACCCCCTACACTGCACGAACACCACTGCACTGCCCTAAACCCTATAACACCACCTCCAGCAAAACCCCTACACTGCCTGAACACCATTGCTCTGCCCTAAATCCTGAAACACTAGCCCCAGCATGACCCCCTACACTGCCCAAACACCACTGCACTGCCCTAAACCCTGAAACACCACCCCCAGCACGACCCCCTACACTGCCCGAACACCACTGCACTGCCCTAGACTCTGAAACACCAGCCCCAGCAAGACCCCTACACTGCCCGAACACCACTGCACTGCCCTAAACTCTGAAACACCAGCCCCAGCATGACCCCCTACACTGCCCGAACACCACTGCACTGCCCTAAACCCTGAAACACCAGCCCCAGCACAACCACCTACACTGCCCGAACACCACTGCACTGCCCTAAACCCTGAAACACCAGCCCCAGCACCACCCCCTACACTGCCCGAACACCACTGCACTGCCCTAAACCCTGAAACACCAGCCCCAGCACGACCCCCTACACTGCCCGAACACCACTGTACTGCCCTAAACCCTGAAACACCAGCCCCAGCACGACCCCCTACACTGCCCGAACACCACTGCACTGCCCAAAACCCTGAAACACCACCCCTGCATGACCCCTACACTGCCCGAACACCACTGCACTGCCCTAAACCCTGAAACACCACCCCCTGCAGCACCCCCTACACTGCCCGAACACCACTGCACTGCCCTAAACCCTGAAACACCACCCCTGCACCGCCCCCTACACTGCCCGAACACCACTGTACTGCCCTAAACCCTGAAACAACACCCCCAGCACGACCCCCTTTACTGCTCGAACACCACTGCACTGCCCCAAACCCTGAAACACCACCCCCAGCACGACCCCCTACACTGCCCGAACACCACTGCCCTAAACCCTGAAACACCACCCCCAGCACGACCCCCTACACTGCCCGTACACCACTGCACTGCCCTAAACCCTAAAACACCACCCCCAGCATTACCCCCTACACTGCCCAAACACCACTGCACTGCCCTAAACCCTAGAACACTACTCCCAGCACGACCCCCTACACTACCCGAACACCACTGCACTACCCTAAACCCTAAAATACTACCCCCAGCACAACCCCTACACTACCCGAACACGACTGCACTGCCCTAAACCCTCAAACACTCCCCCAGCACGACCCCCTACACTACCCGAACACCTCTGCACTGCCCTAAACCCTAAAACACTCCCCCAGCACGACCCCCTACACTACCCGAACACCACTGCACTGCCCTAAACCCTAAAACACTCCCCCAGCATGACCCCCTACACTACCCAAACACCACTGCACTGCCCTAAACACTAAAACACTATCCCCCGCATGACCCCCTACACTACCCAAACACCAATGCACTACCCTAATCCCTAAAACACTACCCCCGCATGACCCCTACACTACCCTAAACCCTAAAACACTACCCCCGCACGACTCCCTACACTACCCAAAGACCACTGCACTACCCTAAACCCTAAAACACGACCTCCTACACTACACAAACACCACTGCACTACCCTAAACCCTAAAACACTACCCCCTACACTACACAAACACCACTGCACTACCCTAAACCCTAAAACCTACCCCCAGCAGTACCCCTACACTACCCAAACACCACTGCACTAACCTAAACCCTAAAACACTACCCCCAGCAGTACCCCTACACTACCCAAACACCACTGCACTACCCTAAATCACTACCCCCAGCATGACCACCTACACTACCCAAACACCACTGCACTACCCTAAACCCTAAAACACTACCCCCAGCACGACCCCCTACACTACCCAAACACCACTGCACTACCCTAAACCCTAAAACACTCCCCCAGCACGACTCCCTACACTACCCAAACACCACTGCACTACCCTAAACCCTAAATCTACCCCCAGCATGACCCCCTACACTACACAAACACCACTGCACTACCCTAAACCCTAAAACACTACCCCCAGCACGACCCTCTTCACTACCTAAACACAACTGCACAATTTGTTACAGGCGTTGCAACGCAGGCCTGTGGTGCTTACTGGAAGTACCTAGTGGGCTAGTTGGGCCCCAGGGACCCTCAGGATTCAAGGTGACCTAATCCCCCAACTTAAAACGCACCACGGGGCGCGTTTGCACAGTGGTGAAGGGAGGGGCGGGGCCTCAGGTGACATGTGCGCAAACACGCCTGTGGTGCGTTTTAAGTTGGGGAATTAATTCCCTTTGAATTCTGAGGGACCCTGGGGCCAACTAGCCCACCAGGTACCTTCAGTAAGCACAACAGAGTTGCGTTGCAGAGAGGTGAAAAAAGGTGCGTGGCCTCGGAACGCCTCTCTGCAACTCAGCTCTGTGGTCCTAACTGTAGGTACCTGGGGGCTAGTTGGGCCCCAGGGACCCTCAGAATTCAAGGGGACTTAATCCCACAACTTAAAACGCGCCACAGGGTGCGTTTGCACACATGTCACCTCAGGCCCCCCTCCCTTCACCACTGTGCAAACGCGCCCTGTAGCGCGTTTTAAGAGGTAGTTTTATTCCCCCTGCCCTATTATGTACTAGGGACTTGCAGAGGAGGTCATGCTAATCACAGGGGTACCCCAACGCATAGTGTTCCCTAGTGTATGTAGGTGTTTTCACTGTATTCTAAGTGTCTTTTAGCATAGCACTGGCTCTGGTTAGTCAGAGTCAGTTACCACCAGTACCCGTCTGAAAAAGTTGTGGGCACAGGATGATTTTGCAACAAGGCCTCTTTCTGCTCCTCTGTTGGTTCTTTCTGCACATCTTTTGCTTCTTTCTGTGCGTTTTTTCTTCTTTCTTCACATGTCCTACCTCTGTAGGCATAGTTAGAAACTAGCATTTAAAAACCTTTGAAATTCACTTAAAAAATCATAGGTTTCAGGCACGTTATAGTTAGAAATTAGCATTTAAAAACCTTTGAAATTCACTGAAAAAACCATAGGTTTCAGACACGTTATAGTTAGAAATTAGCATTTAAAAAACCTTTGAAATTCACTGAAAAAACCATAGGTTTTAGGGACAGTTATAGTTAGTTGGACATTTCACTCGTACAAAACCATAGAAATTCCCCGTTATAGTTAGTTCAGCTAACTATAACTCGCGCCCCGCAATGCACTGCTGATGACGTCACATATTACATCACTCATGACATGGTCAGTGACATCACTGATGACATCACTGATGACATCTCAAATGACATCACTGATGACATCACTGATGACATCATCCAGTGACTGTGTGTTTCTGTAAAGTTTAAATATGTTTAATATATATAGGGAAAGGCGTATTGAAGAATGAGTGGGTGTATAAGTGTTTGAATGGATGATTTAGTACGTGCGTGACTGACTCTACAAGTGAGTGATTAAACGTATCTTACTGAATGCATGGGTTAGTGACTAAACTGTGTGAATGTCTGTATCCGTCTGTTTGTTGGTGTGTAAGTGGATGCATGGATTTGCGAATAGCTACATGAGTGTCTATATGGGTTATTGATTGGTTCTCTGAGTATCTGTATGGCTGCCTGAGTGTTTGTGTGGGTGGGGTGTGTGTGACTCTGTACATAGATGTGTGAGTGGGTGATTCAGTGGGTGCATGATTTCAAGAGTGCATCTGTGATGGACTGCTTGGGTGGGTGAGTGTGTGTATGGGTGTGTTAGTGAGTGAATGTATATCTCAGTGGTACATGTGCGAGTAACTACATATGTAAAAGGCAGTATATAGGTGTGTTAGAGTATTTAAATGGCTATAAGTGAGAGTGTGTGATTGTGAGAGTGGCTGTATGGATGCGTGTGTGCTTGTATCAGTTATTGTATAAGAGCGTAAGAATGTGCTAGTATTTGTATGAGTAAGTGAGCTGGTGTGTGTATAACTGTATAGGTGAGTAAATGGGTGTGTGATTAATTTTTGCATGACTGAATAGGTGTGTGAGTACCTCTATGGATGAGTGGCGGTGTGTGAGTGTTTATATAGGTGTATGAGTGCATATGATAGTCCTGTACTGAGTGACTGTAAGTATGAGTGACTGTACGGGTGAGTGAGTAGATGTGTGTGTGTAGACCTAAGAATCAGTGAGTGGGTATGTAGTTATTGGTATTGGAGTGTGTATGGTTTTGAGAATGGCAGTCTGGAATTTAGAGTGGGTGTATCAAAAGTTATATTAGGGTGTGAGAAGATGCATGAAATTATCACATGGATGATGTCATCAGTGATGTCATTTGAGATGTCATCAGTGATGTCATCAGTGATGTCACTGACCATGTCATGAGTGATGTAATATGTGACGTCATCAGCAGTGCATATGGGGGCGCGTGTTATAGTTAGGCTGAACTAACTATAACGGGGAATTTCTATGGTTTTGCACGAGTGAAATGTCCAACTGACTATAACTGTCCCTAAAACCTATGGTTTTTTCAGTGAACTTCAAAGGTTTTTAAATGCTAATTTCTAACTATAACGTGTCTGAAACCTATGGTTTTTTCAGTGAATATATATATATATATATATATATTCACTGAAAAAACCATAGGTTTCAGACACGTTATAGTTAGAAATTAGCATTTAAAAACCTTAGAAATTCACTGAAAAAACCATAGGTTTTAGGGACAGTTATAGTCAGTTGGACATTGCACTCAGTACAAAACCCAGCGAACTTCCCCGTTATAGTTAGTTCAGCTAACTATAACTCGCGCCCCGCAATGCACTGCTGATGACATCACATATTACATCACTCATGACATGGTCAGTGACATCACTGATGACATCACTGATGACAACTCAAATGACATCACAAAATATACTTTCTCAGAATGAATTACTTTAGTTTAAATACTTTGCAAATAGGCAATAGACTTTTAAGTACAGTAGTTACAGTTATCTAAACAAACGAACCTAACAGTGGTACCTTCTAACTACCAGCACCTAACCTGATTTCACTCCATCAATATTATCCCTTTAATACTGATTGGGATCTGTGTGCACACTGAATAGCACCCACTGTCACAGTGCTTGTTCCTACAGGAACCCAACAAATCAAAACAAAAGCACAGGTGCACCACTTAGTGGAATTAAGTCAATAAGGAAAGTCCATATCCAGACCGTATATATGAAGGCCACGACCGGCCTCTTGTTTGCTGCTACGTTCCTCAATGCTCCCGTTGATCTTTACAGCTTTATCTTGGCTGTTGTTTCCCCACCAAATTGGTTTACAACTCATGGTTTGCTTTGTGATGGGACGTCTCCTTTACTCGGATGCTTCATAGGTTAATCCCGATAAGATTTGTTGTGAACATCACCGAAATTTAACCTCTCGGTTTTGGACACCATCACTGTGGGACGTGCCTTTTATTTATTTATTTATTCTTTGGTCATGGCCTTCATATATACGGTTTCGAGTCTTGATACAATAAACGTACCGGACGGGAAACAGCTCATTAGCAGGGAAATCTATGAACTCTTATTCTATGGAAGTGTTGGATCCTCCCATTATTTAGTGCCCTGAAGAAGTCCTGCACTAGGACGAAACGCGTCGGCTGTATTGTGTGTTGAGACATTAGAGCTGGACTCTGTGTTTTATCTACATTAAATGAAATTGGAATAAAAAGAAAGAAAAACTTGAAGAATTCTCGTGTCTGGATATGGACTTTCCTTATTGACTTAATTCCACTAAGTGGTGCACCTGTGCTTTTGTTTTGCTGTACAGTAGTTACAGTTGTTGCAATGGGCAACACAATTTCAAACACAATGCAACATTGAGCTCAATGTGAATTTCTAGTTAAATGCAATTAGTTACTTTATGGATTACTTTTCTAACCACAGGACTGGATCCTAGATTCAGTCCTGGGACATCTCCTGTAAACAGTTGAGTAAAAGCGTTTTGGTTACAGTAGTGATTTTTAAGGAATATTATTGTATTTTAAAAGTTGACACTTAGAAACTTTTTCAAATAGAATCACCAATGTTATCCTATGGGATGAAATTCACTTAGCAGGTAAGTAGTGTTATCGTTACTTTTTCTTACTCAGTGGTGGATCCTGGATCCAGCACTGGTGCATCTCCTGTAAACAGTTGAAAGAATGCGTTTAAGTCATACAGGCGATTTTTAAGGAATATTTGTAGTTTGTGAAAATCGACACTTTGAAACTTTTCTGCTGAAAACCAGACAATGGATTCCTATGGAAGGAAATTCAAGTTACTGGTAAGTACGGTTAGAATTACTTTTCAGGATCTGTACTGGGCTCAAAGATGCAGCACTGAGGTCTCTCCTGATAACAGGTGAGTAAATTGGAATTCGTAGTTCGGCTGATTTTAGAGGAATATTATAAAGTTCCAAAACTCCACACTTAGAAGAATTTCCAAGTGAAACCAGTCAATGTTAGCCTATGGAAGAAAATTCAAGTTACTGGTAAGTACGGTTAAAATTACTTTTCAGGATCAGTACTGGGTTCAAAGATGCAGCACTGAGGTCTCTCCTGATAACAGGTGAGTAAATCGGAATTCGTAGTTCGGCTGATTTTAGAGGAATATTATAAAGTTCCAAAACTCCACACTTAGAAGAATTTCCAAGTGAAACCAGTCAATGTTAGCCTATGGAAGGAAATTCAAGTTACTGGTAAGTACGGTTAGAATTACTTTTCAGGATCAGTACTGGGCTCAAAGATGCAGCACTGAGGTCTCTCCTGATAACAGGTGAGTAAATCGGAATTCGTAGTTCGGCTGATTTTAGAGGAATATTTGCAGAATGGTGAAGGAAGGGGTGGGACCTGAGGTGACATGTCTGCAAACACGCCTCTGTGGCGCGTTTTAAGTTGGAGAATTAATTCCTCCTCAATCCCGAGGGTCCCTAGGGCCAACTAGCCCACCAGGTACCTCCAGTATGGGCCAGAGAGCTGCGTTGCAGAGAGGTGTTCAGAGGCCATGCCCCTTTTTACAACACTCTGCAACGCAGCTCCGTGGTGCTTACTGGAGGTACCTGGTGGGATAGTTGGCCCCAAGGGACCCTCAGGATTGAAGGGGATTTAAATCCCCATCTTAAAACGCGCCATGGGGCCTGTTTGCACACATGTCACCTGAAGCCCCGCCCCCTCCCTTCACCACTGTGCAAACGCGCCCCGTGGCACGTTTTAAGTTGGGGGATTAAGTCCCCTTGAATCCTGAGGGTCCATGGGGACCAACTACCCCACCAAGTACCTCCAGTAAGCGCCACAGAGCTGCGTTGCAGAGAGGTGTAAAAAGGGGCGTGGCCTGGACCACCTCTCTGCAACCCAGCCCTGTGGCGCTTACTGGAGGTACCTGGTGGGCTAGTTGGTCCCCAGGGACCCCCAGTATTGAATGGGAATTATTTCCCCAATTTAAAACGCGCCACAGCGCGCGTTTGCAGAGTGGTTAAGGGAGGGGGCGGGGCCTGACGCTCGATCGCGTCTTTTTCTTTTGTTTTTGTTTTTTTGAAGGGTGGCTGTGTGGCCCCCATTCTTTTTTAGTTTTTGGGGCCATGGGGACCCCATTTCCCAGGGCCTGATGCCTTTTCCCTTTTAAAAAAAAAAAAAATAATGTAGGGGAAGGGGGCCGCGTGGCCCCCCTCCCGTGGCCTATTCCGGCCCCGGGGACCCCATCCCCAGGGGCATGGCCACTTTTAAAAAAAATAATTTTGGAGGAGGGGGGCTGCGTGGCCCCCCTCCTAAGGCCTCTATTGGCCCCGGAAACCCCATCCCCCGGGCCGTCCTTTTTTATTTTAAATTATTTTTGCGGAGGGGGGCCGCGTGGCCCCCCTCCCGGGCCACTACTTGCCCCGGGGACCCCATCCCCCGGGGCTGGCCCTATCCTTTGGGGTCCGTGGGGGGACCCCAACTCCCCCACGGACCCTGCCGGCTCCCCGCGTCCTGCGGGAGCCGGCATTGCTTTTCCACATGGGGAGCTGCTAACATGCAGCTCCCCGTGTGAAAAGCAATGTGCTGGATATTGGAAGAGAGAGCAGGTTTCCTGCTCTCTCTTCCAATATCCAAAGCAGTTTGCTATGACAGGACGGGAGCCGCGAGGCTCCGTCCTGTCATAGCAAACTACAGTGTCCCGGGGGTAGGCACCCCGGGACACTGCAGGAGCCGGCCCTGGGGGGTGGTGGTCCCCAGGGCCATGAAGGGCTCCAGGAGGGGGGCCGCGCGGCCCCCCTCCCAACTTATTCAAAGCCCCGGGGAGGTGGTGGTCCCCGGGGCTCTGGGGTCCGTAACAGACCCCCATATTTAAATCTTTAGTGCCCCGGGGAGGTGGCGGTCCCCGGGGCACCCCCACACAGGCGATTTAAATTTAAAAAAAAAAGCCCCGGGGGTGGCGGTCCCCGGGGCTGCGGGAGGGCACAGTGCCCTCCCGCACCATTTTTATTAGAAAGCCCCAGGGGTGGCGGTCCCCGGGGCTTGGGGGGCCTTAGAGGCCCCCCCATTAACTATAAACCCACCCCCCGCATGCCCCCGGGACTTGGCCCACCCGGGGGCAAAATAGCATCGAAGCGCAGGAGACCGCGCTTCGATTTTTTTTTTTTACGGCGGGATTCGCACACCCTAAGCGCATCCCGCCGATTTAAAAAAAAAAATTGCTTTTTTCTGCCCAGGGGGTCCTTGTGGGACCCCCTGAGCAGACCTAGGGGGTCAGGGTGTTTCTACCCTGCCCCCTTTGTGCGTTTTGCGCACTTGTTTCTCTGCCTCGGTTCTACCGTGGGACAAAATGGCTGCCAACACTTCCTGATTTGGAGTGTTGACAGCCAATTAGCATGCAGCTCGTGATCGAGAGGGTACGCGGACCCTAAGCGGCCATAGATATATATGAGATTTTACTTTTGATTTTCTCAGCAACTACTGAACGGATTTACACCATTTAACAAAAAGGGTTCTTTCTGAACCAAGAACTACCTCTTTGCCAAATTTGGTGTAATTCCGTTCAGCAGTTCGGGCTGTAGCCGTGGCTAAAGTTTCCTATGGGAAAATGAATGGGGAAAACACGTTTTGGGACCCCCTTTTTCTCGGCCCCCGCTTGACGAATCACCCCGAGACTTTCAGGATAGGAGCGGACCAGAGCGGGCCATAAAGTTAGAAAATTTCGCGAAGATTCGTCAACCGACGCAAGAGTTTTTTCAAATAGAATGTTGCGGATTTTCTATGGAAAATAGGTCCTAACTATAACTATCTACTGGCGACCGCCAGTAGATATATGTATATGTATATATATATATATATATATATATATATATATATATATATATATATATATATATATATATATATATATATATATATATATATATGTCTCTAATCCTACAGTGAATGCACTTCAATAGTGATGTCAAGTGCAACACTTTACATTAATATCATCGGGGCACACAAAGTACATCTACTAAGTGCATGTATGTATTGCTTATTTATGACGTGTAAGGATGGAGCCAGAATTACACTGCTCCAATCCTCCCTCTGATGACAATTCAAACCATCACATCAAGATAAGTATATCTTATGAGATGGACAAATCACAATCTAATTGATTTCATAATCTTTCTTCTGGATTCCTCCAAAAAACTTCATGTCATCATAGTATTTACTCTGTCTGTCTTCTAATTCTATGTCTGCTCTTTTTCTCTTGTTTCCCTCCTTCACTTGTGCACGTTTACAAAGTCTCTTATAGATTGCAAACGGGAATAGTCCACCAAGAGCAATAATCAGTAGGGGTTTTCAAGATGCTTCCAACAATTCCACTCGCTAGGTTTCCAAAACAGTTGCCCACCACAGAAAATCTATTCCCTATTGTTCCCCAAGCACCTGTTGCTTCCAGCCTTTCCAAATCTCTCTTTAAGTCAGTAATTTCCTTAATATATCTCTTCAAATTTGTACTCTTGTCAGGAATGTAAGTACAACATTGTTGAACTTTTAACATCCAACCGACTCAGCCCTCCTTTGCATGGAGAACGTCTAACCCAATTCTATTCTGTAAAAATATTGATCTAATAACAACCATCTACGACGACCCCAACACCGCAGCCCAAACCCTGCATAGATGGATCTCGGACAGCACCAACACCATAGCCCCCCTCAAGAAAAACAACCTGACCCGCGCCAAGAAAGCCAGATGGTTTACCACCGAACTTCGAGAGTCCAGACGCACATGCCGCCGCCTCGAAAAGGCCTGGAGGAACACCAAATCCACAGAAGCCCACAACAACGTCAGAGCCGCCACCAACGCCCACCATCAACTCATCAGAGAAACGAGGAAAAAGCGATTGAAGACAGAATCTCCACCCACGCGCACAACAGCAAGGAACTCTTCAGCATCATCAAGGAGTTCGCCCAACCCACCATCGAGTCTACCGACATCCCTCCCTCACAAGACCTCTGCGACAAACTCAGCACCTTTTTCCACCACAAAATCAAGAGCATCTACGACAACTTCGACGAAGACAACCAACACACTGAACCCTCACCAACCACCCCCGACACCCGGAAACCAGCGATTGACGACTGGACAGCCCTCACCACCGTAGACACACTGAAGACAATGAAGTCAATCCACTCAGGGGCCCCCACGGACCCCTGCCCCCACCACATCTTCAACAGAGCCGCCGACACCATCGCACCCATGCTCCGCCACACCATCAACTGCTCCCTGGCGACCGCCTCGTTCCCCGACGACTGGAAACACGCCGAGGTCAACCCCCTCCTAAAGAAACCCTCAGCGGACCCCACCAACCTCAAAAACTACAGACCCATCTCCCTGCTCCCGTTCCCAGCGAATGTCATCGAGAAAGCCATCAACAGCCAACTCGCCACATTCATTGAAGAACACAACATCCTCGACTCCTCCCAATCCGGCTTCAGAAAAAACCACAGTACGGAAACCGCCCTCCTCGCCGCAACAGACGACATCCGCACCCTACTGGACAAAAGAGAAACAGTAGCCCTCATCCTCCTCGACCTATCAGCGGCGTTCGACACAGTCTCCCACCGCACCCTAATACGCAGACTCCACGACGCAGGAATCCAGGACAAGGCCCTCGACTGGATCTGCTCCTTCCTCTCCGGCAGGACGCAGCGGGTCAGACTCCCCCCTTTCCTCTCGGACCCTACACCTACCACCTGCGGAGTCCCCCAGGCTCCTCCCTCAGCCCGACGCTCTTCAACGTCTACATGGCTCCACTTGCCCCCATTGTCAGAACCTACGGACTCAACATCGTGTCATACGCAGACGACACCCAGCTCATCCTCTCCCTATCCAACGAGCCCAACACCGCCAGACGCAACTTTCCAGAAGGCATGGAAGCCGTCGCCAAATGGATGAAAAACAGCTGCCTACAACTAAACACCAACAAAACAGAAGTACTCATCATGGGTCCAAACCCCGACGCCTGGAGCGACACCTGGTGGCCCCCGCCCTCGGAAACCCGCCAACCCCCACAGACCACGCACGCAACCTGGGAATCATCCTGGACTCCGAGCTCAAAATGGACCACCAGATCAACTCTGTCTCGTCTTCCTGCTTCCACACCCTCCGCCTCCTTCGTAAGACCTTCAAATGGATCCCCCTCGAACACCGAAAGACCGTCACTCACGCCCTGGTCACCAGCAGACTCGACTACGGCAACGCACTCTACGCCGGAATAAACAAAAATCTCATCCGCAAGCTACAGAACATCCAGAACGCCGCCGCAAGACTGGTCCTCAACCTGCCAAAACACTGCCACATCTCCCAGCACCTGCGCACACTCCACTGGCTCCCCGTCGAGGCGAGAATCACCTTCAAGATGCTCACCCACGCACACAAGGCCCTCCACGGCACCGGACCAGCATACCTGAACAGCCGACTCAAATTCCACGCACCCCAAAGGACCCTACGATCAGCCCAGCTCTCCTACGCCGTGGTCCCCCGCACCAGAAAGACCAGATCGGGAGGCCGCTCCTTCTCCTTCCTCGCGGCCAAAGCATGGAACGCCCTTCCGCTCCACCTCAGACAGACAACATCGCTCCCCATCTTCGCAAGAAACCTCAAAACCTGGCTCTTCGACAGACCCCCTCCTTGATGGAATGGAACCTGCACCCCCCCCACCCCTAGCGCCTTGAGACCCTTACGGGTGAGTAGTCGCGCTTTAACAAACTCCTGATTGATTGAACCATCTCAGGTTCTACAACTAAAAATCCTCCATCTGTACTAGTAAACAACATAACACCTACAGTGGAAAGCTTTCTAATCTTATGCAAATTCATTATCACTCTTACAGATGGTATTATGGCACCAGTGATATTTCCCATAATTTCACTGGCACCTCTCTTAGTTCTCACATGTTCTTCCCCTGTTGGGCCATCAAGATGTCCCAGATTATAGATTTTTGGAAAAACTATCCCCATGCAACATGTTCCATACCATCTCCTAGGTAACCAATAATAAGCATTCTTCCCACAAATATAGTAGTCTCCTGGAATAACAGAATCTGCTCCATCTAAAAATAGTCCCTTATTCCTCCGGGTTTCAAAGGTGCGGTCACATTCACTCCTATCTATGAAATAAGTATCTAAATTAGAATTCCTAGTATATACACACAGTCTCCCATGACGTTGCCAATCAAATGCTAATGCGACCACATTTCCAGCTATCTTATGCTCAAGTTCTTCTTTAGTCCATGTTGGTGCATTCGTTTGATTCGCAGCTCTAGCCATAATAATTCTTCTTCTATCTTCTACTGAGTCTATAAATCTCTTCTCAACACCCGTCAATATACAAGTCAAATTGTATCTATGGGCATAAGCTGTATGTAATGTTGTGGTGGGTTTAAAGAAATGTCCAACTATATCCAGTGTTCTAGCATTAGGTTGATGATTCAAATATTTCAGCAAGGGAATTTCTGAAAAGACTAAGGGCCTGATCTACACTTTGGCGGATGGTATACCCCATCATAAATGTGACGGATATCCCATCAGCCGTTTACAATTGCCTTAGGATATAATTTACTTGTAATACGGTGGACTGGATATCCGTCACATTTATGACGGAATATCCCATTAGCCAAAGTCTAAATGAGGCCCTAATTCATAATTTGAATAACAATATTGGAGATGCCCCTTTCCGTAGAAATGGCTCATCAACAAACTACAAGACACACCATAAGTCAGAGGAATATGATGACATGTAATACCCTCTGCTGCAGAGGCAGGCAATTGCATGCACACACATACCAGTCCCTAGCATCCATAGTGTCAACATATTCATAAAGTATTTTGGAATAAACATTCAATGTATAGTCTCCTCTAGATGTATCTACATGTAAGTCTCTTCATCTACTGAAGGTAAACTACTGTCAGTAGGAAGTGGTATTTGAGGGGTACTTGTAGACCTAAACTCTTCTACTTGAGTAGGAATGGGCAAGCTCAACATTACAAGCAGAGCAATCAATACAAATGCCACAACAACAAATATTCCTGCACACAAGCATCTACATCTATCAGTATTAGTACTAGGCTTCATTATTTCTCTGTGGTCAGACCGCTTGTGTGGAGATAGCAATAGAGTCCTCACGGTCGTTTTCCACCTGCGCAGATAGCAAAACAAAGTTCAAGTGCCTTTTCAGCAAAATATGTACAAAGGATCTTTGTGAGACTTCCTTAGCCCTACTCCGTGTTCTTTTAAATGACAACCTTACGTTCCTTCAGCAGACTCAGGCCTCAGTACTCTTTTTAGTAGTTTGGGCAAAATCAATTAAATTCTTTCTAATAATTGTGCAGTTCAAATTCACTAAAGATCACATCCAGGATAAATTGACTCTGTGTAGGGGCAATGCAATTTCAGAGATCAGTTCAGCCACAAAGTTCAGTTCAAAGAGACCTAATTGAATGCAAATTATTATAGCAAAATGTCCAAAATTCTCTCTTCCAGTCATTGGCAGACAGATATGTCCATTCGGGTGAGGAGTACCTTCGACAGGGTACTCTAGCTCTCTTTGATCTCCTTACTGCTGTCCCTTCCTCATCATTGTCACTTAGGCCAGATCCTTCAGTATCTTCAGGGATAGTATATGACACACGCACTTCAGGCAAGCTGTGTCTCTCTCTCACTTGCCCGCTTGGCTACTGGTCTCCAGGCACTTTTCATGCTACTGCTGCATTAGGCCCTTCTCCAGGGTCTGGATCTGGCGCAGTCAATACTACAGGATGAAACTCTCTGATAGCGACTTCAACTGTTGACTCTCAGGGATGGAGCTTGCTTGGCCTGAAGATGGTCACCATCTAGTCGAGCTCCTTTGCTCGTAAATTTATCCTTTACCATCCCGGTGCTAAAAATTGTTGGGAGACTGCCAAAATCACCCATATGCAGCCCGCAACATCCCGTGTACCTTAAAAGCCTGAAAGAAGTGCAGACCGGCCACTGCAGCGGACCTGCACCGATCCTGTAAGGGGCGCCGCATGGCAGAGTGAATGGAGTCTCACGCAGCCTGTGGCTGGAGGAGGTGAGAGGAGGCCCAGGCGGTCCAGCGCCTAGGAGACAGTACCTTGGGTGTGGCCAATGCCCTCCCTGGAGCCGATTTGATTGCAGTGATTGGGGGCCACGAACTGGCCTCGCGCAGTACATCTGGAAGAGCGGCCGGCACAGACGAGCATGGCCCGCTTAGCTCCAACGGCCGCGTAGGTGACGCACAGACCAGTGAGTGCAGCCAGAAGCATAACAGGGGCCCTGGAAGTGTATCAGGCCCCTAAATTGCCTCCAATCAGGATGACAAACCTTACGGGGTAGTCTGGCTCCCTGAATTGGAGAGATCGCAGCTGGACGCCGTGCCCCACTTCATCAGAGGCATAATAAAACCTACCCAGTTGAGTAACACAGCCTGCAAACCACCCCAGAGGAGGGGAAAAACTGGACGGCTATGATTGGGGTCTGCATACAACAGTAATGGCATAAAGCGAGCTACGCTCCTCACGGACACCTAGGAACTGCCCAAACAAGCAAGAGACTGGTACTCAAGAGTGATCTGTGAGAGATTATGTGGGGGATGCATTCCTCCTAGGCGCAACTACCTACTGTCAAAGAGAGGATCAAACAGCCGATAGTGGATTGAATCCAACATCCCTCCAGGCATACACAAATATGCTCCTAGGTGGAATTGCAAAAGACACACAGATGATGGACGGAATGCAGAGCAGATCAAACATTCACCCCCAGTCAAGAGATCTGGGTTAAATCCATCGTTCTTTTGCTCACCATGCCACCCCAGTTTAGACCCAGCCATATGCAAATCAGTCTTGACCATGTGCCTCATGGGAACAGTCGACGCCCGAACTGCCAACCCAGGTCCTACCTGGAACAGAAACAAGCATCCTGGAACGGGTTTCGGGGCATCACCCCGCATCAGCCAGGCTAGCTTGAATCCAGTGGCACAGTGAGTCCGGGACCCAGGTCTGGGCATACCCGGTGCACTTAGGGCAAGAAAGCAAAAGACACATAGATGATGGACGGAATGCAGAGCAAATCAAACATTCACCCCCCCCCCAGTCAAGAGATCTGGCTTAAATCATTTGTTCTTTTGCTTACCATGCCACCCCAGATTAGAACCAGCCATATGCAAATCAGTCTTGACGCTGTGCCTCATGGGAACAGTCCAGTCCGAACTGCCAATCCAGGACCTCCCTGGAACGGAAACAAGCATCCTGGAACCAGTTTCGGGGCATCACCCCTCATCAGCCAGGCTAGCTTGAATTTAGTGGCACAATGAGCCCGGGACCCACGTCTGGGCATACCCAGCGCACTGAGGGCGAGAAAGCAAATGGCACACAGATGATGGGCAGAATGCAGAGCAAATCAAACATTCACCCCCAGTCAAGAGATCTGGGTTATAGCCATCATTCTTTTGCTCACCATGCCACCCCAGTTTAGACCCAGCCATATGCAAATCAGTCTTGACCATGTGCCTCATGGGAACAGTTGAAGCCCGAACTGCGAAGCCAGGTCCTCCCTGTAACGGAAACAAGCATCCTGGAACCTGTTTCAGGGCATCACCCCGCATCAGCCAGGCTAGCTTGAATCCAGTGGCACAGTGAGCCTGGGACCCAGATCTGGGCATACCTGGCGCACTTAGGGCGAGAAAGCAAAAGACACCCAGATGATGGATGGAATGCAGAGCAAATCAAACATTCACCACCAGTCAAGAGATCTGGCTTAAATCCATTGTTCTTTTGCTCACCATGCCACCACAGTTTAGACCCAGCCATATGCAAATCAGTCTTGACCCGTGCCTCATGGGAACAGTTCAGCCCGAACTGCCAAGCCAGGTCCTCCCTGGAACGGAAACAAGCATCCTGGAACCGGTTTCGGGGCATCACCCCTCATCAGCCAGGCTAGCTTGAATCCAGTGGCACAGTGAGCCCAGGCCCCATGTCTGGGCATACCCGGCGCACTTACGGCGAGCAGCAAAAGACACACAGATGATGGATGGAATGCAGAGCAAATTAAACATTCACCCCAGTCAAGAGATCTGGGTTAAATCCATCGTTCTTCCTAGGTGGAATTGAGCATGACTTTGTGCTGGTGGTTGACTGGTTAATATCGGTAAGAGGAAAAGGGTAGTGCCTGGTCCCTCGGTACACCATAGATTTGGGAAGCGATCTGGAGGCGTTTTTGATCGTGGAGGGGTGTGCACAGGTCCCATGACATACAATCACTGCAGTAGGCACATGGAGCTGCACATGTGACTCCAGTGATAGCATGCATGCCGCACCAGACTACTGCATAACTGCGAATTTCCCCTATGGAGTGGTGAGTCTGATCCCTCCCCGGTCCTGTGGTATTGGGATGCTGAGGGCAATTAGGCTTTGGGGACAGTGAGTTATTGCTTCTTCTGGAATTTACTACAGACCTAATGCCTCATCTGCTGCGCGAAACATCAGTATAGTGCAGTGGTCTTCAAACTTTGTAATGCAGCGCCCTGCCCCCGCCCCCACCCCCCACCCCCCAGTATTAAAAAAATACATATATTAGGGCCCCTCCAGAATTTTTCACAGTTATTCTATTACATTTGCAATGTTTAAATATGTTGCAAATTATTTAAACATTACAGTTATGTTAAACCTTTTAAAAATGCAATCAAATATGTGGTTGCCAAACATACTTTTCTGTTTATTAAGGCCTTACTAATGGGCAAAAGTATCCACAGTTTGACTATCCAAAATGGGGTTGGGGAGGTTTGAAGAATATTTGGACTCCTTCCCCTTTTGACACATACTCCCAGCCAGATATAAATGACAAAAAAAAATTGTAATGGCCCATTACAGAGTGGCTTACTGCTGATCATTTGTTTTCAGGTTAAAACAAAGCACTGCTTTCAGCATGATGCTTCTTTTAACCAGAGGCTGCCCCCCCCCCCGGTATCAGTTAAGGCCCTCCCTTGGCCCCCTCCAGTTTGAAGACCCCTGGTATAGTGCAAGTTGCTCCTTGAGGCCTAGCATAAAGCCTGCTGGAACTCCTCTGCACCATGGCCAAAAATGACAAATACCAATCCAAGCTACAGTTTGATTTGCTAAAGATGCCCAAAACCTGTGAGTATAATAGTGTGGCAGGCTCCGGAAGGGAGGAAGCGGAGCTGGAGGTGGGCAACGAACTGTGGCAAATCTTGGCAGCAATGCAGCACAGTCTCACTAAAATAGAAGGCACGATAGACGTCATGACCTTTCGAATTGATCGTATGTCAGAGTGCCGTGACAAACACACTGACCGCCTAGACATGGTTGAACGGCGCGTTTTGGAGGCTGAAGATGAGCAGGTCACCATGTTGGCAACGCAGAAGTGAATGGGAAAGGTGGTACTTGCCATGCAGTTGAAGACAGGGAACCTTGAAGCCAGATCATATCACAACAACCTTCAGACTGTGGGACTGGCGGAGTCCACAAATATCTACAACATGGAGTGGCTTGTATAGAGACTTCTTGCAGATCTATTGGGGTAAGAGACTTTCTCTGAAATTTTCGTGGCTGATTTGCCCGTCGGTCTCTGGCACCATGACCGGTGCCTGGAGAGAAGTCTCAACCCATCCTAGCGCACCTCTTAAACTATAGGGGTCAGAACACAGCACTATGCAAGGCGAGATAACTCAAAGTCCTGCGCTATGAGGGTATGGAACTGGCACTCTATCTTGACTTCACACAGCAAGTCCAGTAAGCTCATAAGCAATTCATCCCAGCCAAATGCAAACTGCAAAAACTACAGCTAGAATATAACATTCTCTCTCCCGCATGCTTGAGGGTGATGGTCTATGGGAAGGAGCTGATCTTTGGAGACCCAAAACAGCCGCAACAGTTCCTCAAACATTACATGGATGCGGAAACGAGGCAGCACTCACCCAGAATGGAGGATTCAGATGCCATGGGTTTCCAAGAACTGGAAGAATGAAGCACTTTGCAACAAAACTGTCTGATGGGGGTTTCACTTCTTGAGATGCCCTGTTGGATTCCTCAACCAGCTGGTCATCAGTTGCTGTACTGGTAAAAGTCAGGAGAATGCTTGGTTGTAGCTGCTCGTTGCTAAGGACACATATGTTGATAGATGGGATGTGTGGAAGCTAGCAACAGACAGCTGAAGATGCGTAATGTTCTCCCAGTCTTATGTTGGATAAACATGAGTGCTATTCTGTTTTTCCCATTACCATTGTCTTTTTTTTATTACAGTTTCAGGATATGTGGGTAGTCCTGCTGACAGGGGTGATACTGGTGGCAGAGGTGGTCTATGCAGCACAATTGTCATGATGCAACTATAGCACGTACTATGCACTTCATATGGCCCCCTGCACTATATTAGAGTAGGGGTTTACTGGCGCGGCAAAATCTATCCCCATGTGTGAGCCACCTCATTAAGTTTTGATTTTTATAGGTTTGGTTTTGGGAGGGTTATGGGGGGTAGATTTCTCACTGTACATGTTACAGGGTGTTGGAAGCCGGAGTCCCCGTCCCGCACCACTGTCACCAAATGCGAGACCCTGGACTCCTCACTCAACGCTAGGCCAAGTAAGGACACCGTTTGAGATAGCCCTGCTCACCCCCTTAGTAGCTTGGCACGAGCAGCCAGGCCTATCTCCAAGGCACAATTGTACAGTATGTGCAACCACACTCACAACAACCCACTGGTGACACCACAAATGGACTCCACACGAGTTTGATAAAACGAGTATAAACTTTATGTAAAAAGATATACGATCAGACCACACGATACATAAGCCAACATATAATAAAGGGTAATATTCGTTCCGGCTGGCTGGTAGGTTCAAATCCCAACCACCGCTTTCAAAATGCTATGCTGGTCGCAATGCTAGAATGACACATGTTGCAATGGACAAACAATAGTGCGCTGCGTAACGATAAAATCCTGTGCTGGGCAAAGGATAAATAATACAATGCGTAACGATACACCCCGGTACCTGCAATGGGAGAAATAAGGCAATGCGTACCGCTAGAATCATGTACTGCGCAATGAAGGAATAATGCAATGCGTCACACCGCAATCATGTACTTTGCAATGAAGAAATAATGCAATGCGCGCCGCTACAATCATGTACTTTGCAATGAAGGAATAATGCAATGCGTAGCTACAATCATGTACTTTGCAATGAAGAAATAGTTTAATGCGGGCCGCTACAATCCTGTACTTTGAAATGGAGAAATAATGCAATGCGTAGCGCTACAATCGTGTACTTCGTTATGCATAAATAATGTCAGGCGTCATAAGACAGTCTGGCAGTTCGTTAGCAGCAATATTGGCAATGTGTATTACGACAGTCAGCCTCTTCGATAACAGTTGCCCCCCACACGTATCAACGATGACATAAAGTACAGCTTCTCACTCTGGCCCCAGTACTGCCACTCCTGAACGCAGTACAGGTCCCAATCTGAGCCGAAGCAAAGGCTCACGTCGCCAGAAGGACTGAGAGGCCGAGAGAGTGTCCCTCCGAGCTCGCGCCCGGCCCAGGCAGTGATCCACGTTACCTGGGGGCGCGACCCCTCTCTCCTCTCCTCCTTCAGCGAACTGGGCCTTCCGTGTAGTACTTTCTCAATGGGCCTCAGCGGCTCGGCCTGGCAGCTCAGCTCCTCCGGGGCTGCCGGTCCGGGCCGCTACTGTTAGGAAGGTCTCAGGCGGCTGCAGGGCACACGCCCCTGAGATTACGTTGCTCCGGGTGCACGTTCACCACAGCACCCTCCGGGACTCCTCTGGCACGAAGCCACACACACAACGCTGATGGGACTTCACGTCGACTCCGAGTGCACGTTCACCAGGCACTCCTTCCTGCGGTCTCAGTTGGCACCAAGACACGCACACAGCGCTGCAGAGACTCACTTTCTTCCGGTGCACACAATGATCAGCCGATCACCTCCACAGTCCCAGGTTGCACCAAAGCACGCACACTGCTTCACTGAGACTTACTCCAACTCCGGTGCCCCGATATCCAGGCGCTCTTCACCAACGCCTTCGGCCGCACCCCGACACGCTCACCGTGTCCGAGCCTCACTTCTCCTCCGGTGCACTCGATGACCAGGCGCTCTTCACCAGCGCCTCCGGTGCACCCCGACATGCACCCTGCGCGTTCGAGTCTCACTCCACTTCCGATGCACACGTTGACCAGGCGCTCCTCACCAACGCCTCCTGTGCACCACGACACGCACCCTGCGCGTCCGAGACTCACTTCACCTCCGATGCACCTGCCGACCAGGCGCTCTTCACCAGCGCCTGCGGTGCACCACGACACGCACCCTGCACGTCTGAGTCTCATGTCACCTCCGATGCACATGCTGACCAGACGCTCTTCACCAACGCCTGCTGTGCATCACGACACGCACACCGTGCATCCGAGACTCACTTCACCTTCGGTGCACACGTTGACCAGGCGCTCTTCACCAACGCCTCCTGTGCACCACAACACGTACCCAGTGCGTCCGAGTCTCACTTCTCCTCCGTGTGTCCAAGATCACAGGGCACACCTTCCGAGGGTCTCAAGCTGCCACAACACGCGCCCACCGCGTTGCTTGAAACTTCTCCGGAAACTTTTATGTTCTTGTGTTTCCAAACAGGGAGCCAGCTCACCTCGGGCCCTTGGGGTAACAAGACACAGCACAAAGCACAGTCTTCTTCAAGCAGGGGGACCCAGCGCACAAAGCACAGTCCCAACAGCCTTTTCCTTGGTTAAAACAGCAAACTGCAGACCAGCCCCAGATCACGAAGCAAGGGTTGGTCCTTCCCAGCAGTCTCTTCAGTTGTTCCTTCCTTAGCAGAGGTTCCTCTTGACCATGAAATGGGTCCAAGCCTTTTCAGTCTCAATCCATTTCTATTCCAACGTTCAGGGGTTTCAGCTCTCATAGTTATACCCCTAAATGTCTTTGAAGTTCGTTGTGCTCAGGGTCCCTGACCCCTGCCTAAATCAGTTCTGGGTGTCTCCCTCCCAGTGTCATCTTTCTCCCTTTGATACTGGGGGTCTGGATCCTTAATCACTCGGCAGGAGATGGGTCAATTGTTTTATAGCCGCAACCCAGGCCTCTTCACCTCCCGGTGCTTTTCCTCGCCTACTCTCCAGATGCAGGTCAGCCTGGTGTCATCTCAACCCCTCCCTGGGTCAAGACCTCCCCCAGCTCCTCTCCCTTCTCAGATCCAGACAGTCAATTCACATTCAGCAGAGACACACAGAAATGCTTAAAGCACAAAACTCAGCCACTTTCTAAAAGAGTGGCTTCTGAACACACAGTGACAAAACCACTTTCATAGAAAGATGTGTTATGACGCTGTGAGTTCATACATACTAAACTTCACCTCTCCATTGTAAACTTATGGGAAACTAGGCTAACAAACACAATACCCAGCCTCCCCCATTCTGTCCTATGGGAAGGATGGCCTTTCACCAGTGAAAAACGAAATGGAGTGTTTTTCACTGTCAGGACATAACACACACCTCAGTATATGTCCTGCCTTTTACTTACACTGCACCCTGCCCAGGGGTTACCCAGGACCTACCACAGGGGTGCCCACTGTGTACGCAAAAGAGAAAGTAAGGCCTGACAAGTGGTTGCACTTGTCAGGACAACATGCTAACTTAGCAAACTGCACGCAGGCCCTACACTGCAGGCCTGAGTTCCTTCTCCGCGCACCTTTGCATTACTAGCCCTGGCACACACAGTGCACATCACTAGGGACTTTACTAGTAAGGCAACATACCAATCATGGCCAACCAATTACCATTACACTTTACACAGGGAACACTTGTACTTTGACACTGATCAGCAGTGGCAAAGTACCCAAAGCATCTAAATTGGCAACCCTATGTCAGGAAAACGGTCTAGGGGGAAAGCAAAAAGTTAAGGGAACTTTAGCCAAAAAGGCCAAGTCCTACACGGGGCCTCACAGTGTGGGTGGGCAGAGGGTTTTATTTTGTTCTGCTGTTTATTGTGCAGTAGCAATGGATGCAGGCTGATAAAGTTACTCTTGCTATGGTGGAGAGATTGGTAGAGATGCGTGGCAGTGGTGGATGACATGGGTGGTGCAACACGGGGCACACTCATCCCTTCATTGATTAGGTTTCTTACATGTAAAGTTTGGGCCCTAAATGACTGCCAAAAGTGCATAATGTTGTGGCATACTTTCAGCTACACAAAATTGATGTAGCCGTGTTGCAGGAGACTCACCTTGCACTGAGAAGCAACATGCTAACACAGCGTCGAATGCAGGGTGTTTGCTGCACTTGCTGGCTTTACCTCGCATGCTAGGGGTGTGCTAATTTGGGTTCGACAGGGCTCAGGCATAAAGCTACAGGAGTTGTGAGCAGAGCATGGTGGTAGATATGTAGCAGTGCACTGCACTAAAGATGACCTGACGACAATACTAGTTGGGGTGTGTGACCCTAATTACGATGACCCTCAATTCTATCATGCACTATGCGCCACTTTAACGAAATGGTGGGACCTTCCACAGATCTGGTGCGGAGTCTTCAATTGTATGTTGAACCCTGACCAAGATCACTCCAGGGGTCTGCCCCAGCGTCCTTCAGCAGCGGCCCAGGCCCTCCAAGAGACAGCCAGGCTTACTATATGTTTGGTGTTTTAAGTACCCCATGAGAGGAGGTTAAACACACTACTCTATGGTGCACGATGTTCACACAAGAATTGGCTTTTGGTTCATGTCCAGCAGCTTGATACAAAGGGTGCATGCTTGCGAACCCTGGGCACGCGCATACTCAGATCAAGCACCAGTCCTACTCAAGCTGGAATTACACAACCCATGCCCAAATGCATTTGCATGGCAGTTACCACTGTACTCCCTACTAGACACAGTGTTCAAGGAGGAGCAAGCGCAGGCAATATTAATGTTGGCTCGGTACCCAAATTTGCAATGGTCTGGGAATCATTTAAGGTCTATATTAGGGGGGTCACTATTTCCAAATTTGCTGGTGTCCTCCGATCCCTGCGTGGTAGTTTGGCAGGTTGGAGGTAGAATTTGGAGAATTAGAGCAGAGACATAGGGAGACGGCAAATCTAAGTTTATTGGGTGACATCCAAGCCAAGTTAGAAGAATATCATGACACTGTGCAGAGTGAACTTAATCGTCTGGGGAAGTAAGTGACGGCATATGGGGAGGGTGAGACAGAGGGAGACACCCTGGTGGCACTTCTATACCCCAGATGTGAGGAGGATGCAATTTTAACATTACGGAACGAACAGGGGACACCATTATATGCAACTGATCAAATTTCTGAACTGTTCCTTTGGTACCATGCAGACTTATATACCTTGAGACCTAAGCAAGAGGAGGGAGCCACTGTAGACGACCTTGTGGATATCGCCATTAAATGGCTCTCAGTGGAGCATAGAGAGCGCCTTATGTCACACTATGTCCAGCCGAGGTTATGGCGGCTTTGGAAGACATGTGTAATGGTAAGGCACGGGAACCAATATGTTGACGGTGGCCTCTTATAAGGCCTATCAAAATATGCTTGCTCCCCTCCTGATAACTCTCTAGGACCCTCTAGTGGACTGCTCCCTTCGCTGCACAGCTCTGCCTGGTAGCTGCTGCTACCCTTGTCGCTGCTGCTGACCCTCTGGTTAGGAATTAGAGGCCCTCCTCCACCCGCAGGCTCCTGCCTGCGCCTCATCCCTGGTGGTCTAGTGGTAGAGCGTCACTGCTCTACTGCTTGACTGCCCTTCTGTCTCTCTTTTTCTGCTTTTCTCTGCCTCTTTTACTTTTTCTCCTGCTTCTACCTTTTTTTGCTTTTTTTCCTTTTCCTTGTTTTTGCTTTCTTCGTCGCCCTTGCCACTGTGATCCCCTGTGGCTCTGCCCCCCTCCAGTGACCCTTCCCGCTCCCCACATTTCCCACCTCCCAGCTGTCCAACCCCCCCACAGCACTACTTAATGGCGGGCGCTGTGCGACTGCGCCGATGGCAAGCCAAAGGCAAAGCCGTCTACGCCCATTCGCGCCTGGACCGCGCCCAGTGCCAGGGACCCTGATTATTGGACCTCCCACCAATACGCCAGCACCCTCCTCACCCTCAACTCTGCCTGCCACCTTGCGTCGCCGAAGGATCCCAAGGACCCTCCTCCTGTCAGAACTGCAGCCACACCTTTACTCACGCCAACACGCCAGCTCCTCTCATGGCCTAGCCAACCAACAGAACACCCGAGCAGCTTAACTGCATCCTCCTCAACACGCACTCCCTCCACAAACACGCCACAGAAGTCTGGGACCTTCTCGATGCTGCCTCTCCTGACATCGCCTTCTTCACGGAAACCTGGACCAACACCTGTTCTGGACAGGACATCGCCACCGCCATCCCCAACGGCATCAAATCACCTGCAAGGACTGCACTGATCGACCAGGAGGAGGCATCGCTATCGTCCACAGCAACATCCTCCAACTGACCAATTACTCGAATGACACAACGACAACCATGGAACAGCTCCACTTCCAGATCCAGACCAAACCCAATACCACTCTCTGCGGAACCCTCATCTACAGGTGCCCCCGCCCGTCCTTCACCGATGCCATCGTAGACCTCATCACACCCCAGGCTCTCACATCCACTGATTACATCCTACTCGGGGACCTCAACTTCCACCTGGACAACCCCAGTGACCAGAACACCACTTCCCTATGGAGAACCTCGCCAACATCGGACTCAAGCAGCTAGTCACCACACCGACCCACTAAGCCAGACACATGCTCAACCCCGTCTTCTCCACGAGAGAGAACATCACCTACAGCCACACCACTGAACTCCTCTGTACCAACCACCACTGCGTGCACTTCACCTTCGCCTGTTCCACCATTCACCAACGCCCTTACGCCCCCCCATCATAGCTGGAACAAGGCCACCGAAGAACTTTTTGTCAACTTCCTCAGCATGACCACACTGCCAACACCAACAGATGCCAACACCGCAGCACGCAAACTTTGCCAATGGATCTCCAACTGCGTCAACACTCTGGCACCCCTCAAGAAGACAATAGGCAAGCAACAGGCAGCTGATTTACTCCCACCCGCCACGAGTCCAGACGCACCTGCAGATGACTCGAGAAGAGATGGAGGAACAACAAATCCCCGGAAATCCACCCAACCTTCAAAACTGCCATCAACGCACACCACCTTCTCCTCAATACCACAAAGAAAATGGCCCTCCAAGACAGAATCAACACCAACACACACAACAGCAAAGAACTCTTCACCATCGTCAAGGAGTTTGCAAGGCCCAACAGCGAGACCACAGACATCCCACCCTCCCAAGAACTCTGCAACAACTCGACACCTTCTTCCACTACAGGATCAGGCAGATCTGCGACAGCTTTGACACCCAAGACCCTGCAACAATGCCTGCAAACACTACACACAACCACGCCGCACCCCAACAGAATAGGCTCAACTGGACTCCACTCACCACAGAGGACACATTCAAGACCATGAAGAGCATCCACTCTAGAGCCCCATCGGATCCTTGCCCGTATCACATCTTCCATAGAGCAGCCGCCTCCATCTCCCCCGAGCTTCGCGGCACCATCAACTGCTTATTCAAAACCGCCACCTTCCCTGATCACTGGAAACACGCAGAGATCAACCCCCTGCTGAAGAAGCCGTCTGCCAACCCGACTGACCTCAAGAACTTCAGACCTATCTCCATTCTCCCCTTTCCAGCCAAGGTCATCAAAAAGGCCATCAACGCCCAACTCTCTGAGTTCATAGAAGAGAACCACATCCTGGACACCTCCCAATCCAGTTTCCGAAGCAACCACAGCACCGAGACCGCACTCCTCACTGCCACCGATGACATGTGCTTCCTCCTCGACTAGGGTGAAACCGCAGCCCTCATCCTACTGGACCTCTCGCCGCCTTCGACACTATCTCCCACCACACCCTAGTCATGAGACTCCACAAAGCTGGCATCCACGACAAGGCACTGGACTGTATGCACTGCTTCCTTACCTGCCAAACACAGCGAGTCAGACTACCCCGGCTCCTCTCACAACCTGCAGAGATCAGCTGTGGCGAGCCCCAGGGCTCCTCCCTGAGCCCCACCCTCTTCAACATCTACATGGCCCCCTTCGCAACCATCGCCAGAAACCATGGACTCAACATGGTCTTCTATGCCGACGATGCCCAGCTGATCCTCTCCTTCACCAAGGAACCAACAGCAGCCAGAATCCACTTTCACAGCAAAATGAAGGCCGTTGCCACCTGGATGAAAGACAGCTGCCTCAAGCTTAACTCGGACAAGACTGAAGTACTCATCCTGGGACCCACCCCCTCAGCCTGGGATGACTCCTGTTGGCCCGCCGCACTGGGAACCCCTCCCTCCCCTATGGACCATGCACGCAACCTCAGCATCACACTGGACTCCTTGCACATAATGAACCGCCAAATCAAAGCCGTAGCCTCATCCTGCTTCCACACGGTCCTCCTGCTTCGAAAGACATTCAGATGGATCCCCACAGAATCCAGAAAGACGGTCACCCACTCAATCATCACCAGCAGACTTGACTACAGCAACGTACTCTTCGCCGGCGTCACTCAGAAACAGCTCAGGAAACTACAGAACATCCAAAACACCACAGCCAGACTAGTCCTCGACATTCCCTGCCGCAGCCACATAACACAACACCTCCGATGACTCCAATAGCTTCCAATCAACAAGAGAATCACCTTCAAGCTCCTCACACATGCCTACAAAGCTCTCCACGATGCAGGACCAGCAGATCTGAACCACCGCCTCACATTCCACATACCGCCAGACAACTTCGCTCTTCCCAACTTGCCCTGGCCACCATCCCACGGATTCACAAGACCAGAATCGGAGGACGATCCTTCTCTTACCTCACCGCCAAGACCTGGAATTCCCTGCCCCTCCACCTCAAGCAATCCAGGAAGGACCTCAAGACCTGGCTCTTCAACTGAACCTCCACACCCAGATGGATCAGCAGCCCCTAACCCCCCTCAGCGCCTTGAGACCCTCACGGGTGAGTAGCCACACTATACAAACTACTGATTGATTGATTGATAGTTCCTCCTCCTAGTATGTATCTAATCATAAAGGACTAATTGTTGCCAAAATAATTGTTTTCCAATTCTACTTTTAGCGTACTTAAGTCAATTGGCTTTCTTTTTTCCTGAACCGAATTTTGAATCAAACTTGAACTTGTAACTGAAATCAAAGCTGGAGCTGAAAAAAGAAACTGGGGCTTGTACTGGAACTGGATCTAAACTCAAGACTGGAGCTGAAACTGAAGCATTTTCAACATTTTGATTTTTAATCAGAGTACTATAGCCTTTAAGCCATTCCTCAGATACTTGAGGCATAAATCCTGATGGCTCTCTTGAATTATTTAAATTAAATCCTCCTTTACTCAAATTTGTGCTCGTTCCAGGTTGCATGTTTAATGCAGATGTATCTGGAACTATACTTCCCATTGTCATGGTCATGTCAGAAGCATGATAAGTCATCCCCCTCATCTCAAAGCTCTTCATTGGCTTCCTGTGAAAGAAAGGATCAAGTTTAACGCCCTGGTGATGTTCTTCAAATCCCTTCATGGTAAGGGCGCGGGCTATCTCAAAAGGCGTGTGAGCCGCTACGTATCAGCCAGACCCTTAAGATCCTCCTCCTCTGACCTCGCCTGCATCCCCAAGGTACGCTTGCCCCATATGGGGGGCAGATCATTCGGATTTTTGGGCGCTCAAGCATGGAACCAACTACCTGCCACTCTGAGAGCCACAACTGATTTAACAGCTTTTAAGAAACACCTCAAAACCTGGCTCTTTTGGAGCTAGACGTGCCTCTGGCTCCTGTTATGCGTGAACCCCTAGCGTCGGGACACTCTTGTTGAGTAGCCGTGCGCTTTACAAGCATGTTTCATTCATTCATTCATTCATCTCAGGGGGTCCACTCAATCTAGGGCAATAAAAATCTGGACACCTCTGAAACATTCTGCTCATCTGGCCATATTGAATATGATTTGGAATGCAACCTACATTTCTAGCTTCTGTAGCAGTATTGCTTCAAATTGGAACCATAGTTGAATGAAGCAATAATTTTGTTGTCAGTTTTTCAGGATTAGTTTGTGCTGTATTTACTCCAGCAGGTACAGCCAAATTATGAATAGTATTTACCTGTAACCCAGATTTGTAAAGAGGCACAACAGGTCCAATAGCAACAGGTACAGTTAAAGCACCTGGAGCATTTGAATGAATCAGATTCATTGGAGTTGTAAATTCTGTCCTCCTTTTTACAGGAGTAACAATTGTATGTTCTTTAGGCAGGTCATAAATTAAAGGTGAATTTGGAATCTAACGTGTATTAGCGTTAGTCAAACCCTCACTCTGAATCTCATTGTAAGGTGGAGGACGATTTATCAATAAATCATTTAAAAGTTCATTGTCTAAATCACTCTCTTCTCCTTGCTTCCCTGTGTCATTCTCCTCTGTCTCTATACGTTTCTTTTTCTCGTTTCCATTTCCATTGTCATTTCCTTCAACTTCTAACACAGGATATAATCTTGGATAATGTACAATGTCTGCTCTCCACCTTTTCTGTTGTGCATCCCATCTAGCTTCTGCATAATGATCCATAGTTCTCCTATATCTCCCTTGATACCTCTACTTCTCTTTCTGATGTGCCATGTGTTCCCATGTATTCAAAGCCTTCAAATATGGAAGGTCTAGGAGGTGGTTTCATTTTGTACATTTTCCTCCTTAAGTTTTCAATAATTCTCAAACTGAATGCCCCATAACGAGGAAATTGTAAACTCTTGTTTTCTTCAGAAATTTTGTGTCAAAACTCAAGCCACAAATATGGATGTAATCCTGTGTCCATCAAGAGAGTGTGCCCTGGCTTACCCCCAGGTGGTGCATCTACCTTTGCTCTAACAGACATAGTCTCATTTTTCTTTACCATTCTCTGTAATGCTTTAAAAAACTTAACTCTAATTCAATTCTGTAGATTTCAGATTTAGAAATACGTTTATTTAGACCGTAGGTCTTTAAACATCAAAAACATAATACAATAAATAATTAAAACTCATTAAAATACACATCATCAACTGCACCATTATAAAAGCCTTATTCCCCCCAGTCCTTCACACTTCCACAATACATCATATATAAAGGGTACCCATGATGTTATAAAATCAATTAGAAAAAGCTGTTCTAAAAAACGAATTCTTAAAACCAATAGCATAAAAGATTATTTTAAGATCACAACCAACTTGACTTTAGGCCTAACTTTTAACCATCTGTTTCTTTACCCAAGAAGGACCTTTTTACCGCCTTCATATACTTTGCGATTGCTATTGCTATATCAAGATTTGGCATGTCCGTAAGGAGTTCTATCGCTAAGGGACGCAAGGCAGCGCCATATTTTTAAAAAATGGAGCGTAAAAACAATTTCCGTAGATGTACAAAGTGTTGACAGTCCAATATGATATGCAGATTATTACATTTTGTGCCCAACCTACATGAGCAATTACCATCAGGTTGTAACATTACTGATTTTATACTCCCAATTGACACACAATGGTTACAGCCTATTCTCCATCTTAGCACTTCAGCTCTAAAATATTGATTGGGTAATGTATCCAGGTAGGGGTACCAAGTTTCTTTCTCCCAACTATTCATCATAAAATTCACAGAAACTTTCTTTCTTAGGTACCCCATGTCTTCTAACCTTGATGCTTGCGTCCCTAATGTTCTGAGTTCGCCCTTTGTTACTTCTAATAGAAGAGTCTGCGGGTTAATACTCACGTTTAGATTTTTACAGACCAAAAGGATTTTCTTTCTCACCTCTTTGGCACATTTTAGGTCGCTATGCAGAGCTTCGTTCCTACACCATTGCGATACTTTCGTATCTTCTCCTAAACCCAATCTTTTCCAGAACCTTAAGAGGGCCACTTGCGCCATCACATTCCATGAAGTCAAGCCCAACTCCAGACGGATTGCCTGAATCATAGAGGAGGCCGGTAGTGACATTAAGGGTTTTAAACATTTCCCTTCCTCGATGTCCCAGCTAGATTTCTCACTTAATTCAATTCTGTATTCACAAATGTCTTCCGTACAATCCAGGAAATTAATTTTCTACCAAAATCCACTTGTTCTGCTATCGCTTTGTTCGCCCTAAGTTGGCGGGGGTATGCCCAGACGTGGGTCCCTTGCTCACTTTGCCACTGGATTCAAGCAAGCCTGGCTGATGATGGCTGGAATGCCAGAAACCAGTCCTAGGATGCTTGTTTCCGGTCCAGGAAGACATGGCTTGGCAGTTCGGGCTGGACTGTTCCCATGAGGCACAGGGTCAGACTGATTTGCATATGGCCATGTCTGAACTGGGGTGGTGGAGTGAGCTAAAGAATGATGATGGATTAAACCCAGATCAGTTGACTGGGGGTGAGTGTTTGATTGGCTCAAACGTTCCGTCCATCATCCCCTTTTGTATCGCTTTGTTCGCCCTAAGTTGGCGGGGGTATGCCCAGACGTGGGTCCCTTGCTCACTTTGCCACTGGATTCAAGCAAGCCTGGCTGATGATGGCTGGAATGCCAGAAACCGGTCCTAGGATGCTTGTTTCCGGTCCAGGGAAGACATGGCTTGGCAGTTCGGGCTGGACTGTTCCCATGAGGCACAGGGTCAGACTGATTTGCATATGGCCATGTCTGAACTGGGGTGGTGGAGTGAGCTAAAGAATGATGATGGATTAAACCCAGATCAGTTGACTGGGGGTGAGTGTTTGATTGGCTCAAACGTTCCGTCCATCATCCCCTTTTGTATCGCTTTGTTCGCCCTAAGTTGGCGGGGGTATGCCCAGACGTGGGTCCCTTGCTCACTTTGCCACTGGATTCAAGCAAGCCTGGCTGATGATGGCTGGAATGCCAGAAACCGGTCCTAGGATGCTTGTTTCCGGTCCAGGGAAGACATGGCTTGGCAGTTCGGGCTGGACTGTTCCCATGAGGCACAGGGTCAGACTGATTTGCATATGGCCATGTCTGAACTGGGGTGGTGGAGTGAGCTAAAGAATGATGATGGATTAAACCCAGATCAGTTGACTGGGGGTGAGTGTTTGATTGGCTCAAACGTTCCGTCCATCATCCCCTTTTGTATCATCTCGACCAATAACAGCACAACTTTTATGACGTACTCAACCAATCCTAGTGCAACTTTACAATAACCGACAAATCACAGCAAGACACACTGTGATATCAATCTCATTCTCTGCAGCAGCTCATCCTCCTTTACAATTTTCTTCAGCATGTCTTCTCTAAGCAAAATTACAATACAAGGCAAGCAACAAATAAACCTGTCTGTTCCACTAAATGAAATACTTTCTCACAAGGTAAGTAACTTTCTACAATCATTCGCTTCAATGAAGTCTTGACCAGCGGGATTTCACCCTAATTGATACAGTTATTCCCTGAGCACCTGAGATTAACTATACCAACCGTTTACCACTAACACACAGAGAGAAGCCTTTACCAAGATGTTGTTGACGATGTCTCATGACAAACCCACAAAACAGCAGACAACTCACTCAGTGTCTTCTACACTGAGACAACCCATAGGTAATATCGCAAGATCTTAGGCCACAACGGACCCGTTTACAACTTCAGCTTTGCATCAGGAGCAACAATCATTCATGGACTTTATCTTTAACCATGCGGACTCTAACCACTTCAATTCGCTCAATACCACACAGTCATATCAAAAACCGCAATCTTAGCAAAAGCAATAGCAACGCGCATCTCTATTAATACTCACACTCCTTCACTGCTACACGTTAACTTCATCAAGAAGAATACTCCATCAGCACTCCATCAATCCTTCTCTTTGCTGAACAAAGATTTTGGGCTCTTTGGACTTTGACAATAATTTCGCTGACTTTTTGGCACCCTAAAACCTCACTTCTCTAGGCAGAACCATAGCTCTCCTACTCACTGGCTCAACTAGAATGTCACTATGGGCAGCAGTAGGACACTACAATTTACAACTAGATTACAACTAGATCCTACTAGTAAAACTATTTTGTTAAAATCATGGTGATGCTGCTCCCTACGGGATTTCTGTATCTTGGCACAGATACCGAAATCACATAGGGAGCAGCGGCACCGGTGAGTTATGGAGTATGGGTACCTCTTTAATATGGCCGCTGTGTTTTCTTGTGCAGCCTGCGAAAGACGCTTTTGGTATCAATAGGAAAACCTGCTCCAAAGTATAACTTCCCCATAGATAGGAGCGCCTATCTTCTCAGCTCGACTTCAGCAGTGAATTCATATAAGTATGTTTAACGACTGTAGCACCCATCATGATACATTAACTTTTTTGTGTGTCTACAATTTTTAGTGTGAGCACCTACTGCTCAATACACTGGAAGTTTTCTCTATGTCTTTGACAAACATCCTGCATTGCCAATGCAACAGGCAGCCACGTAGGAATTGGCCCAAAATTGTCTACTCATGTGCTTCACAACGCCTACTTAAACACTGGCCCATTTCCCAGTTGGCACCCAGCCCTGGAAGGATTTGTTCCCCTATACGGCAAGGCTTACGTTCAAAAAGGCGAGTACACTCTTTAACTTCTGGGGTTTTCTGAGGGACGTGAGGTCCTTATAGTGAAGTAACATACTTGACTATCGCTTCGTTTCTACACAGACACGTCCGGCCACTGCCCCGCCCCCCCCAGAGCCATGACGCGCCTGCTAAAACAGTAAGTTTGGCATGACTCTGGCACGTCCATAAGCATCAATATTTTGAGAAACATTTCCCCTTCAGTGCCTTGACTCTTTCTTTTATTTCCTTTTCGGACATATACAGCGGGTCTATTTACCACAGCCTACGGCTTAATTAGGCCGTTTCATAGTTAGTGTTATCCCCTCTATGTTTTTAATGGCACCATGTATTTATACTGAGCACGTCTTAGCTATTTCTTGTAACTCTCTTACAGTATATGCCTATGAGGGGTATTATTACAATGTTCCAATAAGGTAATAATCGTTGTTGACCAAAGTCTTGTAGCTACCTCCCCAGTATCCCAGCACCACCCCCCACCTTTTTTTAAGAATTGCTGTTTTTTTATGTAAAAGATCCATGCCCCACCGTCCTAATATGTGCTCTCCTATATTTTGCGATTATGACTACACATTGCTATTTAAAAAGGGTTAAGTTCTTAAGCAGGCACCATTTTTACATTTGTGTACGAATTGTCTACATACATGGGCTATATTATACTTTCCCATTTCTTCAGTTTCAGGGGCCATCAGGTATTAACCCCACATGAATGTGCAAATTGCACTATAATACAGAGTTCTGAGGGGACAAATAGTTCTACCAGGTACAGTAGGGATCTGAGAGTTTAATTGGCCCTGAAGAAAGCTGCCGACCCTCCGTGGGCACAAGCTTGCTGTACATGTTGACATTCTTTTTTGAGCACCTATAGGATGCGCAGGACGACCTAATGGTCCTTTTCTGATCCCTATGATTTTTAACCTTGCGATTGTTCCTTTTTATATTTGTAAATAAAAGCATTATTTTTTTAGGACAGTAAGCAATTTTAACTCACTTGTTGGCACTGTTCCCACCATGCCTCTTAGGATGGAGACTCAACCTCCTGGTGGAGGAAAGGCCCAATGATGATGCAATTGGCCACAAGTATACCAGTGTCAAAAATATAACACTGAGGAAAGTGGTTAGTGAGGGCCTCACTACCATCAAAATGACGAGACTCTAACAAAGAGAGCGGTGTGGGAGCATTCCTAGTGATTACCCCTATATTAAGCATTGGAAGCAGAGTGCATCTCATAAAAAACGCTTTACCTCTCCCTCCTTTGATCCTCTTGAGTAATAATATATGCCAAGCAGATTGTTAAACTTTGTTGTGCTGACCTGTTACCTGAAAGTAATAGTTTTTGAATGCCCAAATTCCCCTTCAACAACTTGCTGCCTTAAAGGACGAACAAATGGAAGCTATTTGTCTTCAAAGATTGCTATTACCCAGTGTATTTATTTACAGATATGTACGGAATAACAATTTCATATGCACTGATTGCTGCATTTCTAACTTGGAAAAATTGAAATACGAACACAGTAGTGGATGATAGTAGCTTAGATGTGTGATCTAGGTAAATAGGTTAGATGTACTGCACCCTTTGGATGTTTTGAAGTTATAGGCATCACTACTTTCCTAGCAGGAATCCATAAAAACCCTGTGGAAGGTCAGCCTCAGTAATCTGGCCCTGATTGTTTGAGCTCTCCTCAAGAAATACTTGGAAAACTTGAATTACTTTTCTAAATTCTTCAATATTTATACTGTACAAAGCTTACTCCTATGTACTTCCATAGGTAAATTTGGGGTTAGACACTTTGCATGTACACTCACTCAAGGTCATGCCGAGCGTGGTTCAAAGTGGGGGATCATTTTATATTCTGGCTACTCTCCTGTCCTCAAGACACAAATAAAGAGTTAGAAACTCAGAACTCCTTTGTACGCCAAAAATAGATCATCAAAACTCTCCTAACATGTAGGGGAAGATGAATCTGTGAGTGTTCTGCCAAGAGGAGCACTCGAGAAATTATCTCCTGTTGCAAATGGAATTGTGAGTTTATTTTAGGGGCAAACTTAGAGTCTGGTTTGAGGATCACTCTGTCTGGCAAAATCTTCAAATATGGATAAGAAATTACTAATGAGGCTAACTCTCCAACTGGCACATGCATCAAGGAAGGCTTTTGCGATTCCTTAATTGCGATTATTAAGGAATCGCAATTAAGGAATCGCAAAGCCTATGCATGTAGGAATCGCTATAAAAATAGCGATTCCTAAACATTCCTTAATTGCGACTCGCAAATTGCGAGTCGCAATTAAGGAATGAGCTTCCATTCATTCCTATGGGCCTACAGGCCCTTAGGAATGAATGGGAATTGCATGCGCAATTTGCGAGTACCCATTAGGTACTCGCAAATTAGCGATGCTATTTCAAGAGTGCAAGGGTGTCAAAAGGACACCCTGTTGCACCCTGAAATTGTAATGTGCACCCATGTTGCGCACACACATGCCCCAAGGGCGTGTGTGTGTAACATGTAACTTTGAAAATGCACTTTAGTGCATTTTTCAAAGTTCTTGCAAATTACCGACCTGTTTTATTTTTCGGTAATTTGCGACCCCTAATAGCGAAATCGTTATTTTAAATTGCTTCTAGCATTGCATTTAAGGAATTGCAATTTGCGATCCCTTAATTGCAATCGCAATTTCAGATTTTTGCATTTGGGATGATGCATCCCAAATGCAAAAATACCAGTCGCAAAGGGGCAGATTCTGAGAATCTGCCCGTTTGCGACCTGTTTTTACTTTGATGCATGGGGCCCCAAGTCTTCTAGCAGATGTGATTGCTATTAAGAAAGCTGCTTTATTGATAACCACATCAGATTGGGAAATTCCAGTGGTTCAAATGGGATCTCCCATAACCCTCTTTAGGCAATGGGTAAGTCCCATGTTGGAGGTAAAGCTGAAGTTATTGGTTTATTTAACCTAAAACTCTTTGGCGACCTTAACACAAAGGCCCTGATTATGAGTTAGGCAAAGTAGTAATTATGGCATGAAGGGGTAGATAGCTCATGACAAATCGTTTGATCACGAGTTAAAAACTGCATGTGTTAGCACATGAGCTAAACACCACACGTCTGTAGTCCAAGTGCACTATTTAACATATGAACAATTTCACGCATGCAATATTTACCACATTAAAAAATAACGTATGTGATAAATACCACCCAATTACAAGTATGAGAGGTCATTAAAAACCAGTGGAAAATACCACCTTAAAATACCACCAGTCACAAGTAGGTGGTAAAAATTAATGAAAGTGTAGGGAATGAAAGAAAAGCTGTAAAACAATAGAAAACTTCAAAGACAAAGACAATAACGCAAAAAAAAAACATGGTACGTGCACTGTTTGAGTTGAAAATAATCTTTTATTATATTTGTTTTATTTGTTCGATTGTTTAAAATCATTACAAATAAAAGCATGAATAATTCATTAGAAAGCACATCCATACAATAGATTATAACCTATTTCAAGGAGATCAATATAAATACACATGATATAGTAATAACTACATTGTTCATACACCTCCTGCAAAAAGATGTCATAACCAAGTAACTGATTGATCTAAGTAGTTTTCAAGTACCTGTATGTAAGATTCCAGCATTGCTAGAAATAAAGAGCAAATGTAATAAATATTAATCTGGGTGATCAGATTAATCTAATTAACTACTTGGTCCCTTTATGTATAATTACTGCACAGCTAAAAATAAAGGGCGAATAAAATAAAAATTAGTCATTAAGGGAAAAAAGTGGATGTCCAACAGGTTAAACCTGATGAAGGTCATCTATATATAACTGTCCATGACCTAAACTTGAGACTATGATAACCCCTAGAAATTAATCTTGTCCAAACCTTTCTGAAATTGCTACTTAAATCAGATAGTGCCCATGTTTCTCATACTCATTTCTCAGTTATTGCATAGGTCATAATTCCTGAAAGGGATATATTAGCTAAACCATGCAATGGTAACCTATATTCAGAGAAGCCTGCAAAGTATCAGCATGCCTACACCTATTAGACTATCTCTCACGGCAATTCGCAGAAAGTAAAAAGATTTCGTTTTTATCCAGCTTCCCAACTGCCATATTTAAAAATGTAGTTAAGCTACAAATTAGTTGTGAGTCTGTACTCTGCAGGCATTCAAAGAGTGCACTTTTGACTGTATGAACTCCTAATATGAGAAAACAAGGATCGGAGTGGGAGCAAGTATGGTCATAAACATATTATGTGTTCTAATGAAATAGAATCCGGGGACGCTCCGGTCTCCGACTGAAACAATCTAAGACCCCAATCCTGATTTATTCGGATTCTGGTTTTTGTCATTGCCACAAATCAGCGAGACAATATACGTGTGGATTTATTACCTCACTGCACCGGATTCTATTTCCGTACCTTAAAAAGGAGATAATTATCCTGTTGCATCTTGATGCCATGAGGAGGTCCACTTCCCTTTGATTCTCCCACACGCTTAAATTCGGTGGGACACAGGTTGCTCCTTTCCTGTCCTGATGAAGACCCCATTGCAAGGTTCCATTGGCCTCTCCACCCTTTAGGGGTCGAAACATCGACAATTCCTCCTACCTACCTGGACTGTGTTTATTTTCCACCTCTTTGATAATATAGAATGTATATGTTATATCTCCTTTCGGTGGTTAACTAAATAACGAGAATTGTCTCCAGACAGGTCATATTTAAATTGTACATATGCACTGTATATAATTTCACTTGAATATCCTTCTCCCTTCTGATCTACCCACGAGCACTTCTATTCACTTTCTCTACTCACTTTGGAGCAACAGTTTCACATGACTTAATGTGTTTCATGAATTTGACTTTATAAAGAATATAAATCAACCGATGCTAAACTGTTATTATTATATCGGAAACATACAAGTATCGCAATTTAAATTGTTCCCGTTGTGACCACTGTGCTTTGTACTACAACAAACCATGCAGCATAAGGACAGAAACCAGGCCACCAATCAATGACCTCAAATGGCGCAGCAACATAGGATAAGAGCCTAGTTTGACAGAGTAAGGCTGGAACCCATAAATATGAGTCAGCTTGAGATCCAGAGGATACACTGGCTCAATATGGGCACCATACAAAATATATTTTCACCATTACGCATACCCAGGAGCCCAACATAGGGATCCACTGCCATCCCCCCTTCCTAAAAATACTAGAATTCGATGCAACAGGCACCATACAGTAAACAGTAGGACGAGTGTGTGCCATTTCTCAGTCAACCTTTAGCAAAATAATATGCTCAGTGATGGATGTTTTGCAGAGAGTTAGTGAGCAGCATATATAGTTCCCCCTGGACACCTGCACAGCTAATGCCAGCAAACCAAATTTCTATGCTACAACAGGATTTCTTGATATACTAGGGTCAGTTGGTTGCACTCATGTACATGTGGTGACCTCAGGTAAACAGAAACAAGTGTGCTGAAATCGTAAAACAAAACACACTATATATGTCCAAATGCTGTGTGATGTGGATCTGAGTTTACTGAACTGATGTGTTATGTGCTCTGTACAAAACCCCAATCTTATGATGCTGACGAGAAGCAACATTAGTCATACTGCAGTAACACCCCACCCTTAAGGTACTTAGCAGACAAGTCAACCCTTCATCATCAAGATTACAGTGCATTTGATTGTTGTAGCCCAATCTGCATAAATGTCAGCAGTACCATTAGAGAGTTCCTAGCCCCTTTGACATACACATGGATCAATATGAATATGTGTAACAAATTACGTCGGCCACTCTTCACAACAATGATGATTCTCAGCCTAGTCCACTTTTTAACAACCATATGTACATCCATTATGACTCTCATGACTGGCAACTTGGATTCCTCCGACCTCGAGACCTTCTTTCATGTCTTCCATTCCAGACGTGTTGAGGATGGTCATAGTTGGTTCTTCTCACAGCTTAAGGTAGAACTGAGGTTGAGAACTACCACCAGTTGCCATTCTTTAGTGCTTGTGCTTGTCAACTCGCTTAAGTAGCAGGGGTCTCCAACCTTTTCTGTAGTGAGAGCTACTTCTGATCAATCAGTGAAAAACATTGTGAGCTACTGAAGGCAAAGCCACTCGTGCAGTGTTACCATACACCCCTAGCTTTATTGACTTTAAGCCTTATGTCCATAGAGCCTGATACAATGGTTTGAACAAAATACTTTGGGCCCGATTCACAAAGGTAAACTTAGACCTGAAGTGTAAGTTTAGACCTGTAGTCTAAGTTTAGATCTGAAATCTTACTTAGACCTGAAGTCTATGTTTAGACCTGAAGTCTACGTTTAGACCTGAAGTCTAAAAATAGACTTCAGGTCTAAACTTACACTTCAGGTCTAAGTTAGACTTCAGGTCTAAACTTACACTTCAGGTCTAAGTTAGACTTCAGGTCTAAACTTAGACTACAGGTCTAAACTTAGACTTGAAGTTTAAACTTAGACTTCAGGTCTAAACTTACACTTCAGGTCTAAACTTAGACTTCTGGTTTAAGTTTACGTTTGTGAATTGGGCCCTTAGTCTAGTGGCACTATGACAGGGCTGCAATGTGTGTCAGTGAGAGCGTGGTCTTTGGAGATGAATGAACATGTGTGCGTATTAATGAGGTATATGTGTATGAGTGAATGAGAGCCTGTGTTGTATGTACATGTCGAGCAGGACATACCTTTCACCATATGTGGCAGCGTTACGTGTATAACACAAACAAAAAACCATTTTTTCAAATGGGAGAAATTTAAAGTGCAGAAAACTTTTCTGCAGAAATGTTCATCTTGCACCCCGCGGCCTGTAGACACAGTGCCATATTTATAACAGACAAACACAGCCATTTGATTAAATGGGAGGGATTTAATATGAAGAAACATGCTTCATAAAATTTAAAAAAAGGAAAAGATTGACTCAGTGTTTCATAGAAATATTTTTCTTTACTTTACATTTCACCCATTTAAAAAAAAAATGCCTGTATTTGTCAGTTATAAATATGGCAGTGTCTACTGGCCACTGGGGGCAAGAGGTCTGCTGTTTGTAAATGGGACACTTTAAATGTGGGAAAATTAAAATGAAGCTTTAACTTGATCGCTAAGGTTAACTCTTCATTTGAATTTTCTCCCATTTAAAAGCATCCAGAAACATCATTTTGTTCTCACACTCTAATATTGAGTTGACAAGGACTTTTATTTGAGATTTAAATAACTCAGGGCTTCAGTTCTTCACCTCTGTGCCCTGGATCATAAATCTGACTCCAGCACTGCTTATTATCAGGACCTGCTATCTGCAGCCTGAAGATAATAATATAAAATAAACACAGCCTTCCCTTAACTTTGAAAAGAAAAATTAGACCCTGTGCATATTTATAATGAACTCAAGGCTGTGAGGTACTCTGAAGGTGTCAGTGAGCTACTGGTAGCTCAAGATTTACCAGTTGGAAACACCTGACCTAGAATTTCAAGGTTTAGTACTGTTTTTAATGTTCTCAACATCATGTGGATGTATTGATTCAGTACTGATTTTGCCCATTATCTCCTTCTACAAGCATGTTGTTCTTTGTTTTTGGTGGCTTCTTCAGCATGAGATGGCACCTTAGATGATCATGGTGTTTTACCACCTCTTTGGCCAAGACTTCCCGCTCAGGATCCGTAAACTTGTACTTCTTTTCCTTGCCTGGGGCCATGATGGAAAAGTTTGTGTCAGGTTTCTACTTGCAATGACTGAGTGATATCAGAGGATGACAGTGGATTATGCTTGTCTTGTTTCAAGGTGCTTTGTCCACACAAAATTAATGTATCTACACTCCCACACAGGATTGTGTTGTTGGTATGCTTTTGGGGGACCTACGGTCCTTTTGAGTGTTGCTTTGGCTCTTTCTGTTCTCTGGGGTTTCATTTCCACTCTCCAGGAACTTCCAATGCTTGAAAATGGCCGGCCAATTCCTGATGTTTTGTGGTTGTGCAATTCATCGGGTGAGGAATTTAGCACAAACGCTAAATATCACATTCAGTATTTACTACATGCGCTAAATAGCACACATTTGGTATTTAACACATACGCTAAATAAAGATTCCACAGTAAAAACAAGTGTTATTTATCAAACCCTGTGGTATCTGTATTTACACTATGTAGAAGTTGGTGGTATTTTATTGAGGCCTAAAGCTCTTAAGTCATATAACTAGCCAGCTACCCCCCTGAAATCCTTAATTGCAGTCCATTGAGCCAACAGGACTAAAGGGGCAAAATTCTTAAAGAGTCCTTCTCTTAAGAACTCTAAAATTTGAAAAAGATCCCCAGACACTGGATCTAGGACTCTGGTTAGACACCACCTTGTGAATGAACCCCAGTGTGTTATATATGAGGAAAGTGTTGGCTGTTTTTGTGACAATTGAATATCAATGGCCACCTGCTTTGAAAATCCCAGATTCTCCAAAGCCAACCTCTCAAGCTCCAGGTCATTAGTTTGAGATGTTATAAACGACTCAAAGGGAGTATTGGGAACGGAAGTGGAGATAGACTTACTCGAAGAAAGAAGAATTTGCTCCTGGAAGGACTCATGAATAGGGAAACCAAAACATCTTGGCCAAAATGGTGTTATTAGAAGTGCTGATACCGTCTTCCTTCAAATCTTCTGAAGCAGCCTCTGGAGGATGGGAATCAGGGGAAAGCATAAAGGAGACCCTGAGTCCAGGGGATGTTCTCTGGGGTTTCATTTCCACTCTCCAGGAACTTCCAATGCTTGAAAATGGCCGGCCAATTCCTGATGTTTTGTGGTTGTGCAATTCATCGGGTGAGGAATTTAGCACAAACGCTAAATATCACATTCAGTATTTACTACATGCGCTAAATAGCACACATTTGGTATTTAACACATACGCTAAATAAAGATTCCACAGTAAAAACAAGTGTTATTTATCAAACCCCGTGGTATCTGTATTTACACTATGTAGAAGTTGGTGGTATTTTATTGAGGCCTAAAGCTCTTAAGTCATATAACTAGCCAGCTACCCCCTGAAATCCTTAATTGCAGTCCATTGAGCCAACAGGACTAAAGGGGCAAAATTCTTAAAGAGCCCCTTCTCTTAAGAACTCTAAAATTTGAAAAAGATCCCCAGACACTGGATCTAGGACTCTGGTTAGACACCACCTTGTGAATGAACCCCAGTGTGTTATATATGAGGAAAGTGTTGGCTGTTTTTGTGACAATTGAATATCAATGGCCACCTGCTTTGAAAATCCCAGATTCTCCAAAGCCAACCTCACAAGCTCCAGGTCATTAGTTTGAGATGTTATAAACGACTCAAAGGGAGTATTGGGAACGGAAGTGGAGATAGACTTACTCGAAGAAAGAAGAATTTGCTCCTGGAAGGACTCATGAATAGGGGAAACCAAAACATCTTGGCCAAAATGGTGTTATTAGAAGTGCTGATACCGTCTTCCTTCAAATCTTCTGAAGCAGCCTCTGGAGGATGGGAATCAGGGGAAAGCATAAAGGAGACCCTGAGTCCAGGGGATGTTCTCTGGGGTTTCATTTCCACTCTCCAGGAACTTCCAATGCTTGAAAATGGCCGGCCAATTCCTGATGTTTTGTGGTTGTGCAATTCATCGGGTGAGGAATTTAGCACAAACGCTAAATATCACATTCAGTATTTACTACATGCGCTAAATAGCACACATTTGGTATTTAACACATACGCTAAATAAAGATTCCACAGTAAAAACAAGTGTTATTTATCAAACCCCGTGGTATCTGTATTTACACTATGTAGAAGTTGGTGGTATTTTATTGAGGCCTAAAGCTCTTAAGTCATATAACTAGCCAGCTACCCCCTGAAATCCTTAATTGCAGTCCATTGAGCCAACAGGACTAAAGGGGCAAAATTCTTAAAGAGCCCTTCTCTAAGAACTCTAAAATTTGAAAAGATCCCCAGACACTGGATCTAGGACTCTGGTTAGACACCACCTTGTGAATGAACCCCAGTGTGTTATATATGAGGAAAGTGTTGGCTGTTTTGTGACAATTGAATATCAATGGCCACCTGCTTTGAAAATCCCAGATTCTCCAAAGCCAACCTCTCAAGCTCCAGGTCATTAGTTTGAGATGTTATAAACGACTCAAAGGGAGTATTGGGAACGGAAGTGGAGATAGACTTACTCGAAGAAAGAAGAATTTGCTCCTGGAAGGACTCATGAATAGGGGAAACCAAAACATCTTGGCCAAAATGGTGTTATTAGAAGTGCTGATACCGTCTTCCTTCAAATCTTCTGAAGCAGCCTCTGGAGGATGGGAATCAGGGGAAAGCATAAAGGAGACCCTGAGTCCAGGGGATGGATAAGGCATCTAATGCCCATGCCTCCGGACAGTTGAGCTGTATGCAAAATATTGATACCATTGCATAAGTGGAGGGGCAAACATGTCTGTTTATGGAGTGCTGAAATGGTGACATATTTGATTGAACTGATCTTGGGCTGATGAAAAAACACAGAAGACGGGATATTGTGACTCAAGAAGTGCGCTTGATCATTTTTGTCCCCCTAGATGTACATGGTTTTCAGTGATATCAGATGAGCCTCTGCCCACGAATAGATGTGTGTGTCGCTAAGAGATTCAGTTCTATGTTCTTTGCCCCCCCCCCCCTGAATATTCAGGTAGCATCTTGGGCTGTTTTCCTCCACCTGAAAATGAAAAAGACTGAAATGACTTTCACACTGCAGCCAGTTCTCTCTAATTGGAGGCACACAACTTGTCCTCCCTGGTCCACAGACCATGCATTCAAGATCCCCCAGAGTTGTGTTCCACCCCCAGGAACTGGCAGCCATCGTTAAATTTAGAAGTTTAGGGAACTGATATAGGACAAACTTCATCAGATTATCCTTGGCTAGCCACCAATTCAACTCTTGGGATATTTCGGGATTTATTCAAATATGGACTTCATAGTTGTTCGAAGTTGGGCCCAAATAACTCACAAGGTGGTTCACTGAAGGTTTCAGCTGGAAATGAGATCTGGGAATTACTACAGTTGTGTGGCCTTTCAATCAAAACCTGGCCAATGCCGAAGGAAGGGATAGGAGAGTTTGAAGATTTGACTGGAGTGAATCTATTCTGGTATCTGGTAAGGAGACAAAGCCCAACTTTGAATTGAAGATTGCCCTGATCAGTTTTCTCTCTTGAGTCGACATTGTGTGCGACTAATGGATATTCAGCCTGAAGCTCAGATGTTGAAGAACATCGGTCATCCCAGTCACTGCCTCTTGAGTTTTAGAAAGAGAGGAAGCAAAGATTCATCAGTCATCCAGGTAAGGAAAAATAGACAGTCCTTTAAGTTGCAACACCACCACCACTGGAGCCAGTAGTCTCAAGTTCATTTTTGTCATGAACAGTTAATTAAAACCATTACATGTACATTTAAAACACATTAAAGTGCTACCATGATAATACAATATAGCCATTAAAACAGTGCATGTTATCAAGTTGGGCTTTTGATCCGTCGAGGCAAACAAGATAGTAGCTTCATGTAATCAGTCTAGATAAACCACTTGGACTGTTAGGAATTGGTCGAGGCCTACTTCAACTGGGTAACACTTACGTCAAGTAAAAGTAAAAGTACTGAGCGTGCTGTGCAAACCTCTTGATATTAGGTGCTTGTGTGCTGCTTTGTGGTCTACTGAATAAAGTGCTGTTTTCTTGACAGGAGAATCTAGGAGTAGTTTATAATACAGTCACGGACCTGATAGTGTAGCTGTGCAAAAGGATGGAAATATTGGTAAGTTCCAGAGTGTAAAGTGCTGTATGCCTGCTAACTCCAAGGAAAGCCATTGATCTGCCCTCGGCTGGGAGCTCAAGTCAAAGAGTCAAGTGCTGGATTTTTCCAGCTCCTTAGTGGCAAGGTTAAAAAATCTCAGTCTTACATGCCAGTTCCACAGAAGTCCCATCCAGTAAACAGATTCCAGCTGGTCTGTATGATCTGATTTGCAGAGCTCTTAAAGATGGACGTAAAACTTTTTGTCTGTGTGTTAACAATGCCTAGCAAATGCACAGTAGATGAACAAAGATTCATTGATTTGCACGCAGAGCTGGCACTCTGAAGTAGACCAGTGCTGTTTCCAGGGCGGCATAAGATATTTCACCGTGAACACACCAAGACAAATTAGCATGAGGTTGTGTTTCTTGGCCTTGGAGAAATGCTCAGATAAATATGGCTGGGGACCCCAAGCTGCACATAATGGCATGACCACCCATGCGTGCATTTTGCTTGCTATGGTGGCCTTGTCAATGGCAAATAATGAAAGTTTGGCTGCCTTATTTGTGAGATGTTTAAAAGCGACGTATTCCATGGGGGTGTGTCAGGTGTCTTTTAGTTGCAGTGCAGTGATTGAGTGCTGTAATACTGGGAACACAGAGTTCTTCTCATGGGCCTGCCTTTCTATTTCCAGCCAACTCTGATGTGCAAGCGAGTTGACTTCAGCTGCCCTCGTCCTCCAGCAGAATTTCACCAGGTGCCCTGCCTGGATGGGTCCTGGTGGAGCAGGCCAAACTCAAGCCTGATTTGGGCTTGCGAAACATACTGTGGGATCACAAAGAGTTTTTTAAAGGGGCTTGATTGTAAGGTGTTTAAAGTTGTGGCATCTTTCCCTTTGAGCAATTCTGAGCCATAAGATATTGACAGCATGAATTTGGCTCCTAAAACCTGAAGGAGATGGAGCGTCGAGTTATTTTGTGTCTTATGTTTCAAGGTTTTAATGCAAACAGCAGATTATTAGCAATGGCTCCTCTTGATTGTAGGTTAATTGGGAGTCTAGATGAACTCCGAGGTACTTGTAGGTCTTAACCAGTTCTAAGACGTTGCCATCAGCCTGCCAGGTGAATTTAGGCTGCCTGTTGTTACCTCGGCATCTAAAACAAAGAACCTTCATTTTGTTGTAGTTCAGGCTTAGTCGCAGATTGTTGGTAAACCTCAATAGTTGGTCTATCGACCGCTGCAGTTGATTTGGGTATTACTAAGGAGGCAATATCGTTGGCATATTGCAGGCTTCTAATTTGTGCCATGCCCAGCCTGGGAGGATTGCCCTGCACTAGGGCCAGTTGGCTGTCGAGGTCGGCTGTGTAGATGTTAAATAGTCAGGGTGCAAGTATGCACCCCTGTTTTAAGCCCATGTTCGCATACCTTTTTTTAGTGGTTCTTCCACCGTACCCTAGCTTGGTTGTACCCATGTGTTGGAATATAGGTTGATGATTGCCTCGAGCAGTTCTGCCCGCACACACCACCATGCCATTTTTTTCCACAGCCTGGCCCTCTGGACTTTGTCGTAAGCGGCTTTGAGGTCAATGAAGCAGGAGTAGAACTTGCTGGATTTGGCAGTTGCTTGCTCAGCCAGGAGGGTGACTGACAGCAGGTTAGTTAGTGTGCTCATTGCTGCCCTGAAGCCAGTCTGGATTTTTGGGACTATGTTTGAGTGGCACACCCAGTCCTCTAAATTGATGAGCAAATTTGAAGCATAGATCTTGGCTTCTACGTCTGTTAAGGCGATTAGTCCATAGTTGGTTGGATTTGAGCCCTCAGCCGATTCGCAAATTCGCTGAAAGATACTGCCTTTCCAGGATTCCAGGTTAGTGTTTGATATCATGGCATAGTTGAAGAGGGGAGTTAAGTGCGAGGACCAAAAGTAGATATCCTTTTTAAATAAAGTATTTGCAAAGGCCGTTTGGCCCTGGAGCCCCCTCAGACCTGAGTCTTTTTAGCGTTTGGGCAACCTGCTTGTCACTGATCGGCACGTAATCCGCCTCTGGAGGGTGCAAGCTTTGTTGCATCTTCCAGCCCAGCAAGCCAGCCTCTGCGTGTGGTAGGGGGTGGGGGATCCTGATCCGCTAGATTACAAACTGTGGCAATGTGTGTTGACCAGGCAGCTTCAGTGATATCGGTGTTGTAGTGTCAATTCTGCCCATTGGCCAATTTGTTAATTTCGGCCCAGAATGATTTAGAATTCATTTGCTTGCTTGTGTGATGTAGTTTGATTTAGAGGCCCATGTTGAAGTTATGTTTCGCCACCCAGATCACTTTTTTATTGGTTTGTTTCATTTTGGATAATTTGGCATGTAAATCCTGGTTAGGTTGGCCACCACGAAAAAAGGGTGCTCCTTAGCTCTCTGTTGAGTTGCTTCTTCATGGTGCGTAGTTGTGGGGTGAACAATTCTTCCCCACTCTGGCCAATGCCTTGATTTCTTGGAGGTTTTGTGGGAAAGTGTGCAATGATAGTTTCAACAAAAGTCTCCCATGTCTAGACAGCAGACATACTGGAGTTGGAGCTTGGCGTTTTCTGTGTGAGGCGGTTGGTGATAAAGTCCATGATGACCCCTGTTGTCGTGCCCTGCCATATGAGACGCCTCAAATAGAATGTCTGGGATGGTGTTGACAGGCCTTGTGTTTCTGGGGCCCAAGGGGGAGTGAAGTCTAGGGTGAACATTTGGGCGAAATGATTGCTATCTGGTCTTTCTTTTATGTCGAAAGTGGTAAGACCCTCAATTAGTTAGGGTCAGCCAGGGTATAGTCTAGGATGGAACCTGACCTGTCTGTAACTTTAGTGAAGGCTGCCGGGCTATCTAATGGACTTCACCCATTGAGTGTATAGACACCCAAGGCTTCTAAGGTTGTTATGTATGACTTGCCTTGACGATCTCTTCTGGTTTGATTTCCAATGATTTCCGATATATGATTTGGAAGTTTGGCATCTGAGCCTTGCAGTAGATTCATGTTGAAATCACCTGACAATAATATAAAAGCTTTTGGATGCAGGGAGTTCAGTGCTTCGAGTAGGCCAATCAGGGTCTGATCTTGTCGGATTTGTGCTTATAGACTGGGTGGGTGAACAGGTTTAGGATTATTAGAATGGTGTACAGATCCACTGCAAGCTTAACACACTGAATGCATGAGAGACCTAAGGCCACTTCCTTGTGTGCCCACAGGATGTCAGAGGAGATGTAAAGTGACATGCCCCCTTTGGCCCTGCCTGGCTTTGCATCTTTTGTTGCTGAAATAAAATATTTCTTAAATCCCACGATTGTTGTTGGCGACTGCTGCCAGGCTTCTTGCAGGAATACGATCTCATGTTCACGTAAAAATGATAAGAAATTGCCCTCCCCACCTTTGTGCCCAGGCTGTTCACATTCCAGGCACAAATTCTGCAAGGGTGGTCCTGTGGAGGGAAAGGCATGGGGGCAACCCTCAGGCGGCTCTGATAGGTCTGCTGTTTCTGATTCCAGCTTGCTAGTGACCATCAGGGTTAACTTTCTGCTGTTCTGCTCTGAGTGGAAATATTGACCTTGTTATTTGTATTCCTTCCCTGACTGCTGTGTGGTGCTCTGGGTCGATCGCCCCCTTCAACATACCTTGCGCTGGCAGTGGCGGGAGCAGGGGGGTCTGATAGCGGGCTGTCACGAGTTTCCTCATGTTGATTCCCCAAGCTGTGAATTTTCCCCTGTGCTGCCAGACTTGGGATGCAGTGGTTTCATTTGACCAGGTAATGGTGGTGATGTTGTTCCCTGGTTGTTCAGTGTTAGGTCTGAATTTGACTGCTTCTATGTTTTTTGACTTGATGTGGGGCAGACCTTGTAATGCTTCGAGAAACCTTAGCACTGTGCTCCGGTTTAAAATACCATGGAAGCCCCTTGATTTATGTTAGAGGATCAGCTCGGTCTTTGCGCCTTCCTGGTCTGAGATGCCCCGCCCCTGACACTATTCCTGTGTAACGGAAATTGCCTCAGGTTCCACTGGCAGCCGCACCCGGGGTTGGAGAGTTTGAAAGACAAGAGGGTGCGCCTGGGCCGCTCTTTGAATTTCTGTATGAGGAGCCAATACGATGACCCATCTTGGTACATTGTTGCCTCCTACCAAAGAGGGGTGCCTGTTATGTGATTCAGGTCTGTCATAAATGCTGATGCTTGAATCGGTGACTGGGAGTTGTCTGACCGGGGTGCCTTCAAGACCCCAAGATGAAGCTGGAGGGTCTATGATGTCAGCAGAGGAGACCTGAGAGTGGGTTTGAGATTCGGGCATTTTTCAGGCTTGAGACCCAGAATATCGATGTGGCGCAGTAGCCATGGCAATTTCGAAGGCTTCTAAGCATTCATGCATTGTTAGGGATTGTGGCCCAGAATGGCCGCTTGACACTGAGGTCATGGCAGAATCCAAGGCTTCTAAGCACTCTCCACTTGCCGAAATATAAGTGATGATGGAATCTGAGTTTTGGTCCAGCTCTGTTGCTATCTTCCTTTCCAGATCCCCACAATGTGCATGCTTTCGAGTGGAAGTAGTGCAGTTGATCGCTTTTTTGCCTTTATTCTTTCTGGATTTTCTCAGTCGCTTACGTTCCCTCTTTGAAAATGAGGGGCGTGGACTTGAGGGCAGTGGGGCCTCTTCCAGGTCTTCTTGTATGGGTTAGTGTGTTGATATGATGATGACTGATCCGTTAGTTTGTGGCCTCTCTGTTTGCAAAACAAATTAAATAAGGACAATGGGGTGACCCTGTGTCCCTCGGAACCTGGGTAATAATGCTATAAACAACAAGTGGCTCCGTTGGGTAGAACCAAAAATGTCTTTTGTGACCAAAATATTTTTTGAAAAGAATAAAGATGATAACTCAATTATCATAAGGTGCACACAATAAGAATTCACGATCAATGAGTAATCCTCTTTATCTGTTAAGTCAAAATTGACTCTCTTTTTTATTTTATATATCAAATTATTCAATCTTTCCAAACAGGCTGATAAACAGAAATAACATATAATAACGTAATCATAAAAATACAATAAATAGTGACTGATGTGACAAATAGTGAAATGAACCAAAGTAATATCAAATTCATACACAACACAAACATAAATATACAAGTTCTCTGTTATATTTTGAATTTCAACAATAACCAACAATGTCAATAAATGCACAGTTACAGAGATTCAGGACAAGAGAGAACACTACATCGACGTTTCGGCCCTGGTAGTGTGATTTTAGAGTCATCAAGTAGGGTCTTCCTCAGGACAAGATAAAACCTAGTGTCAGCCACAGTGTTCTGAAAGTGGGTCGGCTCCTCCAATTATGGTAGGACCATGGTAGCGGACAATCATCAAGGTATGATAGAATCTACTTAAAATTTCAGTCATGAGGCATCAATGAGGTCCGTGCCTCTCTAGGTCCTGCGTATAGGACCCATGTGTATGCGAAGTGGTGTTCCCCGGTTCGTGTAGATCACCGTCTTAAAATATGGGCAGTCCTTAACGAGTCGTGTATCTCGTTAAGCATGCACTCACAATGCACCCGCACCCGCTCTCGGGGATACAATCGCAGGAAAAGAGAATCAATCTCCAGAAGCAGAAGTGTTAATCAACCTTCCAACAAACTGTCTAAAAATATGACAATTCTCAAGCATGAACCATCGGACCCCGTATGACTCGGACCCGTGGGGAAAGTCTCACCACGGGTCCGAGTCATACTTTTGACTTAACAGATAAAGAGGATTACTCATTGATCGTGAATTCTTATTGTGTGCACCTCATGATAATTGAGTTATCATCTTTATTCTTTTAAAAAATATTTTGGTCACAAAAGAAATTTTTAGCTCTCTGTTTGCAAGGCTGAATTTATTTCTGGCTCCTCCTTCGTTGACAGTTGGAGCGATGTTCCTATTGTTGTTGGGCTCTCAAGACAGCCCTGTTCGGTGGTGGCACACCGATTGCCAGAGAAAAATCTTTTTTGGGATGCCGTCACTTCTTCCAGTAATTCTGAGAGGATTTTGGGGCCCGTGACGAGAGTCTCCATGGTGGTGAAGCATTGACAACTGTGATAAGCAGTAGCTGGATCATGCTGTACTTTTCTGATTGTGATCCTGCATTTTGAGATCAATTCCCTGAATGAACATGCACAGCAAGTACCTTGAGTAGGTCGACTTGAGTATCCAGCTTGTCGGCATGATATGTTAGTGATGATAATATCACCTCCATGGTGTTCAATAGCGGAGGCCAAATGGATGGGCCTGAAAGCTGGTTTGCGGTGACTGGGGTGACCATTCCATCTGACCCAGTGAGGTGGGGACTATGTCGTTTTGGGCCCCATTGACTCCAAAGGGGAATGCAGATAGGTTGGATTGTCTCGTAGTCTGCTCCTCAATGTAACTCTTGCTGTGGAAGCCTTCCTCCACAGAGGTGTGGGCCCCTAGGTATAATTTAATCAGAGACAGCAGAGAGTTTTGGGGCTAGGGAGGGAGAAGAGCAGACCCGATCTGTTGGTGATACATGCAATTATTCAAATGGTCTTAAGAGCATCTCGCTCCAAAACAGAGGAGTCATTTGGGGCCCCCTCCAGTATGGTGTTGTTTAACCTGTTGTGAGCCTGATTTGGGCAAGACAGCCCGGGTATATGCCAATCTGCGTACTGGGGGCTGGTGTGGGTGAGACCCCCTTCCGGTTGGATTTCCTGGGCCCTTATGTACTGAGGAGCTGCACGGTCTGTGGGAGAGCTTAGTCTGCGATTCCACTGATTTGTTTATGTATGAAGACCTCCACCAGAAGCTGGGCCCTGGCCTGATTGTCTGGATGGGCCATTATGGGGAGGGCGTGATGAGATGGAGATGACTCTGACACCTTTACAGGAGTTCCTGCATCCCCGTTAGACGTTGCTCTGGCTGTGGTTGCTGTTTGTCCTTGACTGCAGAAGGTGGTGACTCCTCCTCTGAGGGTGATTCTTTGTGGGTAGCTGCTAAAAAGTAAGTTATCTTGGCTTTTCTTGGGCCCATAACTTAGAATAAGGTGCTGTTGGTGTGGGAGGGCTGTCCTCCCTACAGTTCACCTCTGGGTTGAGAGATGAAACTGGGGCCGATGAAGTGGTTTAAGCATTTTCTTCTCCTTCACCCCACCCCTGTGTTTTTTACTGGCCTGGGGCTTGGGTACCCCACGTACCTTTCCTGATCTCATGCTGTCTGGCTTTGAGTTAGGCTAGTTGATTGAGGTTCAGCAGACCTAGTTTGTTGGGCTGAGGTTGAGTGTGAGAAGTATGCAGATGATGTTGCGGCGGGGGAGCTTCTCAGGAGGTATCTTTAGGTGGAGGGAAAGCTACACCTAGAATTGCGGGATGGCAATTTAGACTCATGGAACACAACTTTAGCGTTGAGTATGGGCCAGGCAAAAGAAATCTTCTAGCTGATTGTCTGTCTCGTTTATCTTCTGGTTGCAGTGAGGTTGTGGAGGTGAAGGATGCTCATGATGATTTTGAATTGGTATGCTGTATTATAAGTCAATCTGAGGACGTCATATCTGAGCACGAGTGGAGAGAAGCTTCTGAGAGTGATCATGAGTTTAAGGAAATTTTGAAGACTTTGAGCCAAGGGTGGTCACACGATATCAACGAACAGAATTGTGTCAATAAGTAGAAGCATGTTTTCGACAAATTGTCTGTGGTGAACGGTCTGTTCTATAGATCTTCACTATTAGTAGTTCCTGATGCCATGAGAAACAAAGTTCTTACTTTAGCTCATGAGGGCCGCGTGTCATGAAAAGGAGACTAAGAGAAAATGTTTGGTGGCCGGCTTTGGACAGACAAGTGGAGCACTTTGTAAGGGATTGTATGGCATGCGCCATTAGTGACAAGTCACAAGTAACTACCCCCTCTCCTGTTGAAGACATTGAGGTTTCTGACAAACCTTGGTTTAAGGTAGCTGTTGACATAATTGGCCCTATATGTTTGTCTGCCAATCTACCTGAGTATGGCATTGTCCTCATGGATTTTCATAGTCATTGGCCAGAAATCAAATGGGTAAAAACTTCTGATTCCACCTCTGTTATCAAGTTTCTTAAGTCACTATTTGCGAGGCAGGGCGTTCCTGAGGAACTACTCAGCGACAATGGCCCTCAGTTTGTTTCTGTTCAATTTGAAGAATATCTACGTTCTTTTGGCATCAAACATGTTAAAACTTCTCTTTACCATCCGAGAAAAAATGCCTTGTGGAATGTTTTAACAGGGTCATTAAACAGAATGTGCAGTTGGCGAGAGTGAGTGGTCTGAATTGTAAGGCAGAAGTTGAAAAACTTCTATGGGCTGTTCGCACTACTGTCAATTCTGACACTGGTGTGTCTCCATTCGTCTTGTTAAGAGGTTGTGTGCCTGCTTCCAAACTGTTGAGAAGATGGATGGGTGACAAAGGGTTCATGTTGCCTAGGCATAAGATTGATGAGGTTTGCAAAAAACGTGTCGAGGCACAAAACAGATATGATCAAACGCGGGTCGAACCAGGCTCCAAGCAGCTAAATGTCAGCGTGGGGGACATGGTGAAAGTGAAGTGTTCCAGAATATTACCCAAAGGGGAGTCCAAGTTTTTTGTCCTTAAGAAGGTTGTAAAAGTTAACAAAGGGGCTGTTAAGTTGGATGATGGCAAGTGGTGGAACAAGGGGAAGATTGCTGTGTCTAAGACGGGTTTGTATGTTCAACTCAAAAATCTTGTCCGAGTTAAAGTTGATAATGACACTAGCTCCACTTCCCGTTCCCCGTCGGCCAGGTCCATCAAATTGCCTTCCAAATTCCAAGATTATGTTTTACAGTGACACTGTTGATGCTCTTCTGTTGTTGGAATATTTTTCTCTTTGCTCTATGTATCTTTTATCTTGTTTTTGTTTGCAGGTTTTGGTTTGCCATCTCATTGTTTAAAGGGGAAAGATGAGTTGGGTTCTCTGTCATTCTCTCGGGCGTCTATTTCACCGCGCGCCGAGAGAATGAAAAGAACGCTAGGGAAACGGGATTTGGGAGCAGGGAGGTTAACGGTCTTGGGCGGTTGCAGGGAGAAGTTGCACTGTTTACTTGTTCCGCTGAGTTCGATTAAACTTTGTTTTGACTTACCTGAAGACTCCTGCGTCTTTACATCTCCCACCTGGGCCTCATTGTAGACGTTCTCCCTGGGGGCCAGTCGGGAGCTTACACGTGCTCTAATACTAGTGAGGATGGACACCGCCCTCTCTCAGGCTCTGCCCACGGCTCGCCCCCCTGAGCTCTCAGGCCACTCTCCGAAGACGAGAGCGGACCCTTTCTCTCACCTCATATTCCTGAACCACGGGGGTCCGGCGCGGCAGAGAGCATGCGATAACCGCTGCCGTGACCCCCGCTGAGGCCCTAAGCCCAGACCAGCTTCCACTGGGTGCGTCCCTCAGCAGATCAAGCCACCCGGCCTCCTCCAGGACCCGCAGTGCCTCTGCAACTTTTTCTCAGTGGACATTATTCTAAGGTAACCACTATCACCCAAAAAGCTCACTATTAAATGCCACAAAATGCTCTAAAACTGCCAAATAAAACGCTCTACAAACTGCTACCAATCACTGAGTCACTACTATAAAATGGTGGTTGGCAGTAGTAAAATGGCCGTATATATACCCCTGGGCTACATTACAGCCCAAATACTGCCCAAATCCCACAGCAGTCGCCGTACTGCTCCATTCCCCAAACGTTCCCAGGGGCAGACTCCCTGTGGTCAGCTGCCCCCTCAAGACCCCATTTTAGAACAGGAAAGTGGGAGAATTTGATCAAAAATCGTGGGATGCATTTTCCCCATTGACTTCTATTGAAGCACAGGCAATTTCAAGAGGGAGACAGCTATTAAAAAGCGTTTATTTTGCTTCACAAATCGAGAGTTTCCTACCTGAATCGGGTATGTTGGCATGTATGGGGAATAGGCTCGGGAGACTACAGTTGCACGATTAGCAGTGTCTGGTAAACAAAGCAAAAATAAATAAATAAATACAAAAAGTGGCTTCGGAGCTGTCTCATACCAAGGACTCCAACAGACAGAAAAATACACTTCATCGTGCAGCACGAGCAAGTATTTGCATCAGAGGCCGGTCGCGGTTTCCAGCCGATAAAAGTAATCCATCCTAGACAATTATTGATTGTGTTATTGTTATTCCAAGGCTTAAGAAGCAGCGTGGCAGCTTAGAGAAGCTTGAAGGACTGCTGCTAATCTTTCAGTTACTAAGGCATGAGACTTTTGACCTTTGCTCTTCTCCAGAACATTGGCCTTCGCCATGTTTATTTTCAACTTGCTGGAGTTTACGCATTTCTTTTTCCGTGTTGCCCTGATGGGTGTTCCTTTGTGTCTCGGGTACACGCATGCAGGAGCCAGTTCTTTCAGAGACTTAGCACTTTTTTTTGCAATTAATTCATATTTATCAATTGTATTTTTTGATGGCCGCTTAAACAAGCAGTTTGCAACTTTATTACTAGCAATCAGCCATCTTGAGAAGAAGAATAAATTACAACTAAAGTAAATGTACATTTTTAAATGATGTCAGGGTTGACATAAATCAATGTCGGTATGTTTCAGAAAATAATAGGTTTTCTAGGTAATGGCAGATTTTATTTGACCAAAAAATTACAAAGAGGGCATTTTGCGTGAGGTACATCCTGTATTCCAATTAGACGAGTGTAAAAAACATAAACAATATTCTAGATAGTCTTGCAGATTTTGATATGACCTAATATATTTTAAAAATATGGGTATTTTGTAGGTAGTGGCAGCTTTTATTTGGCCAGCAAAATAAGTACATAGATACAATTTGGCATGAGGTACAGCATGTAAAACCGTAATCAGTTGAAAGAACATAACCAATATTCTGTATAGTCATTCCAATTGTGATGTGTCCCTTTGTGCATTTTTTAAGCAATAACAGCTGTTATTTGTGCAGCAGAAGAAGATGATAATTGTAACTGGGTGAAGTGTTTCCTCAACAGTATGAATGTGCATTAAAATAATAAAAATAGCAAATACTGTAACAGAATTGAGCTGCTTAATTTAGTCAACCTAGCTGCATAATAAGGTCGACCTTTACTACATAATTCTAGTGGCTAAAATTATACAATACGGATTGGTGGAAAGCAGAGGGGTAGCAAGGGGGGGTAGGCGGTCCGCCCCAGCCGGCATGAGTTTTGGGGACGGCGGCCTCCCCCTGCTCTTACCTGCTGTCTTGGGGCTGCAATGGCCAGCATCCCCCACCCGCTCTTCAGCCGTCGTGGGTCAGCAATCGGAAGAATCTCACCAGCACTCACCCCCCACCCCTTCAAATGGGCGGCCAAAGGGCTAGCTACGCCACTGGTGTAAAGAACAGAAGCCGTATGCTCCACAAGGCTGCAGTGCTTAATTTGTAAAGGAATAAGTGCCGGCCCCCAAATTCTGCTCAGCAGCCCACAGCCGTTCTTATTGAATGTCGGTGTGCCTGATTCCAAAGCTGCATAGTCTTGATTCCACCACATTCATTTGTAATCCACCACCCTAAACTCCCTGCGCCCTTTATCTCTCTCATGCAAGTTCCTGCTTTCTCCCGTTGTCACGATTTTTCCGTCTTTCTTTTTCTCATTCTTTTTCCTTGTGTGATTTGTTTCCCTCCTTGCTCTGGGTCAAATTCAATAAGGATTGGTTTCTAAAAATGAGCGCCGGTGGGCTCCACCTACAACACTGACTCAAAGTAGGTACTGCAGGGCTGCAGCTGGTGAAGCAGGCATTCAGCATTGAAGAACTGTCAAGACTTCACAGTGCAGCGGTTTTATGCTCTTGCACCATCTAAAATAGAACTACATTTGAAACCACATTCCCAGAGCAGTCCTGTAGATCAGAGCCATGCTACCTGGTGCAATGCAGGACACTCGTATCTGGCCTCTGAAGCAACCAAATGGAATCAAGGGTCATGGTAAACAAGACTCCAAGTACTGGAAAAGAGGGTTGTGCTGCATTCAAAATAGATCAACATTGGTGTGGAGTGTAGGATAATGCCTATGAATGGAATGCTGCCCAGTGCTTTGCAGGGCCAGACTGTGACCCCCAAAAAAAGCAGCCAGGCAATAACGTTCATGCATATACCACACAGTAATAAGAGAGTGAGCTAAGCAAGCCAGCCTTTTGCTCTAAAAGGCATTTCCGGGTTCCCTTTGTGAAATGTTTGGGGGAAAAAGGAACCCAACTGGCATATTTGACAGCACATTTTCAACATCTGTGGCTAAAAATAGGCACTTCTGATGAGGAACTAATGAATTATACAATACATCATAATACCCTGTAGCCAGTACTTAATTTGTCAAAGATATCGGGAGTGCTGAATACCAAGGCTGTGTACTCTTGATTTCACCACATGCCTCTTTCATTCACAACTCACTACCTGCCCCTATATTTCACACTTGCAGATTCTTTTTCACCCCTGCTTTCTCCCGTTGTCACTGTTTTTCCGTCCTTCTCTTTCTTTCCTCCTTTTGTGTTTTTCTCACTTACTCTGGATAAAAGTCTAATGAGGAAAAATAAGTGGTGGTTCCCAAAAACGAGTGCTGGTGCACCTGAAACCGCCAATCAAATTAGCTTAGACTGTTCTGAAAATGTTCTACTTAAATACTGGCCTTTCTGTGGGATTTCCATGGGTTGAGACCATCCAATCAGCCCCTCTGGTCTTTGTCAAAGATTACGTGCAACTGAATACACTGAGTAATTGAAGTACAATTCTAAGTCTCTTTTTACAGTGTGCTGATGATTGTTTGGCAGAGTATAATCCAATTTACATTTCTTTTTTAAATCAACTTTATTCTTCAATATTTCCCAAATGCATTTCAAGCGGAAGCTCTTCTTCTGTTGGATAAGAAATTATACAGGTATATCTTAATTCGGTGGAGGAAACAAACACTATTCAAAAACTGAAAAAGTAACACCTAGGTTAAATACAATTTTTAAGGGCAGTCACATGTAGGACCAATAGTATCTGCATGTTAAGAACAATATTAACTTCTCCAGCTCACGAGAGAGTCCATGTAAGTGAAATGAAATGAAATGAAATGAAATTTGTACTTGTAAAGCGCACCCATACCCCCAAAGGGGTGTCCAGGCGCTGTACGCATACCGCTGTGGAACCCTTCCTGGCTTTTCCCTGTGAAATGTCCACTCCTGGGCACCCCCAGGGTGAAGCCAGGCATCCCAGCGCTGTTGGGGCCGTTGTGGAGATTAAGCAAGCTATTGCCCAGAGTTGCAGAGTGGGACCCATGATTAGAATAGGCACCGAGGCAAGAATTATCAGGTCCGAGGAAATTGAGCCCAAGACCCGCCGAGGCGGGAATTGAACCCTGGTCCCGGGCCAGATCTCTGCATCAGGGTCTGCCGCTCTAACCATTGAGCCACACTTCTCCACCACAGTGACTGCTTCAACAAGTCCTACAAAAATACAATCTTTATTAAAAAAAAACGAATTTATATAAAAAAAACAGTTACCCAATAAATTGGGGAGTGGATATTACAACTAGCCTACACATCTCTCTGAGGATTGAAATAAGTCATGGACGTTAATTCACCAAAATGCCAGGGGTAGGGAAAGTGACTAATAGCGAATAATGTAATATTATGCACTATAAGTATAATAAAAAAATTGACAAAAACGAGGTGAGTGAAGCCCCCACCGACGTCCATAAGGGCGAACTGCTTCTGTTCCTGCCACTGATTTTGCGACTGCTGATGCTAGGGGTCTCAAAGGCAGTGCCAGGGGTCACAGGGGGAATGCTAGGGGTTGCAGCAGCGACCCATGGCGACCCCTAAATGACGTCATGAATAAAGTTTGCAGAGTAACTGAAATGATGAAACCTCATAGTTTAGGATAATGGTAAAAATACACTTCAGCCAGTTTCTAGCTAGCAATAGAAGTGCGTGTGTTAGTGTGCGAATCTTACAGTCTAAGACTCATAGCAGAAAGAAAGCGAATGGGGACGTACTGGAGGTAGATCGTGTACGCTTCCTCGAGAGGGAAGCCAGGAGATAAAACTTGCCAAACCAGGAAATACTAGCATGAAGGACTGGCATCTGAAGAAGAAATAATTCAACTGTCAACCTGGAATGCTCAGGCTGGAGCATTCTAGCATTCAATAATACAAGAAACATAATGAAAGGAGAAGAAGAAAAGGATAAAGGAGGAATGTGGAGAAGGAGGGAAAATAGAACACCTCCAGGGCTGAAATAACACTAAGGGCCCGGCTACGAGTTTGACGGTGCAGCGGTGGGACTGCCCTGCTGCCGCACTGCCAAACCAGCGTGAGGACAGTCGGCCATATAATGACTTTTTTAGTCATTGGCAGGCATCTCCTTTTCCATTCCCATGGTGGTACCTATAAAATAGGCCCCGCAATGGGAACTTCAAAGGAAGTTCCAGCACGGCATGGACTCGAAAGTCCATGCATGCTGGAACTTCTGTGCATGCACACAGGGCCCCCTGTCTTTCCTCACCGCCACTGTTTTCATGGAGGAAAGCCCTCCATGAAATCAGGGGCGGTGATGAAAGTCGTAATATGCTTGGCGGAACCGCGGCGCTCCCGCCAAGCATATTGCTGCCTCTTGACTGCGGTGCAACTGCCGGGGAACTGCGGTTTCCTGGCGGAGTCAGCAATCCCAAGGCGGCACGACCCCTAGTGTCGTAATGTGGTGGTCTCAAGACAGCCACCGCCGCACCACCACAAGTCTGGCGGTCCTTGGACCACCAGACTCGTAATCGGGCCTTAAATAGGAATTTTAATTATTTAGTTTACAAGTTAATGTTTAAATGTATGTCAATGTATAAATTTGTTAAATAATTAAGCATATTGTTCTCCGTCTCTTTCCATCACCCACATACAATTACCTCCACCAGTGTTGTGTGCCAAAGATTTGCTTTTTGAGTTTAAGAAAACTTTATTGGAATGATTTGATCAAAAAGGTACATCTTAAAATAACAGCAAAGCACGAGATAGAAGGTCAGGGCACTCAAGGCCTGCACCAGTAAGTCTAGTACTTAGTAGTTTGGGCAAGAATGGTGGTGCAGAAAGCGGGGAACTTGACCTTCCTAGTTCCCACAATTTTGGAAAAACAAAAACACAAGGTGCAGGATGGCTCAGCACACACCTAAAAGTCAAAATATGATAACAGGAAATACAGTATAATATCAAACAATTAGCAAACAAGAAAACATCTCCCAAAAAAATATAGAATGAGTCTTCAAATTATGTGAAAAATGTTCTTCTTTTATTCCTTTATATGATATTTCTTCATCTGGCTTCATTCGTTTAAAAACACAATACAAAATTCATAGCCAACGCGGCGCGTTTCGTCCCAATGGGACTTCTTCCAGGCTTTAAAAATACATACAGAACATATATATTACTATTTATATTTACATTAGAACTTAACTTCAATATACATACAAAGACATTAACTAACACCAAAATTTAGCTCACAATAAAGAATTGTAATTTACTATGTAAACATTTTGTTCATTGGGAGATATCTTGCCGAAAAACCAGAACCAGAAACAAAATAGTCATAAGAAACAGGGAGATCTTTATGCTAACAGAATAGAAAGTAGAGCGTGTATGTAACACGTAGCCATGGAGAAACAATGTGAAACTGAGCACAAGTCCAATCTTGTATCATCTGGACACATTCTCATTATATGCAGGTTAGGTTATCACGGATAATACCATTTGTGTACTTATCGCCCTTAAGATAAAGATTGCATACATTTGTCTTTTCTTTATCTATTTTCTTTATTCTGTACAAGAATCTAGGTAATCTCGCCTACCTGTTTGTGTTTTTTTGTTCACAACAGTAATGTATGACGTCACTTCATGGCACATCAGGTTGCATTGCTACAAGTGAAATTCTACAACGGAAAAGTATAGCAGTATGTCTATAATTATCTATACATATTGGATAAAAAGCCTGAATGTGTTATACACAATGTTAAAAAACGTACCTTGGTCAAATTTAATAGCACGTCACTGTTAGTAATTGTAAAAACTTGTGTGGCTTTAGCAGGTATTGGTCACCCAACGTTCTGTAACCAAAGTTTAAAAAAAAAATTAATAATGTCTTTAGTATTCCTAGTAGACCATAATTCAAGATGTGAAAAAAAATACATTGCGGCTAGTGTTCCCAATGTAGAATAGTCATCTTTAGATATAAAAACAACTAATATGATACAAATGCAAAGTATTTCAAAAATAATATTTGTGAAAGACGTTTGTTTTAAAGAAGGAGAGAGAGCACGCAACCAATATCAATTGTCAATGCTTCATATTAATGATCGATATTTAATTAGGCCCATTTTGGTCCTATATTGATCCACAGTTTCGAAATGCATAGATAATGGTATTTTGCAATTAACATACCTTATAAAAAAGGAGCACCACTCTCGTAAATTGTGTGTGCTGTTACTCCTAAGGGGTATGGTTTGCCCCAGATCTGGAACCAAAATAAAATAAAATGTAGTGTCAGCCTTATACGAAAATTATGCTCAGGCGATATAAATGATTACTTTATTATGTAAATACGTATTGTGTGCATTACATGCTCTTGGATGTGAAAAGTTCGGCAGGTCTTAAGTCAAGCGACCATTTCAATATACTGATAGTTATCGGACCGGACCCCATATCACAGAGTTCAGCCCAAAGTATTGAAACATTGATGCATCTCGTGTTATTTAAACAGGCGCCATTTTGGAAAGGTCTTACACGGTATATTGTGCAAGTGACTATTTGTATATTCAGATGTAAAATCTGTGCTCAAACCGGACGCCATAATAGAGCGTCTAATATAGTATGTTATAAAAGCTAGAACCCGTCCCAAGGCAATCAGTTTGCGACAATATTGTCAACCGACATTTATTAGATAAACGCATTTGGCCAGGGTGAAAAAAGCAGTTGACATCTAGTCTGAGGATGTTATTCAAATAGAGACATAAGCATTACGCGTTATTAAAGCAGGCGCCATCTTAAAAAGGTCTCGCAAGGTGTATATTACAGATAACTTTATATATATTTCCGAAAGCGGAATCTATACTCAGAGCGGACGCCATGATAGAGCGTCTAATGTAATATATTACAGGGGCTAAGACTCGTCCTTAGGCTATCTGGTTACGACGAAGTTGTCGACGTGCATTTGTTGAATAAACGCATTTATCCAAGGTTTAAAATCTATTAACATCTAGTCTAAGGATATTATCTAATTAGAAACATTTAAAATCCACTCTGGCATTTGAGTTTAACTTACTTGCGCAAATGCAGATAAGCGTGTGATCCAAAGTCCGGGTCCAAAAAATAACGTCAGAACCAAACTCCTATTCGAGGCAAGTATTTATACAGAGATCCTCATTGCCTTCACCTGTTGCTTCCCGATTCGTCGTAGACACTAACGACGGATCGCCTTGGGCTACAACTCATTCGAAACTTGCTGGTACATTTCGGCCATTTTGAAATGGGTTTTCAATGCAATAGGCTAGTCTTCATCATATGTAATGTCACTCTTAATCGAAAAAGAGCACATAGGTTTGATGAAATGAAACCTGATGATCAATAGTGACAGACTACAAAGGCAGAAAATCACAAAACGTTTGAAATTCGATCTTGGTCATCAGTAATGACAGACCGTGTCAAAGACAGTACCATTCGACGCATAAACGGATCGGCCATTTTGAATTAGCGGTTTGTAGTTTTGAAAATCATCGTACCATATACCTTGATGTTTACATTTAAAAAGGAGCACATAAATTACAGTTGATATTAAACCCTAGAAATTCACCGTTCATTTGAAGTCATACATCACATTGTGTTTAGTCTCACATGAGAACAGTATATCCTTATTACTCCAATGGCTGCTTAAAAAAAATGGTGACATTCATTATTGACATTCAAGCCAAACATTACAGTTCTCAGACGGCAAATCCAACGAGCTTCGACCTGTCTAAGATAATTAGTTCTGTCCCCACCCCTCTCATTACCAATTACATGATCTATGGCATGGAAGGTTATTCTTGTATTGTCTGGATGCATTGTCTGTATGTGAACTGATACCGGATATCGGTCATCTCTGTTCCTAATGGCACGAACATGTTCCTGTATGCGCGTCTTCAAGCTACGTATACTGCTACCAACATATGTTTTGTTACAAGAACATTTTATCAAATATACTGTGTGCGTTGTATTGCAATTAATATAAGAGCGAATTTTTAAATTCTTTAGAGTTGTTATATTTAAATTTCGTTGTTTTGTTTTCACCCAAATTACATACGCTACAGTTACCACAGATGAAAAAACCAGATGGTTTCTCTGGTAGCCAGGTGGTAGTCGGTGGTTTAGATTGCTTAATATAGCTTGGGCATATTAGATTTTTTATAGTCTTGCCTTTTCTATAGACCACCTTTGCTTTTGGTGGAACCATGTTCAAAGGTAACGAGCTAGACGTGAGAAGATGCCAGTTTTTTCATAGGATGTTAAAGACATGGCCACTATAGATATTATATTCAGTTATAAATGCCACGTCAGTGGCATTACTTCTTTTACGATTTCTTTTTAGAAGGGTGGATTTCCTGTTAGTTAGCATGATTTTTTTCTCTGCTCTTTCTAGGCACTCCCGATCATACCCTCTTTGAATGAAATTGGTCTTAATTATTTCAACATTTTTCGTGAAATTATGTTCCTCGCTGCAATTACGGCGAGCCCTTATCATTTCCCCAAAGGGGATGGCAGAGATGGTCGTTTTGGGATGGCAGCTGGTTGCGTGGAGGACACTGTTGCATGCAGTGGACTTCCTGAAGATGTCACTATGTATGACTTCTTTCTCTGCATATAGCTGGAGATCTAAGAAATCCATTTCTTGCTTAGAGCTCTTTATGGTGAGTCTGACATTAAATCTGTTGATATTTAAATAAGTGTAATATGCCTCAAGCTCTTCATTACTGCCCTTCCAAATCAGGAATATGTCATCGATATACCTGCCAAAAAACAGGATGTTGTCCATCCATTCACTTGCACCTGAGCCCCAGGCATGCTCCATCTCATACAGACCCATGAAAAGGTTCGCATAAGATGGAGCAAACCTGGAGCCCATGGCCGTGCCCTGCTTTTGTAGAAACCACTCACCATTGTGTATAAAAGCATTTTGAGTCAGTATCAGTTCAGACATGTCCAACAGCATTTGCGTGTGTTGCAAATGCTTAGCATTGCGTTTGTAGAGATACAATTTCAATGCTCTTAGACCACAATCTCTCTGAATACAGGTGTATAGACCTTCTATGTCCATAGTCACAAATGTCAAGTCATCTTGTTCCCATCTAAAGTCTTCTAATTTGCAGATTAGATCCCGACTATCTTTAAGATAGGATGGTAAGTTCAAGACAAAAGGCTGAAGGAAGGTGTCTACATATTCTGCAATTCTTTCTGTGGGGCCCCCATTGCCAGATATAATTGGCCTCCCTGGTGGAAAGGGACCCACTTTGTACACCTTTGGAAGTGCATAAATGCAGGGATGTCTAGAATTTTGTGCAAGTAAATATCTATATTCCAAGTCAGTAATGAGACAGGACTCATGCCAGTCTGTTAAACAAGCATTAATCCTTTTTTCGATCATTGCAGTGGGGTTACATCTAAGTTTCTCATAACATTCGCTATGACTAAGTTGTCTATCAATTTCCGCTAGATAGTCAGTCCGATTCATTAGCACAATGTTGCCCCCTTTGTCTGCCTCTCGTACCACTATGTTAACATCATCTCTGATCGATTGCAAAAAGTCCTTATCCTGTCTAGTCAAATTTTGTTGATGTATACATTTATTGCTCATGATATGTTCGTCCTCAAGTTTATACAATTCCTGTGTCACTCTTTTGCAAATTCATCAATTACAGAGTTAGTAATAGTGGGGGGAATAAACTTTGACTTTTGGCGTAAGCCACTGTCTACAGTTAGGTCCTCACAAATGTTAAGATCTTGAGCAAACTCAATTAGTTCTTCAGAATCATCTTCTCCATCTAATGTAGAAATCAAATGTGCAACATTTAGATCAGAAATTGTGAATTCCGAATCGCAGACAGTGTTTGGTACAGAGAGATGCACAGATGGATGATCTGCAAAATATTTTTTTAATTTAAGTTTTCGAACGAACTTAAATAAATCCAGATGTACATTCTCGAACAAAGGTTTATCTGTCATACAAAAGTTGAGACCCTTACATAGAACAGAAGTCTCATTTTCAGTTAGAATTCTTGATGATAAGTTAACAATACTAAGAGCATTAGGCATGTCACCATCATTACTGCCCAGTTCTAATGTAAATATAAATAGTAATATATATGTTCTGTATGTATTTTTATAGCCACATCTTAATAACAGGTCTAAAATCTGAGAAGAAGGATAATATATATCCGTAGTAATGCAGAGAAATTCAGTCAGAGCCTTTATCAATATTACAAATACTGTATTTTACATGCGACAGACATAAGAGTAAAAGAAAAGCTTAATTAAATGTAGTACCATAATAAAACTGCATTTTATTTTTTGCATTAAGAGGGAAAAGAAAGAAAGATAGAAAAAGAAAAGGAGGAAGGGAAAAGAAGATAAAAAAGGAAATAGTAAATGTAGTAATACAAACAAATCGAATATACCAGAAGTAGTTATTATGAATTCCCAAAAGGCATTATCGATAAAGATAACAGCAAATAATACAATTTTAATGTTATAAGTTATAAATGAAAAGTTCAGGGTGGTTGGAAATTGGAACTGCTGTCCCACATCCTTGCGGGGAAGCAGATAGATAAGTGGTAAGAGGTGACCAAAAAATGTCCTTCTGAAGACGTTGAAGTGTAGATGATGCAGATGCTCTATCGAGTCTGTGGTAATAGAGTAAATTCCACCATCCTTTAAAAGTTACTTGGGTAGCATCTTTCCAATTAACCGTAATGATTTGAAAAGCAACAGCAATAAGCAAATCCACAAACTTACCCAATTTACAAGCACCAATCTAAATAGGTCAGGAACTGCCCAACAAAAATAGATTTGATCTCAAAAGAGAAATCAACAGAACATATAGTTGAAATCATTCTATAGATCCTCTTCTAGAAATAAATAATGTAAGGGAAGTGAAGAAATGAATGCAAAAGCGTGCCAGGTGTGTTTGTAGAAGTCAAACATGAGTTTGACATCTAGTGTTATATTTACGAATAGAGATAAGGGTTTAGAACAATCTTTGATAAAAGTATTATAAAGTTTGTGTAGTGCTAGCGTTACATGGAGTGTGATGTATTATTTGCCACATGGAATTCCAGGATTGTGTGGAAAAAGTGTGTTGTAATTCAGATTCCCATACAAGCTCTATTTTGTATTTGGGACGATTTGGTATAGACTAGTGAAGATATTTATATTTATATAGAAGGCCTTAAAGGGTGGGGAAAGGATTAACTGAGCTGGAAACAGATCTGGTGTAGAACACAGAGCTTGTGAATGAAAAGAGATGTGTTGTGTAAGGGAATTTTTTTGTGATTCGTATTTAAGAGTAGAGGCAGTGGAAAGGACAAATTTGGTTTGCAGATCAGGTGAGGAAAGGAGGTATGTTCCTTGAAATGAATGTTTGACCTGAATTATTCCTTTTGCAACCCAATCTTCCAAAAAATAGTGCGATTTGATATCATAATATATTTATTGTGCCATATGGAGGATTCTAGGAAAGCATACAGGGGTGTGAGAGATTTGGTGAGGACCGGAAATAAAGTGGAAATAGAATGGATGATGGTGGGTGTTACAAAAGAACATGGAGGATGGGGAAAATGAGGCAGAAACTGGAAAGGAAATAGGAAAATCAAAGAATCTTCCAAGAGACACCAAACCATCAAAGATGTTTCACAAGATGAATGAATGTGAGGTAAAACTGGTTTAACTAAAAAGGACGAATGATACGGTCGCAAATTAGGAAAGTTGACACCACCCTTATCTTTGGGTTTGCACTAAAAGGATAAAGAAACACATGGTTTCCATCCATTTCATAAAAATTTACTAAGGAACTATTAAGGGATTCGAAAAATGTCAAAGGTATTTTGAGTGGTAGCATAGATAGATAAAAGTTAATGATGGGAAACATCATCATCTTTATTGTGTCTAACCTGCCCCACCAAGATAAACACAGAGGAGTCCATTTCTCTGACATATGAAGTGTTTAGTGAAGGGCATCCTCTAAAGTAATCTGGATGGTTTTTAGTGATAGAAGAGGAATATTTGATCCCTAGACATTTAATATAATTAGAATTCCATATAAAACTATTTTCTGAAAACATTTCTTTTAAACAGAATTTATTTAATAGGAGGATTTCAGATTTCGTAAAACTTAGTTTGTAACCCGATACATTGGAGTAGGTGTTTAACAGATCTGTAAAGGCAGGCATGGAAGTTAGTGGGTCAGAAACAGATAAATGAAACCATGAATGGAAGTTGAATGACACCAAGTATGCAAAAAAGTCCTAAAGATAATATAAAAAGTAACAGTGATAGAGGGCAGCCTTGTCTAGTTCCAAGCTGAAGAGCAAAATAGGGAGACTGAGTGCCGTTAATAAAAACAGTAGTAGTTGGAGAAGAAAAGCAGACTCAAATACAGCAACATTCTTGGGACAAAACCATGCCATTTAAGATCTCTCATCAAAAAATGCCAATGTACATGTTCAAAAGCTTTCTCCGCATCCAAAGTAATAGTGGCTATAGGGGTAGAACTCTTTGAGGCAAGGTGAATAATATTTAGGAAGGCCCTTGAATTATCAACCATGTGTCTGCCCTTAACAAACCCCGTTTGTTCAATCCCAATGAGGTCAGGGATAAATTGTTTAAGTCGAAGAGCTAACATTTTTGCAAAAATCTTGCAATCCAAATTAATAAGGGAAATAGGTCAATAATTAGCACAGTAAGAGAGGTCTTTGTATTTTTTGGGAATCAAACATAGCATTGCTTCTGAAAAAGTACCTCGAGCCTCATTATTGAGAAAAAGGCATTGATACAGAGAGAGGAGATGAAGTAAAATATGAGAACATGTTAAATAGAATTAGGTTCTAAAACCATCTGGTATGGGGGCTTTATCTTTGGGCAATTTAGCTAAAGCAGACTTAAGATCTGCTACGGATATATCCTTATCAAGTATGGAATAATCTTGAGGCAGATGAGAGCGAGGAGGAAGAGAATCAAAGAAAGAGTCTAGAGCAGCATCTGTAGGAGAGAATTCCAGTGTGTACAAATTCTGATAAAAGTCAGTAAAACATAGTAAAAGTTCCTCATCCTTGAGATGATTGACCCTTTGTCGTCTATATTATTTAGGATTTTTGAGGTTTTACTTTAAGGTAGTTCGCCAGCACCTTAGCTGCTCTATTTCTCCCGCCATAAAACTTAGAGTTGTCCTTTAAAAGCACACTGGAAGTCTCCTCAGTTGATTTTTTTGTTGAAGGCCAATTTGACTTGAACAAGCTGTTTAAGAGTGGTTTCATCATTAGAAGTGTAATATTAATGCTCAGGTTTTTTGATGGATGAGAGTAGAAGCGCAGGTTCTTTAAGATATTTTTTCTTTTTATAGCTGCAACATAATCAATAACATGCCTTAAAGGCGTCCCAAATAAGGTGAAATGGTAGATACGGAGTAATATTTGAGTTGAAATAGTCCTTCAGAAACGTTTCAAAATTATCTACAAAAGATTGATCTTTCAAGAGATAGTTATTAAAACGCCATCTTTTTGGTCTAGAGGATGCAATTGAGACTTCTATATCAATAAAAACAGGTGCATGATCAAATATTAAAATAGATCCAATTTCAGCATGAACTGACACTGGAAGTAATTGAGGTGCTATTAAATTATAATCAATTCTAGATATTGAATTATGAGCTAGGGAGTGAAAGGTGAATTCTCAGTTCTCTGGATTATAAATCCTCCATGCGTTTGCCAAACCCCTAGACTGTATAAAATTCTTGAATGTTTTTTACATTTTCTTAGGGACATATCTAGCAAGAGATTTTCTGCCAGTAAAAGGATCCATAACTTGGTTACAATCCCTCCCAAGAGAAGATTAGTGTTGGAAAAAGAATGTAAAATGTGAGAAATATAGTCCCAAATTTGAGCATCTATGCCAGTGGGGCCCTATATGTTAAAGAAGGAAATGGGGGTATTATTGATAATAGTATGAAGAGGAAGCCATCTTCCATTATCATCCTTCTCTTTTCCAATTGAGACTGAAAGCGACTTATGGAATAAAGTAATTACCCCATTTTTATTCTGCTGTGCGGGGGAACAGAATACCTGGCCTACACAATGTTTCTTCAATTTGTGGATGTCTTTATCAGTAAGGTGAGTTTCTTGCAACATAACAATCTTACACTGTAACCTGGATAAATGTCTAAGCACTCTCTATTTCTTAATAGGATTGCGTAAACCTTTCACATTCCAGGACACTACTCGCAGACTGTTAACCATATAAAGGGGGGAACAGCTTATAATGTAAACACAATCTTAAATCAATAAAAGATACACTGCAAAATGAAAAGTACATCAAAACCACCCGAATGAACAAATTAGCTGTATTACCAGAGTAAAATGGAAATAAACCAAAGAGAGAAAGAAAGGGGAAAGGGGGAATAAGGATGAAAAAAGAGACAAAACAGCTGATAGAAAAAGAGAGGATGGCAAGAAGCCGAATGGCTTCATCCACAGAAGAAATTGGACACATCCAGTGTATAAACAATTACAAATAGAGGTAGAGAAGAACAAGGAAAAAGAAGAACAGCAGACTTATGACAGCCAGAGATAAGAGACAGAAGCCACGGAGCCAATCAATATGAACATATAAAGTAAGACAGCAGATTAAAAACATTAGATAAAACCAGAGAAATAAGGTGATAACAATGTAACAAGACAACCTAATTGACTAATATAGAGCACTTACCGACAAATATAGATACGGTATGTACAATATGGCTGAGATGGGAAGCAGGTAGGAGAAAACACAGCTGGCCAAGGGCTCTGGATTAGACAAAAGACATCTGTAAAAGGAAAAATTTCAAGAGAAAGAGAAATAAAAAACAAGAAAAATTTCTTAGCATAAATACAATAAGAAAAACTTCAGTCAAAATGAGTAAGCTCGGGCAGGAACTTGGCTCCGCGAGCGGAGTTTGCAGAGTTTTGCCAACTCTGCGCTCCGTTGAGAACGCGGAGTTCAGGCAAAACTCTGACTCTGCAGCGGAGCGGAGTTAGCCAGCCCCTGCCCAAAAAAAAGCACTCACCTCTGCTGTGGCATCTCCAGGCTGCCCTCCTCCTCCTCGCCATGGTCTCTCTCGCCGTCTATTCGTCCACCCACGCAAACCCCTACGTCGGACGTACGTCTTGGTAGGACTCCGCATGCGCGCGCATGTGCAGTTGTCGCAAGATGTATGTGGACGAGGAGACGGCGAGAGAGACCACGGCGAGGAAGAGGGCAGCCCGGAGGTGCCACAGCAGCGGTAAGTGCTTTTTTATTTATATTTTTTATTAGGGAGGGTGGAGGGGAGCGGAGTTCCACTGAGTTTGTTTTCAACTCCGTGGAACTCCGCATAGTGGCACTCCGCCAACACCACCCGAGGTTAAAAATGAGACAGTTTAAATGCAAAAAGAGACATATCAAAAGGTGAACATTACTAGAAACATCTCAAATTTTCCCAAGCTCCATTTCTTCACTCTTGGGCTGAAAAATGAATTTTCGTAAGTCATCTGGAGAGTCAAATGAGAAAGTTTGTTCCTTAAAAGTCACTTTGAAAAAGCAAGGGTGTACAAGACCATATCTTGAGTTCATGGAGCGTAGTGCAGGGCTAAGGGAAAGGAATTCCATTTGACGGGTAGCGGTTGCACAAGCCACATCTTGTGAGAAAAAGACCCTCTGACCAGACCAAAGCATTTGTTTCCTCTGTTTGGCCGCTGCTAAGATCATAAGAAGTTCGGTGTATTCCAAAAATTGGACTATTATTCCTCCTGGACAAGCAAAAACTGAAGTTGCCAAAGATTTGGGGCCATCTCTGTCAGCATGTTGTAAATTAAGGTTTGAAATCTCCTTAAGGCCGACTATCTTGGGAATGTGTAGTTTAAGAAAAGCCAGCATGTCCAGACTCTCGGCCCTTTCAGGAATGCCATTAATTGCGAGTCTCCAAATCTTCAGTTTGTTGCTTTAAAGGGGCAATTTCCTTGGACATGCCCTCAACCTTGGTAGCCGGATCTTGTATATTGCTAACATGTTGTTCTACATCGAATACCCTAGATTCCACGTTGGACAATTTTTCCTCTATCCGCTGAAGTGTAGAATTGTTTTCTATAACAAAAGGTTTCAGAAGTTTTATCTCTTCCATAAGATTTTCCAGAGTCAACGGTAATGGAGACTTCGTTGGAGAACCAGGTTCTTTCTTGTGTCGTTTTGTTGCAGTGATGACATCTTTGCAGGTAGAGGGCATATTTCCAGAAGAGGTCGATGCCTTTTGACCAGAAGATGAAGAAGACTCCATATCAGAGGAAAAAGCAAACTCAATGAGTCACAGAGAGAAAGCAAAGACATAGTAGAAGACTAGATGCACAGGACAAGCATAGAAAAATGGGCTCCTGCCCAAGAGCCTCAGACTCCAGTGAAGGAAGTAAGTAGGAATGAAGAAATGATGTGACTGAATGAGAAGAAAGCAGCTGAGTGGACCAACTGAGATGCAACCAGGTTCAGTTCACCAAAACATAGCAGGCCTTGTGCTCACTACACCACTGGATTCAAGCTAGCCTGGCTGATGAAGGGTGATGCCCTGAAACCGGTCCCAGGATGCTTGTTTCCGGTCCAGGGAGGAACTGGCTTGGCAGTTCGGGCTGGACTGTTCCCATAAGGAACAGGGTCAAGACTGATTTGCATATGGCTGGGTCCAAACTGCGGTGGTGTGGTGAGCAAAAGAATGATGGATTAAACCCAGATCCTTGTGACTGGGGGTGAATGTTTGCATTGTCCAGCATTCCGTCCATCAATTGTTTCTTTTGCATATGTCGCCCTAAGTGGGAAGGGTATGCCCAGACATGGGTCCCGTGCTTACTACACCACTGGATTCAAGCTAGACTGGCTGATGAAGGGTGATGACCTGAAACCGGTCCCAGGATGCTTGTTTCCGGTCCAGGAAGGACGTGGCTTGGCTGTTCGGGCTGGACTGTTCCCATAAGGAACAGGGTCAAGAATGATTTACATATGGCTGGTTCCAAACTGGGGTGGTGTGGTGAGCAAAAGAATGATGGATTAAACCCAGATCCTTGTGACTGGGGGTGAATGTTTGCATTGTCCAGCATTCCGTCCATCAATTGTTTCTTTTGCATATGTCGCCCTAAGTAGGAAGGGTATGCCCAGACGTAGGTCCCGTGCTCACTACACCACTGGATTCAAGCTAGCCTGGCTGATGAAGGGTGATGCCCTGAAACCGGTCCCAGGATGCTTGTTTCCGGTCCAGGGAGGACCTGGCTTGGCAGTTCGGGCTGGACTGTTCCCACAAGGAACAGGGTCAAGACTGATTTTCATATGGCTGGGTCCAAACTGGGGTGGTGTGGTGAGCAAAAGAATTATGGATTAAACCCAGATCCTTGTGACTGGGGGTGAATGTTTGCATTGTCCAGCATTCCGTCCATCAATTGTTTCTTTTGCATATGTCGCAATAATTGGGAAGGGTATGCCCAGATGTGGGTCCAGTGCTCACTACAACACTGGATTCAAGCTAGCCTGGCTGATGAAGGGTGATGCCCTGAAACCAGTCCCAGGATGCTTGTTTCCGGTCCAGGGAGGACCTGGCTTGGCAGTTCGGGCTGGACTGTTCCCATAAGGAACAGGGTCAAGACTGATTTGTATATGGCTGGGTCCAAACTGGGGTGGTGTGGTGAGCAAAAGAATGATGGATTAAACCCAGATGCTTGTGACTGGGGGTGAATGTTTGCATTGTCCAGCATTCCGTCCATCAATTGTTTCTTTTGCATATGTCGCCCTAAGTGGGAAGGGTATGCCCAGACGTGGGTCCCGTGCTCACTACACCACTGGATTCAAGCTAGTCTGGCTGATGAAGGGTGATGCCCTGAAACCGGTCCCAGGATGCTTGTTTCCGGTCCAGGGAGGACCTGGCTTGGCAGTTCGGGCTGGACTGTTCCCATAAGGAACAGGGTCAAGACTGATTTGCATATGGCTGGGTCCATACTGGGGTGGTGTGGTGAGCAAAGGAATGATGGATTAAACCCACATCTTTGTGACTGGGGGTGAATGTTTGCATTGTCCAGCATTCCGTCCATCAATTGTTTCTTTTGCATATGTCGCCCTAAGTGGGAAGGGTATGCCCAGACGTGGGTCCTGTGCTCACTACACCACTGGATTCAACCTACCCTGGCTGATGAAGGGTGATGCCCTGAAACCGGTACCAGGATGCTTGTTTCCGGTCCGGTCCAGTTGCCTGGCTTGGCAGTTCGGGCTGGACTCTTCCCATAAGGAACAGGGTCAAGACTGATTTGCATATGGCTGGGTCCAAACTGGGGTGGTGTGGTGAGCAAAAGAATGATGGATTAAACCCAGATCCTTGTGACTGGGGGTGAATGTTTGCATTGTCCAGCATTCCGTCCATCAATTGTTTATTTTGCATAATGTTATCTTTCTGTCTTCACTGATCCAGGAGTGCCCAATACTCTTTTAGGTCCCAGAGAATCCTACTCTTTCTAGTTCAACATAAAGGTGTGTAGCTCTGCCCTTCTAAACATTTTCTCCAAGGCAACTTCCAATTCATTATTAGTAGGGAATAACTGTTCAAATTAAGAGACAATATGGTCAAAACTTTAAAGTTTTTCAGCTAGGGCAGCAGCATGAGGTGCAGTGCACTCCCACGTTATCAAGTATCTTGAGGTCAGCGGAGGCACTCATTCAGAATCTCTCAGTGCATCACCAGGAGCTAAGGAATGTCTACAGGACAGTTGACAAGAGGTAATCGGAGCAGGGAGGAACAGCTGGGAGTTGAGGGTACAGTAGACCCTGGGGTGAGGGAAAGGTGGCTCATATTATCCTGGCCAGACCTTTACACATAATCTATAATTTATAAGGAGAGTGGGAAAGGGGGTGGGCAAGCCCCAGAGGCAATAATGGGTATGGACTTGGAAGAAAACAGGAAAAAGTGGGATTCACTGAAGAGCTGCATATAAACAAGCAAGCCTGCAATTCCAAAAAATAAATGCTCATTTTACCTAAATCCACTAAAACCAAGTAAGGTCCCACATCAATGTAAACACAATCCCTAAGTGGAGGGTATATGAAAGGAAGTGCTATTGTGCACAATTTACTGTTCTAATGCATTTCAGGTCTAGTTGTGCTAGAAATTAGTCTTTGAGTTCTAGAATTAAATACTTGACCCTGTGCACACTGAACTTATCCTGTTCAATTGAATGGTGTTAGAAATGAGATTTAGAGTTATTGAATTAAAACACATAACGCTGATGAACGATTGTTACTTCTATTAACAGAACATAGGGATAACTTTGTGATAACATATATAGCAATATTCAGAGGAAAGTTCATACATCCAAAGTGTTAGAGCCACACAGGTCTGATACAGTAGAAATATATATATAGCTATTAGTTGTACTGTAGTTAGGTCACAGCTTCCAAAGGAAGAGCGTTTTTAGTGTTTTGCTAATAACTTTATTTGATGAATCTTCACAAACTTTTCCCCAAAAGGTTCATCCACCATAGCTCCTTCCTGGACAGTTTTAGAGTGAACAGAGAAAAGGGGAGTCTCAAAACGTCTTTTCCATTTTTCTCATGTAAATTCCTAAGGAATTTTAGGAAGCGATACAGGAAAAAATGGCTGAACAGAATTACACCAAATTTGGCAGGAAGATAGATCTTTACTCAGAAAGTGTGCTTTTTGTAATTTGGTGTAAATCTGTCCAGCTGTTTTTGAGAAAATAAAGGTCAAACTATAGTGATATTTGGATGGTTGGTACTGCAGTACTCCTGGGATGCCATAAACTAAAAACATAAGCAATTCTGATTGGCCAAGATGGCTTTGTTGCCCATTGGCCCCTTTGATCCCATTGGACTGGTACTGGTCTCGTGGGACTGAGTAATCTGGCTGCCTGCATCATGAATGGAAACATTCGCAAGTCCACATGTCTTGAGTTTATTAAAAAAACTTACAATGGGGCAGGGTAGAGGTACCCTGGCCCCTGGTGGGCTAGGGCCAAATTCAATATTTTTCATTCCTTGGATCCCGTGGTACTCCATGAATCCCAGCACAGCCCCTTTGTTGTACCGTAAGACTCCAGCAGGAGCTCTGGTACCGCAAGACCAAATAAGTATCAATGAGTGAAGCTTGCCCGGTCTTGCAGTACAGGGGATGGCGATTCAGCTTCTCCTCCACAGGAGCACCGTGGTCTAAAAAAAAAGATAAAAATATTAAAAACATATGGTGGGAGTCAATGTGCTGTTGACCTCCTGCAGGAAGTTGCCCGCCTGCGGCCAACCCCATCCCACGCAGGGCCAAAGTTGGAGTTATAGTTAGGTCTTGTAATAAGATTTTAGCTAACATTTAAAAATAAAAACTTGGAATTCACTTGAAAAACCAAAGGTTAAAGTGAAAGTTTAGTTAGGTCTTGTAATAATACATAAACTAACAATTAAAAGCAAAAAAACTAATGGAATTCACCAGTTATACTATACTGACCAAACTATAACATGCACTTAATGCTCATGACCTTACATATTGCATCACTCATGACGTTAAATGACATCATTGATGACTTCTCTTTTGACATTATTGATGACATCACTGATCACATCACTGGAGACGATTCTTATTCATCATGGTATGAGTCATATGGTGCACACTTTACCAGTGAAGTTTTAAGTGCAAGCAGTACTCCTTCAAAGCAAGGTAGAGACTGAGTGCAAGACGTATTCTAGGTATATTTTTTAAACATAATCTAAAATCGTATTACAAGACCTAACTTTAACTTCACTTTATCCTTTGTGTTTTTTCAGTGAATATATATGTATTTATCACCAATGTCACCAATGGGTAGTTATAGTTATGTCTGCTGTTCCATAGGAAGAGCATTTTTTGGTTTGCTTATAACTTTGGCGCCGTTTGATGAATCTTCACAAAACATTCCAAAAAAATGTTCCTCAGCTCCTTCCTGAAAAGTTTCAAGTGATCCGTCAACCGGGGGCCAAGAAAAATGGGGGGGGTCCCAAAACTAAATTTCCACATGCATTTTTCTTTTTTAGGCAGCACTACTGAAAAAACCACTAAATGAAATTAAACAAAATTTGACAGGAAGCTAGATCTTGGTCCAGAAAGTGTGCTTTTTGTGATTTGGTGTAAATCCGTTCATTAATTTTTGAGATACTAAGCCACAAAAATATTTGTATATCTTGATGGTTGGGTTTGAGGGACTCTTGCAAAAGTCATTCACACCTAATTTAAAAAATGGAGGGTTCTCATTGGCTCGGGGAGCTTTTTTCCCTTGGGCAAACAAACTCCTGTAGGAGTCAGGTTCTCGCAAGAGAGAGCGCTCTGATTGACTGCATGCAGCATGAGAAAAATGTTGCAGGCAGCCATTACAGGGCTCGGGGGACTTAGTCCCCTGTCATGAGTTTGTTTATAAAAAAAAAATTATAAGGGGGCAGGGTAGGAATACCCTGCCCCCCCCCAGCCCTTGAGGGGGGCCTAAATAAAAAGAAGAATCATATGTTTTTGCTACAGTACTGCAAGACTCCCATGGAGTGGGCCAGGTCCTGGGGGTCAAAAATATGCAGTATTTGGGGAGGGAGTGTGTTTGGGCCCCCACTACACAAGCCTTTTATGGCCCCAGGGACCACATCCACAGGGGCTGAGATTAATATTAAAGGGATGTGGGGATGCGTGCCTCCCTCCCTGAGTCTTAAAAGGCCCCAGGAACCCCATTTCCCGGGGCCCAACTCATATACTGTATCCCGGGGAGCCCAGCCCCAGGACAAGTAGCTTCACTACCTGCAAGTTAGCTCTCACCGGGGGGGGAGCATTTGCAAAGCTCCAACCAGGTGGGAGCTGACTTACTTTCCCGGCCCTTGCTTCTGCGGGCAGGGAAACTCAGATTGCTCCCGCATGGCGGGAGGAAACAAAAAGAGATGCTGCAGCCGGGTGGGTGCAATGCTGACTCCTGAGAGCAGCAAGGATGGGTGCATAGGGGAGGTCAGCTGGGGCCCTAGGGGCACTTGCGGCCCCCAACATAGTGTTTGGTGGATACCCTGGTTGGGCACCAGGGCACCCACCTAAAAGTAGATAAGGATCTGGGGGTGGAGTCTCTGGGCTACTTGAGGCTTGGGGCAGTGCACCCCTCTCCCCTTTTTAGAAAAATAAGGCCCCTGGGATGAGGTCCCCAGGGCTTATAGGGGCATGGGGAGGGTGCGTGTGCCCCTTCTACTTTATAATAAAGCTTGGCCCCAAGAGGATGGGCTCCCTGCGACCCATAGGGGAATAGGGGAGAGTTGTGCACCCCTTTCCTTTTATAATAAAAGAAGGCATTGGGGGATGGGGTTCTTGGGGCTCATAGTGGTTCTGGGAGAGTTTCTTTACACTCCCCTCCCCTATATAAAAAAACAAAAGCCCCGGAGATGAGGTGCCGGGGGCCCAAAGTGGCTTGGGGAGGATGCCCATGCAATTCCTTCCCATATAAAAACAAAGGCTGAGGGATGGGATCCCCGGGCCCAAAGTGTCTTAGGGAGGGGGCTGTGAAAATGGGCCATGCCCTGCGGCCAACTTTTCAGCGCAGCATGGGGTTGGCTGCCCGTGGGCAAGGCATGGGGTTGACTGCCTGTGGGGGTTGGCTTTTTCTACATGTTGGAAATGGCCCTTTCTTCACTGTCACCCACAAACTTTTTGCCTTCCTTCTCCCCTTTTTGCTGAATCCCTTTTGTTGGTCTTAGCACTTTACCACTGCTAATCAATGCTAAAGTGCTTGTGCTCACTCCCGTAAACATGGTTGGATTGGCTTATCCATAATTGGCATATTTGATTTACCTATAAGTCCCTAGTAGAGTGCACTACCTGTGTCCAGGGCCTGTAATTTAAATGCTAGCAGTGGGCCTGCAAACACAAGGAGATGATGGACGGAGCGCTGAAACTTTTCAGACACTCACCCCAGTCACATATCTGGGTTTAATCCAGCATCATTCTTTAGCTCACTTCGCCCCCCCAGTTCAGACCCAGCCATATGCAAATCAGTCTTGACCATGTGCCTCATGGGAACAGTCCAGCCCAAACTGCCAAGCCAGGTCTTCCCTGGACCGGAAACAAGCATCCTGTGACCGGTTTTGGGGTAACACCCCATATCTGCCAGGCTATCTTGAATCTAGAGGCAAAGTGAGGAAGGGACCCACGTCTGGGCATACCCTGCCAACTTAGGGCGAACAAAGCAAACACAAGGAAATGATGGACGGAGCGCTGAAACTTTTCAGACACTCACCCCAGTCACAGATCTGGGTTTAATCCAGCATTATTCTTTAGCTCACTTCGCCCCCCCCAGTTCAGACCCAGCCATATGCAAATCAGTCTTGACCATGTGCCTCATGGGAGCAGTCCAGCCCAAACTGCCAATATAGGTCTTCCCTGGACTGGAAACAAGCATCCTGTGACCGGTTTCGGGGTAACACCCCATATCAGCCAGGCTAGCTTGAATCCAGTGGCAAAGTGAACAAGGGACCCACGTCTGGGCATACCCTGCCAACTTAGGGAGAACAAATCAAACACAAGGAGATGATGGACAGAGCGCCAAAACTTTTCAAACACTCACCCCCAGTCACAGATCTGGGTTTAATCCATCTAGGGCCTGCAGCACTGATTGTGCCACTCACTCAAGTAACACTCATGTCTCAGGCCTGCCACTGCAGAGCCTGTGTGTGCAGTTTACACTGCCATGTCGACTTGGCATTTAAAACCCATTGCCAAGCCGTAAACTCCCCTTTTATTACATATATGGGCACCCCTTAGGTAGGTCCTAGGTACCCCATAGGGCAGGATGCTGTGTACTCAAAATATAGGACATGTACTTTTAGGTTTTACAAGTCCACCCCTCTCATAGGCTAACAATGGGAATTCCTTATTATAATTTAAAAGCTGTAATACCTGATTGAGAAGGAGTAGATCTGTCATGTTTCATATTACTGGAATGGTAATGATAAATCATCTTTCCTGGTAAAGTCGAATTTATCATTGCCCTTTTTAAAAAAAAACACTTTTAGAAAGATGGCATTTATCTGTTCTGCAGTCTGTCTCCAATATACATCTGGGGTGGGTGACAGCTAGACTTTGTGATGTCTCTCTAGTCAGCCACACACAAAGGGAGATTAGGTGTGACTGAGTGGCCATCCACATCCTGATGGGTCATTCTGGGCAGGATGGAGGGAAGAGCTGACACTTAAATCTGAATAGGCTGCGTCCTGTCCCCACACAAAGGGCTGCATACACCCTTATAGTGAGTCTGGAGACAGAGCTGGAAGGGAGGACCTCTGTGCACTTCAAAGCCCTTCTTTGAAGTCACCCCACTTCAAAGGCATCACTGGGTATAAGAACTGGACTTCTGACACTGACACTTCAGTACACTACTGGACCTGTGAAGAACTCTGCTAGGAGGAAGAACTGCTATGCTGATACAAGGACTGCCACTCTGTTGGACTGCTGCTCTGAAAGAACTACTTTTCTACTGTTCTGGCCTACAGCCTGCTACTCTCTGCCCTGCTGAAGAAGGACTGGACCCATCCCACTTGAACCCAGAGTGATTCCAAGGGCATGCTGGCTTGCCCCCTGTTGTAAGTCTCAGGGGCATCAAAGACTTCTCATCAACCTGAAACAGCAGCTGGCCTTTGCTTGCTGTAAGTCTTGCCCTGCCAAGTGGTGCAAATATAGTCCTGGGCTCTTGGAAGTAGGTATAAAGTGCTGCAACTGCCAGAATCAACGCATCGACAATGTTGCACCGATTGGAACCAGCGCATCTCCTTTAACGCCAATGCATCACAGCTGCTGCACGGACCGCGGACATCGGATCGTGGACTGCACGGCGCATCGTCTCCAGTTTCTGACACATGTCCGACTTTGCACGGCTCAGCACCGACGCATTGCTTTCAACCAGCGGGTAGACAACGACGCATCGCCTCCTTGCTTCCCGCATCTCCACTCTGTTGACGATGCATCTAAGATACTTTTCAGCAGGCCAAGGATGGTCCCTGTGTCCAGCCCACGCTCGATTAAGGTTGCCCTGACCTTTTGGATTTACCCCGACCTAGCGCGAACAGATAGCCCCAGTTGGCACTTTTTTTTTGTTGGATTATTTTTTATTAATTTTCCAAGAAAAGAGAAGAAAAAGTACAAAGTCATTACACTGTGACCCATTGGCAATATAGTGAATGGAGAATCACATATAAAAAGCATGAGAAAAAGCGGATACTGTTTTAATGGGGTGTGAAGTAAACGTAATAACGATATTTTTATATAATATTAGTATACTTTGTCTCTAGGATCTTGCCTCCAACTTTATTAACTATAGCCCCAGTTAGCACTTTAAGCTTTTAAGCACCACATTTTCATTTATTCTTTAAAAACTCATAATTCCGGTTATACTTATTGGATTTTTGTTATTTTGTTCTTGTTTTGTTAATAAAAATATAAGCTATTTTTTAAAACTGGTTTCAAGTCTTTTTGTGGTGTTTTCACTGTATTACTGTTTGAAGTGTTGCACAAATACTTTACAATTGCCTCTTAAGTTAACTGTAATTGTATTTATATAGCGATTTGTATTTGTATTTGTAATTGTATTTATATAGCGCTGACAAGGCGCCGAATCGCTTTTCGGTGAGTAGCACGTTACTCCGGAACCCAGAAGGATTAGTGGTGGATTAGCATAGGGAAATATAAGTTAATTTGAGTGGTGGACATGTGAGTCTGTTAGTTGGATTGAATAGGATAATGGAGGGATAGAAGAGGGAAGAGTCTAGAAAGTGTTATATGGGAGATCATTTAGTCAGCATCTCATGGAATTTATCGCTCTCCATGTCCTTGCATCCCAACATTTTCTATCACTGGGCGATTTCAACTTCTATAGAGAGGATTCCGACAACTCTGACGTAGCTCAACTTTCCTCTGACCTATCTTTGTTAGGCCTTCAACAGAAAGTGGCAGGACCCACCCATTTGGCTGGCCACACCTTAAATCTGATCTTCACGAATTCTCCCGCTCTGTCTTGTGACGCCCCCAACCCCTTCTTTGGACAGACCACTCCCTAATATGTTTTCAGCTCACCAAATCTAAGGTGCCTGGACATACACAGAAGGCCCAGAAGAATAGTACAAGACACTGGTGCAAAATTACCCCGGATGCTTTCTCTACTGAATTTAAATTTACACCTACACACACCAATGTAGACAAAGTTTTAACAGATTATTACTCAGCTGCAAATGCGACTTTTAACAAAATTGCCCCTATAAAACCTTGCTCTAATTTCAACAACGGCACACACGCACCCTGGTACACACCGGAACTGCATATTGAAAAAGCTCTGTCTTAAAAGCTTGAGAGACGATGGCGTTACTCCATTAATCTTGTTGATAAAGAGTCATATAAACAAGCCTTAATGAGGTATCACCACAACATAAAAAAAGGCCGCAAGACACATATTTCTAACCAAATTAATCAGGCAGGAAACTTTAACAAGGAGCTCTTCAAAGTTCTCAATTCTTTCCTAAACCCTCGAGCCTGCTCTCACGAGATTGTGCCATTGCAAGCTCTCTGTGATGCCCATGTGAATCACTTTGTAGGAAAAATTAATGAAATTTAACAGAACTTCCCTAATATAACTGAGCAAGATAAAGAGCAGCTCAATCTTTGTTCCTCGTTCCCTACCAATGGTCTCACCTTAAGTAAATTCAAGCCATTCTTGCGTGATTCTTTTCAGAAGGTACTGGCAACTGCTAAAGCAGGTTCTCCCTCAGACATCGGCCCACCTCGTATTGCCGCCTCCTTGTCCTTTCAGCTTGCCTCAGCCATTTGCTCGCTATTTAACCTATTCATCCCCAATGGGAAATTTCCCTCTGCCTTGAAATCAGCACTGGCACCCCTATTAAAAAAAGACCAAATTGTCACATATGGATCTTACCAATTACCGAACCATTTCCCTTCTCCCACTATTGGGTAAGCTGTTGGAAGGGCAAATCAATATTCAACTTATGAATACCTTGAAACAAATAACCTGCTGGACCCATCTCAATCGGGCTTTAGACCCATGCACAGTACCAAGACCACTGTGGTCGCGGTGAATGACCATATCAGATGCTCTTTAGACAACAACATTCCATCACTACTTGTGCTGTTGGACATCTCCGCAGCATTTGACACTGTCTCTTATTCCAGACTGCTGCAAAGACTGCAGGAGGCATGAATCCATGGTATGGCACTATCATGGTTCAAGGAATTTTTAACCAACCAAACCCAGACAATTAGTCTGAGATTTGATAAATTGCGCACTTTTAAAATTGATAAGGGGGTGCCACAGGGCTCCTGTCTGAGCCCCACACTCTTTAACATCTACGTGGCCCTCTCGTCAACCTTGTTAAAAAGTTTGGCTTTCAACCACTGTCATATGCTGATGATACGCAGCTAATAATCACCCTCGATCAAGACCTGAACAATACTAATGCTTGTTTCTCTGCAGGTATGCCAGCCATTGTGACCGGGATGACAGAGAACTGTCTCCAACTAAATGCCAACAAAACTGAAATCATGCTGTTTGGTAAGGCTCAACAGTTCTGGACACCGGATTGGTGGCCCTCCGAAGTTGGTCTAGCACCAACTCCCAAATTGGTTGTAAAAAAATGTTGGTGCTTGCCTTGATCAAGCACTCACTATGAAAGAACAGGTTGTTACCACCACTGGCACCTACTTTCATATGCTGCGGCTGCTATGGAAAGTTTCCCCCCTCCTCCCACATTCGGTGAGGAAAACTCTAGTCCCGCACCGTGGTACTCATAGTACGGCCCGCGGGCCGCCAGCGGCCCAGCATGCCTTCCTTGGCGGCCCGCGGACCTTGCAGGTAATGTACCCATGGCCCCCCAGCTTTTGTTTAGAGAGAAAGAGTGGAGAGAGAGAGAGAGAGTGGGGGAGAGAGAGAGTGGAGAGAGACAGAGAGTGAGAGAGAGTGGAGAGAGAGAATGTGGAGAGAGAGAAAGTGGAGAGAGAGAGAGAGTGGGGAGAGAGAGAGGAGAGAGAGAGAGAGAGAGTGGAGAGAGAGAGAGTGGAGAGAGAGAGTGAGAGAGAGTGGAGAGAGAGAGTGGAGAGAGAGACTGACTGACTGACTGAGAGAGAGATAGACTGAGAGAGAGAGACTGAGAGAGACTGACTGACTGACAGAGAGAGACTGACTGAGAGAGAGACTGACTGAAAGAGAGACTGACTGAGAGAGACTGACTGACAGAGAGAGAGACTAACTGCCTGACTGACAGACAGAGAGAGAGACTGACTGACTGACTGACAGAGAGAGAGAGAGACTGACTGCCTGACTGAGAGAGACTGACTGACTGAGAGAGTCTGACTGAGAGACTGACTGACTGAGAGAGAGAGACTTAGAGAGACTGGCTGACTGACATAGAGAGAATACACTGACTGAGAGAGAGACTGACTGACTGACTGACAGAGAGAGAGACTGACTGACAGAGAGAGAGACTGACTGACAGAGAGAGATTGACTGACAGAGAGAGACTGACTGACAGAGAGAGAGTGACTGACTGACAGAGAGCAAGAGACTGACTGAGAGAGAGAGACTGACTGAGAGAGAATGACTGACTGACACAGAGAGAGACTGGCTGACTGAGAGAGACTGACTGAGAGAGAGAGAGAGAGAGACTGACTGACTGAGAGACAGAGACTGACTGACTGACAGAGAGAGACTGACTGACTGACAGAGAGAGACTGACTGACTGAAAGAGACTGACTGACTGAGAGAGACTGACTAAGAGAGACTGGCTGACTGACTGAGAGAGACTTACTGACAGAAGGAGAGAGAGAGACTGACTGACAGAGAGAGAGAGACGGACTGACAGAGAGAGAGGCAGACTGACAGAGAGAGAGAGACGGACTGACTGAGAGAGAGACTGACTGAGAGAAAGAGACTGACAGAGAGAGAGACTGACAGAGAGAGAGACTGACTGAGAGAGAGAGAGACTGACTGACAGAGAGAGAGAGACTGACTGAGAGAGAGAGAGAGAGACTGACTGACTGAGAGAGAGAGAGACTGACTGACAGAGAGAGAGAGAGACTGACTGACTGAGAGAGAGAGACTGACTGAGAGAGAGAGACTGACTGACAGAGAGAGAGAGAGACTGACTGACAGAGAGAGAGAGACTGACTGACTGAGAGAGAGAGACTGACTAAGAGAGAGAGAGAGACTGACTGACAGAGAGAGAGAGATGCCAGTACTTTGTGAAGTCAGTACTTTGTGCAGAGGGAGGAAACAACAAAAGATTACTGTAGGGGAGAAGCGAGGGAGAGAGCATGAGCTAGAAAAGGGCAAAGCTAAATAAAGAGAAAATGTAGGGGAAAGAGCAGGACATGCACTTCCCTGGAGTGGTAAAAACAATTGGTGAAGAAATAAAAGAAAAGTTGTTTGCTGATATCAGCATTTCAAGGAAACAACTCATTCAATCAGGGTAAAGCCAAATTCCTCTAGGAGTGGGACCAGTACAAGAATAGAGAGAAAAGACATAAAATCAGGATCTGGCAATGGAATCGACAAAAAGCCTTGCAATAATGAGCAGGGGGCTAAACCAAAGCCTGCTCTATGTAATATTGTATGCAAAGCTGTGAAAGACTTCTGAAGCTGTCAATAGCGAGCCCACAAAACTCATCAAAACAGTCAGCTACACTGATAGTGCCTATGGGTAGTAGATCCAGGGTATGTGATGGCAGTGTGCTAGCATGGATATGAAGGTGTCTGCCTTGTAGGAAAGGATGAAGTAAACAGTGAAAGAAGGGATGGTCTTCATCACCATGGCAGTTTGTCGTATTTGTATTGCTTCATCATGGCTGGATCGCAATCCCCCGTCCGTCCAGCAATGGCAAGGGCATTTCTTAGAGTCTGCACTATAGGAGTGTAAAGTGAGGAAGGCCAGGCGGACGTGGAAGAAAATCTGGGGGGCCCTCTCAGACTGGCCTCAGCGGTCATGGAGTTTGCTCCAGGAATAAAAAGTAAACTCTTGGAGTCCTCTCGACTTTCTTCAGTTTTTGGTCCTTACCTTTCCGCCATTCCGTTTGCAAGACATTGCAGGCTATTGTGGGGTTAAGGGTGGGCCAAAAGTAACCCTGTGATGGAATTGGGGTCAAAGTGTGTATGAAGCTATGCAATGCTTCTTAAGATTGCTATTGTCTGCTAATAAAAATGTATTATCAAAATGTGCTCTTTGTAGTTACATCTGCTTTTGAAATACAGCATTGTCGCATTGTTTAATGTTTTGAAACGGGGTTGTTGTTTTTTTTACTCTAGCCCTGCTCCCCCACTGACCCTGCCCCCCACTGCCCCCACCCCTACCGGTGCGGCCCTCGGCCACAAACCACACTGGAATTTTGGCCTCCGACAGTAAGTTTGTAAGTACCCATGCTCTATTCCAAGCATTGGTCTTCAGCCGCTGGGATTACTGTAATGCTTTATTGGCTTCCATAAATGAGAATGTCTTAAATAAATTGCAAGTCGTTCAAAACACGGCAGCACGTCTCATTCATAATCTTCCAGCCACGACGGCCTCTGCCAATCTTTTGCACGTGCTTTATTGGATGGTGATTCGCAAAAGGATAATTTTAAAGTTTTGCTGCCTGACTCATAAGTCCTTGCACATTAAAGCACTGAGTTACCTTTCCTCAAATCCACAATCGTGCAGACAGATCCCTAAAATCTAGTGATCAAGCCATACTCACAGTACCACGTGTCAGCAAATCCCATTCAGGAGGTAGATCTTTTTCATATCTAGCCCCCTACTCTGGAACCGGCTACCATTCCACATATGTCAATGCGCGTACCATTACAAATTCTGGAAACTTCTTAAAACATAATTATTTCTGGCCTAATTAGTCTGATCATCTGTTTATGAGCTGTGTTGCACCGAGATATCTCTCCCAAGGTGATTTACGCAGATTATAAATTAAATTGACATAAATTAACAAGATGAGGTTTGGGGTGAGTAAAAGGAGAGATGGAGGAGAGAAGAGCCTCCAGAGAGGGATTAGGGAGATCATAGCAGTAAAATAAGGTTTGGGATGAGTCAAAGGAGGGATACATGTGGGAATAATATAGAAAGGGTTGTTTGGGAGAGAGCATACTAGTAAAATGATGGTTGGGGTGAGCCAGGAGGGATAGAGGAAGGTAGAGTCTAGAAAAGGGCTATTTTGGAAATCATAGTAGTAGAATCAGGTTTGGGATGAGTCCGAGAGTGGAGGTAGAGGATATATTGAGAGAGATATAGGGTGAGACAGAGTAGTGCATGGAAAAGAGTAAAAGGTTTTTTTTGTGTTTTTTTTTTTCTTTCTTCTACAGAAGGGGTAAAGTAATAAATATATAGATCCAGGACTAGATAGAAAGGGTACACATGTAGAAAGAAGATAATATATTGAGATTTAAAGTTGTATTGTATAAACTCAGACTTTCAAGTGTTGCTGTACTTGAAGCTAATTTATTTGTGTATTTTATTATCTCAGTTCTTTTTTCTTCCTTTTTTAATTTGATCTTTTCCTCAATATTTCAGTAGTGAAGCACTTGTAGATAAAATAGGTATGATAATATTTACATACTGTGATAGATAAATAAAACAGAGACCCATAGCATTTAATCAAATAACATATAAAAACTATGCAGTGACCTATAAACATGTTAAGCATAGAATATATATACATGTATTTAAACATATGTAGCATATACATCTGTTAAGCAGACCTAAAGAATATCTATGTATTTTAAAAAACATAGTTATACACATTTGCTCAAAGAAATACACATATCTAGATGCATACTTATAGTCAAATTATACATGTTTACATACACAGGAGTATGCTGTACATTAGTGTTTGAGTATGGTGGTTATATAGGATAAAGTCAACTCTTGAGTAGTCTTCTGAAGATAAAATAGTTATCCGTGAATCTTATATTTGGCGTAACGAATTCCACAGTTTGGCTGCTTAAACAGAGAAAGATGTACTACCTATGGTATTTTTTTGTATAGTGGAGTTTTGAGGCAAGTGCCAATTTTGAGGAGAGGTTCCTTTGTTGAATGTATTTGGTGATTTTTTTCATGATGAAAAGTGGTCCTGCTCCATGTATTGCTTTGTGGGTGATACAAAGCAGCTTGAAGTTGGATCTTCTGGCAACAGGTAACCAATGTAGGGGCCTCAAGACAAGAGAGATGTAGGATTGTGGCTTTACATGTAGGAGTAGTCTCGCAACAGTGTTCTGAATCCGTTGTAGTTAGCAAAGATGATCCGTGGTAGAAGCCATTGCCGTAATCAAGTTTACACAGTACAAGAGAGATAGTAGCCTGGACCTTGTGTGTAAATCCCAGGTGGGGGAAGATGAGTCGCAGAAGTTTCATAGTAAAGAAGCTTGATCTTGCTAATTTGTCCACTTGGGCATTCATTGACATCTTAGAGTCCATGGTAATTCCAAGGTTTCTTACTTCCTTAGATACTTTAGGAGGTGGCCACAGATCATCAGGCGCAGAGTGGGTCATAATTGTTCCAATCGCCACATGTGAATTTCAGTTTTGGAAGCATTCAATTTGAGATCCCTCCATGTCATCCACTGATCATCGGCTCTGAGGCAACTGAAGATTTTTGAGTTTCCAATGTCATTGGGGTTTTCCAGTTTAAGGAGTATTTGCATGTTATCTTCAGTGTTATAGCATGTGAGCTGAAATTCATTGATCATTGCCGGCAATGACTTTATGAAGATGTTGAAAAGCATAGGTGAGATGACAGAGCCTAGAAGGACCCCTGATTTTGTGAAGTACAGTTTAGATGTGAAAGAGGGAGTATGGATGACATTTGTTCTGTTTAGAAGGTAGGAGTTGAAAGCAGTCCCATCTATGCTGCCTTCGTAGAGTTTTTGTTTTAGGTTGTTATGGTCAACTGTGTCGAAGGCAGCTGAGAGGGCCAAGAGAAGTAGTGCAGCAACCCCGTTTCGGTCTACTGCGTTTTTAAGGTCATCCCAGATGTTGATGAGGGTAGATTCTGTGCCTCTTCCTGGGTGGAATCCAGTTAGGTAGTCTGGAAGTATGGAGTTATCTTCACTGAACTGAGACATCTGGGCAAATGCTGCTCTTTCTATCAGTTTGCCCAGGAAAGGTCAATTTGTAATTGGTCTGTAGTTGTTGGGGTAATGCGGGTCCAGGTTTGTTTTCTTTAATAATGAGCGTAGGTATGCATTTTTTAGGTCTTCTGGAAAGATTCCCGTGGCTAAATAATTATTGATGATTCTTCTTACTGGTGTGGAAGCAGAGGTAGATAGAGAATGTTCTTGAAAATTGTGGGCAGCCGAATGGCTTGCTTGCTTTGACCAGATCCATAAACTCACTTTGTGATATTTGTTTGAAGGAATGCAGAGGCTGGCTTAGCCTTCTCTTGGAGGGGATTTTTGGAAATAGACTGGTGCTGGTGGTTTTCCTTTGTTTTAAATCGGAGTCCAATGTGTCTACTCTGGTTGTGTAATGATTTGCCAGTTTGTAAGTGAATTCTTGAGTAATGGGATGAGTTCCTTCTGTGCATTTAGGTTTACAAAATCCAGTGAGAATTTTATCAAATTCTTTATTTGCACATTTAGCATTTTAAATTCTGTCTGAATGGTACCTTTTTTAGCTTTTTTGATTGTTGAATTGTATATTCTGTTAAGTTTGCGTAGGTGAAGTTTGTCTTGATTGCTGTTTGTTTTGAGCCAGGTATGCTCAGGCTTTGCAATTTGTTGTTTTAGCTTTTTTAGTTATTCATTCATACAAGGTGCTTTTTTTCTTTTGTTCTGTTTTGTTGTTCTTAGTGGTATTATGATATCAAAAGCTTCCTAAGCCACTCAAAGTTTTTTTTAAATATTTGTTGTATCTAGATCTGTGTTGGATGTTAGTTGTGTTTCTAAGTATTCAAAACTGAGTTTGTTCCACAGTCGATAGGTGTATGCATGTAAGGTGGTCTTGGGTGTGTTGGTTTGTGGTGTTTCATGTTGGAAAGCTACCAAATGGTGGTCTGATCATGTGACTGGAGTATTTCTTTGTAAGGTAACTAGTTCTGGATTTGCAAAATTGATATCTAGGATGTGTCCAGCGATGTGTGTGGGTTTGTGTATGATCTGATGTAGGTTCAGTGTGACCTGGCCAGCAATGATGGTTTTTGGATGGGGCATATTGGGTTAGTCAAACCAAATGTTTAAGTCGCCAAGAATGCATAGGTTGGACTGTAGTGTTAAAAGGTTTGAAACTGTGTCTAGAAATGTGTCTTGGAATGTTGCAATGCTAGGTGGTGGTCTGTAAAGGATGAGGAAGTTACAGGAGGAAGTTGCCATAGGGTTGCATCTGGTGATGCATCTGGTTAAGCCTGCCTGCCTGCCTGCTCTGTGCCAAGCTACAAGAGGGTGAGTACAGGTTGATCTATGGTATGTATCTGACTTATTCTGACTAAGATTGTGGTTCCTGCTTGGATAGGGTGCATACTTCTGCCAACTAGAAACCCAATTGCTAACAGTACGGTAAACAAATATTACATTATGTTAAAAAAAAACTAGAAATTCACTGAAAAAAATAAAGGTTAAAGTGATGTTATAGTTATCTGAACATTTCAGGTACAATGTTACGCTTTAAACTCAATAACCACTGAAATTCATGAGTTTTAGTGGTGCAGCCCCCTTCCCTTTTTAATTGCTTTTGGCCCTGGGGGGTGGGGTCCTTGGGGCCACTACTGGCTTGGAGGGGGAGAGCATGTGCAGTCCCAAGGGTTTGGGTAGGGGGGCATGCACAGGCCAGACTCTGCAGCTAACCCCCTGCAGCGCACCACTGAAGGCCTTGAGCAGCAGGGATTGGCTGTCTGCGGGGGTGCTTGGCTACAAGTCCTGGCAGCAGACCAGGCCCTGTGGCCAAGCCCTCGCTGCACATGGCCTTTGACTGTGCGCAGCATGGGGTTGGCTACCTGCAGTGGGTTGGACGCAGAGCCAGTCCAAAGGCTGTGTGTGGCATGGGTTTGGCTGACTCTGGTGGGTGTTTGCCACATGGCCTGACCCCAGGCCAGGCCTTGCGGCTAACCACCACCACACATAACCGAATGCCATGCGCGGTGGGGGTTGACTTTATGTACAAAATATTAATTTACGTGAAATAAAATCTAGAAATTCACAGAAAAAAATAAACTTTAATATGACGTTATAGTTAGAAATTATTATTATTTTTACTTTACATTTTTTTAAACTTAGAAATTCACTCAAAAAACAAAGGTTAATGTGACATTCTAGTTAGCTAAATATGTCAGTGCCAACATAATGTTATGAACTCAAAAAACACAGAAATTCACCAGTTATAGTTAGCAGAAGTAACTATAACTTGTGCCCTGCCATGTACTGCTTATATTATAACTTGTGCCCCGTCATGTACTGCTTATATCCTCACATATTACATCACTCATGACATGTTCTATGACATCATTTATGACATCATTGATGACATCTCAAATGACATAATTGATGACATTACTGTTATGTCATTTGTACGATACTGTATGTCAGTGTTGTACTGTGGAATGTAGGGGTTTAGAGTGGAGTAAAGTGTTGGAGAGTGTCATACTGTGTAGTAGAGTGTTGTAGAGTGGAGTTGCATGGTGTACAGTATTGTGTCATACAGTGGAGCTCCGTAGAGTGGATTGTTGTACAGTGGAGTACAATGAGGTAGAATTTTGTACAGTGGAGTGGAGTCCAGGTTCGAACTAGCCTTTAGGGCAATCATCATTACAAACAGATGGGGTAACCCAAGGTGAGCCACAGGACCTGAGTATAGTTCGATACAAACAACAAAATGGTCCTAATGGACAATTATACGATGTTAATGCACGTATTAATGATCCTACTAATGGATCTTTGCCGGTGAGAGAAGAGAAAGACAGCACTTGGTTTTTGCAAAAATAAAATCAATTTATTTTGCAAGATTGTTCAATAATATATAGTACATTCAGAGATTTAGATGTGGTTGCTATGGAAAAGTACATAGAAAAGTGTTAATAGAAGTGCTCTTGTGCAAAGTGATATAGAGGCAAAAGAAAAATTATCAATGAAAGAAAAGGATTTGTACTTTCTTCAAAATTCGACAATGGCTCAAGTGGTTCCAAAAGCCAAAGTAAAACGGCCTGCTTGAATGCTAACTTATTGTCTAGGATTTGAGTCCATGTTTAAGGATCGGAGGTAAAGGAATCCAGGCACATAAACCAAAAGGATTTAGGTATTCAATCAAGGCATTATTTTTTCTGGCCTGGATTGAATACCTAAATCCTTTTGGTTTATGAAAAAAACATGTGTTGTCTTTCTCTTCTCTCTCCCGCAAGGATCCATTTGTAGGATCACTAATAGGTGAATTAACATTGTATAATTGGCCATTAGGACCATTTTGTTGTTTGTATCGAACTATAGGGCAATCCGGCAGTGCAGTGTGTACGCAAGTTTTTTAGCTGTTTTTGGACCTGTTTGATGGTTAGGGAGGCCATTTTTTTATTGTTGATTTCTCTGATATTAAAATAAACATTATCTGCAGAAAACAGAAATGCATGCAGTCTCCCATAACTTGCAAAACACTCATACAGTGTGTTTTTACAAGTTCAAAACTAGCCTGGTGTGAAAAGGTGGGCCAGTTTTTTAGCTATGTGGTTGCTAAATGGGGCCACTTATATTTTGGAGACAGAACCTATTTTTTATCCCGTTCCAAACTTGGTCGAGATGAGTGGAGAGGCATAACATAGTGTTGAGTTAAGTATAATAGAGTGTATATGAGTATCGTAGAACAGAGGAATATAGCATGTCACATCGCATGCTATAACATCGCGTTCTATTACAACGCGGTCGTTACAACAACCGCGTTATTAGAACGCGATACCTTTACATCGCAAGTCATTAGATAGACTTGCTGTAGGGGGCACGCTGGACTTAGGAATAGTATAATTTACTATTCCAACTCCAGCCTGCGCAACAGTAGGGAAGGTGTTGGAATAGTAAATTATACTATTCCTTAGGTTAGAGCGCCCCCTACAGCAAGTTGATCTAATAACTTGCGATGTAAAGGCATCGCGTTCTAACAACGGGGTCGTTGTAACGACCGTGTTGTGATAGTTACGCGCTGTGATGACAGCGTTTTAAATGCTGTTTCCCAGAACAGAGTAGCATGCACTGGAGTACAGTGGTGTCGCATAGCGTTGAGTCAGGCAAACTTTAAATTGGAATGGCATCTCGTATAGTAGAGTGAAGTGCTGTGTTGTAAAGTATTCAAAAGTACCATATAGTGGAATAGAGGCTTGTACAATGGAGTATTTGTGCGTAGAGTAGAATCTAGATTCCTAATTTTAGGGGATCTTAACCTTCACTTTGACGATCTTACCTCACGCAATAGTGTAGACTTATTGGAGGACTTAAAGTCGTGTCAGCTCCCTCAATTGGTACAGGAACCTACTCACATATGGGGGCACATTCTTGACCCCATTTTTGCTAACCCTGATCTAGTGAAAGTTGCTTCCCCGATTCCTCTTGCTTGGTCCGATCATCATGCTAGCCCCTTACAGATTCTGGATACCCGTTCCCCACCTAAACCTACTCAGATCGAACCCACTAAAACTCGAAACTGGACTAAGATTAGTCAGGAGGTGCTCATTTCTGCCCTGAGGCATAGTCCCCCAGGCCTAGAAAACTGTCCACAGGCTGCCAACCTGTAAGTTTCAGTGTGGATAGAGGAAGCATTAGACATGATAGCACCATGCAAAATACAAACTTTTGCACGCTCCAGACCTTCAGCAGGTTGGTTCACAGAGGACCTCGCACAAACAAAAAAACTATGCAAACACTTAGAACGTAAATGGCGGAAGTTCTGTTGTCCCCAAGACAAAGAGTGGTTCCTGCGATCCTTACGTTATACCATAAAAATATTAGGGTGGCACGGATGGTATTTTACACACAAAAGATTGCCGAGGCTAAGAACGCCCCTCGAGAGATTTTTTGAATTGTAAAATCCCTTACCTCCTTGGATACGGTATCTGCGGCCATGGCTCCTAGCATGAGCAGTTGCAAGGAGATTGCCCACTTTTGTTCGGATAAAATCTCTTCGATATATGCATCCTTTCCTGATACTGGTAATAACTATGGCCGTTCCTCATGAGGAATTCTGATCCCCTCCCCGCCGCCGCTTTCAAGATTGAGAGAATCTCAGTGGAAAAGCTAGGATCATTAATGGCAAAAATCAAATCGGGCTCTCTGCTTGACCTGGTGCCTCCGGCTATTTGAAATCTGGGTCTACCTTCACTGGCTCCCAGCCTATGCTCTGTGCTTAAATTGTTGTTTGATGTTGGTCGACTTCCAGTTGTGTGGAAACATGCAATGGTGATTCCGCTCCTCAAAAAACCTTCTCTTGATCCTTCTAAACCAGAGGACTTTCGCCCCATTTCTTTACTTCCCTTTCTGGCAAAAATGGCTGAAAAGCACTTCAACTCCCAATTGACAGAGATCATCACAGAGAAGCACATCCTCCATGAGACTCAATCAGGTTTCAGGCCACAATACAGTACGGAATCGGCCTTGCTCTTGGCCTCAGAGAAACTACGCAGGATCGCAGATGAAGGGAAAACAGGGGCTCTTATCATGCTGGATCTCAGTGCAGCATTTGATACAGTCTCGCACACTGTGTTACTGAACCGACTGTGGACACAGGGTATAAAGGGTAGAGCTTTTGACTGGATTGCAGACTTCCTTGAGGGGCGCTCGTTCCAGGTAATTCAGAAGCCTTACACTATCGACATTATCCCATTACAGGGGGAGTGCCTCAGGGGTCGGCACTGAGCCCTACTCTTTTTAACCTTTACTTGCGCCCACTGGCTGACGTTATTGAGGGCCATGGAGTGAAGATGGTGTCATATGCTGATGACACTCAGCTTACTATCACACTAGCTAACGATGATGATAGGGCCGCAGCAAATTTTAAACTATGTCTCACTGACCTAGCGACATGGATGAAGGCTAGCTGCCTGAAGTTGAATGCAGAGAAAACAGAGGTGCTGGTGGTGGGGAAACAGCCCTCTATCTGGTCCTTGGCATGGTGGCCGGCAGACCTGGGCCCCACCCCGAGCCCAAAACCCAAAGTGAAAAATCTAGGTATCCTCTTTGATGCACAGTTATCTTTTGAAAGTCAGATCAGGGCCACAGTAGGCACATGCTTCGGGGTGCTGAGACTGTTAAAGAAGTTTCTGAGGCTAATACCGGCCGCAGCACAAAAACAGTAGTTCAAGCCCTGCTGGTGTTACGGTTCGACTACTGTAATGTACTCTACTTGGGCACCTCAAGAGGCAGGCTGGCAATGCTGCAAAGAGTACAAAATGCTGCAGCCCGGGTGCTTCTTAGATTACCGAAATGGTCTTCCATCAGCCACGGTTTGGCTGAACTTCACTGGCTCTCAGTTAAACACAGAATCTCATTTAAAGCACTGTGTTTCACACACAGGATAATGTATCGGAGGGGTCCCAGTTATCTCTTCCCCCTGATCAAGGCTTACACTCTTTCCAGAGCACTTAGATCTGGAGAAGCAGCGCTGGCAGCAATTCCCAGAGTACGTTGGGCACGGCTGGGGGGCAGCTGGTTTGGGCTGCGCGCAGCCAAGCTATGGAATTCTATGCCAATTGACCTAAGATTTGAACAGTCTGAGTCAAGTTTCCTTAAAAATCTGAAGACCTGGCTCTTTAGACAGAGTTAGAAGCCTACCTGCCACTGACTTGCCAGGCCCTAATTTTGCTTAGCGCGGGTACACTCTCTTGGAGTAACCAGGCGCTTTATAAATCTAAATTCATTAATTCATTCAGAGTTAGACAGTGGACTGTACGGGGATAGATTGGACTACGGTCACGGAAAATGCCATAAGGTGAAACAGAGTTTATCATATAGTGGAGTCAAGTTTCATAGACTAGAGCAGTGAGTTGTACAGTGGAATGGTAAGTCGAACATTATAGTAAGGTGTTGTAGACTGTCATAGACTGGAGTAGAGTGTTTTAGAGTGGAGTAGGGTGAAGTAGATTGTCATACAGTGGAGAACCGTCAAGTGGAGTGTCGTAGAGTACAGCGGAGGAGGGTGTCATACAGTGGAGTGTCGTGTCATATAGTGGAGTGGGGTATTGTAGAGAGAAGTTCAGTGGCATGCCGTTGAGTGTCATACAGTGTAGTACAGTGGCGTAGAGTAGATTGGCATAGTGTTACACCTTAGGGCTCTGATCTAACTGGTCATTCTGTAGACACTACATTACCCAGAATGCTGTAGAATAGGAAAACAGGTTGTGTGCACTCACAGACTCGGCACGTGACTTGTGAGGCATAAAAGCAGCCGTCTCCCGAGCCCAGGTGCTTGGCAACCTTCTTCCTGATGGACCACGCCTCCCTGCATCTGTTCCTCATTTTCCGTCCCTCCCTGGAATCCCGTATCTACTGCGGACGTGACATCCCCTTGCTTCGAGCGTCTTCTGACGTGTTCCTCCTGTGTAAATGCTCTGACCTTGTTGGTTCCATTTACGATATCTCCCCAAACGCTCCTGGGCGCAACCTACCGTACTGAAGGTAGTCTTGGCGCGGCGAAGTGCAAATTCCTTTTCTCACGCCTCATTAATGGTCGTGAATGTTGCGCGCGCGCGCACTCCCTGTTTTGCTTTAAACGCCGGTTGGCGTTTCCGCGTTTGCGGATATTTAGTTTCCTTTCCCGAGACGCCGCCGGTAAGCCTTACTCGCCTCCTGGCTCCTGGGAGCAGTTCCTTATTCTCCGTACCCTGCCGTTGCTCTCACTACTTTGGACCGGGACAGTTTCTCCTACTACCACAGACTTCAGTAGTTACTGGACTTTGTACTTACCTGAGCCTCTGGATTCTTGGCTGATCAGAGACACATTTCTGCACAGCTTTATTGTTCCCTACTGGCTGGATTCTTGTGCAACTTTACCGCAGCGTCTTGGGAAGACAAACGGTGAGTCTGAGAGAGTACACAACCTGGGAAGGGGCATCAGTCTTGGTGGGAGGGCAGGAGGCACTATTTGCAAGCTAGTCATATTTAATTCTCATCTGCCTTGTTTGTGTATTCTTCTACTTAGAGCCTTCCAGTATATACCCCGTCTTTTGAGACTCCTGGAGATATCCTGTCTTCCCGTCCCCTGGGTGGTCCTGAGCTGTCTCTCCTCTCCCCTACGGGTAGACGACTAGTAGTCTGGTACATTCAGATCTGGGGATACCCTGAGGGAGAGTGGAGGTTCATCTTCGTTCCCGAGGATTTGGCATTCAGCCGAGCTGGAGTGGAAACCCGACAGATTGCCAAGACTAAGTTTTCTATATCCCCTGAGCGAAGATGAATCCAGATGGTACTTTCGACACGTACATGGGGGGGGCTATGTCCACTGAGACACCGACCCTAACTCTGAACGAGTTAGTCGCAGTGGTAACCAGTTTACAAACCGAGCTAAGATCAATGAAAGCTGAGAACATGAGACTAACCTCTGAATTAAACTCTATGACAGCCCAAAGACAAGTAGATACCAGCACGACAGATACCACAGGGAAACACAAGAAAACCTACATACAACCTGCCCGTTTTCAAGCACCTTCCCCTTCCACCATTACTTCCTCTAGCGCACCCCCAGCTCCGGTAAATGTCACAGTTGTTACCTCCCCTCAAACCCCCTTAGCGATGCCAGAGAGATTCAGTGGAGACAGTAGTACATACGCAGTATTTATGAATCAGTGTCATTTACAGTTCCTGTGTAGATCAGCTTCTTTTCCCGATGATGCCGCCAAAGTGGCCTTCATCATATCCTATTTAACCGGTAATGCTGCCTTGTGGGCTGTGCCGCTGGTGGATAATGATGATCCAATTCTGTATGATTTAGCTCGTTTTAAAGAGAGCATGAAAAGCTTATTTGCTCGTCACACTTACATGCAAGCGAGTGATAACGAGCTATTGGGACTAAAGCAAGGGTCTAAAGATCTGGTGACCTATATAACTACCTTCAACAGACTCGTGGCCGAAACGCAATAGCCAGAAGAGAAACGGACATCCCTGTTTTACAGGGGGTTACGAGATGAATTAAAGGATGTTTTATCTCAGATAGTAAATCCACCAGAAGATTGCCCTTCTTTTATTGATTTAGTAGTTAAACTTGATCATCGGCTCAGTGAACGGAAGGGAGAGCGTACTAAAGGCGATTTCCCTCGTTTTCTCTTGCCTCGTAGTGAAAAAGAAGGAGGTAAAGGATAGTGTGGAACCTATGCAAATAGGTGGAATTCGCGGTCCGCTATCCAAAGAAGAACGTGATAAGCGCAGACGGCTTGATCTATGTCTTTATTGTGGCAAAGGGGACACTACGCCAAGGACTGCAGTGTTAAACCCAAGGGGGTAAACAGACCTCCTGTTGTTAAGACGGGATCCACTATCCAGACGGAAAACTAATAGACTTGGAGAAATCTGAGACCGATTCTCCAAGTCTTGAGGTTTCGCAGGTCTCTCTATTTCTAGCAAACACCTCATCTTTAGCTCCCAGACATTTAACTATAACTGTGGTATTGGTGTTACCGTCCCAGCACAGAACCAACTTGTCTATAATGTTGGACTCGGGGGCTACTGGTAATTTTCTGGATATCAGCCTGGTGAAAGTTCTGGGGATAGATTTTATTCCTAAAACACACCCTGAAAAGGTGAGAGCAGTGGACGGCACAGAGTTGTCATCAGGCTTATTAACCTATCAGACTCCTGCTTTTGACATGATCTGCGATAATGGTCATACCGAAAAGATCCAATTCGACCTGATAGATGCACCAAACTTTGGCGCCATTTTGGGAGTGCCCTGGTTGCAAAGACATAACCCTCACATAGACTGGGTGACCAGAAGGGTGACTCTCCATTCCCCATACTGCATGTTACACTGTTACCATGATTCAATGCCCGCTAATCCCGCTGTTAGTTGTGCGCTCACCGATTTTGGTCTGTCCACCTTACCACCAGAGTACAGCGAATATGTAGAGGTCTTTGATGAAGTCAAGGCTGTGGCATTACCACCTCACAGACCTTTTGATTGCCGTATAGATCTGGTACCGGGCGCGGATTTACCTGTCAGTAGGGTGTATGCCCTAACGGGACCTGAGAGTCAGTATCTATATGAGTATCTACAGGATATGTTACAAAAAGGATTCATACGTCACTCGACTTCCCCTGTCTCATCCCCACTTTTTTTTATACCAAAGCGTGAAGGGGGATTGAGAGCCTGCCTAGATTATAGAGCCTTGAATAAGGTGACTATAAAAAACAAGTACCCTCTCCCACTCATCTCCAGTCTCTTGGACCAGGTTCATAAGGCCAAGATTTTTACCAAGCTCGACTTGCGAGGAGCCTACCATCTGATTCGGGTAAAGGAGGGAGATGAATGGAAGACGGCATTCCGCACAAAATACGGGCTCTACGAGTATTGTGTAATGCCGTTCGGGTTGTGCAATGCACCCGCTGCTTTTCAATTCTTTATCAACGAGATATTAAGGGAATTTCTCGATGTGTTTGTTATTGTCTACATTGACGATATCTTGGTGTATTCTCAAACCGAACAAGAACACGTCACACAGGTTAAACTAATACTCAACGACTACATGAAAATCACCTTTTTGCCAAGTTAGAAAAATGCATCTTCCATACGCAGAAAGTAGACTTCCTAGGGTTCGTGATCTCCCCAGAAGGTATTCACATGGATCCTGCCAAAGTATCTGCCATTACTAAGTGGTCGAGTCCTACTTCAGTAAAGGAGGTGCAATCCTTTCTGGGGTTCGCCAATTTTTATAGGCGCTTTATAGACCATTTCTCAGATCTCATCACACCCATAACCAAACTATTGAAAAAGGGAGTGTCTTTCAAGTGGGATGAAACAGCAGAGCAGGCTTTTCAAGTATTGAAAGACAGGTTTATCACAGCCCCTATCATAAAACACGCTGACGAAACACAACCATACTATGTAGAGGCAGATGCTTCTCAGTATGCTGCTGGGGTGTCTTGTTGCAAAGAAATGTCCAGACCGGAACCCTCCATCCAATAGCTTATTTCTCGAAAACCCTTTCCCCTGCTGAGCAGAATTACACTATCGGGGAACGAGAACTCCTAGCTATAAAGGTAGCCTTCCAAGAATGGCGACACTATTTATTGGGATCCCCTCATGTTATCACGATTTACTCGGACCACAGGAATCTTCAGTTTTTTAAAAATGCAAAGCCACTCACTCCCTGACAGATGAGATGGGTCTCTTTCTTTTGTGAATATGATTTCGTTATTCATTTTCGGCCAGGAGTCAAACAGGGACGAGCTGATGCTCTATCACGATTAGGAAAAGAATACAAACACGTTGATGACACTCCACTACCAATAATCCCTGCCAACAAGATAGTGGCCATTGGTGAGACAGAAACACTTGTAAAAGACCCGTTTTATGAGACACTGTTGAGAACATACAAGACACTCAGTGCTGAGGAGTGGTTAGTAGACCCTTTGAACAGGATTGAAAATAGTCTATATTTCCACGATAATCACCTATACCTCCCTTCCAGAGAGCTACAAATGCTAATAGTTACGTGGTGTCACACTCTCCCCTTAGCAGGACATCCGGGAGGCGAGAAGACTTTGCAAATATGTAAGAGATGGTTTTGGTGGCAAAACATGAACCAAGATATACATGAATACGCCAAAGCTTGTCCTGTATGCGCAAGACAGAAAGCTCTTCATTGTGCACCCGCTGGCTTGTTACAACCCTTGCCCATCCCGCAGGCCCCTTGGACTTCCATCAGTATGGATTTTATCACAGATTTACCCGTATCCCGAGGGTTCACTGCTATTTTAGTTGTGGTAGATATGCTTTCAAAAATGGCCCATTTCATTCCCCTCAAGAAACTACCCTCTGCCAAAGAACTAGTAGAAGTGTTTGTAACGAACATCATTCGTCTACATGGATTGCCGTCAGTGGTTGTGTCGGATAGGGGCCCTCAATTTACATCAAAGTTCTGGCAGGGTGTGTGTACAGCCCTTCACATGGATCATCGTCTCTCCTCTGCATACCACCCTCAAACAGACGGCCAAACAGAAAGAACCAACCAGACCCTAGAGCAGTATCTTAGGTGCCTCTTAAACACAGTCACAGGGGATTGGGTACAAGCACTCCCTTTGGCGGAATTCGCTTACAATAACTCGAATCACTCATCCTCCAAAGTCTCTCCTTTCTTTTTTTCCTATGGTTATCACCCTAGGTTTTTGCCCCTTTATTTACCCCCTTCCCTTTCACAAATCCCTGCTGTGTCAGAACACCATACCCACCTTACACGCATCTGGAAACAAGCCATACAAGAATTAACAGAAGCCAAAGAGAGGATGAAAAAGCAAGCAGATGCACATAGAAGGCCTGCTCCTGATTATAAGAAAGGCGATCAAGTATGGCTAGCTACAAGAAACCTGAGATTGCCTGGCCCTAGAAAGCTACAACCCAGATACATCGGGCCTTTTACTATACTGCATCTAGTCAACCCTGTAGCGGTCAAGTTGGACCTACCACCAGAAATACAAATACATCCCGTTTTTCACACCTCGCTACTCAAACAATACAGTCCTCCTTCTTGTCCTGAACCTCCACCCCCACCTCTTGTAATCAACGGGGAGGAGGAATATGAGGTGAAACGCATACTTGACTCACGCAGACATAGGGGGAAATTGCAGTACTTAGTGGATTGGGTAGGGTATGGCCCAGAAGAACGAACATGGGAACCAGTTGCTAACATACATGCCCCTTCACTGGTAAGGAGGTTTCACGCATTAAATCCCTCCAAACCCAGACCCGTAGGAAGGCCTTTAGGGGGGAGAACTGTTACACCTTAGGGCTCTGATCTAACTGGTCATTCTGTAGACACTACATTACCCAGAATGCTGTAGAATAGGAAAACAGGTTGTGTGCACTCACAGACTCGGCACGTGACTTGTGAGGCATAAAAGCAGCCGTCTCCCGAGCCCAGGTGCTTGGCAACCTTCTTCCTGATGGACCACGCCTCCCTGCATCTGTTCCTCGTTTTCCGTCCCTCCCTGGAATCCCGTATCTACTGCGGACGTGACATCCCTTGCTTCGAGCGTCTTCCGACGTGTTCCTCCTGTGTAAATGCTCTGACCTTGTTGGTTCCATTTACGATATCTCCCCAAACGCTCCTGGGCGCAACCTACCGTACTGAAGGTAGTCTTGGCGCGGCGAAGTGCAAATTCCTTTTCTCACGCCTCATTAATGGTCGTGAATGTTGCGCGCGCGCGCACTCCCTGTTTTGCTTTAAACGCCGGTTGGCGTTTCCGCATTTGCGTTTGCGGATATTTAGTTTCCTTTCCCGAGACGCCGGTAAGCCTTACTCGCCTCCTGGCTCCTGGGAGCAGTTCCTTATTCTCCGTACCCTGCCGTTGCTCTCACTACTTTGGACCGGGACAGTTTCTCCTACTACCACAGACTTCAGTAGTTACTGGACTTTGTACTTACCTGAGCCTCTGGATTCTTGGCTGATCTGAGACACATTTCTGCACAGCTTTATTGTTCCCTACTGGCTGGATTCTTGTGCAACTTTACCGCAGCGTCTTGGGAAGACAAACGGTGAGTCTGAGAGAGTACACAACCTGGAAAAGGGGCATCAGTCTTGGTGGGAGGGCAGGAGGCACTATTTGCAAGCTAGTCATATTTAATTCTCATCTGCCTTGTTTGTCTATTCTTCTACTTAGAGCCTTCCAGTATATACCCCGTCTTTTGAGACTCCTGGAGATATCCTGTCTTCCCGTCCCCTGGGTGGTCCTGAGCTGTCTCTCCTCTCCCCTACGGGTAGACGACTAGTAGTCTGGTACATTCAGATCTGGGGATACCCTGAGGGAGAGTGGAGGTTCATCTTCGTTCCCGAGGATTTGGCATTCAGCCGAGCTGGAGTGGAAACCCGACACATAGAGTGTAGTACAGTGCTGTAGAGTGGAGTTGCATACAGTGGAGTAGAGTGTTGGACAGTGGAGTAGCTTATAGTACAGTGGCGTAGAGTGGGATAAAGTGTAATAGAGTGGAGTAAAGTGGAGTTGAATACACTGGAGTGGGGTAGTGTAGAGTGGAGTAAAGTTTCATATAGTGGAGTGGTGTGTTGTTGACTGTAGTAGCGTGGAGTACAGTGAAGTGAAGTGGCGTAGCATAAAGTCAAGTACGTGTCATAAATTGGAATACCATGTTGTACAATAGAGTGTAGTGGGGTGTTGTACAGTATAGTAAAGTGATGTAGACTACAGTAGAGTAGAGTGGCATAGAGTCTAGTTGATATGTGTAGAGTGGAATGGTGTACAGTACAGTACAGCGTTGTAGAGTGTGGTACAGTGGATTGGCATACCATGTTACAGAGTACAATGGCATTGAGTGGCGTAGAGTGGAGTGGCGTACAGTGGAGTAGTGGAGTAGAGAGGAGCACTGTGTCAGAGTAGAGTGGAGTAAAGTGGGGTGCAGTGCATACAAAGAGTTGTATACAGTGTCATATAGTGGACTAGAGTATCGTAGAGTTGAGTAGGGTGCTGTACAGTGGCATACAAAATAGTACAGTGTTGTACAATGGAGTGAAGGGGAATAGGCAGGAGTAAAGTGTCAGAGAGTGCCATATAATGTATTAGAGTGGAGTTGCCTAGAGTACAGTAGTGTGTAAAACAGTGGAGCTGCATAGAGTGAATTATTGTATAGTACCGTAGAGTGAGGTAAAGTCTCGTACAGTGGAGTAGAGTGGAGTGGTGTATTGCAGTGTGGAGTAAAGTACAATAGAGAGTATTGGTGTATTGTAGAGTAGAGTGGCATGGAGTGGAGTGTACTGGTGTAGCGTTGGTAGTAAACTGTTATAAAGTGGAGTGGGGTCTCGTACAGTAGAGTGGAGTGCTGTGTTGTATAGAACAGTTATAACAACTGCAGGTTGCACCACTTTACATAAAAGTCCATATAGAGTAAATACAAATATGAATGTCCGTCCAGTATTTGAAATGACAATGGAATCTTTATTCTTCTTTACAATGATGACAAATGTAAAACAGCCACAACAGCCAACGCGTTTCGTTCTATCCAAGAACTTCATCAGGGCAAAATATATTAAATGGTTCCAAAAAGTTGACCAAGAAATTGTATACCAAGTTTTCAAACGTGCTCCACTGGCCAGTCACCATAGACCACCAATTTTCTTTTTAGTTATAAGGTACTACAGGCAATGACTACATAAGTCGTATAATGCCTAATAGCTGAACTGCAACTGACCCGAGTAGTTCGTTTGAGAACTACTCTTCGGCTACGCTGTGCAGGACTGGATTTTTTTGGGCACATCAGCCTTGTTATATATTAGAGCCTCCGAGCCGGATTTGGGTCGGTTGCAGTTCAGCTATTAGGCATTATACGACTTATGTAGTCATTGCCTGTAGTACCTTATAACTAAAAGAAAATTGGTGGTCTATGGTGACTGGCCAGTGGAGCACGTTTGAAAACTTGGTATACAATTTCTTGGTCAACTTTTTGGAACCATTTAATATATTTTGCCCTGATGAAGTTCTTGGGATAGAACGAAATGCGTTGGCTGTTGTGGCTGTTTTACATTTGTCATCATTGTAAAGAAGAATAAAGATTCCATTGTCATTTCAAATACTGGACGGACATTCGTATTTGTATTTACTCTATATGGACTTTTATGTAAAGTGGTGCAACCTGCAGTTGTTATATCTGTATTTTGGTTCGTCTAACCGCTCCTAGAGGAACGGCAGGGGCAGCGGAGTTGCACACAATGAGAGTATAAGGCTCTGTGTTGGATACTAATTATTGGGAGGGAAATGTAGGGTGGAAGGTGCATCACATAAACCAGGGGGTTTTTGTATAGGTTGGCTGTTCCCTTGTTGTTTTTAGAGATTGTATAGAACAGTGTAGTTTAGTGGAATCGAGTTTTGTACACTGGCATGTGCAGGCATAGAGTTGGACGGTGGAGTGTATCGGGATAAAGTGGAGTAGAATGTCGTAGAGTGCCATGAAGTGTGGTAAACGTTTAGAGAGTGGAGTTATATAGAGTGGAGGAGAGTGTCATACAATGGAGCAGCATAGAGTGTAGTGGCCTACTCTGTAGTGGCGTATAGTGGATTACCATAATGTGAAGAAGCATACAGTGGAATACTGTACAGTGGAGTGTAGAAGAGTGGAGTGGCATAGAGTGGAACAGCATAGAGTGGAGTGGTGTACAATGGAGTGGCATAGAGTGGAGTAGGGTATTTTTAGCATAGAGTGAAGTGGCATAGCATGGAGTCGAGGAAACTGTTATAAACTGGGCAACAGGAATTTTACAGTTTTGGGTGGGTATGGGTTTTTGGGTGGCAAGGGAATTTTTTGGGTGGGTATGGGTGTTTGAGTGGCAAGGGAAATGTTAGGGTTAAGGCTGGGTATGGGTTTTGAAGTGGTAAGGGTAATTTTAGGGTTTATGTTGGGTATTGGGAGGCAAGGGTAATTTTAGGGTTTCGGATGGGTATGGGTTTTGGGGTAGCAAGGGTAATTTTAGGGTTTAGGGTGGGTATGGGTTTTTGGGTGGCAAAGGAATTTTTAGGGTTTAGGGTATGGGTTTTTGGGTGGCAAGGGTAATTTTAGCGTTTAGGGTGGGTGTGGTTTTTGGTGTGGCAAGGGTAATTTTGGAATTTAGGATGGGTATGGGTTTTTGGGTGGCAAGGGTAGTCAGTCAGTCAAAATCTTTATTCGGCTGTAAGCCAGCCATAAAAGAATGCATCATAAAAACATTTCATAATAATAAAATACAAGCAATAAATGATAATTCCATAGCAATGACACTTAAAGATAACTGAATGTCAATCCCTTAGAGCAATTTGATCACAGACAAGGAGCTATGATGCCTAAACATAACAGCATTTCAGTCAGGGTAATACCAAATGCAAAGATAACATCTATATACAGAGTCCTTGTAAGTGTCGACTTCAATTTCCAGAATTAATCAGTATCATGATTTAATTCCACATGAGGGAGTCTTAAGTCCTACGCGTAATAATGAAATCAACATGCAAAGTAATCATTTTCCAACAATATTCCGATGCCGAACAGCCGTGGAAATATACTTATAAACCATTAAGCAAATGAATTCATCATTTAAAAGCAGTAGATGATGTAGCGCAGCCCAACACTTTCTAATGTTTAAAAATCATAAAAGTGGTTTTAAAAAGGCACATCTTGATTTAATATAAAGTTTGCAAAAAAACATAAAATGCAAAGTGCTCTGAACTGACTTTAAATTACATGGACACAAATCCAAATTGGCATCGCAATGCGCGTCACGTGGGTATGAGACCAGTAAGTGGGAAGTGCCCATCCTGAATCTTATCAAGTAAAACATTTTAGCATGGCTGAAATAAAAAAGGAGGTAGGGCTCAGTACCTAGGGAGCAAACTAACAAAGAATGGTCAACGACCCTTTTTTCCCCCTCTCCAGGTTATCTCTAACCAGATAGGAATGAATTAAAAATTCTCTTTTCAGCCTGGCTCTCGATATTTTGGCTATGTTTCCGGGGCTTTCAAGGCAGTCTAACAATCCCAATTTCTCAAGCTGATCATTAATATAAGAAATCCAAGGGATTTTTTTTAACACAATCCAATTTTAAACAATCTAAAATGACAGCACGATTCAGGACTGCTTCTTCTTTTGCCCAAATGTTGTGCCATAACAATAGAGGAGCTATTTGTATGCGAAAAGACAACGGGGCCACACCAAGTTCACTATGACAAATGGTGGCAGCGGTGCTTTTGGGGACTGTCAGCAGTCGTTTCATAAATGTATTCTCTGCTCTCTGTAAGCCCTTGATGTTACAAGAGCCCCAAACTCCAGCACCATACAGAGTAACAGCACACGTACGGGCTTTATAGATATCAATGATAGCTTTGATGGGCCGAGAGCCTAACTTTTTGGTGAATCTGAAGATAGCCTCCACATTTCGATTGAAACCCCTAGTCTTTGCCTCAACTAAGTGACACCAGGGGACGCTGCTACTGCCTCTGACCACCGGACTTCACTGACTAGAACCCCGAGCTCTCCCAGGAGGGAGGAGCCACGCCACAGACACTCGCTAAAAGGCGCCGGTGACACCCGCAGCGCAGGACGCTGCTACTGCCTCTGACCACCGGACTTCACTGACCAGAACCCCGAGCTCTCCCAGGAGGGAGGAGCCACGCCACAGACACTCGCTAAAAGGCGCTGGTGACACCCGCAGCGCGGGACGCGCGCGGGCTGCGCCCGGGCAAAGCCCGGGCCAAGGGCGGGCCCGTCCTTGCCCGTCAGTGACTGGAAGAGGCTGGGCTGGGCCACTTCTCTAACGTCTGTACAGTAAGCCACCATGGGGTATAACGGTATATTGTTAGAAGTGTGCCATTTGGAGGTCAGGGTTTAGCAACATGAGTAAACGGAAGGTGGGAGCAGGGGTTGTGGGTACGCTTGACGCCTTTCTATCTAGGGCAGAGTCAGCGTTAATGCATGAGATCCAAATCACTGAGCGCAGGTTGTCACTCGAGCCTCAAACATCTCGTTGCTCACAGAGCTCTATAGGCCACCCCCCCCAATTGCTGACAAGCTGCACCAATGACTTGGTATTGCATCCCAGCCAGTCTCCGACGATACAACTGGAACCAGTGCCACTTATAGCACCTACTCCTCCTAACCTGGACTGTTCTATTAATACATCCATGGTTATCACCAGGGGTAAGAAGCTCATTGGGGCCGTAGGTAGCGAACCACCTTCGAAAAAGGAAAGGCCGTGGTGCATTGAAGCCAACTCCCCATCTCCTAGGGTAGTAAAACGTAAGGTAGTTGCAAAAGGCAATGGAAATAATGGGAGTCAACAGCTCAAAGATAAGGCAATTATCAATACAAGCTCCCCTACCAGTGCCGTCCACCTACCGCCAGTGTTTAATATGGATGAGTTCTGTTCACAGATAGAACTGAAATTGGAAACTATGATTGACCCCTTGCTTAAGAAGTTGACCCAGATCGAAGATAGACTTAGCAAAATAGAGCAGGGCTTTTTAGTAGCCCCCTGATAATGCTAATGGGTCGACGTATGTTGGGTCTACAACCCAACCGGTGAGGAAACATATCAGTACCAAAGGGATCCCTAGAAAATACATGTTGTTCTCTACCATCCACAGCTAAGCCATTAGTAACAACTTTGGAGGCCACCAAACCCGTTAACGCCCCGCAGGTAGGAATGCTGTTGCCATCAATCTCGCATCAAGGAAAGAGTGGGTCTAGCGGACGATTTCCCGAGCACCATGCTGGCAGTGCAGAGAACTATCACACTTCCCTTCATCTCCCCCGGAATCCACTCCCTACACAGTTGTTTTGGTCAATGTTCCTGTGCTTCCATCTAATGCACAGGAGCACTGAGTCAACACTACGAAACAAGGCTTTACATATGCTGGGTAACAGGATCGGCCTAAAGGACCATCTTTTTCGGAATTTAAAATGGTTCGTAGAGTTCCATGGGTTGGGCAATCCCGCAAGTCTTCACCTGGCGATTGTGTAGTACTAAGTTTTAGGTCGCCAAGACTGGTTCAGCACATACTAGAGAGGGCGGGTAATCGCTTCACTAAGGAGGATGACATTAACATCCTTCCATTGGGGTTCTTTACCAACCACCCAGCACCCCTGGGTGCAGCGAGATGAGGGGGTTAATTAGACCATATAGTCAACATGATCGACCGGTGACCACAAGAAATCGATTCGAAATTTTCTCTTCCTTAGAGGATATAGATTGACTAGGCAATACAACAAACCCTCCTCTAATTGGAACACCAGTATCTATGGGTCAGAGAGGGTCTACCCTAGGACTGTGTATTCCTGACCCTAGTGTAACATCTGCATTTGCATCTGCGACTAGAAGTAAGGCCATTCAAGCTAACAGCGTTGTCACTGTAGGGGTGTGTATCAATCCCAGACGAAACTTATAACTGGGGTGGATAAGAACATATCATCCCATACACTTTTGCAAGATCTCTCAGTCCACCAAGTACTTCTAGTTTGGTAACTGTGGAAAACGATTATGCAATTGGCCCCGAAGCAAATAGCGGTAACGTCACCCAGGGGCACCCAAAAACACATATGTCTATAGTCTCCTGGAACATCGCAGGTCTATCTTCTAAAACCATCTCAACAGAGTGGTCAACTTACATCGACAGTCATGATGTCTGGATATTCCAGGAGACTTGGTCATTGGATAAAATTTATCACCCAGGTTTCTTGAACTTCTCGAAGGCCGCCTTGGGAGGACAGAGAGGAGACCTATAGGCGGGTTGACTTGTTGGGTTAGACAGCAAGCGGGCATTTTGGTAAAGGAAGTATTCATCGATAGTCCGGACATCATGGCCATACGGATTGCTGGGGAGCATGGACCTGATGTCCTAATTGTCAACGTATATGCAAGAGGTCAGCCGGGGGGTAGGGGATCAAGTGTGGTTACTGCCCTTGATACATATTTGGAAAGTTCAAGGGGCAACTGTAACTTGATAATTGCAGGCGATTTTAACTGTTGTTTCGAGCCACTGGACCATGAAGATGGAAACCTTAGCGCAGAGGAGGATGCACAGTGGAATATCCCGCAATTGGAATTATGTCCTATTAACAAATGGACAGAGGCTGTACTACAGTTAAAAGGGTTGTGTCTGGAAAAGGGACTAAGGGCAGTTAATTTTCGGATGCAGTCGGATAGGATAGGAGCTTCTACCTTCGATAATGGCCTTCGTAGTAGTCGCATAGACTATATCCTTCTGAATGTAGAATACTGGCCATTTCTTGTGGATATGAAAGTGCAGGAGCGGACCGAAAGTGATCACAATCCGTTGGTCTTACAATTGTATGCTTCGACCTTTTCAAATCCAAACATCAGGGTAGTTGAATATGTAACAGCAGAGGCCATGCTCACTAACGATTTGAGGAGAGTTCAATGGGTTAGGGTTATTGAAAACGAGGGTGCCCTGGAACAAATGAAGGAATTGGTGGCTTGTTCGACCGCCTCCCTTCTTAACTGTGATTCTCAGAAGGATATTAATTCTATTATCCCCCAGGTTCACAACGACCTGTTTAAACAATTGAAATATTTTTTATCAAACCTAGTCAACTAAGTAAAAATCTTATGCAAAGGCGGCTTCCTGGTACAATAGCACATGCAGACAGGCCTACAAGATTTTATCCAGGGCTATTAGACTCAAAGTTGTGGGCGACATCAAAAGGCTAGAGTAAGGTATAAGAAAGCCCAGCAACAAGCGAAGAAGGAATGGGATGAGAACCGCTGGCAAGATTTGGTCTCTGCCAGTAAGGAGAAAAATATGATCCAATTTTGGAAGCTTGTTAAATGGGGCAGTGGAGAATTAAATCAGACACCCACTAATTATGTTGCCCCTGAACAATGGGTTCTACATTATGAGGCTCAATTCTCTGCCACTAATGGCAGTGATGATTTACCGCCATGGCCTACTCCAATAACTACCCTGTGTTTTACTAGTTTAGAAGGTTGAATCAGTGCTAAAAACGATCCCGAGAGGCAGGGCCCCGGCCCAGATCGTATACCCGCAGATTTGTTTGTCCATGGCAAGGACTATTGGGTATCTTACATTAGGTTATTGGCAAACGCCATAGCTAGCGGTGCTTCCATTCCTGAAACATGGTTAGGTGCCGAAATCATACCTATCTACAAAAAGGGTGATCGCTCACTACCAGGTAACTACCGGCCAATTAGTCTTATCGATTCCATCCAGAAGATTGTGGCCAGGCTAGTTCTTGGCAGATTACAGGCCTGGATAGACGAAACAGAAATTCTGACACCTTTTCAGGCGGGGTTTCGTCCACACACTAGTACTTTAGATCAGGTTCTTAGATTTGTGCTTATCTATTGGCGGGTGGTTATCATAGGAGGGGTGCAATCTATGCGGCTTTCATTGATTTAAAATCCGCATTTGATTTAGTCCCCCGCACAAAAATGTGGAGCGCTTTTGTGGATATGGGGATGCCACCGGAATTGTTGGCTATTTTAATGAAATTGCATAATTTAAATTATGCACAAGTCCGATGGGGAAAGCAGGAAATGTTACTGAGAGGTTCCCGGTTTCCAGGGGGTGCGCCAGGGGTGTGTATTAGCCCCAACCCTGTTTTCACTGTATATAAACAGGGTTGTACAGTACTTTTCTACCCATCCTACAGACGCTCCAGTGTTAGCGGGCATGAAAATACCCTTTCTCATGTTCGCGGACGACACCTTGATAATATCCAAGACACGACAGGGCTTGCAGGCTGCTCTGTCCCGTTTCGAGGTGTTCTGCCGTGACCATGAACTAGTGGTAAATGTGGAGAAAACAAAGTTCATGGTGCTCCACAAATCTAAAGCCATAACCGCGAGAGTGTATATGAATAATGTCCCCCTGGAACAGACCGATGTTTTTACCTATCTGGGCATAACACTAGGTAGGAAACTACAATGGAAACCCCAGATCGACATGCTGGCTTTAAAACATGCACAACTAGCCGGTGTATTGATAAAGGAGCAGAGGCTCTCTCAGACTAAACCCATAGCCCCCGCCCTTAAGATCTACAACCTAAAAATCAGTACCTCAATATTATACGGTGCTGAACTTTGGGGCTTTGAGGATTTAACACCATTGACTTTAGCCCAAAATAAATTTGTTAGAATATTATTAGGCCTTCCGAAATCTACCCCACTTATGCCTCTTTATCTTGATCTGGGTTGTTATAGTATTGAGGACTTGGCACGCTACAGACCTGTAGCATTCTGGAGAAGGCTCTGGACCACACCTGAGCTTTCTCTGTATGCTAAAGCTCTCCTTGAAGTTCGGGGTTGGGCCGTCTACACAAGATCCCCTGGTTTAATAACATCAAGACCACCCTGGTTAATATGGGGATGAGCACCCTGTGGGAGGACCCAGCTGCTGCTTTATTTCCATCTAAAAGAACTTCAAAGCAGCTTACTGGAGTATGGTTAAAACCATGCGGTTCTCATCTATTACGAGACCTACCCTGACTAGAGAATTCTTGGAGATTAAGCACGAGACCAAGTTTGAAACATATTGGGATGTTATTACCAGGCCAATAGACAGGAAACTGTATCACCAGTTCAGGGTAGGTACACTTCCAATAAGAGCTTTTACTAGTAGTTGGCATTTGCCAACGGATGACAAATGTATTTCGTGCCCGGCCCAAACAGAGACACTAGCGCACATTATGTTCATATGCCCAGCCTACGATTTACCTAGGACCAAATGGCTCAAACCTATCAGTAAGAATTTGGGCACAAGACTGGCTATAGATGCTTTAAGGATCCTAAGGACAAACACTCAAGATTCTATAGTGGTAGCTGTGGCAAAATTTTTGAGCTGGATGTGGGTTATCCGTGCTAACAAGATGAGGGTACACTAATTTTTGACATTTTTAACCTCGAGGGTTGAGATTGCACGGAATGGGCCTGTTGGACAAAATAAATTTCTGTCCAAGACCTCGAAATAAGGGCTTTTAAAGGTGTTTTAATTTTTATAATCCTGTTATTTTAAACAATGATTTTAACTTATTTGTAAAATATATGTGGTTTTTACAAGTTGGATGATTGTAAATTATATTCCTAATTCTTTCTTAATTATTGATGTTTCCTGTCTTTTATGATTTTGTAAATCGAAATAAAGACTTTATTGATTGATTGACACCAGGAACTTTTTTGATCGAAGAGAATCCCTAAATAGGAAAAGGTCGGCACATAAGACAATTTTTCATTAATTATGTAGCATGTCTTTAAAATCTTGGGAGGTTTACCCACCACCATAATATGAGATTTTGCTACATTGGTTTTTAGACCAAGATCATTCATAAAGTTGTTAAAACTAATTAAAAGCCTCTGTAGCCCCACCCCAGTTCTGGACATCAGTATGCAGTCGTCCGCATATAGCAGTGCTGGCAGGGACCTACGACCTACCAGAGGTGTATCCACATTCCCATTTTTAATTTGGCTTTCTAAGTCATTTATGTATAAGCAGAATAAAAAGGGAGCGAGGACGCAACCCTGATGGACCCCGCGATCCATCCTTATTGGGGCAGTAAGTTCACCACTTGCTCCATATAGAACTCTCCCCGTCACTTCCTGGTGCATAGCTGCTAGAAAATGCACGATGGGCGGGTCAATGCCCATAGTCAACATTTTCTCCCAGAGCCTTCCTCTCTGCACCCAGTCAAAGGCAGACGTCAAGTCCATGAATCCAAGATAGAGAGATTCAGGCTTGGTTAAGGTGTATTTACCTATGACCAGGTGCAGGTTAAGGCACTGTTCGACCGTGCCCAGGCCTCTCCTGAAGCCATATTGGATGTCAGAGAAGCTCCCACTTTCTGTTACCCAATCCTCCAACCTCTCCAATATTACTCGGCCCATAATCTTGCAGGAGCAATCAATTAGAGATATGGGCCGGTAACATTTAGGGTCCGACCTGCTTCCCTTTTTAAAAATGGGAACTATTGTCACCACTCTCCATGATTAAGGGGGACCCTGGGCCACATAGCATTTAAAGATGTTTGTTAGCAGCGGAAGCCACAGAGGAATGTTGGCCAAAAACAAGTCCGCGGGGATACCGTCAGGGCCCGAGGCCTTGTTCTTTACAGTCTGAGATAGTGCCCTTTCCACCTCGTCTGTTGTCGGAGGTGCCAAAGTTAATGCCCCATATTGAAAATTAGTACTGGAGTGTGGGTCGCTGCCAATTTTATAAAGGCCAGAGAAGTGATCTACCCAGGTATCGGGCATAATTATAACGTCGATGCTTCCATTAATAGTGCCATTAAAATAATCCTGATTGACAGTTTGCCAAAAAAGTTTAGAGTCTTTACTCCTGCAGGCTACATGGAGTTGATCCCAAGCATCTTGGCTAATTTCTCGCTTGCGTTTCTCTAACGCCTGCTTATATTCAAGTCGTGACTTTTTTACCTCAAGTATATTTCGGGGTTTAACTTTTAATATCTTGATTAATTTATTGTGTAAGTGTGTGCATTGACTATTAAACCACCTTTTATTTCTCCGTGGTCTATCACTTTGTTTCTTAGTCAATACCACCTTTATTGTCTCCGTTATAGCCTCGAAGGATGTTATCATAACTTGAGGGTTTATGCTATCTTCCAGGCAGATCAAGACTTGGTTTAAATTAGTTTTTATGATCTGATTTAAAACAAAATCAGGGTCTAGAGTGGACCACTTCCGTAATAACCCCTTATTTTTATCATGAATTAGTGGACATGATCTGGCGGGGGTGATTAAGTCATCAGATTGGCTCTCGAACTCCAAAGTTAAGGGGTAGTGATCACTAAGATAGATTTTGTGTATAGTAAAAGTCACAAGCTGTCTATTAAAATAGTCAGACAGAGCAATAAAATCAATTAAAGTGCCTTGGCCTTTCCCAACGTAAGATACTAAATCAGGGCCTTCCGTTTCGATAAGGTGGCAAGGGTAATTTTAGGGTCTAGAATGGGTATGGGTTTTGAGGTAGCAAAGGAATTTTTAGGATTTAGGGTGGGTATGGGTTTTTGGGTGGCAAGGGTAATTTTAGGGTTTAGGGTGGGCGTGGTTTTTGGTGTGGCAAGGGTAATTTTGGAATTTAGGGTGGGTTTGGGTTTTTGGGTGGCAAGGGTAATTTTAGGGTTTAGAATGGGTATGGGTTTTGAGGTAGCAAAGGAATTTTTAGGATTTAGGGTGGGTATGGGTGTTTGGGTGGCAAGGGTAATTTTAGGGTTTAGGGTGGGTATGGGTTTTTGGGTGGCAAGGGTAATTTTAGGGTTTAGAATGGGTATGGGTTTTGAGGTAGCAAAGGAATTTTTAGGATTTAGGGTGGGTATGGGTTTTTGGGTGGCAATGGTAATTTTAGAGTTAAGGGTGGGTGTGGGTTTTGGGGTCGTAAGGGTAATTTTAGGGTTCAGGGTGGGTGTGGGTTTTGGGATGGCAAGTGTAATTTTAGGGTTTAGGGTGGGTGTAGGTTGAGGGGTTGTGGGATTTTAAGAAGATATATGTATGTATATTTACTATATATATATATATATATATGCACATGCACATTCATATGCATTTATGCTTGTGTAAATATATACATATATATATAAAATATATATATATATATATAAATTCGTTTGCAACGCCCCTCCTTTCCGCTCTCACTCGCAGTGGTCGCAATGACAGGGCACAAACTCCTCTTGCAGGTACGCAAATAATGTTTTTATTTAAGCGTTTTCAGCAGCCTTAACGTGTTTCGGTAACAGCCGTTACCTTGATCACATGGATACAAAACATTTCCATCGTAGTTAAATACCACCTCCTTCCTGTGACATCATCATGTAGACATAGCAAACAGACTTAAGTTGATAGTTGCTATCGTTATTAATGTACTTTGACCCCAAAATAGGAAATTCATTCTGCCTTAAAAATCTAATATTGCAAACCAAATTAAAATATAACAGTATATACAAATATATATAGGCTGGGCGACACTTAAAGATAATCCCAAACAATGTGCTTAAAGATATTAAAATATACACGCACATCAATTTCCCTCCTATAAATTGCGTGACTGCAGCGGCTGATTAACAAATCAATGTACAATAGAACATATTTGTCTCACGCCCAGTATATTTTGTTGAGAAACTGCCCACTTTGCCTGTATAGATAATTATTAATATCTGCTTGAATGCTTGTCGTATATCAAAATATGGTTTCACTAAAGCAAAAGATAATCTTAGTTTAAATACATATTGCTAAAATGATCATTATTAATATCTGCTTGAATACATATTGTATATCAAAATATGGTTTCACTAAAGCAAAAAGATAATCTTAGTTTAAATACATATTACTAAAATGATAAAAGGCAGATAAAAACTGTAAAATAGGATAGCAGCGAAATTGAATGTAAGCAAGCTGTTCGCAGCCTCAAAAGTGCTAATGTGCATAATATTTTGTAAAGTGCCAGTTTCTAATACCTAAGTGCTTATGTGCAAAAATAGTGCAATAATTTGTATCTGGATGAGATATTCATACACAGAAAATAATTTTTTGTTGTAAGAGAGCAGCCCTCGTATTTTTTCTATTTTAAAATGTTTTTGTTATTTAATAAATTAAGTTAAGTTAAAACCTACGACGGACTAAATATGGAGTAATTTCATAAATAACCTTATTAGTACCCACATCATATGATACTCAGAATTCTCAACATTAATTAAATTAAAGATAATTATGCATGTTTTCATTGTTGTTTAAACCATTAGGGGTCTTACTGTCCAGCTCGAGTATAAATCGTGTTTCTAGCTGGCGCAACGTCTTTTCTCTATTACCCCTCTTCTTTGTCTGGGCACTGCGTCGACTACAAAGTATTTAAGACATTCTAGTTTGCTATTATGGATAGCCTTAAAATGTCTAGCTACAGGATATGTAGCATCGCTGTTCACAATTGCCCTGAGATGCTGCAAAATTCTCACATGCACCTGTAGCTTTGTACTTCCTACATATTTTAAGCCACAGGTGCACGTGAGAATATAGACAGCAAAATCCGTTCGACAGTTGTAATTTCCGTTGATCTCTCTCATATTTGTATCAAAGGCTGTCTCAAAATGGGTGGTGTTTATCCCAAACTTACAAGCTCTACACGATGAGCATTTAAAGAAACCTTTTCGGGGTTTAAGCCAAGGTGTAGGCCGACTCAATTCAGGGCTGGTCTTAACTAAGTGTGTTTTCATGGATGGTGCTCTTTTAAATGTAATAGAGGGTATCATAGGTAATCTAGGAGCCAGGACAGAGTCAGTCATTACAATGGCCAATTTTTCTTTATAATCGCTTTTATCTGTCTGTGCTGACTACTGAATCTGGTTATGAGCCTAGCAGTTTCAATCTGTTCATTACATTCAGGTCGGAATGTTGACACATTCTCTCCTCTACTGCTATTTTCGTCATTGTATTGTGACAGGAGAGATTCCCTAGTTCTCATGTTGGCTTTTTTTGCTGCCTCTGTTAATATTTTATTAGTGTATCCTCTAATTTTAAATCTAAGAAAGGATTTTTCCATGTTTTTATTCAGTTCCTCTTTTGTGCTGCAAATCCTTTTTATTCTTAAGAATTCTCCAAACGGGATGCTTGCTATAAGATGTTTAAGGTGAGCACTCTGGGCATGTAATGTAGTATTCCCCGCAGTATTTTTTCTATGCAATGTTGTTTCAATCTTCATATCAGAAATATATACTTGCACATCAAGGAATTCCACAGACTTGTCACTGATATTAGATGTAAATTTCAGATTCAGATTATTGTCATTGATATCATTAATGAAGTTATTAGCACTAAGTTCACTTCCCTTCCATACTATAAAGATATCATCAATAAATCCAAACCAATTAGTTACATGGGCATTATATTGTTCGGTGTGGGTTACTCTGAGTACCTGCTCCTCCCACCAGCCAACATGCAGACATGCATAGCTGGGGGAGAAGCAGGTTCCCATTACAATGCCGCGTTTTTGTCTATACAGCTCCTTGCCGAAGAGGAAAAAGTTGTTAAATGAACACCATCTCACCATATCTACCAACATAATATTATGATTGTAATGCGTTAGAGATCTTGTGTCCAGAAAGTGTTTAATTGCTGCTAGCCCCATCTCGTGATCTATACTAGTATATAGGGACTCTATATCCAAAGTTATAAGCAGCATTTCCTCAGTCCATGTAACAAATTTCAATTTAGATAAAAAGTCACCTGTATCCTTGATATAAGTTGGAAGATTTCTGACGTGGTCTTGAAGAAAATAATCAACATATTTCGTAATATTTTCACTCACACCTCCAATTGCTGATATTATTGGCCGGCCTGGTACAGGTATTCTTTCCTTATGTATTTTAGGAATCAAATACAGATTTGGAAGTATTGGAAATTCCTTATGTAAAAAATTGAATTCCTCCTTTGAAATAAAACCATTTATTTTCCATTGTAAGAGGTCCTTTTTGAGACCTTCTATTGCTTTACTGTATTTTTTGGTTTCAGTTTTTTCATAACACTCCGCATTATTAAGATGATGGTATGCTTCCTGTGTATAGTCTTTTTCGGCCAAATGACGACATTGCCGCCTTTGTCAGACTTATTTATTACTAGTTCATTGTTCTTTTTAGCTTGTGCATCAATTTATTGTATTGGAGATCTTGATATTTTATTTTACCTCTGGTCCGTTTGACTTTTTAATTAAGGTTCTTTAGATCTTCAGTTACCCTGTCATGGAAAATATCCACGGCGTCTTTTGGCATAATAGGCAAGAACATTGATTTGGGCCTAAAAGGACTTAATCCTGCACTGTTTTTTATCAAATTCAGTGATATAAGTTGTTCCTACGTAGATTGTGCTTCACGCTCAAGATTAGTTTGTACTTCCTCAGTATGTTCTTTATCCAGGCTGTGTAGCGCTGCAATCGTGGATGCATCTGATACTTTAAGATTGCTGTTAAGCTCATTATCTTTTTCTGTGTTGTTCGTTTGAGTGTTTCCCTCTTTAATACTGAAGAATTTTTTCAATTTTAGTTTTCTAATAAATTGAAACACATCCACTCTGGTGTTAGCGTAATCGAAACTTGTTTCAGCATAAAATGACAAGCCTAAAGCTAAAAGTTGTGTTTCTGCTTTATTTAGAGTTATATCAGAGAGATTAATTATTGTTTTTTGTTGTTGCCCCGCCTCTTTCGCCATTGTGGTTTGTTGTTTCTTCCTTTTCCTGAGTTTTCTTCTTGCTCGTCTTCTTTTGTTTTTGTGCTTTCTGTTAGTTTCTTCGGATTCCTTGGCCTCAAGGTTTGCATCCTGTCTGAGACTAAAAATCAATCTCCTCTGCCAAACTTGATTTGCTTAATGCTCCTTGCATAATAGTCGAGTTAGAGCTTTCCTCAGAACCAGTATCACTCATGGCTGAGCTTATGTCTAAATTAGATGTAGATTCCTCATTAATCTCTTCAGTTACCCTGTTAATTGTGCTAACGTCTTTGGTCATAACGTTCATTCTTTTTCTCTTGACGCTATCGTATTTGCGGGCAAACGTGAAAATTCTTCCTTGCTCATAGTCCTCCTTATCTCTTATATATTTGTGAGCTTTTCGAGCCTTGATTTTGTCTTCCTGCTTTTTTATTCTTTCTTGAATTTCCTTTTTGGCTTTGGCAATGCATTCCTGCGCCTCATTCTTGGCTAGCTCTTGATTAATTCTTTCTATCTCACGTAGTAAGGCTTCTCCATCAATTTTTGCGTATTTTATCAAGATTTTTACCAGGTTCATCGATGCCATGAGATTATTTTCAGCCCATTCCTTCAACATGTCTGTATTGGGATTTACAAAACTTGGGGCCAAAAGAATTCGGAGTCCCCGCGGGACCCTGCCTGCCTCTTCATATTTAGTTAGGGATTTATGCTCCCACCATTTAGTTGTCTCGCTTCTCATGCATTTCTCCAATGATTTAAGTAGAGTTTTCACATTAGTATCATTGTTGCTCGCACCTTTCTCTTGGGGTTTGCTTGCGGCCTCCACACAGGGTACATTACTAAATAGTTCCTTCGCCGCTTCTCTTTCCCTCATTATATCCTCCGACATGCTTAATTCGCGTTGCACACTACTCGTATCACGTATTTAAATACGAATAGCGTGTTAGAAATCCTGCGTCCAAAACCTCCCCACCTGCGCGTTCGCCGTCACACTCACCAGTGTTTGAATTTTCCTGGTCAAGTCCTCCGACTCAGCCTGTGATTATTCCAACGGTGGCGTTCTTCTCCACGGCCGCGTCAGGGGGCTTCCGCACTTTTCTCCTCCCGGAAAGGCACACACACTTTTTTGGCTGAAAAGTAGAAGCCTCTTGTGGGGAGGGGGTTCGTTGACAAGAGCAGCCAGCTCCCGTAATGGATCCAAATTCGTTTGCAACGCCCCTCCTTTCCGCTCTCACTCGCAGTGGTCGCAATGAAAGGGCACAAACTCCTCTTGCAGGTACGCAAATAATGTTTTTATTTAAGCGTTTTCAGCAGCCATAACGCGTTTCGGTAACAGCCGTTACCTTGATCACATGGATACAAAACATTTCCATCGTAGTTAAATACCACCTCCTTCCTGTGACATCATCATGTAGACATAGCAAACAGACTTAAGTTGATAGTTGCTATCGTTATTAATGTACTTTGACCCCAAAATAGGAAATTCATTCTGCCTTAAAAATCTAATATTGCAAACCAAATTAAAATATAACAGTATATACAAATATATATAGGCTGGGCGACACTTAAAGATAATCCCAAACAATGTGCTTAAAGATATTAAAATATACACACACATCAATTTCCCTCCTATAAATTGCGTGACTGCAGCTGCTGATTAACAAATGAATGTACAATAGAACATATTTGTCTCACGCCCAGTATATCTTGTTGAGAAACTGCCCACTTTGCCTGTATTGATAATTATTAATATCTGCTTGAATGCTTGTCGTATATCAAAATATGGTTTCATTAAAGCAAAAAGATAATCTTAGTTTAAATACATATTGCTAAAATGATCATTATTAATATCTGCTTGAATGCATATCGTATATCAAAATATGGTTTCACTAAAGCAAAAAGATAATCTTAGTTTAAATACATATTACTAAAATGATAAAAGGCAGATAAAAACACTAAAATAGGATAGCAGCAAAATTGAATGTAAGCAAGCTGTTTGCAGCCTCAAAAGTGCTAATGTGCATAATATTTTGTAAAGTGCCAGTTTCTAATACCTAAGTGCTTATGTGCAAAAATAGTGCAATAATTTGTGTCTGGATGAGATATTCATACACAGAAAATAATTTTTGTTGTAAGAGAGCAGCCCTCGTATTTTTCTATTTTAAAATGTTTTTGTTATTTAATAAATTAAGTTAAGTTAAAACCTACGGCGGACTAAATATGGAGTAATTTCATAAATAACCTTATTAGTACTCACATCATATGATACTCAGAATTCTCAACATTAATTAAATTAAAGATAATTATGCATGTCTTCATTGTTGTTATATATTCACTCTTCCAACTAAAATAACTACCGGAAAGGCACTCCTCGTAGCTGAATTCAAGTTTATTTAATTTGGCGGATACACTTAAAAAGCATCAGATGCATTTCGGCAATCTTAGCCTTTCTCACAGGAAAGGCTAAACTTGAATTCAGCTACGAGGAGTGCCGTTCCGGTGGTTATTTTCGTTGGAAGAGTGAAATTACGTGAATACGCCCGGGTGTTTCCGAGCACCCCCAGCGTTTAGGCTGCATGCCGTCAATACGCAGGTAATATACACATGGGTAATATTATCTACTGGCGGTCGCCAGTAGATAGTTATAGTTAGGACCTATTTTCCATAGGAAATCCGCGACATTCTATTTGAAATAACTCTTGCGTCGGTTGACGAATCTTCACGAAATTTTCAAACTTTATGGCCCGCTCCGGTCCGCTCCTACCCTGAAAGTCTCAGGGTGATTCGTCAAGCGGGGCCGAGAAAAAGGGGTCCCAAAACGTGTTTTCCCCATTCATTTTCCCATAGGAAACTTTAGACACGGCTACAGCCCGAACTGCTGAACGGAATTACACCAAATTTGGCAAAGAGGTAGTTCTTGGTTCAAAAGAACCCTTTTTGTTAAATGGTGTAAATCCGTTCAGTAGTTGCTGAGAAAATCAAAAGTAAAAACACATATATATCTGGGCGGAGCCTAACCACACATGTCATCGTGAGATCTGATTGGCTGTCAGCACTTCATCCTGGAATTGCTGGCAGCCATCTTGGGACCAATATAAATGATAGTACCCCATTGAAATGCATTGTAGTGAATCGAAGATTTTGAGGGTTACCAAAAGGAGAACTATAAAGGGTGATAACAGACTTTAGTTACATTAGAATTCATTTGTTGATGGTACCATACTAATTTCAGGAATTGTGGTGTGTTCTAAGGTGATTTTACCCTGTGAAAAACCTTCTGCTGGGATATCATGAATCATGTTTGAGAGAAAACTATTTTCACATGCTTGTCCCATACAGTTTTGGAAGGTGCCCCAGAAGCTAAAATGAGAGCATATTTTCTGTAAATTCACATTATCTTTCTCAGTCATGTGAGAATGAAGTCTGACATTCTCAGTAAAACATGTACATCTAACAAGGGCAGAGACTGTCAGTTGATTCCTTTGTGTTCTACTGCAGCTTCCCAGAGTGTTCTAAAGAACAACTAGAGTGCTAACAGCCTTACTTATGACAAAAGTATGGCACACCTGAAGCCATCTTGATTGGAATAAACTGGTAACACTTAAAACATTTAATTTAAAAAGGAACAAAATGATGGGGTTCATCTTGTCATAGAAATTATGGTTAGTGCTCTGGAAAGAAAAATTAGGACATGTTTCAAGTGTGATCTCAAATATCTTCCTGTTATATTTCAACAGGAGCAGCCTGTCAGTTGATGCCTTTGTGTTCTACTGCAGCTTCCCAGAGTGTTCTAAAGAACAACTAGAGCGCTAACAGTCTTACTTATGACAAAAGTATGGCACACCTGAAGCCATCTTGATTGGAATAAACTGGTAACACTTAAAACATTTAATTTAAAAGGAACAAAATGATGGGGTTCATTTTGTCATAGAAATTATGGTTAGTGCTGTAGAAAGAAAAATTAGGACATGTTTCAAGTGTGATCTCAAATATCTTCCTGTTATATTTCAACAGGAGCAGCCTGTCAGTTGATGCCTTTGTGTTCTACTGCAGCTTCCCAGAGTGTTCTAAAGAACAACTAGAGCGCTAACAGTCTTACTTATGGCAAAAGTATGGCACACCTGAAGCCATCTTGATTGGAATAAACTGGTAACACTTAAAACATTTAATTTAAAAAGGAACAAAATGAGGGGGTTCATTTTGCCATAGAAATTATGGTTAGTGCTGTAGAAAGAAAAATTAGGACATGTTTTAAGTGAGATCTCAAATATCTTCCTGTTATATTTCAACAGGAGCAGCCTGTCAGTTGATGCCTTTGTGTTCTACTGCAGCTTCCCAGAGTGTTCTAAAGAACAACTAGAGTGCTAACAGCCTTACTTATGACAAAAGTATGGCACACCTGAAGCCATCTTGATTGGAATAAACTGGTAACACTTAAAACATTTAATTTAAAAGGAACAAAATGAGGGGGTTCATTTTTGCCATAGAAATTATGGTTAGTGCTGCAAAAGAAAATTTAGTGCATGTTTTAAGTGAGATCTCAAATCCTCTTCTATTTCATTAGAAAATTCTGACATGCAGACTGAAACAATCACTTTCAATACCAGCAGTAGACTTCCAGTTAACTCCTTGGTGAGCAGTAGCTTTACTACAGTGATCTAATGAACAACTAGAGTAATAACATTCTGAATTTATGGCAAATGTATGACACATCTGAATGCCTTCTTGATGGAATCAAAGTAAAAACTGAAAGCATTTCCTACTGAGGAGACTGCAGTAAATGAGGAAATTAGGAAACTTCATAACAAAGAAGTCTTCCAAGATGGCCACCAGTGAAAAAGAGCCCAAATGTAGCACAAATATTACCCAGATGTAGCCCACATATAGCCCAATAACAAAAGTGTGCAAAACACTTTTATTTTTAGTTTTTTTGCAGTTTTATGTAGTGCAGACTGGTCAGGTATTGGAGCATTGTATCTTAAAACATGACCCCCTACACTACAAAAACACCACTGCACTACCCTAAACCCTAAAACACTACCCCAGCACGACCCCCTACACTACACAAGCACCACTGCACTATCCTAAACCCTAAAACACTACCCCCAGCATGACCCCCTACACTACACAAACACCACTGCACTACCCTAAACCCTAAAACACTACCCCAACACCACTGCACTAACCTAAATCCTAAAACACTACCCCCAGCACGACCCCCTACACTACCCAAACACCACTGCACTACCCTAAAACATGACCCCTACACTACACAAACACCACTGCACTACCCTAAACCCTAAAACACTACCCCCAGCACGACCCCTACACTACACAAGCACCACTGCACTACCCTAAACCCTAAAACACTACCCCCAGCACGACCCCTACACTACACAAACACCACTGCACTACCTTAAACCCTAAAACACTACCCCAGCACGACCCCCTACACTACCCAAACACCACTGCACTAACCTAAATCCAAAAACACTACCCCCAGCACGACCCCTACACTATCCAAACACCACTGCACTACCCTAAACCCTAAAACACTACCCCCAGCACGACCCCCTACACTACACAAGCACCACTGCACTACCCTAAACCCTAAAACACTACCCCCAGCACGACCCCCTACACTGCCCGAACACCACTGCACTGCCCTAAACCCTGAAACACCAGCCCCTGCACGACCCCTACACTGCCCGAACACCACTGCACTGCCCTAAACCCTGAAACACATACCCTAGCACGACCCCCTACACTGCCCGAACACCACTGCACTGCCCTAAACCCTGAAACACCACCCCCTTCACGACCCCCTACACTATCCAAACACCACTGCACTGCCCTAAACCCTGAAACACCACCCCCAGCACGACCCCCTACACTGCCCGGACACCACTGCACTGCCCTAAACCCTGAAACACCACCCCAGCATGACCCCTACACTGCCCGAACACCACTGCACTGCCCTAAACCCTGAAACACTACCCCCAGCAAGACCTCCTACAGTGCCCGAACACCACTGCACTGCCCTAAACCCTGAAACATCACCCCCAGCAAGACCCCCTACACTGCCCGAACACCACTGCCCTAAACCCTGAAACACCACCCCCAGCAAGACCCCCTACACTGCCCGAACACCACTGCCCTAAACCCTGAAGCCCCAGCACGACCCCTACACTGCCCGAACACCACTGCACTGCCCTAAACCCTGAAACACCACCCCCTGCACGACCCCCTACACTGCCCGAACACCACTGCACTGCCCTAAACCCTGAAACACCACCCCCAGCACGACCCCTACACTGCCCGAACACCACTGCACTGCCCTAAACCCTGAAACACCACCCCCTGCACGATCCCCTACACTGCCCGAACACTACTGCACTGCCCTAAACCCTGAAACACCACCCCCAGCACGACCCCCTACACTGCACGAACACCACTGCACTGCCCTAAACCCCGAAACACTACCCCCAGCAAGACCCCCAACACTGCCCGAACACCACTGCCCTAAACCCTGAAACACCACCCCCAGCAAGACCCCCTACACTGCCCGTACACCACTGCACTGCCCTAAACCCTGAAACACCACCCCCAGCATGACCCCCTACACTGCCCGAACACCACTGCACTGCCCTAAACCCTGAAACACCACCCCCAGCACAACCCCTACACTGCCCGAACACCACTGCACTGCCCTAAACCATGAAACACCAGCCCCAGCACAACCCCGTACACTGCCCGAACACCACTGCACTGCCCTAAACCCTGAAACACCAGCCCCAGCACGACCGCCTACACTGCCCGAAAACCACTGCACTGCCCTAAACCCTCAAACACCAGCCCCAGCACGACCCCCTACACTGCCCGAACACCACTGCACTACCCTAAACCCTCAAACACCAGCCCCAGCATGACCCCCTACACTGCCCGAACACCACTGCACTGCCCTAAACCCTGAAACACCAGCCCCAGCAAGACCCCCTACACTGCCCGAACACCACTGCACTGCCCTAAACCCTGAAACACCACCCCCAGCAAGACCCCTACACTGCCCGAACACCACTGTACTAAAGCCTGAAACACCAACCCCAGCAAGACCACCTACACTGGCCGAACACCACTGCACTGCCCTAAACCCTGAAACACCACCCCCTGCACGACCCCTACACTGCCCAAACACCACTGCACTGCCCTAAACCCTGAAACACCACCCCTGCACGACCCCCTACACTGCCCGAACACCACTGCACTGCCCTAAACCCTGAAACACCACCCCTCAGCACGACACCCTACACTGCACGAACACCACTGCACTGCCCTAAACCCTGAAACACCACCCCCAGCATGACCCCCTACACTGCCCGAACACCACTGCAATGCCCTAAACCCTGAAACACCCCCCCCTGCACGACCTCCTACACTGCCGGAACACCACTGCACTGCCCTAAACCCTGAAACATCAACCCCAGCAAGACCCCCTACACTGCCTGAACACCACTGCCCTAAACCCTGAAACACCACCCCCTACACTGCACGAACACCACTGCACTGCCCTAAACCCTGAAACACCACCTCCAGCAAAACCCCCTACACTGACTGAACACCATTGCTCTGCCCTAAATCCTGAAACACTAGCCCCAGCATGACCCCTACACTGCCCAAACACCACTGCACTGCCCTAAACCCTGAAACACCACCCCCAGCAAGACCCCCTACACTGCCCGAACACCACTGCCCTAAACCCTGAAACACCACCCCCAGCAAGACCCCCTACACTGCCCGAACACACCTGCCCTAAACCCTGAAACACCAGCCCCAGCACGACCCCTACACTGCCCGAACACCACTGCACTGCCCTAAACCCTGAAACACCACCCCCTGCACGACCCCCTACACTGCCCGAACACCACTGCACTGCCCTAAACCCTAAAACACCACCCCCAGCACGACCCCCTACACTGCCCGAACACCACTGCACTGCCCTAAACCCTGAAACACCACCCCCTGCACGATCCCCTACACTGCCCGAACACTACTGCACTGCCCTAAACCCTGAAACACCACCCCCAGCATGACCCCCTACACTGCACGAACACCACTGCACTGCCCTAAACCCCGAAACACTACCCCCAGCAAGACCCCCTACACTGCCCGAACACCACTGCCCTAAACCCTGAAACACCACCCCCAGCAAGACCCCCTACACTGCCCGTACACCACTACACTGCCCTAAACCCTGAAACACCACCCCCAGCATGACCCCCTACACTGCCCGAACACCACTGCACTGCCCTAAACCCTGAAACACCACCCCCAGCATGACCCCCTACACTGCCCGAACACCACTGCACTGCCCTAAACCATGAAACACCAGCCCCAGCATGACCCCCTACACTACCCGAACACCACTGCACTGCCCTAAACCCTGAAACACCACCCCTAGCACGACCCCCTACACTGCCCGAACACCACTGCACTGCCCTAAACCCTGAAACACCAGCCCCAGCACAACCCCGTACACTGCCCGAACACCACTGCACTGCCCTAAACCCTGAAACACCAGCCCCAGCACGACCGCCTACACTGCCCGAAAACCACTGCACTGCCCTAAACCCTGAAACACCAGCCCCAGCACGACCCCCTACACTGCCCGAACACCACTGCACTACCCTAAACCCTCAAACACCAGCCCCAGCACGACCCCCTACACTGCCCGAACACCACTGCACTGCCCTAAACCCTGAAACACCAGCCCCAGCAAGACCCCCTACACTGCCCGAACACCACTGCACTGCCCTAAACCCTGAAACACCACCCCCAGCAAGACCCCCTACACTGCCCGAACACCACTGTACTAAAGCCTGAAACACCAACCCCAGCAAGACCACCTACACTGGCCGAACACCACTGCACTGCCCTAAACCCTGAAACACCACCCCCTGCACGACCCCCTACACTGCCCAAACACCACTGCACTGCCCTAAACCCTGAAACACCACCCCCTGCATGACCCCCTACACTGCCCGAACACAACTGCACTGCCCTAAACCCTGAAACACCACCCCTCAGCACGACACCCTACACTGCCCGAACACCACTGCACTGCCCTAAACCCTGAAACACCACCCCCAGCACGACCCCTACACTGCCCGAACACCACTGCAATGCCCTAAACCCTGAAACACCACCCCCTGCACGACCTCCTACACTGCCGGAACACCACTGCACTGCCCTAAACCCTGAAACACCACCCCCAGCACGACCCCCTACACTGCCTGAAAACCACTGCACTGCCCTAAACCCTGAAACATCAACCCCAGCAAGACCCCCTACACTGCCTGAACACCACTGCCCTAAACCCTGAAACACCACCCCCTACACTGCACGAACACCACTGCAGTGCCCTAAACCCTGAAACACCACCTCCAGCAAAACCCCCTACACTGCCTGAACACCATTGCTCTGCCCTAAATCCTGAAACACTAGCCCCAGCATGACCCCCTACACTGCCCAAACACCACTGCACTGCCCTAAACCCTGAAACACCAGCCCCAGCATGACCCCCTACACTGCCCGAACACCACTGCACTGCCCTAAACCCTGAAACACCAGCCCCAGCACGACCACCTACACTGCCCGAACACCACTGCACTGCCCTAAACCCTGAAACACCAGCCCCAGCACAACCCCCTACACTGCCCGAAAACCACTGCACTGCCCTAAACCCTGAAACACCAGCCCCAGCACGACCCCCTACACTGCCCGAACACCACTGTACTGCCCTAAACCCTGAAACACCAGCCCCAGCACGACCCCCTACACTGCCCGAACACCACTGCACTGCCCTAAACCCTGAAACACCACCCCTGCACGACCCCCTACACTGCCCGAACACCACTGCACTGCCCTAAACCCTGAAACACCACCCCTGGAGCACCCCCTACACTGCCCGAACACCACTGCACTGCCCTAAACCCTGAAACACCACCCCCTGCACCGCCCCTACACTGCCCGAACACCACTGCACTGCCCTAAACCCTGAAACACCACCCCCAGCACGACCCCCTTTACTGCTCGAACACCACTGCACTGCCCCAAACCCTGAAACACCACCCCCAGCACGGCCCCCTACACTGCCCGACCACTGCACTGCCCTAAACCCTGAAACACCACCCCCTGTACGACCCCCTACACTGCCCGAACACCACTGCACTGCCCTAAACCCTGAAACACCACCCCCTACACTGCCCGAACACCACTGCACTGCCCTAAACCCTGAAACACCACCCCCAGCACGACCCCCTAAACTACCCGAACACCACTGCACTGCCCTAAACCCTAAAACACCACCCCCAGCATTACCCCTACACTGCCCAAACCCCACTGCACTGCCCTAAACCCTAGAACACTACCCCCAGCATGACCCCCTACACTACCCGAACACCACTGCACTACCCTAAACCCTAAAATACTACCCCCAGCACAACCCCTACACTACCCGAACACGACTGCACTGCCCTAAACCCTCAAACACTCACCCCAGCACGACCCCCTACACTACCCGAACACCACTGCACTGCCCTAAACCCTAAAACACTCACCCCAGCACGACCCCCTACACTACCCGAACACCACTGCACTGCCCTAAACCCCCCAGCACGACCCCCTACACTGCCGAACACCACTGCACTGCCCTAAACCCTAAAACACTCCCCCAGCACGACCCCCTACACTACCCAAACACCACTGCACTGCCCTAAACCCTGAAACACCACCCCCAGCACGACCCCCTACACTGCCCGAATACCACTGCACTGCCCTAAACCCTGAAACACCACCCCTGCACGACCCCCTACACTGCCCGAACACTACTGCACTGCCCTAAACCGTGAAACACCATCCCCAGCACGACCCCCTACACTGCACGAACACCACTGCACTGCCCTAAACCCTGAAACACTACCCCCAGCAAGACCCCCTACACTGCCCGAACACCACTGCACTGCCCTAAACCCTGAAACACCACCCCCAGCAAGACCCCCTACACTGCCCGAACACCACTGCCCTAAACCCTGAAACACCACCCCCAGCAAGACCCCCTACACTGCCCGAACACCACTGCACTGCCCTAAACCCTGAAACACCAGCCTCAGCATGACCCCTACACTGCCCGAACACCACTGCACTGCACTAAACCCTGAAACACCACCCCCTGCACGACCCCCTACACTGCCCGAACAACACTGCACTGCCCTAAACCCTGAAACACCACCCCCAGCATGACCCCCTACACTGCCCGAACACCACTGCACTGCCCTAAACCCTGAAACACCACCCCTGCACGATCCCCTACACTTCCCGAACACTACTGCACTGCCCTAAACCCTGAAACACCACCCCCAGCACGACCCCCTACACTGCCCGAACACCACTGCACTGCCCTAAACCCCGAAACACTACCCCCAGCAAGACCCCCTACACTGCCCGAACACCACTGCCTCCTAAACCCTGAAACACCACCCCCAGCAAGACCCCCTACACTGCCCGTACACCACTGCACTGCCCTAAACCCTGAAACACCACCCCCAGCATGACCCCCTACACTGCCCGAACACCACTGCACTGCCCTAAACCCTGAAACACCACCCCCAGCATGACCCCCTACACTGCCCGAACACCACTGCACTGCCCTAAACCATGAAACACCAGCCCCAGCATGACCCCTACACTGCCCGAACACCACTGCACTGCCCTAAACCCTGAAACACCACCCCCAGCACGACCCCCTACACTGCCCGAACACCACTGCACTGCCCTAAACCCTGAAACACCAGCCCCAGCACAGACCCCGTACACTGCCCGAACACCACTGCACTGCCCTAAACCCTGAAACACCAGCCCCAGCATGACCACCTACACTGCCCGAAAACCACTGCACTGCCCTAAACCCTGAAACACCAGCCCCAGCACGACCCCCTACACTGCCTGAACACCACTGCACTACCCTAAACCCTCAAACACCAGCCCCAGCACGACCCCCTACACTGCCCGAACACCACTGCACTGCCCTAAACCCTGAAACACCAGCCCCAGCAAGACCCCTACACTGCATGAATACCACTGCACTGCCCTAAACCCTGAAACACCACCCCCAGCAAGACCCCCTACACTGCCCGAACACCACTGCACTGCCCTAAACGCCTGAAACACCACCCCCAGCAAGACCACCTACACTGCCCGAACACCACTGCACTGCCCTAAACCCTGAAACACCACCCCCTAGCACGACCCCCTACACTGCCCGAACACCACTGCACTGCCCTAAACCCTGAAACACCACCCCCTGCACGACCCCCTACACTGCCCGAACACCACTGCACTGCCCGAAACCCTGAAACACCACCCCCAGCACGACCCCCTACACTGCCCGAACACCACTGCACTGCCCTAAACCCTGAAACACCACCCCCAGCATGACCCCTACACTGCCCGAACACCACTGCACTGCCCTAAACCCTGAAACACCACCCCCAGCATGACCTCCTACACTGCCCGAACACCACTGCACTGCCCTAAACCCTGAAACACCACCCCCAGCACGACCCCCTACACTGCCCGAACACCACTGCACTGCCCTAAACCCTGAAACACCACCCCCAGCAAGACCCCCTACACTGCCCGAACACCACTGCACTGCCCTAAACCCTGAAACACCAGCCCCAGCACGACCCCTACACTGCCCGAACACCACTGCACTGCCCTAAACCCTGAAACACCACCCCCAGCAAGACCCCCTACACTGCCCGAACACCACTGCACTGCCCTAAACCCTGAAACACCACCCCCAGCACGACCCCCAACACTGCCCGAACACCACTGCACTGCCCTAAACCCTGAAACACCACCCCCAGCACGATCCCCTACACTGCCTGAACACCACTGCACTGCCCTAAACCCTGAAACACCACCCCCAGCACGACCCCCTACACTGCCCGAACACCACTGCACTGCCCTAAACCCTGAAACACTAGCCCCAGCAAGACCCCCTACACTGCCCGAACACCACTGCACTGCCCTAAACCCTGAAACACCAGCCCCAGCACGACCCCCTACACTGCCCGAACACCACTGCACTGCCCTAAACCCTGAAACACCAGCCCCAGCATGACCCCCTACACTGCCCGAACACCACTGCACTGCCCTAAACCCTGAAACACCAGCCCCAGCACGACCCCCTACACTGCCCGAACACCACTGCACTGCCCTAAACCCTGAAACACCAGCCCCAGCACGACCCCTACACTGCCCGAACACCACTGCACTGCCCTAAACCCTGAAACACCAGCCCCAGCACGACCCCCTACACTGCCCGAACACCACTGCACTGCCCTAAACCCTGAAACACCAGCCCCAGCACGACCCCCTACACTGCCCGAACACCACTGCACTGCCCTAAACCCTGAAACACCACCCCCAGCACGACCCCCTACACTGCCCGAACACCACTGCACTGCCCTAAACCCTGAAACACCACCCCCAGCACGACCCCCTACACTGCCCGAACACCACTGCACTGCCCTAAACCCTGAAACACCACCCCCAGCACGACCCCCTACACTGCCCGAACACCACTGCACTGCCCAAAACCCTGAAACACCACCCCCAGCACGACCCCCTACACTGCCCGAACACCACTGCACTGCCCTAAACCCTGAAACACCACCCCCAGCACGACCCCCTACACTGCCCGAACACCACTGCACTGCCCTAAACCCTGAAACACCACCCCTGCACGACCCCCTACACTGCCCGAACACCACTGCACTGCCCTAAACCCTGAAACACCACCCCTGCACGACCCCTACACTGCCCAAACACCACTGCACTGCCCTAAACCCTGAAACACCACCCCCAGCAAGACCCCTACACTGCCCGAACACCACTGCACTGCCCTAAACCCTGAAACACCACCCCCAGCACGACCCCCTACACTGCCCGAACACCACTGCACTGCCCTAAACCCTGAAACACCACCCCCAGCATGACCCCCTACACTGCCCGAACACCACTGCATTGCCCTAAACCCTGAAACACCACCCCGGCATGACCACCTACACTGCCCGAACACCACTGCACTGCCCTAAACCCTGAAACACCACCTCCAGCACGACCCCCTACACTGCCCGAACACCACTGCACTGCCCTAAACCCTGAAACACCACCCCCAGCACGACCCCCTACACTGCCCGAACACCACTGCACTGCCCTAAACCCTGAAACACCACCCCCAGCAAGACCCCCTACACTGCCTGAACACCACTGCCCTAAACCCTGAAACACCACCACCAGCAAGACCCCCTACACTGCCCGAACACCACTGCACTGCCCTAAACCCTGAAACACCACCTCCAGCACGACCCCCTACACTGCCCGAACACCACTGCACTGCCCTAAACCCTGAAACACTAGCCCCAGCATGACCCCCTACACTGCCCGAACACCACTGCACTGCCCTAAACCCTGAAACACCAGCCCCAGCACGACCCCCTACACTGCCCTAACACCACTGCACTGCCCTAAACCCTGAAACACCAGCCCCAGCACGACCCCTACACTGCCCGAACACCACTGCACTGCCCTAAACCCTGAAACACCACCCCCAGCACGACCCCCTACACTGCACAGAACACCACTGCACTGCCCTAAATCCTGAAACACCACCCCCAGCACGACCCCCTACACTGCCCGAACACCACTGCACTGCCCTAAACCCTGAAACACCACCCCCAGCATGACCCCCTACACTGCCCGAACACCACTGCACTGCCCTAAACCCTGAAACACCACCCCCAGCACGACCCCCTACACTGCCCGAACACCACTGCACTGCCCTAAACCCTGAAACACCACAACCCTGCACGACCCCCTACACTGCCCGAAACACCACTGCACTGCCCTAAACCCTGAAACACCAGCCCCAGCACGACCCCCTACACTGCCCGAACACCACTGCACTGCCCTAAACCCTGAAACACCACCCCCAGCACGACCCCCTATACTGCCCGAACACCACTGCACTGCCCTAAACCCTGAAACACCACCCCCAGCACGACCCCTACACTGCCCGAACACCACTGCACTGCCCTAAACCCTGAAACACCACCCCCTGCACGACCCCCTACACTGCCCGAACACCACTGCCCTGCCCTAAACCCTGAAACACCAGCCACCAGCACGACCCCCTACACTGCCCGAACACCACTGCACTGCCCTAAACCCTGAAACACTACCCCCAGCAAGACCCCTACACTGCCCGAACACCACTGCACTGCCCTAAACCCTGAAACACCACCCCCAGCATGACCCCCTACACTGCCCGAACACCACTGCACTGCCCTAAACCCTGAAACACCACCCCCTGCATGACCCCCTACACTGCCCGAACACCACTGCACTGCCCTAAACCCTGAAACACCACCTCCAGCACGACCCCCTACACTGCCCGAACACCACTGCACTGCCCTAAACCCTGAAACACCACCCCCAGCACGACCCCCTACACTGCCCGAACACCACTGCACTGCCCTAAACCCTGAAACACCACCCCCAGCATGACCCCCTACACTGCCCGAACACCACTGCACTGCCCTAAACCCTGAAACATCACCACCAGCACGACCCCTACACTGCCTGAACACTCACTGCCCTAAACCCTGAAACACCACCCCCAGCAAGACCCCTACATTGCCCGAACACCACTGCACTGCTCTAAACCCTGAAACACCACCTCCAGCACAACCCCCTACACTGCCTGAACACCATTGCTCTGCCCTAAACCCTGAAACAGTAGCCCCATCACGACCCCCTACACTGCTCGAACACCACTGCACTGCCCTAAACCCTGAAACACCAGCCCCAGCACGACCCCCTACACTGCCCGAACACCACTGCACTGCCCTAAACCCTGAAACACCAGCCCCAGCACGACCCCTACACTGCCCGAACACCACTGCACTGCCCTAAACCCTGAAACACCAGCCCCAGCACGACCCCCTACACTGCCCGAACACCACTGCACTGCCCTAAACTCTGAAACACCACCCTCTGCACCACCCCCTACACTGCCCGAACACCACTGCACTGCCCTAAATCCTGAAACTCCACCCCCTGCACCACCCCCTACACTGCCCGAACACCACTGCACTGCCCTAAACCCTGAAACACCACCCCCAGCACGACCCCCTACACTGCCCGAACACCACTGCACTGCCCTAAATCCTGAAACACCACAACCCTGCACAACCCCCTACACTGCCCGAAACACCACTGCACTGCCCTAAACCCTGAAACACCACCCCCGCACGGCCCCCTACACTGCCCGAACACCACTGCACTGCCCAAAACCCTGAAACACCACCCCCAGCACGACCCCCTTTACTGCCCAAACACCACTGCACTGCCCTAAACCCTGAAACACCACCCCCCAGCACAACACCCTACACTGCCCGAACACCACTGCACTGCCCTAAACCCTGAAACACCACCCCCAGCACGACCCCCTACACTGCCCGAACACCACTGCACTGCCCTAAACCCTGAAACACCACCCCCTGCATGACCCCTACACTGCCGGAACACCACTGCACTGCCCTAAACCCTGAAACACCACCTCCAGCACGACCCCCTACACTGCCCGAACACCACTGCACTGCCCTAAACCCTGAAACACCACCCCCAGCACGACCCCCTACACTGCCCGAACACCACTGCCCTGCCCTAAACCCTGAAACACTACCCCCAACAAGACCCCCTACACTGCCCGAACACCACTGCACGGCACTAAACCCTGAAACATCACCCCCAGCAAGACCCCCTACACTGCCTGAACACCACTGCCCTAAACCCTGAAACACCACCCCCAGCAAGACCCCCTACACTGCCCGAACACCACTGCACTGCCCTAAACCCTGAAACACCACCTCCAGCACGACCCCCTACACTGCCTGAGCACCATTGCTCTGCCCTAAACCCTGAAACACTAGCCCCAGCACGACCCCCTACACTGCCCGAACACCACTGCACTGCCCTAAACCCTGAAACACCAGCCCCAGCACGATCCCCTACACTGCCCGAACACCACTGCACTGCCCTACACCCTGAAACACCAGCCCCAGCACGACCCCCTACACTGCCGGAACACCACTGCACTGCCCTAAACCCTGAAACACCAGCCCCAGCACGACCCCCTACACTGCCCGAACACCACTGCACTGCCCTAAACCCTGAAACACCAGCCCCAGCACGACCCCCTACACTGCCCGAACACCACTGCACTGCCCTAAACCCTGAAACACCAGCCCCAGCACGACCCCCTACACTGCCCGAACACCACTGCACTGCCCTAAACCCTGAAACACCACCCTCTGCACCACCCCCTACACTGCCCGAACACCACTGCACTGCCCTAAACCCTGAAACTCCACCCCCTGCACCACCCCCTACACTGCCCGAACACCACTGCACTGCCCTAAACCATGAAACACCACCCCCAGCACGACCCCCTACACTGCCCGAACACCACTGCACTGCCCTAAACCCTGAAACACCACAACCCTGCACGACCCCCTACACTGCCCGAAACACCACTGCACTGCCCTAAACCCTGAAACACCTCCCCCGCACGGCCCCCTACACTGCCCGAACACCACTGCACTGCCCAAAACCCTGAAACACCACCCCCAGCACGACCCCCTTTACTGCCCGAACACCACTGCAGTGCCCCAAACCCTGAAACAGCACCCCCAGCACGACCCCCTACACTGCCCGAACACCACTGCCCTAAATCCTGAAACACCACCCCCTGCACGACCCCCTACACTGCCCGAACACCACTGCATTGCCCTATACCCTGAAACACCACCCCCCAGCACAACACCCTACACTGCCCGAACACCACTGCACTGCCCTAAACCCTGAAACACCACCCCCAGCACGACCCCCTACACTGCCCGAACACCACTGCACTGCCCTAAACCCTGAAACACACCCCCTGCATGACCCCCTACACTGCTGGAACACCACTGCACTGCCCTAAACCCTGAAACACCACCTCCAGCATGACCCCCTACACTGCCCAAACACCACTGCACTGCCCTAAACCCTGAAACACCACCCCCAGCACGACCCCCTACACTGCCCGAACACCACTGCCCTGCCCTAAACCCTGAAACACTACCCCCAGCAAGACCCCCTACACTGCCCGAACACCACTGCACTGCCCTAAACCCTGAAACATCACCCCCAGCAAGACCCCCTACACTGCCTGAACACCACTGCCCTAAACCCTGAAACACCACCCCCAGCAAGACCCACTACACTGCCCGAACACCACTGCACTGCCCTAAACCCTGAAACACCACCTCCAGCACAACCCCCTACACTGCCGGAACACCATTGCTCTGCCCTAAACCCTGAAACACTAGCCCCAGCATGACCCCCTACACAGCCCAAACACCACTGCACTGCCCTAAACCCTGAAACACCAGCCCCAGCACAACCCCCTACACTGCCTGAACACCACTGCACTGCCCTAAACCCTGAAACACCAGCCCCAGCACGACCCCCTACACTGCCCGAACACCACTGCACTGCCCTAAACCCTGAAACACCAGCCCCAGCACGACCCCTACACTGCCCGAACACCACTGCACTGCCCTAAACCCTGAAACACCACCCTCTGCACCACCCCCTACACTGCCCGAACACCACTGCACTGCCCTAAACCCTGAAACTCCACCCCCTGCACCACCCCATACACTGCCCGAACACCACTGCACTGCCCTAAACCCTGAAACACCACCCCCAGCACGACCCCCTACACTGCCCGACCACCACTGCACTGCCCTAAACCCTGAAACACCACAACCCTGCACGACCCCCTACACTGCCCGAAACACCACTGCACTGCCCTATACCCTGAAACACCACCCCGCACGGCCCCCTACACTGCCCGAACACCACTGCACTGCCCAAAACCCTGAAACACCACCCCCAGCACGACCCCCTTTACTGCCCGAACACCACTGCACTGCCCCAAACCCTGAAACACCACCCCCAGCACGACCCCCTACACTGCCCAAACACCACTGCCCTAAACCCTGAAACACCACCCCCTGCACGACCCCCTACACTGCCCGAACACTACTGCCCTGCCCTAAACCCTGAAACACCACCCCTGCACGACCCCCTACACTGCCCGAACACCACTGCACTGCCCTAAACCCTGAAACACTACCTCCAGCAAGACCCCCTACACTGCCCGAACACCACTGCACTGCCCTAAACCCTGAAACACCACCCCCCAGCACAACACCCTACACTGCCCGAACACTACTGCACTGCCCTAAACCCTGAAACACCACCCCCAGCATGACCCCCTACACTGCCCGAACACCACTGCACTGCCCTAAACCCTGAAACACCACCCCCTGCACGACCCCCTACACTGCCCGAACACCACTGCACTGCCCTAAACCCTGAAACACTACCTCCAGCAAGACCCCCTACACAGCCCAAACACCACTGCACTGCCCTAAACCCTGAAACACCAGCCCCAGCACAACCCCCTACACTGCCTGAACACCACTGCACTGCCCTAAACCCTGAAACACCAGCCCCAGCACGACCCCCTACACTGCCCGAACACCACTGCACTGCCCTAAACCCTGAAACACCAGCCCCAGCACGACCCCTACACTGCCCGAACACCACTGCACTGCCCTAAACCCTGAAACACCACCCTCTGCACCACCCCCTACACTGCCCGAACACCACTGCACTGCCCTAAACCCTGAAACTCCACCCCTGCACCACCCCATACACTGCCCGAACACCACTGCACTGCCCTAAACCCTGAAACACCACCCCCAGCACGACCCCCTACACTGCCCGACCACCACTGCACTGCCCTAAACCCTGAAACACCACAACCCTGCACGACCCCCTACACTGCCCGAAACACCACTGCACTGCCCTATACCCTGAAACACCACCCCCGCACGGCCCCCTACACTGCCCGAACACCACTGCACTGCCCAAAACCCTGAAACACCACCCCCAGCACGACCCCCTTTACTGCCCGAACACCACTGCACTGCCCCAAACCCTGAAACACCACCCCCAGCACGACCCCCTACACTGCCCAAACACCACTGCCCTAAACCCTGAAACACCACCCCCTGCACGACCCCCTACACTGCCCGAACACTACTGCCCTGCCCTAAACCCTGAAACACCACCCCCTGCACGACCCCCTACACTGCCCGAACACCACTGCACTGCCCTAAACCCTGAAACACTACCTCCAGCAAGACCCCCTACACTGCCCGAACACCACTGCACTGCCCTAAACCCTGAAACACCACCCCCCAGCACAACACCCTACACTGCCCGAACACTACTGCACTGCCCTAAACCCTGAAACACCACCACCAGCATGACCCCCTACACTGCACGAACACCACTGCACTGCCCTAAACCCTGAAACACCACCCCCCTGCATGACCCCCTACACTGCCGGAACACCACTGCACTGCCCTAAACCCTGAAACACCACCTCCAGCACGACCCCCTACACTGCCCGAACACCACTGCACTGCCCTAAACCCTGAAACACCACCCCCAGCACGACCCCCTACACTGCCCGAACACCACTGCCCTGCCCTAAACCCTGAAACACTACCCCCAGCAAGACCCCCTACACTGCCCGAACACCCCTGCACTGCCCTAAACCCTGAAACATCACCCCCAGCAAGACCCCCTACACTGCCTGAACACCACTGCCCTAAACCCTGAAACACCACCCCCAGCAAGACCCTCTACACTGCCCGAACACCACTGCACTGCCCTAAACCCTGAAACACCACCTCCAGCACAACCCCCTACACTGCCTGAACACCATTGCTCTGCCCTAAACCCTGAAACAGTAGCCCCAGCAAGACCCCCTACACTGCCCGAACACCACTGCACTGCCCTAAACCCTGAAACACCAGCCCCAGCACGACCCCCTACACTGCCTGAACACCACTGCACTGCCCTAAACCCTGAAACACCAGCCCCAGCACGACCCCCTACACTGCCCGAACACCACTGCACTGCCCTAAACCCTGAAACACCAGCCCCAGCATGACCCCCTACACTGCCCGAACACCACTGCACTGCCCTAAACCCTGAAACACCACCCCCGCACGGCACCCTACACTGCCCGAACACCACTGCACTGCCCAAAACCCTGAAACACCACCCCGCACGGCCCCCTACACTGCCCGAACACCACTGCACTGCCCAAAACCCTGAAACACCACCCCCAGCACGACCCCTTTTCTGCCCGAACACCACTGCACTGCCCCAAACCCTGAAACACCACCCCCAGCATGACCCCCTACACTGCCCGAACACCACTGCCCTAAACCCTGAAACACCACCCCCTGCACGACCCCCTACACTGCCCGAACACTACTGCCCTGCCCTAAACCCTGAAACACCACCCCCTGCACGACCCCCTACACTGCCCAAACACCACTGCACTGCCCTAAACCCTGAAACACCCCCCCCAGCACGACCCCCTACACTGCCCGAACACCACTGCACTGCCCTAAACCCTAAAACACCACCCCCAGCACGACCCCCTACACTGCCCGAACACCACTGCACTGCCCTAAACCCTAAAACACCACCCACAGCACGACCCCCTACACTACCCGAACACCACTGCACTACCCTAAACCCTAAAACACTCCCCCAGCACGACCCCCTACACTACCCGAACACGACTGCAGTGCCCTAAACCCTAAAACACTCCCCCAGCACGACCCCCTACACTACCCGAACACCACTGCACTGCCCTAAACCCTAAAACACTCCCCCAGCACGACCCCCTACACTACCCAAACACCACTGCACTGCCCTAAACCCTAAAACACTACCCCCCGCATGACCCCCTACACTACCCAAACACCAATGCACTACCCTAAACCCTAAAACACTACCCCCCGCACGACCCCCTACACTACCCAAAGACCACTGCACTACCCTAAACCCTAAAACACTACCCCTGCACGACTCCCTACACTACCCAAAGACCACTGCACTACCCTAAACCCTAAAACACGACCTCCTACACTACACAAACACCACTGCACTACCCTAAACCCTAAAACACTACCCCCAGCACGACCCCCTACACTACACAAACACCACTGCACTACCCTAAACCCTAAAACACTACCCCCTACACTACACAAACACCACTGCACTACCCTAAACCCTAAAAACTACCCCAGCACGAACCCCTACACTACCCAAACACCACTGCACTACCCTAAACCCTAAAACACTACCCCCAGCAGTACCCCCTACACTACCCAAACACCATTGCACTACCCTAAACCCTAACACACTACCCCCAGCAGTACCCCCTACACTACCCAAACACCACTGCACTACTCTAAACCACGACCCCCAGCACGACCCCCTACACTACCCAAACACCACTGCACTACCCTAAACCCTAAAACACTACCCCCAGCACGACCCCCTACACTACCCAAACACCACTGCACTACCCTAAACCCTAAAACACTCCCCCAGCACGACTCCCTACACTACCCAAACACCACTGCACTACCCTAAACCCTAAATCTACCCCCAGCATTACCCCCTACACTACACAAACACCACTGCACTACCCTAAACCCTAAAACACTACCCCCAGCACGACCCCCTTCACTACCTAAACACAACTGCACAATTTGTTACAGGCGTTGCAACGCAGGCCTGTGGTGCTTACTGGAAGTACCTGGTGGGCTAGTTGGGCCCCAGGGACCCTCAGGATTCAAGGTGACCTAATCCCCCAACTTAAAACGCTCCACGGGCGCGTTTGCACAGTGGTGAAGGGAGGGGTGGGGCCTCAGGTGACATGTGCGCAAACACGCCCTGTGGTGCGTTTTAAGTTGGGGAATTAATTCTCCTTGAATCCTGAGGGACATTGGGGCCAACTAGCCCACCAGGTACCTTCAGTAAGCACAACAGAGTTGCATTGCAGAGAGGTGAATAAAGGTGCGTGGCCTCGGAACGCCTCTCTGCAACTCAGCTCTGTGGTCCTAACTGTAGGTACCTGGGGGGCTAGTTGGGCCCCAGGAACCCTCAGGATTCAAGGGGACTTAATCCCGCAACTTAAAACGCGCCACGGGGCGCGTTTGCACACGTCACGGGGCGCGTTTGCACACGTCACCTCAGGCCCCCCCTCCCTTCACCACTGTGCAAACGCGCCCTGTAGCGCGTTTTAAGAGGTAGTTTTAACCCCCCTGCCCTATTATGTACTAGCTTCTTCCTGCACTTTTCTTCGTCTTTGTGGACTTCTGTTGCTTCTTTCTGCATTTCTTTTGCTTCTTTCTGTGCATTTTTTCTTCTTTCTTCACATGTCCTACCTCTGTAGGCATATTTAGAAACTAGCATTTAAAAAAACCTTTGAAATTCACTTAAAAAATCATAGGTTTCAGGCACGTTATAGTTAGAAATTAGCATTTAAAAAACCTTTGAAATTCACTGAAAAAAACCATAGGTTTCAGACACGTTATAGTTAGAAATTAGCATTTAAAAAACCTTTGAAATTCACTGAAAAAACCATAGGTTTTAGGGACAGTTATAGTTAGTTGGACATTTCACTCATACAAAACCATAGAAATTCCCCGTTATAGTTAGTTCAGCTAACTATAACTCGCGCTCCGCAATGCACTGCTGATGACGTCACATATTACATCACTCATGACATGGTCAGTGACATCACTGATGACATCTATGCCAATCGATTCTGTGCCACTCTAATGTACACCACTCCACTCTACCCAACTCCACTTCATGCTACTCCACTGTACTCGGCTCTATAATACTCTACTTCACTCAAACACAATCCATGGCCCACCATTCTACCACACAATACTCCACTCTATAGCACTCCAATTTACAACAGTGTTTCAGTCTATGGGAGTGTACAACACTCTACTTTACTCTATGCCACTATACAACACCCTACTCCACTGTATGTCACTCCACACAACTCCCTCTATACCACTTCACCACACTCTATGCTATGCCACACGACTGTACTCTTCTCCACTCCACTATTCCACCCTATGCTACTCCAAGCTACTCAACTCTATGACACTCAATGCCACTGCACTCTAAAACACTGTACTGCCCTCTACAGTAGTCCATGACACTCCACTCTACAACTCTTTAATCCACTCTTTGGCACTCCACTGTACGTCCACTCCACTATATACACTTTACACCATTGTATGGTACGCCAATCAACTCTACTCTACTCCACTCCACCCCACTCTACTCTAAAACATAACATTCCACTCTATGACACTTCACTATGTAGAATGCCACTCCACTGTACTCCACTGTACTCCACTGTATGATAATATACCCTACTCTATGTGACTCCACTTTATATCACTCTATTCTATGACACTCTACTCAACTCTATGCAACTCCACTCTACAAGACTCTACTACACTCTGTGCCACTGTACAAAATTCTGCTCCACTCTATGCCCCCTACACTCCACTCTACAACAGTCCCCTCCACTGTACAAAACTTTCCAAGACTCCACAACACACCACTGCACTTTACTCTGACATGCCACTCCAGTTTATGACAGTTTACTCAACAGTGCTTTGCCACCCCACTCTACTGCACTCCACGCCACTCTACTCTATGACATGCCACTCCACTCTATGACATGCCACTCCACTGTACGTTATGCCACTCTTCTCTATTCCACTCCACTCTACTCCAGGACACTACACTGTATGACACTACACTGTACAATACTCTCCTCCACTGTACTGTATGACGTTACACTTAACGACACTCCACTCGACGACACTGGACTCTATGATTAGAAACACATTTTAATTAAAAGAAAACCCATAAAAATTAAATGAAAAAAACGAATTAACCTTAGTTATAGTTAGGAACACTTTGTTAATTCTTTTTATTCAAACCACACTTAATGTACCTAGACATTAGAAATTGTAAAGTTATAGTTATACCTTAACTTTATAATATAAATGTATAATTTACACACCACCTTTACATTGCTATAAAGTTATTAATTCTTTTTATGCAAACCAAACTTAATCTACACAAACATTAGAAATTCTAAAGTTATAGTTATACCTTAATTTATAATTTACGCACCACCTACACAGTGTAGTTAACTCTGTAGCCACAGTACATTAACTCATGCCTTCTACATGCACTACTTATACCCTTTCATATCACATCACTAATACCATCTGAAATTATAGCATTTGAAATTATAGCATTCATAACAACACTTATGACATCCCAGAACACATCAGTTGTCACAATACAGCACATGGTAGAGTATGTATATATATATAACCATTGGGTATTTATAGCTAGGACCATGTTTTCCCAGGAAAGCGTTTTTTGACTTGCCTATATCTTTGGCGTTGTTTGACCAATTTTCACAGAAATTGCCCCGTAATTATAGTTGTGCATGGAAAGTTTAAGAGTGAAACGTTAAGCGGGGTTCGAGAAAAAGGGGGTCAAAAAAAGTGCATTTTCCATGTTAATTCCCATTGAGTCTTTAGTAACTATAACTCGTGCCCTAAAGTAACTATAACTCGAGCACCCACCTTGCACAATTTTCTCTTCAATAATTTTGTTGAAAATGTTACAGTGATATTATCAATAATGTTATAGAAGATGTTATGACTGATGTAATACGCGGTGTAATTAGCAGTGCATGGCGAGTGCACGAGTTATAGTTACCTTAGGGAATGAGTTATAGTTCCCATCCCTGGGGCCCAGCAAACAAAGGGTGGGTTCCCTGGTGCACACCCAGGGCACCAACCACAATATGGTTGGGGTCCATGCAGGAGTTGCAAGGCCCCCGTGGTCACAGCCAGCTCCCCACCTCAAGCCTGCTTTGTTCTCACCAACAAGGGGCAGCTAAAAATGCTGCTCCCTGCAGGTGGGAGCAATTTTTTCATCTGTTTCCCTGCCCGCTTCAGTCCGGGTAGTGAAACAGATGAAAAGTCTTCTCCAAGTGGGGGGAGCATTTTTCATGGTCCTGCTCGCTAGGAGCAGACTTAGGGGCCCATTAGGATTGTGGGTGGATCGCCCCCGCTGGCCCGGCGGGGGCGATCCACCCGCCATCCATGCCTGATTGACCCCCCACCATATTAGTATGGCTGGGGGGTCCGCGGCGGATGGAAAGACCGTCCGCCGCTTCTCCACCGGTCGACTCGTCGACCGGGCGGAAAGGGGGCACAATATGGTGGCGGTGTCTGCAAGACACCGCCATCCATATTATGATGCATGCGGAGATTCGCCTTTCCATGGCAGCGTTGCCACCATGGAAAGGCATGCAGTGTCTTGTATTGGGGGCCTGTTGCGGGCCCCCAGGGTGTGGGGGGGGTGGGGGTTGCACATGGGGGGTACCCATGGTACCCCCCCTCAATGCCATGCACTATGTGGCAGGCACCACGTGGTGCCTGCCATGTAATGCATGGCAATGATGTGCGCCCTCCTATTGCATTGCGGGCCGGTCTGCAGCCAGCAGATCCACCCGCAATGTAATAGGCCCAGGATGCGCCTGCCAGTGTGGCGGGCGCATCATAATATGCATTGCGGGACGGCCGCAACTTCGGCGGTCGGTCCCTGGCTCCGTTGCGATGGCGGGCGGACTTTGTCCGCCCGCCATCGTAATGGACCCCTTAGTGTTTGCTCCCACTTGGCGAGAGTTTTGAAATTGCTCCCACCAAGGGAGAGCAAACACAGGTGTCCCTCCCAATGCGGGCAGTGAAACCACTGTGTCCCAATGGTAGGCATCCCGGGACAAAGCATGAGAGTCGGCCCTAAGAGATGGGGTCCCCAGGGCCTTTAATTGCTCAGGGAGGGGGTCACATGACCCTCTCCCCTATGTAATTGCAGCCAGGCACAAGGGGATCGGGTCCCACGGGGCAAAAAAGGCCCAGAGCCACGTGCTCGCCCTCCCCCAAATATATATATTGTTCCCCGGGACCTGGTCCTATGCACATTTATGGCAAAACTAAATAAAAAACATTTATGGCCCAAGGCAGGCTCCCTGTGGGACCCCACCACCAGGCCTAGGCGATCATGGTATTCCTACCCTGTCCCCTTGTGCTTTTTTTGCGGTTTTCTTGAGTCTTGGGCTTAGTCCCAAGATGGCTGCCACGACTTTCTGGTTGAAGTGGTGGCAGCCAATCACGGCATTGCTTGTTGCACCTGGATTTGCATATCCACTGCAGTGGATCAGCAGTGGATCTGCATCTCTAGATATACATAAATGTTTGGGGTTTTTTACTCCAAACTACTGAACAGATTTCCACCAAATTACAAAAAGCACTCTTTCCGGACCAAGATCTACCTTTCTGCCAAATTTGGCCTAATTCTATTTAGCGGCTCGGGCTGTAGTCGTGTCTAAAATCCCTATGGGAAGTTGCCAGTAGGAAGTTATAGTTAGGATTTGATTTCTATTAAAAATCTGTTTTTCAGTTGCCTATATCTTTGGTGACAGTTGACGAATCCTCATGAAATTTCCCCAAAAAATTCAACACTCACTTCAGCTTCAATCAATCAATCAATCAGGCGTTTGTTGAGCGCGACTACTCACCCGTAAGGGAATCACGGACAAAATATCGACCTCAAAAATATCGAGGTACAAAAATATCATGACAAAAATATCGAAGTCAAGAATATCGACATCCTATCTACTTTATGGTAAGTACAAAAATATCCCAAAAAAATATCGATGTCAAAAATATCGTTTTTTTTAAAGGTTAAAAAAATAATGTAAAATAAAGTAAATAATACATATAATTAATAGAAACATAGTTAAAATTATTTAAAAATGTTTAAAAATAAAAATTGATACATATGTTAAAATAAATTAAACATATACATATAAAATATAATATATACTTACTTTATAATATTCATAAATAATTATTTTAATAACTTATAAATTGTTAAAAATATTTTATAAATTATAAATACAGACATACACATACAAACATAATATTATTACAAATTTTCAAAATATATTTAACAAATTAAAAAATTCAATATTTTTAATTTATGTAAAATAAATTATACACAACATTAAATAAAACAATACAGAAAAATATTGGATAGCGGAGGGAAAAAAATTACTATTCCCACTCCAAAAAGTGCAACAGTAGGGAAAGTTTTGGATAGCGTAGGGGTAAAAATTACTATTCCCACTCCAAAGAGTGCAACAGTAGGGTAAGTATTGGATAGCGTAGGGGTAAAAATTACTATTCCAACTCCAGAGAGTGCAACAGTAGGGAAAGTGTTGGATAGCGTAGTGGTAAAAATTGCTATTCCCACACCAGAGAGTGCAACAGTAGGGAAAGTGTTGGATAGCGTAGGGGTAAAAATTACTATTCCCACTCCAGAGAGTGCAACAGTAGGGAAAGTGTTGGATAGCATAAGGGTAAAAATTACTATTCCCACTCCAGTGAGTGCAACAGTAGGGAAAGTGTTGGATAGCGTAGGGGTAAAAATTACTATTCCCACTCCAGTAAGTGCAACAGTAGGGAAAGTGTTGGATAGCGTAGGGGTAAAAATTACTATTCCCACTCCAGTGAGTGCAACAGTAGGGAAAGTGTTGGATAGCGTAGAGGTAAACATTACTATTCCCACTCCAGAGAGTGCAGTAGTAGGGAAAGTGTTGGATAGCGTAGGGGTTATAATTGCTATTCTAACTCCAGAAAGTGCAACAGTAGAGAAAGTGTTGGATAGAGTAGGGGTAAAAATTACTATTCCAACTCCAGAGAGTGCAACAGTAGGGAAAGTGTTAGATAGCATAGGGGTAAAAATTACTATTCAAACTCAAGAGAGTGCAACAGTAGGGAAAGTGTTGGATAGCGTAGGGGTAAAAATTACTATTCCCACTCCAGAGAGTGCAACAGTAGGGAAAGTGTTGGATAGCGTAGGGGTTAAAAATAACTTACTTATCAATTAAATAATTGTTTTAATGAAATAATGATTTATTAATAAATTAACAATAAATTAATTATAAATACCAATAAATGAAAAATAATAATTACTTTAATAACATTAAATTACTTCCCACCCTATTCCCCAATAAACACAAAACCCACTCCACATAAAATTTAACACAATTAATATAATTATCAATTAAGCAATTAATAAAAATTAATTAACAATTAATAATTAATCAACAATAAAATAATTATCAATACCAATAAATAATAATTAATAAAAATTAATTGCCAATTAATAATTAATTAACAATAAATTAATTATAAATACCAATAAATATTAATAAATAATTACTTAGGGGCCCATTAGGATGGCGGGTGGAAGCACCACCGCCGTGCTGGCGGATGCAAAAAGCACCAGTTACCGTCTGCCCGCCACAGCACACACGCCCGCCCAATTAGGATGTGAAAAGTCAGCCAAACACCGCCCGTAAGCCAGCTACGCCCTCCACCATCAAAGTGCGCCCGTTCACGGAGCGGCGCGGCCTAATGGAGACACACCGCCCGACGAAATCACGTAACGCCCGGCGTACAAATTACGATGCCAGAACCAAACAGTTCCCCCGGCTAAGAGACACCGCACGTGAAAGCAAGGCGGAAAACCGAACGCACAGTACGGATAGCAAAGAGGCGGATCCCCCCGAGCATGAATCCAGCACTGCAGGCCCTCCCCATGCTCTACCTGATGCAGCACCCAGGAGTCAACGCACCGCGGCGACGCAGGTAGGCAGACACACAACAGGGGCACGCAAACAGCGCACACAGTGCAAGGGTGGGAAAACTGTATATGGCCCCCCCCGACACCCCTGCGTGGACACGACACATCCACCACTGCACCCACACATGCGCACAACGCAGAGGCCAATGGCAGCGCAATGCATGCGCCGCACACAAACAACACAGGGTCACAACCAAACACCACACACACCAGCACCACCCAGAACGCACATGTCATGTGACAGCCCTGCCACAGTCATGTCCCCAACCGGCAATTCACTGTTGCCAACCTGACGTCACACAAGTGACCCGAACATGTCAGTGACGTCACGCCAAATTAGAACACACCCCTGTGTGCAAAACACGGCGAAGCACACAGCGGCGGCAACATCACCCAGCAGAATATGGACCCCGTCGGAAAAAGGTACGCCAGTACCACACAGAAACACCGATGCCACCCTGCACCCAATAACAAGACATGCAATACGTAACATCAAAGATACCGGGGACAGACAACAGGTGGGACCAATTATAACACAAGGCCCAACGTATAGCGGAAACGCAGCCTGCCGCCCACACACGGGAGAGGAGACAGCACTGAATGACCTTCCATTCCCACTCTGAAACCACATCCCGACTAAACAAGCCGGAGACAACAGTCATTGCACCAAAAAAGCCCAACACAGGCATGCAGAGGGAAGCGGCCACAGGGCAGATAGCGCATAACACCAAAGAACATTCAGAACGGAAAAAAGAAATGATAACACTCCCCCATGTGGTTCACATGCAAGTTATCTGGAAGGAGTCAGACACCACTGATCTTGACCATTCAGAGAAGCATGTGGGATGAGGGCCCGTGTCCTCCGCACAAACCAACATAACACAAGTCCTGCCTCCCTACGACCATTACAGAATTCCCAGCAACGTCGGAGGTTGCACCCTGCAGACTGCACAGACAGCCGGAGCACGCCACCACAGCGCCCTGCAGCAAAATGGCACTTGCACCACACCTACCCAACTACGCCGGACAGATTAAGCTGTACAAACATAACCTGATACAGATATTGGGATGTGACAATCTGGCCTTGCTGAACGTAAGTTACCGACTAACTTACCGCATCGCATTGTTCAGCTGCGTCATCCCCGTCTTCTACTGTCGGAGGTGTCCCTTCTACTATCCTGTGGATTTATGTCTCTCCAACCCGGCATGTCCAAGGGCGGACCTGCTACAACTATTCAACCCCCTGGACATCCACGACAGGGTCTGTTCAGCCTATGGGGGCATGGCGTATGTGGCTACTATCGGACCCACACTGCAATGGGACCACTGTACCTCCACATGACGGATAATGGATCACAGTTACATTGAATGTCATCCAACATGTCCCATCATGCTCCTACAAGGGACAACTCACGACCAACACCTTGACAGCCACCATCCGCTACATTGGATGGCATCCATGTCCACCACCAATGCCATGGAAGCCCTGCTGGAAGGTATTGCATACCTGACAACCTGTCAATTCGTCGGGCCCCGCCGCCATACCCCCAATTGAGCAATGATGTCCCACACCGTACCCATGCATGGCCTCCGCACGGACTGGGCAGTTACCAGTACAACAACTATACCATACAACCTGCAACTGACACCACACCATCAACTACACTGCAATGACATCGGATATATTCGGGACATGCACTCTGTTCCTCATCACATCCAGTAACTCTGCATGAACAGGGGAGGCAGAGGCATGGGATTTGTGAATGGCAACCACATGGACAGAACTGCACGTACAACCATGCCATAATATGCATCCTGCGCCCATGAACATATGCACCGGTCAGTGGACAGTAATCGTCCGGCTGCAGTATGTGAGAGCTGTCACCTCACCTCCCCCTGAACTTCCGTGCCAGGACCTTTGCATGGACAACAAGTGCATCCACCAACAACATGACCCCAGCGACTGTGACATGTCCAGTAGCCACCACATCGCAACAACAAGTGGGACGCCATTGCATGCACATAAGTCCATGCCCTGATGTCACCTCCAAGCACGTGTGTATGAGTAACTATCACAGCAAACCTGTAACATGGAACTGAGATGCACTGTGCCCATGATGACAAGCGGACTGGTAGGCTAAATGTATACTGTCTGTGTCAAAGTCAGCAGCACCTCAGTAAGTAGCAAATGTACATTAGCACAGCAACGGCTAAGCAGTCGTAACTCTGAAGCCCACATCCCACAGTCAACAACTAATCACATCTACCCCTACACCCTATGCCATGTGTAATCATGCTGAGTATATCCTCCACATGCATTTTGCTGCCAGTAGTGTCCACTATACTGCATCACAGAGGACATAAGTACCAATACATGTCTAGAAGCAAAAATGTGTCTCTGCTGATTCATTTCACAAGTACGAATGAGAGAGGATGAGAGTGTGAGAAGTACACGGCAGTTGTGAGATGACCATGTAGTCCACTGTAATTGGATGTCAATGCAAATGAGTAGCACAATTGTGGAAGACACACATGTGTCATGTGAAGCGGGAGTCACGCATGGCTCAGGTGGGTGGGTGTGACGGGTAGGTGCGCACATGCAATGTTGAAACACGCAGTGTTGGGAGGATACAGGAACAGTACATTGGCGCTCTCCTGGGAATTTGTAAAGACCACCTGTCTGGGGATGAATGTGAACTCGTGTGTGCACAACAGGCGGGCACACGATCAATGCTGCATCAAGTGTAGACGTCAGCCCACCCTCCTTGGACATGCTGGATACTGCTGTGCGTCCGCAAGGCTCTTGCCAAGGCACTCACATCCCCTGTCGACCAGGTGTATCCACAACATTGTCCACCTGCACAGGCAATCCAGGACACGGGATGGCAGTGGAGCATGGTGGGTGAGAGGTCATGGCGCGCTCCTCCTGGTCACATCACGCAGGCAACACATCCCCAATGTGTAGTATGGCACAAGTCATATGGAAGTAGTGGGGGACGCACACATCACGAGCAGTAGTGACGTCACGGAAGGTGGCTCGCACCATCCCACCCATTGCCTAGATCTCCACACACGTTACATGCCATTGCAACAGAGAAGCCAGTGCGTGCACAAGCAGCTCCGAGCTCGCCCCAGAGAGGCCAAAGAGTGAATGTGTGGGTCCATGAGCTCCAGTTGGACGCGGCCTGGGCCGCTGGGGCAGCTACAGCCTCTGTGTGTTGCAGGTGGTGTATCCGGACTGCGGAGCCTGTCATGCATTGTCAATGTTGCCCGGGTCTCGAGTCGGGGCACCACGCAGGTGGACGGCATCCCGCCACATATCATACCGTGAGACAGACCACTTGTTCAACTGGACCCACACATACACTCCTTGGCCTCTCTGGGGCGAGCTTGGAGCTGCTTGTGCATGCGCTAGCTTCTCATGTGCAAATGCATATTGGTGTGAGCGAGGGAGGCCATGAGGACAGTGTAAAAGATAACTGTTTGACTTTCAGTTAGTTTAAGGAATGCCCCTGATGTGGTCAGAAAAAGACATGCCTCGTGATTATTGCAACTAGTAGATAAGCTGATGACCTTCCCATGTCTTGCATGTAGCCCCGCACCTAGCCCCGCACACTCGACACATCAAAATGAGTACCAGCACCACATTCTTCCCATTCGAAGCACTGACTGGGGGTGACAACCATTGGACAGTCTTGTGTAGTCCACCCACGCGTACATGTGGGCCCTCCATGATCTATGTCACCTGCGGCAAAGTGATGTCATGGACAATGACGGTAGTGAGCAGAGCTGTCTGCCCCACGCACAGATGGTGCATCAGCTCAACAGACCCAGCACTGAGGGCAGCAGGGGTCACATGTGCAGGGGCAGCTGTGCCTGTTGTGAAGGCACATGCATATATACAGCACATCGTCCAATGTGTAGTCTGCCCACATCTACAGTCCATTGTCAGGCGGACCTAGCAAAAGATCACAAGACAACACATCTGTGTGGGTGTACCCACTGTGACCAACACTGCGCAACAATCAACGTACCCGCCCTGTGCATGGCCCACCCCGCAACGGAGGTCACATTCAGTGCCACTATCTCACACACACATCCCTGTCACGAGGCATGGTGTGTCCAATAGACAGGACTGAGTGAGCGCCCATCCGGAGGCTCCTGAACAGGAGACACATGTAACCCACTAGGCAGTCTGTGTTGTCACCTACTGGCATTGTGCAGTCAATGTGCAGGCCAGGCCTGCTGGGACTGAGAAGGGCAGCATGGCCCCAGCCTGACATGCACACGACCAACAAGTGCACTGAGACCTGCATTGCCAATTGGCTGGGTCACTGGATGTCTGACATGAAGTTGCCATGTACCACCACTCGGGAGGGACAGACAGGTCAAAGCGCCCGAGAGCACACATACCCATGCCACCTGCAGTCAGCATGGTGAGCAGTGGATGTTTGAACACCACAGGATCTGACTCATAGTGCTGCGGATCAACGACATGTGTGTCACCCACATGCACCCACACACACACTGCAGCTGTCTCCCACACACAAATTTTGCAAGGAATAGCCATGTGCAGTGTGCGTGGAGCTCGGAATCCAGGATCTCCAGCTCCTCGCTGGTGAGTGGACCTGGACATGTCCTCCGCGTCATCCACGTGCAGGTGGAGAGGTAGCAGCAGCATGTGTTCTCGAGGGGTGCCAGGCTGCAGTTCCAGGTAGATGTGGTAATGCCTGTCCCACTCACACACACATATAACCCCCTGGGTCAGTTACAGTGGGTCCAAGCTGCTGCAATCCGTGTACCATGTCTGGCAGCTTCAATTGCAGACGTAGGCCTGCTCCCAGCTGGCCCGGGACGCTTCCCTCCATAGTGGAACACGCAGGGTGCAACCGCGAGGGACATTGGAGTTGGCCGTAAGGGCCTGGACCATGGCGGGTACAGTCCGCTGATGCCATGTGCACCACACAGTATGATGTGCGCACTGCATCTGCAGGTGTGGCCATGATTTGTGTGTGGGTGCAGGTGCACAATGGACGGGGCCACAACATGCTGTGTGCATAGGCAGGAACGGCCAGTGGCCAGCCTCCACATGTCTGTTGGCACATCATCATGTACACATTGGCATGGGTGCATGGGATATGCATATGCACACACATGCCATCTTTCACTATGTACATCTGCCACTTGGCACGTGCAATGTTACGTGTCACTTGTGATGTGTATTTGCAAGCACACAGCCGTGTTGGCATGGGGCTGTCAATGTGTACACCTGTCAATGTTTCTGGAGGTGTGATCCGTACAGTGCTGTACATAGGGTGCAGTGGTGACACCAATGACTGTCTCATATCCCCTCGTGCCACAGATCCCACTTGTTTTGGCCGCTCAGCCTGTGTCCATAGCGTTGTTGGTGTGTGCCATACTCACCCAGCCTCGGAAGCAGTGTGATGCACAGCAGCAAGTCATGTTACCGCGGTGTTGCCGCTTGCCGAATATGCAGTCTGTTACCATCAGCATGCCTTACAAGTCATTGAGGCCTAGATCCCCATGTGCATGCCCATAGCAATGGTGTGGGTCACTGCCCATTGCTATTGGTAGGGGACCTGTGTAAGTGTATTGTGGCTGTGCTGTCCCTACTTGTCAGCTGTTCTGTGATTCAAGTGCTTGTTCAGTCATTTTTGTTTTGTGTATGTGAATATGCCATGTGGCGTCTTGCTTTGACATGTGTCCACTTCCATCCTTCCTAGGCGGAGACCAAACATTCATCGCCCCTACCAATTGCTGTCAGACATGGAGGATGTAGAGGTCATCCGTAAATATCGTCTGGACCGACCCACCCTGCATCGTCTATGTGCCATGTTGGAACCCCACCTCCGTCCTCGCAGGGTGTATCCAACAGCAATCACCCCCACGGCTAAGGTGATGGCTGCACTGCATTTCTTCGCCACTGGGTCATTCCAACACACAGTGGGCAGTGGAGGTGGGATGTCCCAGCCCATGTTCAGCATGGTGCTGAGGGATGTACTGTCAGCTATGATGCTGTACAGGAACAGATACGTCCGATTCCCCAGGGCTCGTGAATTGGCGGCAGTGAAGGGTGCTTTCTATGCCCTTGGACGGATCCCCCACGTCGTTGGTGCTATAGATTGCACCCATGTTGGCCTTGTTCCACCACAGGCCACTGAGCAGCTCTACCGCAACCGGAAGCACACGCACTCCCTGAATGTGCAAGTGGTGTGCCTTGCGGACATGGTGATTTCCCACGTGTGTGCCAAGTTCCCAGGATCGGCACATGACGCGCACATCATGCGCAACAGCATCCTACCACGACTGATGGCCAATCTGCAACCGGACCGTGGCTGGATTGTCGGTGAGTATGTGGAGTAGTGTAGCGTGCTGGCTGTGCGATGCTGTCTTGTGTCCAGTTGGAATTGCAACGGTTCTCTGTGTCCCTCACACCCAGGTGACTCTGCTTACCCGAATGGGCCCTGGCTGCTCAGCCCATTGCGACGTCCTGGGGGCCTAGCTGATGTCCGCTACAATGAGGCACATGGGAGGACCAGACGTGTGGTGGAGCGTACCTTTGGCCTCCTCAAGTCCAGGTTCAGATGCCTGGACCGCACCGGGGGTGCACTGGCGTACTCCCCACAGAAGGTGTGCCAGATAATTGTGGCTTGCTGCATGCTGCACAATCTGGCTATTCGCAAGCAGATCCCCCTAATTGTGGATGACGGAGATCAGCCAGGGCTCCAGCCTGCAGACCAGGACAGCTCGAGTGAAGAGGACAGTGGAGAGGAGGAAGCTGTGAATGTGCGTCAGCAGCTCATCGCCCGCTACTTCACTTGACGGTGAGTGTCCATGTACGACGGCTGATGTAGCTGTAGTTGTGCAGGTGTATGTGTGCTCTGTCACGGGGGCCTTTTGTTCACTGAGTGCTGTGTGTCAATGGTTCATGTCCAGGTTGGTATGGCACTGGCAGCGGCTGTAGCAGTGTGCCCTGTTGCTCTGTGTGATGTGTGTACATTGCTTGTAGTTGGTGACAAGTACTGTGTGATGGGTGTGTGACACACTCATTGAATGTACTCTTGTTCTGTTTTTCACCCCTAGGTCCCTACAGCCTCTCCTGTCCCATCGACATACCACACAGCAGATGCATTTCTGCTCATGGTGGCGATTGCACATCGTTGAATAAACCCAGGACACATGAAGCAGATTGTGTTCAAGGTGTATTTATTTACAGCTGTGACATGTGATTGTGTGCAAGGTGATGACAAACGTGGTGCATGCTGTGACAATTAGTTGACGGTCATGGCTGCGTGATGGTCAGGGTGTACCCATGAAGTTCCATGTCCACAGTCCAACATAGCAAAACCAAAGGGGATGATGGACGGAGTGTTGAACATTGCAAGCACTCACCCCCAGTCAACTGATCTGGGTTTAATCCATCATCATTCTTTAGCTCACTCCGCCACCCCAGTTCAGACATGGCCATATGCAAATCGGTCTGACCCTGTGCCTCATGGGAACAGTCCAGCCCGAACTGCCAAGCCATGTCTTCCCTGGACCGGAAACAAGAATCCACAGTCCAACAGACACATGCCATTCACATGGCAGTGTGGGGTAGGATCGTAGTACAAGTCAATGCAGTAGGTGGTCAAGGTGGCTGGCTGACTCACTGGCGTTTGGTGCGTGCAAAGTCCTCTCTGGACACCTGTTTCCTCTTCGGACGGCCCCTTCCACGTTTGGTAGGGGGGAGTGTGTTGATGTGCCGCTGGTGGTGGCTGAGGAGTGCTCACTCGCTGTGGACGCAGGGGAACGCGATGCTGCACGAGCCTGCGCCACAGCAGGTGGTGGCGGAGGTGGTGTTGCTGGCCTTGCTTGTGCCCTCACCACCACCACCAGCTGGCCCATTAGGTCCACAAGTTGGTCCATACGGGTCACGAATTGTCCCATATGGGCGTCCATGGACCTCAACACCCCAAAGACCTCCCGCGTGTCGGTAGCCGACCTGGCCCATTGTCCTTGGGCCTCTTCATAGGCCCCAAGGACTCTGGAGATTTGCGGCAGGGCTTGGCTCCCAGGCTCAGATGGCGTTGGCCTGGCCCTGCTCCTCCTACCAGTACTGCTGCCACCGACCTGCCCACTAGCCACATTGCTCACCACGGTCCTCGCTCTGGCTCCCAGGGTGGAGCCCGACGGCCGTGCCACCGCTTGCGCAGGGGCTGTGGCCAGGGATGGCGTGGTGGTGGTGGTTGCGGCGGTGGTGGTGGTTGTGGCGGTGGTGGTGGCCGCAACGGCCGTGGCAGCAGGGGTCTGTGACTGGTCAGCAGCCCTGGGTGATGGGTTGGTGGGCAGGAGGGGCCCTGGGGAGCGGTTGTGCCCTGCCACTCCAGATGGGCCTGCTGGGTGGTCCGTGTCCGGAGAGGTGTCCAGCTCCTCTACATCCGTGAGTCCAGGTCGGGGGCTTGCGGACTGGCTGTGCTGGCTGCTGTCACCCTCTCCAGCATCCAGCAGTTCGGCACCTGTGGGGAGAATGAGATGGGTCATTGTGTTGCACCTAGCAAAGTATGTATTGGTTGTCTGACATTCACAGTTCGTGCACTGTCGTGCACAGGTTTCCCAGTGGCGTGTGTGTGGATGTACGATGTGTGTATGCGTGGGCTAGGCAATGGGACTGTGTGATGTGGACATGTGGCATGGGACGGATTAGCAATGCCGATGGGTGTGTGTTGCTATGCTCCTACATTTTGTGGCTCGGGTGTATGCGTGCTCCAGGACCATAGACGATGTTGGGTTGAACGATGGTTTAGGGGAAGGATGGAATGCTTAGGTACGCTGATGCCAAAAGGGGGTACAGCCCCTAAACGCTCTTGGGTTGAAATATGCTTTTGGGGTACATACTGTGGGTAATGGGTGCAGAACGTGACATGTGTTCTGGCAACATGACAGTGCATAGACAAAGGTGTGTGTCTGTCTCACATGCCCGGAATATCTGCTGACTGTTATCATTCATGGACATCACATTGGTAGCATTGTTGTGAGTTCGTGCTTGTTGTGTGCCACATGACGTATTGCAGATGGGCCAAATCCTTTGTGTGCGTGCTGCCCTGGTACATGTGCATCAGTGCTGTGCTCTTGGGGTGTTGACTATATTATGTGTGTTGTTACTCGCAGTGTGACGTGCGCTTCAGGCACTTGATTTGTCATGGGCAGGTATCTTTGCATGACTACTGTATGAGGGCCAGCTGTTCGGATGACATACCTTTCATGACACTGTGGCTGAGAGATGAGATGGATGATATGTTGAATGTGCATTGTGTGCCTGTGTGTTTCATGGGTCCAGTTGTCTTTGTGTGCAATATTGTGGTTCCAAGCTGTTACTTCTAGTACGGTCTGTCTTACGTGGGCGTTGTTGTACGATGTGTGGGTGACAGGCAGTGAGGACTACATGGACAGGACTTCGATGGTGTTGCTGATGTGTGTGATGGGTGGCACAGTGCCTGCCGTGTGGGTCTGTGCTCCAGTGGGACTTGTGCATGCAGACGTGGCTCCTTAGGTGTTGCTGTATCTGTGATAGGTCATGTGGGGTTTGACTCTGTTGAACATGTCCATGTGCACATTGGTCTCATGATTGTGACTGGGAGCAGTGCTGCGTGTTCCTCTGCTACGTGACATGTCCCATGTGTCAGTCGTAGTACAGTCCTCATGCCTACAGACGCCCCGCCCTGTACATTTTCCCACCTACAGGTTGTTTCTGAGAGCGCAATGCAATGGATGCCACATGGTACTGGGAGGGAGGGGTGCTCCACCTTGCTGGTCTGTGGGAGTGGGAGCCTGGTGGGTGTTTTACTTCAGCTGTCCCCCCTCCGAACCACTGTCTTTGTGTTCCGGCTACTTACCTGTTACTTGTCGGTCAGTGCAGCTATGGCGGACACATGGATGTGGGGTGTGCTCCACCTTGCTGGTCTGTGGTAGTGGGGGCCTGGTGGGTGTTTTACTTCAGCTGTCCCCCTCCGAACCACTGTCTTTGTGTTCCGGCTACTTACCTGTTACTTGTCGGTCAGTGCAGCTATGGCGGACACATGGATGTGGGGTGTGCTCCACCTTGCTGGTCTGTGGTAGTCGGGGCCCGGTGGGTGTTTTACTTCAGCTGTCCCCCCTCCGAACCACTGTCTTTGTGTTCCGGCTACTTACCTGTTACTTGTCGGTCAGTGCAGCTGTGGCGGACACATGGATGTGGGTGTGGGGAGTGCTCATTCTGGCGCATCTGGAGTACAAGGGGACCTGGTGGAAGTTGCGGTGCTGGCTGACTGTACACATGCCCCCATGGTTTTGTTAGTTGGTGGCTTTGGGCTGAGTGTGTGTGAGTGTCTGTTGCATGTGTGGGTGATGTCTTGTGTATTGTGTACTGGACATGGGGGTGTTTGTCCCTAGGAGCTATGGCATGGTGGTAGTGCATGTGATTACCTAGCGGTGTGCTGGTATACGTTTGTTTGTATTTACCAGCCTCCACTCCCCCTAGTAATCCGGTGAGGATCTCCGGATGTATGATGACTCGCACCTTCTCCTCCCACGCCTTGAAGGTCTTGAATAGCGCAGGATTCCCTCCGCCAGTCCTGGCAGCCAGCTCTCGGTTTTTGCTCTCCTTCTTCTTGACCATGCTTTTGAGGTCGTTCCACCTTTTGTTTATTTCTCCTCTGTTGCGTGGAACGTTCCCGACTGCATTGACCTGGTCTACGATCCTGCTCCACAACCGGTTTCTGGTGGATAGTGGTGTCTGTTGGACCTGGTTGCCATAGATTTGTGGGTGCACCTTGACGATCTCGTCGACCATGACCGTCAGCTCGGTGGAAGTGAACTTGGGCATTCTGTGTGATGCCATGGTGTGTGTTTTGGTGTTTGTGGTGCTGGTGCGGTGTGTGGTGTGTGATGTGCAGGGGGTTTGTGGGTCAGGTGTTTGATGGTGGTGGTGATGGGTGTGATAGGTGCGTGTCTGTGGTGTGCTGCTGTCCTTTCTGTCTCGCTGTGTTGTGTGCTTTCGTCCTCAGTTTGTAATGTTGCAGGGGGTTGTGGTCTGTGAAGGGGCTGGTTTTGTACTTACCTATGTGGGTGTGTCATGATGGTCTGTTGTTTTCAGGTGTGTTGTGGCTGGTGTTCTGGGATTTGTTGTTGATTTTTTTGTCCAGGGGGGTGTGTTTCCGGGATGTGTACTGTGTTTGGGTATTTGTGCGTGGGTTGCTGTGTGGACTTGTTGGCCATGTTGTGTGTGTTTATTTTCGTCAGCGGATGGTTTCTGTGCATGGACGTGGCCGCCAGGGCTTCCGCCGTGTCCATTTTCGTCACTGTTGTTTGCGCTGGCGGGCGGTGTATTTGTGGATTTTCCGCGCTCATGTCGGTACGATCCTAATTTCACGGGCGGTGTCTCGGTCGTCAGGGCGGGCGGTTTTGGCTTGTCGTGCGTCTTTCCGTCCGTGGCGGGTGGATGGACTTAGACTCGGACATGGGCGGGGGGTATTTTCTGTTTATTTTCCGCCTCCGGCGGTTTTTGGTTTGCGGCATCGTAATTGCTCGGTCGGTATTCAGACGGTGTAGGCGGGCGGATTTTTGCCACTGTGGTTGATGGCGGATTTTTTACCGTCCGTCATCGTAATGGACACCTTAATTATAATAAATTATTTCCCACCCTATTCCCCTATAAACACACAACCTGCTCCTAAAATAAATGAACACAATTAATATATTTATCAATTAATTAATAAAAATTAATTACCAATTAATAATTAATAAACAATAAATTAATTATCAATACCCAAAAATAAAAATTATTAATTACTTTATTATAATTAATTTACTTCCCACCCTATTCCCCTATAAACCCACAACCCGCTCCAATAAAAAATGTATACAATTAATAGAATTATCAATTAATCAATTAATAAAAATTAATTACCAATTAATAATTAATTAACAATAAATTAAATATCAATAACAATAAATAAAAATTAATAATTTCTTAATTACAATTAAATTACTTCCCACCCTATTCCCCTATAAACACAAAACCCGCTCCTAAACTAAATTAACACAATCAATATATTTATCAATGTATTAATGAATAAAAATGAATTACCAATTAATAATTAATAAACAATAAATTAATTATCAATACCAAAAAAAAAAATATTAATTACTTTATTATAATTAATTTACTTCCCACCCTATTCCTCTATAAACCCACAACCCGCTCCAATAAAAAATGTATACAATTAATATAATTATCAATTAATCAATTAATAAAAATTAATTACCAATTAATAATTAATTAACAATAAATTAAATATCAATAACAATAAATACAAATTAATAATTTCTTACTTACAATTAAATTACTTCCCACCCTATTCCCCTATAAACCTGCAACCCGCTACAGAACTAAAATGCAAAAATTAATTTAAAATAATTAATAATTTCTAAAAATTATGAATTAATTTACTATAATTAAATTACTTCCCACTCTATTCTCCTATAAACCCACAACCCGCTACGGTACTAAAACGCAAAATTTACTTTAAAAAAAAATACTAACTTCTAAACAATTAATACATATATTTAAAAAAATAATACAAAACATAGCAAAACATGTTGAACACATACATATAAAATACATACTAAAATACATAACACTAACATAAACATCGATATTATTAACATCGATATTTTTACTATCCATATTAATAACTTCGATATTAACAAAACGATATTTCTTACCTTCAGGTCGATATTCTGGTCACCGATATTCTTGATATCGATATTCTGTCCCTACGATATTTAAAACTCGATATTAATATTGGTCGATATTTAAAAATCGATATTTTGACTGTGCACCCCGTAAGCGTCTCAAGGCGCTGGGGGTGGGGGGGGGAGGGTGCAGGTTCCAGTCCATCAAGGAGGGGGGGGTGCAGGTTCCAGTCCATCAAGGAGGGGGTCTGTTGAAGAGCCAGGTTTTGATGTTTCTTGCGAAGATGGGGAGCGATGTTGTCTGTCTGAGGTGGAGTGGAAGGGCGTTCCAGGCTCTGGCCGCGAGGAAGGAGAAGGAGCGGCCTCCCGATCTGGTCTTTCTGGTGCGGGGGACCACGGCGTAGGAGAGCTGGGCTGATCGTAGGGTCCTTTGAGGTGCGTGGAATTTGAGTCAGCTGTTCAGGTATGCTGGTCCGGTGTCGTGGAGGGCCTTGTGTGCGTGGGTGAGCATCTTGAAGGTGACTCTAGCCTCGATGGGGAGCCAGTGGAGTGTGCGCACGTGCTGGGAGATGTAGCAGTGTCTTGGCAGGTTGAGGACCAGTCTTGCGGCGGGTTCTGGATGTTCTGTAGCTTGCGGGTGAGGTTTTTGTTATTCCGGCGTAGAGTGCGTTGCTGTCTGGAAAGTTTCAGGGTGGCCCCTCAAGTGGGGGCCGAGAAAAACAGGGGTCCCAAAATGCATTTTTCCCATGTTATTTCCCAGAGGAGTCTTGAACATGACTACAGCCCGAACTGCTGGATAGAATTACATCAAATTTGGCAGAAAGTTAGATTTTGTTCTGCAAATCATGCTTTTTGTGATTTGGTGTAAATCCTTTCAGTAGTTTTAGAGATATTACCCAAAAACAGATTTGTATATAAAGGGTCGTGGCTCCGCGAATCCACCCTTAGGGTATCCGCGGATTCATGCGCCAAAACAAAGTCCTGATTGGCTGGCCTCACCTTCACAGAAAAGTTGCAGCCACCATTTTATATGTCGGGGAATGGTCCCCGGGGCTGGAAAGTTGTTTGTATATTGAATAAAGGGGTCAGGTCAGAGCTTTTCAGACCTCTTGTGTGTGTTTAAAAACAGGGCTGAGCATGTGTACTCGGGTTGGAATTCCCTAAAAATGTTTTTTTGCCACTTCAGAGATCCGTCGATCCTTTGTGTGGCTCAGCACAGCCCCTCTGCAACTCTGCAGGGGATCCATTGATACATACACTGACACATCCATGCACACACTCATGTATTCACTGACTCACTCAGTCACTCACTCATACATAGTCTCAGACACCCCAGGACACACTGATACATACACTAACACAATAATGCACACACTCATGCCTTAACAGACTCACTCAGTCACTGACTCATGCATAGACTGACACATCCATGCACACGCTCATGTATTCACTGACTCGCTCAGTCATACGTAGAATCAGACACCTTGGAACACACTGATACATATGCTCACACAGCAATGCATACACATGCATTCACTAAGACATTCACATACTCACTCATATACACACACTGAGATACCGTGGGAGTCATTATTATATAGAAAAAAACACACACACAGACTGACTTATTGATACGCCAATCACCATATAGACAAATAAAGAAGAATAACAAAAGGTCAGACACAGCTGTTTGAATCACTGGTGGTTGTAACAAGAACCTTTTTTTTGGTATATTTTTGTAAATGTTTTTTATTGTTTTTTTTTCTTTGCTCCTAAAAGTACCAAAGGAACTTTCAGAAAAAACTAAATGCACCAACTTTGCATTATCGAAGCACAACGGTGCGGTACAACATTTATTTAAAAAATAAAGTAACATCATTCACCTTTGCAGCCACAAGCTTGTAGCAGTTGGCACAGTGAGTAACCATAGTGTCCAATTCACTGCACCTGGCTTGCATTTTGAGTGGCATGGGCAGATGATGTGGTCCCAGCTGCAGCATCCAGGCTTCCTCCTTCCCTCTCTCTAATCATGTGGAGATTTGCACGCTCTTGGATGGTCTGGACTTGCTTCCACATGCTGGATGCCCCATGACTGTATTTTTTGAAGTACCACGAGACAGTTGTTTCCTACACAGATTTCATTTAACAAACCTTGCGCAGACTTTTTTTTCTCCACTGGGTATGCAAAAACATTGCCACATCTTACTCTCCTTTCTTGAAGATGAAGGTACATTCACATTTTCTTATTCATCTTCATGTCCAATAACACCAGGTTCTGCAGATGGTGTTGCAGTAATGCCTTCAGCCGTTGTGAGCACACAAATTTCTGGATAATTAAAAAAAAAAAAAAGATGGTTCTCCCACAAGTGCTACAGCAATAATAACTGATTTCAGGAGTGGCCCTACTCAAAAACAGGTGTGGTTAAATACTAACCAATCACATTGTAGATTCTTTCTTTCACATCGTACGGCACTGCGGATCTGGAACCGCAGATTTGCGGGTTCGCGTGAACCATAAATATTCCTATTTGTTAAAATATAAATATTCAGCATGAATTCCCAACCTCCAAATTTGTCCAGCCTTACCATAACTTTACAATCAGTAGCTTCTATATAGTTAAAATAAGTGTAGAAATCTGACAAAACTGCGGATCAGCACTGTGGATTCATTCCCATCACGTGATCGGAACACAAACCATAGCGTTTCACCCGTCTATATCTGTGGTACCGCGAAGGCTCTGTGGTTCTCAAAAAAATGTATATATATATATATATATATATATATAAAAATTATTATTTACCTATTTGTACAACTACTTTTACATTACACTCAGTAAGGAGCATGCCTACCTCTCAGATGTTAGAAAGGTTACAGGGACATTATAGTTAGGAAATAGAATTTTAAAAACCGTAGAAATTCACTAAAAAACCCAAAGGTTACAGGGACATTATAGTTAGGAATTAAAATGTAAACAACCTTAGTAATTCACTGAATTAAACCAAAGGTTAGAGGGACATTATAGTTAGGAAATAAAATTTTAAAAACCTTAGAAATTCACTTAAAAACCAAAAGTTACAGGGATGTTATAGTTAGGCTCAGATTTCACTTATACAAAACCATAGAAATTGAGGAGTTATAGTTACTTCTGCTAACTATAAATTATGCCCCCGCAATGCACTGCTTAAGATCTCACATATTACATCACTCATGACAGGGTGAGTGGCATCCCTGATGACATCACAAATGAACTAGCTGATGACATCACTGATGACATCATCCAGTGAGTGCACGTGTTTTGTAAACGTTTCTGAGTCTCAAAGATACATACTAAGCTACTGCATAACTTTAATTACTATTCATTTTGTATGAATAATGATTATACTATTGACATCACTGATGACATCATCCACTGAACCACTCACACCTCCATATAACCTCGAAAACACCCTTTCCTACTCCTACACAACTACTCACATTCCCACTCACAGACCCGTACAAGTACTCACTCTACCACTCACTCATAAACGGAGCCACTCACTCACACACCTACTCACTGACTCATACAGGCACTCACACAACCAGTCACTCACCAATACAGTCACTCATTTAGCTACTCAGTCCCCATACAGCTACTCATATACCCACTCACCCACCCATACAGTCACTCACACACCCAGTTATTCACCTAAATAGCCACTCGCACACCCACTCACTCATCCATACAACCTCTTAACTGCACCACTCACTCATCCTAGAAGCACTCAGACACTCACTCACACACTCACTTTCATACCCATTCAGACATCCATACAAGCACTCACACATCCGCACACTCACCCATACATCCATTCACTCAGACACTTACTCTAAAATACAGCCACTCACAAGTCAACTTACCAAACAGCCACTTATTCACCCATGTAATCCCTACACAGCCACTCACTCACTCATATGGCTATTCAAACACCCATTCACTCGCCCATAAGAGTTATATTTTCCATCTAATATGAGCGACATGGACAGAAGCAATAACGACAACAATATCCTGCACTGGGACTACACAGTGCATCAATTTAACATTGTGACTGAAACAACAATATTATAATCAGCCTTTGGCCAAGGTTACTTGAGAGACAGATTCCAAAAACCATTGACTGTAGCTTTACAACAATCAGTAAAATGTTCGCTGGCTTCAAAATACATCACTGATGACATCATCCAGTGAGTGTACGTGTTTTGTAAACGTTTCTGAGTCTCAAAGATACATACTAAGCTACTGCATAACTTTAATTACTATTCATTTTATATGAATAATGATTATACTATTGACATCACTGATGACATCATCCACTGAACCACTCACACACTCACTCACACCTCCATATAACCTTGAAAACACCCTTTCCTACTCCTACACAACTACTCACATTCCCACACACTACCACTCACTCATAAATGGAGCCACTCACTCACACACCTACTCACTGACTCATACAGGCACTCACACAACCAGTCACTCACCAATACAGTCACTCATATAGCCACTCATATACCCACTCATATACCCACTCACCCACCCATACAGTCACTCACACACCCAGTTATTCACCTAAATAGCCACTCGCACACCTACTCACTCACCCATACAGCCTCTTAACTGCACCACTCACTCATCCTAGAAGCACTCAGACACTCACTCACACACCCACACAACCACTTTCATACCCATTCAGACATCCATACAAGCACTCACACATCCGCACACTCACCCATACATCCATTCACTCAGACACTTACTCTAAAATACAGCCACTCACAAGTCAACTTGCCAAACAGCCACTTATTCACCCATGTAATCCCTACACAGCCAGTCACTCACTCATATGGCTATTCAAACACCCACTCACTCGCCCATAAGAGTTATATTTTCCATCTAATATGTGCGACATGGGGCTGGGGTTTGGGGTTTTGCCAACACCCTCCCCCTATAACTCGTGGAAAATATTTTCCTGCGGTACATCCTCTCAGTCCCCAGCGGCACGTCCTCCTTCGTGTGCCATGAGGAGCTAGGTCTTCATTATATAGCGGACCTCATTAAATTGGAGCCAATACTACTTTGGCATAGGATATGGGCCAGTGAACAGACCCATTTAAATAGAGAGATCCTGCGTGATTGCATTAGGCTGGAGGGGGCTTTAAAGATCCCCTGGGTCAGGTTTGTCCGCTGTTTCATGAATGACCTAGGACACCCAGACTATTTAACTAACCCCAGTTCTATGTCTCGGATCTCCAGAAAAGTTCTGAAGAAAGAGGGCCTCGAACTGTTGGGCTCTTTAAGAGCAGCAGGTGAAGTCTCTAAACCTACTGTTATGCAACATCAGATAAGGCTCACCGGCTTGGGCATGGAACCATATCTACATTTTGTACCCAGTGGCTTTGATAGGATGCTCCTGATAAGATTTAGATTGGGCACCATTCACAGATTAGTGACCATACCCAAAATGAATGATTGGTCAAGACCCCTTCTCCCTTGCCCCTGTGACACCTACTCCGAGCAGTCTACTATCCACCTAACTCTTTTCTGTAAGCTGTTTTCGGAGTTAAGGAAAGTTTGGCTATTGCCACTTTTAAAACAGCAAGGTCTTAGGCAATGCCGTCCAGCCCTTATTCGTCTACAACTATTAGAGAATGAGCATGTGGCTTGGAGGGTATCAAAGTTCTTGAAAAAGGTCCTTCAGCAAAGGAAAAGGATGACATTTGAGGTTTCGTAGGCTATTTTTAATGAGGGGAAGTGGGATCTGATTTTTGTACTTATTTTTTAAAGTGTACATTTTAATGTATTGCAAACTTGCAATTTTAGTGCTGTATTAATCTATGAATTTTATTACTTATATTTTATTGTTATTGTATATTTTTGTGCTTTTATGACTGTTATTATCATGGTCGAATAAAGCTTTTTTGGATTGGATTGGACAGAAGCAATAACGACAACAATATTCTGCACTGGGACTACACAGTGCATCAATTTAACATCGTGACTGAAACAACAATATTATAATCAGCCTTTGGCCAAGGTTACTTGAGAGCCAGATTCCAAAAATCATTGACTGTAGCTTTACAGCAATCAGTAAAATGTTCACTGGCTTCAAAATACAATTTAATCTGCACTTATCAAGAGGAATAGCAAAAGGACACAGCTGCTCTTCATACAGCTGATCTAAAGCCACAAACCATGGTGTGTAAGCTATCTAAGCAGATGTCACTAATTGGTACACACATTTCTAAAGTTGACAAACACATGAGTGAACTGGAAGATTCAACAACATTAGTGCAGCAACAAATACTGGCACAGCATACGCAATCTCAGGAGATGTCAAAATAGAAGAGATGGAGAATCAAATGTATCATAATAATCTGCATGTGCTGGGCATCGACTAAGGGGCATGATCCACGTAGCTTTATTGTTCAGCTTTTTCAGAGAACATTTCATAATTTGCCAGAGTGGGACAAAGACTGTCAAGTACAATGGTCCCATTGCTGTCCATTTCAAAAAACCTAGAGACAACATAAAAGCTCTCATCCAAGGATGATCTTCATATGCATAGGCAATTTGCTTTCTGACAATTGCTGTATCAGGTAGCTCGCCCCTCCAATCTGATCTTGGATTGGATGTATACCTTCTTCGTTCAATCAGACTTCAGTCACACAAACGTCAAACACTGATGGCAGTTACTCCAGCTGATCCAACAATTCCAATCCACAGGCTCACAGGTCCTTCTTCAGGAGGCAACTCGAGTAAACATTAATCAAGGCTCACTTTTTTATGTGCATTTTGAAAGAATGTGCTAAAAGGCTATTGGAGTCATGGATAAATAGTGATCTGTTAGATGATGAATGAATAATTAAACCTTACTAATTTAAAAATGTAATTAGCTCACTTTACACCTTTCATGCACTTGCACTCCCTTCTTTAGGAAAATGATTATTGTAATGTGGTCCTGGGCTATATTGTTGATCTTTCATTTCCTCTTTTAGCCTCTCCTGTATTCAGTGCCACAGCTGATGTCTCTCACTTTTGGGAATGGGGTGAATGCATTGAGAGGATTTCTTTGACTTTTCAAAGTCCTCTATAGGATGAGGTTGACAGGGTCGGGGTGGGCATAGTGTAGGAAGGTTGCTTTTAAAAAAGAAAAGATGTGTTCTTTTAGCAGCAGAAGAAATAGCCATTAATTGTTAGGTTATGTTTCAGATGGCCCAGAATTGGTATGAAAGTTCAAATGACATGAGAATTGTAACCTGGAAAGTGAGTGAACATCATTCTAGTAATACACTTCATATTTTACAAGAGGAACTGAGGTACTTAAAACAGGAAACTCCCAAAATTACACAAATTAGGCAGCATAATTTAAAATGTTCCCAGGCCTAGTTCTGTGTCTCCAGGAGACACATCTGTCCACACAGCAAGGGGTAGCTGGATCAATTGGGCATTAGAGGTATAGCTGCTAAACAAGAAACTCCAACCTGGTGGGATTGCCCTACTTGTCAAGGGCTACTCTTTGCAAGACCTAAAAATTAAATGGAAACCTAATGGATGCTGGTGTATTACTAGGGCATTAAACGATTCAATTTTGGTCACATTTGGAAACATATATACTGATAACTCTGCTGTGTTTGAACACCTTTTACTTGAATTAGCTACTTTGGAGGGCCACTTAATAGTAAGCATCAACTTTAATTTTACCACTGAACCAAGAAATTCCTCTATGGGTACTTTTTCTGTTTATCTAATTTCTAGAGACCCCTTTGTCATGTTATGTTATAAGAAACTTATAGAGACACGTACACCAGAAGGTTTCTTGACACTAAGGTAACAGAAACAGTAACTAGAATCCGAGTCAGCTATAAGCTTGTCTAAACAGCCAGGTTTTTAACAGTTTTCTAATCCCACATAATTGGTAGATGATCTAATGTCAGGAGGAAGAGTATTCTATGTATAGGAAGCCAATTCAGAAAATCTGACACCTCCGTGCCTTTTTCTTTTACTTCTTGAAAAAGTGAGCAAATTCTGACGGGTGGATTTAAGATGGCAATTGGTGGTGCATCGCTGAATTCTAGATGACACGAAGGCCAGCTTTTGCCATGGAGAGCTTTAAAAATTATACCAGCTGTTTTAAAAACGGTCCTCTGAGCTACTGGAAGCCAATGTAGCTTTTTCATCAGTGGCTTAGTATGACAGTATCAAGCCTTACAAAACGGCCAGGCTGCTTGATTTTGAACTAATTGCAGCCTGTTGTTTAGTCCAATAGAGAGTCCCAGATAAAGCGCATTGGCATAATCAATTTGAAATATCACTAAAGCAATAAGAATTTGGATGACATCTTCCACCGTGATGTAGCTCCTAATTTTCCTTATTTTCTGAAGTTAGAGGAAGACACAGCTCCTATCTAGTGATTCATGGATAAGTTCTCATCAATAAGAAAATCAAGACTATTCACAGCTTTCTTGGGCATGGGAGGGGAGCCCATCTAAGGATGCTAAAGGGAGTGATTCCATTAGATCAGTTTGTTCTTTGTGACCACAACTTTTGTTTTGTCGGAGTTTAGCTTCAACTGGTGATTATTCATCCAGTCCGGAATATAAAGCATGGTATTTTGGAAAAGTACCTTGGATTGCATGGTATTGTCAAATGTGAAAATCAGCTGCTTATTAAGCATACTTGGATATTTTCACCTTTTGCTCATGAAGGGAATGTATCAGAGGACACATGTAAAGACTGAACAAATGAGGGGATATGGAGGATCCCTGGGGTACTCCTCAATTTAGTCGAAAATTAGCGGATCGACACTGGGGAAGAAAGACTGATTGAACCCGGTCTTTAAGAAAGGAGGCCAACCAATCAAGGGCAATGCCCTGCAATCCTGCGGTGCTGACACTGTTGATCAATATAGCATGGTTGACCGTTTCAAAGGCTGCTGAAAGATCTAATAGGACCAGCGCCTGAGTGATACCTTTATCTGCTTCTTTCTCATGTCTTCGATTACCGCGAGGATGACTGTCTCTGTTGAATGGGCGGGACGAAAGCCTTCCTAATGGTAGTCAAGGAAGCCAGACTCATCCAAAAAAGAGCAAAGAAGTTGAGAAACATGGGTCTCTAAAAGTTTTTCTAAAAAGGAAAGCAAGGAAATCGGTCTATGATTCCTTAATGTGGAAAGGTCCTCCACAGGGTTTTTAAAAGAGGGAGCACGACAGCCTCCTTAAAGGAGGGAGGGGCCTTGCCCTGGTTAAGGGATAAGTCAAGGAGAGAGATGGCTGTGTCAGGAAGGCAAGTGAAAACAGCTTTTTGTACATGAGGGGGGCAGATATCATTAGGCGACCCTGATTTGACTATGACCATCAGCTCAGTCAGACGCTCTTTATTAATGACCAGAAAGGCAGAGAGTGTCATAGGGTTTCTGTCTACCGGTAAAGTGGCAAAGATTTGTGCACTAGGTGGGATACTTTCTTTTATTACTTTTATTTTTCCACAAAAAAGAGTTCAAATCATTACATAGGTTTTGAGTGGGGACCACAGGTAGGGTTAGTCCGTCAGGATTGAGAGTTCTCTGACCATCTCAAAGATGAGCTTGGTTTTATTTTTTTAATTCAGAATTTTATCTGAGAAGAAGCTAGATTTCGCCTGTAAAAATAATTTTTTAGATATTTTTAGATGTTGGGTGAAAACGTCCCTACTTTCAAGCAGGTAGGTAATCCGCCATTTCCGTTCCACCTGCCTGAGTTCCAGTTTGGTAGCTTTCAACTCTGCCGAAAACCATTTGGAAGTTTTGTGGCGACGGGTTAGTTTAGTTTTCTTGGGAGGAGCATGAATATATAGCTGACTGTCGAATGCCAGTCCAATATTGCTTCCTTTCTACATATTAAGGGCCTGAATTAGATCTTGGCGGATGGGTTATTCCATCACAACAGTGACGGATATCCGGTCAGCTGAAATATAAATCCAATTATATCCTATGGGATTTATATTTTGGCGTACGGGATATCAGTCACCGTTGTGACGGAGTAACCTGTCTGCAAAAATCTAAAAAAGGACCTAAGTCTTTACTAGGTCTAGTAGATGGGTTGTATGACGTTACAACGCATAGCATTACAACGTATGCTTTTACAACGCAGACATTGCAACGCAAAAACCACTACAATGCATAATTTTACAACAAATACTGTTACAACGCAATCCCATAGACTAACATTAAAAGTACCATTACAACGCACTGCATTACATCGTATGCCATTACAATGCATACCATTACAACGCAAATATAATAAACTGCAAAAATTGAGGTTTTCACCCTCAAAGAATAATTTTGGAAAAAACTATAACATGACATTCTGAAAATATTATTATAAAACAATTTCTAAAATGAACATTTACAGTTACATGGTTTTAAAAACGCAAACAACATAGTACTGATACAAAGCGACGAAGATGCACTGCAAAAGCAAATTTACACGTGTCCTTTCTCTTTTACTACTAATAACTCTGGATGCCTTAATGAAACATAATGGCTGCTGTTCTAAACAAACACACAAAAAAATCTTTATAAGCATTCCATTTTAAATACAGTTTCTGTCACATTTAATTTCTACATTTAAAATGCAATTGAAAACATATTTTGTTTGCAATTAACATTCAGCACACCAAAACGCATACATTGAGCCATCCACCATTTTGTGCTCAGTGGATCACTAGCTTCCCAGGTGTCCACACGCATCGGAGCACAAAGCAAAAAAGAGACACATTGTTATGGAACACTGCCACCTAGAGATCAAGTAAGTAAAACAAATCACAGCAAACACACATACATATAAAACAAGATAAACCCTGAATATTTTCTAATAATAATTTTTTATTACTCCACAGACTTCTGCCTAACTCTATATAAAGACACTCACAATAGTAAGTGTTTCCTAAATAAATCAATTGCAAATTTAAAAAACAGTTTTCATCATTATCCATTAAAGAAAAATTAAAAAAATAAATTACTGAGATGGCATTGTAAAAAAAAAATAAAGTAGTATACCATAACCTGTCAATTACAAAAGTAATACTCAAATTTCACCTCAGGGAAGGTGCTGGATGGTGGTGGGGGCAAATTTAATATTCCTACTCCGACATGTGCGTGCCTCAGGGAAGGTGCTGGATGGTGGTGGGGCACAAATTTACTATTCCTACTCCGACAGGTGCTGGCCTCAGGGAAGGTGCTGAATGGTGGTGGGGGCAAAAATACTATTCCTACTCCGACAGGTGCTGGCCTCACGGATGGTGCTGGATGGTGGTGAGGGCAATTTACTATTCCTACTCCGACAGGTGCTGGCCTCAGGGAAGGTGCTGGATGGTGGTGGGGGCAAATTTACTATTCCTACTCCAACAGGTGCTGGCCTCAGGGAAGGTGCTGGATGGTGGTGGGGGCAAATTTGCTATTCCTACTCCGACAGGTGCTGGCCTCAGGGAAGGTGCTAGATGGTGGTGGGGGCAAATTTACTATTCCTACTCTGACATGTGCTGGCCTCAGGGAATGTGCTGGATGGTGGAGGGGGCAAATTTTCTGTTCCTACTCTGACAGGTGCTGGCACAGGGAAGGTGCTGGATGGTGATGGGGCAAATTTACTATTCCTACTCCGACAGGTGCTGGCACAGGGAAGATGCTGGATGGTGGTGGGGGCAAATTTACTTTTCCTACTCCGACAGGTGCTTGCCTCAGGGAAGGTGCTGGATGGTGGTGGTGGCAAATGTACTATTCCTACTATGACAGGTGCTTGCCTCAGGGAAGGTGCTGGATGGTGGTGGGGGCAAATTTACTATTCCTACTCCAACAGGTGCTTGCCTCAGGGAAGGTGCTGGATGGTGGCGCAGGCAAATTTACTATTCCTACTCCTACAGGTGCTTGTCTCAGGGAAGGTGCTGGATGGTGGTGGGAAACACAAGAAGTAAAGCAATTTTGTCAGGTATTTAACACAGTGATGTACAATGACCCCTATTTGTGCTGCCCTCGAATAAAGAATACAACTGTACTTAACTTTAAAAAATGTTGTTCGGTTCTTTCAGAACCGAACAAGCCATAACACAACACACAAAAAAAAGGGGGAATAAATTGAACAAGAATCCAAAACACACACCATCAGCTTCGGGAATTACAGTTCAAACAACAGAGAACACTATCAAAGGTAACATATTTCATAAAGTCAACTACCCCCAAAAATAACTTTTTTTCTCAAAGATATCAACGCAGCAAACATTTCAAAGCCAACATCACAAAGCCTAAGAAACTAAGGGCCAGATGTATCAATCGTTTTACCGTTCGCAAATGGGCCAATTCGCAGAATTGGCCCGTTTGCGAACGGTAAAAGTCTTTGGGATGCATCATCCCAAAGGCATTCGCAAAATAGGGAATCGCAATTTTTGCGATTATTTATTTTGCTAATGTATTTAGGGAATCGCAATTTGCGATTCCTTAAATGCAATGCAGGAAGCAAGAAAAAATTGCGACCTGGCTTTAAGGAATCACAAATTACCACCAACTTCAAGTTGGTGGTAATTTGCAAATTCCTAGAAAAATGCACATTTTTGCATTTTTCTAAGTGCCATGTGGCGCACACACATGCCCTTAGGGCATGTATGTGCGCCACATGTGCATACTTACCTTTTTAGGGGGTGCATCAGGGTGGTCTTTTGGCCCCCTTGCACCCTTGAAATTGCATGCGCAATTTGCGAGTACCTATTTGGTACTCGCAAAGTTCAAATGCAATCCTATTCATTCCTATGGGCCTCCAGGCCCATAGGAATGAATGGGAAGGTATTCCTTAATAGCGAATCGTAATTTGCGATTCGCTATTAAGGAATATGTAGGAATCGCAAATGTTTTTGCAAATCCTACATACATTGCAGTTTGCGATTCTTAAATAGCGAATCGGTAAAATTCGCTATTTAAGAATTGCAAAAGCAATTCTTGATACATCTGGCCCTAAACCCTTGTTAAAATAAAAAAATAATGGGCTGTAAAATAATTATTAAACATTCTTTTTTTCATACAGGTTAACTTAAAAAAAAAAATCGTATACCAAATTACTTAAACAAAGTTTTCTCTGGTTTTTTCCTTTCTAAATACAGAAGAAGAATGGCAGCAAGGAAACGAGCCAACTATTTAAAATCAAGCAGGGGAAATAGACTGCTGAGCTACAGTGGCTACATTTATTGTAAGGAGATTTTAACTGAGCCCAGGTCTCATTGGAGGTGTGTGCAATATTATGCATCCCATTGCACAGGCAGAGCGGTTACTCTTGGTGACAATGTTGAAAAAACAACGAGTTTAACCACTCTGCCTCTGCAATGGAGATTAAAGTTCGGGAAAATATTGAACAAATAAAAACCCTAGCATCCACCTCTAATGAACCCTGTAACTCAGTTTTGAGGGAGGTTTCCCAAAACATACCTATGCATGTAGCTAGTTCTATGTCTACTATTCCTAATCCACGTCATATTATACACAGACAAAAACAGGCAAGTGACCCTCAACGTGTTACACCACAAACCTACTCAGACATCAACATACCAGAGGAATTAACAGTATCCTTTACTAACGAAACATTCATTTTGCATGACAATAAAAATCCTCTAAAACGAATGCTAATTTTTAGCACCCCACGTAACCTTGCTAAACTAGAGAATAGTTATATTTGGCTAATGGATAGTACGTTTAAATCCAACCCCCATCCCTTCAGCCAAATATACACTATACATGCCAACATTAACAACACAACTGTTCCTTTAGTGTGCAGTTTACTGCCTGAGAAACAAGCTTCAACCTACACTGAATTTTTGTCAGTGATAAAAACTAAAACTCTAAATAAAAGTCCTAGAAAAGTGATAATTGATTTTGAATTATCTATGATTAATACCATTACTAAATTATGCCCAGAAACTCACCTTCAAGGATGTTTTTTCATCTTTTCACAGGCATATTTGCGGAAAATACAAAAAACATCCTTAGGTGAGATCAGACAGTGAACTCCAATGTCAACTAAAGAAACTAACAGCCTTATTCTTTGTGCCACCCAATTGTGTAGATGAATACTACACAACAATTACTGAATCTGACTACTTTACACGAAACAATGAAAAATTGGGCCCCTCACTAAATTATTTTGAAGACACCTGGATTGGCCATCTAAGCAGGTCGGGTCGCAGGAGGAAACCAAGGTTCCCAATTGACTGGTGGAACTGTTACACAACCTGCTTAGAGGGTGGCGCAAACACTAATAATGACATTGAGGGATGGCACAACTCCTTTAACAAATCTATCGGTAAAACCCACCCAAACTTCTATCATTTTTTGAAAACCTTGAAGAAGGAGCAAAGTTACCAAGAAATGAGAATAGCACAATCTTTAACAGGTTGTCTGAACCCACGTATATCCCAAAAAAATAAGGAAATGTCAGAAAGACTATTGGTACAAATGCAACCACTTACTTTGTCTGTGGCTTCTGACTACCTGGAAAATATTGCAAGCATACTACATTTCTAAAGCCAACTAACCCCCTCTTCTAACTTACTTGCCTGTTTTTACTTCAACAATTAAATTGGCATTTTTAAAAATTATTTTTCTAAATTTATTAGGAATGTCGGAAATCCTACCTGCAGACGTCTTCTTTTTTCAACTTTTGGTTATGTTTCAATTCATCCTGTCACCAAAAGTCTTCTACTACTCCACAAATCCACAATCTTTGTCCATAAATCCATAAATATCCAAGCGGCCCGATTCAAAAAAGAAAACACAAACTAGCGTAAACACCAGTACCAACAACGTATTTATTTGCTGGTCTAAAAAGCTCTGTTTTAACTCCAAAACGCAATCCCAACCAAAAATTTTCATCAAACAACCCAAAAGAAAATTTGAAGCAAAAAAATAGGAAAACAAATCCATACTTTGATCCACGTATAAATTCGATTTTTTTTTACCAAATCCTTTTTCTTTACGAAAACTCCAAAATGCAGTAATTCATATAAAAAAAGATCCCCCCCCAAAAGAACAGTCCATCTTCGCCCTTTTGTAAGGCCTGCATCCCATCAAACGAATGCTTTTCCATCCGTTAGACACGTGGCTTTGATTACGATAAAACATCCAACAGTACTACAAAAGCACGTCGCCAAATAAAGTTACATTTTAAAAATTCCTTTTATTACAAATAAGTTTTAAAAAGTATTCCATTCTTTTCATCAAAATATACTTTGTTAAACTTATCTTGCAATAACCGCAATCCTCCCGACACAGGCCTTAAACAGCTATATGCATAGGAATACAAATTGGGTTAAAACAAAACATCGTATTTTACACTTACTACCATATACCTACCCCCGTCCTCTCTCCTTACAATAAATTTATCCACCTACAACTCTACATATAACTTATTAAAATCTCTTACCTGGTTGCAGCTCTCCTTTGCATCCAATCGTCACCGCGCCGCTACCCCAACTGTAGAAACAGACGTTCAACCGCGTACGTCAAGCCTAATAGTAAAAAGGAAAAAAAGATAATTATCATTAATTTCAATGCAAAAGCGTGGGAAAAATGTTTTTAATGTTTTAAATTTATATACAATGTTCATAATTATACACACATTTTAAAAAATTGTACCTTATTATCTTTTAATAAAAAAGTTTATTGATTTTATGAAAAAGTATTTCTTATTTTTAAATGTTATTTAGTTCTATTAATTGTTTTGAATTATTATTAAAATTTAATTAAAATGTGACAAGTGTATAGTGCTTCATTAATTATTTTATATTTAATATAAATTATTCTACGTTACAATCTTATGTTTATATATTTTTTTATTAGTTAAAACTCTAAAACATAAAAATAAATTTGGTGAGAACGTTAATACTCGGGTATTAAAATTAATACCCGAGTATTAATGCACTTCCCCACCCATAACCCCTATATCCCTCACATTCCATGCCAAAAGGATTATGTTAGAAACCCATACATAACATAATATTTTTTTTTTATTAATTACATTTTTCATTTTATTCTGTATTTAAAATAATACTCATGTGTTAAAATCAATACCTGAGTATTAAAACCAGTGGCGGCTGGTCCATAGGGGCGCCGGGGCAGCGCCCCACAAGAAAAACTGCTCACTAATCGGGCAACAAGAAATGTAAGCAGACGAATTGACAGCTTTGACAATTCGTCTGTTTACATTTCCGGCCTGTGCTGGCAGCTGCTTCACAGCCTCAAGTGCGCATGACAGAGTAACAAACGCACAGCGCACACAGGCGAGAGCAGCAGGAGTCCAGACTCCGACTGCGCATCTGCGAGAAGAGCGTTTTTTATTTCAGCACCCCCACTCCATTGACATTACATTAGGTATGCTGCGCATGCCTAGTGTAGTGCAGGAGTCTGAAGATGGGATCCTGCTCGGGCGGTGACGTACAGTCGCCCTATGCCCTGTCAAATGCCAGGATACAGCCGAGTAGCCGCCCCCAGTCGCATCCAGTCTTCTGATTTGCCACTTGCCAGAGGAGACGTGATGCCACGCGGGACCGGCGGAGGAGATACCTGGTAAGTTTGTTTTTATTTATTATTCATTTAATTAAACGCTTCCCCCCCACCCCCCTCCCCGCGCGTACCCCCCGAGTCATGCCGGCCGCGACTGAGTCTTTCCCTTTCTCTGTTGCCTTACCACCCAACCCATTAAGCGCATTAGTGCCCGCTGCGTCATAGCACTTTTAAAATAATTATTTGCAGTCATGCTGAACAGCAGCCGCGCAGTTAGTTGTACACCATGGCTAAATCACTGCTAAAGTCAATAGATCTCATAGGCTTTATCATTGCTTGCTTGTTTATATATCGTATGTATGGTAGTCATCTTACTCAGTGTCCCAGTACATGGTTGTTAAAGAAAGCGCCAGGACTGTAGACGCGATGCCCAGGTGAAATGCAGCGAGAGTTCACCAACCCATATTAAACGGTGCAGTAAACTGCACACAACCACTGGAGGTTGGTGCAGGAGGCATATGCTCTGAAGCGTCAAATTGCTGGTTGCAAGGGAGAAAGAAAGGTATGCATGACCCGGAACCAACGTTAGCTTTACCAGAGACTCCGCTTCTTCATTTTTTATGACGCACTCATGCATACTCTGTCACAGGGATGATAGTGTTTGTTTGAATATTTAAAACGAGCTTTTCGTAGCCTCTTGGCAGTGGCGCTTGGAGCAGCTATTCCAGCCAGGCTGGAATGATGGACCTGCAGCGCAAAGGTGTCCGGAGCAATATATGTATAAACACATCTACATTTAGAGATGCCAACAAGGTGCATCGGCGCACCTGTGTGTCCGTGGCGTGACTTGAACAGCAGAGTGAGGTCGGTGCAGGACAGGATGAGGGGGGGGGGCAGGGGGAAAAGACAGAATGGTATGCTTATGGAATAATGGAGTGCCAAAGGTTATGGGTGACATGTGCTGGCACAGCTCTGTGTTGTAACTGTACTTGTTTACTTTCCATTTTTGATATAGCGCCGCATAGCAATAGTGGATTTAATAATTTCCAGATATTTACAGTGGAATAGTGGGAGCGCTGCCGATCACCAGTGGAGGAACGAATCAAAGGGACGCTGTTACACAGAACTGAGGTGCATTGTCAGCCGTGTGAGTGGTCAGATACGGTAATAGGATGAGGCGCTGCATTTCTGGATTGAGCTGGTTTGACTGGCTTTATGTAGGTAACAGCAGTGGAAAACCAGAGAATGCATATAGTTAGGCCTCTCTTCTCAAACAGCTGGTACTTATGACGTCAGGATTCAGGTGCACTGACGGAGCTGTGATTGGGTCCCATAGCAGGAGTGCTGCTGGGCTTTCTTGTGTTCATTAGGAGGGCTGTGCCTTGGTCCCAGTATCGGAATTTAAGGGGTCCTGCAGGGGAGGATTGAGGTACACTGATAGAGCTGCATGCAGGCCTCAGTACTGGAGTAGCAGGTGGTTACTGGGGTGTCCTGGCCGAGCTGTGTGCGGACCCGTCCCTCTATTTGATCAGATGGGCGCAGCCTGGAAGGGTTGAGGTGCACAGGCCTGTCTGTGCGAGTCTCACCACTGGTCTGGAATCATAGTGGTGCTGCACATAAGGTCTGGGGTGCTGTGGCAGAGCAGGGTGTGATATCTGGGGTGATTGGTGGTTCTGGCACATCTGTGTCTGCACGGATAGATGTGCACATTCCCCTCCCTCCTGTGATGTGCTGGTTTCGTTTCTTCCTTTTCAGTGAGTTATATTTATATTTTCAGGCTCAGACCTGCCGGGAGCTCTGGTACTGTCCTAGTTCACGCACACCAACCTGACAACAGACATGCAGAACTTCACAGGAAACACTACAGGTACGCTTGGGGGTGGACAACAAACGTCTAGCTGTGATAACACAAAAGGCAACTTGCATGTAACAAGTACACACACGGCACACAAGGGTAAAACACACAATAGACACATCTGTATCCTCCATAAAAGTGCACAAAACAGTTAAACAGCACACTGCCAACAATGCAGCTAGGCACGCACACCAGGCTGATCCCAAAAAACAACATATACATGGGGACAAACAATACACATTCATAAGTGTCTTGTCCCTAATTCATTACAAGTGCTGTTACATCCTGTTGCACATTCAGTTCTATTTGCTGCCATCCGTGCTTGGGAATAAACAGGGTTGCATGTGTTACCCTGTATCTAAGCTAGCGAGGGGGCCTATGCAGAGAGTTCTAGTGCTCAGCGGGCATTGCTGTGTCAATCAATGGACTGAAGCTAGTTCTGGAAGCACCAAAGACATATGTGATGCAAATATAAGGGTAGGAAGTCACTCTTCCACTGACACCGAGTAAGGTTCCTTCTCAGGTTCACAGAAACAAAACCTGTTTTTATTTACAGAACCAACAAGGCGCTTTATAAACAATTATTATCTTAATATACATTTTGGAAACAAGTAAGTAGATTTTGGCCAGCTTGATCATAGTTAAATGTCAGAAAAATATCTTTATGGTAGCAATGACGGCGGTTGTTTTCCCGAGTCACAAAGGTTAATATCTGAAGATCATTTCTTCAAAAGTTTCTCGGGGGGAAAACCCCCGCCAACCCCCCCTTAGGTTGTTTGAGCTCGCTCGCTACGCTCGCTCACTGCGGTGCAGTATGACAATAATTTTACGCCCCCCCACTTTCAAATATCACCAGCCGCCACTGATTAAAACACTTCCCCACCCATAACCCCTGCATCCCTCATCCCATGCCTGAAGGATTAAGTTTCAAACCCTAACGTAATATGTTTTTTTATAAAAATATAATTTAATGTCTAAATTTATTCTAAAATTAAAATAATACTCAGGTATTGAAATAAATACCGGAGTATTAATACACTTCCCCACCCTTAACCCCTAAATCCCTCACATCCTGTACCTAGAGGATTATGTTTCAAACTTTTCCATAATTATTTTAAAAAAAAGAAAATTTAATTTTTAAATTTATTATACAATTAAAATAATACTCATGTATTAAAATCAACACCTGAAAATTAATACTCTTCCCCACCCTTAACCCCTATATCCCTCACATCCTGTCCCTAAAAGATTATTTTACAAAACCAAACATATTATTAATTTATTTAAAAATATTATAAACAATTATTTTAAATGCTATACAATTAATACTCATGTATTAAAATTAATACCTGATTATTAATACACTTCCTCACCTATATCCCCAAATTCCCTCAAATCCGTCCCAAAAAGATTGTGGGGCTGATTACGATGGTGGATGGACTTCAGTCCGTCCGTCATCGTTTCGTACTTGGGACCGCCCACCTACAAGGCGGCAGTCCCACAGTACGAATTACAATGCGCATTGCCTATGTTTTGCTTTGTGGCGGGTGCTGCGCTGTGCAGCACCCGCCGCAAAGCAAAAAAGGGACTGTTTACATATCCCTGCACTACTTGGCCACATGGTGCAGGGATGTGTAAGGAGGCACCATAGGTGCCCCCCAGGTCCCGTGTCTGGGGACCAGGGGGTAAGGGGGCCCGCAACGGGTCCCCAAAGTCCCTTTACGCCTGCTTGGTCATGACGGGTTAACCCGCCATGACTAGGCGGGTGGAAAGGTACATCGTAATCCCTACGGCGGTGCCTGGTAGGCACCGCCACCATTGTAGGGACTACGAGCCCCTCCGCTGCACCGGTGGGCTCAAGGAGCCCATCGGATGTGTGTCACACCGCCCGCCATCCTAATGTGGCAGGCAGAGAAGGTGGTTCTGATGGCGTGGAGAACGCCAACGAGAGCCTGTCGGTGGTGGTCTCCATGCCATCGTAATGACCCCCTATGTTACAAACCGATAACTAATTAAAAAAAATATATATATATATTGTTAGAAAATATATTTTTTAAATTACATTAATACTCAGGAATTAAAATGAATACATGAGTATTAACATAAATTCCCTAAAAAAACTAAATCCCTTATAACCTGTACCAAAAAGACAAAGAAACAAATCCATTTGTAATAAAATTAAATCAATTTTCCTATTTAAAAATTACAATTTATACTATTTATATATAATTTTTAAACAAAGTAATAGCTTAAAACAATTTTTTTTAAATAATATAACAACAAAAACCACTTACCTCAACCATAATTGCGTTGTAATAGCTTGCGTTGTAATGGTACCTGCGTTGCAATGGCATGCATTGTAATGGCATTTGTTGTAATGTTACCTGCATTGTAAAGGTTTCGTTGTAATGGCATTACGATGTAATGCCTGCGTTGTAAAGGTAGTTTCCCAGTAGATTCCTGGTGCATTTCCGGCCCACACATTCCGGTTTTATGTTTTATTCGGGCCAATATAAGCTGGGCTTGTAGATAGATATTTTTCTGGTGTCACAAAGCATCATTGTGTATATATCTATTCAGCTCATTCAGCGTCATTGCACATATATGTATTCAGCAGAATTCACGGGTGGTATCAGATCACAATCCTTTAATGTTATATATTTCACTTTATTGGTGATACATTTTTGATAGAAATCTTCTTATAGATCTAGCCTACCAAGCTTATACGACAAATGTGATTTTAAATGTCATCATAATCAAGGAGCATTTTGCACCCCTTATCACAGGGATGCAGGGATTGTTTTATTCAACAATAAGGGATTGTTTTGTGATAAGAAGGACAGACATATTAATGATCAGCTAAGATTACGGCTCCCGGTTTTATGGTATTTATTTTATTAACATTTCCATCTGTATTTATCCATATTTATTTTTGCCCCATCTTATTAGTATTTATCCATATTCATTTTGTGGTTTGCAAATTAGTGGAGTCAAAATTGGTACATTTCCACATTTATTTAACTGATAAACATGCACTCATACTTTGATGCCTGTCACGTTTTAGCAAATTCAGCAGCCAAATATAGCAAAACACTACACCCACAGGTATATATTAGCAATTTACTACAAATATATTTTAATATATGCCTGTACTTAACATATCTTAACTTGTTTTCAACTCCCCATGCAATCGATCTGCTCATCTGTTGGCTTGGAATTCACAACATTCAGCATGGAAAGTCACTCATTAGAAGAACAATTTTCAGAATATTTCCGCTTTTCTACAAATGAATACAGACAGGAAACACATTGTTTTCTGTCTGTATTTATCTATAAAATCAATAAAACCAGAAAACTGGGAGCCTTGGTTACGCTCATCCCTAATAATGATAGCAAGTGAGCATGTGATCTTTATAGTTAACCATGCTAATGTACCCATCCAAGAGTCTTTAATGAATCAGCTAAGCTATACTGAAAAGCCTTTAAACACACAATTATGGGTCAGGGCTGTGTACATGGCCCACCAAAGTTGTTGAACGCCTTGAGAATAATGAGAAAATTGACAACATTCTGGCGTTAAAACTAAGACAGCAATTAGTAAAGAATCACATTTTAGTAATTAGTGGTGCACAGGCAATAAACAAATCATTATCTACACTCTTAGGCAATACTATATGAAATTATATCAGGAAGGTCAGCATACATTCGGTCACAAACCACTTCCTATATTAAAGAACCTAATATAACTAAGATAAAACCATCACAGTGTCATATATTGGAAACATCCATAACAAAGCAAGAACTAAGGAAATCAGTTTTGCTGGCCATTATTCTATTGCTGTGGAATTTTATAAGATTTCTTATTATCTCTCTTGAATTGCTTTGACAATAATAGTCATGCAGTCCACTCTTCCTGAAAGGAAGCCTGCATTACGGTATACCTCATAAAAGCTAAGGATCCTTTAACTTAGATCATTCTGTTTCATTGATCAATTCAGACTCCAAAATGTATACAAAAACTATAGGTAGTAGGATTTAACCATCATTCAAGCAGTGGGTAGATTCAATGCAACCTGGCTTTGTTTCACAGAGGGATAGTGTGAGGAATTGGGCTGTTGGTTGAGGGGGGTGAGACTCTACTCAAGCAACAACAACAATTCTCGTCAGGGTGAACCACAAAAAGTCACTAAGTTAACCAGAGCTTAACCCTCTGGTAGCTTGGCATACAAGCTGTCAGGCTTAACTTATAGGCAATGTGTAAAGTATTTATGCAGCCCTTAGGGGTCGATTATGATGGCTACCAGACTTCAGTCTGTCTGCCATCGTGTCGGGGAGTGGGACCGCCTGCCATGCATGCGGCGTCCCACACACCAAATTAGGATGCGACCGCCACCATGGCGGTCACATCTTGCAATTTAACATTGCGGCGGGCGCTGCTGACTGCAGCACCCGCCGCGATGTAAAAAATGCATGTGGTGCATTCCACTGCACTACGCGGCAGGCACCACACGGTGCCTGCCCCTTAGTGCAGTGAAATGTCAGAGGGTACCATGGGTACCCCCCAGTGCACCAACACCTCCCCCAACACAATGGGGGCCCGCAACGTGCCCCCGAAACCAATCCCCGCCAGCCTTTCCATGGCGGTTTCACCGCCACGGAAAGGCTGGCTGAAGCCAGCATCCTAATTTGGCGGATGGTGCCTGCTAGGCACCGCCACCATTTTACGGATGCAGACCGCTCTGCCAGGCAATCGGAACGATTGCCTGTGGCGGTTCCGTGGCGGGCGGTCTTTGCGCCCGCCACGGTCGCGGTCTGGATCCGCCCACCATCGTAATCTGACGGGCAGTGAATCCACGTTCGATGGCGGAGGGCTCGCCACCGCACGGCTGGCGGTGGCGGTCCTTCCGCCATCATAATGACCCCCTAAAATAGTAATAAATCAAAACACAACACACACAAAAAAACACACCAATTTAGAAAAACAGAGGCAATTGTAATAAATTATATGACACCAAAATGACAAAAATTCAACAAGTTGAACCACGGATATCTAGTCCTGCGAGACCAGTGCAAAGTCGAAAGTTATGGCCAACCATAATGGTGCGCAAGTCAGATACGCTAAGTGGATTGGGTCCAGTCTACACCTACCTTCGGAATTAGAAGAAATTTTGAAGAAAAATGCCTGAGAAGGTAAGAGCTCCGCAGGGCAAGGCAGCCAGCGGTGTCCGAGGAGGAGGCGTCATTGTCGGCGAGGCGCTAGACAAAGTTGTGATGAAGGTTCCTAATTTTGGACTTAGTCTCTTTTTTGAAAGTCGATAATCTCCAGAAGAAAGAAGCTGCAGACTGTAGCTGACGGGGGCTCCACGAGGCCGGATGCCCCTTTTGCAAGGAGCCCCTAAAGAGGATTTGCTGCTGCGGAGAAGAATGTAGCAGAAGCTGTCGCAAAGTCAGGCTGACTGGCGATGCACATTGGGCGGATCGGCGAGAAGGTAGCTCCCGGTCTCCTCTCAGTTCTGAGAGCACTTTGGTCAAAAGTTTTCTAAGTACCAAGTTTTGGATTTGGACATTCTGGGCACCTTTAGCACCACTTTCAAGGGTCCAGGACTCACTCAGGCTGGGTCCAGGTGCAGGTTCAAGACGGTTGTAGCCTTTTCTGTCCCTGAGGCTCTGATCAGAAGGCCAGCAAACTAGCCCTTGTAGTCATTCTGAAAGTCCTGGGTTCAAGCAGAAAAGCAGGTCTCAAGCAGCAGGGCAATCTTCTGAGGGCACAGAGCAGGCTTCAGGCCGCATGGCAGTCCTTGGTGCAGCAAGGCAGTCCTCTGAAGTACACAGCAGGCCACAGCAGCAGGCAGCCCTCTGAGAGTTCTTCCACAGGTCCAGAAGTGAACTGAAGAGTGGTTCTGAGGGTCCTATTATTATACATGGTGCCCCCTTTGAAGTGGAAGAAAATTTTTAGAGGTTCCGCCCACAGAATTGTCAGGAATTTCCTGTCTCCCTGCCCTGGTTCATCTGTCTGCAGGAACAATAGGCTAGTGTGAAGTTCTTTGTGTGAGAGTTTAGGCACAGTCTTTTGAAGTCAAGTGGGGCTGTTCACAGCTCCACCCTTCCCATTCTGTCTGAGATTACCAATCCAGGCAAAGACTAGTCCCTATATTATGTAACTGTCTGGGAGGAATACACAAAGGCCAACTGACAACTAACTACACCTAGTCGTGTGACCGAGGAGCAAGTTGCAAGCACCAAATGGTTTGAACAAGAAAATACCAACTTCCTAAAAGAGTCATTTTCAGAAATGTGACTTTAAATCCAACATTACCATTAAAGAGGATTTTAATTTACAATTCCTCATGCACCAAACATGACTTTCCTGCCTGCTCCCAATCAAAAGTTAGCACTTATTAAATGTAATAAGGTAATTCAATGAGAGAGGTAGGCCTCACAGTAGTGAAAACTGAAATTGTGAGTTTTTCATTACCATGACACATAAACTTTAAAAGTACATTGCCAACTTTTTATTTACAATGCACCCTGCCCTATGGGCTGCCTAGGGCTTACATTAGGGGTCACGTATTTTTTTTCAGTTTAATATGTTTATTAAAGTAAGAGCAGAGTATAATAAGAACAAACATACCACTCTATCAGCGAAATATTAAAGCAAAGAGAATAAGTAATCAAACATGGTTCACAGTAAATCAAAAAATAATAATGTTCATCTCTAAAAGCATCTCAATGGAAGGTAGTCATATGAATAACTGTAAGGAAATTTGGAAGGAGAATATTGAAAGTAGAAGGAAAAAGAAGAAGGAGGAGGAGAGAGAAGAAAGTATTCAACAATAAATCTTCCTGAAACATTATTTTAATATATCTATGATAAAGAAGTCAGAAAAACAACATGACAAAAAGAGATGAATATGAAAAATAAATGAACTAAGAACAGTATGGCCATACCTTGGAAATCGATAAAACAGTCTCACTTGCAATTGAAGACAAGTATTTGATAAGTGGTGCCCAAAATATGTTGCATTTTGCAGATAAAAGAGTAGAATGTAAATGATACTGATCAAGTCGATGATTATGACAGACTAAGTTTCACCACTGTTGGAGAGTGATATTGTCTGTAGATTTCCAATTAGAGGTAATCACCTGCAAACCAATTGCGATTAAAAGATTCACCAATTTTCCAAACATTTTATTATGAGACAAGAGAATATTCGAACCACCCAAAAATAAAGCAGTCATTGAGAATGGTACACGAATACCAGTGATAACCCCAATTATTAATCCAGATATGCACCCATAAATGAGATAACTTAGGGCATAGAAAAAACATATGAGTGTAAGTACCAGTGTTAGTGTTACCACGCCAACAGACATCTTGTTTGATACGTTTGAGTTTAAAAAGGTGTGCAGGGGTATAAAAAAACTCTATTATAAAGATACTATGACATTTGGGTAAGGTTGGCTGGACGAGCAGTAGCATGAATCTTCATCCATATCTTATCCCATAAGGTTATAGGCCAGGTAGTTTCTAAGTCGAATTCCCATAGTAGTTCAAGTTTGAATTTATGTCTGTTTAACGTATTCTCAATGTTTTATATATGAGAGCAGCTTTAGAGAGATTAGTGATGGAGATGGGGGTGATCTGCGAACCAGGGCCCTAAATGAGAGAGGATGAGAAAGAGTCAAGTGTAAAAGTAAGCACTGATTCTAAAAGCTGATATTGTTTAAGACATTTAAGGGGAAGAATATAGGAAGAGGAAAGTGATTCAAATGGAATAACTGCATTATTATGGTGTAGTAATTGAGAGACTGTAAATAAACCCTTCTTCAACCAAGACCACCAGAACGACTTTCCATTCTTCCTGAGTCATTTGTTTTACCAGATGGGACTTTGGACAAATTGCTCATATGGGGATAAGTGAGCAATCAAATATGCCTTAAGTATAGAGCAGGAATGAGATATAACTGAGGGATCCAGTATTTGGGAGAGTGTGTCATATGTAAAATGTGTTTGTGAGAAAAAGAAGAGATCATGTCGCGCTCCAAGCGGTACCACAATTTGAATTTCGAATTGGGGGAGTCTGAAAAACAACTTTGGCTCTGCTTAATGCTAAATGCTTTATGATAAAAGGTAAAATCAGGGAAATTTACCCCGCCGGAGGACTTGGGCAATTTCAGGCATTGTAACGATATGTGAAAAGATTTCCCATTCCAGAGAAAAGAAGATATGAGCTTGTCTATATACTTATGTGTAATAAAAAGGGAGTATTAGTTTTGGGGAGGGGGCATTATTTTGCCAAGTAGAATTGGCAGGTTAAAACTGACAACAGGCTGCAAAGGCATGCCTGAGATAAGTTTTAAGAGGCTACCTTAGTGGGTGGCACAATAAGGGGCTGATTACGATGGCGGGCGGATCGCCACCGCCGGGCCGGCGGTGGCGACCGCTACGCCATCGTAACGTGAATTACCCACTGCCATATTATGATGGCGGTGGGTATCGCGGTGGATGGAAAGTCCGTCCGCCGCTTTTCCGCCGGTAGCAATCGCCACGATTGCCTGGCAGAGCGGTCAGCAAGCTTACAATGGCGGCGGAGCCTAGCAGGCTCTGCCGGCAGAATTATGATGCTGGCGGAAGCCAGCCTTTCCGTGGCGGTTGAACCGCCATTGAAAGGCTGGCGGAGAATGTTTCCGGGGGCCCGTTGCGGGCCCCCCTTGTATTGGGGGGAGGTGTGGGTGCACTGGGGGGGTACCCATGGTACCCCTCTACATTTCACTGCACCAAGTGGCAGGCACAGTGTAGTGCCTGCCACGTAGTGCAGTGAAATGCACAACATGCTTCTTTTCACATCGCGGCGGTGCTGCTGTCAGCAGCCACCGCCGCAATGTTAAAGGTGCGGAATCCGACCACAGCGGTGGCGGTCCCATCATAATCGTGTATGCGGGATCGCCGCACGCATGGCGGTCGGACCCAATCACCGCTACGATGGCGGGCGGACCAATTCCGCCTGCCATCGTAATCAGCCCCTAAGTGTTGCAGGCCTACTAGTAAAATTTAATTTAATGCCTCACTATATTTGATTCCGAACTCAAGAGATATCAATGAATACCGTTAGCATTCATAAAAAGCTTAATATTATTATCTATAGATTCACTGTTACAAATATTTTCACCATATATACTAGACTCCCATAAGGTTGTATAAGTGGGGCCGCTATAAAGATGCTGCATGTTATCATTGTTCTAGTCCAGCAGCTGATACAGCCCGTATATGTATTAACTAAATTAAAATTCAAACTTACTGAATATACGTTTTTCAAGAGATTAGCAAGCTGCTCAATATCTCTCTTTCTCCCTCAACACAACAGATGTTACTTGGTTCCTCTCCATTAGTTCCCTCACAAATTAGTGGAATTGTTCTTGCAGCCGTTGCAATGGCAAGATTATATATTACAAGATTATGGCTGGATTGAAACCTTTCCACCATGAGGGAATGGTGATACCAAGTTATAGATCTTTACAGGTTTGAAATGTCAAGTATAGAAAATAACAACGAACACCATAATTTAAAAATGTTCTGTGAATGATTTCTCGGGAACGCACATTGCTACCTTGAGATAAATGATGGAAAACCTACTTTTGTAATTCCTCATATACCTCTCTTCTTAGTGCTTGTGTATTATTTTGGTATTTTTTTAAATTATTTTTTAATACTTATGTCCTGGCAAATAATCTCGTTACTACAAAGTTAATAATATTACTTTTCTACATTCGATACATATTTTCAGAAAAATAGATCTTCCATCTTCATACAGAGTTATACCTATTTCAGGCAGGTAGATACATTTTTGTGGCTGCCCAGTTGCATGTGGAGTTGGATATCATCAGTGTACATTAGAAACTGGTGGGGGTGCTGGGATAGAGCATGGTCTAATGTATATATTACTTATAAGGGGACCCCATGCAATCCCTGAGGTACCTCGCATGAGATTTGGTTCAACTGTCGAAGAAGCAGTTGCGATATGGATTTACTGATTTAATTTGATAGGAATGATTGACACTATTGAAAGACTGGTCCAATATTCACAGTCTAGTTTTCCAGGTGCTCCAATAGTGTATTTTGGTCCACAGTATTATAAATTGCAGACAGGTTTAAAAGGATTGGGGATACAGAATGTCCCTTAACTAGGGAGGAGTGCAGCTTTTCCCAAATGTAGGTTCCTGTCTTTCTCCCTATTCCAAAGCCTGATGGTCAGCCATGTAGACTATTAACTGATTCTATGCATTCTTGCAGCTGCCACATAGGCACACCCTCCATAATTTTGCTGAAAAAAGGGATTCTTGAGATGGATTCATAGTTAGCTGTTTGCAGATGGTCAGCTGAAGGTTTCTTTGGCAAGGGGTATTTATTGCATGTTTCAGTTACTAGACTTCATTCTATGTTTGAATAAATCATTTATAATACTTGCTATCTCTGGATAAAGTGTGTGAATGTAAATAATCAGCAATGTACAGGCTAGACAAGACATGATGGAGATGCTCAGTATTTTAAGCTTCTCCTGTTTTGAGAATGAGGTCTGAATCTTCAGAGATTTGGTCGAGTTGCTAGGCAATATCAGCCCAAATCGTGTGAATTTTATCTTTAAGAAGGGCTTGACATTTTTTTATGAGACCTCGTAACGGAGCCTGCTCAGTTGCTTCCTGGAAAATTCTAAGCAGCACCCTAGTTTGGTTTGATGACTGCTTGGATTGGGTGGAAATATGAGTTTTGTGATAGATTCTGCATTCTGAGATGAAGAGGACTCACCTGTTATTCCTAACACCTCTGGATATTGTCATAGAGCAGGGGGGCTCTGATAGACAAAGGGTTAAACAAGATCAGAGGAATCAAAAGTGTAAATATTCCCAAATCAACAAGCCGCTGATTATTTAAATTCCCAGAGACAAGTGCAGTTTTAATTGCACTGTCAGTAACTCCTTCCTCTCTAAAAATCTGTTATCCAGGTGTCTCACTGCTTCTGGACAGCACATTTGGCTAGGCTGTTGCTGCAAGGATTCTTAGGCCCATGGTACAAGTTAGTCAGAGAGGTAGCCCTTGTCAGGAGAACATTCCGTGCAATTACTATTTTTCCTGTGTGACTGGGCTCGGTATTACCAGACCTGCAAGTGCCGGAACAAGTGATCCTGGGCCTGACAGAGGCACTGTTGGGGGTTGCAGGATGCTGCTGTTCCTGGCCCCCTTCTGCAGCATGGGCGAGCATCAAACGTTCCACCTAGCTCCCTCCTCTGCTCCTGGCCCTACCCGTACCACAGGCCAAAACAAAATGCCCGCATCTATTTACCACCTGTTCCAAGAAAGGGTAAATAAATGTGAATTTGGGCACAGTTATTTTCCCCGTAATGGAGATAAATACGTTGAATTGCACTCGACATTCCTGGGTCCCCATTGTTTGGAAAATAACTTGGATTTCCCATTATTTAGCACAGGGATACCATCAAGAATCAGTGATTCCGGCCCCCAGCATCCTCACACCAATATTCAGGAAACTCGTAAGAAGGGCCTTCGCTTGAAAAACCTTTATTTTTTCTGTGGTAAACAAAATGCCTTTGAATTTATTTACCAGGGCATAACTGACCGCTGTACATATTGTGATATGGAACATCAGTGTATAAACAAAGTCTGCACAGAGTTTCCATGCATAACTTGGGTTCCTTTTTATGAACCCAAATCCGACAAAGCTACCAATGCTTAAAGACTGTCTCCTTCAAGGCCTGCTGAGCAAGTTTTCCCTTCAATGTAAATTATCTTTGCTAAATTGACAGTTTACATATTTCCACACATTGGCGACGGTGGGCTAAATAATTGTGAATGTCCTTTTCACCCCATTAGTAATTTCCTAGTCAAGAAATGTGAAATACTGTAATAATAACTGCAGTAACTACTAACATGCTGCTGCATCTTTCAATATGAAAGTTAAAAAGGTTATGTCCCATTTAACATGCACATTGTATTTGATTTTTAATTGCCTTATTTAGAAATAGTCTTTGAAATTCAAAGCTATTGGTTATGGTTACATTTTACTGGATTCAAATTTAAATTGGTCGTTCTTTGTCTTTGTATTAACAGTTTATTTTTTTATTTATTTTATAGTTTTATAGAGCGCGAACCAGACCCGTGAGGGTATCAGAGCGCTTTACAGGATTAAGGGTGGTATACAAAGCATTAGGAGGTGAGGGATCAATTGGGTACAATAGGGGATACATTATACAAGGGAAGCACACAGTCTAAAGTCCCAGCTACAAGTGGGATAAAAATTAAAACAAGTAGATACATTATACACGAAGGTACGCAGTCTCAACTCTTGGGGGGATACCCAAGGAGTGCAGGAATAGGTATCATCCGTAGAAGCCGTGGATAATGCAGAGGTGGAGGTAGGAACATGTCACTGAGGTGATTGTGATGTATTCATTAGGCGAGGTATTTGCCCATTAAGAAGGTTTTGGTCTCCTTCTTAAAGTGTGCCAAGGACGGAAGTCTCCTGATGGTGGGTGGGAGAGAGTTCCAAATTCTTGGAGCGGCCCCAGAGAAGGCTCGATTGTAGGTTTTTTTCTTCCGGAAGCGTGCTGGTTGTAGCAACAGGTCTTTGGCAGATCGGGAGTTTCTGGCTTCTCCGGATATCACGAGTTTTTGGGTGAGAAATGTAGGGGAATTGGAGTAAAGAGCTTTGTGAGTAATGCAGGCAAGTTTGAATTGGATTCTGGCCTCTAGGGGAAGCCAGTTCAGAACTTTGAGGTGGGGAGAGATGTGGTCGAATTTCTTTGAGCCAGTTAGGAGTCTGGCGGCGGTGTTGAGGCAGGCTTTCAATGGGGCCAGAGAGTTCTTGGGTAGCCCTGCAAGAGTAGAGCATCCATATTCTAGTCTGGAAATGACTAGTGCCTGGATTGCCGTTTTAAGGTTGGAAGCTTCGAGGAAGGGTTTTAGGTTTCTTAGGTAATTCAGGTGGAATCTAGCCGTTTTGGCCATCGAGTTTATATGGCCACGCATGTTTAGGCTGCCGTCAAGGGTTATTCCAAGGGATTTCGCCGAGTCAACAATGGTAGGAGGGCAGTTTAGTGCTGTGATGGTCTTGATCCATTCCTGGATGTCTGGATTGGGTTTTGGTGGGGAGATCAGAAGAAATTCAGTTTTGTTTGCGTTGAGTTTAAGCTGGTTGGCGGTGAGCCAATGGACTGTCAGCTTCAGGGCCTCGTTCAGGGAGAAGATGTCCTCCGGGGAAGAGATTTTTATGTAGATCTGTGTATCGTCTGCGTACATAAGGTAGGCGATATTGGCGGCACGTAGCACCTCGGTGAGAGGTTCAAGGTAAAGATTGAAGAGGGTAGGGGAGAGGGTTGATCCTTGGGGGACTCCAACCGTAAACCGGAGAGGGGGCGGATAGATTACCGTTGATGAGGACTCTCTGTGAGCGGTTCTGGAGGAAGGATCTAAACCATTCAAGGACGGTGCCATCCAACCCCATCCTGAGTTTGAGGCGTTCAAGGAGAATTTCGTGGTTAACCGTATCAAAGGCAGAAGAAAGGTCTAGGAGGATTAAGAGACAGGTTTTGCCTTGGTCGAGTGCTTGGAGGGCGTCATCCACAATGTGGAGGAGGGTGGTTTCCGTGCTGTGTCCAGGTCTGAACCCGGATTGGAAGTCATCTAGCAGGTGGAAGTTGTTGATGTGTAGGCTCAGCTGCTGTTGCACACATTTTTCCAGAGCTTTGGCTAGGAGTGGGATGTTGGATATGGGTCTATAGTTCTCAGCGGAAGCAGGGTCCAGCGAGGGTTTTTAGGATGGGGATAACTTGTCCAGCCTTGAGCGAAACAGGAATTGAGCCCTGTAGGAGGGAGGCGTTGATTATTGAGGTCCAGGAAGGGATGATAGCCTGAGAGGCGGCGGCTAGGCAGTTAGAAGGGGGAGGATCATTGAAGTGATTGTTCGGGTTTAAGGAGGCAAGAATTCTCGAGATAGAGTGTTCGTCATAGATTTTAAAGTTGGACCAGTGCGCTAGGTTTTTGGCTGAGGTTAGGGAGGACAGCGTGGAGAGAAGAGGTAGAGCTGGCAGATTTTGATTTTGGTGGTGAGTTGCGGATTTAAGTTCATTCCCTAGGGCAGAGATTTTGTCACAATTCCTCGCTTGATATTAAGGGTTTAGGTGTTTCTTTAGAGGTTTTCGCTAGTTTGTTGGATTGGTGTTTGACCAAGTCGAACAGCTTGCGAGGTCGATTTTTGGCGTTCTCAAGTTCAGTTCTGAAAAATTCTTTTTTAGAGTTGAGGATTTTCTTATTGTAGGCATTTCTGGCCTGGCGGAGAAGTTTTAGATGTGCTGCTGATGGGTGTTGTTTCCAGTTTCGTTCCGTCTGTCGAAGGGATCTCCTTTCCTTGTTGAGAGATCCGCTGAACCAGGGATTTCTGTCTTTGATCTGGGTTCTTTTTAATTTTAGTGGTGCCAGGTCATCGAGAATGTCGGATATGGTTGAGGAGTAATGATCCGCTAGGTTATCGACCGAGGTGCACTGAGGGGGGGGGGAGGTCGGTCTCACAACGCGCTGCCAGTTTTTCGTGATCAAGGTTCTTGGTGTCTCTAACCCATCGTTTGGGAATCACTGGTTGAGGTGTCCATGACTTGTGGGTGTTGGGCAGGAGGAAGGTGACAGCGTGGTGGTCAGACCAATCACAAGGGTCAATAGAGATAAGTTTGACCGCTGATTCCTTAGCAATGATCCAGTCTAGAGTGGCGCCTTTCGAATGAGTAGGGAGGGAGCAGGCTTGGGTAAGGGCTTGATCGGCCAAGAAATCTCTGATGGCATTGACCTGAGGGTCCTTAGGATCATTCCAATGCAAGTTAAGTCGCCCAGGAAAATGTCATTAGAGTTTGGAGAAACCTTGGCTGTGATGATTTCCATGAGGAGGTCCGTAAAGGTGTCATTTTTGCCTGGAGGGTGGTAAAAGATGTGAAGTTTGCACAGTTGTGAGGTGTTGTTGGAGATGGAGAGTGCGAGGTATTCGCAGGAGTCTGTAGGGTCCACCGGCAGTTTCGTAACAAGGAGGTTAGAGCGGTAGATGCAGGCAATGCCACCCCCTTTTTTCTTTGAGTGCCTGTCCATCCTTACGATGTTGTAATTGGGCGGGACTAAGAGGTCAAGGTAGGGCGATGAGGATTCCTTGAGCCAAGATTCAGTCAAGATCGCTAGGTCCGATTTATGTCTTAGGATGAGGTCGGCAACGTCAGATGCATGCTTTACAGCTGACCGGCAGTTTATTAGGAGGCCAGCTAGGGAGGGGTAGGAGTGAATGTCAAGGGTAGAAGCAGAGATGGGAACTCTAGCTAGGTTGCTATTGACCACCCCTCTGATGCGGAGGGTAGCAGGTCTGTTAGGGTTGGTTGCAACCGTACAGATAGGGTGTTCTTCACTCAGGTCTGAGGGGCATGGGATTGTCCAGGCAGAATCGTAGCTACTGAGGAGGTCAGCCACTTCTTCCTCCGTGAGTTCTGAGGGGTTAAGTGTGCCAGGGGTGGGTTTGTAGGTATGGAGGAGAGCAAGAATTTCCTCCTCCGAGAGGTGGCAGGGTTGCTTGCGGGGGTGCAAGTGTCTCAGGGATAGTGGGAGTGGGTGAAGGAGGGGCTTCGTGAAGGGGATGTGGGTCGCGTTCTGCGAGAGCCAGAGATTCGAGAAGGAGAGTTCGGTGATGTGAAGGAGGTGCTTTAGGTCCAGAATGGACTTGTGGATGCTCCGTGTTAATTCGGTGGCTCTGCGGTGGAGATTATCAATATCTCTAAGAGAGGAAGGTTCTGGTAGGCAGGGGGCCAGTTGCACGGGAGCAGTTCTGATAGAATGTGCTGGTAGCCTAGAGGTGGGTTCGGGCGGGCCGAGGGCCGGTTGCAAGCTAGCTATTTGGATGGAGTGAGGGGGCTAGGTTGGTCAGTGTCCCAATGAGAGGGATGCTCTTGCGGGCAGGGGGGCGAAAGGGTGGGAGCGATTTCGTCGGACTGAGTTTGCGGCCTAGTGATGGGGCTAAAACTACCAGAGTTCTGGGCCCTATTAGACGTTTCAATACCAGTGTTGTTGGCCATAGTAGGAGTTTCAGTAGCCCGGAGTGCAGGAAGATTACCTAGGCAGGAGGTTAAGGGTTTAGGGACGCTTCTGATGGAATGTGCTGGATGCGTGATAGCGGGGCTGGGTTGGCGTGTGATGTGGGCCCTAGGGGGAGTTTCGGAAGCCGACAGAGCGGGGATCGCTTGAAGGTCTAGGTTCAGTGGTATGGGCACGCATTGGTTGGTATGTGTTGGTGACAAGGTGACAGGGCCAGGTAGCCCAATGACGTGGTTACTGGCATGAGTGGTTAGTGAGAGGCAAGGTACCTTTGGTGGATTGGGCGAGAGGTGGACCGGCGGGAGCGTGGACTGGGACGGGTTGTGAACATATTTTTAAGGAGGGTGAAGAGGTCCGCAAATTTGATGAGGTTTTTGGGATGCCCTTGAATTAGGATAATGCCGCTGTTGTATAAGGTGATGGTAAGGTCAGCCCGCAGGTTTGCAAATGGAGTGATTGTGAGTTTTTTTCCGTGAGGGATGTTCCTGGCTTCCTGTACTTTGAGGAGGCTCGAGAAGGCATTGCGCCAGAGAGACGTTTTCCTGGAATGGAAGATGAGGTCGTTAATGACAGTGCCTTGGTTCACGGAGAGACGAAGGTCAGATATCAGGGTCTCAGGATGTCTTTTCAGGATGGAGTGTTTAAGGGATTTAGAGGCGGATTTGGAGAGATTAGGAGGGTAGGTAACAGTGTAGTAGTTGTCTCCCGTGGAGGTCAAGCAGGGCTCTGCCATGCTGGGGAGAGTGATGAGACCACCGTCCCAGCGGTCGGTTTGCGTGGTGAGATGTATCCCCAGGTCTGCGCTACTATCAAGGTTTGCTTACGGATAGTTCTACCATGCCAAGATGGCCCATCTGAAATGGTTTACCAGGACTCTTTCGGTAGAGTAAGTAGAGAGGGCTGTTGAACAAAAGCCCATGCCAAGATGGCCACTGTAGAAGTCCTCTTATTGTTATTATGGGGAGCTTCTGGCTCAGTCCTCTTTCTGTTGTTGTGAAAGCATGGATCAGTCCTCTTTCACTTACTATGAGTAGGGCAAGTGAGGACAGTCCTTTTTCTATTGTTGTCAGAGCATGGATCAGTCCTCTTTCACTTACTATGAATAGGGCAAGTGAGGACAGCTTCTATTATGAAGTGTAAGCGTCTTCAAAATGGATGACCAGCACCTAAAAGTCCTTCTCAGTACATGGCCATCTCTGTCAGATTCGTTCCTAGGGTGCATACAAAGCAAGCGTCCCCCAAGAGGTCAAGTCAGTACAGACAAAGACCACCCCAACAAGTTCCAAGTAGAAAGCGTGGCGCTCACCGTTTGCCAGGTTAGGCAGGCAGCCAGCGGACACGTCCCAAGCAGGCGAGCCGGGATCCGAAGTCACTAGGCAACTTGGGCCCGAGCGGTCCGATGAGTGAAGGATTGCAGGACTAAACCCACAGCCGATCTGCGCACCAGCCGGCTCTTCGCTGGGGCGCCGTGAGGAGAAACGGCATCAAAGGCGGGCGGAAGGCGGACTAAACACCGGCATCAAGCTTCGGCAACAGAACGGTACCACAGGCGGGCGGAAAAGGCGTGCTCCACACCAGCCCCAACTCGGCATCACTGGTGGGCGGAAAGGAGGACTCAGCACCAGTATCAAAGGCGGGCGGAAGGCGGGCTCAGCACCGGCATCAGGCACCAGCCTCAGCTCCGGCATCAGAGGCGGGCGGAAGGCGGGCTCAACACCGGCATCAAGCTCCGGCAACAAAACGGTACCACAGGCGGGCGGAAAGGCGGGCTCCACACCAGCCCCAACTCGGCATCACTGGCGGGCGGAAAGGTGGACTCAGCACCAGCATCAAAGGCGGGCGGAAGGTGGGCTCAACACCGGCATCAGGCACCAGCCTCAGCTCCGGCATCAGAGGCGGGTGGAAGACGGGCTCAGCATCGGCATCAACTCTGGCTGAGGACGTCGCGGCATGCGAGGCCCGCTCCTCGCCAGGGCACCACTAGCCCGATTGGAGCCTCGCTGGACGATCCCTCCAGTAGAGCAATCGAGGACCCGCTTCACACCCAGGCGCCGCGGTGTCTTCACGGGAAGAGATCAAGATGGTCGGCGTCGGAGGGGATGCGGCGACCTTCTCCCAGAGATCTTTGATGCAGGTAAGCCCAATATCCCGAAAACTTGTTGCTCAGGGATCGCCGTTTGCGGTACTTCTGTGGAGTGCTGCAGCGAGAGGTGGATGGCAGGGTTTTCCGGGGATAGTTACCGATCTTGGTGATCCCCAACCCGGGAGCTCTGAGGCAGAGCTCCTACCTTGCGCCATCTTGAAAGGATTTGACCATGCACAGTGCACAGTGATTAAGGTTCGGTAATTTATAAAAATGTATATTTTACATTGGCTTGACTGGACTGTTTTGTGTTTTAAAATCAGATCATCGTCGTAAATTGCTTGAGGAGGGTGTTACTGCTGCTACATGGGTAACGTCAACCCATAACACAAAGAAAACCTGGGTCGTGTAGTGACTGGAACCTAGCTCGAAGCCTTGTGATCGCTGGCAAATTTTCTTGGATCATTAACCTTTCTAAAAAACACCGTGCTAGTCGCCGAAAAAGCACTTGGACGCCTCGTCAGGGGTAGTATGCAATTACAATACAATACACTACAATATTGTATTAAATTAATTTACATTTTAATTGAATTCAGTTAACAAACTTCACCTGTGGGAACTCACCAGATACGTCTGAAGATATAAGGCCCACCACAGTAATAAAGAAATAAACATCACTGCAGTGCAATATTGCAATAACAAAGAGCAGATCATTCAATGGCAGGAGGCAACATGTGACAAGTTAAACGGGTGTTCCTGATCACACATCCAAAATGAGCAGTGAAAAATGCAAGCAATTCATCATTAAAACTGCTAGACATGTTTGTGGCTCATTGTCCTTTATTTATGTTGTTGGAGTAGTTCAAATCAAAGATGGCCACTACCAAATTAAGATGCAATGGTCCTTCTTTTATGCTACCATTTCTTCATTCTTGCAACTGACTGGCTCCCACTCCTCTGTCCCATCAAAAATAAGGGGTACCAGGGCTGATCCAACCTACTCCAATCAATCAGAAAGAAAAGCCTTTTCAGTGCTAACAAACAATGACAAATGGATTATAATTGCACTGTATATCCTTAACTTGCAGAAACAGCCCCATCAGTGCCAGCGAATAGAACGCCCAGCTCAACCCAATGCCTGGAAGTCTTATTGGTTTCCAGTCAATCTGGGAACAGTCCTCCAACATGGCGTGGCATGAAACCAGCATTTAAGATGGTTCAGTCAGTGCAAAAGATTACCAGTCAGTCATTGATCTCAGTGATCTGAAGCAGATTCTCAGTAGTCAGCAAGCTCTATAACTGAGCAGCAACGCTTGAGAACCCAGGGCCAGATAAGCAAGCAAAAGCTGCTTCTCTGTTACCAGGAGGGCGAATGCTATCAGAATATGGGGGTGGGGTGGGTCCATCTTATTTAATCTGACAAAGGAGCAGAAAATGGGCAAGCTAGGTCACACAGCTGCAAGTGAGGAAAAGAAGCACATTAAGACAGTGCTTAGCCCAGGCTCACAGAATGGTCGGAAATCTACAATATAGCCAATATACAATATTTTCTACATGTGTGTTGGAAATGGCCCTTTTGCAGGGTTATCCCCAAACTTTTTGCTTCTTCCTCCTATTTTTTCCTGACCTGTGGTTGTTGGCTATAGGACTCTGGGCATTTTACCACTTGCTGATCAGTGCTAAAGTGCATATGCTCTCTGTGTAAATTGTTATTGTGATTGGTTATCCATGATTGGCATATTTGATTTACCACTAGGTCCCTAGTAAAGTGCACTGAGTGTGCCAGGGCTGGTAAATCAAATGCTACTAGTGGGCCTGCAGGACTGATTATGCCACCCACATGAGTAGCCCTGAAATGATGTCTCAGGCCTGCCACTGCAGTGCCTGTGCGCAGTTTGTTAACTGCCATGTCGACCTGGCAAGTGCACCCACTTGCCAGGCCTTACCCTTCCCTTTTCTTACACATAGGACACACCTATGGTAGGCCCAAGGTAGCCCCCTGGGCAGGGTGCAGTGTATGTGAAAGGTAGGACATGTACTGATGTGTGTAACATGTCCTGATAGTGAAGTACTGCCAATTTTGTGTTTCACTATTGAAAGGCTATCTTGCCCATAGGACAGAATGGGGAATGCTTTGAAACATTTTACAAGCATATCTTCCCATAGGAGTAAGATAGAAAATGGAGTTTGGTATCCCTGAACTCAGAATTATATAACACATCTTTTAGTAAAGATGGTTTTTAAATTGTGTGTTTGAAAATACCACTTTTAGAAAGTGGCTATTTTCTTGTTCAACCTTCCTGTGTGCCTCTGTCTGTTTGTGGATTGACTGTCTGGCTTTGGAGTGACAGGGGCTGGGGTGGCTCCAGGAGCCTGGGTGAGTCAGCACTAGGCTGAATAGGCCTGATCTGCATTTGGAGTGGTGGGCGGAGTAGCACCTGTAGCTGAATAGGGCTGTGCCTGCCTTCCACAATGCCGGCTCCGCCCCCCTGCTGTGTGTCTGGAGCCAAAGCTCACACTAACAAAGGAGGTTGTGTAGTGTGGATTGTGGCCTCATGGTCGACATTGCTAAGTTAGCTTAGGCCTAGCTGCCATGATGCCTCCTTTGCACACGTTACTCCGTGACTTTGTTTTTCCAGACTCTGCTTGTGACCGTTCACATTAGAACTGTCTGCCTTTCTGCCTTTCACCTTTTCTCATGTTCTCTGTGGTTTTCGTCTGCACACAATGTACAAGGTCGAAAAACAACGTCCCTTGTTGTTGCTGTTCTGGTCAGCCCCTCGCACTTAGACATAACATGAAATACAGCTGCACTGGAGAAATTTGTGTGCTTTTAATATTGTGATCTCCCTGTTGGTGGCACTTGGAGAAAAACCTTTCCAGGGAGAAGAGCTGTGCTTGTCTGATGATGTAAACCTTGCATCTGGTTCTTGAGGTATGGGGGTCCCCCTGACAAAGCCCAAAGGTCTTCTATTTTTATAATAAACTAGTTACTAGCACGGGAGGGTGGCAAGGCATTTTAGTCCTTTATCCACTGTCTTTATAAAATGCTGTCCCCGTTTGTATTCTATGGAATTGTAACAATGCTTACTGTTTTGTCTTTATGCATTATGCTGCTAGTACTGGCACGTGTACTGTGTCTTAGAGCACGATAGTTGAAATAAACATTTTAAACTATACTGTGTCTCTTAATACGCACGTTGTGGACAAGTATGAGTGAGTAATGAAAGAGTGTTCTTGCTCCCGCGATTCCTGAAAGAGTCCGTGTTCTGGGATGTCTAATCATTGGTAGCTTCGCTGTAGTACGGAGAACGAATGAGACACTATAGCTAGTCGGATTGGGATTTTGGGCACTAAGGTGGATGGTTGGTACACCACTATACACCGAGGTCCTGTTTTCCTGCGCATAGTTCTGTATATGTGCAGAATCCCCGCAACATGGCGCCACCAACGTGGTGGGCTTCTTATCTGTGAGATGCTTGAGTAGTACTTGTGCTTGTCCACAATTCCCTTCACTTATGTTTCCGGAAACATATGTGAGGGTGTAACCTCCTATATTGATGTTTTTATAGGTTCTTTCAAGCTTGAAGTTATTAAAAGGTGTTTTCTTTATTGTTAACCCGTTATTGCGCTGCCTAGCACTAGGTTGTTATTCATTCTTGGTCTTAATGGCTGTGAATATAAATATCCCGGCACATAGCCGCGCTGCGCTCTGAGCTCATTCGACAGCGTATGGAGTGCCTGACGCAGGTGTCACTCTAATCTTTGTGGTCCAAGCTGATCCGGCTTACCACTTTGAGGTATTTTACTCATGGGTCACTTTTCCGGCGGTGGAAGGAGCTGACAATTTGTTCCACGTTTACGCTCCCACCGCCCTTCCTAATGTTTATCGGCCTTATCAGGCTCTTGAAGTACCGCTCACGGCATAGCAACACTGTGTTTGGTTTAATGGCGCCCTCCCACACCCGGTCGCCCCGATTCGTTTAGGCCCCTTATCGATAGATGGGGCCGCTTGGCCTGTTTTGGCCGGTTATACCCCACATCCACGTCATTTAGCGGTTCCAATAGATGAACTGCGCGTGCTGCATACGTCTTTGATCCGTGTGCACAGAGCTTTAGTACAATATGTCACAGGCAACGTCCAGATGGCCCCTCCTGGAGTTGCGGCGCATCCAGCTGGGCTTGGCGGTGTGACCATAAGTCCCGTCATGGTTAATTCGGTGATGGGCAAGCGCCCACAAAATAAGGATGATTTGCCTTATTGGCTTGCAGAAAAATTTGACCAGCTGGAGGCGGTGTTTCCGAATACCTCCCCTGTGGAAAAACACAGGATTTTGACTATTAGTTTGCCAAAAGACTTAATTCCCGAGTTGAGAGAATGCAACAACTGGGGCAAGGTAATCGCAGCAGTGTATGCAAAGTGTTTCGGCATTCCATCCATGACGGTCCTCCCCACCGAGATTAAGCGTGTACAAGATGAACATGGCCCTGAAGCGGCTGTGGAACTGGGGATGATACTGGTGGGGGTGTTCGATGTAGTGGCTGATCTGATCCTTGCGAATGTCAAGGGTGATGCAGTCAACTTTCAAGTCGCTAATGCTTTGGCTTTAGTCCCAGAGCTGGACAAGCCTCGCGAGTTACCAAAAATTATTGCACAGGCGTATAAAACCATTGGCCGCAATAGTTTGGGGGTTAAGCCTTTTGCTAAAACGCAAGCTCAAACACAACCACAACAGAAATCTCAGTCTGATAAAGACGAGAAACCGTTCTTTTCTAAAAAGAACTGGAGGTTGAAGAAACAGGGAAAGCAACAACCAAAACCAGGGTCGCGTGCTGCGTCACCGGTTTTCGTATCTTCTGAACGCACTTATGATTTGCGCGACCGAGCGAGAATTAAATGTAATGTAATGTAAAGGTATATTTATATAGCGCGGCTATCACTCCGAGGAGCATCTTGGCACTGTAACGGAAACCAAACGATTGAGCACCAAGCTGGTTTACTGCTAATGGTATAAGATGGGAGATCAGATCAGAGTTTTGCAGAGTGTGTCCGGTGCACCAAAAATCCAGGTTTTAAGTGCCTTCCTAAACAGGGACTCAGATGTAATCTGGCGAAGTTGTGGAGAAAGTTTATTCCATGCCTTTAGATCCTATGACTGTAAGCGATTTTCCTCCCTTCGACACCAATCTGAAGGCTGGAATGTTCAACAGATTGGCGTTTGATGATCTTAAACTTCGGGAGGGAACATAGCGCTTAAAGCCAGTTCGAAGATATTGGGGGCCTGAGGGGTGGAAGGCCCTAAAAGTGATGATAAGGACCTTAAACAGGATGCGTTTGTGAATTGGTAGCCAATGCAGAATATCTAGTGCTGCTGATGCTGATGATCTCCTGGGCCACTTCAGAACCAGCCGAGCCGCCGCATTCTGGACCATCTGAAGCTTGTGCAGAACTGATCTATTAGTTCCTGCATAGATTTCCTGATAGATTTCAGGTCCCTGACCAGCGTTCTCCTCGTTCTTCACAGGCACCGTTGACCTCACAGGCTAGTGGAGGAGATCGCCAGGAAAGAGGCAGGGGTCGTGACGCCCCACAGGGACGAGACCAACCTCGACAACCAGGCAGAGGGAAAGAAGAAGAATTTCCCCGTTCTCACCCACAGTTTCAGAAGAAAAAAGTTGCAGCTTTAACAGCGAGATATGCCACAGACGGTGAGAACGAGACTCCTGAATTGGACGTGGGCAGTGACGCTGCTAGACAGCGCCGTGGAAGTTACCATAGTGCGGGAGGCACTACGTCCTCATGTGGAGGCGGCAGCAACTGACACTTTCATTTCTGTTGAGACAGCTGACACCCGAGGGGCACCCCCTGACAGACTATTTAATATTGTCCTTCAAATTGAAGGTGACATTGAGCGTGTTATTAAAGGGATTTTTTGGGAAAATCTGACCTCTTCTTACGACATTTTGTTGGCGGAGGCAGATTGGCCGCCTCCATTTGTACTTGCTGCTCCGAGAGGGGAGGAAGTAATCCTTCCGAGCTTTTCGCATCATGTCCCCAAGGACAGAGCGGACATTAGCAGCTGAATGGGCTGTGGCCCAGGCCCCAGCACTGTACCGTAATCACGTGGGCTGGGATGAGGATTCTCCCCCCCATGATATACCATTGCGGTCTCTGCCACAGCCTCAGCCCCAATATCCCCTCCGGCGGGAAGCTAAGGGTCCTGTTTCCGACATTCTGACACAGTTAGAATATCAAGGAGTAATTGAAACATGCGTGTCACCAATGAATAATCCCCTTTTCGCAGTTTCTAAACCCGATGGGTCTTACCGCTTGGTTTTAGATTACCGGCATTTGAACTCTCATTGTCGAACCTTTGCGGTACAGAATACCCATAGTTCTGCGTTCGTAGACAGTCTTGTTCGTAAAAAATATAAAACGACACTTGACCTTTCCAATGGTTTTTACACTCACAATTTGTCCCCGGACTGCAGTCAATGGACTGCATTCTCTTCCGGTGGAAAAGAATTAAAATTCTGGCGTTTGCCAATGGGCTACAAGAACAGCCCAGGGGTCTTCGCCGCCCGTGTTGTCTCTTTGTTGGACAGCATAGACCCAGATGCGTATTTGTACGTGGATGATATATATCTGACAGACGACGAACTATGGCCGCATCTTTCCCAAGTAGACCGCATTATTCTTGAGTTCGCAGTCTTAGGATACAAATTTAATTTTGCCAAATCTCACATCGCAGAATATACTGTGTTGTTTTTGGGCTATGAGCTCAACAATGAAGGTAGGGGCTTAGCTCCCCACTTCCTGGAGAAGTGCGCACTTTTGCGCCCTCCAACGACCCTGAAAAAACTTCAGTCTTTACAGGGATTTTTGAACTTCGGGTGTTCTTACATTCCCAAATATGCCCAGTGTATCAAGCCTCTTTATGCCTTGATACAACCAACCTTTTCGAAATCGTGCTGGCTTCCGGAACACTCCACTATACTGCAATCTTTGCAGTCTGATCTACTTGAATCTAAGTTCTTGTTGACTCGTGATAACCACACGAACCTGGTGATTAGAATTGTGCCAGGGGCAGTGGGTTTCACGTACTTGACGTTTAACGAAGGTGACACAGTACCTATTGCCTACAAGTCGCATCTATACACTTCTGCCGAGTTGCGTTTTTCAACTGTGGAGAAAGTTTTGACTGCATTGCAGATGGCGATTCTTAAAGAACGCGCACTGGCACAGGGAAAACGCATCTTGGTTGTCACACCCTATCCTGCCCTGGAGGCAGTGACAAAGGCAAGTGTACCAAACTCTAAGGCTTTGCACCCCCGTTGGATACAATGGGTTACTTCTCTGACGTCTCCGGATGTCACCTTTATCTTTGATTCCTCTCTTCAGACACAGGAGTTCCTGCAGTATGAATTTGTTCATCCTCCTCCTCTGTCTTTGCTGCCGCTTGAGGAGTACAAATGTATCATTTACACCGATGGTTCGGCGCAACCGGCCACGGGTTCTAAGCATGCATACTCAGCAGCATGTGCTATTGTGGCGGGTACCATGGTGAACGGTGAGTTCAAATCGAGTGTTGTGCACACGCAGGCACTAGGAGACAGTACCGCCCAATTGGCCGAGCTGCGTGCCTTGGTGCTCGCACTTGAGTTTGCAGACCCGGCTGTGACTACACTCATTGTATGCGATTCGTACTACTGTGTTCAGTCTTTTAATGACAACTTATTCTTTTGGTCTCAGAACGACTATAGAGATTCTAAAGGCAGCGCAATTAAGCATAAAATGCTTTGGTTCGAGTGGCGGATCTTAAACAACGTCTGCCTCTCGCACAGGTGATTCACACCCTTGGCAACCAGCGTGTGGGCGCACACGCGGTCGGTAACAGTTTGGCGGATGAAGCTGCCAAATCAGCAGTAGCCACGTGCTCAGTAGCAGCCGTTACAAGATCCATGACAAAAATAGATAATGAGATTTTAGCAGCTATTGCTGCAACCAAGGAAGGTACTAATTACCCACAGGGTTTCCCTTCCAAGTACTCTTATCACTTAAGTCCCGACCATGTTCCTTATGTAAGAATTCCGGACGTTGGTGATCGGCTGATTCCCAACGCGGACCGCAGAAATTCGTTGATAACAGCCGTACACGAAGGCTTGGCTTCGGCTCATGCTGGCGTGTCTGCAACTGTTTCACTCTTGCAGCAGCGTTACTGGTGGCGTGGTTTATATAAACAGACCCGTACTTATGTCCTTTCTTGTGACATTTGTCAGCAAATTAAGCCCTCTACGGTTACAAGTCCGCCACAAACACAGCTCTGCATTTCTAATAAACCTTTTGGTTGTGTATACCTTGATCACTGCGGTCCATTTTCTTCTGATACTGCATATAAATATATCTTAGTTGCTGTTGATTCGTGCACACGTTTCATCTGGGTTTGGCCACAACCCAGTGCTGACGCTCGAAATGTCATCAGGGATTTGCGTGTCTTTGTGGGAATTTTTGCCTGTGGCACGTTCCATTCTGACCAAGGTCCAGCGTTCGCCTCTAAGGCTTACAAGGACGCGATGCGGTCTATGGGGGTACTGGTGCAATTTTCGTCTCCATACAGGCCTGAGGGCAACTCAATTGTGGAGCGAATGAACCGTGGCAGCTAGAGTCTTAGGTACTGGCAGGAACTGGCTGGCCCACTTGTATGGCGTGCAACGTGCACTTAATAATCTCCCTAGAAGATCTCTGGGTGGGCGGACCCCATACGAAATGCTCTTTGGCATACATATGTTTGTGCCAGACCTTGATGGTCCAGACTTGGCGGCGAATGCCGCAATCTTTGATGTAGATAATCATTCTACTATATTGCAGGACTTACAAGAGACCCGTGACAGACTTGCAAACGAACACTTACCTTCAGCCACTGACACTGCGTTGCAGATTCCGGTTGCGGGCTGGCTTCCGAAGATTGGAGATCTGGTCCGAGAGAAGGTGGAGAACAAAAAAGAATTTGGCCCCTCTTATCGTGCACCGGTTCCAGTTCTTGGCTTGAAGGGTACTCGTACAGTCATCTTACCACCGCTTCCCGGTCGCAAAGACAACAGATACATCTCAGTGGACAATGTCAAACTACAACATCTGGCCGACAGGTGCTGATGTTGCCATTGGGATGGTCGCTTTGCCAGATCGCCTGCTCAACCTCCCGGCTCCCTCCTGCAACGAGGAAATCGAGTATACATACCCAGCAAGTGAGTCAGTGGCTCATTTACCTACAACACCTCTGAACCCGACTCGTTTTTCCTTTGATTCGTCTTCCACCTCATCATTTGTCCCAACCAAATTCAGTATTTTTGTATCCTGGTTTAGAGACAATTTTTCGGTCCCTCCGTGGACATACATCTGGTTGGTGCTATTCCTGATTTTCCTGTTCATGTCCATTGGCTTTGTGACAGTTTTTTTCTTGCTCATCAATGGTCACTACTTGCCAGAACGCTCTGCGGTGAACTCTGTAGCTGGAACTTTGGCTCCGCATTCTTCTTCTCATATCATGAAGCGTGACCTTACATTTGTGAACATTTCCGCCTTTCCAATTGCAGATGGCATCGTATGGGATGCAGTGAATTTCCAAATTCATGGACCGATAGAAATTATTAATGTCCCTAATGTGCTTCGTGTTTCCATGGGTGATGTGGTAAAAAGGAATATTCATTCAGATGACTGGGATGTGCATGCCATTGAATCGTTATTTTCTGATTTAAAATATTATGCTGCTTTTAACGCTGAGGATTTGTACTTAAATTCTGCTAATTATGCCGATTTGTATTGTTACCAGCACTATGGCAACCATTTTCTGCATAAACCCAGTACAATTCGAGGTAGTTTCAATTACACCCAATGGGAACATTGCCCGATCCCTCTGCAAGGTAGCTCCCAAACACTGATAAATAAATTTACTTACTTTACAGACTTTGACAGATCAAACCCAGGGTCCTATTATTTTAAATTGAACATCTCTTCGAATCCAAAGGTGATGTTGACCCACACCAAATTGCTATATTCCAGTACCTTTATGGACGCATTAGCTGTTGGTGGCTATGAACACTGGAAAAACACCATTGACTTGAAATCTATTTGGGGCACTAAATAGTGGCAAGTACGCGGTACAGAAGCTTTACACCGCGCATGCCTTATCCCCACCCATATATTATTTTTTAATAGTACTATATATCAAACAACTTGTTTTGGTTTGGCGACTTCCAAACAATTAAATGCACCTTCCACTCCTGTGTTGTCGTCCTGGCCGAACAGGAGCTTGCATTTAAATTTTTCCCTTGATACATTGCAAGCGTTGTTTCAAAATAACTCATTTAATGTCTCTACACTAGATCGCTCAGCCTGGTTGGTGTGGCCCATAGCTTCTAATGCCTGCCAACTACGTTTTCATAACTCTGCTCCTGGTTACAAACAGGATAGACCAGATCCACGTTTTCCTGATTCACGTTCAGTCACAACATGTTCGGTTGGTAAATTATGTAAACAGTGGTTGCAGCACTCTACATTAGATTCCGTAAAACAACATTTATCCCTCTTAACAGACAACATCGATCTGGCCGATTTTGTTCTAGGACCTCGAGGTCCAAGACCTAAAAGATTTGTTTATGCGACTTACAATGAAATCTGGAAGCTTTCACAAATAGAAGCTGCTTCCCGTTTATGGGAAATAGATCAAGCAAATCTAGAAAAAGTGCTTGCTGTTGTCGGCAATAGTATTAACACCCTGTCTTCCCGCATTTACACATTAGAGAATATTGTTTCATCTGTTGTTGATATTGTACAAGATGACGTGTCTGTGTTATATCATGGTCAGAATCAATTGCGTTCAGTAATGCAGTTTGCATGGACTTTGCAAACACTGAAAATGGGGAAGATTCCATGGCATTTTTTTCAACACATCTGCCTTGTTCTTGCCGTTTAATTTAACTGAGAAACAGCAGTTCATGTCCATGAAAGATGCAACATACACTCTTCTACATATCGAAAAAATAGATCCTTTACCATTCTCTGTGGCGGAGACTGACTCTGCAGTGTGGCTGGTACACGGGGTTATCACCTTGCCGTTTTCTTTATTTGAATTCAGTTCATGCATGAAACATTATCCGGTTGGCCGTTTTGAGCCTTTGGGTAGTGCCTTTTTGCACAAACTATGGTCCCTACCTTTCACATACAGATGCCTTAGGGATGACAAGGAGGTATTTCTCACAGGGGAGACTTGCGACTCTACAGTGGGTCATTCCCTGGTTTGTAAAAACATTAAATTGCACGGGGCTTGTAATGTTTCTGCCCCGAATCTCGCTTGTGTTTTAAAGGGCATTCCTGTTCCTGTTATATCACCTACTTTCACTATGCTTGCTAATGGTAGCTATCTCCTTTTAAATAATCAAGACTGCTGTGGGATGCAGGCAGGCATACCCTACATTGTAACTGTTTCTCAACGCGTGGGGTGCTGCAAAAATATGCTTTTTCCACCCCCGCGTGGGAAGTTAGATAGTTCCATTTGGCCTTACATACCTACTTTGAAAGCAGATTTCAATAAATTGAGCAGAATAAAGGCGCTATTAATAAACCAGGAGGTTATGCTAACTTCCGCACGGAAGACCTTCGTCCTCCAGGTGGCCAGCACCCACAGTGAGATACAGGCCCTTTTGAACACAAACCTCCCCCAACATTTCGGTGAACTGATTCACCGTATATTCAATGCTTCTAATACCGAAGGTCTTGTGCACTTTTTTAAAGTTGTGGGCTCTGGCCTTTTGACCTCCTTTCAGACTATATTTGGTGTAATTCCGGCTTTTATTCATTCTATTTTTTCCAGCGTCTTTGGTGGCTTCCCATTGATCTTAGCCTTAGCTGCTGGAATATTGCTTTTATTTTGTCTGTTGCGCAATGGCTGCACCTCCTGTGGGCCTACACAACCCAGGGCGACTGCGGATGCTCCGTGAACGCATGATTGACAGCTTCGGCATCCTGCCGCTGGCGACACTCAGCGTGTCTTATGGACTTTCTTATCGCTTTGCGTATTTCACTTGCGTGCAACCTGTGATGTCCTGCTTACGATGTCCGTTTTCTTGGTCCTTGGATGTTTGCCTCTCCAATGCGTCTTCTTCTGACCCGGATTTCGACCAGTTGATGGGCCCCCTAATGGCCCATGAACGGGAATGTTTCGGTGATGGATTGATGGCGCGTGCGGCTGCACTTGGAGTCTTGGCGCAATAGGATATCTGGGTGGCTGCTCAGAATCTCCTACAACAAAGTTATATTGAGTATCACGCAAGTTGTCCCGCAATGCTGATCACTGCTCCCTATTGTGAGGAGCATGAATGCAGTTTTGATTTGTTGAACTGGATGGCATCTCTTTTTTCAGACGAAAACAATGATGTCTTTTTGGAAGGTGTTGCAGTTTTCTGCGCATACACTCTGATGGATTAGTTGCATTGACTCTCAATGAACTGAATAGCTGGATTTTTTTATTTCTCATTAAGTGACCTATTTTCTGGCCCTATCTAGAATTATTTTTTCTAACGTTTTTTTATTTTTTTTATTTTATTACTCTCCCTTTCCTTCAAAAGGAAATTTCCCAACAAATAGACGTTTACATTCTGCTCCATCTATTCAAACTCTGTTTTCGTCCTATGTCTTGACCTATGGACTGACCAGGGGAGGGTGTAGTGTGGATTGTGGCCTCATGGTCGACATTGCTAAGTTAGCTTAGGCCTAGCTGCCATGATGCCTCCTTTGCACACGTTACTCTGTGACTTTGTTTTTCCAGACTCTGCTTGTGACCGTTCACATTAGAACTGTCTGCCTTTCTGCCTTTCACCTTTTCTCATGTTTTCTGTGGTTTTCGTCTGCACACAATGTACAAGGTCGAAAAACAACGTCCCTTGTTGTTGCTGTTCTGGTCAGCCCCTCGCACTTAGACATAACATGAAATACAGCTGCACTGGAGAAATTCGTGTGCTTTTAATATTGTGATCTCCCTGTTGGTGGCACTTGGAGAAAAACCTTTCCAGGGAGACGAGCTGTGCTTGTCTGATGATGTAAACCTTGCATCTGGTTCTTGAGGTATGGGGGTCCGCCTGACAAAGCCCAGAGGTCTTCTATTTTTATAATAAACTAGTTACTAGCACGGGGAGGGTGGCAAGGCATTTTAGTCCTTTATCCACTGTCTTTATAAAATGCTGTCCCCATTTGTTTTCTATGGAATTGTAACAATGCTTACTGTTTTGTCTTTATGCATTATGCTGCTAGTACTGGCACGTGTACTGTGTCTTAGAGCACAATAGTTGAAATAAACATTTTAAACTATACTGTGTCTGTTAATACGCACGTTGTGGACAAGTATGAGTGAGTAATGAAAGAGTGTTCTTGCTCCCGCGATTCCTGAAAGAGTCCGTGTTCTGGGATGTCTAATCATTGGTAGCTTCGCTGTAGTACGGAGAACGAATGAGACACTATAGCTAGTCGGATTGGTATTTTGGGCACTAAGGTGGATGGTTGGTACACCACTATACACCGAGGTCCTGTTTTCCTGCGCACAGTTCTGTATATGTGCAGAATCCCAGCAACAGTTGTAGTGCACTGGCAGAGTGCCCCCAGAACTGGTTTGAACTGGGCTCAGAGCCCCTTGCACAAAGAGAACAAAGACATTTTGGGGTATAAGTATCAGACCTAAAACCCCTGAACTTTAGATCATTCCTGGAATTCAAGAGGGACCTTTGCCAAGGAGAAGAGATGGAGAGACTGAGGAGAAGTACTGCCCTTGCTGTGTGTCTGGGGTTGGCCTGCAGTTGCTGTTTCTGCCAAGGAAAGGAGAAGGACTTTGCTGTGTGCTGTGTCCCATGCTTGAAGGAGATCTCCAAGGGCCTGAAGTGAGCTGGCCTCCTGTTCAGAAGTCTCAGGGACACAAAGACTTCACCCCCAGCTACCCTGAACTCTGCTGTTGTGAGTTCTGACCTGCCTTGAGGTGCCTGTGCCAGTTTTGGGCCTCTGGAGGTTGCTGCTGCTGTTTGGGAGCTGGAAGAGAGAAAAAACCCAAAGAACTACAGAAATCGACGCATCGCTCTTCTTGCAACTGTTTTCCTGACGCATCTTCACGGTGCGAGAAGAATTTCCACGCATCGCCGTGCCGCTGCGAAAGCCGTCGCAGCGCCTGTTCTCGCGGCAAAAATTGACACATCGAGGGATCGCGGCTGAGAAGGACCGACGCAGCGCTGCACAACGCCGCCGCATCGATCGCCGGTGCATCCCGAAGACCTGCGCATCGTACCTGTGCGACACGCTTTCCCGACGCATCATCTGCGGACCGGCACGAAGAATCGACGCATCACTCCCCCTATAGACCGGAATCGACGCAACCCTTCCTCTGCGTGCAGCGGGACTGTCGCATCGCCTCCTCAGGGTCTCAGGAGTGACGCATCTCTTTGTTTTCCGACGCTGCAGCTATTTGGCTTGGTGAACTTTGACACAACTACAGGTACTTTGGTGAAAAGTCATGCATCCATAGATTTCTATGGTACAAGTTCTTGAAAGTCATATTTTTAACGGTGTATGTTGGATTTTTGTCGTTTTGGTCTTGTTTAGTTCAGATAAAGATACTTTATTTTTCTAAACTGGTGTGGTGTCCTTTTGTGGTGTTTTCACTGTGTTACTGTGAGTATTGGTACAAATAGTTTACACATTGCCTTTGGGATAAGCCTGTCTGCTCATGCCAACCTACCAAGGGGGTGAGCAGGGGTTATCTAAAGTGTGTATCCCCCTTACCCTGACTAGAAGCAAGGGTCCCTATTTGGACAAAGGTACCTACCTCTGCCAACTAGAGACCCCCATTTCTAACAGTTTGGGAATGAGTTTATAATAGAAAAGGGGGTAGAATGACAGGAGGAGCCACAATAGCGCATAAAGCATCATGGAGCTTTGACCATTTATCCCAGAAGCTAACATCTCAAGCTCCCCACTTCCCTGAATCCTCTCTCTTTTTCCAAAGTTGTAATCTCACTTTATGGCGTTTTCTTCCACCATTCTCCCCCACTCATTTTTTTTATATCACAGGTGCTTTTTTCACTCCTTCTTCCTCCCGATGCCACAGTTCTCCAATATTTTCTTTCTCACACGTTATCCCTTTCCTGCTCTCTCTCTCTTGCTCTGAGTCGCAGTCTTGAGATGAAAAATAAGTTCAAATCCCCAAAATGAGCACTGGTGCACAACACCTGAAGCCACCAACACAAATTAAGCACGTATTGTATCACAGAGTTGCATCTGTCCCTTGCAGGAAGAAAAGTGTTGTGATTTGTTTACTGTGTACAATAAATCACTGAATGACAGCAGAATTTGCTATGGGTCCTTTCCATTCATGAGAGCAAAAAAAACTCACCAGTGCCAGTGATTAAATATCAAAGTCTCCTTCTTCCTGTAAGAGAGCCAAAGACAGGGTTTATCTCTATACATATGAGTGAAGGAGTACTCTCGAGAGGACAGTGCAAAGGTCCACTCACCTGCAGTTTAGTAAAGGTATTGATGGATCATCAATTCTTTTACATATTTAAGTAGAGACTTTTCTTCTCTGTAGTTTTTGGCCACAGAAATAGAGGACGTAAAGTAGCCTGGGCCGCCTCCAGCAAGGAAAATGTAGTATTACGGGTGAAGTGATAAAGGCCAGAACAAATACCTCATTTATTTTTTGGCCAGATGCCAACATATACTCCGAGTGTCGTATGTGCTGTAGACAGTAAATACTCTTTAATGTTGTAAATTGTGGGTCATATTTATGTCCCCACTAGCGTCACACTTGCACCATGTTGTACATGTGCAAAACAACTAAAAAATGAGATTTATGAAGCCACGCAAGGCCGCTTTGTGTGCCCCTGAGTGGCTTCATAAATTTCAAGTAAAGCAACACAGTGAAAATCGCTGTGTTGCCTTACTCTGCACTAGGGAGGCGCTCCATGGGCATTGCATGGGTGTTCCAATGCAACTCCCTTGGTTTTTGAAACATTCCCAGATTTACCAGAACTAGTAAACGTGGGAATGCGCCTTCTCAGGAGAGGCATAACGAGGAGAAATATCTTTCTCCTCATTACTAGCACACATAAATAGAGGAATTTGCCCCTAGGGATTGTTTTGGTGCAGGAAGGTGCCCCTTCCTGCACAAAAACAAGCCTGCATGCAACACAGGCACCCTTGCACCAATGGTACCAGCGCAGGGGAAAAGGCAGGAATGTGCTGTATTCTCTTAAATGCGGCACATTCCTGCCCTTTCTCTGTCAATCAGGGCAGCGCAGCAAGGTGACTTGCTGCGCTGCACTAAGTGACAATCTGTTAAATATGGCCGTGTGTTTAGTAATGTCATGGATGATGCAGCATATTACTTAATCAGTGACATTAGTGATGTCAACGGTGAAATTACCCCTAAGGTAATGTATGATTGAAAGATGTCTGCACAATGAAAATATCTTTAATAATTAAATATATTTTAGAAATAAATACCTTAAGATCAACATGTAAAGACAAAACTTTATTTAGGATCTAATTTAAAAACAACCCTTTCAACGGTACCTAACAATAATAAGTTGTTCAGAATACATTACTGTAATTCTGGTTTTGTATAAATCACTCCACTGCTCCGATGGCGTGTAGCATTGAGCCTGGGACTCTGGAGGTGAATGGAAGATGGAGTACATGTGTGAGTGTGATGTTAAGGAATTCTATGAATGTGTAGATTGAGGGTCTCATTTATAAAAAGTGTAGCATCGCTGCGGTAAAACAGCAATGGAGCACTTTTCATAGCGCCATTCTTGCGACACCATGGATATGCCATATTTTCTGTACGGCGATCCATGTCGTAAGGATTTACAGATACGTCAGTATTCCTGATGTATCTGTCAGCGCAAAATTGGCGCATTGCTGGAGTGTGTCTGAAAACAGACGCAATTCCAGCAAAGTGTCTTTTTACATGAGGCAAGCCCCATGTGAAAAACCCTGCTTCACTCCTTACGCCTGCTTCAAGCAGGCATAAGGATTTGACGTAGTGATGCCCTAAAAGTGGCGCAGTAAAATCACATAGATTTCGCTGCATCACTTCTACCTGGCTATGCTGCGACGGAACGCCCACCCTGCATACATTATACCTGATGCAGGTATAATGTAGCGCAGCGGTTTACAAAGTGACGCATCAGCCTAGATGTGTCACTTTGTAAATATGGCACAGCGTGGCACATTTTTTACGCCGCCACAGCATCACAAAAAGTGACGCAATGGCAGCGTAAGGGCCTCATAAATAAGGCCCTGAATGGTTTCAAAGGAGAGAGTCAGATGGGCAAGACAGTGGATGTAGTGGGATTATTTCCTGCTGCTTTTAATGTTGTGATCTTACTTTTATTAATTTTATAGTGTTTCTGTGGTCGCTTTCTGTTCTTGTTTATGCCCTTTGATAACTGACAATCAGCGGAGTGAGCAGTAGAAGATTCTTGTAGACTTGAGATTGTAGGGTATTTGTGGAGAAAAGATTGTGTGCAGATATCAGGCTCAGTCAGACAGTCTTCCTAATTAAGTCTACACATTTATGCACACATTTATGCAGACTGAAGGCCTGCTTGGAGTGGAAGGATTCTGGACTTGTACTTCTCGAACTACATTTTAAGTGGAACCTTTTTGGAGTTTCTTGATTTATTATATTGTAGGTCGTTTGTACTCGATGTGGATTCATTTGGATCTATTTGTCTTTTGGCTGTCTCAAACTCTTTAATGTGGGTATATGAATATATAATGTAGGTATATGGATATATTATATATAATGTGGGTATACGAATACCGCTTTTTCACCCCACCTTGTTGGTTGATGTGGTATCTCAACAAAACTGCTTTTTGACTTACGTTTACTATATATATGTATTGCTGTATTTGATTTCGTTTTGGAATGTTTGGTGCACTCAATAGTCAATTAATTATGTTAAGTATACTAGATCAGTCTGGCGCAAGTACCTAGTTTCGGATGCATATGTTAAATAATAATGTTGATCTATGGTGGACTGAGGGAATATGTGTATGTTCTTCATGTCTGAAATGACCCCACCTCCAGAGATATTATGAGGGCCTCAATCCTAATTTGTCTCTACGCTTCAAAGGGTCTGTCGCAGGTAGTACAGATCGTTGCATAAGCCAGTGGGTTTTAACCCGTTTGCTGCTTTGAACGTTCCGCGCCAGTGCGGAACGTTCTATTAAACGGGCGGGCCGCGTCGGCCAACGGACGTGCGCAGCACTACCAAGGTAGTGCTCACGACGGCCGTTGGCCGACAGCAGCAGCAAACGGGTTAAAGAAATGTGCTTATTTGCTGTACTGGTGGTCTAGAAAGGCAAGGGCACCACCATGAGACTTTACGTGCTTTGGTGGTGCCAGGAGTGTGGCAGGTCCCTCAACAAAGACCCAGAGTTGTTTTCAAAATGTTCCACCCAAGTCTAGGGGGTCTTGAAAAGAGTGACTTTGGGAGAGTTTTCCTTGCTTTTTCAAGTACTCACGGAGTGTTGGCTGTAGGCCCAAAATCTATGAAGTTCATAGACCTGTGTTCCTTAGTCTTTTGTGAATACTAGGTACCATGGTTAGGGATTTCAATTAAATAGTCACTGATTTGTGCTATTTATTATTGCAGGTGTGCCAAAGCTCACTGAAATGAAATATCAGTACTTAAATACAAAATTAATCTATAATTGGCGGTAGTATTCTGGGATGTTTCCTATTGGTAAAATGTTGATGATTATTGAAGGGCTTATGTTCGGCTGTTGAATTTATGATGAAACCCTTGACAAAGCCAGTTGACTTGACATTTTAGTAAAACATACCATGTCTGCTAGGCACATATGGGGTACAGTATTTCTAGGAGTGCGAGTCCGCAGTTGCTCAAACCGTTAATGGTGCTTCTGGCACAGGAGATCTTGTCTGAATTTTAGGGGTTTACTAGATTGCTGGGTTAATTCCTTCTCTTGTCTCCTGTAGATTGTAAGCAGCTGCGGTCCGTGCAGGTAACAGCGGTGGGGCGATGGGAGCGAGTAAGGAGGGATTTCGAGGGACGATGCAGAGGGAAAATTAAATAAGTAAATAATTTTCCCTCTGCATCGTCCCTCGAAATCCCCCATTACTCGGCCCCACCGCCCCACCGCTGTTACCTGCATGGACCGCGGCTGATTGTAAGGCTGTTTAAGGGGGCATTGGCATTTCCACCTGCTAACTTGTACATAATTGTAATTATATGTGTAGTATTTCGTTTTATTTGCAATAAGGTACTTTTCCTTGTTTTTTAAAAAAGGCACTGGCTGGACTTCGATGTTTGTTGTATACTGAGTTCTGAGTCTGCACCCCACAGCACCTCCCTGTGGAAGCCTCGGACTGCTCTTTCTCATTTCCTTGAGAGTCAAGTGCTAAATCCGGTAGTTAGGGCCTCATTAGGATGGCAGTGGGACCGTGACTGTCAGGCTGTCGGTGGCGGTTCCACAGCCATCGGACCCTGCAGGACAGCCCACCGCATTATGATGGCGGACGGATGTAAGGTGGGCAGAGAGACCGACCGCCACGCATCAACCATCGGAGGGACTGCAATCCCTACAGCAGTGGCGGTGCCTGATTAGGCACCTCTGTAGGGATTATAATGCCCCTTTCTGCCGGCCTTTTCATGGCGGTTCACCCACCATGAAAAGGCAGGCGGAAAGTGACTTGGGGGCCTGCAAAGGGCCCACCTTCCCCCCGGCCCTCCGATATAGGCCCGGGGGCACCTATGGTGCCCCCCTACATATCCCTGCACTATGTGGCAGGCACCATGAAGTGCCTGCCACATGGTGCAGGGATATGTCAGATGTGTTTTTTTTGTATTGCAGCGTATGCTGCAGCCTGCAGCACATGCCACAATACAAAAAATACACAATGCGACTGCTGTGAAGGCGGTCGCATCGTAATGTGGCCAGTGGGACCTCTGACTCCTGGTCGGGCGGTCCTGCTACCGCATTGGTCCGACATCATAATCAGGCCCACTGTTAGCACTTCGAGGATCCATAGTACAGGGCCCCAGGACACCAGAAGCGAAGGCCCCTAGTTATTACAATGGAGCTCAGTACTTTCTGATTGTTCTGGGACCTCAGACTTGGAATTGCCACTAAAGTACCGTGGTTATATAATGTAATGTTCTGGGAGTATCCTTCTGCTTGACTCTTTCAGTAGAACCATTGTAACAAAGAAGGAAGGTGTTATTATCTGCAGTTCATTACTACTGTGGCAGTGCAGTGACTTCTTTTTTTCTTTTCATTATTTTTTTTCACTGAATTGGCAAACACCAGGCGAACTCCTAAAGGAGTGAGCAACATGAATAGATGTGCTTCATAGTATGTTAAAGTTTAGAATGGGTGAACTATTCTGATTAAAAGATATTCTCTCTATTAAAGAATTACTGTGGTGGTGATTGCTTAAGAGAAGTCAAACATTTAATAGAGCTGGGAGATGCTGCATATAGAGATGTATTGAAATATGCTGTATGGATCTACTTTATTGGAAGAATATGAATACTATTGTGGAAAGGTATACAGTTTATTCAAGGAAATAGGAAGAAGGGGAGTCAATAGATAAATCGGAATAGAGTGAGAGGGGAGGTGTATGTTGTGGAATCGGGCAATCCCTTTCTAGGTTGTCATCAGTGAGAAGAGATGTAAACCAGTTGAATCCTAAAACAGACCCTCCTCTTTATGCTATTAAGCAAGATCAACAAACTCGTTCTGCGAGGAGTCATTGAGGAACAGTAGGTAGCAGTAGGGAATGGTCACTTGAGGGAGCTGAAGGAGAAATATAATAAAGGGTATTTTCCATGAAAACCTAGGGAACCTTGTAGGTTCAAATACAAACTAATTAGAAATGAAGTGGTCATTGTAGTTGAGCATAAAATGAGAAATCTCCCTTTGATTTATAGAAGCGAACACAAGGAGAGTTTAAATGATGTGTGCCAGAAGGGTGTTATAGCTGCTTTTGAGTCATCATCCTGGTTATATCTCTAGTTGAGATTTCGTTAAAGGGGTCATGAGACTTGGGGATGTGCATAGTTCTGTCCAGTTTGAGCAGAGTCATTTGGGTGAACAGTCATCCATTGCCAAATCTTCATGAGCTGCTATTGTCGGAGCACTTGTGTTTAACATACTGGCATTAGCAACTATGTCCCATGAAATAAAATTGGGGGAGTGTTTGAAACACACTGTTTCGTTTGTAACACTGGAGGTCCTACATCAGTGTAGGAAGATGCTTTTTGGGCAAGCCAACGCCAATTTTGTGTTGCAGAGGTTAATGAAAGAAGTCTTGGAAGGTGTGTCCAGTGTAGCAGCTCTTCAAAATGTCATTGTTTTTCTTTTGGGCCAGCCAAGAACAACATGATAAGAATTTCAGAAAGGATTTGCACCTCTTGGAAAAAAAGTTGGTCAACTTTGAAACTTAGCAAGCAAAGGAATGCCCAGACGTGGGTCCCATGCACACGGTGTCACTGGAACCAAGCTGTACCCGGCTGATGACCTTATAATTAAGACAAAACCTGACCTGGGCTGCTTGTGTCCTGGTTCAGGTAGGACCTTGCTTGTCAGTTCAGGCTGGACTGTTGGAGCAGGGTCAAGACTGATTTCCATATAGCTGGGTCAAAACTGAAGTGGTAGGTGTGCAGAATAACAATGGATGGGGATGCGGCCCGAGTGATTACCAGTGGTTGAGATTAATTCAAGCATTCCATCCATCACTGTTTGTATACTTACTTTGACATCTGTGCAAGCAAGGAAATTGGGTCCCCTACCACTTTAGTTGGGTGGTAAAAGATACACAGAATTAAGGTGTGGTGTAGCATGCCCCTCCTGCCCTTGGCTCCTGCGCTAAACACAGCTACATCCAGCAACAAAACCTTGAAATGCTATAATATCTGTATCATGAGAAATGTATTTGCATTTACGATATACAGTGCTATTATACTTAAGATAAAATGCAACCATGCAACCACAATTACATATATACTGCAAATATTACTTTATCAGTGTTATCCCCGTTGCTGCAATATGATTCTGAGAAACAATAACAGGATGCAACTAAGCAGTATTTAGGAGAATTGCAGGGTGTAGCTTCATGGGGATGTTTGGGTTGTTACACCCCCCCCCCTAATAAATATATATTATCTATTAAGTAGTTTGGTACAGGTGCTTTTAATTGGGTATGGTGAGGTATCTGTCGGATTTCACCTGGGATTTTTACATACACACATAGACAAAAACACATACATGCACTATCTCTTTCTGGTCCGTTATGAAGGTCTTAAAAAATATTGCTTATTTTGCAAAATATTGCATTTTAAATCCCCCTAACAATCTGCACTCCTCTCTCCCTCCCCTGCCTCCTAAGCCCCCCCCATTCTCTGCTTCTCATATAATATATTTTAATATGATATGCCAGCATGATAGTTGGAGATTATGCCCCCCATCCCCAATCTTACTGACTAAGCTAAGCCAGAGGAGAAATGTGACTTTTTATAGCAACGTGTGCAGTTTCCCCGCACAAGAGCTTTTCTGGAAGATATTTCCCGGGGGTGGTGTTCTGTAATTTTGTGTGTTATGTAGTATTGTATCAGGCAGAGATCCAAACATTGGAATGGCTCTCTGAGCTCTATACATTAAAAGCGGAATACCCTCAACTGCACGGCGTATTGAAGTATCAGTGCACATTCCTGCATCTCTTTCGAAAAATGTGAAAATGGGGTGTATGATTCTTAACTACAAGGCAGTAAGCGGACACATTGGGGATATGCACATACTGGATCTTTTAGAATGCAGTGTTTTGTCTTACAGTGTGCGTGTGTTCAATGGTGCAACAGAGGGTAATGAGGTGTCTGCGTCGCTGGGGGAGTGGGGAGGGGGGCGAGGCAAGTATTTAGGGAGACCCAACCTTTTAGGAAACCCACATTCAGCCCAAGACAAATGAATATCTATGAGATATGGGAGACTAAGCTGTAGTGCGGCAATTCCAGGAATAAGACGGTACTTCAAACTAAGTGGAAGATTTCTTTATTATTTATAAACAGAAGGAGAGCGCCGGGGTCACCCTCGCACTTGGAGCCCTCCGTGCGGAATCACCGCCGGCGCTCCCAGGATGCCTTGCGCTGTGACGTGGTGTGGGGCACTAGAGCGCTACACCACATATCTCCCCCCTTTACTAACACATCAACAACTAGTATCATAACCCTTACAATGGTGCCAACGGGCAATGTTCCAGGGCACAGATACCTAAACACATTGCTGTAATAGGATAACAGGGGGGGGGGAAAGGGTGGATTCCTACTCAAGGTTACATGTCATATTCTCTGTATCTTTTTGGTAGCACTACTGCCCTGCCTGTGCGGGTGCGTGTAGTGGGTACTTGTATCGCATGTGTCTCTCTCGTGCGTGCTCTGGTTTCCCCTGTGCTCTCCTGCTGGTCGCTGTTGTGAGCTGTGGGATCTTGTTGCGTAGTGTCTGTTTCGCAGACCCTGAGGCCTTCTTGTGTCCTACCTTGTATTGTAGTCTCGGGACTCTTCTGTCCATGTGTGTTACTGTTTTCGTCTTCATTCTCTCTTGTTGTGCTGTATCCCTGTGTGTCTCTCTCTTGTCCGTTCTCCTCGTTATCCGACTCCCAACTGTGTGTGCTGTGGTGTCTTCCTTGTTCCATTCTATCACTTTATTGCACTTGGCCATCCTGCTGTGGGACCATATTTTGCCATCGCTTAACAAGGCGGATCTTGAGTAGGTTTCTTTGACTTGCAACGGTTCGCTGAACTTGCTTTCACCTTTCCTGCGTAGTTGCGCTGGCTTCACTCGGACCCATTCCCCTTTTTCTAAAGAGACTTCTTTCACCCCGTGCTTTTTGTTGTAGTGGTCAGTGTAAATTTTCTGAGCTTTCTCCAAATTGCTACGGACTACTGCTGGGGACCACTTACTCTGCAGTGTTAGGTTCAGCCACACTTTGTTGTCTCGTGTGAATGGGTCCCTGCCACGTAGAATCTTGAACGGACTGTATCCCGTCGTTGTGGGAGTGATGCGGTAAGCCCATACTGTCTGTCTGATTTCCGTCTCCCAGTTCGTCCCCGCACTGATGGCTGCCTGAACGGACTCCATGATCACGCGGTTAAACCTTTCCGCGAGGCCGTTCCCGGCTGGGTGGTATACAGGGGTATGTCTGGTCACGATACCATTCCGTTTCATGAGTGCAGTCCATTTTTCTGATGTGAACTGGGGGCCGTTGTCACATGTGACGGTTTTAGGAATTCCCTCTCTCAGGAATGTAGCTGTGAGGAAGTTTAGGATCCTGTCCATGTCTGCTTTTTCACACAACTCCACCTCTGGCCACTTGGAGTATCAATCCATTAACACAATGGCGTACTTGGGTACGCCCCACGAGTCGAGAATGGGACCCAGTACGTCGACCGACAACTCTTCCCATGGGTTGGAGGGAGTGGTGAACTTCCCCATCGGTGGACGTAGCACGGACTGTGATTTGTCCGCGTTGCTGCATTGTTCACAGGCCCGCACGTGCCTCTCCACCTGGCTGTCGATTGCAGGCCACCAATAAGAGTGTTTGGCTCGACTCTTTGTTTTCACTATTCCTAAATGGCCTTCGTGCAGAATCGTGAGTAGTCGTTCCACTAATTGTTGTGGGGGAATCACCTTGTCTCCTCTCAAGAGGAATATGGCGTTCTCGCTAATGGACAGTTCCTCGCGCACTTCCCAGAATTTCCGAAGGTCGGCGCCCAAATGTTTCTTCTCTGGCCACCCCTGCGTGACGAACTTTTTTACTCTCTCCAGGTGGGGGTCTGTCTCGTACGCTGCCTTCCATTCTTGCGCGCTTATGACTTCTTCCTGGTCATTAGTGCATGCTATTGTGTAGTCGTCCCACTCTCTGTGTGCCGGCGCTCCTTCCATGACCGCCGATCTGCTAAGATAGTCCGCCACTTTATTTTTGTTACCTGGTAAGTATTCAACATCATATACTATGGGGCCGATTCCGATCTCGGCCGGTAGGGCACCGAATCGGATTCGGCTTTACCGGATCCGATTCGGAGGCGTCGTTTCCGACCGATTCGAACATTCATCCGCGCGAGCAAGTACGATGCGAGCGTACGCGAAATCGACGACCGACTTGTTTGCGGGTCTGAACCGCTCCGACCGACTCGTACGGACATGACTCGCACCACGCAATGGTGACGTTACCCGACCGAGCAAGTACGATGCGCGCTTCGAACAGTCCGACCGACTCGCGCCGTCCGGCTCCAAAGAGATGTCGGAGCCAGACTTCGGGGGTCCATGTCGGACCCCCTGCATGCGTGGACGCGCGAGACGCACCCAGGGGGGACCCATGGGCCCCCCCTACACATGCATGTACGGTGCAAGTCGCACCGACGCGTACCCGCTGTAGGGGGCGCCCTTGTTCGCGACGTACCCATTGAGTCAATGGGAGCCCGTGTACGCGTCATACGACCGGCTCCCATTGACTTCAATGGGAGTCCAACCGAATCGAGTCCAGCAGCATGCGGCCGCATCATACTCGCTCGGTCGGACTGCGAGAGTCCAGCTCGGTCGGAAATCTCTCCGGATCCGGCTCGGTCGGAGAGATTTCCGGCCCAGATCGGAATCGGCCCCATAGTCTAACAATCTGAGGGTCATTTTTGCGATGCGTGGTGTGGCGCTGGCATGGCCGCTAGATGTAAGAACTTTAATCAGCGGCTTGTGGTCCGTCTGAAGGAGGAACTTGGAACCCCAGAGGAATTGTCAGAATTTTTCCATTGCCCAGACCGCTGCCAGCATCTCCTTCTCTATGATGCTGAACTTCTCCTCATTGGAGGCGAGAGAGCGCGACGCGAAGCTGACAGTGGTCACAACACCTTCTGGGGACATTTGCGATAAGACGGCTCCCAGACCCTTGCCGCTGGCGTCTGTGGTGAGGATGGAGAGGGCCGATTGGTCAAACCCATGTAAGGGCACAGCATTGCAGATGTCATTTTTGATTTGTAGGAATTCCTCATTGGAGTCGGCCGACCAGTTGAAGGTATTTTTATCTTTGAGCAATTGACGCAGGTGGTGTGTTTTGGTGGCAAAGTTTCTTACAAATTTGCTGTAGAACTCGGCCAATCCTAAGAATGAACGAACTTCTTCCTTGTTCTGAGGAGTGGGCGCAGCTGTGATGGCCTCGACGTTGGCTCTCTCGGGGAGATCCCTTTGTTACTTATTTCATGGCCCAAGTACGTGACCGAGTGAAGGCCGAACTTGCATTTTTCCCACTCAGCCGTAAGACCATTCTGCGACAGAATCTGTAGCACCGTAGTGAGTTTCTCATCATGGTCTTGTTTGGTTGTCCCCATGATCAGGATGTCGTCCTGGAAGTATTGCACTCCCCTGCTGTCCTTGAATAACTTGTGCATAAGTTTCTGAAATACAGCAGCCGCTGATGCTAGGCCGAAGGGCATCCGTCGGAACCTGTAACATCTGAATGGTGTGATGAAAGATGTTAGTTTTCTACTGGAAGGGTGCAGTGAAATCTGGTAATACACCGCGGTGAGGTCGATGGTTGAAAACCAGTGGATTCCTTTGGTCTGGGCCACCATTTCATTGATTTTTGGCAGCGGGAATTTGTCCACTATGATGTTTTTGTTCAGTTCCCTGAGGTCAATGCAGAGGCGGACATTTCCGTTGGGTTTGCGTGCGACCGCCAAGGGCGCCAACCATTCGGCACTCTCTACGGGCTCGATCACGTCGTTGTCTTCAAGGCGCTGCAACTCTTTCTGCACTGCCTCCCTGCAATTGAATGGGATGTTCCGTACTTTGTGGCATACTGGTGTGGCCCCTTCCTTGAGGCAGATTCTATGCGTAAATTTGGTGAGCTTGCCTATGGTGCCTCCAAAGACGGATGGAAAGTCCTCCTTCAGCGTTCCGCCATCTGGTGCTGGTGGGTTATCAGTCATGAGGACTTGGTTTGTGCCCCCAGGATTTAGTTGGATCCCTAATGCTCCTTGGTCTGCCCAACCCAACACCGAGGGTCCCTTTTCTGCCACGTACAATTTTCCTACTGAGGTCCTCCCCTTGAACTCGAAGCGGAGTGGGCGGAAGCCTACCATAGGGATCTTCTCTCCCGTGAAGGTGACCGGATGAACGTCCGTGGGGTATAGGTGAGTGCCCAAGGTGTGCATGAAGTCTCTCTCCCAAATATTGCGTTGAATGATGGTGTAGGGGGACCCTGAGTCTGCCACCATGGAAACCTGTATTCCCCCTAAGGACAACAAACAAGAGGGCTTCTTGGTACTGTAGCAGTCAATACCCAGAATCTGGTCGTCTATGCATAGAATACTGTCTTCGTCTGCTTCTCCCTCTACCCCTTCTGTGTCCGAATCCTCCATAACACACTTGACAGAGGTGTTGCTAGGTTTCCGTCGACACACTTTCCCGAAATGGCCCATCACCCCACAAAAGGAACATTTAACGCAAAATGCTGGGCATCGTCTATCACTGGCTACGTGTGCCTGACTGCCACACCTGTAGCACTGTGTCTTGTGATCACTCGGCGCTTTGTGGGGTCCTACCGCTTTCGACGTGGGCCTCTTGGTGTATCTTGCCCCGCTCGGGGGGGGGAGGTTTGGTATTGTGGGCCTTGGTGTCGGTCACCTTGCATATCGTGGCCTTGTTGTCACTGTTCTTTTTCGCTGCGGCTGCGCATCTTTTCGACAATTCCGCTTTCTTCACCATGACGATGATCTCGTTGAGGGGGTCATCTCCACTAACCCACAACTTCTCCTGTATATTTGTGTTGACAGTGTGCATTATTATTTGGTCACGTATTAAATCATCGTGGAGGTGGCCAAATTTGCAAGTAACCGCTAACCGCTTTAATGCAGAGACATAATCTTCTACAGACTCCGTGTCCATTTGTTTGCGTTGGAAGAAATTATAGCGGTCGATGGCGGTGCATACCACCGGTTGGTAGTGACTGTCTAAATCTTCCAGCGCATGTTGAAAGACATCGACATCATTGGGGAGTCTAGTCTTTTTGACCATATTCTCATATACCCTAAGACCCTCCGGCCCCAGATTGTGCAAAAGGATTTTTTTTCTCCGTTTTTGGAAAATGCCTCTTCTCCTTCATCTTCCAGAGCAGACAAATAGTTCAGGAAATACCCTTTCCAGGACTCCCACTTCATGGCTGGTTCCTCTGGTTTCGGCAGGAAGGGGACTGGATTGGTTAGGGAAAATGTCTGCGCACACATGCTGACTGGGTGATGTGGCCGGAGTCCTCCGGGTGCGTAATGGCAGAAACGGGGTGTTGGCTAGCTTGACCACTGAACTTAGACCCCTTCTGTGCACGTGGCTGTCGATGGTGTGCGTTTCTTGTGCCTCTGTGCTTGGGGTTGATGTATAATTGGCAGGAGCACTACACTCCCGACCCATTCACGCTTATTGGGTGCTCTGGGGGAGGCAAGATGTGGCCTGGGGTGCCTTGTAATCAATCTGCTCGCTGGACTGCTCCAGGGATGGCAGCAGGTGCCTTTGTGGGACTGCCCGGTGTATCAACCAGCATGGGTGGAAGGTCCTTGTTGCTAAACCCTTCCTATGATGGCGGGCACACTCTCTCAAGCACTTACTGTGGAGGAGCAGGGCTTCCAGACTGTCTTTGCAGGGTTTCAGGGCTCTGCAGTCTCTGTGTGCAGCACTCTGCCTGGTGGCTGCCTCAGAGCCACGCGCGCACCGAGCGTTGTAGGTGGCGCCGCTAGTGCTCCCGATCCCTCTGCCATGCTCTCCTCCTCAATCCGGATCGCCGTGCTGAGCGCTGCAGCTCAATTTTGAAGGAGCGCGGGTCAGCGCTGCTGGGGCGCGACTTGAGCACCAGCCTCGTCGCCAGTTTGTAGTGCGGCAATTCCAGGAATAAGACGGTACTTCAAACTATGTGGAAGATTTCTTTATTATTTATAAACAGAAGGAGAGCGCCGGGGTCACCCCCGCACTTGGAGCCCTCCGTGCGGAATCGCCGCCGGCGCTCCCAGGATGCCTTGCGCTGTGACGTGGTGTGGGGCACTAGAGCGCTACACTACATAAGCGGCCCCTCTTCTCACTCTGCAGGAAGGCTCCATCGTTTTAAGTTGCACTACTGTATGCGTTCCGAGGAATAGATCATTTGAGCAAAGATTCCCAGTGCTGAAGAACTTCACTTAAAAGACTCCAGTCAGAGCTTTGGCGGGAAGGGACAAGGTGACATGGAAGTCTTCGGGCCATGTCCGCGTTATATAAAAATTGCAAAATAAATAAATAAAATAAACCCTGCTAAAACATCTACAATCTGGAGCCGGGGTTCGTCCAGTGACAGCCCGTCCAGGGAGCTGCAGAATTGTAATTTGTAAGGCAGGCACTGACCTCAGCTGAGTGTCTGTCTCTCAAAGTAGGCGCGGCCTGTGATCCGTGGACACACTGTGCAAACTGTTTGCGAGATCCGAGAGCCCAGAAGGCACCGTTCAGCAAGTCATATTTTTAGAAAAGAAGTGCTGAGCAGGCAGGGTTCCAACCATACTGACGCAACGATATTTGCAAAAGGGCAGTGCTTGAAATGGAAAAATAGAAGTGCAGGTACCTGCTTGTTTCTGAGAAGTGCCGGTACTCTCCAATTAAAGGTATTGCATTTCTCTTGAGAAGTGCCGGTACTCTCCTCCTCAAAATAAAAAAGTGCCGGTACACTGTACCGGACAGTACCGGCCCATTTAAAGCACTGCAAAAGGGAATAAATCACTGTCAGAGTATGTAACTTTTTTCTATTAACTTTTGTTACTGAAGCACTACTCATGGGCACACTTTGTCGTTCTTACTATGTATAAGACCTGCAGCACGAGGAACTTTATTTGTGCAATAATGTTTGATTACTTTGTAAAACTTATAAAGAGCATGGGGAAAGTTCAGTCTACACAATTCATATTGTCATGGTTTGCATCTATTTTCAAACTTATTTATTATATATTACTGTTTCTCTCACGCATGTCTCCCTGCAAGGTTCCTAGTCGTGTGTAGAACTATGGGGCTGATTAGGATGGCGGGCGGAGGCACATCCGCCGTGCTGGCGGTGGTGGAAAATGCCCTTTTCCGCACTCCATCGGCGCTCTTTGCGTCCGCCGTATTATGATGGGCATAGATAGCCCATTTCCCGTCCGCTGCGATGTTCCGGGTTCCGCTGAAATTCTCCGTCCGCAACGGTAGCGGACGGAGCCACAAGAGTGCTACCGCCGTGCGGAATGCGGTCAGGACCGCCGGTCAAATCACGATGCCTCATACAGCCCACAACACCGCTGCGGAGAATCCGGCCATTCGAGGATGGCGGTGGCAATGCTGCGGATAGCTCCATGTGTTCCAGACCGCTGGGGAAACGGCGGTCTTTGGCCTTTCCGCAGCAAATCCGACCGCCGCGGACAGATTTTCAGCTTTTCCGGCGCTGAATCCAGGAATCGACCGCCGCGGTAGGGAGTATCTGGTGGTGTATCCTAATCTGGCCGGCGGTTTTGACGCGGTACCTGCGGGCCGAAGTTTCCCGCTACCATGGCGATCGGAATGGTTTTCCGACCGCCATCCTAATGAGCCCCTATGTACCTGCACAATTCAACACTAGCTGTAGTGTGTCACAGGCACAGAAGGGGGTTACGCACTCATTGTCAACTACATTTGGTTGACTTGAAGCTCTTTAGCACCTGAATCAAGCATGTGCTAGAGTTGTAGACAGGGTCATCTTAAGGATTTATGGGGCCCTGGCCAAGACATATTTTTGGACCCTCTATTCTTTGCCTTTTACTGACCTTTTTCTGCTATTTGAACATTGCATGATACGAATCGATATTGAATTGAATCACTGACAGAATATCGATGTCCAGAATATCGACAACAAAAATATCGGACCCGAAATATCAACGTCCAGAATATCGAAGTCCTATCTACATAATGGTAAGTACAAAATTATCGAAAAAAATATATTATTGTTAAAAATATCGGATTTTTTTTGTTTAAAAAATAATGTAAAATAAAGTAAATAATACATATAATTAAAATAAAATTAGTTAGAAGTATTACAAAATGTTTAAAATTATAAGTAATACATATAATGTAAAAAAAAATAAACAAACATATATATAAATTATGATATATATATTTACTTAAAGGCCCATTACGATACCCGGCGTAAAAAAATCCGCCAGGCATGAAAGCGGCAAAAATCCGCCCGCACACACCGTCTGAACACCGACCACGCCATTACGATTACACAAACCGAAAACCGCCATCGGCGGAAAACCACACAAGATACCGCCCGCCCTCGTCCGAGTCGGAGTCAAACCGCCCGCCACGGACGGAAACACGCACGACAACACAAAACCGCCCGCCCTCACGCCCGACACACCGCACGTGAAATTACGATCGCACCGCCATGAGCGCGGGTAAACCACAAATATACCGCCCGCCAGCGCAAACAACGCCGATGAGAATTGACACGGCAGAAGCCATGGCGCCCACGTCCCTGCACAGAAACCATCCGCTGACAAAAACAATCGCACACAACATGGCCAACAAGTCCACACAGCAGGGCACGCACAAATACACAAGCACAGTACACATCCCGAAAACACCCCCTGGACAAACAAAAATACAAAGGCCAGAACACCAGACACAACACACCTGAAAACAACAGACCATGAGGACACACCCACATAGGTAAGTACAAAAGCAGCACTTCCACAGACCACAACCCCTTGCAACATTGCAAACTAGAGAGGAGAGGAGAGGACACAGTGACACAGCAAGGACAGCAGCACACCACAGAAACGCACACATCACCACCACCACCACCACCACCACCAAACACCGGCACCACAAACCCCCTGCACATTACACAACACACACCGCACCAGCACCACAAACACCATGGCACCACAAAGAATGCCCAAGTTCACGCCCATTGAGCTGACGGTCATGGTCGACGAGATTATCAAGGTGCACCCACAAATCTATGGGAACCTGGTCCAGCACACACCACTAGCCACCAGAAACAGAATGTGGAACCGGATCGTAGACCAGGTCAATGCAGTCGGGACCCTGCCCAGGAACAGAGTTGAAATCAACAAACGGTGGAATGACGTCAAGAGCCTGGTCAAGAAGAAGGAGAGCAAGAACAGAGAGCTGGCTGCCGTCACTGGCGGAGGGAATCCCGCGCTCTTCAAGACCTTCAAAGCGTGGGAGGAGAAGGTGCGAGTCATTATACATCCGGAGATCCTCGCCGGATTACCAGGGGGAGTGGAGGCTGGTAAGTACAAACTAATGTATACCAGCACACCGCTATGTACTCACATGCACTACCACCATGCCACAGCTCCCAGGGACAAACACCCCCATGTCCAGCACACAATACACAACACATCACACACACATGCAACAGACACCACCACACACAGCCCAAACCTAACAACTGTAAGATACGTGGGGGCATGTGTACACTCAGCCAGCCACGTAACCACCAACAGGTCCCCAAGTATGCCAGAAGCGCCACAACGAGCACCCACCACACCCATGTGTCCGCCATAGCTGCACTAACCGACAAGTAACAGGTAAGTGGCAGGAACACAAAGTGCAGTGGGTGGGAGGGTGGACAGCTCAAGCACAACACACACCAGGCCCCTAGTCCCACAGCACAGCAAGGAGGAGCATCCCCACACCCCACACCCACGTGTCAGCCACCGCAGTGCACACCGACAGCCGAAAGGCAGACATCACGGTCCACAACAATCGGTGTCAGTGGGTGTCCAGCCATCACCACGACCCACAACACCGCCCCCACCCCCACAGACCTGCAACATGGAGCACCCCCGCTTAGAACCATGTGGCATCCAGTACAGTGCACGCACGAACAACCTGCAGGTGGGAAACTGGACAGGGCTGGATTACTGGAGGCATGAGGACCGTAACACGACCAACACATGGGACATGTTACGTAGCAGACGAACACGCAGCACCGCCCACTGTCACGAACAAGTGAACAATGTGCACACGGACATGAACCACAGACTCACACCCCACATGACCCATCACAGACACAGCAACACCCAAGGAGCCACGTCTGCATGCACAAGCCACACTGAATACAGTACCACACGGCAGCCACTGTGCAACCCATCACACACAACCGAAACACCATTGAAGTCCTGTCCATGTAGCCCCTACTGCCTGTCAACCACACACCCCACAACTACGCCTATGTAAGACAAACAACACTAGACGCAACAGAGCGGAACAACATAAATGCACACGAACACCACTGAACCCATCAAACACACAGACACACCATGCACATACAACATACCATCCATCCCATCCGTCAGCCCCAGTCTCATGAAAGGCATGTCATCCGCACAGCTGCCACACATACAGCAGTCACGCTAAGATACATGCCCATGACCAACCATGTGCCAGAAGTCAATGAAGCGCACGCCACACTGTGAGCAACAACACACAACATGGGCCACACCCCCGAGCACTGCAGTGATGCACATGGCACAGGGCAGCACGCACACCAAGGAGATGGGACAACTGCAATACGTCGGGTGGCACACAACCATCACACACTCATAACGATGCGTCCAATGCCATGTCCAGTAATCACAACAGACAGCAAATATGCAGGGTATGTCAGGCATGCACACACCTCAGACCATGCACTGTCATGCTGCCACAACACATGTCACGTTCGGCACCCATGGCTCACAGCATGTAGCCCAAAAGCATATTCCATCCCAAATGCGTTCCTGGGGCATGACCCCCATGTTGCCAAATGCGTTCCTAAGCGTTCCATATGCACCCCAAAAGCAAAGTACAAACCAGACCCAGGATGGGCCTGGAGCCCGCATACACCAGAGTCACAATAAGTAGGAGCACAGCAACACACCCATCGGCATAGCCAATCCGTCCCATGCCACATGTGCACAGCACACAGTCCCATTGCCAAGCACACACAACAACAGATTGTACAGCCACACACCCGCCTCCGGGACACACGTGCACGAGAGTGCACGAACGGAGAATGTCAGACAACCAATACAGACTTCGCCAGGTGCAACACAATAACAAATCTCATTCTCTCCACAGGTGACGAACTGCTGGATGCTGGGGATGGAGACAGCAGCCAGCACAGCCAGCCTACAAGCCCCCAACGAGGACACACGGATGTGGAGGATCTGTCCTCCTCTTCGGACACGGACCACCAAGCAGGCCCATCTAGTGTGGCAGGGCCCAGCCGCTCCCCAGGACCCCTCCTACCCACCAACCCATCATCCAGGGCTGCTGAACATTCCCAGCCCCCTGCTGCCACTGTCGTTGCGGCCACACCCACGGTCATTGCGGCCACACCCACGGGCATTGCGGCCACACCCACGGTCATTGCGGCCACAACCACGGTCATTGCGGCCACTACCACTGCCGCAACCGCCACCACGTCTTCGCTGGCCCCAGCCCCAGCGCAGGTGGTGGCCCGGACGACTGGATCCACCCTGGGATCCAGGGCGAGGACCGTGGTGAGCAATGTGGCTAGTGGGCAGGCCGGTGGCAGCAGGACTGGTAGGAGGAGCAGGGTCAGGGAAACGCCAGCCTCCCCTGGGAGCCATGCCCTGCCTCAAATGGCCAGAGTCCTTGGGGCCTATGAAGAGGCCCAAGGACAATGGGCCAGGTCAGCTACAGACACGCGTGAGGTGCTGGGGGTGCTGAGGTCCATGGACGCCCGTATGGGCCAACTCGTGGACCTCATGGGCCAGCTGGTGGTGGCGGTGAGGTCACAGCCAGGGACAGCAGCTCCCCTCCGCCACCACCTGCCGGGGCGCAGGGTCGAGCAGCAGTGTCCAGTTCCCCTGCGTCCACAGCCAGTGAGCACACCTCAACCACCAGCAGGTCGCAAGCAGGCACCCCCTCGCAAACGTGGAAGGGGCCATCCGAAGTGGAAACAGATCTCCCGGGAGGACTTCGCACGCTCCAGACGCAAGTGAGGCAGCCAGCCAGCCTTCCTTGACCACCCACTGCATTGACTTGGACTACGATCCCACTCCACACAGCCATCTGGATGGCATGTGTGTGTTGGACTATGGACATAGAACCAGTGGGTACACCCTGAGCATCACGCAGCCATGACCGACAGCTCATTGTCACTGCACGCACCACTTTTGTCATCACCTTACACACAATCACATGTCACAGTTTGAAATAAATGCACCTCTTCCACAAACTGCTGTCTGTGCCCTGTGTTTTAATTGTACGGAATACAACGGCCACCTTGAGCGGAACGGCACCTGATGCGTGGCATGGCAATGGAACCGGAGGGCCTGTAGGGACCTAGGGGTGGGAGACAGAACAGGAGCACATTCAATGAGTGTGTCACACACCCATCACACAGTACATGTCAACAACTACAAGCAATGTACACACATCGCACAGAGCAATAGGGCACAATGCCACAGCCACCATCAGTGGCATACTAACCTGGGCATGGAGCGTTGACACACAGCACGCAGTGAACAAAAGGCCACCCTGACACAGCACACACACACCTGCACAAATACAGACACATCAGCCGTCGTACATGGACACTCACCGTCAAGTGAAGTAGCGGGCGATGAGCTGCTGGCGCACATTCCCAGCTTCCTCCTCTCCGCTGTCCTCCTCACTCGAGCTGTCCTGGTCTGCGGGCTGGGGCCCTGGTTGATCTCCGTCATCCACAATGAGGGGGATCTGCTTCCGAATGGCCAGATTGTGCAGCATGCAGCACGCCACCACTATCTGGCACACCTTCTGTGGGGAGTACGCCAGCGCACCCTCGGTGCGGTCCAGGCACCTGAACCTGGACTTGAGGAGGCCAAAGGTACGCTCGACCACACGTCTGGTCCTCCCATGTGCCTCATTGTAGCGATCGTCTGCTGGGGTGCGAGGATTCCTCAATGGACTGAGCAGCCATGCCCCATTCGGGTACGCAGAGTCACCTGGGTGTGAGGGACACAGAGAACCGTTGCTATTCCAACTGGACAGGGGACAGCATCGCACAACCAGCACGCTACACCACTCCACATACTCACCGACAATACAGCCACGATCCTGTTGCAGATTGGACATCAGTCGTGGCAAGATGCTGTTGCGCATTACGTGTGCGTCATGGGCCGAGCCTGGGAACTTTGCACACACGTGGGTTATCACCATGTCCGCAAGGCACACCACTTGCACATTCAGGGAGTGCGTGTGCTTCCTGTTGCGGTACAGGTGCTCAGTGGCCTGTGGTGGAACAAGGCCAACATGTGTGCAATCAATGGCACCAACGACGTGTGGGATCCTGCCAAGGGCATAGAATGCACCCTTCACTGCCGCCAATTCACGAGCCCTGGGGAATCTGATGTACCTGTTTCGGTACAGCATCATGGCTGCCAGTACATCCCTCAGCACCTTGCTGAACATGGGCTGGGACATCCCTCCTCCACTGCCCACTGTGTGCTGGAATGACCCAGTGGCGAAGAAATGCATGGCGGCCATCACCTTAGCCGTGGGGGTGAATGCTGTCGGATACACCCTGCGGGGACGGAGATGGGGTTCCAACATGGCACACAGTCGATGCAGGGTTGGCCTGTCCAGCCGAAACTTCCTTATGACCTCAGTATCCTCCATGTCCGCCAGCAATTGGTATGGGCGGTCAATGTTCGGTCTCCGCCTAGGGAAGATGGCAGTGGACACATGTCAAAGCAACACAACACATAGCAATTTCGCATTCACATCACTGACATGACTGAGCAAGCACATGAGTCACAGCCCAGCTGTCAAGCAGGGACGGCACGGCCACAATACACTTACACAGGTCTCCCACCAATGGCAATGGCTAGTGATGCAAACCACTGCCATGGTCATGCACATGGGGATCTAGGCCCCAATGACTTGCGGGGCGTGCTGATGGGGACTGACTGCATATTCGTCAAGCGGCAACGCCACGGCAACATGAATGTCTGCTGAGCATGGCACTGCTTCCGAGGCTGGATGAGTATGGCACACGACGACGACGATGTGGGCACAGGCTGAGCGGCCAAAACAAGTGGGACCTGTGGCACGAGGGGATATGAGACAGTAGTAGGTGTCAGCACTGCACCCTATGTACAGCACTGTACGGATCACACCTCCCGAAACATTGACAGGTGTCCACATTGACAGCCCCATGCCAAGACGGCTGTGTGCTTGCAGTCACACGTCACAGGTGAGAGGTTACATTGCACGTGCCAGGTGGCAGACGTACATAGTGGGAGCTATCATGTGTGTGCATGTGTCTCCTGTTCAGGATCCACCAGATGGGCGCTGACTCTGTACTGACCATTGGACACAGCATGTTCCGTGGAAGGCTTGTGTGTGTGGGATGGTGGCACTGGATGTGCCTCCGTTGGGTGGGGGCCATGCACAGGGCGGGTACGTCGATGATTGCGCATTGTTGGTCACGGTGGGTGCACCCACTAAGATGTGTTGCCCTGTGTACAATTCCTATGTCCGCATGATGATGGACTGTAGATGTGGGCAGACTACACATTGGTCGATGTGCTGTCTATGTGCATGTGCCTTCACACCAGGCACAGCTGCCCCTGCACATGTGACCCCTGCTGGACTCGCTGCTGGGTCTGTGGAGCTGATGCACCTTCTGTGCGTGGGGCGGACAGCTCACCTCACTACCCTCATTGCGCATGTCATGACTTTGCCGCAGGTGACATGGATCATGGAGGGCCCACATGTACGCGTGGGTAGGCTACACATGTTTGTTCACTGGTCGCCACCCCCAGTCAGTGTTTCGAATGGGAAGGTTGTTGTGCTGGTGGTATATTCGATGTGGCGGATGGGCGGGCCTAGGTGCGGGCTTACATTCCGGACATGGGGGGTAGTTGGATTGGCGACTAGTTGCAGTACACACGGGACACGTCTCTTCCTTTCCACATCTGGGTCATCCCTTGTACTCACTGACAGTGATACAGTCATCTTCGCCCCAGCCCTCATGTCCTCCCTCGCTCCCCCAATATGCATGTGCACCTGCGAGGCTAGCGCTTGCACAGGCAGCCCCAAGCTCGCACCAGAGAGGGCAAGGAGTGTATGTGTGGGTCCAGTTGCACGAGTGGGCTGTCTCAGGGTATGATGTGTGGCGGGACGCCGTCCACCTGCGTGGTGCCCCAAATGGAGACCCGGCCTGCATGGACTATGCATCACAGTCTTCGCCTTCCGGATCCGCCACCTGCGACACCCAGTGGCTGTGGCTGCCCTTGCGGCCAGGCCGCGTCCGTCTGTGACTGATGGCCCACACATTCACTCTTTGGCCTCTCTGGGGAGGGCTCGGGGTGGTGGCGCACGCGCTTGCACTTAGTCGCAATGGCATGTGGCGTGGTTGGTATAATGGGCAATGGATGGGATGGTGCGAGCCACCTCCCGTGACGTCAGTGCTGCTCGTGCTGAGATGCGTCCCCCTACACTTCCATTTGACTTGTGCCATGCTACACGTTGAGGTTCTATTGCCTGCGTGATATGACCAGGAGGAGCGCGAGGAGACCTCTCACACACCATGCTCCACTGCCATCCCGTGCCCTGTATCGCCTGTGCGGATTGACTATGTTGGGGTTACACCTGGTCGACTGGGGCTGTGTGTGCCTTGTCAAGGGGCATGGCGGGCGCACAACAGGATCCAGCTAGTCCACGGAGGGTGGGCTGACGTGTGCGCCTGGTTCCGCATTGTTCGTGTGCCCGGCTGCTGTGCACACACGTGTTCACTTCCCCCGACAGGTGTCCTCTCACAATGCCCAGGGAAGCGGTGGTGTACTGTTCATGACCCCTCCCAACACGGCGTGCTCCAACTTGGCATGTGCGCATCTACCCGTCGCACCCATCCACCTGAGCACTGCGTCCATACGACTTCACACGACACATGTGTGTCTTCCACAGTTGTGCTACTCATTTGCGTTGACATCCAATACCAGTGGACTACATGGTCATGTCACGACTGCCGTGTACTTCACATACTCTCATCCTCTCTCATTCGTACTTGTGAAATGAGTCAACGGAGACAGTTTTGGTTTCAAACATTATATTGAGTCTTCTGTCCTCTGTGATGCAGTATAGTGGACACTACTGGCAGCGGAATACATGTTGAGGATATACTGAGCATGATTACAAATGGGATAGGGTGTGGGGTTACATGTGATTGGCTGTTGCATGTGGGATGTGGGCTTCAGAGTTACATCTGCTTGGCCAAGGCTGTGCTAATGTACATTTACGTATAGCTGCGGATCTGCGGACTTTGACACAGACGGTATACAAGTAGCCTACCAGACCGCTTGGCATCATGGGCACAGTCCATCTCAGTTCCATGTGACAGGTTTGCTGCGGTTGTTCCTCATGCACGCGTGCATGTGAGATGACATCAGGGCATGTGCTTGCGTGCATGCAGCGGCGTGCCACTTGTTGTTGCAATGTGGTGGTTACTGGACATGTCACAGTCACTGGGGTCGTGTTGTTGTTGTTTGCACTTGTCGTCCGTGCAAGGGTCCTGGTATGGGATTCCCGGGGCGGGGGTGGGAGGGGTGCAGCACCCACAGACTCCAGGCGACCTATTCATGTCCACTGAGCGGTGTGTGTGTCCATGGGCGCTGGATCCATGTCGTGTCCTGGTTGTTCGTGCAGTTCCGTCCATGTGGGTGCGATGCACAGACCCCATGCCACTGCCTCCCACGATGCATGCGGTGTTCCTGGATGTGATGGGGAACAGTGTGCATGTCCCGGTCATATCCGATGTCATGGCGATGTCGTTGATGGTGTGGTAATTGTTGCCGGTCGTTTGGTATGGCTGTTGTGGTGGTGACTGGCCAGATCCGTGCGGAAGCTAAGCATGGGTGCGGGGTTGGACATCATAGGTCAATCGGGAAACCTGCGTTGGGGTCCGACGAATTTACAGGTTGTCAGGTATGCGATGCCGCCCAGCAGGGCTTCCATGTCATTGGTGGTGTTTATGTTTGCCAGCCAATGTAGCGGATGGTGGCTGTCAAGGTGTTGTTCGTAAGTTGTCCCTTGGAGGACCATGATGGGGCATGCTGGGTGACATTCGATGTAGCTGTGCTCGATGATCCGTCGTGTGGAGGCACAGTGGTCCCATTTCAGTGCGGGTGCGATGTTGGCCACATACGCCATGCCCCCATAGGCAGAGCAGGCCCTGTCGTGTGCGTCCAGAGGGAGGAGTAGTGCTAGCAGGTCCGCCTTTAGACATGCCGGGTTGGAGAGACACATCTCCACGGGATGCTGGTAGGGACACCTCCGACAGTAGAAGACGGGTATGACGCAGCTGAACAATGTGATGCGGTAAGTCAGTCGGTAACTTACGTTCAGCAGGGACAGGAGTTCGCATCCCAATATATGTATCAGGTTGGTTTTGTACAGCTTGACCTGTCCGGCGTAGTTGGGTAGGTGTGTTGCGGTTGCCATTTTGCAGCGGTGCGTTGTGGTGGCGTGCTCCGGCTGTGTGTGCAGTCTGCAATGTGCACGCTCCGAGGTTGCTGTGAGCTCTGTGTAGTCGTAGGGAGACAGGACTTGTGTTCTGTTGGCTTGTGCGGAGGACACGGGCCCTCATCCCACATGCTTCTCAGACAGTTCAAGGTCAGTGATGTGTGACTCCTTCCAATTAACTTGCATGGGGCCGACATGGGGGAGTGTTTTCTTTATTCTTTCCCGTCCGTTGTGTTCTTCTGTGATATGCGCTATCTGCCCTGTGGTCGGTCTCCTCTGCATGCCTGTGTTGGTCTTTTATTGGACAATGGCTGTATTCACCGGCTTCTTTCGTAGGGCTATGGTTTCGGAGTTGGAATGGAAGGTCATTCAGTGCTGTCTGCTCTCCCTTGTGTGGGCGGCAGGCTGCCTTTCCGCTCTGCGTTGGGCCTTGTGTGTGAGTGTTATTCTTGGGCCACCTGTTGTCGGTCCCCGGGCTCTTTGGTGTTCCGTTTTGTATGTCTTGTTCATATGTGCAGGGTGGTATGGGTGTTTCAGTGTGGTACTGGCGTTCCTCTTCCCGAAGGGGCCCTGCTTCTCCTAGTTGGTGTTGCCGCCGCTGTGTGCTTCGCCATGTTTGTTGCACTGGGGTGTGTCCTGCTGTTGCGTGACTTCACTGACATGTGTGCGTCGGTTGTGTGACGTTGGGTGTTGTCCGTGAATTGGGCGTTGGGGACATGTCTGTGGCAGGCCTGTCACGTGTCATGTGCATTCGGGTGGGGCTGGTGTGTGTGCTGCTTGGTTGTGTCCCTGTGTCTGTGTGCGACGCATGCATGGCGCTGCGGTTGGCCTCTGCGTTGTGCGCATGTGTGGCAGCGTCATCGCCGCTTTGGGGCCGTGATGGGGTGGTTGGTTCCTAGTCCCAGGTGGTGTGTACACATGTGTTACGAGATGTTACAATTTGGCCTGTGTGTCATATGTGGATGCTATGGTAGATGTGTCGTGTACACGCGGGGGTGGGGGGTTGTCCGCTTTTTCCGCCCTTGCACTGTGTGCGCTGTTTGCGTGCACTTGTTGTATGTGTGCCTACCTGCGTCTTCGCGGTACGTTGCGTCCTTGGTGGTGCATCAGATAGAGCATAGGGAGGGCCTGCAGTGCTGGATTCATGCTCGGGGTGCCGCTTCTTCGGTGTCCGTGCTCGGCGTTCGTGTTACCGCTTCGGTTTGACGTACGGTGTCTCTTAGCCGTGGGTTCAGTTTGTGTGCGGCATCGTAATTTGTACGCCGGGCGGTACGTGTTTCGTCGGACGGTGTGTGTCAATTGTGCTGCGCCGCTACGTGTACGGGCGCACTTTGATGGCGGACGGTGTCGCTGGCTTGCCGGCGGTGTTTGGCTGACTTTTCGCATCGTAATCGGGCGGGCGTGTGGACTGCTGCGTGCAGGCGGTAACTGGTGGTTTTTGCATCCGCCAGCACGGCGGTAGTGCTTCCGCCCGACATCCTAATGGGCCCCTTAATATTTTAAAAAAAATTATTTAAATAAATGATAAATTATTACAAACATATTAAAAATTATAAATACATATATATACACATACACCAATAACATAAAAATAAAATTTTTATATATATATATAATAAATTAAAATATTAAAATATTTTTAATATTTTATAAATACATTTTACACTACATTAACTAAAACAGTAGAGAGTGCAACAGTAGGGAAAGTATTGGATCGCGTAGGGGTAAAAATTACTATTCCCACTCCAGTGAGTGCAATAGTAGGGAAAGTATTAGATAGCGGGGAGGTAAAAATTACTATTCCCACTCCAAAGGATGCAACAGTAGGGAAAGTATTGGATAGCGGAGGGGTAAAAATGACTATTCCCACTCCAATAAGTGCAAGAGTAGGGAAAGTATTGGATAGCGTAGGGGTAAAAATTAATATTCCCACTCCAGAGAGTGCAACAGTAGGGTAAGTATTGGATAGCGTAGGGGTAAAAATTACTATTCCCACTCCCAAAATTGCAACAGTAGGGAAAATGTTGGATAGCGGAGGGGTGAAAATTACTATTCCCACTCCAGTGAGTGCAACAGTAGGGAAAGTGTTGGATAGCGGAGGGGTAAAAATTACTATTCCCACTCCACTGAGTGCAACAGTGGTGAAAGTGTTAGATAGCATAGGGTTAAAATTAATATTTCCCAAAAATTAAAATTAAAATAAAAAAATAGCAACTACAATATAAAAATTATTGATAACACAAAAATAAAAACCATTATAAAAATATTAAAAATTTCAAAAACATAGAAAAATTATTTAATATTAACAAATACTAAACAATTACTACAAACATTAATTTATAAAAGTTTAAAAACAACATTTTACTAACAAATAACAATTTTTAAAATAAATTAATTATAATAAAAAAATGATTTAATAATAATTTTTAAATAAATTAATTTACACCATATCCCCTATAAACACACAAAAAACTACTACATATTTGACACAATTAACATACTTAAAAATTAATGAATTATAATTTACAAATAATTAATTATTAATAAATAAATTAGCACAAACAACACTATAAAATAGAAATAAAAAATAAATACCAATAAATAAAAAATATTTATTACTTTATTTTAGTTAAATTACTTCCCACCCTATTCCCATATAAAACTACAACCCACTTCTTTAACAAATACCACTATTAATATAATTATCAATTAATCAATTAATAAAATGTAATAACCAATTAATAATTAATTAATTATAATTTAATTATAAATAATATTAAATAAATATTAATAATTACTTTCTTATAATTAAATTACTTTCCACCCTATTCCCTATAAATTCTACAACGCGCTCATAAAAAAATAACGCATTTAATATAATTATCAATTAATTAATTAATAATAATTAATAACCAATACATTATTTATAAATACTAATAAATAAAAATTATTAATACCTTTATTATAGTTAAATTACTTCCCACCCCATTCCCCTATAAACCCACAACCCGCTCCTAAAACAAATAACGCAATTAATATAATTATCAATTAATTAAAAAAATTAATAACCAATTAATAATTAATTGATAAAAAATTGATTTTAAATACTAATAAATACAAATTATTAATTACTTTATTATAATTAAATTATTTCCCACCCTATTCCCCTATAAACCCACAACCCGCTCCTAAAAAAAAAAACGCAATTAATATAAAAAAAATAATAACCAATTCATAATTAATTAATAATAAATTAATTATAAATACTAATTAATAAAAATTATTAATTTCTTTATTATAATTAAATTACTTCCCAACCTATTCCCTATAAACCCACAACCCGCAACAGAACTAAAATACGCAAAATTATTTTACATAAAATAAATAACTTCTAAAAATTTCACACATGCATTTAAAAAACAGATATACTTATACAAAAAACATTAAATAACATACTATTAACATACACACTAAAATACACAACACTAATATAAATATCGATATTATTGACAACGATATTTTTGCAAACGATATTACTAACTTCGATATTAAAAAAACGATATTTCTTACCTTCATGTTGATATTCTGGTCACCGATATTCTTGATGTCGATATTCTGTACCTCCGATATTAACAACTCGATATTTTTGTAGGTCGAAAAAAAAAATCGATATTATGTCTGTTTACCATTGAATTATACTTTACACTTTCAGAAACTGGTCACCCAAAAACAACTGAAATGTGTCTTTGCAAGGACCACAGAAATCCTTAAAATGACACCTGACAGAGAGAGACAGAGGCAAAGGTAGAGGTGGGTAGTAAGAATGGGAGAGGTAGAAGTGGAGAACTAGACAGTGGCAGAGAAAAATCAGTTTTTCCATGGGGCCCTTGGAAGGTGGGGGCCTTAAAACAACTTTGGGGCCGATTCCGATTCAGGCCGGAAATATCCCCGACCGAGCCGGACCCGGAAAGATTTCCGACCGAATCGGACTCTAGCAGTCCGACCGAACGAGTACGATGCGTTCGCATGCAATCGGACTCAATTCATTCGGACTCCCATTGAAGTCAATGGGAGGCGGTCGTACAACGTGTACACAGGCTCCCATTGACTCAATGGGTGCGAGGCGAACAAGGGTGCCCCCTACAGCGGGTACGCGTCGGAGCGACTCGCGCCGTACATGCACAGGTAGGGGGACCCATGGGTCCCCCTGTGTGTGACTCGCGCGGCTACGCGTACAGGGGGGTCCGACACGGACCCCCGAAGTACGGCTCCGACTGCTCTTTGGAGCCGGACTGCGCGAGTCGGTCGGACTGCTCGAGGCGCGCATTGTACTTACCCGGCCGGGGAGCGTCTCCATTGCGCGGTGCGAGTCGTGTCCGTGCGAGTCGGTCGGAGCGGTTGGGTCCCACAAACGAGTCGGTCGGCGATTTCGCGAGTGCTCGCATCGTACTCGCTCGCCCGGACGCACGTTCGAATCGGTCGGGAAAGAGGGCTCCGAATCGGATTCGGCTTCACTGGATCCGATTCGGAGCCCTACCGACCGAGATCGGAATCGGCCCCTTTGTCTGCAGACAGCACTGCTGGAAAACACAGGGGCCGATTCCGATCTGGGTCGGAAAGCTCTCCGACCGAGCCGGATCTGGAGAGATTTCCGACCGAGCCGGACTCCCGCAGTCCGACCGAGCAAGTACGATGCAGCCGTATGCTGCCGGACTCGATCGGTCGGACTCCACGTGAAGTCAATGGGAGCCGGTCGTACGACGCGTACATGGGCTCCCATTGACTGAATGGGTACGTCGCGAACAGGGGGCCCCTACAGTGGGTACGCATCGGTGCGACTTGCACTGTACATGCACATTTAGGGGGGACCCTTGGGTCCCCCCTGTGTTCGACTCGTACGGCTACGGGTGCAAGGGGGTCCGACACGGACCCCCCAAGTCCGGCTCCGGGTGCTTTTGCGAGCCGGACGCTCCGACTCGATCCGGCTGTCCGACGCGTCCATCGTACTCGCTCGGTCGGAAAACGTCTCCATTGAGTGGTGCAATTCGTGTCCGTACCAGTTGGTCGGAGCGGTTAGGATCCGGAAACGGTTCGGTCGGAACACACGTGTGCATTCGCATCGTACTCGCTCGGCCGGACAGCTGTACGACTCGGTCGGAAACAGAGCCTCCGACTCGGATCCGGTAAAGCCGAATCCGATTCGGAGCCCTACCGACCGAGATCGGAATCGACCCCACAGATTGGTGGTTGCTGCGACGTGTATCTGAGCTGTTCTTCCTGGTTCTCATGCATTCACTTGTGGAGATACTGAGTTAGTGTATGCCATGTCAATACCATTATGTCATTGAAAATGGGAAAATGGCCACCCTTTTTTTACACTTGTACAATGGCAAAATAATGGGATCATAGTACAGGCCTTAATACCCAAAGCAGGGCATTATACATCTTCTGGTCCTTCACAGATGGGCAGAAAATGGAGAAAAAAAGCACATCTTTGGTAGGATAGCATGTGCACAGCAGAATGGGGAAAAACTCCCTCAGAAGTTTAGAAAAGGTAATCCATATTGGCTGCGGGCTAAAGCAATACCTAGCAGGTGCAAGTGTACCTTCAACAAAAGCGTGAAATTGTCTCAAAGAAGCAGTATATCTAACACATGTTCTAAAGAAAACCAGTTGAGCACAGGAAGGTTTGCACAAGGTGATGAAAATATTAGCCCTGCCCCTGGGTTACATTAACTATGGAAGCATACTCTTAAGCACTTTAAAACTTCTAGAGTGATAAAAACCTAAAAGAACGTGCAAGTGTAGAGTCCGTTACATTAGAATGGCTCATAAAAAGGGTGTCTACTGCCTTCTTGAAGGGGAGGAGCTGATGTATCTGCCCCAGATTATCAGCGAGAAAATTCCAAAGGGAATCAGCGATGCCCGGAAATGTTTTAAATTCCTACTGTGCTCCTAATGCTTTGCAATTAAACCACAAGTTTCTTTTCCCCAGCTGACACCAGTGCTCTAGTAAGTATGACAAAAAGATATAAAGTACTGCTTAGAATAACCAGGAGTGTCACCACTCAGAAATATAGGAGTCAGTGTCAGTGTTTTAATTTGGTTTCCTGGAGCAACTGGCAACCAATGCAACTCCACAAGCTGCAGGAGATATGAACAATCTTGAGTAGGCTAAAGACATTGGACTCCAAAGTTCCTGGCAGCAGACTGTTACTATAATCAATTTTGGATCCAACCACAGCTCTAACGATCATTGCTCCTACCTTCTGAGATTTACTTAAAAAAGTGAGGTGAGGATTTGATGACCTGGTTTACTTGACTATCCATAGCAAGTCTTCATCAAAGAAACTACTAAGAACTTCACTTTTTTGACTTAGATTGCAGCCGCAAGGGCTCAGAAAAGCAGTGAGCTGTGACCAATGCACAGTACAAATGAGAAAGAAAACACAGTTTGGTAACAGCCAGGCCCAACCAACTTTTATTTTGATTTTGTTTTATTTACTCTTGAATGATCGAGAAGACCTAGGTAGGCATCTTTCAGTCAATTCAGACTGGGAGTGTGTAACAAGTGGAAAGCACTATGCACTTCTACATCATTTTGGAAACTGACAGTTAGTTTGAATACCAATTGCTGTAATATTTGGATATATATGTTAAACAAATATGGGGACAGGCAGGAGACCTGTGGCACATCACAGTGCACTTTAGTGTTTTTAGCTGAATCCAGGTCAACAACTATTAATGTTCTCATGCATGTAAAAAAAAAGACCATCATTCGTATCATGTAGTCCCTTAAACCACCGTCACCCTAACTGATCTACCCAACTTAGGGGGTGATTAGGATGACGGGCGGACTTTAGTCCGCCCGCCATCCTCGCGGTGCTGGGGCCAGCCGCCAGACGTGCGGCGGTCCCGCACCGCTAATTAGGATGCGACCGCCACCCAGGCGGTCGCATTCCGCATCTTTGACATTGCGGCGGCTGCTGCTTACAGCACCACCCGCCGCAATGCCAAATTGCCATGTTGTGAATTCCCATGCACAACGTGGCAGGGACCGCGCGGTACCTGCCACCTTGTGCATGGGAATGGAGGGGGGCACCATGGGTCCCCCCAAGTGCACCCCCCACCCCCCGGGGGCTCGCAACGGGCCCCCATTGAAAATCCCCACCAGCCTTTCCATGGCGGAGAAGCCGCCATGGAAAGGCCTTTGAAACCCAGCATCCTAATATGGATGGCGGTGCCTGCTAGGCACACCACCATATTGAGGCCCAAGTCCGCCCGGCCAGCAATCGGAACGATTGCCGACCGGCGGAAAAGAGACGGACGCACTTTGCGTCTGCCGCGATACCCCCGCCATTATAATATGGCGGGGGGTAAATCGGGTGGCGATGGCGGGCGGATCGGCACCACCTGGCCGGCGATGGCGATCCGCCTGCCATCCTAATCAGCCCCAAAGTGATGTGGTCGATTGTGTCAAAGGCTACAGAAAGATGCAAGAGCATCTAAAAAGCCAGGTCCCCACATGCAATATACTCAAAATAGCGCACTGAGCATTGATTAATGCAGTCAATGTTCTTCTTTGAGAGAAGGCACACGATTGTTTGTGATCCAAGATACAATGAGACTCAATATACTCCTGAAGCTACATTGTAGTTGCTTTTTCCAAAACTTTCAGCAGGCAGGGGATATTTGAAATTGGATAATGATTTTTAATCTCCATCATCAAGACAGGGCTTTTCAGAAAGGGCGATACCCATGTTTCTTTCAAATTAGATAGGATCACCCCTTTCTAAATGAACCGTTAATAATTTTCCCAAAAATGTGGGCAGGGGTAACTCCTTATGTCCCTCTTTTAGTAACCTAGTGGGACTGTGGAGTCTCTTAACAAAGGTAGAATTTAATGATCTTATATCTACAATAGTTTAATTGCAGAAGATCTCCCTAAAGGAGAGGGTAGGACAGCACTTCCCCAGGTGGAACAGATCCATACAACCACATACATGTTGGGAGGAGAGACCATAGTTCTAATATGATCTTCGGTATCTGAAAAGTGTATCTGTACAATCGTACACCAATTACCTCGGAATTCAGGGGTCATAGTTAGTGATTTGAAACTAGCTGATTCTTTTCATTCCTTTGGCAGAGTTTGGCAGTCTTTTAGTCTGCTTGTTACTGCAATTTTTCATTGCATTCAATTTAGGCTCATATCTTTCAGGTTGCTGCATACTTAAATTTTGTTACAACATTCAGATATCCTAGTAAATAGCATCAGTCTCCTTACTTGTTTCCCAACTTTATTCACATGTTATTTCTGCTATATTAGACGTCATCTTGGGGTGATGTGGATCAGCGCTCAGCAGCCCATAAACATTGCCAATTATCCGAAATCCTGTGGATTGGAATGCAGCTATCACATTAACACCGTAATAGTGAAATATCATGTTCAGTCAATCATGTCGTTCAAAATTGTTGCCGAAAAAAGAGCTTCAATAAAGCATGGTGCCATGCCATGGAGTAGGGCAACATTGTCACAGATGCAGGGATGAGGACCAATGCAGTTTTCCACCTCAATATGGTTAAATGTGTGGAATACCATTTTCCTGGGAAAATGTAGAACACTGATTCACAAATATGGAATGTGATTTGGAGCCTGTGCTGCCTCTGTGGGCAATGAAAACTCCACCAAATCCTATAATTATGGACTCTGGAATGGCTTCCAGTCAGGCTTTTCTTTTAAGATTATTATATTTTGTCAAAGTTAAACATATCCATTCAATTGTACTTTTCTTTTTTATCATTTTGCCAAAATGACCTCTATATGTCTGGATGGGAAGTTAGATTCATTTTGCCTTTCAATTAGCATATTATTATGCCCGCATCGACAAACCTTGATCATGTGGTCAGTGGACCTTGGTTCTCCAGTATTTAAGATAGTGTTATTTTTGGATGTGTATGTTTGGGAATTCTTTTCGTGTTCTGGCCCAGTACCAGTGCCAGTATACATACACATGCATAAAGGTTTATCCTGTATAGCTTACATTGCAATGGTGGTTAGGTGCTTCTAAGCAATGATGTATTGCGTTTCTTGGACATATATTCACTTCCTCCTGCAGTCTCTCTCTTCGACGAAGAGAATGCAAGGAATTAGTGTATTTTCACAAGCAATTTGTACTGATGAACAGACTTGGATAGGAAGAACCCAAAACCCATGACACTATCCAGACCCTACACATGTTGCAGTTCTTATATGGCTTACAAGGCATGCTTTGTCTACATCTATTCTGCTCTACCTTGTTCTAAGTGTGTCTCTCCCCAAGTCCATCTCTGTAGCTCTAGTCTCTGTGGGATGTGATTCCACTTGAATTGTATTTGGTGGGGGATTATCGTTCTGATGATCGAAATAAGGAATCCTTTGTGCAATTTGGACTGTGAACTGCTTCGTCTTCATGGTACAAGTGAGAAGCCAATGTAGGACACAGTAAGGGGGTCATTACGATGGCGGGTGGACAAAGTCCGCCCGCCACCGCAACGGCCAAAGGGACCGCTGGCTATAGGTGCGGCGGTCCCTCAGCTGCAATTATGATGCCACCGCCACCGTGGCGGTGGCATCCCCTATTCCCAGCATTGTGGCGGGCGGTGCTCACAGCACCGCCCGACACAATGCTGGGAATGCACGTTGTGCATTGACATGCACAAGGTGACAGGCACCGCGCGGTGCCTGGCACTTTGTCCATGCCAATGCAGGGGGGTACCATAGGTACCCCCCATGTGCACCCCCCAGCCCCCCAACATCCTGGGGGCCCGCTACGGGCCCCCAACAGCAAAGACCGTATGCCTGGAAAGGCTGCTCTCCGCCACCATCCTAATATGGATGGCAGTGTCTTGCAGACACCGCCACCATATTAGTGCCCTTTTCCGCCCGGTCCCCTGTCAGACCGGCGGAAAACCGGCAGACAGTCTTTCCATCCGCCGGGGACCCCCCGCCATCGTAATATGGCGGGGGAAATGGCATGCGGGCGGTGGAATATGGCGGGCGGATCGCCACCGCCATACGGGCGGTGGCGATCCACCTGCTATTGTAATGACCCCCTAAGTTTGGTGACGAGAATGGAGTAAACTTCCCACTCCATCAAAGGAATAATGAAGCTTCTGATAGGAGTATTCAAAGGTGGCAGTACCCTCTGTCAACTGAGTAACTTTTGTAACCTTTCTGTTTGTGCTGCTGATTTGTGGAGGTGTTCCCATGTACAATGCTTCCTGCCAGGGGATCCAGTCAGCAGAGCGGCATGTACAGCACTTGGGAAAAAGGAGCTGTGGAATAGGTTCATGTTGCTGCTGCACCAATATCTACCAAGATGTATCAGCTGCATTGTTTGTGAAGGAGCAAATAAAGTTCGTCTTTGCAGATGTTGGAAAATAAAATTCAGGAGGTTGAGCGTTGGGTGAAAAAATGGAATGAAGCTGCAATGAGACAGGAAAAGCTTGATGACATAAAAACTTGCAATGAAGCTCTGCAATGAGACATGGAGTAGCCTGCTGGGGAAAACGCTGTGAAGGACTACAATGAGAAGAGAAGAAGCATGCTGAAGAAGATACCATGAGGACTTGCAATGAAACGAGGAGCAGCATGCTGGAGAAGATACTGTGAGGACCTGCAATAAGATGAGGAGCAGCATGCTGGAGAAGATGCAGTTAACACCCTCAGTGAGACAAGGAGCAGCTTGCTGGAGAAGATACCGTGAGGACCTGCAATGAGACAAGGAGCAGCATGCTGGAGAAGATACTGTGAGGACCTGCAATGAAATGAGGAGCAGCATGCTTGTTGGAAAGTGGATTATTAGTAGGGAAAATGTATATCTGCCACTGGCAATAAGGCCACTAACACATGATAGGACTCAGCATAGGTCTTAGAAAATTATTCCCATGCTCAACCCGTGGTAGCTTGGCTGCGAGCAGGCAGGCTTAACTTCAAAGACAGGTATGTAAAGCATTTAAAAACACCAATTCAGTAAATAATTAAGGCACAATGCATAATCAAAAATCCAACACCAATTTATACAAATAGGAAATATTTGTATCTTTAAAATGACACCAAAACGACAAAAATCCAATGTAGGGAACCGGAGATATGAATTTTTAAAGATTTATCACTTTATAGCACTTAGAAACCTATAGCACCATATTGGGATAGCTGGTCGCGATAGACCGGCTCAAAGTCAAAGTTTCAGGCCGACCGCGATGGAGCCCTGAGCGGCTACCCCTCGCGGTAGGTCCCGGTCACAGTTTTTACCTTCGGTCTTAGAAACTTTTCTGGAGCTTTTTCTCGCGGGGTCCCTCGATGCTCTTCACCAGGCCGGAGAGGGTGAGGGTTCTCCGGCCTTGGATTTCTTCTACTCCCGGTCAAACTCTGGAAGTAGGACCTACGGAGCTTTCAGCGGGACGAACCTGGATGGCTTGGCCGACTCGCGGTTGAAGGCAGGCGGCTTGGCTGACCAGGTTGAGTCGGTCCCCCTATGTAGCTTTTTTCAAAGTTGCTCCAAAGTTCTCCAAACTCCTGGAACTTCTGCCTGAAGTTCCCCAAAGGGTCCCTGTTAGAAATGGGATTTCTGGTTGGCTAGGGCTTGCGCCTAAGCCAGGCAGAAACCACCACTCTAGTCAGGGCAAGGGAGTTACATGCTGAAGATAACCCTTGCTCACCCCCTTGGTAGCTTGGCACGAGCAGTCAGGCTTATCCCAGAGGCAATGTGTAAAGCGTTTGCACAACACACACACAGCAGCAACACACTAGGCACACCACAAAAGGAACTCCACTCAAGGTTATATATAAAAATAGCCTTTGTATTATCATAAACACATTAGAATAGTAATCACACAATATACACTGTGCCAACTGGCACTAGGCAATATTTACAGGGGATTATATACACATGACAGGGCCAATTGGGCCACTGTCAGAACCATCACAAAGTAAAAATAGTAACTGTAGAACACAACCAGTAATTACTGGCAAACACTGTACTCAGCATTATCCTGCAACATAAATCGTATTATGCAATCATTATCACATCAGGCGTTAAATACATTATGCGCCAACCTCATAAGCCTAAACATATTAGACCATAACCTCCTAATCATAAATCACATTAGGCATAAATCACAGTGGAGAATAACCTCAAACATAAACACAGTATGCAAAACCTCATAATCCTAAACCACATTAGAGGCATAAATCACGGTGCATAAATCACAGTACATAAATCACATTTCCTGCGCACCACATAAATCACATTAGGGCCTGGCGCCCTATCCACCTAAAAGTCCCCCTGGCCCACTGGCCTTCTCAGAGGGCTCAAATGCCCTATGTCCATAATGTCAGGGCTTGGGCTGCCAATGCAGCCACATCAAGAGTGCGCAATTGCGCTGGGGCAGAGGAGTGTATCTCACTCCTGTCTCATCAAAAATGCCCCCAAAGAAACGATAGCCTAAACGTTGCAGCTGCCGCTAATTGCCGTGCAGCTGTGAAGGAAATTAGGCACTGGCACCGACTGTGCCGAGAGCCCGACTGGGACTCTACAAAATAAATATGCCAAAAAGTTGCAGCTGCCCGCGCTGGTGCGGCGCAGCTGTGCATAAAATAAAGGGGCCCTGGCACGACTGTGCCCTCTGGGCCTCCACTGGGGCTCTCTGAATAAAACTGCCCCCATCGTTGCAGTTGCCCGCTACGGCGGTGCAGCTGTGCCAAAAAAAATGGCACGGTGCTCTGGAGCCCCGCTCTGGGGCTCTATTAACCAAAATTGCCCCCAACGTTGGAGCGGCCCTCTATCAGGCGGGGGCCGCTCAGAAAATGGGCACCGGCACTGTGCCTCGATCGTGCTTCCCACAATGGACAACAGAGGAGCCCCACTCACCAGAGCTGCTGGGGACTCCTCCTCTGGTGCTCCTCTCCTTCGCTTCGGCGGAATGTCAGCCTTAGGAGCCCACGAGGCTCCCCCAGCACTCTAGCTTCACCCGGTCCCTCTCCGGGGACACAGGACTTTGCAGGGGAGCCCGCGAGGCTCCAGACGGCTTTCCTGGTGGCGGGCAGGACTTCCTCTCCCTGCTCCGCCCAACGCCAGGCAGCTTTGCCTGACTTCCGGGGTCGATCGAGCCGCGGTGGTGATTCTCGGCAGCAGGAGGCGGGGTGGGCACCCGCCTGAAAAATAAACAATGCAGGGTGGGCACCCGCAAAAGGCACCATAATGCGGGGTGGGCACCCGCCATTTTAAATATTCATAAAGCGGGGTAGGCTCCCGCTAAGCATCACAATGTGGGGTGGGCTCCCGCTGAAAAAGGCACAAAATGCGGGGGAACCCCCACGTCGGGATTCCCTCTATCAGGGCTGCAGCTCCGCGCTGCGAAGCCCCTGCTCTCCTCTTTTTGGCAAAGTGACAATATAGCGCTCACGAGGCGCTAGAAGCAAGAGTCCAGCATTCAAAAGTCCTTAAGGCCCTGGAAAATTAAAGAAAAAGCACTCACAGGGCGCAAGAGTCTTTCAGGGTCCATGGGGCATAGCTGGGCCCAGGGAGGCCAGCACACAGGGCCCTCCAGCAGGGAGGCAAGCCCCCATGGCGGTTCCTCCTGGGCCCCAGCAGCAGCAAGCCCCAGCAAGTCAGGAACAGCACACCTTCATGGGGTCACAGCCCCTATACTTATACCCAGATTCTCTTTGTCTGCAGCACAGGGCTTGGGGGAACCAGATGCAACTGGTTCAGGGGGGAATTGGAGCACTTTGTTTACCAAGCTCCTCTTCCCCTTTGTCAGGTGGGGGCTCGGTGATCAGACACACCACAGGGGGCAGAACCAGCATTGTACAGGCTAGGCACAGACCTATTCAGGGTCATGGGATTACTCCTCCCACTACTCCCAATGCAGATGTCCCATTCAGCCTAGTGCTGACTCACCCTGACCCTCCTGGAGCCACACACACCTCCCAGCCCCTGTCACTCAAAAGCCAGACATGCAATTCACAGGCAGGCAGACACATAGCACACAGAAATGCCAACTTCTAAAAGTGGCATTTCTAAAATAGTTATAATAAATCTGCGCACACCATTGCGCAGCATTTATTATGACAATTCCAAATATACTAAACTTGACCACGCTGCTCCTCTCATATCAGGAATTACCACTGAAACACTTATCAGGGAAACCCCAATGCATTCCTATGGGAGGGCAGCCCCACAGTAGTGAGAAACCAAAATGGCTGTTTGTCACTACCAGGACATGTCACACACTTAAGGTACATGTCCTATCTTTTACCTACAATGCACCCTGCCCATAGGGCTAGCTAGGGCCTACCTTAGGGGTGACTGACATGCAGGAAAAGGGGGGTCACAGACATGGCACACACTTTAGGTGCCACGTCACAGCGGCAGTAGCACTGCGCGCACAGGCCCTGCAGTGGCAGAGGCCTGAGATAGGTTTGAAAGGCTACTTTGGTGGGTGGCGCAATCAACGCTGCAAGCCCACCAGTAGCATTTAATTTACCACCCCTGGGTATATGAGATACCACTTTACAAGGGACTGACAAGTAAATTAAATATGCCAAACAGGTGTAGACCAATCTTATCAAATGTAACACAGAGAGCGCACGCACTTTACACTGGACAGCAGTGTTAAAGTGCCCAGAGGCCTAAAACCACCAACACCATGTCAGAGAAAAGGCTAGGAGAAAGGCAAAAAGTTTAGGGATGACCCTGTAAAAAGGGCCAAGTCCAACAGTCCCAACGTGTCTCAAACTCACTCCAAGGGTTTGGAAGCTCCAAGATGGTCCTTAAAAGTTGAGGGCTTCAGTTCCCACAATCCACTTGGACAAAAACCTTACAAATCCACTGGTAGTTTTCCAGGTTGAGGATCCTTGGTGGTGATGTTCCAGGTGAGCTCTGTTAACCTGTAGCTTGCAGGGAGTCCACTCTTTAGTTCTTTTACAGCAAGGTAGACCACAGGGCTGTAGTTCCAGATGGTGCAGTCCTCAGAGGGCAGGCCTTAGAAATTGCACATCAAACTTCTCAGCATGGCACAACATCTTGCTTTCTTAAGTTTCAAGCAGCAGATCTGAGAGACTCTGCCCCTCTCAGATACTTATTCCAAGTTCTCTGGGTCAAGCAGGAGGTCACTCCTGACCAATGGGGGCAGGGTAACTCCCCAAAGATATGACCACATCCTGTAGAGTGTAGCATTATTTTGTCCCAGAGTGCATCAAATCTTCCAAATTCATAATGGCTGATTTTCCAGCAGAGAGTTAAGAGCTGGCTAAACACACCCCTAGGATGGCTAATTTCCATAGACTCTCCCCCTTGCATCTGCTCATTCCTTCCTTAATCCTAGCTCTGGCTTGGGGTCAAAAGAGTAGAGTGGTACCTGACACTGAGGCCTTCCCCTTTCCTTTGAAGACCATGGTTTACGACTCCTCCCCCTGCTCTGGCATTCCTGTGTAGCAGCACACTGCCCTCCCAGCAGAGCTGGTTAACCCCAGGGGCTCTTTACCACCTCTTCAAAGCAGCCTGGCTAATCCACTTAACTCTGACCAATCAGGACAGACCACTGGAAAGCTGAATCTGGACCTACAAACAAGAAAGTCTTATAACTTCTTGTCAGTACATTTTAGGAGAAATTCAACAATATCATATTGTTGGATTTATCATTACCATTCTGGGAAGTCTTTGAATAGAAGTTCTATCATTCTCCTGTCAGGAGTTATTTGTTAATAACTTCTTGCCATGTTAACCTATGTGGCATGGGATCTGCAATGGGAAAAATGACTTGGGCCATTTTTCCAGCACCAGGACTTACAAAAACATATTTTATAAGTACTCCACCTATATCTGCAGGACCCCCACCCCATGGAACACCTAGGGGAGATTTTAGGGGTTCTGAATCTGTAGAAATATTGCAGATCCTCCCTCCACAGTGCTCCTAGCATCAAAGTTGAATTTGGGCAGCACTTTATCACAATGTGGGGATTGAAATGTGAAATTTCACTTAACCCAGGGCAAATAAAACTCATTTTATAAGGGTCCACCTTATAAATACCTGAATACCTGACCCCCCACCCCTGGGACACCTAGGGGAGACCCTGGGGGTTCCTAATATGCCAAAACATTGTAGGTTATCCATTTTTAAGTGCCCCAAACACCAAAGTCGAGTTTGGGCACAATTTACTTTTTAAAAGCAGTCATGGAACCCAGGGCTGCTTTTAAACTGACCTCAGGCTTCAGCAGTGCACACGTGCAAGTGCAGAAAAGGCTGCTGGCCTCTAAACTGCCATGCCCTACTATATACTAGAGACTGATAGGTAGTTTCAATCCCCCTGCCCTATTATGTACTAGGGTCTTATAGGGTAAGTCATGCCAATCACAGGGGTACCCCAACCCATAGTGTACCCTAGTGTATGTAGGTGTTTTCACTGTATTCTAAGTGTTTTCAGCATAGCACTGGCCCTGGGCCTGGTTAGGCAAAGCCCAGGGTCAGTCAGAGTCAGCTACCACCAGTACCAGTCAGCAAAACGTTGGGGGGTGCCCAGGGCACAGGATGACCTTGCAACAATGCTGGAGAAGATACCGTGAGGACCTGCAATGAGACGAGGAGCAGCATGCTGGTGAAGATGCAGTTAACACCCTCAGTGAGACAAGGAGCAGCTTGCTGGAGAAGATACTGTGAGAACCTGCAATGAGACAAGGTGCAGCATGCTGGAGACGATACCGTGTGGACCTGCAATGAGATGAGGAGCAGCATGCTAGAGAAGATACCAGGAGAAACTGCAATGAGACGAGGAGCAGCATGCTGGGGAAGATGCAGTTAACACCCTCAGTGAGACAAGGAGCATCTTGCTGGAGAAGATACTGTGAGGACCTGCAATGTGATAAGGAGCAGCATGCTGGAGAAGATACCGTGAGGACCTGCAATAAAACGAGGAGCAGCATACTCGAGAAGATACCGTGAGGACCTGCAATGAGATGAGGAGCAGCATGCTGGAGAAGATACTGCGAGGACATGCAATGAGACGAGGAGCAGCATGCTGGAGAAGATACGGTGAGGACCTGCAATGAGACGAGGAGCAGCATGCTGGAGAAGATAACGTGAGCACTTGCAATGAGATGAGGAGCCGCATGCTGGAGAAGATACCATTAATGCCTTCAGTGAGACAAGGAGTAGCCTGCTGAAGAAAATGCTGTGAAGACCTGCAACAAGACAAAGAGCAGCTTGCTAGTGAGGATGTCATGAAGACTTGCAATGAGACAAGGAGAGTCCTGCTGGTGAAGATGCCATTAAGACTATCAGAATCTGCCCGAGGCATCACCCTTCCCACTACTGATATGAGCCCAGATAAGGTGCGTCAGTGCTGCTGTGCTGTTTGGACTTATGCCTTATTGGAGTGAATATTGCAAGGAGGTAATGCAACTGTAATCATTTTGGTCATAAGGGACCCTGATGTTTTGGGATAATTGTGCTCTATGGGGATGTGAAAAAGCTGTAGCCTATTCTTGGTTGTATTGATGCCAAAGAATGTGTGAACATGTTGCATTACCTTGTTTGGACTGTTGGGTTGTGAAGCCTTTCGGACCTTTCTTAGTCCTTCTGCTGGAGGGGAATGCACTAACGAATTGAATTGTTGTGGGAGGGGGTAGAAATGTGGCTATACGCTCTCCACTGCCAGAGGTACAACATCTGTGAGTGGGTATTTATTATTTGTGTGCATCACCATGTGTTTGGAGTTTGGAAAGAGTACCCAAGGAGGACTATTAGTTTTTGAATACCGAAAAGTAGTAAACTTACTCAAATGTGTAAGTCACTGCAAAAATGCCATTTGTGAATAACACTTTGTAGTACGTTTTGTAGTACTACAGTAGTACTATAAAACAAACCACAAAGTTCTGTTCCTGAATCAGGCCCTGTGTGACTTGTGAGCACAAATAGAAAGATTAAGATTATTAGCTTAAATGCTAACAATGTTAATTGAATCACAGGCTTAATGTTAGTGCGGGCCAAGTTGAGCATGCTTGATGCACCTATTCCTAACAGAACAAGCAATGGCAGAGCCAATAGGTTTTGGATACACAAGAGTTACTGGCTTTGCCATTGTCTTTTTGTCATGTTGTACAGAAGTGTGGGGTGAAGTAGAGTAGAGGAGTGGGGTGGAGTGGAGTGGCATGGAGTAGAGTGGCTTGGAGTGGTGTGGCGTACAGTGAAGTGGTACAGAGTGGAGTGGCATAGAGTAGAGTGGCATGACAGAGATTAGAGTGGAGTGGACTGGCCTAGAGTGGATTGGCATGGAGTCGAGCTGAATAGAGTGGTGTAGTGTAGATTACAATGGCATTGAGTGCAGTGACATGGCGCAGAGTGGCGTGAATTGGCGTAGAGTGGAGTGAAGTGGCTTGGAGTGGCACAGATTACAGGGGCATAGAGTGGCACTGTGTGGAGTGGAGAAGAGTGGAGTGGCATACAGTGAAGTGGCATAGAGTGCAGTGGTGCAGAATGCAGTGGTACAGAGCTGAGTGGCGTATAGTGCACTAGGGTAGAGTGCAGTGTAGTGCAGTAGCATAGAGTACAGTGGTGCAGATTAGAGTGCAGTGGCGTAGAGTAGAGTGGCATAGAGTGCAGTGGTGCAGATTAGAGTACAGTGGTGAAGACTAGAGTGGCATACAGTGCAGTGGTGTAGAGTGCAGTTGCATGGAGTGCAGTGGCATGGAGTAGAATGGTGCAGAGTAGAGTGGCATATGGGAAAGTGGTGCAGAGTAGAGTGATGCAGCATAGAGTGCAGTAGCATAGAGTACAGTGGTGCAGAGTAGAGTGGTGCAAAGAGCAGTGGCATAGAGAAGAGTGGTGCAGAGTAAATTAGAGTGAAGTAGAGTCCAGTGGAGTAAAGTGCAATGCTACAGAACAGAGTACAATGGCGTAGAGTGGTGCAGAGTAGAGCGTAGTGGCCTAGAGTACAGTGGCGTAGAGTGGTGCGGTGTAAAGTAGAGTGGTGTGACGTAGAGTAGAGTGGTGTGGCATAGAGTAGAGTGGTGTGGCATGGAGTAGAGTGGTGCAGCATAGAGTGGTGCGACGTGGCGTGCAGTGGTGTACAGTGCAGCGGTGTAGAGTGCAGCAAAATTGAATGCAGAGGCGTAGAGTGCAGGGGCATAGAGTGGTGCAGAGTACATTAGAGTGGAGTAGAGTGGTGCAGAGTAGATTAGAGTGGCGTAGAGTGCACTGATGTAGTGTAGAGTGCAGTAAAGTAGAGTGGTGCAGAGTAGAGTGGCATAGAGTGCAGTGACTTAAAGTGGTGCAGAGTAGAGTGGCATGGAATGTAGTGTTCCAGAGTAGAGTGGTGCAGAGAAGAGTGTAGTGGCATAGAGTAGAGTGCATAGAGTGGAGTGGCACAGAGTAGAGGGCAGTGGTGTACAGTAGAGTGATGCAGTATAACGGAGGTTGGTGCAGCGTAGAGTGGTGATGCTTAGAGTGATGTGGCGTAGAGTGTAGTGACATAGAGTGCAGTAGCCTAGCGTGCAGTGGTGTTGAGTGATGCAGTGTAGATTAGATTGGCATAGATTAGAGTGGTGCAGAATAGATTTGAGTGGTATAGAGTGAAGTGCTGCAGAGTAGAGGGCAGTGGAGTAGAGTGGTGCTGAGTAGAGTGGTGTAGAGTGCAGTGGCGCAGAGTTGAGTGCAGTGGCTTAGAGTGGTGCAGAGTAGAGTGGTATGGAGTGCAGTGATGTAGAGTAGAGTGGTGCAGAGAATAGTGGACTGGCGTAAAGTGTAGTTGCACAGAGTAGAGTGGTGCAGAGTACAGTGGCATAGAGTGCAGTGGTGCAGAGTAGAGCAGAGTGGTCCAGAGTGCAGTGGCGTAGAGTGATGCAGAGAAGAGCATAGAGGCATAGAGTTGAGTGGCGTAGAATTGAGTGGCGGAGAGTTGAGTGGAGTAGAGTGGTGCAGAGTAGGGTGCAGTGGCGTACAGTGAAGTGGTGTACAGTGGTGCAGAGTAGAGTGCACTAGTGTAGAGTGCAGTGGCGTAGAGAGCAGTGGCGGAGAGTAGAGGGACAGAGAGTAGAGTGGCGAAGAGTAGAGAGGCATGGAGTGCAGTAACATGAAGTGCAGTAGCATGAAGTGCAGTAGCGTGGAGTGGAGTGGCATGGAGTGGTGCAGAGAAGAGTAGAGTGGCATAGAGTGCAGTGGCGTAGAGTAGAGTGGCGCAGAGTGTAGTGGAGTAGAGTAGAGTGGCGTAAAGTACAGTGGCATGGAGTGGTGCAGAGTAGAGTGCCGTGGCCTAGAGTGGTGCAGAGTAGAATGCAGTGGAATTGAGTTCAGTGGCATAGAATAGAGTGCAGTGGCAAAAAGTTCACTGCTGTAGAGTAGAGCGCAGTGGCATATAGTGGTGCAGAGTAGGATGCAGTGTCATATAGTGCAGTGATATAAGATAGAGTGCAGTATCGTACAGTGGAGCAGAGCAGAGTGGCATAGAGTGCAGTGACATAGAGTAGCATAGAGTGCAGTGGTGAGGAGTGGTGTAAAGTGCAGTGGCATAGAGTGGTGCAAGTGAAGTGCATTGGCATAGAGTGGTGCAAAGTGGAGTGCAGTGCAGTGGCATACAACGGAGTGGAATGGGGTAGAATGCAGTGGCATAGAGTGGTGCAGAGTAGAGTGCAGTGGCAGTGGTGGCTCCTTGAGGGAGTGCTGCGGGGCAGGGTGGGGGGTATTAAACTCCGGCATACGGCCAAACGGAGTTAAGTACATAAATAAATACAGAAAACGAATTACATTACGCGCTGCAACGCCAAATCGGCGATGCGGCGCGCGCAATGTAACTCGTTTTCTTTATTTATTTATGTATTTAACTCTGTTCGGCTGTATGCCGGAGTTTACTACCCCCCACCCAGCCCCTCCCCGGCCCCGCAGCACTCCCTCGAGGAGCCACCACTGTGCAGTGGCATAGAGTAAAGTGGCATAGAGTGGTACAGGGAAGAGCAGAGTGGCATAGAGTGCAGTGGCGTTAAGTAGAGTGGCATAGAGTGTAGTGGCATAGAATGGTGCAGAGCAGAGTGCAGTGATGTAAGATTCAGAGTAGAGGGCAGTGGCATGAAGTGTAGTGGCATAGATTGGAGTGCAGTTGCATAGAGTGCAGTGGCATAGAGTGCAATGGTGCAGAGTAGAGTGCAGTGGTCTGGAGTAGAGTGGTTCAGAGTAGATTGCAGTGGCATACAGTAGAGTGGTGCAGAGTAGAGTGTAGTGGCATAGAGTACAGGGTAGGGGGTTGGAGAGAAAAGAAGCTATATGGATGGGGTGTGGGTGGGTGGGAGGGAAAAGAAGCTACATGTCCAGGGATGTGGGAGATGGACTGAAAACACAAGCAGTCCTATGGATTGCTCAAAAACAAAGAAAACGTAGCACCAAAAACGGGAGCTGTGGATGGTCACAAGTATTTGGTCCTTGTTCCACTAGAGCGTAAAACACAAAAAGAGGACATGATGCTCTTAGGCTGTGACAAACGGGATTGACGCATACGGGAGTGACACTAGAGCTAACAAATGGTAATCATTGGGCGGGCTGTAAGCCCACTGTGTGTAAACAACATGTCTCGCAGAGATAGCGCATGCGTTGTCAAGGCGAAACCTAAAATGGGCATAGCTTCCATGTTGAAACTAAGGTTGCTTATAAAAGCTGCTCATTGTACTTGGTGTGTCTGCAGAGCACATGTAAAATGGTACGGGAATCCGAAAAAATGATTGTGACATTTCACTGAGGTGTGAAAAAGGAAAATGCTGAAGAAGCTGCAGCCCTGAATATTATTTTGCAGTCCTCAGCAGCAGTGGTATGCAGCCAAGCTGCTCTGAGCCAAAACAGAAGGTCACTGGTATGCAAAGTGAAAAATTGCAAGGGTGGCTTTATCCTGTTGCCCTTCTTGCAATGCAAGAATAAAATACAGAATGGCAAATCCACAGAGTTGTGAGATAAACAGACAAACATATTAGAGCAAGCACGAAAATATATATTTGCCATCTATGGTAGTGACTGGAGGCACATTAATGTGTGTCTGGTGTGTGTACTTAACATGTATACATGACATAATCTTGTGCTAGAGTGTATAAGCATGGGTGTGATTACGGTAAAATGCACACCTGATATTCCCTACTAAGTATAGCGTAAGCGATCAATCTTTTATTTACCTACTAAAAGTGGTTGAGGGGAGGAAACAACTCAAACAGATATCTGCAAAGTCGTCATGCCTGAAAAGACCACAAACTCCAAAGTGCAGTTTGAATATTTATTATAAGGCCAAAAACAATTGGATGTAAATACATCTCAATAGCAAAGTATATAGGTACAGAAAAATTAATACAGAGCCAATTTTACGAATATAAGTAATTCGGCCCAAAAGACAGATGATTATAAATTCCAAAATCACAACGCAACACAGAATAGATGCAATATTCAGTTCTCGGCTCATTGAAAGAAATCAAAATCTTTCCCTACACTGCTCTACATGAGGGCACTTCCTGTCTCTCTTCTATCATCCCCCAAAGGTGTCAGCACGTGTTGACTTCCTAAGAAGTACTCACGTCAAATGGGTCGTTTTAGCTTATGGCTATGGAGCTTGCTCAAAGATGCTCCTTCTCCTCCGAAAGCTAGCAGAAGTCTGGTCTCGCTGTCCCTGCGCATCATACAAAAGATGGGATTCAACCCACAATACGTCATTCTTCTTAAAACTTTCCATTGCACCTCTATGCAGTAGCTTTTTTCATGGCACAAATTTAATTAGTGATATATTCTTTCCAGTGGCCTTGGCTTTCAGGCTTTCAGAGAGACCCGATATGCAAGGCATCCTCCCTTCTCGCTTCCCAGCCATCTTCAAAGACATTCCGGGTCTCTCCTTAACTCTGAAAATAACGATGTGTATTCTTTCACCTGCAGTAGGATGAGAACATTCTAGTTTCGAACACAACAACATTTAATTATTTATTTCTCAAGAGCAAGGAGAATTGAAACTTATGACTTTGGGCCTATAATTCAGGCAACTTAAACTAACCACAATTACGGTATATAGAAATAATATCGTCCTGCACATTATGCATGAAGGAATCGTAATACATACAAAGTTCTACTTAAATGCGTTCACTAGTTTTCAACATCAAATGATTCAAATAAATGTTTCTTGATAGTCGTAAAACACTGCAAACAATACGAATACATGAGAGTGTGTTTAAACCATGAGTATAGTGCACTCATACAAAATAGAGTGCTATCAGCGCTCCATCAGTTCCCCCCTCTTATGACTAGTGTCATAACACCAACTCTCTATTCTTTGTAGTTTTTCTCCTTGTAGAAGAGACCGACCTAAACAGAAGCTGTAGCTTGCCGTCCCTGTCTGAATCGTTCTAACCCCTTAAGGTGCTGGTAATGCCTGTCCTGCAGTCGTTCAAGTTGGCGCTCTCGCTTTCTCGAAACAGTTTCCTGATGTCGTGCCCTTTGCCATTTGTAAGCCTTGATGGCTCCTAGTAGGACAATTATACAAATGACAGCTATTATAATAGGCTTCAAGATATATCCTATTATTCCTTGTCCCAAACTTCCAAACCAACTGCCTATCTTGCCAAATCCTTTCCCCACTTGTTCCCAGAGTCCTTCAGCAGCCATCTCACGTAACTCTTGGTGTATATCTGAAATATTGTTGATATATTTCCTTATATCCCGACTGTTGTCAGGAATATAAGTACAGCACTGTTGAACTTTCAATAATTTGCAGACTCCTCCGGCTTTTGCTAGCAGTACATTTAGGGCAAGACGGTTTTGCAAAACCATCGCCCTTATCGAGACCATCTCCCCATCTACAAGTAATAAGATCTGAGCTGTATTTATTGAGAGCTTATCCACTAATGTTGCCAGCTTTCTGATTTTCAAATCATTCAGAATCACACCCATACTCGGTATCATAGCCCCAAATATGTCTCCAATCACTTCTCCTGCACTCACACCACGTTTTCCTCTGTGAGGTCTTTTTCTTTCTAAGGGCCATAAATCATTCACATGAAAAATCTTGGGAAATACCACAGCCAAATAACAAGTGCCATACCACTTTTTGGGCAACTTCACATAGGCATTCTTTCCACACACAAAATACACATTGGGCACTATTGTTATTTTGTCCAATAATGCTTTTCGAATTGATTCTTCGATCAAGAAGACGTGCTCACAGTCACTTTCACCCACAAATATCTTATCGTAGTATGTGGTCGGGTGTCTGATACACAACTTCCCCTTCTGCTGGAAATCTAATGCTATGGGTCCAAAACACCCCTTTGCTTTATGATCTAATTCTTCTTTTGGCCATGGGGTAACCTTGTGCTTTGGATCTGGTCTAGAGTCTGTCTATGCCGATCTTCTATCTGATCTATAAATTTCTTTTCAATGTCAGTTAACATACAGGTTAAATTGTGTCTATGGGCATAGGACGTATCTAAAGTAAGGGTAGGCACGAAATACTTTGACATTCGCTCTACTTCCTTATAATAATCATATTTATTCATGTATTTAAGAACTGGGACTTCCGAGAGTACCACATCATAATTTGAGAAATAGCACTCGAAGTGTGCCTTGCTATAAAACATGCTCAACAACACACTACATGTAATGTCATAGGTCAAAGGCAAATGATGGTATTGAATGCCTTCTTCTACTGAGGCTGGTAATTGCATACACACATAGCAATCCTTCGCTTCCATGGTATCCACATACTCATACAATAATCGAGCATACGCATTCAAAGTGAAATCACCCTTTGACAAATCAACATGTAATCTACGACTGGTTTCCTTAATCATTTCTAGATCCCTTGCGGATGCATCCTCATCTATCTCGGAGATTGGTGTAGTGAGTGTTGCCTGTACCCTATTCTGTTCGACATCCTGAGATCCAACTAGAGATGTAACGATCACCACAGTTATAACAATAAGCACCACTACAATGAGGGTGCCAATGATGCACTTCTGTTTGCGTGTTGATTTTTCGGACACCATGGTTTCTACTGATCCGTTCCGAAGCACAAAAGGGAAAAACACAGTCTCTTTCTGTTTTTCTTTGTTTCAACAATGTCTTTCTCACTTCTCTTCTCCCATGCAATTTATGTCAAAGTTCATTCGATTGATACTAAACCTATTGAAGAGATGTAGTCAGCCCTATTCCTCACTCCATCATCTACTAGAAAGTTCCTAATTTTAAATCTTCTTAAACTGGGGTCTAAGTTATCTTCTTTCTAAGGCCTAATGCTTTCTTTGGTTATAATTCAAGCTTCATCGTTAATGATATTTGATCCAAGTATTTCGAGGACAAGTTGCAGAATCTCCACACGAATTTCTCCTAATTCTTGCGCGGTGAGCTGTCGGCCAAATGAAGGGAAGACAACCTGATTGAGGATCAGGTAACGCAATCCACTCAGCCTTGGAGGATTTGGAACTTGCAGAGTTAGTGTTCCAAACGCTTCTACGCCTGGGACCACCAACTGTATTTCAATCGAGAGGGTGTCCCCTCCGTAGCTCACCGTACCAGCTTCCAACCTCCCGGACTTCGCTGGGCTCTGCATCTGCAGCCAGGTACGTCCACTCAGGAGATGCGTATCTTCGAGACGCTATTCTTTCTCTTCTGGAGCGTCTCAGACCATCCGGTCTTTCTTCAGCGTCACTTTGATCTGATTCAGATGTTTCAGGAATTGGAGCGAGATTTTTCTCGGATGCAAGCCTTATATTCAGCCTTTCCTTTCTTGCTGGCCACTTTTCCGCTCTGGCATCCGCTCTCCTCTCTTCCTCTTGATCTGATCCTTCTGCAATAGACCGCTCACCTTGATCTGGTGCAAAGTTCACATCTACAACATCATCTATTTCAGGATCTGGGCTCAATTCAGGAGCACTCAGCTCTCGTCTCTCGTGCTCACTTGGCTGTTCCGTTTCATCCAAAACTCTTACAGCTGGGCCTGTGCCTTCGTCGTTGTCTGTAGCAGGTCCACACACGCTTCTCAGAACCAGGGAACTCTCTTCCTCCCCAGGCTCTTGAACTCGGCGAGTGTGGGAAGCGTGTATCCAGTTCGGCAATCCTCCACACTTCACAGCAGTACTTGTAACCAATATCACCTGATATGGTCCTCGCCAGCGAGCATCAAGACAACTCTTCCTCACGTGCTTGCGAACTAGTATCCAATCACCTGGATTAAGATCATGCAGCAGGTCTCTCGAGGTGGATGCAGTCGCAGCCTCGACCTGGTGGGATACAGAAGTAACCACATCAGCCAGTCCCTTACAATAATCCAACACTAAATCATCAGTGATGTTTATCAATGCTGTAGCTGGCACCATAGGCAAACGCATAGCTCTTCCGGTCAAAATTTCGTGGGGAGAAAGCCCTGTTCTCCTATCAGGGGTGCTACGCAGACTCATGAGCACCAGAGGCAGGGCATCTGGCCATTTCAATGAAGTAGACGAACACACCTTTGCCACTCTTGACTTGATGGTGCCATTAACCTGCTCTACAAGACCTGAAGCCTCCGGTCTGTAGCTACAATGCAGTCTCTGATCAATGTTCAAAGCAGAGCACAACAATTTCATGATTTCACTGTGGAAATGAGTTCCTCTATTTGTCTCCACTGATGTCGGAAATCCATATCTCGGGATCAATTCTCTTAACAACTTGGCTACTGTGAGACTGTCACATCGTCTAGTTGGATATGCTTCCACCCAACGGGAAAAGATACACACCACCACCAAAACGTATCTCAACATATTGCACCTCAGCATTTCAACAAAGTCTAATTGTATCCTATTGAAGGGACCTCCAGATCTTCCAATGTGACTCATTGCAACCACAGTTCTCTTTCCAACATTCATTTGTTGACAAATAACACACCTGTGACATACCGCTTCAGCCCACACACGAAAGTGTGGATTAAACCACGTCTGCCTAAACAATCGCACCATAGCATCTCTTCCCAGATGAACTGCTCCGTGGATTTGCCTTGCCATTGGGCTCAGTAGACAATTGGGTAATACTGCTCTCTCATCTGTGGACACCCAAATGCCATCGTCTCTTTTTGTGCAACCTGCTCTGACCCATGAAGCAGCTTCCTCTTCTGGGACTTCATCCTGCAACCGCTTCACCTCATCCCAAGTATCGGCTATAGCTAACATCATGCTGAGCTTGGTCTCTTCTGTGCTCTCGCCTATATATTCTCCATTGAAAATACAAGCATGTTCAGCGCAAAATCGTGCTACTTCATCTGCATAATTGTTGCCCTTAGTGACAAAGTCTTCTCCTTTTCCATGAGCTGCACATTTAACGACTGCTATCTCTTTGGGCTTCTGCAAAGCTTCCAATAGTTGGCGCACATACTTGCCGTTACGTATAGGTGACCCTGAGGACGTTAGAAACCCCCTCTGTGACCATAACTGCCCAAACTCATGAACTACACCAAATCCGTATTGACTGTCTGTATACACAGTCACTCGAATATCAGCTGCAATGATACAGGCACGTGTCAAAGCGACAATTTCGGCCACCTGAGCAGAGAATACTCTATTTAAACAGGCAGCTTCCACTACTCCCATGATGGTGCACACAGCAAACGCTGCTCTCAAATACCCTTCATTGTCTCTTAAACATGAACCATCAACAAAAAGGATCAAATCAGATTGGGGCAAAGGTTCATCGACAATGTCAGGTCTGGGTTTGGTAGATAGTATCTGTAACATCTAGGCAGTCATGCTCTTTACAATCCTCATCTCCTTCCTCTTCCGGAACAGGTAACAATGTAGCAGGGTTCAGGGTGGTACAACGTCTCAGGGTAACATTTTCAGCGGCCAAGATAACCTGCTCATACTTGGTAAGTCTGTTGTTGGTCAGATACTGTGTTTTCGTTCTGGTCATCAACAATTCTACTGAATGGGGCACCTAAACAATGAGCGGATAACCCATCACTATGCTTTCACATCTTTCAATGCTGACACCGGTTGCAGCAACGGATTTCAGACATCCGGGCAACGCAGAAGCTGCAGAATCTAATGTAGCTGAGAAGTAAGCTACTGGTCTACGGGCACCCCCATGTGTCTGTACAAGGACTGCTAAAGCACATCCCTCCTTTTCACAGCAAAAGAGCGAAAACGCTTTGTTATAATCCGGCATTCCGAGAGCTGGAGCACGACAGATACTTTCCTTCAGCTCACGGAAGGCTTTCAAGCACTCGTCATCCCATGGTACCGGATCACTAACATCCTTTCGAGTCAGTTTCAACAGAGGCTTTGCTTGTAAGGAAAAATTTGGGATCCACTGTCGACAATAGCCGACCATTCCCAAAAACATGCAGACTTCTTTTTGTGTTTTCAGAGTTCTCATTTGCAGAATCGTCTCTATGCTATCTGGTGACACCCTTCGTTTTCCTTTCTCAATCCGGTGACCTAGGTACTGAACTTCAGACAAACAATACTGCAATTTGTTTGGAGACACTTTGTGTCCATTCTCTCCCAAATGATTCAGCAACGCCACAGTGTCAATCCTGCAAGCATCCTCAGTCTCTGAGGCAACCAAAAGGTCGTCTATATATTGCACTAAGACTGAGTTTTGGGGCATCACCAGTCCTTCAAGATTCTTTTTCAGACTTTGACTAAAAATGGAGGGGCTTTCTGTATACCCTTGAGGAATTCTTTCCCATGTTAACACACGATTGTCCATCCTAAACGCAAATAAAAACTGACTTTCTTCATGCAATGGTATGGAGAAAAATGCATGACACAAATCTATCACTGTAAACCATTCTGCTTTGCATGGTATCTGAAATAGAATAATAGCTGGAGTCGGTACCACAGGACAACATGGGATCACAATTTCATTAACCCGACGCAGATCCTGCACTATTCTGTACTTGCCACTTGGCTTCTGCAGTCCCATGATAGGTGAGTTGCAGGGACTTTCTCTTATCTCCTTAAGAACACCTTGGGCAATCATAGTCTCAATCACAGGTCTTATTCCGGCCACAATTTCTGGAGTCAATTTATATTGTGGCATTCATGGAAATTCAGCATTGGGTTTGACCTGTATCTTAACTGGCTTAACCCCTCTCATCAGACCTACATCCTCGCCCGTAAAATCCCACACTTCGGATCAACTGAGTCTCTCAAGTCATGTGGAAATTCTGCTATTGTGAGCACCACAAACATTTCTGCACACAGACTCATGTTAGGCATTTTAAAATCAGCATCATCATCATATGTTTGCAATTCCACATCTCTCGGAGTGCATGATATAGTACAATTGAGCTTGCACAGAAGGTCTCGTCCCAAAAGACAGACCGGACTTGAATTGCACACTACAAATTGGTGTTTATCTCGAAATGGTCCTATTCTCACGGGCAATTCGTTTGTCAATGGATTGGTCATTTTCTGATTACTAACCCCCACTACTTGAATCGATTGTCCCGAAAGAGTTAAATTTGGGACTACTTCAGTTCTCACCGTAGAGCGAGCAGCTCCAGTGTCTAATAAGAAGGCAACAGGATATCCATTCACATCTGCATCTACAAACGGCCCACTCTGATCTACTTCTAGAATCGCATCTAAGGTGTATTCCTCATGCACCCCCCTCTGACACTCTTGTAAATCTTGATTTTGGTCAAATCTATCTTGTATTTCAAAATAAGGCATCTGATGGTATAACTGATTATGCATGGGTGTCCTAGGAGGTTGAGGTACTTGCACTTGCGGCTCATATCCTCCTCCATACATAGACCTGGGTCTTGTCACAGTATTGACAGTCTCGGACAGCTGTCCCTCTCCTTCCATCTGTATCTGATTTGCTGGATTCGATCTACACTCGCGCTTCCAATGCCCGATTTTGTGACAATAATGGCAGGCAGTGACCCTTTTCTGTTGGGCCACTCATTCACTTGCACCTGGATCCATTCCTCTCCCTCTACCCTGACCAGGTTGGGTCACCATCTGTTGTCCCATTCCTCTTCCACCTCCTCTACCTATCGCTCCTCCAATCCCTTGCATCATATCAGCGTTTCTCAACTGCACCAATATCAACTTGTCCTTCAATTTCTTCTGTGTCGACTCGACTTGATCACTGCAATATTTAGCATAATACAGAATCTCGTCCACCGACTTATTCTGCCAACATATCAAGTGATGCTGTATCATCAAACTAATATCAGATTTCACTCCCAACACAAACTTCGAGACAAATTGTCCCATATCTTTCTGTACAATTGTATCCAATCCACTATGCTGCTTAAAAGCTAACAACAATCTTTCATAATAATCATGTACTGATTCCTTAGAGTCTTGAGTGGTGCGATCAATATTCAACCAATCAACAATCTGAGGAGCTACCTTCGATTGCAACCATGTAATCACTTGCTCGTATTTTCTCATTACATCAGGTGAAGGACCATGAGTCAATGAATCTCTAGGTGGCTCTGCAGTAGGCCACTCAATGGCAATCTTACATGCCGCCCACAAATCCGCCGGCACTACTATATCAAACAAGGTGTTTAAATCAATCCACAATACTTTCGAAATCTTTAAAACCGATCTATTTGCTTGTACCACTCAGCAGGTTTTTCCCTCAGCCGAGGAAAACCATTCGTAAATGCTGCTAAATCACTCCTGCTCCATGGCACGTGTACATACCCTCCATTCTGTACCTCCCTGAGGGGGAAATTTCCTGCAGCTCCAGTCCCTCCACCCGGAGGTGGAGTATTTCCTATTCCAGTCTTGAAGCTTTTCTTTTTGGCCCATCTTTCTTTCCATCTGTCTAATTCTTTCCATGTCCGCATCCCTATCACTAGTTCTCTAATTTGTGCTTTTAATCCAATCATTCGCTTCTCTTCCAAATCCTTATCTGTGTAATTTAATCTGCAAGAACCCTGTATCATTTTGGTCTTTGACAAATCAACCTCATACCTTTGTGCCAAAAGCAACAATGCATCATAAGCTCGTTTGGCCTTTCTTGTCATGTCCTTTGCTACGAACAGTAGTTCGCTCGAATCATACGTCTCAATTCTGTTCAGAGGTAGATTACCTTCAATCACCTCATCTAGTTCTGCCTTTAATCGTACCACATCTAGCATTGGTGCTTTTATTGCACTTTTTAACACTTTCTGAATTTCCTCGTTTCTTGTATCTTCCCTGTCACAGCTTTGGGTTCTCTTAGGAACTGCACCCTCTTCTATCTTTGAAGCTGGGCGTCTATCTCTTTCCCAGCTTCGACTTCTCCAATGTTCACCTGCACAAATAACCTGTGGCTCAAACAGAACTCTAGGCGCTTCTTGTCTCTTCCCTCGGCATCATTGACTCTCTCACTGGTTGAACCCACATTCGAAGGTCAGACCTAGAATTCGCTATAGCTCCTGTCCGTCTTCGTTCTGACCCACTGCTAGAACTGGGGGTCTCTAGTTGGCAATGGTATGCTCCTTTGACCAAATAGGGACCCTTGCTTCTAAGTCAGGGAAAGGGGATTACACTACTGGATAACCCCTGCTCACCCCCTTGGTAGCTTGGCACGAGCAGACAGGCTTATCTCAGAGGCAGTGTGTTAAGCATTTGTGAACACATACAGTAATACAGTGAAAACACTACAGATGGACACCACACAGGTTTTATAAAAATAAGTATACTTTATATAGATTTATCACAAGACCACAAACGACAAAAATCCACAATACTGTAATCAATAATACTTCAGGATGGTAGAAATGATTTAAAAATAGGTTCTTCACTTAAAAGCAGTCTTTAGCAACAAATAACCCCAACTGGAGTTATTACGACGTCGAGGTCAAAGAAATCCCAAAGTACGGCGCCGACCGCGAGGTGCGCGGCGTCGCGCCCGGAGTCAAAACAGACCCACAAAGAACAGTACCTTGGAAAATCGAAAACAAAGACAGCTCACGGCGTCGGGGAGGTGCGGCATCGTTGGCGCGCTGCGGCGTCGGTTCCTTGCTTCGGAGGAGATGATGCGTCGGGACCTGGATGCTTGCGCAGGCATGGGAGGCGTCGGTTCCGGACCGGAGAGGAGGTGACGTCACGATGGCGCCGAAGCCACGGTTCCGTACGATGTCACGATGTCGATAGATTCTTGACCACCCACGTCCACGATCGGCTCCGCGATGATGTCGGCTTCGGAGTCGATGCGACACAGCAGCAGGCGTCAGGCCGGCGTCGTAAGTCGGAGCAGCGCTCACGGCTATGGCAGGCTTACGATGTCGCTCGCTGGCGTCGATGTGGCATGGCGGTCGGCGTCGGGTCTTCGTTGCAAGTCGGAGCAGCGCTCACGGCTTCGATGCAGGAGACGGCGTCGCTCGCCGGCGTCGGTGTTGCAAATTCCTTCTGTAGCACCAGAACAGCAAGTTCCAGATGCAGGCAAACAGAAGGGGGTGAAGTCTGGTATCCCTGAGACTTCGGTCAGGAGGCAAGCTCAAATCAAGCCCTTGGAGTAATATTCTGCAAGATGATGAAAGTACACACACAGTTCCTTTCCCCTCTCCTTGGCACTGAAGACACCACTGTAGGCCAACCCAGCAACACAGCACACTGGCAGGGGGGGCAGTCCAACTCCTACAGCTTCCTTTGGTTCTTCTCCTTGGCAGAGGTCCGTCTTGTTGTTCCAGAAGTGATCTAAAGTTCTTGGGTCTGGGTCCCAATATTTATACTACTTTTCTCTTTGTTCTCTGAAGCCAGAGAGGCCTTTGCCTAGTCAAAACCAGTTCTGGTCAGTCCTGGAGCACTTTGTTGACAAGACTCCTTCTTTCCTTTCACAGTGTAGGCCAGGGACATCAGACACACCACAGGAGGTGGAGCCAGCATTGTGGAGGGAAGGCACAGCCCTATTCAGGTCCCAGGTGTAACTCCTCCCTCCTATCTGCATGCAGATCTCTCTATTCAGCCTTGTGCTGACCCACCCTGTCTCCTGGCAGCCCCCAGCCCCTGTCACTCAAACTCCAGACAAGGAATACACAACCTAGCAGAGGCAGGCTTGGATAGATAGGCAAGAAAATACCCACTTTCTAAAAGTGGTATTTTCAAACACAGAATGTTAAAAACAACTTCACTAAAAGATGTATTTTATCATTCAGGCATACTAAACTCGAATTTCTACCTGGTTCCCTGAGTCAGTTAGGATTATAAGATGTAATAATCTAACTGCCCATTCTGGCCTATGGGGAACAGGTAGCCTTGCAATAGTGAAAAACGAAAATGGCTGTAATTCACTATTAGGACATGCCACACACATAAGGGCATGTCCTACCTTTTACCTACAATGCACCCTGTCCTTGGGCCTACCATAGGGGTGACTAATATGTATAAAAGGGAAGGTTTAGGGACTGGCAAGTGGGTGCACTTGCCCAGTCAACATGGCAGTCAGACTGCACACAGGCTCTGCAGTGGCAGGCCTGAGACACACTTTACAAGCTGCTTCTGTGGGTGGCACAACCAGTGCTGCAAGCCCACCAGCAGCATTTGATTTACAAGCCCTGGGCACACCTGGTGCACTATACTAGGGTCTGACAAGTAAATCAAATGATCCAATCATGGAGTCACTAATCAATACATCAATTTAAAATAGGGAGCACTTGCACTGTGGCACTGAATAGCAGTGGCACAGTGCCCAAAGCATCTAAAACCAGCAAACAGATCAAAAACAGAGGAGGCAATCAGAAAAAAGTGGAAGGGAGACTCACGCCAATGGTACCAGGTCTAACACGTGTCCCCTCCAGCTGAAATGTGGGGAGAACTACCCAACCCCTTGGGAGTTCTCTTCACTAAGGCAGAAAAATCTGGACAGACCATCATCATTGGCGTGTTCTGTACCAGGGCGGTGTTCCACCGTAAAGTCCATCCCCTGTAGGGAAATGGACCACCTCAACAACTTTGGGTTCTCACCCCTCATCTGCATCAGCCATCTGAGGGGCCGGTGGTCTGTCTGAACCCGGAAGTGAGTCCCAAACAGGTATGGTCTCAACTTCTTCAGTGCCCAGACCACAGCAAATGCCTCACGCTCAATTGCACTCCACCTCTGTTCCCGTGGAAGTAACCTCCTACTGATGAAGGCTACAGGTTGGTCTAGGCCCTCCTCATTAATCTGTGATAGAACAGCCCCCACACCATGCTCTGAAGCGTCTGTTTGAACAACGAATTCCTTTGAGAAGTTGGGCGCCTGAAGCACGGGTGCTGTGCACATGACAGTCTTCAGGGCGTCAAAAGCCTTCTGACAGGTGTCAGTCCAGTTCACTTTCTTGGGCTGCTTCCTGGAAGTCAGCTCAGTCAAGGGTGCAACAAGGTTGCCATACCCCTTGACAAACCTCCTGTAGTACCCTGTGAGTCCTAAAAAGGCTCTCACCTGTGTCTGAGTCTTTGGGGGTTCCCATGCCAGGATGGTATCAATCTTGGGCTGTAGGGGCGCCACCTGGCCGCTCCCCACCTGGTGCCCCAAGTACACCACGGAACCCTGCCCGATCTGGCACTTACTCACCTTGATCGTGAGGCCTGCCTTTCGCAGTGCCAGCAACACTTCCCAGCGGTGGCGCAGATGTTCTTCCCAACTGGCGCTGAACACTGCAATGTCATCCAGGTAGGCGGCACTGAAATCCTCCAGTCCAGCCAACACCTGGTTGACCAACCTCTGAAAGGTGGCAGGGGCATTCTTCATCCCAAAGGGCATAACCCGGAATTGGTAGTGCCCATCTGGTGTGGAGAATGCTGACCTCTCTTTGGCCCCATCAGTTAAGGCGATCTGCCAGTACCCAGACGTCAAATCAAACGTGCTGAGGTACCGTGCAGCCCCCAACCAATCAATGAGCTCATCAGCTCTGGGGATGGGGTGCGCGTCAGTCCTGGTGACTGAATTGAGTCCTCGGTAGTCCACACAGAACCGGAGTTCGGGTGTGGCACCAGGCGCGGCAGCCTTTGGGACCAAGACCACTGGGATGGCCCAAGGACTGTGAGAGGACTCAATCACCCCTAAGGCAAACATCTTGGAGACCTCCTCCTTGATGTAAGCTCTGACCTTGTCAGTCACTCTGTAAGCCTTGTGCTTCACAGGAGGACTGTCCCCAGTGTCCACATCATGGACGCACCACTCAGTGACACCAGGAATCAGGGAAAACAAATCAGAGAATTGTCCCAACAGTTGGCGACAATCTTGCTGCTGATCAGGGGTCAGTGTGGCAGAGAGGCTGACACCATCCACTGACCCATCTTGCTCTGTTGCAGACAGGAGGTCAGGAAGAGGCTCAGTCTCCTCCTCCATTCCATCATCTGTCGCTAGGAGCATGCCCACTTCGGACCTTTCTAAGTGGGGCTTCAGGCGGTTAACATGCAGGACCCGCAAAGGATTCCTTGGAGACCGCAAGTTCACCAGGTAGGTGACATCACTCTTGCGCTCCATCACCTCAAATGGTCCGGTCCACCTGTCCTGGAGAGCACAAGGCTCTACAGGGGCCATGACCCAAACTTTCTGTCCAGGGTGAAGCTCAATCAGAGTGGCATTCTGATCGTACCACCGCTTCATCTCTTCCTGGCTGGCTTCCAGATTCACCTCAGCGAGTTGCCTGAATCGCCTGGTCTGGTTCCTGAAGGCGAGCATGTAACTGTATACATCCTGGGGAGGTTTCCTGGGAGATTGCTCCCAGCCTTCCTTGACCAGACTCAAAGGTCCTCTTACCGGGTGACCATAGAGCAGTTCAAAGGGACTGAACCCTAAGGACTTCTGTGGCACCGCACGGTAAGCAAACAGGAGGCATGGCAAGAGGACGTCCCACTTACGCCTCATAGGTTCCTCAAGACCCATTATCATGCCTTTGAGGGTCCGGTTGAATCTCTCAACCAGCCCATTACCTTGGGGGTGGTAAGGAGTGGTGAACTTATAAGTAACACCGCACTCCTTCCACAGGGACTTCATATAGTTGGATATGAAGTTTGTACCACGGTCTGACACCACCTCTCTGGGGAACCCCACCCGGGAAAAAATCCCCATCAGTGCACGTCCCACCATGGGGGCCGTCACTGTCCTGAGCGGGATGGCTTCCGGGTACCGGGTAGCATGGTCCACCAAGACCAGGATAAACCTGTTGCCCATGGCTGTCTTGGGGTCCAGAGGCCCCACAATGTCAATGCGCACCCGTTCAAAGGGGGTACTGACTACAGGGAAAGGTTGGAGAGGAGCCTTTGCTTCCTTCCACTTTTCCCACTTGCCTGGCAAGTTTGACATGTCCTACAATGAGTGTCTGAACTCTTCCGCATCTGGGGCCAATGAAAGTGGGTGACAAGCCTTTCAAAGGTCTTGTCCTGCCCCAGATGTCCAGCTAAAGGCACATCATGAGCCAAACCCAGTAGGAAGGCTCTGAAGCGCTGGGGTACCACCAGCACACGGGCTGACCCAGGCTCAGCAACCTTAGGCTCGCTATACAGGAGGTCGTTCTCCCAGTAGATCCAATGTGATCCAGACTGATCACCTGCTGCCTGGGCTGTGGCCTGTTGCCGCACACCTTCAAGAGAAGGGCACTTCCTTTGCTCTGCACAAAATTCCTCCCTGCAGGGGCCTCCTTACTGCTGCCAATGGGTCAGCTCAGGCAGGTCCCCCAGTTCAGCAACTTGCTCCCCTGTAGGTTCCAGGGCATCCCCCTCAAGGTCTGCCTCCTCCTGGACCGTGGGAACAATGGGGGCTGGTTTCCCGCGCCCCCCACCTCTTCTCTTTAAGGCAGGTTCCTGGGCCATACTCTCAGGCTCCAGGATCTCTTGAACACCCTTACTGGCTGCCATAGACCGAGTGGTCACACAAGCCCACTCAGGCAGACCCAACATCTCCAAATGAGACTTCTTCTCTACCTTAGCCCAAGGGGAGCTCTCTAAATCATTGCCTAACAGACAATCCACAGGCATGGCTGGCCTCACAGCAACTTGGAGAGTACCCGAGACCCCCCCCCCACTCAAAGGGAACTTGAGCCACCTCACACTGGCTCTGTGAGTTGTCCGCTGCAACTACAAGGAAGAATGCATGAGGGATAACCTACTCCTTGGACACCAACCGGCAATTGACAGCTGTCACACTAGCCCCGGTGTCCCTCAGAGCCTCCACCCTATGGCCATTGATGGTCACCCACTGCCTGTACTTCTTAGTGTTATCAGGCAGCTGGGTCTCAGGGACCATCTCAAAGTCTCCTAGCGAGACAAGGGACATTTCTGCGGGGTCCCACCCACCTGGGGCACCCATCTCCTCCCCTCCCAGGGCTACACTCGCCAAACAGATCAAAAACAGAGGAGGCAATCAGAAAAAAGTGGAAGGGAGACTCACGCCAATGGTACCAGGTCTAACACCCACTATCCATTCTTGATGGATCAGCTGTAGCTGGCAGTGGAGTACTAGATTCCACTGGCATCCGACTTAAACCTGTCCCACTCATTGCAAGGCTCCCTCCAGACATTGTCTCTTCCCCTTCACTTATTTGCTATTGACGGTCATCACTTCTTTCTCTAGGATTATATATCGGAACCACTGGCCCTATTGTGACTGGTACTGACAAAGCATCTGGTAACTGCATGTTTCCTGCAGGTTGTACTGGCTCAGGGTTTGGATACCTCATTCCTCCAGACCCTCCTGGAATATGTATCATTGTAATCTTGCCTCTTACTCCTGCCGATTGTTCCTCTGAACCCAGTTGTCCCACACTTAAAATCTCTTCTGATGGGCGCAACCTCTCTGTCTCTGATTTAGAGTCGCACGGTGGAGGACGTTCCGCTAGCAATCTATTGAGGAAGCTGTCATCTGTATCACTGTCCTCCTCTGTCGTCTTTTTCCCTTCAGCCCCCTCTTCTAACATACGAAAGGGGTACAAGCGTTCTCCCTCTATGGTGTCTACTTTCCATCTTTTCAACTGGGCATCCCATCTAGCATCATGATATGCCTTCATTGCTTTCCTCATTCTTCCTTGTGAAGCCTCTCTCCTTTTTGCTAGGGCAGCTCTCATCCATGCATCTAATGCCTCAAATTGTGTGGGTCAAGGGGGAGGTTTCAGGGCATTCATCACCCCCCTCAGCTGGGTCAGCACTTCCGTACGAAAAGACCCATAACGAGGGAAAGCCAATTCACCCTCTTTCTCTGTAATTTTATGCCAATTCTGGAGCCACACTATAGTATGAAGTCCTACATTCGTTGTCATGTAATGTGCCGGTGTGTCTTCTGGGGGGGCTTCTTCTCCTACCTGAGTCACTACCCCTGTGTCGCCTCTACACAAATCTCGCAATACCCTAAAGCATCTCATTGTAAAATCGATCAATTGCAAGCCCAAAATACGCTATTCCACTGCAAACGAACTTCCACCAATCCCAGCGCGGAGTTACACCAACCAACCTATCACAGCGTGGCGCACCCTGACGTCACTTCTCACTCCTTGCAGCGGCTCACCCACCTTTACAATTTCACCGCAAACTCGCTTACACACATTCGTACCACAAGTAACTGTATATCCAAAAGTTATTCAACCAAGTAACTGTTCCTACACAATTACAATAACTTACAGTCACATAAAACAAATATTTGTCTGTCACTAAAGATCGATACAACACTCTCACAAGAACATTCAGCCGTTGTGACCCCCGACCTGCGTTGGTCACTCAATCGCCATAGTCCACCCCCGGTACCTGAGGCTTTCTACCGCGACCTATTCCTCATTCACACAAAGTTCCCTAACACAAGTGGATCGTCGATAGCGCTTCACAACATCCACATTTGATCAGAATATTATAATACAAAACTATCCCGGGATCTTGGACTTCTCTTGAGTCCGCTCACCAAAACTTCCTGCTCTACACGTGTCCGGACCAGTAAACCAAAAACCACATTCACTCAACATACATCCCAACTCCGCAAGACATCACACACTTACTCATCACCGCAATCTAACACCACAATTCCTTTCATACTCACGCCACCACTGTTTCCGCCGCACCATCAACGTCCGCCAGTCTCCGCTGTCTTCCACTCCACTTCAGGGCTCTTCGATCTTCAACCCTACCCCTAATTACTTCCCTTACCTTAGAGATAAACCACTTTAGAGGTAAACCATCCTCTGCTACCATTTGATTACGCTAAATTGCACACCTGATGTTCCCTACTAAGTATAGCGTAAGCGATCGATCTTTTATTTACCTACTAAAAGTGGTTGAGGGGAGGAAACAACTCAAACAGATATCAGCAAAGTCGTCATGCCTGAAAAGACCACCAACTCCAAAGTGCAGTTTGAATATTTATTATAAGGCCAAAAACAATTGGATGTAAATACATCTCAATAGCAAAGTATATAGGTACAGAAAAATTAATACAGAGCCAATTTTACGAATATAAGTAATTCGGCCCAAAAGACAGATGATTATAAATTCCAAAATCACAACGCAACACAGAATAGATGCGATATTCAGTTCAACTCATTGAAAGAAATCAAAATCTTTCCCTACATTGCTCTACATGAGGGCCCTTCCTGTCTCTCTTCTATCATTCCCCAAAGGTGTCAGCACGTGTTGACTTCCTAAGAAGTACTCATGTCAAATGGGTCGTTTTAGCTTATGGCTATGGAGCTTGCTCTAAGATGCTCCTTCTCCTCCGAAAGCTAGCAGAAGTCTGGTCTCGCTGTCCCTGCGCATCATACAAAAGATGGGATTCAACCCACAATACGTCATTCTTCTTAAAACTTTCCATTGCACCTCTATGCAGTAGCTTTTTTCATGGCACAAATTTAATTAGTGATATCTTCTTTCCAGTGGCCTTGGCTTTCAGGCTTTCAGACAGACCAGATATGCAAGGCATCCTCCCTTCTCGCTTCCCAGCCATCTTCAAAGACATTCCGGGTCTCTCCTTAACTCTGAAAATAACGATGTGTATTCTTTCACCTGCAGTAGGATGAGAACATTCTAGTTTCGAACACAACAACATTTAATTATTTATTTCTCAAGAGCAAGGAGAATTTAAACTTATGACTTTGGGCCTATAATTCAGGCAACTTAAACTAACCACAATTACGGTATATAGAAATAATATCGTCCTGCACATTATGCATGAAGGAATCGTAATACATACAAAGTTCTACTTAAATGCGTTCACTAGTTTTCAACATCAAATGATTCAAATAAATGTTTCTTGATAGTCGTAAAACACTGCAAACAATACGAATACATGAGAGTGCGTGTAAACCATGAGTATAGTGCACTCATACAAAATAGAGTGCTATCAGCGCTCTATCAGGTGTTCATCCAGCATTACTGGGAAATACTCTGAATGCAACGGATAGTTCAATGGGGCAGAGGTGGATTTCTAAAGTAACTGTATGAGATTGTGCAGTTCAGGCAATGCTTAATTTGAGCCGGGTGTTGGAGGTGGGGCATCCTGGCACTCATTTTTGGGGACTGCACTTCTGTCCCATCAGACTTTAACTCAGAGCAAGAGGGAGAAAAGCACAAATGGAGGAAAGGATGAAGAGAAAGACAGAAAACAGTAACAATTGGAGAAGGCACCCTCAAGGGTGAAATAAAAAAGAGAGACTGTATGGTGGCAAGAGAACGAGGCATCAAGTAGAATGAAGACTACCAGCCTTGGCATTCAATGATCCCAATATTCACAGCTCTTCTCGAACAGGATTTTATATATCTCAATCTTCGGGTGAAATCATTGAATAACCCCGCCACTGGTCGTATGACCTTTGCTCGCGACAAGAAGAAGTAACAAGCATTTGCAATGCACTAGGTCTCGCATTTGCGAGAGTAGGAACTACTGGCGTTGTAAATGAGAATGTCTTTTACCTTTGTGTTTTTGTTTGGAGTGTAGTGGATGTATGTGGTGAGGAGTGGAATTATGTGGGTTGTATTGGAATTTGTTAGTTGTGGAATTGTGTGGGGTGGAATGTATTTGTGTGGTGTGGAGTGTATTTGTGTAGTGGAATTATGTGACATGGGGTGCTGTAGAATTATGAAGAAAAACACACAATTTGTTCGTTAAGAATCATATGTTCTTAAAATGGTAAACCACATGCATATTAAACCAGAAGAACCCGTGCTCTCCAATGGGGCCAGCCCAGCATGAGAGATGTTTTCTTAGTACTGTTCCTTTAAGCTCGAACACAAATCTGTTGCCCTCCCCAAGCGCCTATTCAGCTGAACTCGTTTGCTCCAGTAATCACTCCCAGAGGCTGTTATATCCTGTATTTTTCTGTGTACATGTCATACATAGGCTTTTGTAAACGACTGGCCCTGATCTGGAGTGTGAAAGTCCCAGTACTTGTTGTAAACCTTCATTCTGCCGCTCGCTTTCTTTTTGATAGTCTAAGATGTGGCTGCATAACACTGGAGCCCCCTCCCCACCACACACAGCCTAAGATGGCAGGAGTTTCCCAGGCCAGGCACTTCAGGTAGCGCAGCCCAACACACAGCAGAATAATCATTGGCATAGCCAATAGGTCTCGCCTTTGGGACCTTATAAGTGTTTAGCCATGCAACAGTTGATGTTGTTGCACCAAGGATATTGTGCTGCATAACTAAATACTTATAAGGTCCCAAAGGCGAGACCTATTGGCTATGCCAGTGCTTGTTTCATTGGCAGAGGAGAGGAAAGAACCTCCCACCCACCTGGCATGCACTGGAGTGCAAAGTATGAATAACCTTTTCTCTACAGTAATTAATTCATTTAAATAGCGCTTGCTACCCCAGACGAGGCGTTAAAGCGCTTTAAACCGGAAAGCACGCTGCTCCTGAACCCAAGGTTAGCAATACTGATGTCTCGAAGGGGGAGTTGGTGTGTCTATGCTGCACTCTCTGCAGCAGCTCAGCCGCGGCGTCCTGCGGTCCCGGTAGGACGGAGGGCAGACACGAGCCGTCCCCGCGTGACTGTCGCTGCGTGCTGTCACTTACGACCGGGAACGACCCAGATGTACCGATGTGACTGCAAGCATGGTACTTAAAGCAGAGGGGCATTGCCTCACCGGAGGCGACCATAAGCGCTCATTTCACCTGAAATTCAGGAGACAAATTACAGTGTGGGTCAGGTATAATGCCTTGAGTCCCTTGGCATCTTGCGTCTGGTGTTCTGTTAAACTGCATTTTCGAAACTGTGCAATCCCATCTGGGAACTAGAGTGTTATAGCCAGGGTCAGTGGAATTATGGCATTTTACATCCCCAGCGTTTTCCGCATAATTATGAATTTGCTGCATACTCCATCACCTGCTGCACAATCTCCCCATTTAGACAAACATACATTTGTTTCTAGCTCAAACGGATTCAGTGGCACTAAAATCACGGCTAAGTTGCTCCGCAGATGGCGGCCCTCCCCAAAGGTTGACAGGTCCGCGTTCTGTTGCTTATTGCTTTGAATGTCAGACTGGCAGGGTTGGACTGGGCAAAAAATAGGGCCGGGCACCGACATTAAAGTGGCCTCATTTAACGAAGTGGTTAGAAAAAAAAGTGGTAGCATCAGGGTAATCAACAATAAGAACTGGCCCACCTGGCCATAACATTGCCCACAACTGCTAAAAAACCGACCCACACACTGATCTGTCAGACCAGCCCATCGGACACTGCCTGATTGCCCTATAGGCCAGTACGACCTGGCAGACTGGCACTGAGGTGAATCCTTTGCCCAGATAGTGTTAACGTGTTAAAATCACAAAATTATGAGGTAACACTATTAAAAAAAATGGGCCCCATAATTTGCCTTTCGTTCCCACATAATTTAATAACCACTGCCGCGTAACTTGGTCCTCCTCTGCCGCATAATTCCAGTAGCCCTGGCTATACAAATGACCCACATTTCTCAGTTGCAGCCTGGTGTGCCATGTCCGTGAAAATGACTCCTTCTATGTGTCTTTCTCCCCACAAGTGGTCTCAGGCCTTCTTGGAGGTGACTTCTCTGTCGGTCGAGCACAGGCCGCGGCTGCTTCATTCCAGGGAGGGAGTGTTTGTAGCAGACCCGTGCCTACAGCTGAGCTGCTCTCTCCCCTCCTCACAAGAACAGGGCCAGCGAAGCACTCGGTAGGATGAGGGGCAGGTAAATCAGGCAGGGCCTTCGACTGCCGCTGCCTGTCCGGTCTAACGCCAGAGACGGCCACCAGCCTTACCATTCCAACGAATATGAAATGTATTGGATGGTGTGGAATATAATCTTGGGTTGGCAATGGGAAATACCAATACGAGTGCCTTAGAATTAGTCATGTGGTTACAGAATGCTCGCTGCAGCAGGCGCGTTATCCTACTAAGCCATTATACATAAAATCTAACCAGTTCGGCTTAAAAATGTGAAATTGATGCATTAAATGTCGACGTTACATTACTAGTATTGGAACGCGCCACCCATCTCAGCTAGTTAACGCTCTCTACTGACATCTGTGGTCTACAGGTCCGCGTTTGAATCCTAATGCACACCCAGCACACCATCTTTCCAAGGTCAGTAAATTCAGTACAATTAAATTCGGTGATAGTAGCATCAGTTATCTGTAGTGCTTAGAAGCTGCTGCGGTGATATACAAGCTATATAAACCTATTGTTATATTTCCAGCGGGTGAATAGCCAACGCATTCGTCTGACTCCAGCTTGAAAGCTGCACACATCTTCGGAACAGGAGCTTTAACCTGGAAGGCTGCCCACAGGTCTACCCTTCCACCTGCTTGTGATACTCGGCGCCTCGCGCTCGTGCTATTAACCTATCGAGCGCTCTCGCGCCATTCTAGGAACGAACAACAACCTCGCCGGAGCTTAGATCGGAAACGCGTAGAAAAGACAGTGAAATGGGAAAAGAGGGAATAAAATGGAAGGAACAGTTGGAACAAAGTTGAAAAGAACCGATCAAATATAGAGACAACCGAGGAGATGTAGAAGTAAATGATAGAGATGCAAGTGCGTAGCTTCCATTGATGCAGCAGGTGCAGTGGCACCGGGGCATTGAATTATTGCTGTATTTTATCATTGAACCATTAGCTGGGGGGCATTTCCTTCCTTTCACTAGGGCCCATAACAACACACTGGCCATGTTACTAGAGACGCACAGTAACAGCTGAGGTTGAAGGGGTTTAGGTGGTGTGAATAAATGAGGAAGAAGAAGACCAGAAGTCACGTGCTGTTGGTCCAATCAGATAACGGGACGGACGAGGTACAGTTGGATAAATGCGTAAAATAGAACAAGTGAAGGAGATAAAGCAGGAGTAGATGAAACAAAGGGAGCCGGGAATGAAACGTCACAATGGGCACACAAGCGTTAACTTGATCTTTTTGTAGCGCTGGACTTCATCTTGTGAATTCAAGCGCTGTAAACAACGCGCCTTGGAGCTACAAAAACCGTGACATTAAAACACCGAAGACGGGGGACAGAAAGAGTGCTTGTGTGTGTGTGTGTGTTTGGGGGGGTGCAGCATAAAATCTTATATTGTTGACAGCACGAGATAAAGAAGAGGTGGGATATGGAGGGGTTTGAATTGAGAGCAGAAATGGCAAGGTAACAAATGTGACGGGATAAGGTGGTGACCAAAAGGGTAAAGCACTCAGGGCACGAGTGACAAGAAATGAATTGGAGGGGAGGGGGTTGGGTTGGGTTGGGCTGGGCGTTAGAACAGTAAAAGAAAACGCTATTACATCCAGCGAGAAAAAAAGGAAAGAAAAAGGTGTGAAAATAGAGAAATATTCTAGACTTTCAAGGATTTGAGTCAGTGAGGTAGCATGGTGGGTTAATGCATCTGTTGAAGTAAGCTGCGCGCAGCCTTTAGGTGACAGGTTAGAACCCCAGCGTGTCCGATCGACCACGCACCACACAAGCCTCAATGCAAGGCCCGTGACCGGGAGGCACTCTACTACGACTCACACCAAGCGTTAAGAAGCAGAATCAATGTGATAATAAGCGCTGTATAAAAACCGAGCTATCGTTGCAAGGCAAGACGCAAGCGGAACAATTTGGTGTAAAGGTCAGGCAGAGTCATTCTAGGAAAAGGGGACTCAAAGGACAGAGGAAGAGGACCTGTAAACCGGCCTTACTTCACGTTAGGAATGCAGTCCCCCCTCCCCGGCCCCCATGAGTGTTCTCCGACACAACCCCGGGGCTCCCGGATCACGGAATGTTAAACAAGCACTGCATTGCAGCTCAGAGTAGCCCAAGGAGGCGGCGGGATGGGGGCTGTGGGGGAGGGGCAAACCAGGGGAGGGGTGCAGTGAACCCCTGTACATCTACCTTTAAATCACACACAGCATCCTTTTAATCTGCAAACTCCTTATCAGTGTGCTCCTGGTTTGCGCTGAAGTATCCGAGCATCATTGCTTCCCTGGGGGCATGTGGCGGTGCCCATTACAAGCCCTCGGTGCAGGGCTGAACACATGTACGTCTGTGTATACATAATGCATGGTATTAACAAGCGCTTTAAAGAGACGCTATCATCCCAATGGCCCCCTTGCAAAAAAAGGCTGAGACTGCGGGAGGCAGAGAAGCGCAGAACAGCAGGCAGAGACACATATATAGGTTAAAAACAATACACAAGTCAAACCAGCATCCAGGGGACGCGATGCGAACAAGTGAGGGACCGATTTACCTTCCACGGCTGTCATTCCAGACACCAGGCAGAACAAGCGCGGCCGCGAAAGCGAGCGTGTTTGTTTACTTTGGAACCTGAGTCGAGATCCAAGATCCCGATAAGGAAAGTATGCACAATGCGCGCCCTGCTCGCTCCCGAGCTCCCTAGGCCAGGGGAGGTAACCTGAAAAGAAAAGGCAGGACATGTTGCCGTCTTTGGCCAATTGCGTGCTTTCATTTCTTGAAAGCCACAAGCAAAGGCCAATTAATGTAACAACCACATGCACGAGCTTTCTCAAAGCTTTTGGAATGTGTGGAGTGATTACAAGAGGCCCTCTCCTAGAGCAGGGCATGCGCGCTGCGCTAGGCAAGACCTAAAAAATAGCTTTGTTAAACGTCCGCTCTTTCAGGGGCATATCTAAAAATTAAACCCATTTGCACCAAAAAAATACCAAACTACATATCACGTGTATGGCTGAGAAATGTTGTTTCACAAATATTAGCATAAGCTTCCATTTACCGGGGTTGTTAGTAAATGCGTGCCCCGTGCTTTGATCTCAGACTCAGAGTTTCGGGCTCACTGGGTTAAATAACAGTCGCAGCAGCCTGCCTCCCGTGAGGGTAGGGGTGCGTGCCCTTGCTATGCTTCCTGCTGTGGTGTAACCCCTATCTGGGCACTTCTCATCGTTACAGGGTTTTCCATGCCAGCATCCGGGAACACCTAAGAGGGAAGAAAGCACGAGAATTGCTTTCACCATATACTTGCGCTGTAGTAGTGAGGTTTCTGTCAGGAGGAAGAAAGTAACACAAAAGTAATAAATAGTTTAAAAGATACCAGATACGTTTACTTTCTGCTTCGCCCGGACACCACGCAATGGTGCCCAAATGTATTTAAATGAATATTTTTTCCGACGATTCTAGTGGCCAAAAACATCAACCATCAACTCCTGAACACGATTAAGAAAACATAAAAAATGCAGATGGCAAATCGTTTGTTTTTAAACGAACGCTGGATCAAATGTTGAAAATATGTTTAAAAAGTAAGGGCGAGAGCAGCATTTGTTATGAATGCGCCCGCTGCTGACAGAGAACTGCATTAATGAAAGCCACGAGTGGACTTCCAGTGAAAAGCAAAACGCGGGCGAGGCAATCAGCGGGGAGCAGTAAACTCATTAGAGCCTTTCATCTCAGATTCCCTTTTAAAGACAGAATGGAGGATGGATTGAGCCCAGTCACCAGGATGACTGGAGAAACATCAGTGAAACAATTCCTTGCCACACACGAGAAGTCTCTTGCATTTCACTGCGAAAACACACACCTTCCCAGAGGAAGCAAAACGTGTTAGTCAGCAGCGAAATAAATTCTAAAGGGAGTTGTTAAACTTAAAAACAAAGTAAAAATAACAAAGTAAAAATACGATAAACATGTAAACAACTGAACGCTCGAAACCAGCTTCTAGTATTACACCTTAAATCAAAGCACACATGTAGCCACACATTTGCATATGTGAAGCGTTGTTTAGAGCATGCACGTAACCACTCAAAATACATTCCCATCCGTAAAAAACTGTTCACAATAAACATGAGCAATGGCAAACAAAACAAGAAGTCCCCGAAGGAACACATAAGCACTTACAGGGAAAGGACACTGAAGTTGGTCGGTGCTGCTGAGAGAGAGAAACGGAAGTGATGTTTCGGGAGCACCAACCAATGAGGTGCCAGTAAAGAAGAGCGACGCAGGAGGGAATCAATAGCAAGCACAGGCGGGATTCCACAGCAATAGTGTTTACTACAGGTCTTCCAGACAGCGCATGCGCTGCCTAGGCCTGACCTAAAAAGTAGGGGTGGGCGGAATTTGCGTAGTCGCGCTACGCAAAGCTCCGCGAAATGGTAAAAAATCTCCGCGAGCCGGCACAAGTTCCGCGAACATGCGGAATTGCTTGTTCCGCCCGTTCGCGATGCTTTTTTCCTGTTCGCAAACGCTGTTTGCGTGCTCGGGGAGAAATATCTCGCGAACACGCATTTTGAAAGCGCGAACAAGCAAAAAACTCCGCGAAGCCGCGGATCGCGGAATTTTTGGCAATTTCGCGTTCTCCGCGGAACGCGAAATTACCCAAATTCTGCAAATTCCGCGAGCGGAACGGAATTTACCGCCCAGGCCTACTAAAAAGGAGCAATCATCTACATTTAGCACATGGAAATAAATTAATTAAGGTTATTTAGTTCAGTCAATAAAGACATTTGGTGTGAGTTAAAGGAATTTTATTGTTCATTTGTTTTTAAGATTTTGTTATTTATTCATTAGAATCTCTTTAAGTATCAACATTAAAAGTTAATATAATCCAACAATCAATATAAGGAAAAATACTATGGAGCTGATTAGGATGACGGTCGGAAAACCTCCCCGACCGCCATGGTAGCGGGAAAAGACCGCCCGCATGGACCGCGACATAACCGCCGGTCGAATTACGATGGCCCGCGCTCGGAATCCGACCACGGCGGTACGTTTGCGGGCTTTAACATTGCGGCGGTTGCTGCTGCCCGCAGCACCGCCGCGATGTCGAAAGGAGCATGTCCTGTATTTCCCTGCACTGCATGGCAGGCACTGCACAGTGCCTGCCACCTGGTACAGGGAAATGTAGGGGGGACCATGGGTACCCCCCCATTGCACCCACACCCCCCCAACACATTGGGGGCCCGCAACGGGCCCCGGAAGACAATCTCTGCCAGCCTTTCCATGGCGGTTTGAAGGCTGCGGAAAGGCTGGCTACCGCCGGCATCATAATCATGCCGGCGGAGCCTGCTCGGCACCGCCACCATTATCCTGGATCTGCTCCGTCCGCCAGGCAGGAGTGCGGATGGCAACCGGCGGAAAAGCGGCGGTCGGAATTTCCCACCGCCGCGGTCACCACCGCAATCCTAATCTGACCGGCTGTTTTCTGGGTTGCGATCGCGGGCGGATGTCCACCGCCGGCCCGGCGGTCGCAACCGCTGGCCCGGCAGTGGACATCCGCCCACCATCCTAATCAGCCCCTATGTTAGTCGAAATAACAGGCAATATGTTAATAATAAGTCAAGTGTGTCCCGTAAAGGGATTTCCCTATTCTAAACTAAAGTTGGAATAAGGCAAAATAGGGTGTCAGTTCAGTAACCCAATAAAGAGTTCTGATTAAAGAATCAATGCATAAGTATAAATCATTTGCATGTCAAGAAATTAGGCTAAGTTGGGGCGTGGCTTGAGAGCCGACCAAGATGGCAGCCCACTAGCGGAGCTCCGACTTTTATGCACCTCAAATCACCACCATCCGCACAATAATCCGTCCCTGCCCGCATCGAAACACAGACGCAACGAAAGAAGATATGTGGGGCAACAGAGCATGCTAAAATAACTGGAGCGAAGGCGAGAGTCCAAGAAACTACAGGGGCGAATCTGCGACATACCAGCGACGCCACCACGCCGAGAAGGGAGACAACCATCAAGAGGAGGCCATAACGGCAGAAATATATCCCCGACGGAAGGCTGTAAACTGTGGGTGAGGCGCAAGCGGCGAAACCTCCTCCTCCCTCCCCCACCCGTTCTCACCACATGCTGGAAGGAGTGACCTCCATGCATAGCCGGAGGGCCGGTTGGGGCGGTGGCGCAGCCGAAGGTCAAGACGGCCTTCGGAGGCAGACACACATCGGCCTGGAGTGGGCGGAGAGCCCCGGTGAGCAAAGAAGCTTAAAGTGAAGGAGCCCTCGGGGCTGCGCGAAGTGACGCGACGCATTAGGCATCGGCCCACAGGCCCGAGGCGGCATAATAATCGAGCAGTGCCAGAGGGGGAGGAGTGAAGAGCGGCCTCAGGCAGGAAGTTGGGCTGCAATTCAAGCCCTGGCAGAAGAGAGAAGAGATAGAAAAGACGCTTGACATGTGGGAGCCCCGGGATTCCCCAGGAACGCCCTGAACAGGAGGGGAACTGAGTGAAGTGACCCAAACTTAATCCATGTACAAGCACACCCCAGGGAGCACAGCACTGAAGAGGGCAGATGACTAACCCGCAAGCTGGCAGCCTGAAATCTCACTGGGGGAGTAAATAGAATAGGCCTACGTGGCCGTCAGAACCAAGGCAGAAGAGACAAGTGGGGGCCCCAGGAACTGTACACTGGTCTATTAATCTCCAAGCTATAAGTAAGCAAGGGCGAAGGGACACCCTAAGCGGGGGGGGACCGGAGTTAAGTACTGATTTACCAGCCTATAGGTGAAAAGACATAGGGGAGGAGCACTGTCGAGAGAGTGTCTCTGGATCCCGTAATAAGAACTCGTCAACACTCAGAAGGCAATAACAGCCATACAACCCAAAGCTTGCGAATGAGGCCTAAAGGACAACCAGGGGTACAAGCTAACAAAATGGATAAATACACGGTCCCCAGGCAGGCAGCAGGGACCCCGGAACAACAGATGGAGGAGCCGGCAGAACCCTCTTTAAGCGCCATAATGGCAGCAATTACAGATTTAAAAGGAACAATCAAACCTAAATTGGACGCAGTGACTCTTGATGTAAACCTGCTACGAGCAGACTTCGACAAAATATCGGACAAGGTAGCCGCAATGGAAAATGAAGTGGTACAATTGCAGACAACCATGAAGCGACTAGAAGTGCAAGTACAGACGCTCATAAAACAGCAAGAATCCATGGCGGCAAGGCTGGAGGACCAAGAAGGAAGAGTACACATGAATAATATAAGAGTGGTAGGGGTACCAAAGGGGCCAGAAGGGCCGAGAGTGGACCTCTTTCTAGAAGACCTGATAATTAAATACCTGAAACCAAAGCGGCTCTCCAACTATTTCACGATAGAACGTGTGCATAGAGCCCCGATTCCTAGGCCAAACCTGGGAGCAGCGCCAAGAACAATCATAGCTCGGATCTTAAACTACCGAGATAGGGATGCAATACTACAAGCAGTACGCACGGACACCTTCAATATGAAAACACGGCCATCAGGTTCTTCCCAGATTTCACGGTGCAGGTACAACGCCAGAGATGAACTTTTGAAGCAGTTAAGAGAGAGTTGCGTAATAAGGAGATCAAATACATGATGTTATTTCCAGCAAAACTAAGAGTCATGGCAGAAGGTAGCACCTGGCACTTTAACACACCAGAAGAGGTCTGGGAATGGCTGGAGGGCTGGCGTACAGTGAGTCGCAACTCCCCAAGAGACAGACGAAGGGGATCATCGAAGCACTGGCAAGAGGAAACAACGGAAGAGAGGGTGAATAATGCCAAGTGAGAAGTGACTAGATGGAGGGACTGGAACACTTTGGAACTGCAATAAATGGAGTCTAATGCTAGTGAACATTGAGACCGCTGGCACCACATGGACAAAGGGGATTGTCCATGTGGTGCGAGAATCAGGTTATATCCTTTGATAATAACAGAGGAGGGGGGGAGTGGGTATTCATTGGATCTTACAATGGCTGGCAGGAATAGCCCTATGATTGACACCCAGGGGTAAAGGGGTGAGCGACCATAGTTCACCACACTAATCGGCACTTGCCTACCCCGATTTAGTTAGCAAGTTTATGAGGGCGACAGGCGCTCTGCAAGCTGGGGAGGTGGGTCGTTCCTTTTTTTTGTTTACTGTTTGTTAGAGAAATGTCAAGTTGCAGAACACTCAATAGGTCCAATGCAAGATGGGGGAGGTGCTGGGGGGACGATCTCTCCGGAGACTCAGTGGGTGCTAATGGCCAAAATGGATAATTGGCTAAAAGAGTATTACCGGCCCTCAATTGAAAGCTATGAACTTAAACACACAGACTCAGGGGGGACGTAAAGGGCTTAACTACCTGATAATCCTCTCCTGGAATGTGAACGGGCTGGGTAATTGCATTAAGCGCACAGTGGTACTACAGTATCTTCAGAGGTACACCCCTGACATTGTGCTACTCCAAGAAACACATCTAAAAGGTAATAGATATAAATCACTAGACAGATATGGTTACAAACTTATAGGGCATGCAGGCTACACGGCGGGCTCGAGAGAGAGGTGGGGATCCTGGTTAGAAACGCGCTCCCCCTGACAGTAAAGGAAATCTGGCAGGACCCACCGGGGAGATATGTTGCACTCACAGGGCTGTGGGAGGGAAGGGTCCTGAACATAGATTCGATCTACAGACCATCAACCCTGCACGTGGACACCCTGCCGGCACTGGGGGCTCTGCTAGTTGACCTCCCTCTGGGGATCCTAGTGCTGGGGGAGGCATGAACGCAACTATGGAACCAGAGATAGACAGGGAAACTAAAGCTAAGAAGGGTATGGGGATTGAACCACTAAAGGCATTTGTGGAGGCCATGGGGCTGGTCGACCTTTGGTATATACATAACCCGAGTGCAAGACAATACACTTACTATTCCGTGGTACATGGCAGCTATTCCCCTTTAGATCACATACTGACACAAGTGGAGTGTGCCGGATTATTCCGAAGCGCGGCATTAAAAGCGAGAGGCATATCAGATCACTCACCAGTGGAGGTAACGCTTCAGGGCCCATGGAAAACGACCGTGCTGCCACCCAGAATAGGTCCTTGGGTGTTCAAAAACAAGATTCTAGTGGAACAGATCAGGGAAAGGACGGACCTCTACTTTCAAGAAAACAAGGGGTCGGTGGACTCGCCGTGTACCTTATGGGAAGCATATAAAACCGTAATATGCAGACATATACAAGCTCTGATAGGGGGCCAAAGGAAACAAAAGGAAATCCAGTGGGAGACCTTAGAGAAGGAAATAATACAGTTGGAAGCAAAGGCACTTGCAGAAGAGGAGTCCGACCCTCTGATTACGCACCGCATTGCCCTTAAGCAACAGGAAATTAAAGACTTAGCAGAAAATGCAGCCAGATCCTTGGCGCTCATGTCGCAGAGGTGACTGTATGACATGGGTGACAAGGCCAATAAATTGATAGCCTTGCTGGAAATACGAGATAGAGAGAGAAATTGTGTAATGGAAATACGAGACTCCAAGGGAAGGGTACAGGTAATGGGAGAAGAGATAGCGAAGGCCTTTGCAGAATACTATGAAGGAATTTATACCTCCAACCCCACTAGGACGGAAATCAATTGTCAAGAATTGCTTTCGGAAATCTGTCTCCCAAAGTTGACAGATCAGGATAGGGATGAGTTAGATAAGGACCTCACAGATGAAGAAATGATGGGGGCTATAAGGGATTTACAAGCAGAGAAGGCCCGGGACCAAACGGTCTGCCGGCAGAACTCTTCAAGGGTGTGGCTGGCATGATTGCGCCTCAAATACTGAACATGTTTTTAGCAGCATGGGAAAGGGGGTATCTGCCGGAGGACCAACGAACAGCCATGATAGTAGTGATCCCCAAGACAGGCAAACCCCCGGAAGAGTGCAGTTCCTACAGGCCTATCGCGCTGTTAAATTTAGAGGCTAAAATCCTGACTAAGGTCCTTGTGAACCGCCTTGGGGGAGTGGTTGCATCCCTGGTACACCTGGATCAGATAGGATTCATGCCAAAACGAAGTACTAGACTGAACCTGAGGCGCCTATATGGGGTGATGCATTTGACTAAGTCACAGGTGGGAGACGACGCAATGCTGCTATCATTGGACGAACGCATGGCATTTGATAGCATTGAATGGCAATATTTATTTGCGGTCCCAGTAAGGTTTGGATTCGGTACCCAATATCAATCATGGGTCAAACTATTCTATACAAAACCACTGGCTAGAGTATGAGTGAATGACTCACTCTACCGTTCCTTTGCCCTACACAGAGGGACAAGGCAGGGGTGTCCACTGTCCACCATGCTGTTCGCATTGGCATTGGAACCACTTGCGGCCTGGGTACGAGGCGATCCTCTGGTGACAGGGATAGAGGGTGATGGACAATGGGAAGAACGCATATCCATATATGCAGTTGATGTCCTACTGTACGCCACTAGATCCCGCTTCACAGTAAACAGACTGCTGCAGATATTCCAGCCATTCGGCAGCTAGTCAGGATATCAAATTAATTGGGACAAATCTCTCCTTTTTGGACTGACGGAGGGGGCCCAGCCTCCGTCACTTAGGGAGATAAAGCTCCAAACTAAAGACAAATTCAAATATTTAGGCATTACTATCACGCGGACACAGACAAAATTCCTTGAAGACAACTTGATGACACAATTAGAGCGTATGAAAAGAGATGTGGCACATTGGAGGAGCCTACCGGTCTCACTGATGGGAAGGGCAGCCCTCTTTAAAATGATGACACTTCATACAGTACCTGACAGGTTTTTTAAGGAAGTTGATAGTGAACTATGGAAACTCCTATGGGACGGGGGTGGGGGGGGGGTTCAAGGATAGCGTTAACCAAACACCAAGGAAGTGTATATGAGGGAGGCCTGGCAATTCCAGATTAAAAAAAATATTACTGGTCTTCGCAGATGGTAGCAATAAACGACTGGGTATTCGCAGACAGAAATGAACAGGCATACCTAGTGGACCACCTAGTGATGGGACAGAGGGGCTACACTAGAGCGCTGTACTGGAACAGCGCCTGAACAAGATTGCCTCCACATACACAAGCAGTAATACACGCATGGGAAAGGGCCACCAAATTTCTAGGCTGGGACAACAAGCTAACAGAATGGACTCCTTTATGGGATAGCAACATGTTGCAAGAGGTAGGCAAGCTACAGGGGTTCAGCAAATGGAGGCTACTGGACATATCCCATCTAGGGGATGTATGGAGGGGGCTGGCAATAATCACATTTGAGGATCTACAAAAGAATACCAGCTAGCAAATACAGAAAGCTATAGATACATGCAATTAGGACACGCACTCAGAAGGTATATTCAAGAAGGGGATCAACTGCCAGTATATTCACCCTTGGAGGACCGGCTTTTAATGGATCCAATTTGCGATAAAGCCACCTTCTTAATTTACAGGAAAATAATTAACAACTCACCTGATCAATTGAGAGCCCTCAGGGAAGCTTGGGAAGGGGATATAGGACTGCTAGAGAAAGACGACTGGACGGAAGCAATACAAAGTCTCAGAGAGGTAGCGGTCAGAGCAAGATTTCGGCAGGTCCAGCTTAGAATTCTGCATAGAGCCTACTACTCGAGAATATTGATGCATAAGATAGGACGTAGCCCCACTGAACAGTGCGCAAGGGGATGCAATGGCAGGGGTACCTTCTTTCACATCATTTGGGGATACCCGGTCATTCAGAAATATTGGGAAGGGGTGACGCGAACTATGTCTGAGGTCCTGGGGCAAGATATACCCTTGGAGCCCAGATGGCAGATCTTGTGTGTCACGGGGAGCAGACGTGGCAAAAATATCAGAAGATGTGGTTAATGGTGGCATCAATGGTAGCAAAAAGGAATATTGCTAGGGCCTGGGGAGCACGGCTCCCACCGAAGGTAGGGCAATGGAAGTCCGACCTGGACTGATGCTGTGCAGCCAAAAAGGTGGTGTATGTGAGCAGGGGTTGCCCCTGGAAATGGGAGAAAATATGGAGCCAATGGGCGGAATATAGGGGAATCTAAAAGGCTGGGAGTTGACGTAGTACAAGGGCCAAAATGTTCTAGTCATTAGAAGAGAATATGTTGTTAAAATGTAGTTAAATGACCATTTGAGATACTACCCAGATGCTAGACTGTAACAACAAAATGTACCATGGGCATGTAATTACTCTGAGTATTAATAATGTACTTGTGCGAGTGAAGTTTTTACTGCAACTGACAATGGCTTAATAAAAAGAATTTGAAAAAAGAGAAATTAGGCTAAGTTACAGCTCATGTAGAGAGATATAAGAAACTCAAAGTAGAGTCTACAGTCAGAGAGAAAGAGTGTCAGACATAGGTCCCACCTCCTTCTCTAGTAACATGCACTAATATAAACACACAACATTCAAGGTGGCAACATGTTTTCTTTTGCCTTTTACATCCTCCAATTGGATTTCAGTAAACTCATGGGAATAGGTAAACTCCCCATCTTCTCACAACTGTACAATGGTCTACAGATATTAGTCCTTGAAATGATACACTGTCCACAGTTTGTGGTTCAGACAGTTCGGCTCATGAGTCATCCTTCCTGGTGCCAGCTCTCCTCCCTATGAGAACCTCACTGTCAGTTGTCTAATACAAAACAAATGCCTATTCACTAACTAACAGAAGGCTTCTGGAAAATTACAACCTCTCCCTGCAGCAAAGAGAAAAACATCTCATGTGAAATATAAATTCAATGTGAAAAACAGGCCTTTCAATGTTAATGCATTATTTTCTGTTTACATGGGCATCAGAAGTTAGGCTAACTTAAGTCAATACATTGTTATTTATTGCATGTATACTTATAATACCTAATTATGGTTGCTCACTATAAATATTATAAAGTACAATGCATAAAATTTGTATAGGTTCTGGAACTTTTCACTTAAATGCAGTTTTATTTATAAAATGAAGACATTCGTTGCACCAGTTCCCCCTTTTTCTTGCGGAGTCATCATTTTCTTTTCAGATTTTCAATTTCTTTCAGCTTCTTGTATGCCCTATTCTTTCTTTCTTCCATTACACATTCTTCTCTGATTTGTTTCTCTCTCTTTCTTTATTTTTCTTTCTAGTTAGATAGCATCTAAATCTCTATATAAAGCATATATGCATTTTAAACAAATGCCAATGATTAATAAAGGTTTTAGTATGACTCTTAAAAGTCCTCCTCCTACCGTTGCAAACCAATTGCTAATAGCAGGAACCCCTTTGCCTAAAGTTCCTAACACACTCGCAGTTTCTAAAGGTTCTAATTCAGGTTTAAATCAGAATTGTTCTTAGCAACTTCCTCTATCTCTTTACTCTCATCCAGTATGTATGAACAATAATGTTGAGCCTTCACCATTTTGCAGACTCCACCTTTCTCTGCTAACAATATATCTAAAGCTAATCGATATTGTAAAACTATTGACCTAATAGCCACTAATTCTGTGTTAACAGCCAGAAAAGCACCAGATGTACTAGTAGCCAGTTTGCCTACCACTGTAGATAACTTTCTAATCTTTTCGTCATTTAAAACTACTCCCACTAGTGGTATGATTGCCCCAAAAATGTCTCCCACTAACTGTGTCCCAACATAGTACTACGAGTCATTGTTATAGCATCTATACTATTTACATGATACATCTTGGAAAACAATAAAGTTAAATAGCAAACACCCTCCCAATCAGCAAGTAATTGGAAATAAGCATCCTGTATGCAAGCAAAATAAACTCCAGGAATGACTCCTATAACTTCATATTTGTGTTCACAGTTACTTATTCCAATATGCCTTTTTCTAAATTGATTTCTTCTCTTGTAAACACATAATTTCCTTTTTGGCATCTATCTAATTTTAATCTTCCTCGTTCTTTCAAGTATTCTTTAATATATCTTCTCTATTTACCTTATGAAACAGGTGAGTTCTTTCCTCTTCTAATGCTAACATAATTTTCTTCTCTAATGGTCTCATTAAACAGGTTAGATTCTTCTCATATGTCTTAACAGCATCTTTAACTACAGGGAATCTAAAGAAATACTGTGCAACTTCCATGTCTATTGCTTGTGGGTGAGGGTTCATTTTTTTCTGAAGAGGAAGAAAGAATCATGTTGTAGTTGGAAAAATAATATCCAAAATGTTCCTACCTATAAAATAAACTAAGTAAAATACTACATGCAATTGCATATGAAAGTGGAATGTGATGATATGTCAAATCTTCTGCAAATTACAAAGGTATGTGTGCACATACATAGCAGTCTTTAGTATGTAAAGATTGGGTATATTCTTGAAATAATCTAAAATAAACATTTGTTGAAAAATCTTCTTTAGGGACATCTATAAATGAAGCTTTTATATCTTTTCATCTATTGTGTGTGCTGGTAATGTAGATGCAGGTGTAAATCTAAATGTTTCTTTCTCTGGGATAGAAATAATTCTGACTAAAATAACTATAAATGCTAGCACACTAACTATTATTGTGACAATAAGCACTATTCCACACTAAGCCTTGATAAGGATATAAGTTTTTCTACAGTCAGACCATTCATAGAATAAAGCAGCAAGCACATTTAATATTCTGCGTTGACTTCTACTTGTGCAAATAAACAACTCATGGTGATTATCTTGCAGTTATTTCTTTCAGCTTATATACAATATTCTTTGTGAGGCATCCCTAGCCCTACTCCATCATTTTCTACTATGTTATCCCTACTCTTCTACTGCAGCCTTGGTCCTAGGGAATTCTCCTTGAGGCATCCTCAGTCTTCTTCTAAAGGTGTTATCCCTCTTCTTCTGAATCCTTGGCCCTAGGGAATTCTTCTTAATTCTTTTTTCTTTCTTGTTAGAAAATAATTGTCAATTTCTTTTATCTCAGGCTTTTTAATTCAGTTTAACACAGTTCATTCATCATGATAACAGCTTTTGTTGATCGGAATCAGAAAGGTTCTAATTGTTGACTTTATTTTGTCGTTTTTGTTTCAAAAGTCAAATTCTAATGTTCTAATGTGGCATCTCATGAAGGTTCAAATAATTCTGATATCAGTTCATTGAAATCTTGCAGTTTTCATTTGGCACAGTCTCTGTTCATTACGTCTACTCAGGTGCAGAATACATTTGACAGAGTATTCTTGCTCTCTTGGATCTCCTTGGTATCTGTTGATCTTCTTCTGGCTCACTTATACCATTGGATTCTGTTTCTTCAGCAATTGTTTGTACTATGCGCTCAACTGATACACTAGACCTCAACTGCCTTTGGCTACTTGGCCATTCCAATCTCCATAGGGGTCTTTCTTTCCTCACACTCGTTCCTTCATCAGGATCATTTATTTTCTGTGATGGTACTTTATTAGGTCTGCTGCTTGTGGCTCTCAGTTCTCCATTTTCAGTGGGCATTTCTACACCATTTTGCAAAACTTTAGGAACTTGCACTGGTAAGGGACCTTGTTGTGCTTCCCCGCCCGGTCCTTCAGGGCCTATAGATACGGGACATCTCGGACTTGGCTTGAAGAATACTATTTCTTCCAACGGACACCTCACTCTCTGAGTGTGTGTGAAGCACCCAATTTTGTATCCCAGTGCATTTCACAGCAGTCTTGGTAATCAGTATCACCTGGTAGGGTCCCTTCCACCTTGGCTCCAGGCAGGATTTTTGCACGTTTTTTCACCAAAACCCAGTCGGTAGGGTTAAGGTCATGATACTGCTTCTGGTTTGCAGTGGCAGTAACAATTCCAACCCGGTGAGAAACAGAATGCACCACATCAGCCAATCCTTTTCAGTAGTCTCGTATCATGTCATCTGTGATGTTTACAAGCACATTTGCAGGCACGGCAGGCAGTCGCATAGCACGTCCCATGAGAATTTCATGCGGAGATAAACCAATCCTCCTGTCAGGGTTTTTTCGAAGACTCATCAACACCAATGGTAAAGCATTTGGCCATTTCAGAGAAGTAGATGCGCAGACCTGGGCCAAGCATGATTTCAACGTGCCATTCAACTGTTCAACAATACCCGAAGCCTCGGGACGATAGCTACAATGTAGTCTCTGGTCAACTTGAAGTGCCACACGCAGCATTCTAAGAATCTCATTAGTAAAAAGGGTCCCTCGGTCTGACTCAAAGAAAGTGGAAATCCAAACCTTGGAATGAGTTCTCACAAAAGCAGTTTAGCTATAGTGCGTCTGTAATTTCTCTGTGTTGGGTAGGCTTCCACCCATCGGGAGAAATTCACATTATAACCACGACATACCTCAGCCCGTTACAGAAAGGCATTTTGATAAAGTCCAATTGCTTCCTATTAAAGGGTCGTCCTCCTGATCTCCCTATATGGCTCAATGTTACACGGGTTCTCCTCCCTACATTAATTTGCTGAGATATCACACACCTATGACATAGCTCTTCTGCTAAACTCTGAATCTGGGATTAAAGCAACTCTGCATTGAATCTCTCCCAGTATCTGCAGGGCCATGGAAATGTTGTGTCATGGGAAACAACAAACTATCTGGCAGCACTGGTGTTTCATCTGCTGAAGCTCAAATGATATTGCTATTTTTTACACATCCTGATCTGACCTATCCCTGTTGTTCTGCTTCTGAAACTTCTTCCTGCAATCTTTTAGTTTCTTCCCATGTATCAGCTACTGACAACAGCATTGATAAGGAGACTCAGTGGGTGCTAATGGCCAAAATGGATAATTGGCTAAAAGAGTATTACCGGCCCTCAATTGAAAGCTATGAACTTAAACACACAGACTCAGGGGGGACGTAAAGGGCTTAACTACCTGATAATCCTCTCCTGGAATGTGAACGGGCTGGGTAATTGCATTAAGCGCACAGTGGTACTACAGTATCTTCAGAGGTACACCCCTGACATTGTGCTACTCCAAGAAACACATCTAAAAGGTAATAGATATAAATCACTAGACAGATATGGTTACAAACTTATAGGGCATGCAGGCTACACGGCGGGCTCGAGAGAGAGGTGGGGATCCTGGTTAGAAACGCGCTCCCCCTGACAGTAAAGGAAATCTGGCAGGACCCACCGGGGAGATATGTTGCACTCACAGGGCTGTGGGAGGGAAGGATCCTGAACATAGATTCGATCTACAGACCATCAACCCTGCACATGGACACCCTGCTGGCGCTGGGGGCTCTGCTAGTTGACCTCCCTCTGGGGATCCTAGTGCTGGGGGAGGCATGAACGCAACTATGGAACCAGAGATAGACAGGGAAACAAAAGCTAAGAAGGGTATGGGGATTGAACCACTAAAGGCATTTGTGGAGGCCATGGGGCTGGTCGACCTTTGGTATATACATAACCGAGTGCAAGACAATACACTTACTATTCCGTGGTACATGGCACCTATTCCACTTTAGATCACATACTGACACAAGTGGAGTGTGCCGGATTATTACGAAGCGCGGCATTAAAAGCGAGAGGCATATCAGATCACTCACCAGTGGAGGTAACGCTTCAGGGCCCATGGAAAACGACCGTGCTGCCACCCAGAATAGGTCCTTGGGTGTTCAAAAACAAGATTCTAGTGGAACAGATCAGGGAAAGGACGGACCTCTACTTTCAAGAAAACAAGGGGTCGGTGGACTCGCCGTGTACCTTATGGGAAGCATATAAAACCGTAATACGCAGACATATACAAGCTCTGATAGGGGGCCAAAGGAAACAAAAGGAAATCCAGTGGGAGACCTTAGAGAAGGAAATAATACAGTTGGAAGCAAAGGCACTTGCAGAAGAGGAGTCCGACCCTCTGATTATGCACTGCATTGCCCTTAAGCAACAGGAAATTAAAGACTTAGCAGAAAATGCAGCCAGATCCTTGGCGCTCATGTCGCAGAGGTGACTGTATGACATGGGTGACAAGGCCAATAAATTGATAGCCTGGCTGGAAAAACGAGATAGAGGGAGAAATTGTGTAATGGAAATACGAGACTCCAAGGGAAGGGTACAGGTAACGGGAGAAGAGATAGCGAAGGCCTTTGCAGAATACTATGAAGGAATATATACCTCCAACCCCACTAGGACGGAAAGCGATTGTCAAGAATTGCTTTTGGAAATCTGTCTCCCAAAGTTGACAGATCAGGATAGGGATGAGTTAGATAAGGACCTCACAGATGAAGAAATGATGGGGGCTATAAGGGATTTACAAGCAGAGAAGGCCCGGGACCAAACGGTCTGCCGGCAGAACTCTTCAAGGGTGTGGCTGGCATGATTGCGCCACATCTACTGAACATGTTTGTAGCAGCGTGGGAAAGGGGGTATCTGCCAGAGGACCAACGAACAGCCATGATAGTAGTGATCCCCAAGACAGGCAAACCCCCGGAAGAGTGCAGTTCCTACAGGCCTATCGCGCTGTTAAATTTAGAGGCTAAAATCCTGACTAAGGTCCTTGTGAACCGCCTTGGGGGAGTGGTTGCATCCCTGGTACACCTGGATCAGATAGGATTCATGCCAAAACGAAGTACTAGACTGAACCTGAGGCGCCTATATGGGGTGATGCATTTGACTAAGTCGCAGGTGGGAGACGACGCAATGCTGCTATCATTGGACGAACGCATGGCATTTGATAGCATTGAATGGCAATATTTATTTGCGGTCCCAGAAAGGTTTGGATTCGGTACCCAATATCAATCATGGGTCAAACTATTCTATACAAAACCACTGGCTAGAGTATGAGTGAATGACTCACTCTACCGTTCCTTTGCCCTACACAGAGGGACAAGGCAGGGGTGTCCACTGTCCACCATGCTGTTCGCATTGGCATTAGAACCACTTGCGGCCTGGGTACGAGGCGATCCTCTGGTGACAGGGATAGAGGGTGATGGACAATGGGAAGAACGCATATCCATATATGCAGTTGATGTCCTACTGTATGCCACTAGATCCCGCTTCACAGTAAACAGACTGCTGCAGATATTCCAGCCATTCGGCAGCTAGTCAGGATATCAAATTAATTGGGACAAATCTCTCCTTTTTGGACTGACGGAGGGGGCCCAGCCTCCGTCACTTAGGGAGATAAAGCTCCAAACTAAAGACAAATTCAAATATTTAGGCATTACTATCACGCGGACACAGACAAAATTCCTTGAAGACAACTTGATGACACAATTAGAGCGTATGAAAAGAGATGTGGCACATTGGAGGAGCCTACCGGTCTCACTGATGGGAAGGGCAGCCCTCTTTAAAATGATGACACTTCATACAGTACCTGACAGGTTTTTAAGGAAGTTGATAGTGAACTATGGAAACTCCTATGGGACGGGGGTGGGGGGTTCAAGGATAGCGTTAACCAAACACCAAGGAAGTGTATATGAGGGAGGCCTGGCAATTCCAGATTAAAAAAATATTACTGGTCTTCGCAGATGGTAGCAATAAACGACTGGGTATTCGCAGACAGAAATGAACAGGCATACCTAGTGGACCACCTAGTGATGGGACAGAGGGGCTACACTAGAGCGCTGTACTGGAACAGCGCCTGAACAAGATTGCCTCCACATACACAAGCAGTAATACACGCATGGGAAAGGGCCACCAAATTTCTAGGCTGGGACAACAAGCTAACAGAATGGACTCCTTTATGGGATAGCAACATGTTGCAAGAGGTAGGCAAGCTACAGGGGTTCAGCAAATGGAGGCTACTGGACATATCCCATCTAGGGGATGTATGGAGGGGGCCGGCAATAATCACATTTGAGGATCTACAAAAAGAATACCAGCTAGCAAATACAGAAAGCTATAGATACATGCAATTAGGACACGCACTCAGAAGGTATATTCAAGAAGGGGATCAACTACCAGTATATTCACCCTTGGAGGACCGGCTTTTAATGGATCCAATTTGCGATAAAGCCACCTTCTTAATTTACAGGAAAATAATTAACAACTCACCTGATCAATTGAGAGCCCTCAGGGAAGCTTGGGAAGGGGATATAGGACTGCTAGAGAAAGACGACTGGACGGAAGCAATACAAAGTCTCAGAGAGGTAGCGGTCAGAGCAAGATTTCGGCAGGTCCAGCTTAGAATTCTGCATAGAGCCTACTACTCGAGAATATTGATGCATAAGATAGGACGTAGCCCCACTGAACAGTGCGCAAGGGGATGCAATGGCAGGGGTACCTTCTTTCACATCATTTGGGGATACCCGGTCATTCAGAAATATTGGGAAGGGGTGACGCGAACTATGTCTGAGGTCCTGGGGCAAGATATACCCTTGGAGCCCAGATGGCAGATCTTGTGTGTCACGGGGAGCAGACGTGGCAAAAATATCAGAAGATGTGGTTAATGGTGGCATCAATGGTAGCAAAAAGGAATATTGCTAGGGCCTGGGGAGCACGGCTCCCACCGAAGGTAGGGCAATGGAAGTCCGACCTGGACTGATGCTGTGCAGCCAAAAAGGTGGTGTATGTGAGCAGGGGTTGCCCCTGGAAATGGGAGAAAATATGGAGCCACTGGGCGGAATATAGGGGAATCTAAAAGGCTGGGAGTTGACGTAGTACAAGGGCCAAAATGTTCTAGTCATTAGAAGAGAATATGTTGTTAAAATGTAGTTAAATGACCATTTGAGATACTACCCAGATGCTAGACTGTAACAACAAAATGTACCATGGGCATGTAATTACTCTGAGTATTAATAATGTACTTGTGCGAGTGAAGTTTTCACTGCAACTGACAATGGCTTAATAAAAAGAATTTGAAAAAAGAGAAATTAGGCTAAGTTACAGCTCATGTAGAGAGATATAAGAAACTCAAAGTAGAGTCTACAGTCAGAGAGAAAGATTGTCAGACATAGTTCTCACCTCCTTCTCTAGTAACATGCACTAATATAAACACACAACATTCAAGGTGGCAACATGTTTTCTTTTGCCTTTTACATCCTCCAATTGGATTTCAGTAAACTCATGGGAATAGGTAAACTCCCCATCTTCTCACAACTGTACAATGGTCTACAGATATTAGTCCTTGAAATGATACACTGTCCACAGTTTGTGGTTCAGACAGTTCGGCTCATGAGTCATCCTTCCTGGTGCCAGCTCTCCTCCCTATGAGAACCTCACTGTCAGTTGTCTAATACAAAATAAATGCCTATTCACTAACTAACAGAAGGCTTCTGGAAAATTACAACCTCTCCCTGCAGCAAAGAGAAAAACATCTCATGTGAAATAACAATTCAATGTGAAAAACAGGCCTTTCAATGTTAATGCATTATTTTCTGTTTACATGGGCATCAGAAGTTAGGCTAACTTAAGTCAATACATTGTTATTTATTGCATGTATACTTATAATACCTAATTATGGTTGCTCACTATAAATATTATAAAGTACAATGCATAAAATTTGTATAGGTTCTGGAACTTTTCACTTAAATGCAGTTTTATTTATAAAATGAAGACATTCGTTGCACCAGTTCCCCCCTTTTTCTTGCGGAGTCATCATTTTCTTTTCAGATTTTCAATTTCTTTCAGCTTCTTGTATGCCCTATTCTTTCTTTCTTCCATTACACATTCTTCTCTGATTTGTTTCTCTCTCTTTCTTTATTTTTCTTTCTAGTTAGATAGCATCTTAATCTCTATATAAAGCATATATGCATTTTAAACAAATGCCAATGATTAATAAAGGTTTTAGTATGACTCTTAAAAGTCCTCCTCCTACCGTTGCAAACCAATTGCTAATAGCAGGAACCCCTTTGCCTAAAGTTCCTAACACACTCGCAGTTTCTAAAGGTTCTAATTCAGGTTTAAATCAGAAATGTTCTTAGCAACTTCCTCTATCTCTTTACTCTCATCCAGTATGTATGAACAATAATGTTGAGCCTTCACCATTTTGCAGACTCCACCTTTCTCTGCTAACAATATATCTAAAGCTAATCGATATTGTAAAACTATTGACCTAATAGCCACTAATTCTGTGTTAACAGCCAGAAAAGCACCAGATGTACTAGTAGCCAGTTTGCCTACCACTGTAGATAACTTTCTAATCTTTTTGTCATTTAAAACTACTCCCACTAGTGGTATGATTGCCCCAAAAATGTCTCCCACTAACTGTGTCCCAACATAGTACTACGAGTCATTGTTATAGCATCTATACTATTTACATGATACATCTTGGAAAACAATAAAGTTAAATAGCAAACACCCTCCCAATCAGCAAGTAATTGGAAATAAGCATCCTGTATGCAAGCAAAATAAACTCCAGGGATGACTCCTAAAACTTCATATTTGTGTTCACAGTTACTTATTCCAATATGCCTTTTTCTAAATTGATTTCTTCTCTTGTAAACACATAATTTCCCTTTTTGGCATCTATCTAATTTTAATCTTCCTCGTTCTTTCAAGTATTCTTTAATATATCTTCTCTATTTACCTTATGAAACAGGTGAGTTCTTTCCTCTTCTAATGCTAACATAATTTTCTTCTCTAATGGTCTCATTAAACAGGTTAGATTCTTCTCATATGTCTTAACAGTATCTTTAACTACAGGGAATCTAAAGAAATACTGTGCAACTTCCATGTCTATTGCTTGTGGGTGAGGGTTCATTTTTTTCTGAAGAGGAAGAAAGAATCATGTTGTAGTTGGAAAAATAATATCCAAAATGTTCCTACCTATAAAATAAACTAAGTAAAATACTACATGCAATTGCATATGAAAGTGGAATGTGATGATATGTCAAATCTTCTGCAAATGACAAAGGTATGTGTGCACATACATAGCAGTCTTTAGTATGTAAAGATTGGGTATATTCTTGAAATAATCTAAAATAAACATTTGTTGAAAAATCTTCTTTAGGGACATCTATAAATGAAGCTTTTATATCTTTTCATCTATTGTGTGTGCTGGTAATGTAGATGCAGGTGTAAATCTAAATGTTTCTTTCTCTGGGATAGAAATAATTCTGACTAAAATAACTATAAATGCTAGCACACTAACTATTATTGTGACAATAAGCACTATTCCACACTAAGCCTTGATAAGGATATAAGTTTGTCTACAGTCAGACCATTCATAGAATAAAGCAGCAAGCACATTTAATATTCTGCGTTGACTTCTACTTGTGCAAATAAACAACTCATGGTGATTATCTTGCAGTTATTTCTTTCAGCTTATATACAATATTCTTTGTGAGGCATCCCTAGCCCTACTCCATCATTTTCTACTATGTTATCCCTACTCTTCTACTGCAGCCTTGGTCCTAGGGAATTCTCCTTGAGGCATCCTCAGTCTTCTTCTAAAGGTGTTATCCCTCTTCTTCTGAATCCTTGGCCCTAGGGAATTCTTCTTAATTCTTTTTTTCTTTCTTGTTAGAAAATAATTGTCAATTTCTTTTATCTCAGGCTTTTTAATTCAGTTTAACACAGTTCATTCATCATGATAACAGCTTTTGTTGATCGGAATCAGAAAGGTTCTAATTGTTGACTTTATTTTGTCGTTTTTGTTTCAAAAGTCAAATTCTAATGTTCTAATGTGGCATCTCATGAAGGTTCAAATAATTCTGATATCAGTTCATTGAAATCTTGCAGTTTTCATTTGGCACAGTCTCTGTTCATTACGTCTACTCAGGTGCAGAATACATTTGACAGAGTATTCTTGCTCTCTTGGATCTCCTTGGTATCTGTTGATCTTCTTCTGGCTCACTTATACCATTGGATTCTGTTTCTTCAGCAATTGTTTGTAGTATGCGCTCAACTGATACACTAGACCTCAACTGCCTTTGGCTACTTGGCCATTCCAATCTCCATAGGGGTCTTTCTTTCCTCACACTCGTTCCTTCATCAGGATCATTTATTTTCTGTGATGGTACTTTATTAGGTCTGCTGCTTGTGGCTCTCAGTTCTCCATTTTCAGTGGGCATTTCTACACCATTTTGCAAAACTTTAGGAACTTGCACTGGTAAGGGACCTTGTTGTGCTTCCCCGCCCGGTCCTTCAGGGCCTATAGATACGGGACATCTCGGACTTGGCTTGAAGAATACTATTTCTTCCAACGGACACCTCACTCTCTGAGTGTGTGTGAAGCACCCAATTACGTATCCCAGTGCATTTCACAGCAGTCTTGGTAATCAGTATCACCTGGTAGGGTCCCTTCCACCTTGGCTCCAGGCAGGATTTTTGCACGTTTTTTTCACCAAAACCCAGTCGGTAGGGTTAAGGTCATGATACTGCTTCTGGTTTGCAGTGGCAGTAACAATTCCAACCCGGTGAGAAACAGAATGCACCACATCAGCCAATCCTTTTCAGTAGTCTCGCATCATGTCATCTGTGATGTTTACAAGCACATTTGCAGGCACGGCAGGCAGTCGCATAGCACGTCCCATGAGAATTTCATGCGGAGATAAACCAATCCTCCTGTCAGGGTTTTTTCGAAGACTCATCAACACCAATGGTAAAGCATTTGGCCATTTCAGAGAAGTAGATGCGCAGACCTGGGCCAAGCATGATTTCAACGTGCCATTCAACTGTTCAACAATACCCGAAGCCTCGGGACGATAGCTACAATGTAGTCTCTGGTCAACTTGAAGTGCCACACACAGCATTCTAAGAATCTCATTAGTAAAAGGGTCCCTCGGTCTGACTCAAAGAAAGTGGAAATCCAAACCTTGGAATGAGTTCTCACAAAAGCAGTTTAGCTATAGTGCGTCTGTAATTTCTCTGTGTTGGGTAGGCTTCCACCCATCGGGAGAAATTCACATTATAACCACGACATACCTCAGCCCGTTACAGAAAGGCATTTTGATAAAGTCCAATTGCTTCCTATTAAAGGGTCGTCCTCCTGATCTCCCTATATGGCTCAATGTTACACGGGTTCTCCTCCCTACATTAATTTGCTGAGATATCACACACCTATGACATAGCTCTTCTGCTAAACTCTGAATCTGGGATTAAAGCAACTCTGCATTGAATCTCTCCCAGTATCTGCAGGGCCATGGAAATGTTGTGTCATGGGAAACAACAAACTATCTGGCAGCACTGGTGTTTCATCTGCTGAAGCCCTAATGATATTGCTATTTTTTACACATCCTGATCTGACCTATCCCTGTTGTTCTGCTTCTGAAACTTCTTCCTGCAATCTTTTAGTTTCTTCCCATGTATCAGCTACTGACAACAGCATTGATAAGGCAGTGTCCTCATTTAACTCATTTGCATACTCTCCGTTAAATGTGCATGCCACAGTCATACAATATCGTGCAACTTCATCTGCATATCTATTTCCGACTGTGACATTATCATTGCCACTTCTTTGGGCTGCACAGTTAACTAGTTCAATTTCTTGTGGTAGCTGCAAAGCTTTTAACAGGTTCATTACATGTTCAACATTATGTATGGGAGATCCAGATGACGTCATAAACCCTCTTTGTGACCACTGCTGCCCAAAGTCATGGAACACACCAAAGCCATACTGACTATCTGTAAATTTAGTCAATCTCAATTGAGCTGAAAAATTGCATGCTCTTGAAAGGGCAATCAAGTCTGCCACCTGTGCAGAGGTAACACCTTGAAGCCAGGAGGCTTCTAGTACTTCCTGAATTGTACAGACAGCATAAGCTGCTCTGAAGGTTCGTTCCTTCATTGTCTTTCAAAGATGAGCCATCCCGAAAATGACATAGTCGGGCTCATCAAGGAGTTCAACTTTAATGTCTGGTCTCAGCTTGGTGCATAAATCTGTAACATCAAGGCAGTTATGTTCAACCTCATCCCCATCAATTTCATTTTCAGGCAATGGTAACAATGTAGCTGGATTGAGAAATCGTCACTTTTTCAGGATGACATTCGCAGCAGCAAGAATGTGTTGCTCATATTTTGTAAGTTTGCTGTTTGTCAAGTACTGTGTCTTTGTACGTGTGAGCATAATTTCCACAGAATGAGGGGCCATCACTGTAAGAGGGTGTCCCATCACTATACTGTCATGTCTCTCAATAACGACACCAACTGCTGCAACCACTTTAAGGCAGCCTGGCAATCCTGTGGCAACAGGCTCAAGAGTAGTTGAAAAATATGCCACAGTTCTTCGTGAATCTCAATATAACTGAGTAAGCACTGAGAGAGTGCAGCCCTCCCACTCACTGCAAAACAATGTGAACATTTTACTGTAACCAGGTATTTCCAGGGCCGGGGCGCAACAGAGACTTTCTCTCAGCTCTAGGAACACTTTTAAGCAATCGTCCCACGGAAGTGGATCAGGCACATCTTTGTGCGTCAGCCTCAGTGAAGGCTTGCCTACTAGGGAAATGTTTGATATCCACTGTCTACCGTAGCCAACCGTTCACAAGAACATCCAGAGCTTTCTCTGAGTTTTGGATGGATTCATCTTCAAGATTGTTTCAATTTTTTATTGTGAGACATTCCGCATTCCTTTTTCAATAAGATGTCCTAAATATAAGACGTCTTTTTGACAGTACTGTAGTTCACTCAGGGGCACCGTGTATCTATTCTCAGCCACATTATTCAAAAGAGCAATAGTGTCCTGTCTATATGCTTCTTGTATACTTGATGCCACAAGTAGGGTATCAATATACTGCACAAGAACTGAATTGCAAGGCATTTGTAAAGCCTCAAGATTCTTTTTCAAGATCTGATTAAAAATCGAAAGGCTTTCTCTATACCCTTGTGGAACTTGGCACCATGTCAAAACTCTATCTCTGAGCATGAACGAGAAGAACTGACTGTCCTCATGCAACGGGATAGAGAAAAAGGCCTGGCAAAGATCCACAACGGTAAACCATTCTGCAGTGCAAGGAAACTAAAATAATATTGTTGCTGGATTCGGTACCACAGGACAACATGGAATCACACAATTATTAATCTTTTTAAGATCCCATAAAATTCAATATTTGCCGCTGTGCTTCTATAACCCCATGATCAGCGAATTGCAAAGACTTCCAAAAATCTCTTTTAAAATCCCTTGTTTTAACATGTTTTCAAGAGCTGGGGTTATTCCAGCTACTGTCTCAGGTGTTAGAAGATATGGTAGTGTCCTCGGAAAGACTGCATTTTGTTTTATTGTAATTTGGACCGGTTCTACACCTTTGATTATTCCAATGTTTTTCCTTGAAAAATCCCATACTTCTGGTTTTACAGTATCTCGCAAGTTGGGAGGTACATCCTCTACCGTTCTCACAGGATGCAATCCTACAGCTGATTCTTGTCAGGCAATTTTAAATTTAGTATCTTCATCATGCGTTTGAGATTCAACACCATAGGGCGTACAGTAAATAGTGCAATTTAACTTGCACAAAAGGTCTCTCCCTAACAGATTTACGGGATTTCAATCACACACCACAAACTGATTATCTTCTTCAAATAAACCTATTTTTACAGGTACTTTCTTTGAAATAGGATTAGTTATTTGCTAATTTGTGACACCTCAAACTTCGATCTTCTTTCTCGCGAGGGGTAGGTTTTGGGACTTCCGCTGTTCTAACAGTGGAACGGGTAGTACCTGTGTTGATAAAAAATGGCACTTGGTGGCCATTAACCTCTCCTTCTACAAAAGGTCCACTTTGGTCTACATCTAAGACTGTGCCAGTATGCAATCTTCTTCCCCCCTGAGGCACCGTCATAGTGAATTTTCAGAGTCAAAATTCTCATTTTCCAATATACAGAATTGTTGCAATGGGTTCTAATTTTGAAATGGATTTGAATTTGCTCTTGGTACTTGAGTCATATTGAATCTGGGTTTACTATATTTTGTTGGGCCATTGGAGCTTCTGGGACGTGCATCATAGAAACCTGTGACTGTGTTGACATCTGTATTTGCTGAACTTGAACCTGAGCTGTAACATTTTGCATTTGCGTTTGATTTACATTTTGCATTTGCCTACCGCCACTCATTTGATTTGGATTCTGTCTACACTCTCTCTTCTATTGTCCAAGCCTGTTACAATAGTGACAAGGAATCGATTTCTTCAGCATTGCAATATCTACTCTTGAATTTGGATCAGCTAGAACACCTCGACCTCAACACTGTGGAAAACGAACTCCACCATGTGCCACTTTACCTTTATCTTGAAAACCAATAACCTGCGTTCCACCAACATTTCCTAGATGTGATTGGTTCTGAAACCCTTTTTGAGTCAGCTTAGTTTGAGTCAACATACCTCTTTTGCTTCATCTCTTGCTCATCACTTCAGTATTTTGCATACCTGAGGAGTTCATCAAACTGTTTTGTCTGCCAACAAATCACATTCTGTTGTATGTGCATGCTAATTTATGGTTTCAACCCAAGAACAAACTGTAACACAAAGCTCCCTATGTCTCCCTTTTCTGTATTTCCTTGCCCGCTATGTTGCTTAAATACCTGCAACAACCATTCATAAAAGGGATGTATTAATTATTTAGCTTCCTGAGTAGTTCCATTGATCTTCAACCAATCACCATCCCTTGCTGGAACTTTTCCTTTCAAAAAGGTAATCACCTCATCACATGTCATCATCGCTACAGTTGAAGGCGCACATCTATTGGAGGCTCTGGACATGGCCATTGATCAGCTATCTTACATTCAGCTCATAGATCACTTGGTACCACAATATAAAAGAAAGTATTTAAATCTGTCCACAAAACCTTTGAACTTTTCACAAATCTGTCAACTTGTGTATACTACTGAGCAGGATTCTCCCTCAGTTTTGGAAAGTTATCCGTAAATGTTGCCAGATTACCTCTACCCCATGGTACATGAACATACCCTCCACCTGGTATCACACTCAAGGATAAAGTTAAAGCATCATCTTCATTTGTAGGTGCTGGTTTACCATTTAACTCGGGCGCATCTGAGTGTTTCTTTTTCTTTCCTTGTTTCTTTGTCCACTTGTTTTCTAATCTGTCAAAATCGCTTCATTTTTTAATGTACTTTACTGATTCAGAAATGTCATCGTCTATGTGTTCCCTGAAGCTTTTCTGTAAATGAGCACTTTTAGAAAGATCTACCTCATATTTTCCTGCCAATTCTGTCAACTTCTCATGTGTAGCAGCGGCTCGTCTTGTGATGTCTTTGCTCAGATATTTCAATTAAATCTCCTGATATTGCTTTAAGTGTGAAATATCTAAATAACATTTAATAATCTCCTCCAATTCAACCTTCAATTTTGGTACATTTAAGGGTCTTGCCTTTTCTTGGCTCATGATTAATCTCTCTGCATCTCCTGTTCCTTTATTTTCAGGAGTTTCCTCAAACCATGAGGGAAAAATCCTATCATCAAATGGTCCTGTCTCTCCCTGTGCAACCAGTCTCGTAAACACAATCCATCTCTCTAAGACTGAACATTTTGTGGTGGGGTCCAGGCAACAATCTGTGAATTTTGCGAAGTAGGAATAAACCTGTCGCAGTTGCCCCTCCTAGAGCACCTCTAACAGCAGGATTTGAAATGATATTTTGTGGTGCAGTAGTAACAGGAACTGCCAATGTCTGAGCTGTCACAATCTGTGACACTGGTGCTTGAACAGTCACAATAAAATCTGTAACACCTGTAGCAATTACAGTAGCAACCGCTTCAGCGGGTACAGTTGCAAGTTGATGTGCGGGAAGTTTTCTCTTAATCTGCGTTATATTCGGATCAACAGGAGCTGTAGCCACTGTATCACTAATAGTTGTAGTACCCACTGTACCTGTTGTCAGGGACACATATGGTGTTGAATGTGAGAATAACAAAGCATCTAAAATATCATCCCGTGAATCACTTGCAGTCTCTTCACCATCATTTTCCTGCTTTCAATTTGTTTTAGTCTTTTCTGTTGCTATTGCTGGGTACATTCTAACTCTTTCAACTATACATTTTCTCTATCTCTGCTGTCCTTCATCCCATTTAGCATCTGTGTAATTTCACACTGCTCTTTTTGCCCTATTCTGATATCTTTCTTTCTCCTTGGTATGATCTACTCGCTCCCAGGCATTTAATGCTTTGTACTATGTGGGTCTAGGTGGTGGCTTCATCCTGTTTAATTTTTCCCTCAAATGTTCGTTAATCTTCAAATCAAAAGTACCTTATTGTGGAAATCTAGATGGTCCTTCATTCTCAGTGATCTTGTGCCATTGATGAAGCCACAAACATGTATGAAGCTCTACATTTGTCGCCATATAATGACCTGACATACCTTCTAGTGGAGCCTTTTCACCGTCCTGAATAGGAACTCTCACATCACCCCTCACTAAATCTCTAAGAGCTTTAAAGCATTACATGATTGCAAAATTTCAATAGTAGATAAACTATTGTCAGTCAATAAAATGCAATGTTTTGTTCAATTTTCAGTTTTGCTCGTATTAATGATATTGTTTGATCTCAATGCACTTCTCTTTTCCGAAAGCTTATTGCAGTTTATCACTTTATGATTCACCAACCAAACCCAGTGTGTCTCTTCACACCAACCGACCTATCCCAGCATGCCACCTTAAGACATAGGTCTACTCTCTGCAGTAGTTCACCCTCCTATACAATTTTTGTGTACACAAAATTCCACAACTTTTAAGCAAGCACAATAAACAAATAACTTTTAGCTGCTCCACTAAAGAAATCAAAATAGTTCATTTATACAAGAAACTATTGAAAGAAAACCCTTCCAAATTCCTCACATACACACAGATCAAATCTCGACCAGCAGGAAAACACTCTTATTGATATCCCCTTTGCGCAATAGGTTCCAGTAACATCAACCAATATAAGTACAATGACAACAATTGTAATAGTCCCTATCTAAATTGTGCAGTTGATGGTAACTCACAAATCTGCACCACAAACCTTAGCAGACAAATCACACTACAACGTATTATTCTTAACTATCCAGGGATCTTAGCTGCTCTGAGTCTGATAATATCTTCAACCTCTCGACATTAAAATGCCAAAACACAACTAAAATATCAATTCTTTCGCAAAATGCATATTTCAACTCAAATACAACAGAGACAATTGCAACTCATAGCTCTATTGATACACTACCACTGCAACTGTGTTTTGGAACTGCAACTCCTTCAGTCTTCAGGTTCGGGCTTTGCACTGAAAGGAAATGGGCAATTTTATTCTAGCTCCTTTCCCGCCTGTGTCATAAACCGCTCTCTCACGTCCACTTGCTTGAGCGTGGTTTTCTACATCTCAATCTTTGGGTGAAATCACTAAATAACCACCGCCTGTGGTCGTATGGACTTTTGCTTGTCGAAAAGGAGAAGTAAAAAGGAGCAATCATGCTTCATTTAGCACATAAATATAAATAAATTAAAGTTATTAAGTTTAGTCAATAAAGAGATTTGGTGTGAGTTAAAGGATTATAATTTTTCAATTGTTTTTAATATTTTGTTATTTATTCATTACAATCTCTTTAAGTATCAGCATTCAAAGTTAAAATAATTCAACAATCGTTATTTCAATATGAGGAAAAATACTACATTAGTCATAATAATAGACAATATGGTAATAATACAGCAAGCGTGTCCCATAAAGGGATTTCCCTATTCTAAACTAAAGTTGGAATAAGGCAAATTAAGGTGTCAATTCACTAACCCAATATAGAGTTCAGATGAGAAAATCAATACATAAATATAAAGTATTTGCATTTCAAGAAATTAGACAGGTTACCTCTCATGTAGAGAGATATAAAAAACTCAAAGTAGAGTCTCCACTCAGAGAGAAAGAGTGTCAGGCATAGGTGCCTAGGGTATACTATATCCTACTCTATGAGCACACTAATATAAACACACAACATTCTAGGTGGCAACATGTTTTCTTTCATCTTTCACATCCTACAATAGGATTTTGGTAAAGTCCTGGGAACAGATGAACTCCCTATCTTCTCACGACTGTACGATGGTCTAAAGATATTAGTCCTTGAAACAATACATCATCCACATTATTCAGTTTTGTCATTTTTTCTCATGAGCTATCCTCCTTTCCTCCCAGTAAGAACCTCACTATCAGTTGTCAAATACAAAACAAAGTCTATTCGCTAACTAATAGAAGGCTTCTGGAAAGTTACAATCTCACCCTGCAGCAAAGAGAAAAACATCTCATGAGAAATAACGATTTGATGTGAAAAACAGGCGTTTCAATGTTATTGCATTATTTTCAGTTAACATGGTGTCTGACATTAAGCCGACTTAAGTCAATACATTATTATTTCTTGCTTATATACTTTTAATTGCCTAATTATGGTTGCTTACTACAAATTTTATAAAGTACAATAAAAGTACAATGCATAAAATTAGTATAGGTCATGAAACTTTTCAGTTAAATGCAGTTTTATTTATAACGTGAAGAAATTCGCTGCATCATCTCTGACTGTGGGCATCTAAAACAAAATTGTGCACCACCACTTATTATTTTGCGAACTAAGCACCAAGTTCAACCATCATAGAAATGGGACAAGTAGAGCTTCAAAGGTGGCCTGGAGGTCATCATTAATTAAAAAACAAGCAATTGGCTTAAGTCAGTAGAGGCCTAGCCTAAATATAGGATACAGCAAGGAAAATCTTAGATAAACATTGCAGAGATTACATCTTGGTTGTATCATAATTTTCCTCCCTGACACACTCCACAGTTTAAAGGAAATCAGACTTGGCCATTTCTGCGGGGTCATCCCCAAATGGTTTGCCTTCCACCCTCTTGTTTGCTGACTTCATTTTTGCTGGCTTTAGAACTCTGCAAACATTACCACTGCTAACCAGTGCTAAAGTGCTTGTGCTCTCTCCTTAAACATGGTAGAATTAGCTTACACCCAATTGCCATATTTAATTTACCTCTAAGTCCCTAGTAAAGTGGCTCTACCTATGCCCAGGGCCTGTTAATTAAATGCTACTAGTGGGCTTGCAGCACTGATTGTGCCACCCACTTAAGTAACACTTTAAACATGTCTCAGGCCTGCCATTGCAGCCTGTGTGTGCAGTTTTAAAACTGCCATGTCGACCTGGCAGAGTAAACCTTTTGCCAGGCCCAACCCTTCCTTTTTAAGACACGTAGGTCACCCCTAGGGTAGGCACAGGACAGCCCAGTGGGCAGGGTGCAATGTACTTGAAAAGTGAGACATGTGCTTTCAGATTTACATGTCCTGATAGTGAAAACTCTTAAACAAAGTTTTGACCACTGCAAGGCCTACCACCCCCATAGGTAACATTGGAGTTACTTTATTACATTTAATATGCAGTATCGGCCAATTGGGATCAGATAGACAAGTCAAGTTTGGTGTCTAAAGAATTGCTATTAAAAGCATTTTTTAATTGTAAAGTCAGATTTTTAATCACAGTTCTGAAAATGCCATTTTTAGAAAGTTGCCATTTTCTTGTCCTAACAGTTTCATGCCTGCAGCCTGTTCCTGGGTCACATGACAAGGTGTACCTGGCAGTTCATCTTTGTGTATTGCTCCCAGACAAGACAATAAGACAAAGGTAAGATAGGTGTTGGCAGGATGGGCCACTCTGAGTTAACGAAGGGCAGAAGCTGTCACCTACCACACTTGCACAGCACAAAGGCTCTGCCTGAGCACTCTCACAAAGGGCCTGTCACTAGCCTATTGTGACCCCAGACAAGCAAGGGCCTGGACAGGAAGAAAGGGAATGCCTGACACCTCAGGTGGTTGGAAACCTCTAGAAACCTCTAGAAGCTTCTTCAACTTCAAAAGTAGGCACTGGGTATAAATATTGGACTCAGACACCAACTCTTCAGTACACTTCTGGACCTATGGACTGTTCCTGGAAGAAGGACTGCTGTGCTGCTGAAAAGCCTACCACTCTGCAGGACTGGACCTGCTTCTTTGAACCCAGGGCCCCAGAGTGACTCCAAGGGCTAGTTGGCTGGCCTCCTGATCAAAAGCCTCAGGGACATAACAGGCGTCCAACAAGCTTGAACCCAGCTCCTGAACTCTGCCATCTGTGAGTCCTACCTTCCCAAGTGGTGCCACACCAACCCTGGACCCTTGAAAGTAGGCCTGAAGGTGCTCTACAAAGCCCAGCTGTGGTCCCTATTGGAACCTATGTGAAGCGACGCGAAGCCCGGCAAAGCCTCACCGCACAGCTGCCAACCACATTGGAATCAACGGTGAGTGACGCAAAACCCCAGCAAGCTTCGCCACACGGCTCACCGGAACCGACGCAAAGCGTTGTCAAGCCCCGCAAAGCCTCCAATAAAGATTCTGGGGTACCGACACCAGACGACGCAAAGTCTTGCAAAGCAACACCACGCAGACCGTGCACCAGGATTTAAGGGACTGTGTTCAGCGAACCTAAGTTGGTCCCAGCAGCTGGCCCGCACTCCATCGCTGTCAGCCTGAACTTGTGACTCTGTCCCGGTTTCGCATGACCACAGTTGGCGCTTTGTGCCTTTTGCCACTATTTTCACTAAAAACTTTAAAAATTTCGATTCTACCGATTTGATTTTTGTTGTTTTGGTCTTGTTATATTTATTCAAATTGTTCTCAGTTTCTAAATTGGTGTGGAATTGTTTTTGATATTGTGTTTCACTTTATTACTGTTTGAAGTGCTGCATAAATACTTTTACACATTGCCTCTAAGTTAAGCTTTAAACACAGGTTAATTTGCGGTTTACTTGTATCTCACCCTGACAAGGATTGTGGTTGCTGGTGGAGTAGGGCTTCACCCACCTCAACCAGTAAACCAATTTTTTGCAGAGGGTATGCGTAGAGAGAGAAGAATCAATCTTCATCAAAGTCAAAAGTGATCACTTACCATGACCAGTTTAAGTATCAGCTCTGCCCCTTACAGATGCCCACATCCCTATAATCATTTATTTGAAACCAAGCTCTGCCTCTGATTTAATCCTATCTTGACTAAGGCCACTACCACTGCAAAATAATTACTATCCTAATGACTTATTATTGACGCTGAGCCCCTCCCTCACTGCTCCGCAATGATATTAGGCCTGACCTTCGACAACGCCATTTTATGATAGTGGAAAACATCCATGTGCACAATAATATGGGATAATCTCAACGAATCCCCAGAGACAACATCTTGGGGGGTCTTAACCCCTTCCATGCTCATGACGGAACGGTTCCGTCATGAGCACAAGTTCTAGTGTGCTCATGACGGAACCATTCCGTCATGAGCACATGCTCAGGAAATCCCTCTGCTGCAGACAGAAGAGCTTCCCCAACCTCCCCAGGCCTATTTTTGTATTTCACTGTAATGACGATCGCGCGCATGGTGCGCTATCGTCATTACAACGAAATCGAAACTGAAACTTAGTTTCAGTTTCTCAGTTTCGGTGCTTGTGGGGCTATCTCAGCCCCCCGAGCACCGAAAAAGATGGGAGAGGTATCGTTGGAAAGGGGAGAATCTCCCCTTTCCAATGGTACCCTTCCCTAGTGGATCCCTGCTTGGGGATCACCCCAGGAGGGCGATCCCCAAGCAGGGATCCACCCACTAGCACCAGGGAGGGGGGAGCAGCCCCTTGGGCAAGGGCCTTTGCTCCCCCCATTGTGTTTTTGGCACACCATTCTTGCTGCCCCCCCTGGGGGGCAAATGGGGGTAGTAGCCCCCAATCTGCCCCCCCGGGGGGGCAGAAGGCCCACTAGCGCCAGGGATTTTTTATCCAAAAATTTACTTAGGGTGGGGGCTGCCCAAAACGGGCATGCCAATGCCCCCAACCCCCTCACCAAAATTACAGCCTTTCTGCCCCCACTGGGGGGCAGATGGGGGCAGTAGCCCCCAATCTGCCCCGCCGAGGGGGGCAAAAAGCCCACTAGATGCCAGGGATTTATTTTGGGCAATTGAAATTAGGGTGGGGGCTGCCCAAAACGGGCATGTCAATGCCCCCCCAAAAAAATGTACAACCTTTCTGCCCCCACTGGGGGGCAGAAAGCCCACTAGATGCCAGGGATTTTTTTGGGGCAATTTTATTTAGGGTGGGGGCTGCCCAAAACAACCCCACCAAAATTACACCCTTTCTGCCCCCCCGGGAGGGCAAAAAGCACACTAGACGACAGGGATTTATTTTCGGCAATTGAAATTAGGCTGGGGGCTGCCCAAAACAGGCATGTCAATGCCCCCACCCACCCAAAAAAAATTACAGTCTTTCTGCCCCCCCGGGGGCAGAAAGCCCACTAGAAACCAGGGATTTTATTTTTGTATTCATGTAGGGGTGGGGGCTGCCCAAAATGGGCATGACAATACCCCCACCCCCCCCAGAGAAATTCCAGTCTTTCTGGCCCCCTGGGGGGGCAGATGGGGGCAGATGGGGGCAGTGACCCCTGATCTGCCCCCGGGGGGGCAGAAAGCCCACTAGGCGCCAGTGATTACGCTGGCTTTTTTTATGCATGGGGTGGGGGCTGCCCAGAATGGGCATACCAATGTCCCCACCCCCCAACAAAATAGCCACAGTCTTTCTGCCCCTTTGGGGCCATTTCAGGGCAAACTCCCCCCCCCCCCCCCGATTCCCCCCCAGGGCGGCAGAAAGCCCACAAGGCACAGACTTATTTTTAGCAATGTGCCTTCCTGTGGATTTTGGGCACTAGCACAGCCGGCACATAGGGAAACCTAGCAAACCTGTACATTTTTGAAAACTAGACACCATGGGGAATCCAGGATGGGGTGACTTGTGTGCCTCTCACCAGGTTCTGTTACCCAGAATCCCTTGCACACCTCAAACTTTGTAAAAAAAACACATTTTCCTCATAATTCTGTTGTGGGAAAGTTCTGGAATCTGTGTGGATCCACAAATTTCCTTCTACACAGCATTCCCCTAGGTCTCCCGATAAAAATGGTACCTCACTCGCGTGGGTGGGTCAAGTACCCGCGACAGGCAAGGGCCCAAAACCTAGTGAGGCGACATCAAAATTACCTATCACAAACCAACCTGGTTTTCAAGGGGGGTCCCATGAGTTTGTGGCCCCGGACATCTAGGGAAACCTACCAAACCCACACATTTCTGAAAACTAGACACCCACGGGATTCCAGGGAGGTATGGCTTGCGTGGATCCCCAACGTTTTCTTACCCAGAATCCCCTGCAAACCTCAAATTTAGCTGAAAAAATCACTTTTTCCACACATTTTTGTGTGGGAAAGTTGTGGGATCACCGGGCTGACACAAATTTCCTACCACCCAGCGTTCCCCCAGGTCTCCCGATAAAAATGGTGCCCCACTGGTGTGGGAGGCCCAAGTACCCACGACAGGCAAGGGCCCAAAACTTATTGAGGCAATATCAAGATTGCCTATCACAAAACGACCTGGTTTTGCAAGGGGTGCCACCTGGGTTTTTGGCCGCGTGCTCAGCGGCCAGCTAGGTCAACCTACCAAACCCACACATTTCTGAAAACTAGACACCCGGGGGATTCCAGGGAGGTATGGCTTGCGTGGATCACCCAATGTTTTCTTACCCAGAATCCCCTGCCCACCTCAAATTTAGCTGAAAAAATAACTTTTTCCACACATTTTTGTGTGGGAAAGTTGTGGCATCACCGGGCTGACACAAATTTCCTACCACCCAGCATTCCCCCAGGTCTCCCAATAAAAATGGTGCCTCACTCGTGTGGGAGGCCCAAGTACCCGCGACAGGCAAGGGCCCAAAACGTATTGAGGCGACATCAAAATTGCCTATCACAAAACGACCTGGTTTTGCAAGGGGGGTCACCTGGGTTTTTGGCCCCGTGCTCGGCGGCCAGCTAGGGAAACCTACCAAACCCACACATTTATGAAAACTAGACACCCGGGGGATTATAGGGAGGTATGGCTTGCGTGGATCCCCCAACTTTTTCTTACCCAGAATCGGAATCCCCTGCAAACCTCAAATTTAGCTGGAAAAAAATCACTTTTTTCACACACTTTTGTGTGGGAAAGTTGTGGCATCACCGGGCTGACACAAATTTCCTACCACCCAGCATTCCCCCAGGTCTCCCGATAAAAATGGTGCCTAACTCATGTGGGAGGCCCAAGTACCCGCGACAGGCAAGGGCCCAAAACGTATTGAGGCGACATCAAAATTGCCTATCACAAAACGACCTGGTTTTGCAAGGGGGGTCACCTGGGTTTTTGGCCCCGTGCTCGGCGGCCAGCTAGGGACACCTACCAAACCCACACATTTCTCAAAACTAGACACCCGGGGGATTCCAGGGAGGTATGGCTTGCGTGGATCCCCCAACGTTTTCTTACCCAGAATCCCCTGCACACCTCAAATTTAGCTAAAAGAAATCACTTTTTCCACACATTTTTGTGTGGGAAAGTTGTGGCATCACCGGGCTGACACAAATTTCCTACCACCCAGCGTTCCCCCAGGTCTCCCTATAAAAATGGTGCCTCACTCGTGTGGGAGGCCCAAGTACCCGCGACAGGCAAGGGCCCAAAACGTATTGAGGCGACATCAAAATTGCCTATCACAAAACAACCTGGTTTTGCAAGGGGGGTCACCTGGGTTTTTGGCCCCGTGCTCAGCGGCCAGCTAGGGAAACCTACCAAACCCACACATGTCTGAAAACTAGACCCCTGGGGGATTATAGGGAGGTATGGCTTGCGTGGATCCCCCAACTTTTTCTTACTCAGAATCCCCTGCAAACCTCAAATTTAGCTAAAAAAATCTCTTTTTCTACACATTTTTGTGTGGGAAAGGTGTGGCATCACCAGGCTGACACAAATTTCCTTCCACCCAGCGTTCCCCCAGGTCTCCCGATAAAAATGGTGCCTCACTCGGGTGGGAGGCCCAAGTACCCGCGACAGGCAAGGGCCCAAAATGTATTGAGGCGACATCAAAATTGCCTATCACAAAACGACCTGGTTTTGCAAGGGGGGTCACCTGGGTTTTTGGCCTCGTGCTCGGCGGCCAGCTAGGAAAACCTACCAAACCCACACATTTATGAAAACTAGACACCCGGGGGATTATAGGGAGGTATGGCTTGCGTGGATCCCCAACTTTTTCTTACCAAGAATCCCCTGCAAACCTCAAATTTAGCTGAAAAAAATCACTTTTTCCACACATTTTTGTGTGGGAAAGTTGTGGCATCACTGGGCTGACACAAATTTCCTACCACCCAGCGTTCCCCCAGGTCTCCCGATAAAAATGGTGCCTCACTCATGTGGGAGGCCCAAGTACCGCGACAGGCAAGGGCCCAAAACGTATTGAGGCGATATCAAAATTGCCTATCACAAAATGTTTTGGGCCCTTGCCTGTCGCGGGTACTTGGGCCTCCCACACGAGTGAGGCACCATTTTTATCGGGAGACCTGGGGGAACCCTGGGTGGTAGGAAATTTGTGTCAGCCTGGTGACGCCACAACTTTCCCACACAAAAATGTGTGGAAAAAGTGATTTATTCAGCTAAATATGAGGTTTGCAGGGGATTCTGGGTAAGAAAACGTTGAGGGATCCACACAAGCCATAACTCCCTGGAATCCCCCAGGTGTCTAGTTTTCAAAAATGTATAGGTTTACTAGGTTTCCCTAGGTGCCGGCAGAGCTAGGGTTCAAAATCTACAGCTAGGCACTTTGCAAAAAAAGGGTCAGTTTTCACTGTGAAAATGTGGTGTGTCCACGTTGCGTTTTGGGCGGTTTCCTTTCGCGGGAACTAGGCATACCCTCACAAGTGAGGTACCTTTTTTCTCAGAAGACTTTGGGGAATGCGGGGTGGGTGTAATTTTGTGGATCCCCGCAGATTCCAGAACTTTCCACCACAGAAATATGAGGAAAATGTGTTTTTTTTGACAAATTTTGAGGTTTCCAAGGGAATCTGGGTAACAGAACATGGTGAGAGCCAGTCAAGTCACCCCATCCTGGATTCCCCTGGGTGTCTAATTTTCAAAAATGTATAGGTTTGCTAGGTTTCCCTAGGTGCCGGCAGAGCTAGGGTTCAAAATCTACAGCTAGGCACTTTGCAAAAAAAGGGTCAGTTTTCACTGTGAAAATGTGGTGTGTCCACGTTGCGTTTTGGGCGGTTTCCTTTCGCGGGAACTAGGCCTACCCACAGAAGTGAGGTACCATTTTTCTCGGAAGACTTTGGGGAACGCGGGGTGGGTGGAATTTTGTGGATCCACGCAGATTCCAGAACTTTCCACCACAGAAATGTGAGGAAAATGTGGGTTTTATGACAAATTTTGAGGTTTGCAAGGGATTCAGGGTAACAGAACCTGGTGAAAGCCAGTCAAGTCACCCCATACTGGATTCCCATGGGTGTGTAGTTTTCAAAAATGTATAGGTTTGCCTAGGTGCCAGCAGAGCTAGGGTTCAAAAGCTACAACTAGGCACTTTGCAAAAAAAGGGTCAGTTTTCACTGTCGAAATGTGGTGTGTCCACGTTGCGTTTTGGGCCGTTTCCTGTCGCGGGCACTAGGTCTACCCACACAAGTGAGGTACCATTTTTCTCGTAAGACTTTGGGGAACACGGGGTGGGTGGAAGTTTGTGGATCCACACAGATTCCAGAACTTTCCATCACAGAAATGTGAGGAAAATGTGTTTTTGTTTACAAATTGTGAGGTTTGCAAGGGATTCTGGGTAAAAGAACCTGGTGAGAGCCAGTCAAGGCACCCCATCCTAGATTCCCCTGGGTGTCTATTTTTCAAAAATGTATAGGTTTGCTAGGTTTCCCTAGGTGCCGGCAGAGCTAGGGTTCAAAATCTACAGCTAGGCACTTTGCAAAAAAAGGGTCAGTTTTCACTGTGAAAATGTGGTGTGTCCACTTTGCGTTTTGGGCCGTTTCCTGTTGCGGGCACTAGGCCTACCCACACAAGTGAGGTACCTTTTTTCTTGGAAGACTTTGGGGAACGCGGGGTGGGTGGAATTTTGTGGATCCACGCAGATTCCAGAACTTTCCACCACAGAAATGTGAGTAACATTTGTTTTTTTTGAAAAATTTTGAGGTTTGCAAGGGATTCTGGGTAACAGAACCTGGTGAGAGCCACACAAGTCACCCCATCCTGGATTCCCCTGGGTGTCTACTTTTCAAAAATGTATAGGTTTGCTAGGTTTCCCTAGGTGCCGGCAGAGCTAGGGTTCAAAACCTACAGCTAGGCACTTTGCAAAAAAAGGGTCAGTTTTCACTGTAAAAATAAAGTGTGTCCACGTTGCCTTTTGGACTGTTTCCTGTCGCAGGCACTAGGCCTACCCACACAAGTGAGGTACCTTTTTTCTTGGAAGACTTTGGGGAACGCGGGGTGGGTGGAATTTTGTGGATCCACGCAGATTCCAGAACTTTCCACCACAGAAATGTGAGGAAAATTTGTTTTTTGGGACAAATTTTGAGGTTTGCAAGGGATTCTGGGTAACAGAACCTGGTGAGAGCCACACAAGTCACCCCATCCTGGATTCCCCTGGGTGTCTACTTTTCAAAAATGTATAGGCTTGCTAGGTTTCCCTAGGTGCCGGCAGAGCTAGGGTTCAAAACCTACAGCTAGGCACTTTGCAAAAAAAGGGTCAGTTTTCACTGTAAAAATAAAGTGTGTCCACGTTGCGTTATGGACCGTTTCCTGTCGCAGGCACTAGGCCTACCCGCACAAGTGAAGTACCATTTTTATCGGGAGGCTTAGGGTAACACAGAATTGTAGAGCAACTGTTATTACCTATTGACTTTTGATTCATTTCTGCCTTCCAAATGAAAGACAATGTGTAAAAAAGAAGTCATTTTGAAAAATGACCTATAAGTCTCATGCTAGTATGGGTACTCACAATTTCAGAAATGTGCACATATCTACTGTTTCTAAACTCTATATTTTGTTCCAATTTCAGAAATACATAGGTGTCTTTCATACCAATTTTTCCATGTATATATTTTCCCAAATTAATTGCTATATATCCGGAACATAATGAAAAACCATGGCAAGACGCTGCTCAGTTAATGGCTCTGGGTTCGTCGGGTTCTTGGTGAACCTACAAGTCCTATATATCCCCACAACCGGAAAGGTCTAGCGGATGTAACGGTATATTGCTTTAAAACAGCTGTCACAATTAGAAGAATTTACAGGTAAAAACGTTGGCACAAATGGCTGTTTTTTTCAACTAATTTTCAATTTTTCCTATATTTAACTGTTAGTTTCTATAAAGAAACCTTGAAGGATCTACACAAATGACCCCTTGCTGAATTCAGAATTTTGTCTACTTTTCTAAAATGTATAGCTTTCCAGGATCCATTATTGCTTTCATACCCATTTCTACCATTAACTGGAAGGAGGTTGAAAGCACAAAAAATTGCAAAAATAGGCTATGTCCCAGAAAAATGCCAAAACTGTGTAAAAGGTTTTGGTTTTCTGACAAAAGTCTGGTTGTCCCTGAAAGCTGGGAAAATGGTGATTTCAGCACCACAACCCCTTTGTTGATACCATTTGCAGGGAAAAAACCAGATGCTTTCATCTGTAGCCCTTTTTTCCCATTTTTCCCCCCCCAAAAAAAATTACCTGTATTTTGGCTAATTTCTGGGTCCCCTCCAAAGGAATCCACAAACCCTGGATACCTTTAGAATCCCCATGATGTTGGAAAAAAAGGACGCAAATTTGGCGTGGATACCTTATGTGGTCAAAAAGTTACAGGGGCCTAAGCGCGAACTACCCCAAATAGCCAAAAAAAGGCTTAGCACAGGGGGGGGAAAGGCCTAACAGCGAAGGGGTTAAGCTCTGTCGCAAATACACCATTCAATTTACATCTTAGCCATCAATGTGGCTCCTAGGGAAGTTTGTGTAGTCAGCAAGAGTGTTTGGTGTTCATGTGAAGAGCTATGAGTTATGTAAGGGGGACCAAGCCAATTGATCCAGCTCCTGAGAGGTTTCTCTGATAGAGTGGACCAGAGATGAGTGCCAAAGGTTGTATGGCCCTTCACCATGGTCAGTCGGCTCTGGGACTTTGTTGAAGAAAAGAACAGCATTATGTTGTCACTTTCAGAGCAAGACCAAAGTTCTCAGCCTTCCAAACTGACATTGAATAGCATTTATAATACAAACGTATACAATCTAAAATCCAATACAGGTTTCGGCGTTGCCTATACATGTCCCAGCAAGATCAGCGCCTGCAGCACTACCCAATTCTACATGTTGAGCCTAAATCCACTGATCAAATGTTCTTTAACATTCCCATGCAAATATAAAACTGTTGACAGCACATTCTTAATAATCTGCTCCTAAATGATTGATCCATGTAGGAACGTGTTGGGACTGTGCAATACCTCTGTTCTGAAATGAGTTCTTGTCTATCTTATTATCAAGGGTCTGGTGACCCAGAGGTTTGCGTTTGGGTCGCCCTTGAAACACACCTGAGCGTGGTTGCATACTCAGGCCCTAACCCACGGTTACAATCCACATTATTCAGGACATATCCACCTCAATGTCTAATAAGAACACGTATAATCTTGTACCTCTGCTTAAAACTCATACATGATAAAGATCCATGGAGCATTAAGGTTGACTCCAATCTTCCTATTGTGTATATCGCAAGTTCTGAAACATACATCTGACTCATTTGTTAGAGCACTGATGCTTGTACAGGTGAGAATGTCTGCAATGTGTGAATCACATGTTTCGAAAAGCATTCTTTATTGTCCTAAACTCCAGACCTTTGCATAGCAACCCCTAAGCACCATTAAACCTGCATATCCACAATTGTTTCTCCAGGATGCAAAAGACTCACTGATGATGGACGGAACGCCTTTCAAATCAAATATTCACCACCAATCAAGAGATCTGCGTTAAATCCATCATTCTTTTGCTCACCTTGCCACCTCAGTTTAGACCCAGCCATATGCAAATCAGTCTTGACCCTGTTCCTCATGGGAACAGTCCAGCCTGAACTGCCAAGCCAGGTCCTCCCTGGACCGGAAACAAGCATCCTGTGACCGGTTTCGGGGCATCACCCCTCATCAGCCAGGCTTGAAACACACCCGAGCGTGGTTTCATATCAGGCCCTAACTCACGGTTACAATCCACATTATTCAGGACATATCCACCTCAATGTCTAATAAGAACACGTATAATCTTGTACCTCTGCTTAAAACTCATACATGATAAAGATCCCATGGAGCATTGAGGTTGACTCCAATCTTCCTATTGTGCATATTGCGAGTTCTGAAACATACATCTGACCCATTTGTTAGAGCACTGATGCTTGTACAGGTGAGAATGTCTGCAATGTGTGAATCACATGTTTCGAAAAGCATTCTTTATTGTCCTAAACTCCAGACCTTTGCATAGCAACCCCTAAGCACCATTAAACCTGCATATCCACAATTGTTTCTCCAGGATGCAAAAGACTCACAGATGATGGACGGAATGCCTTGCAAATCAAATATTCACCACCAGTCAAGAGATCAGGGTTAAATCCATCATTCTTTTGCTCACCTTGCCACCTCAGTTTAGACCCAGCCATATGCAAATCAGTCTTGACCCTGTTCCTCATGGGAACAGTCCAGCCTGAACTGCCAAGCCAGGTCTTCCCTGGACCGGAAACAAGCATCCTGGGACCGGTTTCAGGGCATCACCCCTCATCAGCCAGGCTTGAAACACACCCGAGCGTGGTTGCATACTCAGGCCCTAACTCACGGTTACAATCCACATTATTCAGGACATATCCACCTCAATGTCTAATAAGAACACGTATAATCTTGTACCTCTGCTTAAAACTCATACATGATAAAGATCCCATGGAGCATTGAGGTTGACTCCAATCTTCCTATTGTGTATATCGCGAGTTCTGAAACATACATCTGACCCATTTGTTAGAGCATTGATGCTTGTACAGGTGAGAATGTCTGGAATGTGTGAATCACATGTTTCGAAAAGCATTCTTTATTGTCCTAAACTTCAGACCTTTGCATAGCAACACCTAAGCACCATTAAACCTGCATATCCACAGTTGTTTCTCCAGGATGCAAAAGACTCACAGATGATGGATGGAATGCCTTGCAAATCAAATATTCACCACCAGTCAAGAGATCTGGGTTAAATCCATCATTCTTTTGCTCACCTTGCCACCTCAGTTTAGACCCAGCCATATGCAAATCAGTCTTGACCCTGTTCCTTATAGGAACAGTCCAGCCTGAACTGCCAAGCCAGGTCCTCCCTGGACCGGAAACAGGCATCCTGGGACCGGTTTCGGGGCATCACCCCTCATCAGCCAGGCTAGCTTGAATCCAGTGACACAGTGAACCCGGGACCCATTTCTGGGCATACCCGGAGCACTTAGGGTGAGAAAGAAAAAGACACTGAGATGATGGATGGAATGCAGAGCAAATCAAACATTAAGCCCCAGCCAAGTGATCTGGGTTATATCCATCATTTTTTTGCTCACCTTGCCACCACAGTTTAGACCCAGCCATATGCAAATCCGTCTTGACCCTGTTCCACATGGGAACAGTTCAGCCCGAAATGCCAAGCCAGGTCCTCCCTGGACTGGAAACAAGCATCCTGGAACCGGTTTCGGGGCATCACCCCTCATCAGTCAGGCTTACTTGAATCCAGTGACACAGTGAGCCCAGGACCCACATCTGGGCATACCCGGTGCACGTACCGAAAGAAAGTAAAAGACACACAGATGATGGATGGAATGCAGAGCAAATCAAACATTCACCCCCAGTCAAGAGATCTGGGTTAAATCCATCGTTCTTTTGCTCACCTTGCCACCACAGTTTAGACCCAGCCATATGCAAATCAGTCTTGACCCTGTTCCTCATGGGAACAGTCTAGCCCGAACTGCCAAACCAGGTCCTCCCTCAACTGGAAACAAGCATCCTGGGAATGGTTTCAGGGCATCACCCCTCATCAGCCAGGCTAGCTTGAATCCAGTGACACCGTGAGCCCGGGACCCACGTCTGGGCATACCAGGCGCACTTAGGTTGAGAAAGCAAAAGACAAACAGATGATGGATGGAATGCAGAGCAAATCAACCATTCACCCCCAGTCAAGAGATCTGGGTTAAATCCATCGTTCTTTTGCTCACCTTGCCACCACAGTTTAGACCCAGCCATATGCAATCAGTCTTGACCCTGTTCCTCATGGGAACAGTCTAGCCCGAACTGCCAAACCAGGTCCTCCTTCGACTGGAAACAAGCATCACCGGGACTGGAAACAAGCATCCTGGGAATGGTTTCGGGACATCACCCCTCATCAGCCAGGCTAGCTTGAATCCAGTGACACCGTGAGCCCGGGACCCACGTCTGGGCATACCGGGCACACTTAGGTTGAGAAAGCAAAAGACACACAGATGATGGACGGAATGCAGAGCAAATCAACCATTCACCCCCAGTCAAGAGATTTGGTTTAAATCCATCGCTCTTTTGCTCACTATGCCACCCCATCCTGGCTGATGAGTGAAACCCCAAAACTGGTCCTCGGATGTTTGTTTCTGGTCCAGGGAGGACCTGGCTTGCCAGTTCAGGCTGGAGTGTTCCCATGGGGAACAGGGTCAAGACTGATTTGCATATGACTGGGTCTAAACTGGAATGGCGTGGTGTGCAAAAAACGATGGATTTAACCCAGATCTGTGACTGGGGGTGAATGTTCGATTGATTCAGCATTCCGTCCATCATCTGCTCTTTTTGCATTTGTCGCCCTAAGTAGGAAGGGTATGCCCAAACGTGGGTCCTGTGCTCGCTACACCACCAGATTCAAGCTATCCTGGCTGATGAGGGGTGAAACCCAGAAACCGGTCCTAGGATGTTTGTTTCTGGTCCAGGGAGGATCTGGCCTGGCAGTTTGGTCTGGACTGTTCCCATGGGGAACAGGGTCACGACTGATTTACATACGGCTGGGTCTAAAATGGAATGGCGTGGCATGCAAAAACACGATGGATTTAACCCAGATCTGAGACTGGGGGTGAATGTTTGATTGATTCAGCATTCTGTCCATCATCTGTTCTTTTTGTATTTTTCCAGGAAGTGCCCTATGTCAAGTCCCTGCTGGCATATAAATTACCACTTCTAGAAAACACAGCTTCAGTCCACATTACAATTCTTGATTTTAACTGTAAGTAATTTGTTTCCATCAAGGTTTAGAATCCAGAATTTACTGTCAAATCATGCTTCAGTGGATGCATACATGTTATAAACATATATGCATCTGCAGGCTTTGCACGCTCTTCCTTCATGCATCACTATACCCTCCAAACTACCCTGACATATTGTCATGAAGTGCCCATATGTACGGTTATGGTAGGGGAAAGAGAAGAGGAAACCAAAATTCTACCCCCTTTTACATCTCCTTTCCCCTTCTTACAGCCTGCGGTACCCGTTGCTGGGACTGTCCTTGATGTGGAGAGTAGCGGAGCCGTTCAGACGCAGGCGATATTCCCTGGCGCCGAGACACTACAGGAAAGAGCTAGAAGCGATGCGGGCCCTTTAAATTCCCAGCCGGAAACGGAAGAGAGAGGGGTGCAGACGACGAGAGGAGAAGACGCCGATTCCGGACGCCGAGGAGCCGAAGCAGGGCTGTGTGCATCGTACAGGAACCCAGAGAGGGGGAAAACGACCGGAGACGTGAGGAAAGACAACGGGTGCCCCGCCATGTTCCAGGAGGAGCGTGGCTCTCTCAGGTGCGTGGCCGAGTTCACAGCCTGTTTAGAACTACTCGAGACAAAGAGTAGAGAAACTGGGAAAAAGTGGGGAAAAAGACGGGAGGAAGGGCGGGAGTGGGGGAAGGCACGAGGAATAAGTAAAACAAATAAAACAAACTATAAGAAGTAAAGACGAGGACACTGGTGAAGGGTGGGTGATTAAGCTTAATGTATCCCACACGTTCCCGACCCATATAAACGATAGGAAAAGGTCAAAAAGAATGAAAAAAGCAAGTGACTTACCTAAGTCCTGTCTTCTATTCCGCTGACGTCGGTGGGGACCAAAACCATTCTGGAGAGGGAGGGAAGACTCTGAAGAAAAGAAGAAGAAAAGACAAGCTGAACAAACTATTCCCTAAGAAAAGAAAGAAATGTAAAGTAGTGACCACAATAAGGTGAAATAAAGAAATTCTAAAACAAGAAGCATTTTAGTTCATCTTACTACATCACAGTTATTGATCAGTTGCTCCAGTGTCACATTTTGGTGCTGAAACCCGGGAGAAAGCTTTCCATTTGAACTGAAAATGGAGAATCTTATACAACACGTCATAAGAGGCCAGGAGAAGTTGGAATAGGCATTGGAGCGGCAAATGACTTCTGCTCAAGCTGACCGAGACCTGTTCAAAGCCTCAATGACCCAACAGTTAGAATGCATTCAAAGGGTAGCGGAAAAACAAATACAGTCAGGTTCGCGAATACATAGACCTCCAAGTACCCAAGCAGGATATCCAAATATCGCCCTCCAGAAGTATGTTCCCGGGTGAGGATCCTGACGCATTTCTGTTAAATTTTGAAAGAGCAACCAGAGCATGCGGATAGCCTGAAGCTAAATGACCATTCTTCCTTGCCCCCCTGTTGACAGGGGAAGCTCAAGCAGCATATCAAGTTGCTGATCCCACTGGAAATACTACGTACAAGGAAATTAAAGAGATAATACTGGACCATTTAGGTATGTACCAAGAGGCATATAGGGTGAGATTTAGAAAAGAAAGAGGTTCTCCAGGGGATAACCCAAAAACCATATAGTGCCAATATTGGCAACACACCGCACCCACACAATAACAGAGCATGCCTGCCGAATAAATAAAACACAATACGACTTTTGTTTGGAAAATTATTGCTGCAGGTTTATTCCATACAAACGTATGCAATCCGGTGGGTTATCTTACGGGTGATCCATGGGCAGGCAGCTGTGACCAGCCTATGCTGCCCTGCCCGCCTGATGAGCCAAGCACTGTGGAGAATCCAATCAGTGCTACACCTTATGCGGTGATCGTCCTTACAGGATCACGTGACACATTGGTCCCTATTACTCACGCCCCTTTAAGGGCGGAGCAAGCAAGGCAAGCCCCCGGTTGCTCAGGCCCACAACCGCCCGAAGGACTAACGGGGCGCCGACGCGGTTTCCCAGGAACCTGCCATGAGGTTCCTGGCATTTGGCTCTGGCACCCCTATTGTGCCGCGCAGAGGTACCCTTCTGTACCCATCTTCTTCCAGATCACCCTGTAACTCCGCCTGCAACACAAAAGGAAAACATTACAACATTCCATGACATTTGCCTGCCACCCCACGCCGGGTAAGCGGTAGGGTAGGAGATGGCGTGCCTGGCGTAACAGAGGACCCCAGGATGACCGGGGGAGGCATATATACCCTCCCCCCCAGTCCCCATGTCGCCAGGAAGTGACGCGCCTAGCGCGCTACAGACAAAAAAAAGGGGGAGACTCCTCCCCGAGTCCCAATCTCAGAGGGGGGTGGGTTGGTGCCCCAATGGCACTAAAGAGGCCGCCCACTTAGGATGGCCCCCTGCGTGGGCCGCGGGCAGCCGTATAGTGCCAATATTGGCAACACACCCCACCCACACAATAACAGAGCATGCATGCCGAATAAATAAAACACAATATAATTTTTGTTTGGAAAATTATTGCTGCAGGTTTATTCCATACAAACGTATGCAATCCGGTGGGTTATCTTACGGGTGATCCAAGGGCAGGCAGCTGTGACCAGCCTATGTTTCCCTGCCCGCCTGATGAGCCAAGCACTGTGGAGAACCCAATCAGTGCTACACCTTATGGGGTGATCGTCCTTATAGGATCACGTGACACATTGGTCCCTATTACTCACGCCCCTTTCAGGGCGGAGTGAGCAAGGCAAGCCCCCGGTTGCTCAGGCCCACAACCGCCCGAAGGACTAACGGGGCGCCGACGCGGTTTCCCAGGAACCTGCCATGAGGCTCCTGGCATTTGGCTCTGGCACCCCTATTGTGCCGCGCAGAGGTACCCTTCTGTACCCATCTGCTTCCAGATCACCCTGTAACTCCGCCACAGCTCTGGAGGCGGCCCCTGTCGTCGCCAGAGCCCCCCACCAAAACAGCTCATTTCTCACCTGCAACCTGCTTTCTAGGGCCGCCTGCATGTCCAGTGGAACGTGTCCATGGCCACCTGTGACAAATGCATCCCATGTTTGTCAACTTAACCTTAGGCGTACGCCTGGATGGCAAATCCATACCCACTGGTGACAAATGGACCCCATCTTTATCAAAGTAGCCTTTAACATTGGCCTGAATCAGCTCATGTCTGATGAACCCAGGCCACTCTGATCTGCGAACTTCCGCTTTGAACTGCACACTCTCTTTCGGGAATGTTCAACGGCCTCCTCTGACTTAGCCCCGTGGCACACTCTGCGGGGGATAATCTCAGACCACCAGAGCTCAATATTTGCTGATCTCACCCAAGTCAGCCTTCATTGCTTGCAACAATGTCCCCCTACCCATGGCAGTGAGGTCGTTGCCTCCTAAGTTCCCTTACAGAAATTACACCTGTATGGTGGGAAAGGGAGGTCTAACCTTAACCACGGCTATATTACCCTTCAGGCTAATGTAGGCTCCAACCTTCTGTAACCTGTAGTTGTTGTCCTTCTAGCACTGTATGTCCCTGAACACCTGTGTCCCCGATCTATGAGACCGCAGCCCACTTGTTAGGTAACCGCTCCCACAACCCGCCTGTCTACTTTGTCTACCAGGGCGAGAAGTTTTATGCTTAACTGAAGCAACCCATATCCTGCCCGTGGTTTATACTTAACATTTGCACAGTCCCTTTGAATGCTAAATCATGACGCACAGGAATGTTCATAACTAAAAGTATGTGCCAATGAGCAAGAGAGTCCTCCTGCACTTGCCATGCATCCCTTATTCCTTATGGGAATTTCGCCTGCTCAGCTCCCTCTGTGGTGAAACCCCCTAGGCATACCAGCTTAGTGAATCTGTCTGATTTAATACAGTGCACACTGTCTGCAATATGGTGCCTAACCTTCAGGATTGACTAAGTCCTACTTTACCCCCATACTAGATTATTCCCAAATAGGGGGTGTGGGGGGTTCACACTGCCCACCCTGTGCAGCCCCAGCAGTGGAAGATTACCTGCTCCGTTAAATTTAAATTTTTGTTGAATACTGGACGTGCCAAATGTTCTTTTTACATAGTAGCCTTTTGTGCTTGACAGCTTGTTTCCCCATTTTTTGGGACAGCAGCACACTATGTTGGCTGACAGCGCCCCCACCCAGCGTGGCTAATATAGCTAACCGGGCGGGGCATTTGAGCTTAACTGCAGCAACATGTCACCTACCCTTGGTTCAGGGTGCACTTACTTTGCCCCGTTGACCAGACAATTGCATAGACCCCCTTTGATTGCTAAACCCTGGTGAACACCTTATTGGTGTCAACTCTGGTTTGAAACAATATGTGTATTGTGCCCACTATTGGTGACACCTCACCCTTTCGTGTAGTGACAACTTACGCAGCGCACCCGGCTGCCTTAACTGCCGTCGGATCACAGATGCACAGTACCTGCTATCCATCTCTGACCCTGGATGCTTAAACCAGCAAAAGTGTCGGAATCCCAGATTCCCATTCTCATGTTTAGCTGCAGTACACCTTCAGTGGATCCGCTGGGAGATACCACAAACCGCATTGGTCATGCGAACCTTAAGAAGCACCCAATTTTCACCTGGGCGTACCTCTAAATGAGACTGGCTCCACACAGCTGTAAGGCCAGAGACACACATATATTAAACCTATTTACTGGTTTTTGCCACTTGGCACCCTTCTGGTTGAAGCTCTGTGTTTTTGTGAAGCACGCGTGCCCCCGGGGCATGATGTCGCTGAATAACAGGTGTATGTTACCCACTTGCCGATACTATGTATCGCTAACTGCCCTACTTGGATTGACGGAATACTGAATGCCTCCTAAGGACTGTAGACTTATTGCTCCAACCCAGTTTGACCCCAAAACTTTGGGACAACCTAAGTAGTAACCATGGTACCTCTACCCCAGCGTTGACTATCAACGTATTTGGGACACAGGTCGCAGAAATGCCCCTTCCAGTCTCTGGTTCTAGCCCATGGAAGGATAACCCAGGGGGCAGACAAGTCTGTGGGAACCGGAGGGGAACAATATGTGCAAGTACCTGCCCTTGTCTGAATATTGGGAATGCCAAATGGTCTATAATACCTTGTCGTCATTTGTGCTCTAACGCCGTGTTTACCAAACTTTTTTGCACCGCAGTGCACTTGTTAGATGACAACTACCACAACCCGCCTGCTGCCCTGGCTAAAGCGCGGGTGAATATGTCTTAACTGAGGCGACCTGTACCCTGCCCTTGTTTGCAGAGGGCACATTTTTGCTGCATTGACCAGACATAGCAAGACGCGACGAGATTGCGAGCCCCACTCCCACACAACTAAATGTATACATGGTCCATCAGGGGCCAAGGCCTTGCCTTTGCCCTCTGTGGTGTGACCTGGACTGCTACGACAGGGCGTCATGAGGTCACACATTCACGTGTACCCGTTCCTCTTGTGGTACACCCGCTGGGGGATTAGTATGCTCCACGCCTACTTGCTCGGAATTAGTGATGGTCCCTCGAGGGGTGAAAGGTCAGGGCCTTATCCCTGAAGCTTGTCCATCCAAAATTCTACAGGAAGTCTACATTGCTTTGTAAAGCTGTTCCTGGTTCCACTATTAATTATGGTCGATATGCTCTACCAGGTTTGAACAAACCTCTTATCTAATGGTATGCCTGCCTAATTCCCAGGGCTGACTGGTTTAATGCTTTACAAATGAAATTGCCCAACCAACTGTGGCCTTGCACTGAAACTTTACTGGGTTGTCTCAACTTTCTTTCAAAGCTAGAAATGCCCACCAAGTGTACATGGTACCTGTTTCTATACGGTGCCAGCAGATCTTCCTCATAAAGGCCCTTGTAGCCAATTGCACAATGCAGTCTCAACAACATTTCGCAGCACCTCTCTTTGCGTTGTAATTGCCCAAAGTAAGTGTAAAATTATACTTTCCCACCATTTGGGCTGGTAACCGGTGGCAAAGAAAGACAGAACCTGGGCATAAGATCCCAGTTTCCTAGACTAAAACAATACTTCTCCCGCACCATTATCAAATGTGCCACCTGCACCCATGCCCTATCCACCTGTTGCTATGCAGATGTCATCCAATTCAATGACATAGGCGACATATCAACCAGTTCTCGCCTTCGTGGTCAACAAAATTCCATATGCCGGGATTTCTCCACTAGTACCTATGATGCTGAACCTGGATTTGTAAGGCGCACGTGAGGTTCGGCGATCGTCCCCATTCTAGTCTCCATGTTTCCAACTTATCAATATCGTCCGACTTAGTGAGGGCACTACGAGGACTCGTGGGACGGAATATAGGTCTAAAGCATTAGTGCCAATTAAGAAACCGCCAGGAAACATCGACATCATGCAGGAGCTAGCAAATGGGGCCACTTCCCCGAAAACCGGCCGCAATCCAGTACCCCCCATAATACCGCAACCCAGACATACACCCGGGGGGCAAACAGGCGACTCTGGTGAAGGTGAAAGAACGTGCGAATTCCATCCCTGCAACCAGGGCATAATCCTAAATTAGAACCGCACATCAATATAGGCAAACAAAAGGACAGCCGAATACAGCCGTGCCACATCCAAGAAGAACCATCTACAGTTTAAAGCCCGCTGAGGGGAGAAGTACAGTTCCCGCGTACTTCGAAACCAACAACACTAAAGAGAAGGTGGACCTCTCTGGAGTGCCCCACCTTAGCCCCCAGACATGCACGGGTGCTAGGAGGGGTTGGGGCAGAGAAACAACGACCAACTTATGCCCCGGGTGGGCGTGCATCCCTAGTCGCGGCGGGAGAACACACAGCGTCCCTGGGAGAACCTGGCTCTACATATCCATCACAAAGCGTGCCCATCGCGCCTTCCTGATGCACACACGCCACATGCTCCGCACAGCCCCCAGCGTCGAGGTGTGGGCATACCCTGTGCTCCTGTAGGGGCAGTTGGCAGCAGACTAGCCGCGGCTGTGTTACAGTATTGAAAGCACGTCACCGTCCTCGCATATTGGATGTAAACATTCGGAATTTGGACGAGTGTGTCTGTGCACTGTCAGTAACCTTCCTCAAAGTGGGCATGAAAGAACTGAACTGTATTAATTAAAAGCCGTTCCAAACAGGGGCCCCCAATAATTCTGGCCCAGGGCGGCTGGTAGTACTACAGCATGTGCTGTTGATTACGAGTAAATGCACTTCTGACCTCACCTTCAGGATGCCGTGTTTTAAACGCGTCAGAGCCCCCCACGCGTGCTGAAGAAGGCCGCGCATCGCCCTTGCCTGGTATTTTGCTGCTATGTCATTGCATCCCTATATTTACTACAAACGGAGCACTACACCTACAACAAGCCCATCTATTGGCTTAGCAAAACCAAAGGGGATGATGGACGGAGTGTTGAACATTGCAAGCACTCACCCCCAGTCAACTGATCTGGGTTTAATCCATCATCATTCTTTAGCTCACTCCGCCACCCCAGTTCAGACATGGCCATATGCAAATCAGTCTGACCCTGTGCCTCATGGGAACAGTCCAGCCCGAACTGCCAAGCCATGTCTTCCCTGGACCGGAAACAAGCATCCTGGGACCGGTTTCTGGCTTACAGCCGTCATCAGCCAGGCTATTTTGAATCCAGTGGCAAAGTGAGCAAGGGACCCACGTCTGGGCATACCCTGCCAACTTAGGGCGAACATAGCAAAACCAAAGGGGATGATGGACAGAGTGTTGACCATTGCAAGCACTCACCCCCAGTCAACTGATCTGGGTTTAATCCATCATCATTCTTTAGCTCACTCCGCCACCCCAGTTCAGACATGGCCATATGCAAATCAGTCTGACCCTGTGCCTCATGGGAACAGTCCAGCCCGAACTGCCAAGCCATGTCTTCCCTGGACCGGAAACAAGCATCCTGGGACCGGTTTCTGGCTTACAGCCGTCATCAGCCAGGCTATTTTGAATCCAGTGGCAAAGTGAGCAAGGGACCCACGTCTGGGCATACCCTGCCAACTTAGGGCGAACATAGCAAAACCAAAGGGGATGATGGACGGAGTGTTGAACATTGCAAGCACTCACCCCCAGTCAACTGATCTGGGTTTAATCCATCATCATTCTTTAGCTCACTCCGCCACCCCAGTTCAGACATGGCCATATGCAAATCAGTCTGACCCTGTGCCTCATGGGAACAGTCCAGCCCGAACTGCCAAGCCATGTCTTCCCTGGACCGGAAACAAGCATCCTGGGACCGGTTTCTGGCTTACAGCCGTCATCAGCCAGGCTATTTTGAATCCAGTGGCAAAGTGAGCAAGGGACCCACGTCTGGGCATACCCTGCCAACTTAGGGCGAACATAGCAAAACCAAAGGGGATGATGGACGGAGTGTTGAACATTGCAAGCACTCACCCCCAGTCAACTGATCTGGGTTTAATCCATCATCATTCTTTAGCTCACTCCGCCACCCCAGTTCAGACATGGCCATATGCAAATCAGTCTGACCCTGTGCCTCATGGGAACAGTCCAGCCCGAACTGCCAAGCCACGTCTTCCCTGGACCGGAAACAAGCATCCTGGGACCGGTTTCTGGCTTACAGCCGTCATCAGCAAGGCTATTTTGAATCCAGTGGCAAAGAATGGCATGGTGAGCAAAAAAACGATGGATTTAGGCCCAGATCTCTGTACTGGGGTGAATGTATGACATTGTTCTGCATTCTGTCCATCAATTGTTGTTTTTGCATTTGTCACCCCGAGTGGGACGGGTATGCCCAGACGTGGGTCCCGTGCTCTCCATGCCACTGGAATCAAGCTATCCTGGCTGAAGAGGGGTGAAACCCCGAAACCGGTCCTAGGATGCTTGTTTCCAGTCCAGGGAGGACCTGGCCTGGCAGTTCGGGCTGGACTGTTCCCATGGGGCACAGGGTCAAGACTGATTTGCATATGGCTGGGTTCAAACTGGAATGGCATGGTGAGCAAAAAACGATGGATTTAGGCCTAGATCTCTGTACTGGGGTGAATGTATGACATTGTTCTGCATTCTGTCCATCAATTGTTGTTTTTGCATTTGTCACCCCGAGTGGGACGGGTATGCCCTGTAGGAGAGTAGGATCTGCTTCACATGGGTACCCCCACTTTTTGCTGATGCTTCACTGTTTTTCGACATTAGTCTGGCTGGGGCCCTGCTAATCAGAACCCCAGCCTAGCTGCTTCCTCTCTAAAATGGTTTCCATGTGCCTTAGGCACATCACTGATTGGGATCTGGAGTGCCCTTATAAGTCCCTAGTACATGGTATACTATGTACCAAGGGCATAGGTACCTCAGAGGCCTGCCAGGGGCTGCAGCATGTATTATGCCACCCCTGGAAGGCCATCCAAACTGACACCACAGGTCTGCTACTGCAGCCTGGGTAAGGTGGTGCATGCACCCCTTACTGTGATATAGGTTACCTATATCACGAAATACATACACACATATAAACCTATAAGTCACTCCTAAGGCAGGCCTTATCAATCCTAAAGGCAGAGTGCGTGGTTCCTATGTGAGAGGGTGCCCCTGCATGAGCAGGGCCCCTCTGCAGGGTTCGGAGACCATCTCTGATGCTGTTTGTAGTGCAGCCTGACCATATACTCTTAAGCGCATTATATCCTCGCGGTAAAATGCTAACTTTGGAATGGCTGCACCTAAACATGTCGTGTTTGGTGTCAAACATCTTGGAATACTACCCCCCGCCAATCCTGGCGGCGGGGGTAGCATTCCACCCTTCTAGAGGGAAAGACATGTTAACTCTGACTAGTCCGGTAACTTCTTTCCAGAGCCCTGGCATCACAAAATGGATGCTGCTGCCACAGACACGAGTCTGGCCTCCTGCTGCTGGACGAAACTCCGGCAGGGGAGGCCTGGACAATAGGTTTCCTGTCCCAGGGAGGTGTGACCACCTCCCCAGACAGGATAATGTGTATTGGGGCTGGGCGGGAGCACTTTCGGGTGCTTTGAAGTCCTGCACTGGGGGCACATTTGGTGTCCCTAGTGCATACCCCAGTTCAAACCGGATCAGGGGCTTGCAGCCCCTGCTTTGGCGCGAACTGGACAAAGGGAAAGGGGTGTAGCCACCCCTCTGCCCTGACCCACCCATAGGTGGGGCCACAGAGTAGTCCAACCCCTATTTTTAGAATAAAGGTAGGAACCCAGTCCTTAGGACTTTAGATTATACCTGGACGAAACTCTGAAACTGAATCCTGGACCTTCGACGCTCTACGACAAGATTAGAGGACTGAAGAATCTCCCTTGGGGTCAAGGAGTGACTCCCCTGCTTGGCAGGCACCAAAGAAGCATCTGTCCGGTTCGCATTTCTGAAGCTCCCGTCGGACGCCGAAGTCATCGCATCACCAGAGGTGGATTCTCAGACTTCCCCGAGGCTACCCTGAGTCCCCAGCAAAGCTGAGGCCCGTGGCTATCGTGGGTGACTTGAGACCGTGACCCCTGGACACCGAGCACATTTGCAAGTGCATCATCTTCTGGGTCTCCCAAGAAGTCGCGCTTTGGGCTCCGAGTAGCCCTAGCCTCCAGCACCACCTGCACCGAAGATCACTGGCCCCCACTCCACGAGTGTCCTGTAAGCCAGCTCCACGTGCGGCGTCACGAGGCTCCTTCGCGGTCGCTAGCCCGTTGGCTAGTAGCCCTTAACGAAGGCCAATCCTTTTCTTACTTGGCATCCTAGTTGCTCCAGGCCTGCCCTCACTTACCCTCGCTGGGTGAGTTCCACAGACCTTGCTGGTCTGCACCATCGACGATCTACATCTTCACCGAGACTTGCCGTTGCCAAGGCTTGTTGGGTCCAATCCGGTCGCCCACACCTCAGCAATCGACAGACATCGTGTACCAGCCCGAATCCTGCTCCTGGTCGCCGACAACGCCTCCTGGACCTCGTGGCTGAAGAGTCAAGATGACCGTCAACGCACCTGAAGCACTCGACATCGGTGGGCATCTGTCCATCGCCTTCCTGGTCACTGGCTAGTGACCCAGACTCTGTCCCCTCTGCTTTCAGGTTCTTCAGAACTCCGATCCACTCTTGGATCCACCCGGACACTTTTCTCTTGGCCGCCAGCAGCACTTTGCAGCAGATCGCCATTCGAATCGACGACGAAACCCGACCCCGAAAGGCACCTATGCACCCGGCTTCCCTGGGTGAGGTAACACGAGTACTCCGGTGCTCCCGTGGGTAGAGACTCTTCAAAGTCCTAGATCTCAAAGGGTTTTGTCCTAGTCCTCTTTTAAGTGTCCCTTTCCTCTATTTTCCCGATCCCGACTTTCTCCATAGAAGTTAACGGCGTATCGCGGTTGTGTATTTACACTGCACGCGTCCCCCGTGGGTCCCCTGTGTCACTACCTTGGGTGGTTCCTTGTGGTCCAAGCACTTCTAGAGGCTCTAGGCCTAGTGTCTAGTTCAGTCGTGGTTCGCATACCACTTTATTGGTATATGGTTTGGTACGCCCCTAGGGCCCAAACGTGTATTTGTGCTATTACTGTGAATTAATAACTTATAACTTATGTACTTGAACTCTAGCCTCATAAAGAGACTAGAGGGGTGTGTTTAGAAATAAATACATATATTTTGAATATATACCTGGTGTGGTGCTCTTTCATTTGGTCACTCAAGAGATTATAGACTGGTAAAACAAGCTGCTTTACATTCCTTCAAGACTTAGCCTGAAGGCTGCTCTCCATAGCTACCACTAGGATAGCTTTCAATAAGGTTGTCTTTAACCTATCTCCAATAAGGGGTTGTTTGGACTGGTGCAAGGTGCCCACTATAATTAGTGGACAGCATATACCAGGCCAACTTCTCACATTGGTGTGCAGCGTGTGGGATTCCAGCTTGCTATTGTTTTACCAGATAATCTCAATTGAATTGATCAACTGAAAACCACTAAAGGTACCTAAGGTACATATAATTTAAGCTTAGAATACAGTAAGTTCTACTGAACTTAGAGTTGTGTGTTAAGGGATAGCACAACCCTTTCTACAACTCAAGAGAGTTTAGTAGGCCACACTAGAGTAGGTAGTGCATACACCACACCACACTAGTAATGTCTTTAAGGGTAGGATCCAAATAATCCTTGCAGGAAGCCATTGAGCTTCCACCCTCCAAGTATGATACACTCCCATTCTTGGAATTGAGAGCTTTATGTAACTTGAGAAAAATAAGGACAGGCCAAAGCTCCCACCACCCAACACCTCAAGGAGTTGTTGGTGGCTTATGACCTTAGTAAGCCTGTAGGGACTGAAGGGGTAGGAGCTGAGGGTGGGGCAGACGAAGAGGACGAGGCCAGGGGTACCAGTACCCCCAGCCCCCCTCTGAAACTGGCCAGGAGGGTGACAATGACCCTGACCTGGAAAACCCAATCCCTCCTGTGGATGATGATGAGGATGAGCAAGATGATGCCCTCTTTGTCCCCCAGGAAGGATTAAGAGTGTGCCCAGGAAGTCTAGATCTCCTTCTCAGGAGTCTAACCACTCTGGCACCTCTATAGGGAGCTCTGTCTCATCTCACAGGAGGGAATCCTCTCATGAGAGGAGAACCAGACTGGTCCAGTATGAGGAAACTCAGCTGGAGATCAGAAAAAGCAATTGGCTTTAGATAGGGAATCCCTAGATCTCCTTAGAGAGAGAAGAAAGTTGGGACTAGAGTCCCATGGTGGCAGCCATGTCCCTAGAGACAGGGAAAGGTCCTATGACCATAGGAACCTGAGCAAGATTGTCCCTCCCTACCAGAGTGGGGATGATATCCACAAATGGATAACTGCATTAGAGAGGGCCTGTAAAGTACAGAAGGTCCCTCAGGAGCAGTGGGCAGCAATCTTGTGGCTCTCCTTTGCTGACAAAGGTAGAGATAAGCTCCTCACTGTTAGAGAGGAGGATGCTGATAATTACAAGGTCTTGAAGAGTGCTCTTATTGATGGGTTTGGCCTAACCACTGAACAGTACAGGTTGAAGTTCAGAGACACCCAAAAAGCACAGACTCAAGACTGGGTAGACTATGTGGATTGTTCTGCCAAGGCTCTGGAAGGCTGGTTGATGGGCAGTAAGGTGTGTGACTTCTCAGGATTGTACAATCTGATAATGAGGGAGCAGATTCTTAATAACTGTCAAAATCAGCTGTTGCATCAATACCTGGTAGACTCTGATCTGACCTCTCCCCAAGAATTGGGAAAGAAGGCAGACAAATGGGTCAGAACCAGGGTGAAGCAGAAGGTACAGAACCAAGGTGGGGAAACCAAGAAGCAAGATGCTAAGAACTCTGACAAGGGTGGGGAGAAGGGTAAAGATCAAAAGTCTTCATCAGGCCCCCAAAAATCTTCTTCTGGTGGGGATTCACAGTCTACCAAAGGGAAAGGCCAAAGAAAACCATGGTGCAAGGTCTGTAAGCAAAAGACCCACTGGACCAGTGATTGCACCAAGTCCAAAGACTCCAGTCCAGCACCCACCAATGCCCCTAAGGCACCTGTTCCCCCTAGTACAGTTGGTGGAAGTGCTCCAGCAAAGGGTTTGTAGGGTTCACCCTGGGAACTGAGTTGGGCTCTGACTTAGTCAGAGAACTGACTCAGGCTGTGTTAGTCTGTGATGGAGGCATGGATGTGACCTCCACTGTGAGTCCCAGTAATCTGGGCAAGTACAGACAACAGCCTTTAATTAATGGGCGTGAGGCTTTGGCATTTAGGGACATAGGGGCAAGTGTCACAATGGTGACACAAGACCTTGTGCTTCCTGGGCAAGTTATGCTTGGTGAGATGTACCAAGTGACCAATGCTAGCAATGTCAGAACAGACCATACTCTGGCAGTTGTTAACTTCTCCTGGGGAGGGGTAACTGGCCTTAAGAAGGTTGTGGTAAGTGCAAACCTACCAGTCGAATGCTTGCTTGGCAATGACTTAGAGACTTCTGCTTGGGCAGAAGTGGAGCTCAGGACCCATGCAGAAATGCTGGGGATCCCTGCAGATGTGTTTGCTGTGACCAGGTCACAAGCCAAAATGTCTAGCACTGAACAGGCCTTGGATTCTGGAAGAATGGACCAAGTGCCTTCCAAGAGGAGGAGTAGTAGGGTTAAGGCAGTGCCTTCCCCCTTGGCTGGAGGAAGATCAGTCCCTTGAGGGGGATGATCTCAGCCCTGAAGAAGGAACTGTCCCAGAGGAACTTGAACCTGACCAGGTTGAGTTCTTGGGGACAGGGGGACCTTCTAGGGCAGATCTGAGCCAGGAGCAGCAGAGCTGCCCCTCCCTTGAACCCCTCAGACAGCAAGCTGCTGCTGAGGCTGCTGGGAAAGCTAGTGGTCCCCATACAGTGTATTGGGATGATGGACTCCTGTACTCAGAGAGTAGAGACCCCAAGCCTGGTGCTACCAGGAGGTTGGTAATACCTTTGAAGTTCAGGGGCTTCCTATTGACCCTAGCCCATGATATTCCCTTAGCAGGTCACCTGGGCCAGAACAAGACTTGGGACAGAATTGTCCCTCACTTTCACTGGCCCCACATGTCTGAAGACAGTAAGGAGTTTTGTCGCTCCTGTGTAACCTGCCAAGCCAGTGGCAAAGCAGGTGGCACTACAAAGGTCCCCCTGATACCACTACCTGTGGTGGGGGTGCCCTTTGAAAGGGTAGGGATTGACATTGTTGGTCCCATGGTTCCCCAAACAGCCTCTGGGCACAGGTTTATCCTGGTGGTAGTGGATCATGCCACCAAGTACCCAGAAGCTATTCCCCTCAGGACCACTACAGCACCTGTGGTGGCAAGGGCCCTCCTGGGAATCTTCTCAAGAGTGGGCTTTCCTAAGGAGGTAGTCTCAGACAGGGGTGCTAACTTCATGTCTGGGTACTTGAAAGCAATGTGGAAGGAGTGTGGAGTGACTTATAAGTTCACCACACCCTATCACCCACAATGCAATGGTTTAGTTGAGAGATTCAACAAAACCTTGAAGGGCATGATTAAAGGGCTCCCAGAAAAGCTTAGGCGTAGATGGGACATACTCTTGCCCCGCCTTTTATTCGCATATAGGGAGGTGCCTCAGAAGGGGGTTGGTTACAGCCCCTTTGAACTTCTGTTTGGCCACCCTGTGAGGGGTCCACTGTGCTTGGTGAAGGAAGGATGGGAGTTACCTCTCAAGCCCCCAAAGCAAGATATAGTGGACTATGTACTTGGTCTCCGCTCCAGGATGGCTGAGTACATGAAAAAGGCAACCAAAAACCTTGAGGCTAGCCAGGAACTTCAGAAGGCCTGGCATGACCAAAAGGCTGTTCTGACTGTTTACCAGCCAGGACAGAAGGTGTGGGTGTTGGAGCCAGTGGCCCCAGCAGCTCTCCAAGATAAATGGAGTGGACCCCACACTATTGTTGAGCAGAAGGGTGAGGTCACTTATTTAGTGGACCTAGGAACACCCAGGAGTCCCCACAGGGTTCTCCATGTCAACAGGTTAAAACCATATGTGGACAGGGCAGACATGGGCTTGCTCATGGCTACTGATGAAGGGCAGGAGGAAGAGAGTGACCCACTCCCTGACCTGCTCTCACAGAACCCTGACGATGGGTCAGTTGATGGTGCAGCCTTGGCAGGCAGCCTCACTACCCAGCAACAAGCTGATTGCAGGCAAGTCCTCAATCAGTTTAGACATATGTTTTCACTGACACCCAGTCAGACCACCTGGTGCACTCATGAAGTGGACACTGGGGACAGTCTGCCTATTAAAAACAAGATTTATAGGCAACCTGACCATGTCAGGGACTGTATCAGGACTGAAGTCCAGAAAATGTTGGAATTGGGAGTTATTGAACCCTCAGATAGCCCTTGGGCTAGTCCAGTAGTCCTTGTACCGAAACCTCACACCAGTGGTGGAAAAAGAGAGATGAGGTTTTGTGTGGACTACAGGGGTCTCAAAGCAGTCACTAGGACTGATGCCCATCCAATACCCAGGGCAGATGAGCTCATAGATACTTTGGCCTCTGCCAAATATCTCAGCACATTTGACCTAACAGTTGGCTACTGGCAGATCAGACTAGCTGATACTGCAAAGCCCAAAACAGCATTCTCGACCCCTAGTGGACATTATCAATTTGTGGTAATGCCCTTTGGTCTGAAGAATGCACCTGCCACTTTCCAGAGGTTGGTGAATACAGTTCTCACAGGACTGGAGGCCTATAGTGCAGCTTATCTAGATGATATTGCTGTCTTTAGCTCCACCTGGGAGGATCACCTGGTCCACCTCAGGAATGTTTTACAGGCCCTGCAAAAGGCAGGCCTGACTATCAAGGCCACTAAGTGCCAGATAGGGCAGAGTCAGGTTGTGTACCTGGGCCACCTTGTGGGTGGAGGCCAGGTTCAACCTTTGCAGAGCAAGATCCAGACCATCATGGACTGGACTGCTCCCACTACCCAGACTCAGGTGAGAGCCTTCTTAGGCCTGACTGGGTACTATAGGAGATTTGTCAAGGGGTATGGATCAATAGTGACACCCCTGAATGACTTAACTTCTAAGAAAATGCCCAAAAAGGTTCAGTGGACAGTTAGCTGTCAAAAGGCATTTGATGACCTCAAGCAGGCCATGTGCACTGCTCCAATTCTGCAGAGTCCTGATTACTCCAAGAAGTTCATTGTTCAAACTGATGCATCTGAATTGGGGGTAGGGGCTGTACTGTCACAATTGAATGAAGAAGGTCAGGATCAGCCAGTAGCTTTTATTAGCAGAAGGCTGACCCCTAGAGAGAAACGTTGGTCAGCCATAGAGAGGGAGGCCTTTGCTGTGGTCTGGGCTCTGAAGAAGTTGAGGCCATACTTGTTTGGTACACACTTCCTGGTTCAGACAGACCATAAGCCCCTCTTATGGCTAAAACAAATGAAGGGTGAAAACCCCAAACTGCTTAGGTGGTCCATTTCCCTACAGGGGATGGACTTTACAGTGGAACATAGGCCTGGGAGTAACCATGCGAATGCAGATGGACTCTCTAGGTATTTCCACTTAGAACATGAAGACTTAACTGGGCAAGGTTAGTTTAATGTCCCTACGTTTGGGGGGGTTGTGTAGGAGAGTAGGATCTGCTTCACATGGGTACCCCCACTTTTTGCTGATGCTTCACTGTTTTTCGACATTAGTCTGGCTGGGGCCCTGCTAATCAGAACCCCAGCCTAGCTGCTTCCTCTCTAAAATGGTTTCCATGTGCCTTAGGCACATCACTGATTGGGATCTGGAGTGCCCTTATAAGTCCCTAGTATAGGGTATACTATGTACCAAGGGCATAGGTACCTCAGAGGCCTGCCAGGGGCTGCAGCATGTATTATGCCACCCCTGGAAGGCCATCCAAACTGACACCACAGGTCTGCTACTGAAGCCTGGGTAAGGTGGTGCATGCACCTCTTACTGTGATATAGGTTACCTATATCACGAAATACATACACACATATAAACCTATAAGTCACTCCTAAGGCAGGCCTTATCAATCCTAAAGGCAGAGTGCGTGGTTCCTATGTGAGAGGGTGCCCCTGCATGAGCAGGGCCCCTCTGCAGCGTTCGGAGACCATCTCTGATGCTGTTTGTAGTGCAGCCTGACCATATACTCTTAAGCGCATTATATCCTCGCGGTAAAATGCTAACTTTGGAATGGCTGCACCTAAACATGTCGTGTTTGGTGTCAAACATCTTGGAATACTACCCCCCGCCAATCCTGGCGGCGGGGGTAGCATTCCACCCTTCTAGAGGGAAAGACATGTTAACTCTGACTAGTCCGGTAACTTCTTTCCAGAGCCCTGGCATCACAAAATGGATGCTGCTGCCACAGACATGAGTCTGGCCTCCTGCTGCTGGATGAAACTCCGGCAGGGGAGGCCTGGACAACAGGTTTCCTGTCCCAGGGAGGTGTGACCACCTCCCCAGACAGGATAATGTGTATTGGGGCTGGGCGGGAGCACTTTCGGGTGCTTTGAAGTCCTGCACTGGGGGCACATTTGGTGTCCCTAGGCATACCCCAGTTCAAACCGGATCAGGGGCTTGCAGCTCCTGCTTTGGCGTGAACTGGACAAAGGGAAAGGGGTGTAGCCACCCCTCTGCCCTGACCCACCCATAGGTGGGGCCACAGAGTAGTCCAACCCCTATTTTTAGAATAAAGGTAGGAACCCAGTCCTTAGGACTTTAGATTATACCTGGACGAAACTCTGAAACTGAATCCTGGACCTTCGACGCTCTACGACAAGATTAGAGGACTGAAGAATCTCCCTTGGGGTCAAGGAGTGACTCCCCTGCTTGGCAGGCACCAAAGAAGCATCTGTCCGGTTCGCATTTCTGAAGCTCCCGTCGGACGCCGAAGTCATCGCATCACCAGAGGTGGATTCTCAGACTTCCCCGAGGCTACCCTGAGTCCCCAGCAAAGCTGAGGCCCGTGGCTATCGTGGGTGACTTGAGACCGTGACCCCTGGACACCGAGCACATTTGCAAGGGCATCATCTTCTGGGTCTCCCAAGAAGTGGCGCTTTGGGCTCCGAGTAGCCCTAGCCTCCAGCACCACCTGCACCGAAGATCACTGGCCCCCACTCCATGAGTGTCCTGTAAGCCAGCTCCACGTGCGGCGTCACGAGGCTCCTTTGCGGTCGCTAGCCCGTTGGCTAGTAGCCCTTAACGAAGGCCAATCCTTTTCTTACTTGGCATCCTGGTTGCTCCAGGCCTGCCCTCACTTACCCTCGCTGGGTGAGTTCCACAGACCTTGCTGGTCTGCACCATCGACGATCTACATCTTCACCGAGACTTGCCGTTGCCAAGGCTTGTTGGGTCCAATCCGGTCGCCGACACCTTAGCACTCGATAGACATCGTGTACCAGCCCGAATCCTGCTCCTGGTCACCGACAACGCCTCCTGGACCTCGTGGCTGAAGAGTCAAGACGACCGTCAACGCACCTGAAGCACTCGATATCGGTGGGCATCTGTCCATCGCCTTCCTGGTCACTGGCTAGTGACCCAGACTCTGTCCCCTCTGCTTTCAGGTTCTTCAGAACTCCGATCCACTCTTGGATCCACCCGGACACTTTTCTCTTGGCCGCCAGCAGCACTTTGCAGCAGATCGCCATTCGAATCGACGACGAAACCCGACCCCGAAAGGCACCTATGCACCCGGCTTCCCTGGGTGAGGTAACACGAGTACTCCGGTGCTCCCGTGGGTAGAGACTCTTCAAAGTCCTAGATCTCAAAGGGTTTTGTCCTAGTCCTCTTTTAAGTGTCCCTTTCCTCTATTTTCCCGATCCCGACTTTCTCCATAGAAGTTAACGGCGTATCGCGGTTGTGTATTTACACTGCACGCGTCTCCCCGTGGGTCCCCTGTGTCACTACCTTGGGTGGTTCCTTGTGGTCCAAGCACTTCTAGAGGCTCTAGGCCTAGTGTCTAGTTCAGTCGTGGTTCGCATACCACTTTATTGGTATATGGTTTGGTACGCCCCTAGGGCCCAAACGTGTATTTGTGCTATTACTGTGAATTAATAACTTATAACTTATGTACTTCGAACTCTAGCCTCATAAAGAGACTAGAGGGGTGTGTTTAGCAATAAATACATATATTTTGAATATATACCTGGTGTGGTGCTCTTTCATTTGGTCACTCAAGAGATTATAGACTGGTAAAACAAGCTGCTTTACATTCCTTCAAGACTTAGCCTGAAGGCTGCTCTCCATACCTACCACTAGGATAGCTTTCAATAAGGTTGTCTTTAACCTATCTCCAATAAGGGGTTGTTTGGACTGGTGCAAGGTGCCCACTATAATTAGTGGACAGCATATACCAGGCCAACATCTCACATGCCCAGACGTGGGTCCCGTGCTCTCCATGCCACTGGAATCAAGCTATCCTGGCTGAAGAGGGGTGAAACCCCGAAACCGGTCCTAGGATGCTTGTTTCCAGTCCAGGGAGGACCTGGCCTGGCAGTTCGGGCTGGACTGTTCCCATGGGGCACAGGGTCAAGACTGATTTGCATATGGCTGGGTTCAAACTGGAATGGCATGGTGAGCAAAAAACGATGGATTTAGGCCCAGATCTCTGTACTGGGGTGAATGTATGACATTGTTCTGCATTCTGTCCATCAATTGTTGTTTTTGCATTTGTCACCCCGAGTGGGACGGGTATGCCCAGACGTGGGTCCCGTGCTCTCCATGCCACTGGAATCAAGCTATCCTGGCTGAAGAGGGGTGAAACCCGAAACCGGTCCTAGGATGCTTGTTTCCAGTCCAGGGAGGACCTGGCCTGGCAGTTCGGGCTGGACTGTTCCCATGGGGCACAGGGTCAAGACTGATTTGCATATGGCTGGGTTCAAACTGGAATGGCATGGTGAGCAAAAAACGATGGATTTAGGCCCAGATCTATGTACTGGGGTGAATGTATGACATTGTTCTGCATTCTGTCCATCAATTGTTGTTTTTGCATTTGTCACCCCGAGTGGGACGGGTATGCCCAGACGTGGGTCCCGTGCTCTCCATGCCACTGGAATCAAGCTATCCTGGCTGAAGAGGGGTGAAACCCCGAAACCGGTCCTAGGATGCTTGTTTCCAGTCCAGGGAGGACCTGGCCTGGCAGTTCGGGCTGGACTGTTCCCATGGGGCACAGGGTCAAGACTGATTTGCATATGGCTGGGTTCAAACTGGAATGGCATGGTGAGCAAAAAACGATGGATTTAGGCCCAGATCTCTGTACTGGGGTGAATGTATGACATTGTTCTGCATTCTGTCCATCAATTGTTGTTTTTGCATTTGTCACCCCGAGTGGGACGGGTATGCCCAGACGTGGGTCCCTTGCTCTCCATGCCACTGGAATCAAGCTATCCTGGCTGAAGAGGGTGAAACCCCGAAACCGGTCCTAGGATGCTTGTTTCCAGTCCAGGGAGGACCTGGCCTGGCAGTTCGGGCTGGACTGTTCCCATGGGGCACAGGGTCAAGACTGATTTGCATATGGCTGGGTTCAAACTGGAATGGCATGGTGAGCAAAAAACGATGGATTTAGGCCCAGATCTCTGTACTGGGGTGAATGTATGACATTGTTCTGCATTCTGTCCATCAATTGTTGTTTTTGCATTTGTCACCCCGAGTGGGACGGGTATGCCCAGACGTGGGTCCCGTGCTCTCCATGCCACTGGAATCAAGCTATCCTGGCTGAAGAGGGTGAAACCCCGAAACCGGTCCTAGGATGCTTGTTTCCAGTCCAGGGAGGACCTGGCCTGGCAGTTCGGGCTGGACTGTTCCCATGGGGCACAGGGTCAAGACTGATTTGCATATGGCTGGGTTCAAACTGGAATGGCATGGTGAGCAAAAAAACGATGGATTTAGGCCCAGATCTCTGTACTGGGGTGAATGTAGGACATTGTTCTGCATTCTGTCCATCAATTGTTGTTTTTGCATCTATTGGCTTAGTCAATGCTTCTATTTGCATAAGATAAATAAGCCACAATTATAGCTCAGTTGCATAGCCAACCGAGAGTTAGACGCCCCCATCCATAGCTGCCAAGGTTTCAGATTGCTATGTTTGACATTTTCATCATTTCAGTGCAACTATGAGTGACATTTAAAGGACTATGAATGACACTTTCTTGCGAGCAAAATCAAACAATGAAGATGAGGGAGACATATCGATATCAGTAATTACACCCATTTGACCAACGCGAAACTCAAAGAAGACCAAGGTTTAAGGCTGCTTTTGTGAGCATTTACGAGCTTGGAGTGTGCATATGTGTGACATTAACATATATGTGATACTTTGGGAGGCAAAGTGCCTGGTATGGTATGAAACTGACGTAGCTCAGATGGAGCAGAGTATCACAAATATACACAGTCAGTCTGAACAGCCTGGCACCGTTAAGTACAGGAGATGGGCACATGCAAACTACAATCCGGTGCGACTGAAAACTCGCTGAATTACTGGGGAGGAAAGAACAACATGTAAATATCAGGAATGAGTTCTGATACTGGCATAGCCAGGGACCTGCAGCCACTGTCTGCTAAGTTAATAGGTGTTGCATGGTAAACAAAACCACGAACCCAGTGCCCAGACGTCAGCCCTGGCGTGGGGCACCCTTGCATTTCATCCGATATTCACCCTGCGCACTATTCAATTGCTGGCTGGAAGCCAAAAGGTTTCCCACTATAATGGCACGCCAACCCCAATGCCGCCAGCCGGTCCGCCCGGCCGGGCTCACCGCATACATGAGGCTTCTACATGAAGCAACAGTTAAAAGTCTTCAGCCTCGCGATCTGGCGGTAAGGAAAGCGCACCTTTAGCTTTATGTCCCCGCGCTTACACATATTAACCGTTTCAAGCCAATTCGATTGGTAAACTCTCAGCTGCGCCCGGCAGGGCGACCAGCTACATAATGCGCTCAGCTTCCATTCCTACGGCGGTTTGACGCTGTACATGTTTGACTACTGGGCACAACCGTCTCCCCTTTCAGCGCTGGACATCTATTACAATTAGTTTAAAAGTAAAGACATAAATGGAGCGGGGAAAACAAACCACCAGAACGCCCTGGCCACCCTGAAACACAGCCCGCACACACTGACACTCAGCGTTCGAGGAGGACTTAGCGTCTTGATCGCCTTGGGCATAGAATACCCACAACAGGGTGGCCTCCGCCACAGACCTATCCACACGTTGGCTCCAACACGTTCCCCCGTGGAGCCCCTGCAAATGGACCGCAACACACGGACATTAGGTAGAAAGTAGAAAATTACCTCGACCGATATTCCTCAAATAAAATGACACATACGTCAAAATAGCTTAAATATGTCCTGTTCCTTGTTTTGAAATGTTTCCTGCATTGTCCAAAGCAGCTACGAATGGCAATACGGTTCTATGCTAGATGACCAGTTTGCTGAGTTTCACAAAACCTTAGCTAACGAAGGCCCCGTGAACGCCCAAAACCCCGCGCTCTCACGAAGCATGTGGCGCCCAAACAGACAACCCCCTACACCTGAAACCGGCTTAGTCCCCCGCTGCGACATCAAAGACCATGATCAACATTTCCACAATGCAAACGTCGCTCTCCCAGCCCCCAGCCACAGGAGGCCAGTGACTCGCTTAGGCCACCCATGAAATTCCCCCGCACGGTTCTCAGGCAGAAAATCTCAAATCTGCCAAACACCGCAGCGATTTGCTATTTATAAATTGTTCACCCTACAGTGTATGATTGATTAAAAATGCCACAATGCCAACTGCTTTGGAGACTAATCAACACCAAATCCGTTAGCAGAAAAATGGAAAGCGTGCGTTGGACAGCATGAACAATCTTCGTTTTCATGACTTCTAAATTCTTTCGTGAGCCAACACTTCAACATTTTTTAAGCAGTTGGTTGCACTTAAGTAGCAGCATCTGCACAAACGGAATACACATTTGCAAATTTCTCTGCATTTTTGAATGTCAATAAATAAATAGAATCCGACACGTGTGAAGAGAAGAGACTCTTTCCTAAGAGCTGCTCACAATCTCTTTTTGACTGCGAAAGCAAAGGTCGAGTTGCCCGTGATGTGAATCTAACCCCCGGCCTCTCTCTTTTGCTGCTATTTCTGCCTCAGAAAAAAGAATTAAACGCCCATTTAAAAGAAAAGAACATCAAATACAGTCATCATTTTAATTTCTTTAAGATGTGCTTCCCTGCGATTTCCTCACACAGCTTCCAGCACCCAGTGCCACCGCACAGTGTCACAAACGACAGACCCACAACGCGGCGGCGGCCGTGGATCAACGGCAGTGCAACCAGAATGCCCCCGCAACCGCACAAAACAAACACCTGAGGCCATGCCTGTTCCCTGCCGTCACTGTGCCATCTGCAAGCTCCACAAACAGCGTGTCTGGCCCTCCGTGCCGTGAGTGCCCCCCCGGGTGCCCCGCTGCCGCCCCAGAACTCTAAAGGTCACTCGGGCCCCAAAATCAACAAAACATGCCTCCGCGCTCGGACCCAACAAGGGGGGTGCAGATACGGGTGCAATCGCACTGTGCTCGCTCAGTCAACACTGCAATGACCATGCTTCCAGCACTCACCCCGTCAGTGGTCACACGCCTGGGCCTGAATCCAACCGAACAGCACCTCCGCAATGCCTCCCTGATTCAAATGCCGGAGCCGTGAATCCCATTGCACGCCGTCCGCAAACCTCGATAGTCACAGTGAGTGTCTGTCTTCGTGCCGCCCAACCTCCATCACACATGCAGATCGGGGCCCCCCGCCAGAAAGCATGCCCGAAGGCAATCAGTGGCAACTGGCCCCACCATGAGGCAAACAAAACTGCCCCTCAAGAAGGGGGGGGGGGCCGACTCACCGCATGCAATCACCGACGCTCGCCCCAGCCACCCCGCAATCCGAGCAGGACAAAACGCATCGGCGAGACCGCAATGAAGACCAAGCCAAGACGGCGTGCCTGGCGCAACAGAGGACCCCAGGATGACCGGGGGAGGCATATATACCCTCCCCCCCGGTCCCCATGTCGCCAGGAAGTGACGCGCCTAGCGCGCCACAGGCAAAAGGGGGGGGGACTCCTCCCCGAGTCCCAATCTCAGAGGGGGTGGGTTGGTGCCCCAATGGCACTAAAGGGGCCGCCCACTTAAGATGGCCCCCTGCATGGGCCGCGGGCAGCCGCATTCTTCAAATTAAAAGCAGCAGCTGATAAATGGCTTCGCCCACAAGAAAACAGCAAAGAAGACATAATGAACCTTATTTATTTAGAGCACTATTTAGAGGCTCTACCCTATGCTACTCAGCGATGGCTCAGACAACAACCTCATCTCATGGTTGAGCAGGCAGTGGAAATGGCAACCATATTTGTTAGGGCTCAACCTAAGTCTTTTTTGATGGAAACAGAAAGACACCCGTGATCCGCACCAGTATAGGGAAAGGGAGAGAAAAAGAACCCCAAGATACTGGCAGAACCAGTCAAAGGCCGGACATCCAGAACAGCGTTTCAGCCCTCTAAAGGACCCCAATGTTTCGATTGTGGCGAGTGGGGCCACATAGCCAGGCTTTGTCTGCGCAAGAAACAGACGGGAGAACCAATGGACATTAGTTATGTGCCCCGATCCCTACTATATACAGAAGAGTTGGGATCCTGTTTTTACGTAAGTCTTTTTGTTAATGGGGAGAAGGTTGCTGCCTTGTTAGATTCTGGCTGTCGTCAGTCGGTAGTGCAAAAGACCCTGGTAAAACCTTCACAAATGCATTCCGACGCTCACATACCTGTGATGGCCCCCAAAAGGTGCGTTGGGGCAGGCAGTGCGCTGTACAGGGATTGTGGCGCTGCACGATAAATCAACGACGACCACCACTGGTGCTGGGTGTCGGCCGGAAGTCTCGAGCGACCCCGGCCCCTTTATTTAAGCTCTCTGGCCACGCCTGGCCAGAGAGTGTTACAATGTGTGTGTATGCTTCCGGGGGCACACTGTGGGAAGGTGTGCGGGGATAAGCTAGACCGCTACATCCCATCCTAAATCAGTTCTTTAACAAAAAAATAAAAACTCAAATCAACACACAAAATCAGCTAGTCTCTGGTTCGGTCTGGGGCTAGGCCTTAGGTCGTATCGATGTTGGCGACCACCTTGGCTTCCTCTTTGGCTGACCACCTCCGGTCCAACAGCTGGGGCTCTGGAGCTGGTGTTTGTAGCTGGTGATGCGGCTGAAGGCGTGTCAGCTAGATCCTCACCTGGGCTGGGTCCTGTTTCCTCACTGGTGACCTCTTCTCTCATAGATTGTCCTGAGGTCTGCCCTTCGGCCTCTTCTCCTGGGACCCTCTTGAACCATGAAATGTTTCGGGTTATTGTTTCCCCATTTCGCTCGGCAGTGATGGCTGTTCCTCGGATTGTCCTGACAGTCCATAGCCCAGATTCATACGGGGTGCGGAATTTCCCTCCGCACCAGCGGTTCCTTACCAGGACGGCGCATCCAGTCGTCATCGCTCGGGTTCGCGCTCTCCTATGTCGACTGGCTTTCTCATTGGTTGACACCCTCCTGGCTTGGGTGTCTGCAGGGTCATATGGTTCTTGCTCCCAATTTTCAGCTACGGGGAGGGTGTCACGTCGGGGTCCTGCCAGCATTAGTGACCACGGAGACCTTTGAGTTGTGCAGTGAGGAGTACTCCGGTATTCTCGCAGGAATGTTTGGAGAGTAGCCTCCGGATCTGTTTGTTCAGCCACTGCTATGCGTAGCACTTTGTTCACAGTCCGCATGAAACGTTCTGCCTAGCCATTGCCTTGTGGCCACTGTGGAGTGATGCGGTGATGCTTTATTCCCAGCTGAGTTAGGAAGTTTTTGAATTCACTACCCTGGAATGGGGGACCATTGTCTGTCTTGACTACATGGGGTAGTCCGAAGAGCGCAAAGGTTTTCTCCAGTATTGGCTGCAGGTGGTTGAATGCAGTGGACGGCAGGACCTCCACGAGGGGATACTTTGTGTAGCTATCAACCAAGACTGCCGTGACTCTCCCATCCGGGAAACTCCCGAAGTCGAGGCTTACCCACGACCAGGGCGATGGAGCAGGATCTTCGGTTATCACAGGAGCCGGTGCCTCTGGATTCCCTGTGAGTTGACAGGCTCTGCAATTCCGTACCACGGCGTCCACGGCTTCTTCTAGGCCAGGGAACGATACCTTTTCCCTCATTCGGGACTTCATTCTTCCTGTTCCTTGATGGCCTTCGTGCGCTAAAACGGTCGCCCTTTCCTGAAGGCTTTGCGGAATGACGATGCGAGATCCTCTCAGTATTACGCCACTTTCGGCTGCGCTCAAGTCATCTCGTACTCTCCAGACTTTGCCTAGCCGAGCTCGGTCCTGCTCATTCCATCCATGAACATCATGAAGAAATCCTTCCCAAGATCCCTTCTGTAGAGCGTATGCCACTCTTTTGAGGACCATGTCATCTCTCGTGTGGGTCTTGATTTCTTCAACGGATAGGGCTCGTGGGCACGACCACTGGGAAATCATGTTGATGAAATCTTCCGTCATCTTTTCTCGGTCAGAGGTTTCCTCTGCGGGGTGTGCAGGGTGGCGTGATAGGAAATCGGCTGGATTCTTTGCGCCAGGCCTGTACACCAGTTCCAGTTGATAGTGCTGAAGTTGTATTGCCCACCTCTCAATTCGGGGTGGTGGATGAGGCGCAGTCCCTTTGAAGAGTGGGAGCAGTGGTTGATGGTCTGTTACTACTCTGAATGGATTCCCACTGACGTATAGATGGAAATGGTTGCATGCCCACTTGATGGCAAGTGCTTCCCGTTCAATCTGAGAGTAGCGGGTTTCGGTCGCAGTCAGCGCTTTGCTCGCGAAGGCCAAAGGGACCCAGGTCCCTGGTTCGGTTTCTTGCATCAGCAGGGCTCCTAGTCCCACCGGGCTGGCATCTACTATCAGTTCTGTTGGCCTAGCCGTGTTGAAAAAGGCCATGGTCGTCCTTTCCAGTAGCGCCGCTTTCACTTTACAGAAGGCTTCTTCTTCCACTGGAGTCCACCGCCAGATAGTCTCTTTCTTGGTTAGGTTCCGTAGTGGCTCTGCAATGGTGGCGAGATTCGGAATAAACCTTCCGCAATATGTTGCCATGCCTAAAAAGCTTCTGACGCCGTTGTGGGAGCTGGAGCGAGCTGTATTGCTTGTGATTTCCTGGGGTCCAACTTCACTCCTTCCTGACTAAATACATATCCAAAAAAATCTATGGACTTTTTGAAGAATTGGCATTTTTCCTTGTGGAGAGTTACTCCATACTCTGCGAGGCGTTGGAGGGTCGCTCTAAGCTGACGATGATGGTCTTCCATTGTTGCCGAATGTATTAAAATGTCATCACTGACGTTAAGGACACCCTGAAGTCCCGACAGGATTTCTCTTACAGCGTTCTGGAATATCTCTGCTGCTGATGATATTCCGAAATTTAACCTTTGTAGCGTCGAAGCCCTAGATGTGTCGAAAACGTGGTGATGTATCTGCTACTCTCCGCTAGCTTCAGCTGGTGGTAACCAGCGTTTAGATTGAGTTTAGAGAACCACTGGGAGCCGTTGAGGTCGGCCAGGATGTCGTCGACCGTCGCTGTCAGGTGTCTCTCTCTTTATTGCTTGGTTGGGCATTCTCATGTCGATACAAATCCGAATTTTTCCAGGTTGCTTTGGCTTTTCGGCGATGACCATGGGAGATACCCAGGGGTCGGTCCTGTCACTTTTTCTATTACTCCCTGTTGCTCAAGCTTCAGTAGCTCTTGTTCTACCAGCGGTCGTAAGTGAAACGGTACACGTCGGTGCCGTAGGGCGACCGGCTTTACTGCTGTGTCTATATGTAGTTTAACTGGTGGCCTCTTCCTGCTTCCCAGACCGACGAATAGCTGCGGGAACAGCTCTAGGATGTCTTCTGTTTGGAATGATTTCACAGCGTTTGCAAATGTTATTAGATTCAGATCCTCCGCAGTGTGACTTCCAACGAGTATGTCTGCTTCCTTGTCAACCACATGGAACGTGGTCGTGACTTCTTGGTTTTCTGACTTTACTTGAACGGACATTTTCCCTTTTAGGGAAGCGGTGTTTGACTTCCGTACGTGAGGATTCTGACTTTGGATGGCACGAGCGCTGGTCTTGGGCTTAACTTCTTGTAGTGCTGACACCCCATGACGTTCACGGATGCCCCGGTGTCAATGAGAGCTGTGACGGGTGACCCAGCGATTTCAATCGTGCATGTTGGCTGTGTCCGTCGTCTTCGTTTTAGGTCGTTAGCAAAAGATATGAGGTAGCATTCTTCTCCTTCGTCTGTGGACGAGTCTTCAAGATACTGTCTGCGGTGTGCCGCTGTCGTTGGTGTCCTCGATGTGGTGGGTTCTTCTAGTGAGAGGTGTCTCACTGCTCGTGACGGTGGTCTTCGTCCGGGAATTCCTTTGTTCTGCAGTCCTCCTCTACATACACTTGCAAAGTGGTTGGGGATTCCACATTTTGCACAGGTCTTGCCCTTGGCTGGGCATTCGTCTTGGGAGTGTTCTTCCTTCCCGCAGTACCTGCACTGTGTTCGTCTCGAGCTTCTGCTAGGCTCTTTTCCTCGCCCGCCGCGAGTTGGCGTGCGGACGGCATCTACTCGCTCCGTCTTGACTGTCACCGTTGGTTCTGCCTGTTGGTTGAGCGCGGCTTCCATGGCAGTTGCTCTGATCTCTGATAGCTCATGGGAGCGTGCCAGAATAAGTATGTCTCCGAGGGAAATGCGCGGTTGTCGAAGAATCAGGGTCCGCAGGGTCTTGTTGCGGCATCCCTGGATGGCCTGTGCTCTTACCTCCTTGGTTTGATCATCATCGGTGCACGTGCTGGCCAGCTCTCTTAGGCGCGCATGGAACGTGTCCATGGACTCTCCTTCTCTCTGGCGGGCTTGTCGGAGTTTAAAACGCTCGTAATCGGGATTAAGCTGCGGGTCAAAATGAGCATTCAAGGCTCTGACTGCGGCGTCGTAAACAGCGGGTGCTCCAGTGTCCGGTAGATGTGCGAACAATTTGTATATTTCGTCCCCTGCGAAATGTAGCAGCAATGATCTCTTGACCGCATCATTTGTTTCTCTCGTGGCTACAAAATAATTGTCGAGGCGGCTAATCCATATTCTCCACCTGGGTGACGCTGTGGCCGGATCAATTAGCTCGCTGAAAGGGGGAAGTGCGCTGACTTGGGAGTGCAGGTGAGTTGGTGGTGCCGCTGGTTGTTGGGCTGCTGCTGCTGGATCAGTCATGGTAAGTGTCTACCTCGTGGCCCTCTGCACTTGTGGTTGCCAATGCTTGTTTGGTTTTTCTTTGTTTGTTCTTTTTTTTTTTTCCTGTGCTATGGGCCAGTGTCTGTTGATTGGATGCTTCGGGGTGGCAGTTGAGCGTGGCAATGCTTTCTGTCCACGCTGCTGAGCAGGCAGAGGTTTTCAGGGTGTATCTCCCCTTGCAGCCACCGGGTGTCAGTACCGCGCTTCTGGCTATGGGGATCGGAAGCGTCAGGGAGCTACTGCGCATGCGCGCACAGCTGATGGGAGCGCGGGCTCGACCGGAGCCTCACCGGGAGCACCAGCGCTACGCACAGGCGATGCGGTTCACTGTCGCTGACAGGACCCGGGGATCTAGGTCTTCCTTTCACTCACCCGGCGGTCAGATGGCTGCTCGGCTCACTGCTCTGCGCATCAGCACGCCAGACGCGGTCTGCGGCTCCGGCGATGTCCCGCTAGGCTGACGGGCTCGAATCAGCTGAGGCGCTTTTGCGGGCGTCGTGTGCCCACCCTCGTCGCCAGTGTGATGGCCCCCAAAAGGTGCGTTGGGGCAGGCAGCGCGCTGTACAGGGATTGTGGCGCTGCGCGATAAATCAACGACGACCACCACTGGTGCTGGGTGTCGGCCGGAAGTCTCGAGCGACCCCGGCCCCTTTATTTAAGCTCTCTGGCCACGCCTGGCCAGAGAGTGTTACAATGTGTGTGTATGCTTCCGGGGGCACACTGTGGGAAGGTGTGCGGGGATAAGCTAGACCGCTACAATACCCATTCGATGTGTTCATGGAGACATTAAATTGTATCCCCTAGCGGAAGTCCCAGTGAAGACACTAAAGGGATCACAGATGCAGGTGAAGGTAGGAGTAATGGATAGCCTCCCTGAGAAAATCATTTTCGGAACGGATAATCCTATTTTCCTTAATCTCATCATAGAAAACCTTCAAGGCCAAAGTCACAAACACGTACCTAGCCCCACTTTTCTCACTCAAGCCCGATGGATTTCTGATAGGAATTTTCGTTACGCTCAGACTCAGGACCCTACCCTTAAGATGGCCTGGCAACCCGTTGCTGGGACTGACCTTGATGTGGGGAGTAGCGCGGCCGTTCAGACGCAGGCGCTATTCCCTGGCGCCGAGACACTACAGGAAAGAGCTGGAAGCGAAGCGGGCCCTTTAAATTCCCAGCGGGAAACGGAAGAGAGAGAGGTGCAGACAACGAGTGGAGAAGACGCCGAATCCAGATGCCGAGGAGGACGAGGAGCCGAAGCGGCGCTGGTGTGCGTCGTACAGGAACCCAGAGAGAGGGAAAACGACTGGAGACGTGAGGAAAGACAACCGGTGCCTGTTTAGAACTAGTTGAGACAAAGAGTAGAGAAACTGGGGAAAAGGGGGGAAAAAAGACGGGAGGAATGGCGGGAGCGGGGGCAGGAACGAGGAAAAAGTAAAATAAAGAAAACAAAACTATAAGAAGTAAAGACGAGGACACTGGGGAAGGGTGGGTGATTAAGCTTAATGTACCCCACACATTCCCGACCCATATACACAATAGGAAAAGGTCAAAAAGAAGGAAAGAAACAAGTGACTTACCTAAGTCCTGTCTTCTTTTCTGAGGGGTGTCGATGGGGACCAAAACCATTCTGGAGAGGGAGCAAAGACTCTGAAGAAAAGAAAAAGAAAAGACAAGCTGAACAAACTATTCCCTAAGAAAAGAAAGAAATGTAAAAGTAGTGGCCAGAATAAGGTGGAATAAAGATATTCAAAAACAAGAAGCTTTTTAATTCGTCTTACTACATCACAGTTATTGATCAGTTGCTCCAGTGTCACACATATATAACCACATTAAGCACCAATTGCTTCTTTCCTTACTGGCTGTAGAATGCCTGATTGATGCTCAGGTATGGAGGAGAAGGGTGCCAATACAGGGGACACAGGACAGGCACATATTGACTCCCATCTTCTACTATCTCAGAGTGAACTCCAAGGGGTTATATCATGCAGTGCTACTACTGACACACAGTTCTTTACTCCTCGGAGCAAGCTCTACCAGGAAGGAGTCTCACACAATCCATAGTGAGGCGAAATCTAAAAGAGTTCCACAACTGGCACACAGCTCCATAACCCCCATCTTCCTCAACTACATAAATAATGTGATTATAGCAGGAAGCTATGTTCGTTAATGATTTTACTGTATGCATAAGTTCCTGGACTTTGCATGATTCCTTCTGGTCCTAGCTGACCTGGGCAGGCCATTATTGTTTTGATGAACATGTTATGTTTTAAAGAGTTTGTTTGTTGATCATAGAGGGAAATTTCAATATCTTCAAAAAGCATCCAGGATCTGGAGTGACCATCCCGTATCCATCAGGACCACCACAACCCTGCTCCAATTCAGGAACGATCTGAAGACAAACCTCTTTAAGGAACACTACATCATGATGCAGTAAAAGCCCACTTCCACTCTCAGAACCCATCCTCCCCTGCAGTCATTCATTGGCTGTATCTTTGTCTTTGACCCTGTACAGCATGCCACTGCTTTTCACCTATGTTTGTGCGATACAAATACCATATACACGCATCATCCCCAAATTCTTGGGCTCATTTAGAGGCTTAACCAGAGCCTATGAAATCAGGGAGCATCAGTGGTGCCTGGGTGCCTCAGAAATGAGAACCCCCAAATAAAAAGGAATGTATATTGTCGTAGGGAGGCAGGTCATCCAGTAAAAGAAAAATGACGAAAAGAGAACACGCCTGTTTGATAGTGGGAGTAGAAACACTCTCCTCACTTGTCTCTATGCACCCAAGCTATAAACTGTCATAGGCAAGGATTAGTGAAAGATACATTTACTGAAAATTTGTGAAAGCAGGTTGGATCGCTCTTTGATAGTGAGGTTTTTGTTGTCAGGGGTATGCCAAGAGTACATTTTTGACTGTATATAGCAACATTTTGCACTTTATAATCTAAATGTATATGTATGAATTTCCACTTATTGTTTTTACATGTGCTTTTATGGTCAATATTGTCAGAATAAAGATATTTTGAGATAGTAGGCCTATTGGTGATTTAATAGACATTTAAAAGCCACAGTCCAAAACATCCCTTTGATTCATAAAACATGCTAATAACATTTTTCTCTTCATACCGCTTGAGTGACCTTTTAAAGTAGGTGTTGCTACTATCCAGTTGGCACTCAATTTACTAACCTCCCAAGAATGGAAGCCTGAGTTGGACCTGTCGGAAATCGAATGTGTTACCTGGAGATCACTGCATGTCTTTTCAGTGAGCATTACATTCACCCATCCATCCTGCTATATGAGGTAACCAACCCCAAAATATAGTGTTTGATATTATAGCCAACACCCCACTTGTGGATGGTAATGTGAAAGCCATTGTTGAGCTGCCATAAACCTGTAGTAAACTGTCCAAAGAGAAAAAATAGACTCATTTTGAATCTATGCCACCTGTCCTGTTATTCACCAACAAGGGTCCCTCTTTACTGACTGAAGGTGAGTGCCCTCATCTAGAGAATGTGTTCTGCTGTGTGAGTCAGTCTTAAGAGAGTCTGCAGAGGGAAGCTGCAGTTTTCCAGAACCCCAAAGGATGTTTTTCCTTCTGGTATCCAGACTTGGGAGGGTCCACCAATGGCTGAGACAGAACCTATTGGCAGTCCAAGAGACGGACAAATGGACCCGAATCTCAGCCCAAGCTCTCCGAACAAGGGTCCCTAGGGTTTCTTGGTCTCTTGTAGACATCATTCCGTTGAACTAGAATGATCTGGCTATTGATAGAGATTTATTTGCTGCAGGGTGAACTGCATTTAGAGATAGGTTGTTTACAGGGGTCGGTAAGAGACAGAGGGGCAGATTTACTAATCTTTCACGCATCCCAGGGCAGCAGCGAAAGTTGTTGCGCTGTGTTGCGTGAAAGGGAGAGAGCAGAAATGCTCCATATTTACAAAGATATGCAGCATTTCTGCTCTTTCCTTACTGCCGCACTGTGTGCTGCCTAGCACCAAAGCAGGCACCCTTGCACCATACTGCAAGAATGCCTGCATTACAGGCAGAATTGTTTCTGTGTAAGAAGGGGCACCATCCTGCACAAAAACAATCCTTACAGCATTTTCCTCTTTCTGTTTATGCTGCACAATGCAGCAAATGCAGAAATAGGACATAACCAGGAAGATATTTCCCCTTATTACACCTCACTGGGGAAGGCATAGCATTTTGACCCATTCCCAGGTTTCCTAGCTTTAGTAAATCTGGGAATGTGCAAATCCATGGGTGGATGCATTGGAATGCCCATGCTCCTCCCATAGAACATCTCCAAAGTTGGAATGTAGCGTAACACAGCGCAAGCAGCTGTGCTGTGTTACATTTCTTTACGAAGCCACATAAGCTGGCGCAAATCACCCCTTGTATGGCTTTGTAAATATTACTTAAGTCTTTGCATTGACCATGCGTCTCCTTGCACGTCGCAAGGACAATGCAACGGCTTCATAAATCTGTGCCAGAATGTATTACTGTGGATAGTGAAATTGATCAATGTCTTGTGGATAAATTAGTCTTTTGTTCCCAGTTTATGAACAGAGAAGCACCATCAGAGGTGTAAGGAAAATGAATGATGATAAAATACATTATAAGGGCTTACTAGCGATTTAGAGTACTCCTCCTGCCCCTTTATGTATTATGGGGCAGACTTACTTAGAATTCACACAACGCAATGCAATTGAAGGAAATACAACAACAATATGTTGAAATGCAAAATGTTTTATTATTTTGTATTTGTGTAATGTCAACTTGCACATTTTAGAAAACTGATTAATTTTAAAAGCCAAGTATTTCATTTTAAACAGTTTCCATTATTCAGTATTTATTGCAAAATAATGTGCGGGGATCAATTAGAAACGCGATGTATTTTACTGCAAAAAAAAACGTTTTATTCTGTAGTAATTGTAACAATATTGTGACGGTTTTTATTAACTTATAACAATAAACATTAAACACACAACGCAATGCAGCGAGGCAAGTTGCTGCGCTGTGTGGAGTGAATGGGAGAGAGCTGAAGAGCAACATAGCTACAAAGATATGACGCTCTTTAGCTCTCTACCTGTGGTGAAGCACTTGAGGCTTCTTAGCGCCAACACAGGCACCCTTGCCCCCAGAATGCAGCACACATGGAAAGAAGAAGTAACAAAGAGAAATAAAGATATTTCTCCTCAACTCAATTAAAACAAATATATATTTCTCCTCGTTATAGTTCTGGTGGGTAGGTGAACAATTTTGGTGCAAAGACAGGTTTACAAGTCTTTGTAAATCTGAGTTTGCACCATAATACATGTGCAGGTGCATGGGAACGCCCATTCTCCACCCATGGAACGCATATCCAACACATAGTCACGCAAGGCAGCGCTATGTGCTGCGTTGCGATAGTTTGTATTTACTAAACCTCTCCAAACCGTGCAAAGTGGCTTTGTGTGGCTTAGTAAACGCCAAAAATTATTTTGTGTCCGGGCTGTGCCACAAAAGTGATGCAGCCCAGATGCAAAAACATAGTAAATCTGCCCCTGTATTTTTTAATGATAAATATACTAAGTCAGAATAGCACTGATGATATGCAAGTTTTTTTTTCTTTCTTGCTGTATTATTGTCTTTGTGTAAACTACACTGGTGATTTGAGAACTTTCTTTGTACAGCTTGTCTTAATATTAAGGATACTATATGATTAATCAAAAACACACACACACAATCCAACATTTAAAATGTACAATAATATCATTCACATATCAACCTTATAGTCACCTCCTCTGCGTAATTCTCGTTATGTGACACCAGGTGGCAGTAGAGCAAAGTCTTACATTTTTTTCATCGCCTGTGAATGCCGCAAACAGCTCGGAGGAACAAGGGACCTCAGGGTATTGTTCAAATGTATGTCTCTAGATAAACCGGGATAAAGGAGCTGGGACCATGAGGGTGTATGGTGGGACGGCGAGTCAAATGGGGGCTATCTGCTGTTTAGACATTTGTTATGACAATCCGAGCAGTTTTGGGTGTGTCTACTTTTCAACCTTACATTACCTTTGTAAATACCTTAAGCCTCAAAGGTGATATTTATATTTTTAAGATGGTGTTGCTTTTTGAAGGAAGGTGCACTTGATATCATCTCCTGTCCCCCTTTGTTTGCACCTACACTTGGCACTACAGATTTACATTCCTTGTACACGAGGTGATGAGGTGAAATAAATGCCTAGCAAGATAGATATGATAAAATAAAGAAGTATGCTCAGAAAAGTATAAGCCAATTATTACGAGCAAAAATTAGGACATATATATATATATATATATATATACACACTACATTTATACATATATAGATATAGGAAGTAGATCAGTGGCTAAGAGGCAGCTAAAGAGAAGCCGAAGGACACAGAGTTGTGAGTGAAGCAGCCTAAAATGTGGGTAAGTGCGTCTCAGGACGCAAGATACCCTGTAATCAATACAAAGAGTCAGTGGAGACTCCTCCGCTATGACAGAGGAGCATCGCCCATTCCCCCTCCCTCCTCCCCGCCCGCAGAGGCAGACAAAAAATAAAATGATTATCATTTTATTTTTCGTCTGTCTGAGTCTTGTGGGCGGGGCCACAGCACTGCAGCTAGGGTTGAGGGCGTGTTGGGCACTGCTGTCAGTGCGCATGACGATTTGACCGGCCGTCTTAGGACAGCCAAACCGTCATGCACACTGACTTCTCTCCAACCCAGCAGCCTTGTTGGGTGGAGAGACCAGCAGGCACATTCTCCTAGCTCCCGATGGAGCGCAAAACCAGTGTGCTCCGCCCAAATCCAGATGCTACTCTCATGGTGAGAGCTGTGTGGGGACTGGCCGCAGCGGAGTCTGGCAGCCTGTGCCCAGAGGAGAAGAGCGCAGAGCTTCAGGTAAGTGGTTTTATTTTCTTGTTTGTTTGTTACCGTCTCACACCCCCCGTGCTGCCCCGCCATTTTTATCGGACACCAGCCGCTACTGAAAGAGACCCCATCAGGTTGACAAGAATATGCGCACACCAGAATTACGATTGCTCATGTGATGAATTTATTGGATGAGAAAATTACCCAATGCGTTTCGGCCATATGGGCTGGCTCATAGGTAGTGAGTGGTTGAATAGTGGACTTCACATTAACCCTGGGCGAAGTACTACGCTACGCTCGCGTAGTTTGCGAAGTTTGCGCTACTTCGCACTACGCGAATTGCACGTAGCACAGTGCAAACATGCGTAGCGTAGCGGTCATTTTTTGCTTCCTCGCGGTCCTCAACGTCAAGTTGGCGACCGCGAGCGAGCAAAATGACATCCCGGCGAGACTTTTTCCTCGTTCGCGATCAGCAACATCAAGTTGCCGATCGCGAGCGTGGAAAATAAACCTCCCGGCGAGATTCTCAACGCGGGAAGGTCAGGTTTCTCATTGCGAGTGGTCGTGTAGGCTCGCGACCGCTCGCAATGAGAAACTACCAGTCCGCGTTGAGAAAGCTGCCGCTCGAGTAGAAATCTACTCGAGCGGCAGAAAACGACCGCTTGCACTGTGCAAGATGCGGTTTGCACTGATTGCACAGTGCAGACAAGCATCCGGCACTGTGCAATCAGTGCGAACAGCATTTTGCACAGTGCACTACGCAGTTCGCGTAGCTACGCGTAGCTCGCGTAGTGCGAAGTGCACTTCGCGTAGCTACGCGTAGCGCTACTACGCGAACAACGCCCAGGGTTACTTCACATTAAATTAACACACACTGACAAACATTCAAATAGGACCTAGAATCTAACAGTGGTGAATGGGTGAGATCTTACAGTACACTATAAATGTATATGAATACATTATTAATTCATTGAAAACAGTATTAACCTGATTCCACTATTTCATTAATTTTGTGGGCATCACCAGAATGATAAGCTTGCGTATTGAAACACCCAGAATGGCATCAACAGTTGGTATGGGGCTTGATTGCATATCTCTGCATACCAATGCATTCACAAAAACAATTTTTCTCAATGCACAATAGAGATAGTAGAGATTTCGCCAGATTGTCAGGAGTCAGAACACCACTATTTAGGTCCCCGTGACTTCCCCCTTTCAATATATTCACACTAGGAATATTGCCTTTCCGTGCAGCACTCGTTGGAAGTTTTTCAGTTTTCAACATGTCATCACACAGCATTTACTCTCAAAACATTATAACTGGATTTCCTTTAACCCATCACATGTTCATAATATTTTTTATGGCAAGAGTACTTGTATTGTTAATGCACCACACGCATGACTCACTTTCCTTTAATTACTGCTTTCTCATGTACTACCTCATTAATTTGCTACTTAAAGATCTCTTTCAATAAGAATACATCATGAATCCTACACAGTAATGTAACATAATGAATCACTTGTACAAAACATAAGTAGCACTAAACTACATATTCTCATTCCCATTATAATAGATTTGAAAGTATTCCAATAAAAACCTTAATAAGCACATTAACTCACAGATATCTCCACCTCCACCCTACGAGCTGAAACTAGCTTCATTAAGGACTACTTTCATAATAATCTCCTAGGCAAGGTTGTAATATCCAATTAGACATAGAATCTTTTGAATTTGTTGTTGAAAATAAAGACATTAGTTGAACGTTGCATAATTGTAATATCGTTAAACCACAATAAAAGGTCCCTTTCTACTGTATACCAGTTTCCAAAGTTATCTGGTCAGAGCATGTTTCCAATTTCTAATGAGATCAAACGTTCAACATACATAACCTGCTCCTCATACGACTGCAGCTTTAAAATCATTGGTAGTTGTTATCATCGCGCCTATGCCCCATCCTCCATGGGCAACTGACCCTCCTCTAAACTCCACCCTCCGCAGGTGGCAGAGCCATGCTCCACAGGTGACTGAGAACTCTGGTAAGGCCTGAGCCCCACCCTCCACTGGTTGTTGACCAGTCCACTGCACCCCACCCTCCACATGCATGAACTCCACAGCTGCAGGGATTAGCCTCTGGTCAGGCCCTACACCCCAACTTTCCACTGGTAGCTCACTCCCACTGCACATACTGCATTCTGCATTCTGCCATACGTAGCAGGGGTGGGACACAGGGCCTGGCCTCCAGCCAGGCCAGTCATCCCACACTCTGCGGGCAACTGACTCTTCTGGCCAGGTCCTGTGACCCACAGCCCAAAGGTGGCTGACACCCACTGTGCACTATGAAAACAAAGACATGTGGGGGAGGGTCCTAGGGAAATTTTTAAGACCTACAAGGATTAGATCGCTAAACCTCCGGTTCCAGCTCTGTAAGAAGTCTGGGGTACCGACGGAGAGAGCGGTGCCTCTCCCCTGAGCTGTTGCCAGGTTGAGGTGAGGTATTGTATCCGTACACGATGGGTACCACCAGTAAACAGAACACACCAAACGTGGGATTACTGGTTTTGTATTCATGTATTAGTTTCCACACATTTTTTTGACTTTATATTTTTTCACCGCCGTAGCACAATTGTTTTTTGGTCCTGACGAAAGCCACAGCACCTGATAGGGTCATTGAGGCTGAAACATGTAGACCTTTTCATGTCCACCAAATGTAGTTATTTTTTCAAACTGCATGTGCTTTGCTTTTAATCTTGACACTAGGGGCGAACCAATAAAGCTTCGATCGGTCCTGGTAGTTAGTTTTAACATCACTTTATTCACATACATTACTCTTTGGTCCGTCACCCAATTAGCTAAAGTGTCTTCTCTTCTGGAGGATTTATCATATCCTCAACAACGAAGGAATTAAAACATCCCTGAGCTCCTCCCTCACAGTGAGGGGCTTGTAGCCCTTGACGGGGCTAGGAGCCCCCGTCAAGAGGAGAATCCCAGATGATGAAGCATGCCACCTCGGTGGGTGATGGGATTACGTCCTAATTAAAGGACTCCTTTACTTATGCAGTGAAATCTACCTTTGCTGTCTCTTTTTCCAGGCGTAGACATTTTCTTAGACCCGAGGATTTCTTGTGATCTACCCACTGTGCACTACCATCAACCATGAGGAGTGGGGGTGAGCAGAGGGGCCTGGCCTCAGACTAGGCCTTGCATTTTACCTACTGTGTGCTGCTGACTCTTTCATTGCACCCAACATGTTCAAGATCTGCAAGCAGCTACCCTCTGCTGCATATTTTGCCCATGCCTTGTGGGGTGGGTTGTATGGCCTGGCCTCAGGCCTCAGGCTAGGATCTGCTTCCAATCCTCAACTGGTGGTCGACCCCCTCCAGCCAGATCTTGAGCCCCAACCTCCATGGGTTACTAATCCTTGCTGTGCCTAGCCTTTGGCTGTGCAATTTGGGAGTGAGCCTCAGGACCATAGGTCCAGCCAGGCCCTCCGCTCCATTGTCCACAGGCAGTCAGGCCACTGGTCAGCTTCAAAGATCTGAGCCAGATCTGCAGCTCCAAAACAGGAGGCACAGATCCAACATTAGGTCAAGATAGGTCCATGAAGTTTGCCCTGGGACCGTGGTCCCAAATCCCTGAAGCATGCATCGCTCCATGTTTCCCAGCTAGGAACAGCAGCATTGGGATGGTTATGTCGGAGAGCATGAAGGATCAGCAGATCCAATGGCATAATCATAAGTGGGGCTCCATTGGGCCCCACCACATGGGCCTGGGGGTCAGGGAGTGATCGTCCTGCCTCCTTATGTGGCCTTTCTGTTTAACTTTCATGATGCCAGTCCCCATGTCCGGTAGTGGTAAATGCAACTTTTTCCACAATGTTGCTGCTAACCAGTCAGTTCTGCACTTACAACTTTGGATACACAGTTCCAAAATGTTTGATAGAAGAAAAAAAATTCAGCTAATCAGTATTGAGCATTAAAAAAAATATTTGGAGCTACAGAGGCCAACGGTTCTGGAACTGCAGTCCTCCACAAATTAACAGTCCAAATATCTCTAAAATATAGCCTCTTCTTGCCCTGCCCAATGACCTTTTTAAATGCAATTTCGAAAAATTAATTTACACCAAGTAAAGTAAAGTTTGACTCTTTTACCAAATTTAGAATAATTCCTTTCAGCTTTTTTTTAACCAACGAGCTAAGAATCCTACATGAATTAAAATGTGAATGAGCACTTTTTGGACTACGCCTTTTTGCTTAGCACCTGCCCCACAGATCACAAAACTTGCCTCGAAGAACCCAAAGCAGATTTACTTGTTTTTGAAAAGATTCATGCAGGTTTGTTCAATGGTTCCAAACTCATTAGGATGAAAATGCCTTTCCTGAGGAAAATCTGGCCTAACCATACCTGCACTGTCGCTATTGCCACCAGTGTAATATATTTAGATTTAGATTTATACCAAGGCAGTGAAAATAAACATGTTCCAATAACACATGTTATTTAGAGTAACTGCATTAATAAATGCACATTCAAACATTTATTACTACAGGGCAGAAACCTAGATCTTGATCCAGAAAGTGCGCTTTTTGTGAATTGGTGTACTTCTGTTCAGTAGTTTGAGAAATTAAGGTTAAAAATGTATGTATATTTCATGCTGCTGAGGATCCGCAGAGCTGACAGATTAAAAGATAAGATCTGATTGGCTGCCACAACATAAAAAACGATGTTGCAGCAGCCATTTTAGGATTAGGCGACTCAGTCTCATGTCTTAACAAAAGTTAAAAGCATCATATGGAGGCAGAGTAGGACTGTTGGGGCAAAGAACGTTTTTTTTTCTGTATGGGACAGCAGATTCCTGGAGGTTCCGCTAAGGATCTACGGTCCTGTGAAAAAACAGGCCTGTGAAAAACAAAGAGGGGCCTGCCGCCCTTTTCATTTTTAACCATTCCTGATGTGCCAATGATGGGAGGATTGTTTTTATAAAATATTTTAATATTTTAGGGAAGGAGGGCATGTGGCCCACCCCAAGCCATTACTAGGACTTGGGAATCCCAGTCCCTAGGGATGCATGATATTTTTAAGGAAAGGGGGTGTGCGGACCCAGTCCCGGACCATAATATGGCTTCAGAATCAGGAACTCCATCCTCTGGGGTCGCTTCTTTATTTAAAGGGGAGGGGGGCTTGCTTACCTTGGCTGCCCTGGTCCCACCCAGGACAGCCACAGCAATTACAGTCCTTGGGGCTGGGGGAGAGCCCCAGGGCCCCTACAGCCCCCATCAGCTCCCTTGCCTGCACCCATCTCGGGTGCGGCAGAAGCCAGATAATTGGTTTGCTCCTGGCTGCAGGAGCATCTTTTCTCTCTGCTCCCACTGGGTGGGAGCAAACCTGAGTTGAAGTTCTCCCTTCCCACACAGTTACTTGAGATAACTATAACTGGCTAATTTCAGTGGTTCTTTTTCTTTAAAACAGTATGTTTTAGCTGACATTTTCACCTAACCATAACATCCCTTTAATCTTTGTTCAGTGATTTCTGAGGGTTTATTTAATGCAAAGTAAGATATTATTACCCTACCTAACTATAATTTCACTTTAATATTTGTTTTTTCAGTGAAATTTCTACCAAAAGGTAACTCCATGCCGCAAAAAGAATTTGCCTTTTATGAAAAGAAACATCAACACGAGTTTGAGTCTTTTTAAAACATTTTTCAAGCTAAAATGTGCAGTCAGAGGACCGACCACAAGACGGCTCTGCACTTCAGCTGAAGAGCACAGAGCTCCAGCCAGGAGTGCTTTAAAAAAATATGCTAAACTCTCCTGGGGTCATGAATTGAATGACCCAGGAGACATACTGTTGTTTTTTTTTTTAATGTTGCTGGAGTGCTGCTGCAATCCCTGCAGCCCCCCGCCCCCACCCACACAACATTAACAAAAAATGTTTGGCGGTAGGGTATTTTGGGGCATTCCTTTTCAAGACGCAGTGAATAATAAATGAGCGCCTCCTGCTATTCATTTATTATTCATTTTTTTCCATTTATCTATGGCGTCCTGGTGACCACCCAGGACACCCAGATCTTTATTTTTTGTTGGGGGCCACAGGGGGAGAGCCAGGACCTGCTGCCTTGGCGACCCCCTGCCAGCACCCATCCTGTGAGCTGGCAATTCTTTTCTTTTTTTTTTAAATGATGGGGAGAGGTTATGTGGCCGCCTCTGCAAGCTAATACTGGCCCTGCCTTCGCTATGGCCGAGGAGCGTCGCCCCACTGCTTTTGAGCAGTGCAAAGTAAAGGAAATATAAAATGATAATAACTTTAAGTTATTATCAATTTATGTTTCCTTTGTGGATGTGCGGGTGGGCGGGCTGCTCTGCTCTTGGAGCAGGGCAGGGGAGGATTGGTTTGCCCACTCCTAAGTGCGCAATGACTGTTTGGTCGGCCCTCTTGGGCTGCCCAAACCAGTCATGCGCATTTTCCCGGTTCTCCATGCAGGCTGCATTACAGCCTGCGAGGAGAACATGCCCACCCCTCCAGCCACTAGCTGAGTGCCGTGTCACGGCACTCAGACCAATCACAACGCTGCATTGCAGCATTGTGATTGGTCAGGGGAGCCTGGGTGCCTACCAATAACAACTCTGCATGGCAGCGTTGTGATTGGTCAGAGGAGCCTGGCTGTTCTTCCTGGCTTCCTGTCCTACGAGGAGAGCAGGAGCAGAGATGCAGGACTGGCGGCAAGGTAAGTGAAGGAATATATATATATATTTTTTTCCATTGCGCAACCCCTGCGACCCCTATCCCCTCCCCCCACCCCACCACCTGCGAGTCATGCTGGCCGCCACTGCCTGGAGACCCCATCCCCCGGGGCCAAAATAATTGTAAAGGAGAGGAGGGCGTGCCTCCCCCCTCCCTAAGCCTTGACAGGCCCCAGGGATCCCATATTTCTGGGCCATATTCTTTTTTAAGACGAGGGGCGCATGGCCCTCCTCCCTGATCCAATGCTGGCTCTGGGTCCCCATACCCCGGGCCTAAGGTTGGGGGCATGGGGGGAGCACCAGGACCACCTGGCTCTGCTGCATGTAATCAACCAGGTTGCAGCAGGAGCTGGCTTTGCTCCCGCCCGGTGGGAGCAGGTTTGTTTTCCTGCTCCCGTCTGGCCAGAGTAATCTCTGTTTCCCTGCCTCTAAGAGCGCGGGTTCGGAAAAAATGTGTGCTTCCACCCGATGGGAACATTTTTGCAGTTACCGCCAGGTGGGAGCACACTTTTTTTCCTTCCTGACTGCGCTATTGCTGGCAGGGAAACTGTGTCCCCGGGGCCGAGCCCCTAGGGACACAACAATGGAGCTGGCACCTGTGGATGTGGTCCCCGGGGCTTTTTGAGGCTTGGGGAAGTGGATTGCAGACCCCCTCCCCTTTTCAAAACAGTTGCCCTGGGGGATGGTGTCTCCGGGCTTTACAATGTTCAGGGAGGGGGGCTGCACACTCCCTCCCCTTTTAAATAATTTCAGCCCCGGGGGATGGGGCCCCCAGGAGCTTTGGAGGCTCAGGGAGAGGGAACTGCGTGCCCCACTCCCCTTCAATTTTCAATCAGCCCAGGGGAACCTCAGGGGTTGGGGTCTCCAGGGCCTCCAAACAGCTTGGGGAGCGAGACCAAGCACCCTTCTACTCTGAAATATACAAATGATCTGCCCCCCAAACTGTTTCCCACCTTGGGATTTTATGTAGCGCACATTTGCAGCAATTTTCTTTTCTCTATCTGGTTTTGGCCCCAGTATACCTACTCTGCCTCCTTATACCTTTTTTTTTTTTAAATTCCAGGATTCCGAACTGAGTCCCGAGTTCTAAGATGGTTGCTGTCACATCGTTGTTAATGTGGTGGCAGTCGTTCAGATTTCATCTTGAGCTCTGTCAGCTCCGCAAATCCTCTGCGGCATGAAATATAAAAAGTTTTTTAGGCTTAATTTCTCAAAAATTACTGAATGGATTTCCACAAAAGCACACTTTTTGGCCCAAGATTTAGCTTTCTACCAAAATTGGTGCAAATCCGTTCAGACGTTTGTGCTGCAGCGCTGCCTTAATTTCCTATGGAAAAATGAATGGGTAAAACACATTTTGGGACACCCATTTTTCTCAGCCCCCACTTGACGAATAACGGGATAGACAGGCAGGCAGATAGATAGATAGATAGATAGATAGATAGATAGATAGATAGATAGATAGATAGATGTTTGTTTTGTTGGGAATAGATAGTGTGATGACATTTAAAACATGTAGTTGAAAATGTGCTTTCAAACAGAGTAGGTTGAACAAGACTAAAAATGAGAAAAATAAAGAGCAATGTGGGGCAGCGTATTTAACCATATGCTTACAGGGTTGTGCTTTCACAATGTTTATTTTCACACATTGGGGAAGATACGTTGTTATGCGCTTGCCTCAATTAATGCTCTGAGATCAGCAATGTAATTGTGAAAGCGTTTTTGAACAAAATCATCCCTGCGAATTACAGAAAATGTTTCAATGTGAAACCCTCTTTTCTGTGAAATACAAGCTTGGTCTAAACCAAGCCATTATTAAAAAAAACTAATATAAAATATCAAGATTCTGGTGCCTTAAGTGCAATGTGCCCCATGTGAAACCCATGCAACACTGTGTGTGCAAAACTATCATTTTTTCACTCCAAGGGAGATTACTTCGGTTGTCCTTGATGCTTCACAGGCCTTGGAAGGTTCCTGTACGATGGATAGGCACAGACAATGCAGCAGATTGGAAGGGAGACGAAGTCAGGCCCAAACGAAGTCCAGCGAAGTCCAGAGTGCTCAGACAGTAGAAGTGCAATGATGTCTGATCTGAATCTTATCTCACGGCGAATCTAAAGACCTACACCCAGGTAAGCTGTTAAGTACCCTAGGGAAAGGGTTGGGAAGATTTAGGGGACCCACCCAGCGGAGGGCCTGGACAGGGGGGAGGTTACTCCCATGTCCTTTGTTCAATTTCGCGCCAGAGCGGGAGCCAACGGCTCCCAGGGCTGGTTTGAACTAGACCATGCACAGGGACACCAAATGTGCCCCTCATGTAGACTTTCTGGCGCTGGCAAGCGCACCCACCCAGCCCTAATACACTAAATCCTGTCTGGGAGGTGGTCACACCTCCCTGTGACAGGATGCCTATTGTTCTACCTTCCCCTGCTCGAGCTTGGCTCAGCAGCAGGAGGGCAGAAATGTGTCTCTGGTCGGCAGCAACCATTTTCTGCTGTCCAGGACTAGAAGGCTGGTACCGGGAACACTGAGAGCCTAACGGAGGGCTCTTCCAGTGCTTGAATCATACCTCCCACACCGTTTATGGTGCAGATATGATTCCAACATGTTTGATACCAAACATGATAGAATTCATTGCAGCCGGTTTCGAGATGGTCATCGCACGATTATGCGGTGCCCCTCTATATAGTATATGGCTGCTTCACTGACAACCCAGGAGAATGGACTCCGTAGGCTGCAGGGGTGTCCTGCTCATGCAGGGGCACCCTCTCACTTAGAGCCAAGCACCCTGCTTTCAGGATTGCAAAGGCCCGCTATAGGGGTGACTTATAGGTTTTAAGTGCAGTGACCCATAGATATTGTAAACCTATATCTTTAGTAAGTGGTGCAAGCACAAACATATACAGGCTGCAATGGCAGGCCTGTAGTTCCATTTTGAATGGTCTCTCATGGGTGGCATAATACATGCTTCAGTCCATGGGAGGCCTCTTGGGTACCATATACTAAGGACTGGCAAGGGTACCCCAGTATCCAATCTGGGATGTACCTAAGTACTGAACACAACAATTTAAGGAGAAAGCAGATAGACTGGAGTCCTGAGTAGCAGGATCCCAGTCAGACTAGTCAAAAACAGCTTAGGCGCCAGGCAAAAAGTGGGGGTAACCATGCAGAAGGATCCTACCTTCCTACAGAAAGAATTTACAATGCTTAAACAATAGAATGCAAACGTTATTGCACTCAAAATTCAACAGTTTTGAAAATGTTCAAAGGCAAAAATTTGAAGTGCAAGCTTGAATCATGCTCTGTCCCATTAGCCACAAGCATTAAATTCCAAAGTTAAGCTGTTATGCCATCACGCCCAGCGTCAAGCTGCACAGCCACAAAAGCACAAATTGGCAGAATCAGGCAACAAGAATCCAGCTTTCATGCAAGTAATTAATTGTAATCCATGATAATTGTAAAAGTTTTCAAAGTTCACAATGGAGGCAGCATGGTTTCCAACTTTAAATGCTGAAGAAATGCCCATCCAGGCCTTTTCAATGTCAGTCAGAATACATGTATCAACCTGGGTAACTGTGCGAGTGTTCACCCAATGCATTTAGGACATTGATGCCTTCCTTCAGGGGTAACTGCAGTATAAAAAAATCACGTCAGCAACCAACAGTAAACAATGGTAAATCCTTTTGAATTGTATAGTCCGTGAAGTGAATACACACCACCCATCACTGAAAATAAACCAATGAGACAGCTGAATCATGCTCGGTGTAAACCAAGGAATTATTAAAAAAACTCAATGCAAAATATCAAATTCTGGTGCCTTAAGTGCAATGTGCCCCATGCAAAACCCATGCAACATTGTGTGTGCAAAAACGATCATCACAACCCGAGAATGAACCAAACCGATACCGAACCTAAACTTACAGTCTGGCCAATATATAATCTAAGACCCCAGTGTCTTAACGCTGCGACCGGCAGCAAGACTGCTTCATCCAAACACCACAAAAAATTGTGCTCTATACGAACTCGTAATTAGCGAACCTGTTACATGCACCACAGGTAAAACCCATCCATCTTAGGGCCTTCCATGAAGTTCAAACAAAACATGTGACCACAAACCTGTTCCTAAAAAAACATAAACCTCCATCAACATGTCATGCCTAGCTGTTTAAACCACACTGAGGCATAATCAAATGAAAATATACTGTGAAGCTCAACTAACAATGAGATCTCAAATATTTGAGCAGTACGAAATTAAATAAAACAATGGTTGTATCAAATTCACATGAAAATCGATGATAACTCACTCATATATTACGATTAAACGTTTCTTGGAATGCGCCAAAATGTGCCAAAATCCATGGGTGGATGAGTGGGAACACCCACGGTCCACCCATGTGGACCGTGGGCAGGGTAACGCACTGCAGTGATTTGTGCGGCATTGCGTTACTCTAGATTTATAAAACCACACAAGGTGCCCTTGCCAGGCTTGATTAATCTAACTTAAGAGTTGTGTCACTGTTGTGCGTAATTATTTCAAAAAGAAAAATATTGACTTTGGAGAGATACACAGCAGGTTCACTTACTGGACTGGAGAAAACAAGAATCAGCCATGATAATTATCAGTATGAGGGGCGTGGCTTGGCAGCCAGGAAGATAGCGGCTTTTTCCTGATGCTCACGGAGCTGGCTGCATTCCTTCAGTCATAACCTCAATATGCCAGGCTGCTGACAAGAAAAAGAAAAGACGGGGAACATTGGTGTAGCTGGGGAGTCAGGAGCTGTTTTTTTATTTAGCACATTTACGCTAATGAAGAAATCCCTCCTTTTTCATTCACACTTGCTCCAGCTTGCAGTTTCCCACTTAGCTCAAAGTTATGCATGCAGCTCTGGCGGCCTCAGCAGTTGACACCTGAAGTCCTGAGTGGCCCAGTTTCAAGAGAAAAACTACAAGTGGAGTAAAATATATTAACTGTCTTTGGAACGCCAATATCCTTCGTTATTCAATATCATTCTTTTCCCCAAATCAGTATACTCTGTACATGGACAAGGAAGTGAACAAAGGCTCTTCTTTCTATTTTAAAACTCCTTGTCTGTTTCCAAAAAAAAACCAACACTTCCCTACAAAAAAAATAATATTGTGAATAACATTGGAGGGGAAGCACAGCTGCAATGGAGATACAGCAGTCAGCAGTGCCAGAAGGGCAATCTCAAAATGGACTGTCAGGCAGGCCCAGCTAAAAGGCCAAAAAGATATAGGCCCAGATTCACACAAGGGATCACAGCGATAAGTTGTGTGACAGGGAGAGAGCAGGAAACGGCCATATCTACAGAGATAGGGCACTATCCTGCTCTCTCCCTAGTGCTGGTGCACAATTGGGCTGCCAGGCATACAATTTACACATAGGTGCTAAGGTGCTGTACAATGCAGCACGCATGCATGGATGGAAAAGTTAAGAGAAAGAAAAGCATTTCTCCTTTGTAACACCTGCTTCAAAGTGGCATTGATTTTTGGTGAAAAAACCCTGATGATTAGGGTTAGTAGATAGGGTTTTGTGCCAAAAACAATAGGTGCTTGCATGGAAACTCCTATGTACCACCCATGGAACACCCCCTTGACGCAGAGTAACGAAAGACAGCTCTTTGCGCTGCTTTGCCTTACTTTCAGGCAACTTTCTAGAGCAAAACAAGTTTTGGGCTGGAAAGTAAATCCGATAAAAACATTTTTTGCAGGTTTGCACCACTTTTGTGGTGCAAACCCTGCGCACAAGGTTTGTAAATGTGGCCAACAGTTTCACTAACAAAATCTCCCACTCCATCAAGTTCTAACTCTGCTAACATTAGAACTTGATGGAAGAAATAAAAGGGCTAAATGCAATTATGAAAAATGCAAATTTGTCTTTGTAAAGGTTAGACAAGTGGTCCAGAGCAGAGAATAAGCAAGGAGGAAGATGCCATTGTTAATTATGAGGATATGGCCAAAGCTATAGACTTACAAAAGGTTTGGATAATAGAAATGGAAGGAACAATCTGTAGTAAAGAACGTACTCCAGCACAAAGGATCACTGGTAAGTGAAAATTTATTTAATCTAGAAAGGAGCATCCAACAATCACTGCGAACCCACGGAGGTCTCTCCAATCCTAACCGTTTTTCCTAGAACCGCCACAACCTTCTATTCGCCACATTCCACCTACTCCATTCTATCCACATCCTGCCCCCTCCAAGGTTCAGAATGCAGAATATAACACAGCCCGATACTTTTGGAATCCCTGAGGGGTCTGAAGGCCCAGATAGGAAATCCTTCCTTAAGTAGCATCTTCCAGCTATGTGGGGCCTTTTAAGCTTAATGACTATCTTTATTCAAAGAGCTAATGTGGTGACTCCTAAATGTAGTGAGGCTACTTTTGAGGTAATAAAGAGAGCTAGAGTTCTGAATTTCTTACAGTTTATTGACTTGATGATAATACTTTCTGCAGCTAAAGAGAAAAAATAGGTGCTTTGGAGGAACCATAAATGTTTCATTTCCCAGGATGTCTCAAGAGCCACTGCCAACAAAGGGAAGGTGTTTTTGAATCTTCTCCCCCAAATGAAAGACATGAACACCATGTATGGATTCATTTATTCTTGTCTTTTTAAGGTCACCTGCAAAGATAAATCTTCCACCAAGAGTTTGTTAACAGACTTAATACTGAAGCGATGGATTCAGAACTAATGTGGTCTCTTGACATGCTTCTTTCTTTTTCTTCTTGATTCCTTGTGTTGTCTCAGGAATGGCCCACTTAATAACTTAATTCAAGGATTTTTGTTTCTCATAATGTTGTTTGTTTTTCTTTGTAGTTCTCATTCTATGTGAAGTGATTGTGATCCCCTGCGCTGTCGTTTTTACATGTATTCCAGAGAAGACTACCACTTACTGTGGAAAACTCCTCTTCCTTTCTTTCCTCTGCTTGTGGTTATACACTGTGGTAGGTTTTAGCAATTATTGTCCTACATTTTTTTTACATCTTTAATTGGTCAACAATAGTTCTCTGTATTGTTATAATCAACATTTCACTAAGGCAACTGTTTGAGGTTATTCCATCTTGTGATTCGGAACCACTTGTCTTCAATTATTTGGAACCACTTGTCTTCTTGTCCTAAATGCTTAGTTTAGTCCCATTCTTGTTCCTTTGTGTTTTTTTCTATATGTTTATTTGGTAGTTATGCTTGTTGTTGGTTCACTTATAAAGTTCTCTGACACAGGTTTTTTGAGGGAAACTTGAAAGGTAGATACTTCTTTGTATGTCTCCATTAAGAGTAGCTGCTTGAAATCTTAGGAGCTAAAGGATACTATTAATAGGCAAAGAATAATCTTCCATTTAGCAAAACATATAGCTCAAGTGGTGTTTTTGCTAGAAACTCATTTATTACAGGATGAAATAGGGAAAAACCAATGGGTTGTGGAAATAATGTGTTCACCAACTATAAATAATAAAAATGTTGTTGCTGTATTGTTTCATAAGGTTTTACATTTGTAGAGTATCTCACAGGAAGCAGCCTCAGTGGGCCAGTGGGTTGCTATGGAACTTAAAATTAATGATTTCTTTTTTATTATGATAGTATATGGTTCTAATTGTCCAAGTACAGTCTTTTGGAAAAATATGCTTTCCAAACTTTAGCCGTAGTATAAGGATCAGATCGTAATGGGTGGGGATTGCAATCATAATATGAATCTCCTATGACCTCCTATATACACAGGGCCGGACTGGGAACAGAAACCGGCCCTGGCAAACTGCTCAGCTGTCCCCCCCCCCCCCCCCCGGGGTGAAGGGGAGTGCAGCTGAGCAGTTTGCGAGGCCCGGTTTCGGCCGATTTTGTTACAGGGGGCCGATATTGAAGACCCCGGTAACAAAAACGGCCCCCCAGGGGCCCAAAATCGGCCCCCACCCTAGCGGCCCATCGGGGAAACGCCTGGTGCCCGCTACGGCCAGTCCGGCCCTGTATATACATCATGATCCTATTAGAGCACAAAGGACTTTAAAAAAAGTGGCAAAGCATAGAGCTTTCTTGTTTCACCTCAATTGCAGAGAAATTACTTACTCCTCTACATAATACACAAACAAGAATAGATTATATTTTGTTGAGTTAGATTTTGATTCAGTCACTGGCTAATGCTGAAACAAGAGCAATTTTGATATCTGATCCTTCCCCCTTTACAGTGGTATTGGATCTTTTACCAAATAAACATAAATTTAACAAATGGCATTTCAAAAATTCATTGTGATAAAACAAAATATTTTTACCCAAATTCGAAGAATTCTTTAGAGATTTTTTTAAACTTTATTTATACTGGATATTCTTCCATTAGTTTTGTATGGGACTCCTTCGAGGCTGCTGCCGGAGATTTCCTTATTAACTACATGCTGGTAAATAAAAAGGCCAATACGGCATGAGAAATTAATTTGCAAGGCATTAAAAAGTTAGAACATAATTGTTGTACATATAAAAATGATAAAGAATGCTAGAACAAATTGCTAGCAGCAAAAAATGAATTCAATAAATGATCTACTAAATAAGCTTGTGTGTATTTTTTAAAAACCCATTCATGATACTGTGGAAGTAGATCTAGGAGGCTTCTAGAAAATTACTTAAAACTTAAAAAACAAAAATCCTGGTATAAAACTATTATTAATGAGGATGAGCTTAAGTCTTTAAAGATAAAGACATTTCTGAATGTTTCACAGATTGTTATAGGAAATTGTATACTCCAAAGAAGGTGCATTAGACAGTGTGTATCAAAAATATTTTAAAACCTTAGGTCTGAAAGCGGGAACATAAATAGCTTTCATGAGATTGATAGTTGTTTTTATAATTGTAGAAATTAAAGATACTCTTGTTCGGCTCTCAAAAGATATGGCTCCTGGGCCAGGTGGCTTTACTGTAGAGTTTTTCATACAATTCTCAAAGCTATTAAATCCCATATTTTTTACCCTCTATAATTACTTTTCTTTTATGGGAAAATCTGAAGATACTTTTACAGAGGCCATGTTGTGTTTAATCCCTAAGAAGGATAGAGATCCATCCTTTTGTAAAAAGACCATACTATCTCCTGGATTAATATAGTTTTTGCTAAGATACTGACTTTACACCTTGAAACGGTGGTTCCAAATCTAATGTGGCCTGAGCAATCTGCTTTTGTTAAAGGAATGAATATTTCTGATAAGGCTAGGACATTTTTGAATATTATATATGGAGCCTATAAAAAAAGATTCAATTGCTGCTATAACACTTAGGGGTCTGTTACGATGCCGTTCGGAAGGGCTCCGAATCGGATTCCGGTTTGCCAAATCCGATTCGGAACCCTTGTTTCCGACCGAATCGTACACAGTTCCCAATGACCGATTATAATGCCCGTAAGCTATTAGGGCTGTCCGAATCAGTTCCGAAAGGCATTCGGACAGGTCGCGTCTTTCGGAGCCGAATCGTACAGCTCTATGGACTTGGTTTCCGATGAATGATTGGGACAGCCGTTCTGAATCGGTTCCTCCGGAACAAATTGGCTGCCGAAATCTGTCTTTGTGGGCCCAGGGCCTTCTGAATCGGGCCCGAGGGGGCACCCAAGGGACCCCCCCTTTCCAACCATGCACAATGTGGCAGGCACCATGGGGTGCCCGCCACAGGGTGCACGATTTTCCCCAACCATTCCTTTTTTCAATGGGAGCCTGTGTATTTGTTTGGAACACAGGCTCCCATTGAATCAATGGGAGTCTGACCGAATCGTATCCGGATGCATACAAATCGTTCAGTCGGACTCCCCCGATTCAAGTCGTTCAGAGAGCATTCCGGGACCGATTCGGTAGGAATGCTTTCCGGACGAGATTGTAATCGGCCCCTTAATGCTCAAAATTCATTTGACTGAGAAAATTGAGACTTCAAAATCCAATCTGATCAAATTCACAGCCTATGCAGATGAAATGTTATGGTTTATTTCTAAACCTGAGTTATCTCTACCAGCTTTCTCTCAGGGGTTATCGAGGTTTTCTGATGTTTCAAGTTATATATTCAATGTGAAAAAGTCTGAGGTATTACTCCTAAACAACTATTATTTTAAATTACCTTTTCAACAAGTCAGACTGAGCTGAAGTAGGACCAATGTAAATTGTTTTGGTACTTGGTGTACCAACCCTATTCACAACACTCTGAAATTTAACCTAGAGCAAATAAGAAACAGACTAGATAATGTATTTATATATCTGTTGGTGGGGACATTTAGATACAATCAAAATTATGTTTCTCCCCATTATAATTTTTTTTCTAGGGATGCTGTCAATCAACATTGGTGGATTCTGTTTCTCTAAAATTGATAGTTTACTGTGCATAATTTTGTAAAGTAATAAAAAGGTGAACATTTCTCTGAACATTTAAAAAAACGCATAAGTCTAAGCGAGGGAGGGAGGAGGTCAACTTCCCTGATTTTGTTAAATATCACCAGGCCTTCAGGGAAAACTCTGTTTTTTCAGGACTATTTAGATCCCTTTTTATATACAGAGATTTCATTTATGTCACGGCCTCTTAAGTGGATCTTAGAGCCTGCAAGTACTTATTTTTCATTGTCTCTTAAAGACTTTGCCCAATGATTTATTGTCAATACAAGATAGTTTGTACTTCAACTTATTTATGGCACAATAAATATATTACAATTAATAATAAAGCTATTTTTGGAAAGTATGGTATTCTTGTGGAATAAGCACAGTTTTCCAATTGTTTCAAGAATCTATGTTTATTCATTTTTCTAAATTAAAAAACATGTATAAATGACTCACTTAATGCAGCAAACAGTATGAAAAAATAAGTAATAGAATCCCAAATAGTATACAAAAACTTCATATACTTTCTAATGAATATTAATTGACAGAGTCTGATGATAGTAGTAGTATAACTGGTAAACAGGCTTCAACTATTTGTACATTTATAACTTCAATCTCATACGCAACAGATAAAACTGATACAGGATTAAAAGGGGAAAGTCATTTGGAATCTTATTGGTTTCGGATTTGCAGGATCGGACCTCGACTAAAATTCACTGTACATCTTGCTCCGCAAGCGTCACCCATACATTGTTTTGTTTTATAACAGATTATCTTCTAAACCTGCTTAACTTTATAACTGGAAACATTTACAACAGGATTCATATTGGTCATTTAATTCCTCTCCTGGAACACTTATCCATTTTTTTTTAATGTTCTAAAAATCAAGGTTTTGGGAACATATTTGCCAAAAGGTTAAGGATATTAGTAGTCATACGATTCTCTTCTCTTATATCTTTGGGTGAATGTCATGAATATTACAACAACCAAACTTATCAATCTGTATTGAAATGTTTTTCCTAGCACTATTCAAGTTTTAATCTCAAATTGGAATATCAGCTGATGGGGTCTCTTAGAGGTTTCGGTGAAATTTGGTATGCATTAATCACAGACTGGCTACATGTAATGTGAAACCTTTGCAATTATCCATTGAAGTTATAACATCTGGCAGCTGTTGACCAATTTCCTCAATAAATCAGCTCAACTGTCATATTTAAAAAACGAAAATAGAAAGCCACCTTAATAACTACATATGTATTCCCCCTTTACTGAGAATTATTTTTCTTCTGACTTTTTATTGACTTTGTTGATTTTAATTGCAGGATTGTTTTTTCTGTGTATAATTGTAGTCTGATCAATTAGGCCCCTGATTTGGGAATTTTAATTCTTTTTTTAGTTCACAAACAAATTGATTCAATGTATGCAAAGTTTACCCTCACTTTTTTTTAATTTGTCAACTGACATATTGTGCTTTTCAATATATTTTTGTGCAATTGCTATTTTTTCTCTCTGGCAATAAATATTCTCTAATATGCACCCTTTATTTTTACTCTTAATTTTTTGTATTACAGTGTGTTGTCATTATTTTGTATTCTTGCTTCAAGTAATAAGAATTATGTTTTTATCCTTATTTTTACTTTTTTCTTTCAATAAAATAAAAAGTATTAAACTTTAAAAAAATTATTAGTAGTATCACTGGTTCTGTCATAAAGTGTAAACAGTATAATCATCTTATCAAGTTTATAAATTAATAAACTGAGAAATCAATTACTTACATAATGGTTAGCCTGTACTGGCAAGATGTACTGATTACTGGTCACAATTTTTAACAAGTATTTTTGCCACCATGAAAGAATTTTAAGAACTGACCTATGTACTAAGAGGTGGGTTCCTAAAATTCAGAATCGTTGTGTACAGCAGTCTCACCTACCTCATGAATATTAATGAGTTAGGTCACAAATAGCCACTCACAATGAATGGAAGTCATTACAGGTATGGTGGCTTTCTATGGTCAGAGACCACTTTGTCTGTAACTGCTTTTAAATAAAGGAATCTTTTTATAAAATGCAGACTGTTTTCCTCAAAGGAAACACTGATACATATGCTACTGATTGGGTATTTGGAAGGGATGCCGGCAGCACCCCCTTCTGCATACCAAATCGGTATCCATTCAGAATCCCAATATGTGACTCAGAAATGGGGAAACAAACTGTTTAACAGTCACAAACATAGAATTGAAGTGTCTGCGACTGTTAAAATGCTTAGTACATCTGGCTCTACATTCCTTATCAAGAGTTTATGGTGCTAAATTGTTATCTGTCCTACTTTGCATTACATTAGTCTGTATTGGTAAAGCCAATGCTATTATTGACAAATTAAATGTAATGCATGAAAAAACTATTACAACTAACACACTGTGTGCAAGAGAGATAGTTTCTAATGTACGTTTTTAGAACAGGCTTTAATGAACTTCAGCAAGTTTTATTGTGAAATTCACCTGATGGCCCCTTTAAACTGAGAATAAAGGAAAGGCCTTGTGGGATTCTGAGATCAGGGTTTGTATCATGATGAGCTGTACTGGTAAAACAAAAACAAGCACTTGACTCTGTGCTGACCCAACACAGCTCGGAGGTGGATGAGCCTGACTAAAGAACAAAACTTCTGTCTTTTCTGCATTCAATTTCAGGCAGTTCTCATTCATCCATTCCGAGATGTTTTTTAGACATTCCTTGAAATTGTGAAAGACCACCACCGAGTGTTCTTTAAAAGAGAACACTAGCTGCGTATCGTCCGCATAAGAGACTACCTTCACACCCCAAGATTCAATAAGAGTGGCCAATGGGGGAGGTAGATATTGAAAAGCAAAGGGCTCAATGCCGATCCCTGCGGCACCCTGCACACCAAAGGTTTCTGTGAAGATAGAAAAGGGTGAAGAAACACCTGTTGAGAGCAATTCTCCAGGAATGAACGTAGCCAGGACAGTACTGTTCCACACACTCCCACCTGATTCAGTCTTCTAAGCAGAATAGGATGTGCCACCGTATCAAATGCTGCCGATAAATCTAGCAGCACCAGCATGGCTGAAGCCCCTTGATCCACAGACTCTTGTACAGATTCGGAGACTTCTAAGAGAGAGGTCTCAGTACTGTAACCAGCTCTGAAGCCCGACAGGGAATCATGTAAGAGTCCATTAGTTTCTATAAAGTCTGTCAGTTGCTAATGGACCACCCTCTCTAAAATTTTAACAGGGGCTGGCAGCAAGGAGATAGGTCTAAAGTTGCTGAGCACCCCAGGATCAGCCTCAGGTTTCTTTAATAAAGGGAGCAGGAACGCTTGCTTCCATGCCTCAGGATAAATGCCTGATTTCAACGAGGAGTGCCAGATCTGATTTAGTGTAGGATTTAGCCAGTGCGCCAGCATACTAAAAAAACGGGCAGGGATCACCAGGGGAGCCCGATTTGCATTTCAGTAGTTCCAACAATGACTCCTCAATTGACAGAGGGAGAAATTCTGACAATGAGATTTGTAAATCAGGGATCAACAGGTGAGTGGTGGATTCCACATCTGGTGGAAAATTGGAGTAGATCTTCAAAATCTTTCCTCAAAAAGTCCGACAAGCTGAAGCATAGAGAGAGAGAGGGGAGAAACGGGCTGTCTAAAGCTGTAGTATTCGTAAAAGATTTTACAATCTTAAAAATTTCTTTGGTGGAGCTATCTCAGGTCTTAATACAATTAGCAAAATATTCTCTCATCTTGCACTTCTTCAGCCTATGAAATGTGTTCAAGGCTTCTTTATAGAGGTTTTTGTCCGCCAAATTATAGGACTTTCTCCAAGTCCATTCCAGCTTCTTGCAATGACTCTTCTACATTCTTAGTTCCTCAGAAAACCAAGGGGCAGAAGGTTTAGATCTTTTCGAAGTGGCTGGTGTTAGCTGTGCAACTATATCTAGGGCAGTCATGACCCATGCATTAAAGCATGTTGAGTTGCTGTCCAGTTTGCCTGCCAGCTGTGGCAGAGTTTCTGAAAGTACCAGCCCAAGGGCCGCTTTAGTGACTTTCCTCTAATCTCTTTTCATTGCCTCATTTGTCCTGCGTACTGGTGGCCTAGATTCTAAGTTAAAAGTAAGCAGCACCAAAAAGTGATCTGTCCAAGTCAAGCGTAGAGGTACCCCCACTCTAAGATTCCGATTGTTAGAGAAAATCTAGCATATGGGCCGCTCTATGAGTAGGTGCAGTAACCAATTGCGTGAGGTTAGGGCCCTCAAATGTTGCCAAAAACTGGGTCACTTGGGCACAACTGTGGTCATCCGCATGAAGATTAAAATCTCCTAGGACTGTTAAAATAGCATGCTGTAAAGAAAGCTGAGCGATTATATCGCTGAGCTCTGACAAGTAGCCAAATGGACAGTCTGGAGGTATATATAGTAGTAATCCAGCCAAGGAGGAGGAGGGAGAGGTCCTGTTATGTTTCATATAGGTACCCCAATATAGGCTCAGGTAGCAACCTACCCTTTCACCTATATTTCCCCTGTCATTATACTACATAACGGTTCTTGGGACTTACTTTTACCTAGTTACGGTACTGCTTACAGGACGGGGGGTTTTCCCTGAAAACTAGCCTCATTCATTATGCATGAGGATTCTTGGAAACTCAGCAGGACTACCACCTCCTGCATAATAACTATGTATAAGGGTCATTCCTTCCGTCATCCTAAGTCCAACATGACACAGCAAGGTAGATCCCCTGAGGGTACCACTTTGGGTATATAAACACCATATCTTTGCTGAGGCAGGGAGAGGAGAAAAAGGACTTCCATGCTGACACACTGACACGAGACGTTGAGGTTCCTGAACGCAGACACTCCAGCTCGCAGTGATCTGACATCCCTCGCTGGGTGTCCATCTCAAGACCAAGACAGGGTCACAGAGTCTCTCACTTCAGGTAACGGGGTTGTCTTTATCCTAGAGGGATTCTTGGCTCTACACCTACATACATGCTAGGTACACTTAGGTACATATAGTTAGGGTTGCATCGTAGGAGTACGCATTTATTACTGTCATGTATTTTATATACTTACCTGTAGTCATTGTTTTAGCTTGATGATAGCGATCTACCATCCTTTTACTCTGTTAGTGCTTATAATCATTTATATCTGTTTCTGTCTTATGGTTGTTTCAGCACACCTATTTTACACTAGAATGACGCTGGTTCAATAAATGCTTATTGAAAAACGTCCCCACCGTTTATTCTGTGTATCTCTCTGAGACAAAGTGAGCACAAGTGACTGAGCGAAAAGTACTGTAGCCACTATCCCTGTTGGGACAGAGTTGTCATGTTCGATAGTTGCCAAGAACTATTCTCTCCTTGGTAAGAGGAGTTTACAGTGGCACTGTGAGCTAGCTGGTATACAGGCGAACATACTCGGTGGGGGTGTCTGGAATCAGTCTGCACACCAATCCCACAGTCTATGTTGTCTAAAAGCGTGGATCCTATATAGGTTTATAGGAACTACATGACATGGCACCGCCAACGTTGGTTTGGTACTTATTTAACGGTCAAATCTGAGTAGTTCAGTTGTGCTATTCTAAGAGACCCCTACTCACATTTTCCCAGAGACGTCTGGAGTGGGAAGGGAACTATCCGCCACAGCTGAGTAGGCAAATCCTATGTATTGGCTGTAGGTTTATCAAGCTTGAAGGACAAATAGTTCTTATTGTGCATAAAACCTTATCTCAGTTTCCTTGAAACTTCTTCCTTCTCAAAACAATGGCTGATGAAGATGCCGCTGTGCCAGCACATCGTGCAGCTGCAGCAAGGGAGGAAGAAGAAGATGAAATAAACATTTCAGAGAATGTCAGAACTGCCCTTAGTTTAAAACTAGCAGACTATGAAGTCACAGCTAGGGGTGGGACAGTCACATTCATGATTGAGGCACATGAATCATACAGAAAAGAGGTATTCTATGCATGGGTTAAATTCCCACAAGCAGATGCACAAACACATACATTTCATTCTTATACTGAAGATGAAACACCAGATGCATACTGTCTGTATGAGGACATTGAAATTCCGGTCACCTACCAGGAGCACATAAACTGGTTTAAAGGTGCCCTTCCACACACAAAAGAAAAAGTGAGACTTGGTCCACTCGGAAGAGATGGCGCAACTTGGCCAGTCCTAGCGGCATACACACCACACCCAGACATTGACCCAATGCAAGTAGCAGACTTGCGTCCACTTCATATAGAAATAATAAAACCTTACAGAAACCTGACACAGTTCGTGATAAGAACACTCACACTTCAGCCAGCAAGGGCTACACCAGCAGGACAAATTCAAGGATCTACAACTAAAATAACACCACAAATGCTACACACAGTTATGGATAAAATGCCCACTAGACATCAGCAAATGCCATTCTGGATAGCTCAAAAAATAACACAGCTAGAGACAGTATTTCCACACTCAAGCCCTCAAGAAAAACACAGAATGCGAACAATCTGCTTGCCAATGGGGATAGCTCCCCAGATAAAGGATTGTACCTCTTGGGGTACAGTCTTCACTGGCATATATACCAGAACTCATGGTATCCCTTCAATAGCAGTAATACCAGATGTATTAAGACAAATACAGAATGAGTATGGAGCAGAACCTGCTCTGAACTTAGGGATGAAATTGTTAGGAAATTTTACCCAGGTATCAGCTATTATATTAGCAAACATAAAAGGGACGGCAGCAGCAGTGGCAACATGCCAACACCTGAGGGATTTCAATCCTTTACAACAGGAATGTGAATTACCTAAAATTATCGAAGACACCTATGCCGAATTTGGTAGAGATAGTTTGGGAGCTAGAGCAACAACACCTCAACTGATGGGTGGTCCTGAAAAAGAGAACACCAAGCAAGCACTTGATTCTTCCAAGAAGAAATGGGATAACAATAAAAAACAAAAGAATAGAGAGAACAGATCACAATCCAGGGGTGGGTCTCCTCAACAGGAGCCCTCCGAAAGGAGGTACAACCTTAGGAATAGTGATAATATAAAAAAACCTGACAGGTATCAGGATATTGATACACGTTCCTCTCGTTCCTTTCAGGGTTCATCAAAAAACTCAGAGAGTGAAGGATGGTCAGAACACAGACAAGAAGAGCGTACAAAGGCCAGAGACACACAACGACCTTCAGACTATACTTCTAAAAAAGAAGAGAAACCAAAATCAAAACCTCAATTTAAAAAGAAGAAAGTAGTAGGTCTTAAAGTTAGACATGTCCAGAATTCTGAGGACTCAACTTCTGAACAGGGAATAGGCTCTGACGATGCTAGACAGCGCAGCAGAAGTAACAATAGCTCGCCAGAACCTGATGGAATTTCTGATGACAGCGGAGTTGAATGAACATATCACGGTGGAGACAACTGATACAAGGGCAAGTGTCCCACATACGTTACATGAAATAACACTCCAAATGGAGGGGAACAAACTCAGAAAAATCAAAGGTCTCTTTTGGGAGAACCTGACTTATTGCTATGATATCCTTCAGGCTGAAAAAGATTGGCCGCCTGAAATTGTTATGGATTGCCCAAAGGGAGAAACAGTAATTTTACTGGCTTTTTCCGACCTCGTTCCAATATACGTAAAACATTCATATGCGCAGGAGTGGGCGGTAGCACTTGCTCCAGCATTATATCGCAACCATGTTGGGTGGGATGCTGAGTCACCTCACCATGTAATCCGGGTAAAACTACTCCAACTCCACAGAGACAGTACCCAAAAAAACAAGAAGCAAAAAAACAGGTCAGGGAGATCTTAGATCAACTTGAATACCAGGGTGTAATTGAAACTTGCACCTCTTCAATGAATAATCCTTTATTTCCCATAATGAAACCCGATAATTCATACTGTCTAGTTTTAGACTACAGACATCTGAACACATGCACTAAAAGATTTGCAGTACAGAATGCACACCGTGCCGCATTGATGAATAACATTGTGCAGAAAAAATACAGAACCACATTAGATAACTCAAATGGATTTTTCTGCCAATATATAGCGCCTGAAAGCAGATATTTGACAGCATTCTCAGTGCTCGGTTCTCAGCGTCAATTTTGTCGACACCCGCAAGGGTATATGAATAGCCCTGGGTTGTTCACAGCTAGGGTAACAGAGTTACTTCAGAATTTGGATGAAGAGGCATTGTCCTATGTAGATGATATTTATCTGACGGATGATGATTTAATGGATCACTTGACCAGGGTGAGTAACATAATTTTGGGGTTCGCCTCTGAGGGCTACAAATTCAACTTTAAAAATCAAAAATAGCCCACCTCAATGTCCTATTTTTGGGATATGAGCTTTCAAGTGAAGAGAAAAGCATGGCAGCTAACTTTTTAGAAAAGTGTGCGCTGCTCCAACCTCCTAAATCTTTGAATGAATTTACAATCCATATTGGGATTCTTGAATTTTGGCAGAACTTACAATTTAGATTACGCAGAAACAGTAAAACCTTTCTACGACCTAATAAGACCTGATTGTCAGTTAGGCGTTGGACCCAGGAACACACAGATATCCTCCGTTCCCTACAAGCTGACAAGATAGCGTCCAAACACTTACACACACGTGTCAACACCACAAATTTCGTGATCCGTGTTATAGCGGGTCAATCTGGGTATACTTACCTAACCTTCAATGAAGGCGAAACAGTACCCATAGCATACAAATCACACTTATACCCAAACGCTGAAATGCGTTTTGCTTCTACAGAAAAAATCCTGACAGCAGTACAAACTGCTGTAGTGAGAGAAAGAGCGCTGGCTCAGTGGAAACGAATAATTGTCGTGACTCCGGTACCAGCCCTAGAGGCTGACACAAAAGTAAGTGTTCCAAATGCTAAAGCTTTACATTCAAGATGGATACAATGGGCTAATTCTCTCACTGCAACAGATGTAGATTTCAAATTTGACTCTACACTTAAAACACAAGCATTCCTGCAATACGAACAAGAATTTTCTCTCCCGAATGAAATAATGCCTCTAGATCAGTATAAATACATTATTTACACTGACCAATCTGCTCAGCCGGCCGTAGGAAGTAAACAACAATACAGCGCTGCGTGTGCATTTTGAAGGGTCGTATACAGGAAGGCAAGTTCCATCCTAGCAGTACGAAGACACAGTCTCTAGGGGACTGCACGGCACAGCTGGCAGAATTAAAAGCCCTGTTACTGGCACTAATAAACATGGATCGAGAATTCCCCACACTAATAGTGTGCGATTCTTTTTATTGTGTCCAGTCATACAATGAATATCTACACTACTGGGGTCAAAATGAGTTTAAAGACTCAAAAGGTGGCACAATTAAGCATAAATTACTATGGGAACATGTAGCTGAGTTGAAAAACGAACTATCGAGGGATCACGTGATACACAAGCTGAGTCATCAACGTGATGACGTTCACGTTGAAGGGAATTCATTGGCTGATGAAGCCGCAAAAGGGGCAGTACGTACTTCTGCCGTAGCTGCAATCACTCATTCAAAAACGAGAATAGACAGGCAGTTAATGGTAGCTGTCATTGCTTCACGCAAAAACAGCACTGCCTTACCGAAAGGCTTTCCACTCAAGTACTCCTACAAGTTAAATGCAGAAAATATTCTGTATGCTCAAATTCCAGGAGTGGGGGATAGAGTAATACCAAATATGGATCGCAGATTAGGCTTAATACTAGCTGCACACGAGGGTCTGAGTGCAGCACACGCAGGAGTTACCGCGACAGTTTCTTTACTGAAGCAACGCTATTGGTGGCCAGGATTAACTAAACAGACAAAAAATGTTGTCCTAAATTGCGACATCTGCCAGCAGATGAAGGGTTTCACCGTAGCACGTCCAGCACAGACACCATTATTGATATCAGACAGACCACTCGCTTGTGTCTATTTGGACCACTGCGGCCCCCTACAATCAGATGGGGCTTACAAGTACATCTTGGTGGCAGTGGATTCATGCTCTAGATTCCTGAGGGTTTGGCCTCAGCGCTCGGCTGACGCTCGAACTGTTATAAAAGATTTGCGAGTCTTTATAGGGACATACGCAGTTGCACATTACATTCTGACCGCGGACCCACGTTTAGCTCTAGGGCTTACAAGGAAGCCATGGGAAGTTTGGGTGTTGCATTGTGGTACTCCTCTCCGTACCATCCCGAGGCAAATTCGGACGTGGAGAGGAAAAACCGAGACTTAAAGCAATCTTTAACAGCAAGGGTATTAGGTTCGGGTGGTAGTCGGGTCAATCACTTATATGGGGTCCAGAGAGCTCTTAACAATATGCCAAGAAGTTCCCTAGGAGGTGTCACTCCTTACGAAGTCCTTATTGGGACAAGAATGTAGGTACCTGATCTGGATTTTGAAAGCACAGTGGCGGATGAAAAACCATTTGGCATCAATAAACGTTTGGCTGTTTTACAGGATCTCAATGAAGTCCGGGCACTAGAAAGCAACATGCAAGTAAAACGCACCACCACTGGGGAAGTCTAAACAGTCACGACAAGGCCTGCCTGGATCCCAAAAGTCGGGGATCTGGTCAGAGAAAAGATTGTGGACAAAAAAAAATTGGGCCATCATACAGAAAGCCTGTACTTGTCCTGGCTGTCGAAGGAACAAGAACAGTACTTCTTCCGCCTCTTGCCAGCAAAAAAGAAAAGAGATTTGTCTCCATCGATCTGATCAAACCACACTATGTGGCCGATACTGAATAGTAGGCCTCGTGGGCTCCTGGGTAACTGACACTCTCCTCTTGCTACCGTACAGGAAGTCTTCAGAAAGACTCATAACTTTTGAAGAGTCACCAATACCAAGTAATGGACTTTCCAACAATGAAATGGAACTCGTTCCTGTTGAAACAGAACATCAAAACACAAATGAAAGACAAATATCAATTTGGCCTCACACCGATATCTACCTCAATATGCCTCTAAAAGAGATGTCTGCCAGTTCAACAAAATCTGCTGAGCTACCAAAAATAGATCGAACTGCATCTGGCTACTCCATCGATTTTGATTCCTTTTCTCTTGATCCCAGTGAACCTCAAACGACGCCAGCTCCAATTTCCCGTAAGCAACAACTTCATGATTTTTACACTTTTCTGAAAAAGACTTACCTGGTCTCACCATGGCTACAACTCTGGATAATAACTGGAATACTGTTTTTTCTGTTCTGGATTGGCCTAGTGACTATCTTTTGCTTACTCATAAACGGTAACTATCTCCCAGAACGCTAAGCAGTCTCAAATGTGAACTTGGTCCTGAAAGCTCATACGTCATCTCATTGTGAACAAAGAGACCTGTCCTTCGTGTACATTACAGCTGTTCCAATTCCTTATGGTATAGTTTGGGACAGAATTTCATATGATGTATTTGGTCCCACTGAACTTTTGAAAATTCCTCATGTGTTCAAAATTTCTTTAAATGATATAATTGCCTCCAGTACATTTTCTGACGATTGGGATTTTGAAACTGTAAATAATATGTTGTCTGATTTAAAACAGTCCGCTGCATTTTCAAGCATTGAAATGTTAGAGGACACAACTGATTACGATACGATGTACTGTTACCAACATTATGGTCATCACTTTTTACATAAATCCAGTATCCCACGGAATGTTTTTACATACCACCAATGGGAACATTGCCCAACACCACCGAAAGGTAGTTCATGAACATTTGCACATAAATGTTCTTATTTTTCAGGGTTTAACACTTCTGACCCGACCTCATATTACTATAAGGTTGCACCTACAACTGCACAGAAAAATATGCTAACAAACACTAAACAGATTTACTCTGCATCCTTTATTTCCTTACTGTCTGAACAGGGTTTCGACTTACGGAAGGACACTATAGACATAAAATCAGTCTGGGGTTCAAAGGAATGGCAAGTTCAGGGAACAGAAGCACTATTTCGAGCATGCCTCATTCCACAGTAGATATTTCTGAATGACACTGTGCAACAGACTTCCTGTCTTGGATTAGCCAAGAGCAAAGACTTGAACACACCTCAGATTCCCTCACCATCACACTTTGAGGGGTGGCAAAACTTTATGACACATGGTGGGGATACAGTAGATGACATCATACATACCATTTCGTACAATTCATCAGACCCCGATTTGAAGGGATGGTTAGTTTGGCCCACAGACACAAATAGGTGCCAGTCAAGATTCAGGGGTACCACCGAAGGGTTTAGTATCCATAGGCCAGACCTGCGCTATGTACAAAGAGAACATCCGGGGGTGGTGACATCCTCCAGTGTTGGGAAGCAATGCCTGGATTGGCTAAAAACCTCGACACTATCCCAGGTGAAACAACACTTATCCTTACTATCAGAAGACATGGATCTAAGGGACTTTTTATTAGGCCCCCGAAAAGCCACGTCAGAAACGTTTCCTAGAAGCCTCGGAGAAAAAGCGTTAGCTGTAGTCGATAATGCATTCACTGGGCAACATTGTATCTTCTGCTATTGATATACTAGAACAGGATTTGTCCATACTACAGCACGGACAGTCTCGGTTACGTTCTATTATACTGTTGAGCTGGATGCTACAGTCATTACGTTCCGGTTATGTGCCTTGGCGATTTACGCCCTTGTTTTCTGCATACAATCTAACTAAAAAACAGATAACTATGGCACAAAGGGGAGCAAAATATACAATGTTATGTTAAAATGTTATGTTAAAAACTTTTATATAGCGCACGTACACCAAACGGTTTCATGGCGCTGATAGGGCAGAGAGGTGCTGGCGGGAAACTGAGGTTAGATGTCGTATGATTGGGCAAACAATAGATTCTTAAGCAATTTTCTGAACTGTGCATAGGACGTAACCAATCTCATCTCCACAGGGAGAGAGTTCCAGAATTGTGGGGCCAAAACAGTAAATCTAGAGCCTTCGTGCTTCTTACGTTTAAAAGAAGGAATGACTAATAAGTTTGAGGAGGAGGAGCGCAAGTCCCGGGAGGGAATATAATGTTGAATCCTAGAAGAGATAAAAGCAGGGCTGTTGCTGTGAAGAGCTTTAAAGATGGTGCAACCCAGCTTGAACACAGACCTCTTGGCCACAGGGAGCCAGTGTAGTTTTTTCATAATAGGTGTCACATGCTGCCACTTAGGTTTGTGAAAGATGAGTCTGGCAGCTTGGTTCTGAACCAACTGGAGACGTCTCAGTTGATAAGCGGGGATGCCATAGTACAGCGAATTGGCATAGTCCAGTCGGGAGATAACCAAGGCTAAGATAACCAGGGTTAGAGCTTCCCTAGACAGATATCTGCTAATCTTCCTTATTCTCCGCAGTTGGAAGAAACTTGCGGAAACCACTGAACCAATTTGGGCATTCATTGACAAATCGTTGGAGATCACAATGCCTAAGCTTTTGGCAGAGCTTGCCGGCACCGGAGAGTTGCCCAAAGAGGGTGGCCAAAAGTTGGAATGCCAAGGATTGATACAGCCGCCTGTAAGGATCAGCTCAGTTTTGTCAGGGTTCAACTTGAGTTGGTTGTTATTCATACAGTTATTCATTGTTATTCAATGCTACATATTGAAAAATTGGACCAATTACCTTTCACTGTGGCAGAGTCACCATCCACAGAATGGTTAATCCATGGCCATATAACATTACCGGTCACAACTTTCCAGTTTCAGTAAAGCCTAGAACAACAACAGACAGGCAGATATGAAGCAATGGGTAGGGAATTATCAAGGAATCTTGGGAATTGCCATACAGATTTCGATGCAGGAGTGGGGACATTGAAGTGTTTCTAAGTGGTACAAACTGCAAGAACTCTTTAAGTGGATCTCTCATATGCCAGGATATCATGCTTCACAAGGCCTGTAACGGTTAAGTTGCAAGCTTATCCTGCCATTTGCAAAGGTCCCCGGCTGTCGTGATTAATCCGGTGTTCAAGTTGCTCTCAAATGGGAGTTACTTGATGCTGAATGATCAAGGTTGTTGTGGGATGCTTCCGGGCATCGCATATCTTGTCACTGTAGACTCCAGGGTTACTTGTTGTAGGCAAGTATTGTTTCCACCGACCTACACAGTCAGGGAGGCACCGTTCTGGCCTTCGTTGAATGTTTCCTTTATTGGTTTAATACTCTGGGCCGAATGAAAGTCATGCTTTTACAGAAAACTGTGCCCTTAACCTCCGCCTGAGAAACGTTTGATCTCCAGGTCCCACGGTCCTCAGCTGAGATACAGGCACTAGTATGAACAAATTGCCCTTTCCATTTCACAGAAATGGAACAACGTATCTTTAACATGTCTGATACGACGGGTATAGTACACCTATTGAAGACCATAGGTTCTGGACTGTTAAGTACCTTTCAGACAGTCTTCGGAGTGATTCCAAACTTCATACACTTCGTATTCGGAAGCATTTTTGGAGGATTTCTGCTGATCCTGTTCCTAGTAGCAGGAATCCTGATTGTAATTTTTCTGCTACGCAATGGACATCCCAGTCACCAAGGAGATGGAAAAAACGCTCCTGGAGCACAGATACCGTGATCGCATGCTACTCCATCTGGGCACACCTCGCCTTTGCAAACTGAGTGAGTCTTGGTTCCTGTCATTTAGACCAGTCTGGATCGACTGTGTTCTGCCTGCCCTCCGATGCCTGTTCTGTGGACAAGAATGCGTGTTGGATCTCTGTCTAACACTTCCATCGGTTGCGCCACCGGATGTGGATGCCTTACTGGACCCAATAACGGCCCATGTACTGCTGTGTTCACAGCGTAATCCCATGTTGATGTCTGCATTCTTAGAGCCACCACAGGATGCTTCAGCTCCTGTTGGAACGTATATCGGCTCCTCTACAAACACTCAGGCCTTGGATGTCACACAGGCTTCCCCAGCACCGGCTGTGGGCAATACAGAAGATCATCTGTGCTCGATTGACCTGATCTGTGAGGGGTTGCAGGGACCATCGTCTGTGATGGCAAGCAACAGTGATGTTACGTCTCCCAGCCAGGCCACATAAACATTTGGCTCATCGTGAGCTGGGAAGAAATTTGGCCTTTTCTAAAACAACCAAACTCTGGAATTTTAAACAACTAACACTATTCTTTTTACTGAACAGCATGGCTTTCAGACACTCATAGTTGTTCGAACTATTTATACAAACATATTTTAGTAAGACTTATATCGCTTAAAATATAATTTTTAGCAATTTTTTAAATGTTTACATCTTTTTAAATGGACTAATTAGTTGTTTGCGTACAATGGCTAGAAGTGTATCAAAATGTTAGTATGTCGTCCAGTCAGATGAGGAGTGGGTGTTATGTTTCATATAGGTACCCAAATATAGGCTCAGGTAGCAACCTACCTTTTCACCTATATTTCCCCTGTCATTACACTACATAACAGTTCTTGGGACTGATCTTTTACCTAGTTACGGTACTGCTTATAGGACGTGGGATTTTCCCTGAAAACTAGCCTCATTCATTATGCATGAGGATTCTTGGAAACTCAGCAGGACTACCATCTCCTGCATACTATGTATAAGGGTCATTCCTTCCGTCATCCTAAGTCCGACATGACACAGCAAGGTAGATCCCCTTAGGGTACCACTTTGGGTATATAAACACCATATCTTTGCTGAGGCAGGGAGAGAGGAAAAAGGACTTCCATGCTGACACACTGACGCGAGACGCTGAGGTTCCTGCACGCAGACACTCCAGCTCGCAGTGGTCTGACATCCCTCGCCGGGTGTCCATCTCGAGACCAAGTCCCACAGTCTCTCACGTCAGGTAACGGGGTTGACTTTATCCTAGAGGGATTCTTGGCTCTACACCTACATACATGCTAGGTACACTTAGGTACATCTAGTTAGGGTTGCATTGTAGGAGTACGCATTTATTACTGTCATGTATTTTATATACTTACCTGTATTCATTGTTTTAGCACGATGGTATGGATCTACCATCCTTTTACTCTGTTGGTGCTTATAATCATTTATATCTGTTTCTGTCTTATGGTTGTTTCAGCACACCTATTTTACACTAGAATGACGCTGGTTCTATAAATGCTTATTGAAAAACGTCCCCACTGTTTACTCTGTGTATCTCTCTGAGACAAAGTAAGCACGAGTGACTGAGCGAAAAGTACTGTACTGTTTCCACGATCCCTGATGGGACAGAGTTGTCATGTTCGATAGTTGCCAATAACTATTCTCTCCTTGGTAGGAGGAGTTTACAGTGGCACTGTGAGCTAGCTGGTACACAGGCGAACATACTCGGTGGGTGTGTCTGGAATCAGTCTGAACACCAATCCCACAGTCTATGTTGTCTAAACATGCAGATCCTATATAGGTTTATAGGAACTACACGACAGTCCTAACGCAGAAGGTTAGGGCCTTGATATTCCCAAAAGGACCCAATCTCTTTGTGGTGATCTCCCAGCAGTCTTTTAGGACAACTGCAAAGCCACCACCAACCCTGTTTGAAACCTTGATTCATACTAACTCTCCAAAATCCAGGGGGATAGCTAGCCTAAGGTCGGGATTAGTGCCTTCCTTCAGCCAGGTTTCCGTTAGGAACATAATACCCCACTCGTTCTCAGCTAAAGAAAGCCAGATGTCATCAGCATGCTTCGGGGGAGATCTACAGTTAATCAGGCAGGCTCTAACTTTCAGTTTATTGTTAGTGCGGGAACCTGGGGGGGGGCAAATTTCCTCCTGCCATCTTTGCATCTACAGCCAATTTAAACTTACATACACTACAGCAAAACTTAGTCTCCTCTGACCTGAGGTCAAACTTAGCCTTACCCGAACAAGTGCCCTTATTCATAGCTAAGAGCGAGTCGTTCGACCATGATATGGTCTGGGAGCAGGAAATTTGGGCAGCATGGCTGGCACTGCCCGCGATCCAGGCGGGGACGGGTGCAGACAGTCTTGTCCTTGGCACGCTTCAGTGCACCAGCAGCACGACTGCTACGCGCGTCCTCGTCACAGCTCTCATTATATAGGTACTTGGGCAGGTAGACAGGTTCAGACACTACCTTGTCAACCCTACAAGATGGCGCCCATCTGGCGTCCCCACCGAGAAAACGAGAAATGCAACTCCCTCCAGGCAGGCACAGGCAGGAAGCAGAGAGCCCCGATACCACCCAAAATCAGGTGAGGGAAAGGTAAAATCCCACAGTGCCCTTCCGAACGGAATTGTAATAGTCCAAAACAGCCGATCTTAAAAAAAGAAACCCTGCAACATGCAGCAGTGCAGAGAGAAGTAATTACTTTAAAATACATATGCACATAAACATAAAATGTAGACAAACTCTTAAATAGGCAGAGCAACCAGCACGAGTTCACTCACGACAGGCCGCTGAGTCCTTATCTACTTGATAAAACAGAAGCCCGACATCACAGACGAACAAAGGACAAAAGTCATTTGAGACAGCTTCATTGGCTTTCAGTAATCAGGAGGTAGAGTTCAAGTCATTGATTCCGGCGTTTAGAGCCATCAGAGATCTGGGCCCTAGGTACCTTAGGCAGAGGTTGTATCAATATCATCAAGATCGTGTCTCGAGATCCAACCACTTGCGGCTTTTAGGGGTTCCAAGATTCTGCATAGCCCGGAAAAGCGGCAGGTCTTTTGCGGTAAAAACAGCAAAATTTGGAACTCTCTGCCGGCTTACTTTCGTCAGATGGAATCAGAATTAGAATTCAGGAGAGCACTAAAAACCTGGCTCTTCACTCTTGCCTAACTGCCAGCCTGACCCTCGCGTGAGCTTGCCGCTTGTGCCGGGACACCTCTGTTGAGGTAGCTGTGCACTTTAGAAATGGCTATTACATTACATTACATTACATTACAGCTCTTCACGAGAGGGCCCAAGCATGTTCTTACATTAAACCTATTTCTTTTAGCATGTTAATGTTTCTTTTTCATGAGTTTCTATACTAAATCTAACCAGAGGAAACTACAAAATCTTGACGGTTCGAAAAGCATCTTACAACCTATATGACCAGTTTTCTTCCAGGACATTAAAAGTTGACCTTCAATAATGCAATGCTCACCATTTCCTACGCACTCATGACCATTCTAGTGAAACAGTGGCATTAAATTAGCACTTTTCTGCTTACGAGAAGGTGCAAAAGCTTTGTTTTTACTGGTTGCTTTGAACTTATAAAACGAGACATTTCTTTCAAAAACTAGATCTTAAATAAAGTGTAGTTGAGGTCACTGAGGTAGTAGTACAAGATGCTAACAAGGCATAATAATCTTCAATGAAAATATTTAACTAAGCCAGCAACAGGAAACCTCGAGGGGAATGTTTTTATTGGAAGTCACCTTGCTAATGCTGAGCACTAATTAAAAATACTGATATGAAGATTAGAAACGTCTTATCAATGCAGCTGTGTGGAATCAGAATCCCATCAGCATGGCTGACTCCCCGAGGCACATCACTTGTCAGGACGTCTGTGCCCTGCGAGTTTACCCAGTATTGTTTCTGTGCTGTTATTTCATTAAAAAGTACGCATTTATTATATCGTTCCATTTGATCATATATAAACTCGAAACATATAGGGTCCAGAGTTAACATCTAAAACTCTTTGTGAAAAGAAGCTTACAATAGAGCCACACAAAACCGGAACTTTGTCACTATGGACCAAGGCCGGGCAAGCCCTTTATTCTACCGGGCTAGAGCTCTTGGGTGCTGGTTTTGAAAGCCCAGAGCTACTTCTGGTGCCTCTTCCAATTTCCCCAGCTCTCTGAAGTTAACTGTAACAGCCACAGGGAGGCTTCCAAAGAGTGACAGGAAGGAAGGGAGAGGGAAGGTAGCAGGCCCGGTTCCAGGAATTTTGATCTGGATGGGCCAAGGGTTTGTTTGGGTGGGCCAATGTGGGTCCAATTTTTGTCAATTCTGTAATCCCAAGATTTACATCATATCTTCTTCAAAACAAGCATACAGAGCATCTAGAGAGTTATTTTAGAGAAGCAGCTGATGCCTATACTCAACAGCTCAACTCTTATAATTTCCAGCAGGCTAGGCTTTAGCACCAGCACCAGGATTCCAAGCAGATTGTAATAGCAGTTTAAGGTTAAGAAGGTACTAAACTATAGTAAACATATAGACATTAAATACACTGTACAACAGACACAAAAAGAAGAAGAATGCGCCGACGCGCGTTTCGGAAGTACCATGTACTTAAACATTTCTTCATCAGGGCGCAAAATCCATAATTTATGCAGTGGTCAAGGAAGCCATCTGTGGCTCGTGTACTGTATCCATATTTTCTAGTACACCCGGGCTCTGTACAATGTAAAGCGCAAGTTGTCCAAAGGTTCCAGATCAGAAGAGCCAAGCTTCTAGGGATGATAGGGAGTCCTAGAGCACAGGAACTAAATCACTGGTGATTCAAAAACAGCCACCAGATATCTGAGGGCTGGAATGACTGATGTAGATATAGTCATGGGTTCTAAAAAAGATAGATAATGGACGTTACACATCTATCCCAGTACCTATAGCTCAGGGAAGACCGCAAACCGTTACATAGATATCATACATACATTAGAAAGAGTAGTCCTGGGGTCCTCGAAGAGAGGCAAATATGGACTCAGTGGTAAGGGTGGTACAATGAAAGTTGTAAAAATCTCGGCAGTCAAGGTTGAAGGGCCAAGAATTCAAGGAAATATCATGGATAAGACACTTGCGTCTATGGAGAATCAGGGACCCGGAAGACACGCATTGTCATCTTTATCCGTGATATAATTTTGGAATCTGGGCCCCCCAGCTTTTGACTGCTGGAATATAGCATTTTGGGACAGCCTTAATTCATGATATTTCCTTGAATTCTTGGCCCTTCAACCTTGACTGCCGAGATTTAGCACTAGAGGTTATTTTTTAAACCTCACGTTTTTATGAAATTATTTACTGTGTTGCTGTGATTGTCAGATTCCTCGTTATTACAACTTTCATTGTAATGTTGCTCTATAATAATCACATACAGGGTCCACGTGACAACTGTCTTGCCTGTTGGTTCACTAATAGAGCTGTCACCAGTGTGAGGACAGGGCAGGAATGACCGACTCTAAGCTCATGTTTAAAAACTATCATTTTTAACAAGTGCTTCTTAGTGCAGCGCTATATTGTTACATATTTATGTCAAAGCTTCCTTGTGTAAAAGAAATACAGTCTCATCAAAATTTTAAAAAGTGTATCATATTTTACGTGATGTTTGTTGTATGTTTTACATAGCAAACATTTTCAGGTCTCGGATTGTGCATGGGCTGTAAGAGCCAAGCCAGAGCCTGAGCTCGGCTCTCCCTGTTAATTTGTGTGCTCACCCACCTCTAACCCCAAAACCCAATTTCAAAGACAGTGAAAACAAAATTTCGACGTTCTGACGTTGAGATTGATGAAGCACTGAACAGGTGCCTTCGCCGTGGCCTCTCGTGGCCTCTTCTGTCATGATTGGGTGGGCCAAAGGTCATGTTTGGGTGGGCCTGGCCTACCCGGCCCCCCTGCTAGAACCGGGCCTGGAAGGTAGAGAGAAAGCGACCAGAGAGGAGAGAGAGAAAGAATAGATGGACGGAAAGAGAGATAGTTTAAGGAAATGAAATGAGCTGGGCTGGTTTGACCATTTGTGGCAGGGCCGCTCCGGGTTCCGCAGTCCAGACCTGCTATGGGAAAATACTGCAGAAGGAGCTCCTACAGAATTCCGGACTGTCACTTTAAGGGGTCTGGAGTGGTGCACTGTTACCTCATAAACAAAGGAGGAAACGGAGTGCATAGCTGCAGACCCCCAGAGTGACACAAGAGGCAATCAGTTCATATACTTCTGCCTTCCTGGAGTAGGCCTAAAGGCGAAATCACAATCCCTGTGAGGATCTAATCCTCAATTCGCTTCATGGTGAAGTGGGGACAAAAAATAGCTATTCTAACTGTGTTAAGTTGGTCAAATGCTTCAGTTCATATTTGGAAGCGCCCTAGGGAGCCCCTCAATTAACAGGGCCATTACTCCTGAAATCTATTAAAACATACGCATCTGTACAAAAGGCCTTCCTACAATTTTGTGATGTATATACAGAATCTATTTGTCTTATGGTAATATGATGGCAACAGAGCCAATAATCGCGCAAGCAGAGTTAAGCAGTCAGTTCTAGTGAGGCACCACTTGTGTGGAGGAAGTGGGTATTTTGCAGTTCCAATACAATAAATAGTGCCCCATTAAAAAAGAGTCAGTGAAGCATTACAGCATATTGATTTGAGCGTTATATTTACAGAGCAAAGTTAAAGCTTCTTGCATTTTGTTTAACATTCCTTTTTTAGGTCGAGCCTAGACAGCGCATGCGCTGTCGCAAGACCTGTAGTAAACAGAATATGGAGGGTAATCCCGCCTGCCGCTTGGCATTGGTTCATTCAGGTGTTGCTCTGCTTTCGTGGCTCATTATTGGGTGGCGTTCCGAAACGTCACTTCCGTTTTAAGGCAAGCAGCACGGACCAACTACAGCTTAGTTACGCTGTAGGTCTGTATCTGCTTCGTATAGGGACTACTTTGGGTTTTTTTTAATTGCCGTGGCGCACGCTTCTCAGGCCGCCAGCTCATAAGTTTAATATGCACAGCACACGCTTTCATTACTCATTTCATATTACCATGTTGCCCGCTTCACGGGCCGCCATGCGTCTAACTTATGTGCACGGGCGCCGTGATTTCTTTCAACACGGTGCCGTTTTCATATATTTCCGGAAGCCGTCTGCTCAGCCTGCTTGTGTGGCTACGTTGTCACCAACTGTACAGTGTTAGGTTTCTGTTTCACTTCATATCTTAGTTACACAGATGGGAGCTGAGGCTTCAACGTGTGCTTAAAGTCTGGAATCATTAAAAGGAAATGTGAGTTCAGTTATTCAGTGTAAAGTATGTCCACTATTTAATGTAACGATATTTCTTTGGAAAAAAAACAAATTGGCAGCAGTGGGATTCGAACCGGCGCCTCCAGAGAGACTGGAGCCTAAATCCAGCACCTTAGACCGTTCGGCCACGTTATTACATGTGCCTTTGGTCTTCCATCTGCTTATGGGTCTGTCCTCTAGTTTATTGATGGCAGTTCAGCTTTCCCCAGAGCCAAACACTATTGAGGCCGCAAAACGACCCAGTAAATGCTGTGGGAACTGTCTCCCCTTGGACTGCGAGTACAAAGCCATGACATGCGCCTACCACTGTTCAACCACAAACATGCAGCGTGTGCTCTGTCAGAGCGTGTACACTACTTCCATAATACAGCAAAGCACACCTCCACAATCTGCAGCCTCGCGGCGCTATGAACTATCCGATCCCTTGTGTGCATCTGGCATCACGATTACCATTAAAACCAGCAACTCAAAATGATCGTCACTAGTCACGCATACAACATGTAGAAACCTTAAATGAGGGGAAGAACTGATGTTTAGTAGCTAATTGATTGACTTGGGAGCAAGATGTAAGCAGTTCTAATCCTTGCTTTTCGGACACCAAATTGTGTGATCTTGGGCTAGCAACTTTTTCACATGCCTAAAATTCGTGTTGCATTACGCAGCTTGTTCACTGCTACAACGATACTTAAGCATCTCCTGGCCATAAAAAATGTCATTTGAGGCAAGGCATTTTGGCATTGAATACACCTAGAGCCTGGGTGGTAACGGAAAAAGCTTTGATTACTGGGGGAATAACTAAATGCGCCTATAATATTGTCAAACATATTATGCCTAGGAGAAAGCAAATCGACTGGTAGATTCTCCACCACATTTAGCACGACCTCCGCAAATCCTAGCGTTTTCCATTACCACATATCTCTCGACCAAGGGCTGTTTTACCCTGATCCAGTGGGAATAATTCATCCAGTCCTGGTTTTTCATTTGCTTTTATATGTTATTTTATTTTGGGCAGTTTTATATAGCGCAAACTCGACCAGAAGGTATTGGAGCGCTTTAGATGAGCATCAGTTACATTACACAATGACACATTCATTTTTTGGCAGGAACGGGATTAAGGGATTCGCCCAGAATCACAGGATGTTGAGCTGACGCCGAGACTTGAATCTGGTTCTCCAGCTCGAAAGTCGTTAGCTCTGGCCATTACGCCACCTCCTCTCCCTGTAGTCCTGATAATTGCATTATGCAACCAGGAGTAGTACTACCAAATTACAAAGAATTAACACGGACTGGGCAAGCAGCTCACACATCGAACTGAGATTCTTCAGCGCACTGGTCTTAGACAGCTTCAACAATCACAGACACTTTTTATCTTTTTGGCGCTCATTCGTTTGTCGTTGCTAATCTGCCTTAAAACATGCAGGGGTTTCTGACAATCAACTGAGTTTAGGGAGAGTAAATAGAGGCAGTGAAAATGAGCGAAAATCAGAAATGATGTTGCTTACTGTGATCTCCATGGAGGGTGCTCTTCCCAAGGACAGTGCCCGGCGCGACCACTATTGAATCCAGGCTCTAGGAAAGCAGAAAATGAGCAATTTGGAAAAGATATCCGAGGATGTCATTACTCAGCCAGAAAACCAGCTGCGAGCCTCCAATGAAGGGGCAGGAAATAGGATCTGAGTGGCATGTAAAACAAGCATTTGCAATGCAATAGGGCTCGCATTTGAGCTATTGGCATTGTAAATGACAATGCCTTTTATTTATGCGTTTTGAAAACCTTCAAGCGGTCCCTAAACAGGCACTTTGTACTTATAGTCGTTGCTTAAGAGAAGCAAGGCTGGCAGTAACAGCGCCTCTTTTACTGCCAGCCTTGCTTCTCTTAAGCAACGACTATAAGTACAAAGTGTGTGTTTACGCACCGCTTGCAGGTTTTCAAAACACATAAATAAAAGGCATTGTCATTTACAATGCCAATAGCTCAAACTCTCGCAAATGCGAGACCTATTGCATTGCAAATGCTTGTATTTATTTTCATTTGTATTTCATTTCATAAGAACTATTGGTAAAAACCGTGAGCAACATAAAGGAATGTGATCTGTTATATGAAGAAGGACATTACAGATGTGGTTTAGGCCATTGAACTGACGGAGTTCCTAGGAATGCCAGGTTCATATTTAATTCTTAGAGAAAATATGTAAACGACGTCCTAGGGGTTAGCTCAGCATGCCCCAGATGCAAGATGGAAAAAGCTGGGCTTTATCATATATTATGGGAATGCCCAAGGTTAAAGACTTAGGGCCTGATTACGAAGGCAGTGAATCCGCCACCGGCAGGCTGCCGGTGGCGGTTCACCGCCATCGTAAGGTCATTTTCCGCTCGCCAGATCAGGATGGCGGGCGGTGAGCCTGGTGGGCGGAAAGCACGTCCGCCACGGGTCCAACAGAGGCAATCGTTACGATTGCCTGTCGGACCCGCCCTGCATCCTAGAATGGTGGCAGTGCCTAGCAGGCACCGTCCGCCACATTAGGATGCTGCATCCCAGCCAGCCTTTCCATGGCAGTTCCCCCGCCATGGAAAGGCTGGCGGGGATTGACTTTGGGGGCCCGTTGCGGGCCCCCGCTGTGCAGGGGCACTTTTGGTTTGCACTTGGGGGCACCTGTGGTGCCCCCCTACATTTCCCTGCACCATGTGGCAGGCACCGCGTGGTGCCTGCCACGTAGTGCAGGGAAAAGCAAAACCTGCATTTGTAACATTGCAGCGGGTGCTGCAGCCAGCAGCATCTGCCGCAATGTTAAAACTGCCTTTTGCGGCCGCCGTGGTGGCGGCCGCATTGTAATTTGAGCTGCGGGACCGCCGCCATATAGGCGAGGGGTCCCAATCCCCGGGACGATGGCGGACGGACTTAAGTCCGCCCGCCATCGTAATCAGCCCCTAACTGCCAACAAACAGGTTACCAAAGGCCAATACCACCACACCCAAAGATATGTCTGCTGGGGTTGTTATCACACCCCAAGACCATAAAAGCATGTAGTAAAATCATAGACCTAGCACTGTTAATTGCTTAATGGCCTATACCTATAAACTTGAAGTGAGTAGTTGGACCATCATATAAAGGTAAATCAATCAGAAGGAGCTCAAGTACCTTGAAGGTGTAGTCCTTATATACGAAGTGCCAATAACAACCACTTTTACTTCCAATTATTCTAGACTCCAATGTCCCAATCTTCTGATTCCCCATTAACCTGAAAATGAATCACCGCAAAGTCCTGCCCTGTGTTCTCTCTCACATAAAGCTTTTCATATATAAAGGCTGCACCTTCGAGGCACTTGAGTTCCTTCTGATTGATTGACATTTATCTGGATGACATATATATACCAACTCTTGACAAATGTGTGGATTGATTCAACGATATATGAATGACATGTATAGAGGAACAATTGTGTGTTAGCCATGCTGCTCATTCTCAGGAACCTGAGAACTATCAAGCTCTGAGACAGTCCCTTTGTGGGAAGAAAGGTGTTGGCTGGGCTGACATGTGTTTTTAATGGTATTTTAGATGTGCATTAAAGACGACAAATTAGATTGTTGGATACATATCAATAAAGAAGACCAGGACATATTTTGGAACTGATGGTTGATCCCTTGTATTCCTTATAACGTGCGAACTATAATATCCTATTCATAAGCGATTGACATGAAGGAGCTTGGACACTGATGCACTTTATGCATTTTTGCAGTGATGGACTTTTCAAGAATAAAGTGACAAACCTCCATGTATTATACAGTGGGGATACTAAGTAATGCAATGTCTTTTTGTTTTGAGTTTTAAACTGCTTCCTCTCATATTTTTTTTGCAAATGCTTATTAGTCTTCTGAGAGTTCAGGCAGACAAAGTTAATTTCATTTTCGTTAATATTTGGTGCAAATCCAAATTCACCACTTAATTAGATTTGTAATCACTATTAAAACAGTGACTTAATTATTTTTCTAGCTGGTCCCTTTTCCGACTTAGAAGTATTAGCAGTATTAGTATTTTAATGTTTCTCCAGTTTTCGATCTATGATAGCTAGGCCTGCCACAGTGGAAACAGCTTTGTGGATCTTGACATTGTAGGGACATGGTAATATCAATTTTTTACCTATCCAACATTTAATTGGCATACACCCTGCCTTGTGGGCTACAAGGCCTACATAGGGGTGATTAACTTATATTGAAAAGGGAGGCATTTACCTGTCAAAAATAGTTATTTTGGCTTGTTACATTGCTGGTTTTACAGCAGTCAGGCTCTACAGGGTAGGACTGTAGCCATGCTTGCACTGCCACTGTAGTGGATGGCACTATAGATTTTGCTGTCCACAAGTGGCATTTAACTTCCAGGCCCTGGGTGCACATTCCATGTCATCTATTAGAGACGTACAGGCAAGTTAAAGGTGCCAATCACAAATAAGCCAATGTAACCATCTTTAATGTGGGAGCACAACCACTTTACACATGGTAAGCAGGGGCAAAGTGCACAAAGTTCTAAAGCCAGAAAAGCAGGTAGGGCAAAAATCTGGGGGGACATCGAATAAAAGATGATCTATTCCTACATTACCTATGACTGAATGCATAGAAGGTCAATAGGTCTCAAACAGTGGCATCCTGTGATTAGATATTTGCAGAGCAATATGTACACAATGCTAATGCCTTTACTAATGCCTATGTTAATGCTTCTCCTAAAACACAATACAATGTCTTTACAAAACTTATTAAATGACCTGTATCTAAAATTGGAATTGTGTGATAGAAATGTAAGATTCAAAGGTTTCATTTCTTCCCCCAGGTTTTAGACATACTTGTGTAAACTGTACAAACTGAGACATTAACCACCATTCTGAGGTTGCTCATCATAACTTTCAAAATTGTCTTATGGAAGTAGCAGCATCAATTAACAACAACTATTTGAATTTGCAGAAAAAAAGAAGTGGGAGTGATGTTAGGTCAACCATGATTTGTTTTTCTGCCTTTTGGCCGGAGTCTTTGGGAAACCCCTTGGGCCAAATATACCAATATTTCAAGCAACCCAGCAATCAAATTAGCTGTACTGCATTGTGGAAAAGAGAGGGAGCAAAACAGTGCCATGGTGTTGTTTCTCTCAACCCCTGGAATGGCACACCTATGGCTATCTTGCACCAATGCACACACCCTTGCACCACAGTTCAAGGCTGTGCGCGCAATGTCAAAGATAGGTTTTGTACTGGAAGGGAACCCTTCCAGTATGAAATTCTAAGCTATGAGATAGTTTAACACTTCTCCCACTTTGTAAGTGTGTTGTACAGTGCAGTACACAAGGAAAGTTGGAAAAGTTCTGAGAAAAGAAAATGTTTCCCAATCTTTAAATTAGTGAGATAGGGATTTAAGCCAAAGGTGGTTGCATGGGAACGCCCCTGTACCTCCCGTGCGACACCAATTTGGCACAAACTAGAGCATATTTTTATTTATTTATTTATTTTTGAAGTTTGTAGAGCGCACAGCTACCTCCAACGGAGGTGTCCCGGCGCTGATTGCGGAAGCAAAAGGCGGAAGCAGACTGCCACGAGATCCAGGTGCTAGGTATGAAGGCTGTTAGGGAAGGCTGAAAAAACAGGTTTTTAGGAGTTTGCGAAAGACAGATTCTGAGTTGTCCTTCCTTATGAACTCGGGTAAGGAGTTCCAGAGCTGGGCAGTTCTTACCGTGAAAGACCCGCCACCTAATCTGGCTTTTTTAAAACGGGGAATGGCAAGAAGTACTTGGTGATTAGATCTCAGAATCCGCGTCTGATGATATTTGCAGAGTCTTTTTCTCAGGTAATGGGGACCCGTTTCTTTAATTACCCTGTAGGCGAGAGTTAACGCCTTGAATTCTACCCTCCTTTTTACTGGCAGCCAATGTAGGCTCCATAGATGGGGGGAGATGTGGTGTCGTGTAGGGATATTTCTAATGAGCCTAGCGGCCGCATTTTGTATAGTCTGTAACTTTCTTATCAGGTAGTCAGGCAAACCCAAGTACAGACTGTTGGCATAGTCTAACTGAGACGTGATGAGTGCATGAACTACAGTCTTTCTGCAGTCCATGGGTAATAGATGGAGAAATCTCCGTAGGGACTTCATCTTCCAAAAGCATAGAGAGGATACATGACTAATCTGAGTCTTGCAGGATAGGGCGGCGTCAAACTTGAATCCCAGGTTCCTGGCCGAGGGCACAGGGTGAGGTGGGGGATTGAGCTCGGGTGGCCACCATATGTCCGAATGGGGCGGAGAAGGTTGATTGAAAAATAGAACCTCCGTTTTATCGGTATTCAATCTGAGACAATTCTCAGTCATCCATACTGAGATGTCGACTAAACAATGTCTAAAGTTAGAGAATGCAGCCTCGGATATATCCCTGAAGGAAAACACTAGCTGAGTATCATCAGCATACGAGATGACACTTACCCCATGTTGTTCAATAAGCGGGGCTAACGGGGAAAGGTAAACATTAAAAAGAGTCGGGCTCAAGGCCGAGCCCTGAGGGACTCCGCAGACTGTAGGGCGTGATGATGAGATATGAGGATGCAGCAGTATTTTCTGGGACCGGTCTTTCAGAAAGGAACCAAACCATGATAAAGTGGTCCCTGTCACTCCCAGTTGTCTAAGTCTGTCAAGCAGGATCGTGTGAGACACCGTATCGAACGCTGCCGACAGATCGAGCAGCACAAGCATAGCACAATGGCCATTATCCAAGGTCTCCCGGACATTATCATTACTTCTCATTACTTCAGCTACTTTCCAATGCAAATCAGGATCTACATTGTAAAATAATTTTCATTATAACACTTTGCCCTGAATTTGCAACACTTATGGGTTAGTGAATTCACCCCCAGGTAGCTAATCTAGCTTCCACATATTTCTTTCACTTAAAGGTTCTAAGGAAAGTACTTCCCTTCCCTCCTCAGCATACTCATTTCTTGAGTCTACTATTGTTGTCAGTCTCGATCATGTGAACACCCTCTATTTGGGCCTCCCAGCTACCACCACTCACCACTATTCGCCCCCTAGTGCTGGTTCAGAATACGGCAGCAAGGATCTTGCTTAACCTTCCAGCTCCACTTCCATCAGTAGGCATTTAAAAAATCTGTATTGACACCCCCCCCATCAATAAGTGCGCTATGTTCAAGAGCCTGTACCTTTGCTTCAAAGTGCTCGATCACTCTTGCCCAGCGTCAGTGCAACATTTGTTGACTCGTTATGTCCCTGATCGGTCCCTCAGATCGGCTCAGGCTTCCTTACTCTGTATACAGAAGAGCAAAAATCTCATCAAACTAATTAACTACATTAAATCTGCAGAAGTATTCATATTGTTGATTTTATATTTCTTATACAACCTTTCTTAAAACCAGAGGGAACTAAAGATCTTTACAATGTTCATTAAAGTATAATGGCGAGTAGGTGATTACAAAGGATGACATTGGAAATATCTCTGGCTGAAAACAGAGTTGTTAAGAGCACATAATACTATTGAACAGATGATAAAGTGACATCACAAGATTCAACATAGACGTAGTTACACATCAAAAAAAGAAGTAAAAAGTAATGGTATAAGGATGCCGTTCTAATCTGTGTGACATTTTGTCCATTATCTTCTACACTACCATCAACAAGCTTCTTATCACCATGAGTATCATCCTCCACCCCATCTCTGTATAAGGCCCCCCAAAAAAGCAAGAAACATAAGGCAGTCCACCCTTCTACATCTTTTACTCAGCTAAATATAAAAAATAAACTCTTTCTCATGCAAGTCCAAAATATCCAAACATTTTTCCACACTTCTCCCTACATTTCCAGTGCTCACTAGATGTAGTTTTAAAAACCTGTGCTATTTATACGGAACAGACACTATTTGTGCTGATCTTTTTAAAACCATTTTAAATTAATTGAGTTTTCACCAAACTATTTGACAACATTTTGATCCACATTGTTTCAAACCACCAAGGTAATTTCTGACGTCATCAATTGACTATGAACTAGCCTGCTTAGGTTCTTCCCCACTTCATGCTCCTTCTTGCAAGAGTAGTTGTTGCTTGTATTTACTTAAATTTGACTCTCTACTCTTCCAAAGCATCATCTTAAAAGATAAGGTATATTCTTATATTTAGGTCTGGCGTTAGCCAAGTCTTTTGATTTTACTAAAATATGTATAACATACATACATATAAGGGCTTTTAGCCACTTCTCTTCATCCATTGGTCGGCTGTTGTTGTGTCATTCATATTTTGCTTACGCCCACTACCGCATATAGCACAGGGCAGTGGGTCAGTCTACGTAAGTCATGGGTTAACTTTACTTTGAGTGACTGCATCTTGCTCTCTCACAAGGAGAACATTCGCACACAAGGTTATTCCCTTCAGTGGCAGTGTTTTTGTTATTACTTTATGAATACTTTATTGTTGTCTTCCTCTTTGGATGCACATTCCATCTTTATCAGATCCCATCTTCTACCAATGCTGTTCTAAATTCCTTTTAGAGTGTTCTGCTTTTCTGACGCTGCTATTTCATAGCATACCAGCTTGTGTCCATTTGAAACTGTGCTCTATTAAGTTATCTTCTTTCTCTCTTTCTTTCTTTCTTTCGTTCTTTCGTTCTTTTTTCTTTTATCTTTGCCTACTTTCATTCTTGCCTTCTTTCTCTTTCATTCTCCCGTTCCATTTCCCTTTCTCTCTTTCCTTCTCTTTCAATCTTTCTTTCTCTTCCTTTCTTTCGCTCTTTCTTTCTTTCACTCTTTCACTCTTTCATTCATTCTTGTTTTCTTTCCTTCCTACGTTCTTTTTTCCTTCATTCTCTCTTTCCTTCTTCCTTTTTCTGTTTCCTTCCCTCTTTTTTCTTTCTCTTTTTTGCTTTTCTTCTTTCTTTCTTTCTCTTGCCTTCTTTCACTCTTGCTTTCTTTCGTTCCTTCCTTTCTTTCTCTTTCTTTCACTTTTTCTTTCTTTCTCTTTCCTTTGCTCTTTTCTTCTCTTCTTTCCTTCTTTCTGTCTTTCTCTTCCCTTCTATTATTTTCTTCGCTTCTTTTCTTCTCTCTGTCTTTCCTTCTCTTTCCTTCTCTTTCTTTCTTTATTCTTCTTTCCATCTCTCTGTCTGTCTCTCTTTCTTCCTTCCCTTCTGTTTACTTCTTTTTCTTTTAGTCTTTCTTTCACTCTTTCTTTCTCTATTGCCTGCCTTCTTTCTTGCATGCATGCCTTCTTTCTTTTATCTCTCTATCTCTCTATCTATCTATCTGTCTATCTATCTATCTTGCAGCCAATGCCAGACTGATTTAATTTTTTAGGTCTGTGTTAGCCAAGACCTTTTGAGTTCACTAAAATTATATGTATTGCATAGTTATTTATAGTACAAAGATTGAAGCTTGTTTTTTTGTGCTGTTGTGCCCTATCTGGGGAAAATAGACAATCAAAGCTATATAAGATGTGAGCAAATATTTAACCTAATCATGAAATAACACATCATTCATTCAATGCAGAGGGGAGAGTTTAAGAAGAAAACGTGGTTTAGAATAAACCTTCGTGTCTCCCAGGACCAGGGAGGGCTTGTTGTAGGGCTTGTATCTCATCGGTAAAACTGTGTGTTTGTCAGACAACATAAATGTCAAAATTGTGACAGACTGATTCCATGCACACCCTCAGGATATCTTGGCCTGTATCCCTGCTAGCCCACAGTACACCATCTGCACCCCTAACCTTACAGGGTAATAAATGTGTGTGCAACCTCAGAACATGACAACCCAGATCCCCCAAGAAAATCATGGTAACAGATCTAGAACCCTTTCGCTTGGCCTCTCATGCATATCCAAAGAAATACACAAGAAATACTCAGCAAGACGTTTCAATATTTAGTGAAGCATTGTGATTTTTATATAAAAAATGTGCCCTGCAATGATCAATAGAATGAAACAGATTATAGTAATTAGCTTTACAAAAATATTTAAAAGACGGAAATTTCCACCATTGTGCTAAAAGTACTGTGCATAGTGTGCTCCTACCTAACGTTCCCTAAACTAGTCTTGCCTAGGGTGAGTGATCTGCCAAATCCATGCCCGGGTGGTCTAGCTCCCCATTACCTGCAGGTAAGTGTCATCAGGCTGTACGTCTTGGTGTAGAGCGGGACATCCCTCGTGTTGGTACGCAGGAATCAACTGAGCTGGAATTCCAGCATGTAGTGACCTCACAGTGTCAGCTGAGTGCTCGTCACCCTAAACAAGGAAGTGGTTCTGTATATATAATATGAGCACCCATGTGGCCATGTCAGGCCGCAGTTGCTTATTATAGTTGGATGGTGTTGTTGCCTACAGGTCAATAACATAAATAACATTTGCGCAGTGAACTTTATCCCTTGTACTGATTGTTCAAGGTGTCATGATAGTGTGCCTACGAAATAGAAATGTAAGCAATGCAGATTCAGAGAATGTTATCCTGCACGGTCACGCACACAAACGTATGTCAAAAGTCACCATGTTTAATAGAGACGGCTACTTAAGACGCATGAGCATATAATGGTGGCATTTCTACCAAGGCCTATCCTGACCATGTGCCAGGATGAGGTATTTCATTGATGGAAGTAAAAATCTTGAGAGTCTATGGACCCAGCTAAAAAAGGGCCCCTATGTAGATTCCAAGTTCTACTATATAAAAGATGGCTTCATTGTGATTGTCTGACATGACTCCCAATATGCAGGTACTTTAATCTGCACAGTAATGGAGACAAATAATAAAGTCCAAAAATCACATATAATTTTTCCATATCCTGATAGATGAAAGCTAGGTCATTCTTTTTTGTTTGTGCCAGTAAAGTGATGATTAAGCGCTAGGAAGGTCACTGTGATACAAATGCATTGGATCCTGATTGGTAACATGCTGTGTACGCAACCCACCTTTATATAACCCATTAATGCATGACATACAAAGAACACACAGATCGTTAAACACAATATGATGCTTCATTAATTAGTAATGCACAATTCCTTTGACACATTGTTTCAATAGTTGTGTGGTCATACGAGGATTATGACATAGAACCTGCGTAAGGATCGGCCATTACCAAAGAATGGAGACGATTTTGTTTCATCTGTTGGAAAATTAGCATAATATATATTTATACAGTGCAATTGGCCCTTCATCACCAATCCTCAAATAATCTGCTTGATTTTTGTGGGGGTGAACAGAGTTCAATGAGCTCTTTAGGAAACCTCGGGCTGTGTTCTATATAGGGCGCACCGCCCTGGCCTGCTTAAAATGGGTCCTATGTAGATTCTCGGCTGCAGCGCACCTGTAAAAGGGTGTGTCACATGCAGATCTGGTCAGAAAACCCCAAAACAGATAATGCTTTGCTCTCAGGGCAGCTGCAAACTTGTATCTGCCATAGCTGTAAATTATTAGTGATGGGTGACCCAGCTGTTACAAGCAAGCAATCTGTCTTTCACGGTGAAGACGGCACCTGGCTGAGAGATCCTCCTATAATGGGTAGCAGTGAGTGACTGCACCAGCCTGCAAGGGGATGTCTGGGGGATCCATGGGACCCCATTCATCCCCTTGCAGGAGCGTACTTATTGTACACCACTTCTATGGGCCTCCTGACCATCTCTTTGCCTCTGCGTCCTCATCAATATTACAGCGCAGGCACAAAGGCAACATGTATCCCTTATTAGCATGAAGGTACATCCCCATGCTAAAGAGGGAAAGCCCCCTTAGAATCATGTCAGCACAGCATCTCTAGCCCCTTCTGTAATACCAAAGTGCCCCAGGGTCACAGGAAGCAGGCACACAATCCAAGTGCGATCCCAGGGCACTTTATGTTTTAAAAGTCCCTGGTGTTTTTGCCATTAGAACAGAAGACCACATCCTGCGACTTGTACTTTAAATTAGGCCTGGGCATTGAATTCCGCTCCGCTCGCGGAATTTGCGGAATTTGGACAATTTTGCGTTCCGCGGAGAACGCGGAATTGCCATCAATTCCGCGATCCGCGGCGAAGCGGAATTATTTTCTTGTTCGCGCTTTAAAAATGCATTCTACCGCGCGCGATTATGACTTACCGGGATTCCTGCGTTCGCCGACGGGTTTTCCTATTCGTTCGCGTGCGCCACGAGATTTCGGTAGCCGGCCGCGCGATCCTGCGAGAGTTTGCGATCGCGAACACGTCATTCGATGCGCCATCGGACAACGCGAGAGTGTGCGATCGCGAACACGTCATTCGTCGCGCCATCGTGCACCACGAGAGAGATTGCGGTCGCGAACACGTCATTCGGGCGCGCCATCGGATTTCCGGCGGAATCTTTGTAAACCTGCGATCTCGAACACGCAAAATTTTCAATCTGGAGAAGAATAATATCGCGAGCAGCATAAAACCTTCTATAAACTGATGATTTCCATGGAAAAAAACCTCAGATTGATATTTGGGTGTCCTTTTTTTCATTTTTTGGGCGGGGGAGAGGGAGGAAGTGCCACAGAGTCTACTACTTCCTGTTCCTTTCCAGCAGGCTCCTCCCAGTGCTTTCTCCATCTCTTGTTCATTTTTCACTTGGATTTGAGCTGGAAGGATCATTGTTTGTGTCTGCTGCATCATTATCATTTTATTTGAGGATTTTTGGATTTGAGATTTTACAAGTAAGTTGGTGTTGTTTGATTGGGTCATTGCAGTTGCTGCAATTACAATTTTTAATTTTCATCATTTTTAAAAATAAATATAGTGGTGGGTAGCCACTGTAGCCAGTAGGCCCAGAGCTAGTCATGGGTGGGTGCATGAGGAAACATGATGAAACAACTGTTCCTTTGCTGTGTGATGTATTTTTTAATTTCAAACATCATTTAGGGGGCATGGATGGCGTTGGATTGAATTGCAAAATGTGTATTTTTGGGTGTATTTCAGTTTTTATGCTGTGTGCTAAATACATGCCTTAGTTGTGTGTGGTGTGCTGCAGGCCTTGTTTAGCCCTGTGGATTTTCGTTTTTGCATTTTATTGCATTACAGGCAAAGCAGTGTTGTTTACCATGCATCCTTTGCCTGGCTATTATAGGTCTGTTTTCAGTACATTGTTTTCCAGGCCTCCTGCTTGTTGCTTCTGATTTGTGAGTGTCCATGTGGCTGGTAGCCATTTCTGGTGGGAGTTATAAGTGTGCTGCTTTTTTGCCATATAGGCCTGCATGTGTTTCCTTTGTGACCTAGGCTTCTTGTTGTTGTGGGCCTGGCCATGAGGCTGGTGGCCATTTTGAAGCCAGGCAGTGTGCTTTTTGCCATAGGCCTGCATTGTCTGTCTTCAGTTTCTTGTTGTTGTGGGCCTGGCCATGAGGCTGGCGGCCATTTTGAAGCCAGGCAGTGTGCTTTTTGCCATAGGCCTGCATTGTCTGTCTTCAGTTTCTTGTTGTTGTGGGCCTGGCCATGAGGCTGGCGGCCATTTTGAAGCCACGTAGTGTGCTTTTTTCCATAGGCCTGCATTGTCTGTCTTCAGTTTCTTGTTGTTGTGGGCCTGGCCATGAGGCTGGTGGCCATTTTGAAGCCAGGCAGTGTGCTTTTTGCCATAGGCCTGCATTGTCTGTCTTCAGTTTCTTGTTGTTGTGGGCCTGGCCATGAGGCTGGCGGCCATTTTGAAGCCAGGCAGTGTGCTTTTTGCCATAGGCCTGCATTGTCTGTCTTCAGTTTCTTGTTGTTGTGGGCCTGGCCATGAGGCTGGCGGCCATTTTGCTGCCCCTGATTGTGATCGTTTTTTCCTTTCTGTGCCCCCTTGCTGCCCCTGATTGTGATCGTTTTTTCCTTTCTGTGCCCCCTTGCTGCCCCTGATTGTGATCGTTTTTTCCTTTCTGTGCCCCCTTGCTGCCCCTGATTGTGATCGATTTTTCCTTTCTGTGCCCCCTTGCTGCCCCTGATTGTGATGTTTTTTCCTTTCTGTGCCCCCTTGCTGCCCCTGATTGTGCTCGTTTTTTCCTTTCTGTGCCCTTTGCTGCCCCTGATTGTGCTCGTTTTTTCCTTTCTGTGCCCCCTTGCTGCCCCTGATTGTGATCGTTTTTTCCTTTCTGTGCCTGTTTCCCGCTGCTGCGCCCCTGCGGCCCCGCCCCCTCACTGCTCATTCACTGCCCCATTCCCTGCTCCTCCCTCCCACCTCCCCATTTATGGCGCCCGTCCGCGCCGTGACCGCGCCCAGCGCCAGACCCCCTGGTCCGGGCATCCCCCGCGCCCGCCACATCAACAGACGCCGATACGACGCCAGCACCCTCCACGCACTCAACCCCGGAAAAGATCACGCCTGCTACCAGGCCACCCCGAAGCGCACCCAAGGGCCCTTCACCTGCCGGAAGTGCAGCTTCGCCAGCACCCGCCCCGCCAAACCACCGCCCAGGAAAGAACCCAACTACCTCAGATGCATCCTCCTCAACACCCGCTCCGCCCGCAAACACGCCATCGAACTCTGGGACCTTCTCGACTCAACCTCCCCAGACGTCGCATTCCTGACGGAGACCTGGCTGAATCCCGCTTCAGCCCCCGACATCGCCATTGCCATCCCGGACGGATACAAGATCACCCGCAGGGACCGCACCAACGGAGTCGGAGGAGGCATCGCCATCGTCCACAGGAACACCCTCAGAGTCTCAACCAACACCGACGACACCCTCAGCACCGCCGAACACATGCACTTCCAGATCCACACCGATCCCAACACCACCCTCAGAGGAACCCTCATCTACAGACCCCCGGACCCCGACCACAGTTCAGCGATTCCATCGCTGACTTCGTCAGCACACACGCCATCGCCTCCACGGACTACATCCTCCTCGGGGACCTGAACTTCCTTCTCGAGAACAACAAGGACACCAACTCCACCACCCTGATCGACAACCTCGCCACCCTCGGACTCAGACAGCTCGTGACTACACCCACCCACGCCGCCGGCCACACGCTAGACTCCATCTTTTCCGCAAGCCCACACGTCTCCTTCAACCACACCTCCGAACCCCACTGGACTGACCACCACTGCATCCACTTCACCTACAGGAAGCCCACCACGCACCACCGCACCGAACAAATGCCTCGCCGCTGCTGGAGCAGAGTCACGGAAGACCAGCTAACCACAACCCTCGCCCTGAGCCCACCCGCCGAACCCTCCGACCCCGACACCGCCGCCCGCAACCTCAGACAGTGGATCGACGACTGCGCCAACACCCTCGCCCCGCTCAAGAATCCGCCCAACAGCCACACCAGCAAGAAAGCCACCTGGTTCACCGAAGACCTCCAGGCCTCCAAACGAACATGCCGAAAACTGGAGAAGATCTGGCTCCACGAACGGACAGCGGACAGCTACACCGCCCACAAGAGCGCCACCCGCAATCACCATCAACTCATCAGATCCGCCAAAAGGGCCTCACTCAAAGACCGCCTAGACAACAACGCACACAACAGCAAAGAGCTCTTCAACATCGTGAAGGAACTCTCCAACCCCAGCTCCAACACCAACGACATCCAGCCGTCGCAAGACCTGTGCGACTCACTGGCCACCTCCTTCCACCGCAAAATCGCCGACATCCACGACAGCTTCAACACCACGACCGCCCCGGCAACCACCGAGACCACTGCTCCCACAACCACCAACCGCCTGCTCTCCTGGACCAACATCAATGACGAGGACACCAGCGAGATCATGAACAGCATCCACTCCGGTTCACCGCTAGACCCGTGCCCTCACCACATCTTCAACAAAGCCAGTACAGCCATCGCGCCCCATCTCCGGAAAATAATCAACATCTCCTTCGAGACAGCAACCTTCCCGGAAAGCTGGAAGCACGCCGAGATCACCGCCTTACTCAAGAAACCCAAGGCAGACCCCAAGGACCTCAAGAACTTCCGACCCATCTCTCTGCTCCAGTTCCCCGCGAAGGTCACCGAGAAAATCGTCAACAAACAACTGACCCGCTACCTCGAGGAGAACAACATCCTGGACCCTTCCCAGTCCGGCTTCCGCAGCAACCACAGCACCGAAACCGCCCTCATCGCCGCCACCGATGACATCAGGACCCTGCTAGACAACGGAGAAACAGCAGCCCTCATCCTCCTGGACCTATCAGCCGCCTTCGACACGGTCTGCCACCACACACTACGAACACGCCTTCACGACGCCGGGATCCAAGAGAAGGCCCTGGACTGGACCACATCCTTCCTTTCCGGCAGCACACAAAGCGTCCGCCTCGCCCCCTTCCGATCCAAGGCCACCAAGATCATCTGCGGCGTACCCCAAGGCTCCTCCCTCAGCCCAACGCTGTTCAACATCTACATGGCACCCCTCGCCCACGTCGCCCGACAGCACAACCTCAACATCATCTCCTACGCCGACGACACCCAGCTGATCCTCTCCCTCACCAAAGACCCTCACACCGTCAAAGCCCACCTCCACGAAGGAATGAAGGCCGTCGCCGAATGGATGAGGACCAGCCGCCTGAAGCTGAACTCGGACAAGACGGAGGTCCTCATCCTTGGTTCCAACCCTTCAGCCTGGGACGACTCCTGGTGGCCAACATCACTGGGAACAGCCCCGCCACCCACCGACCACGTACGCAACCTAGGGGTCATCCTCGACCCCACCCTCTCCATGACTAAGCAGGTCAACGCCGTTTCCTCATCCTGCTTCAACATCCTCCGAATGCTCCGCAGGATCTTCAAGTGGATCCCCACCGAAACAAGAAAAACAGTCACCCAGGCCCTCGTCACCAGCAGGCTGGACTACGGAAACGCCCTCTACGCAGGAACGACGGCTAAGCTCCTGAGACGGCTGCAACGCATCCAGAACGCCTCTGCACGTCTTATCCTCGACATCCCCCGACGCAGCCACATCACACCCCACCTGAGAGACCTGCACTGGCTCCCTGTCAACAAGAGGATAACCTTCAAGCTCCTCACCCACGCACACAAAGCACTCCACAACTCCGGACCAGCCTACCTCAACAGACGACTCAGCTTCTACACCCCCACCCGCCAGCTCCGCTCGACCAGCCTCGCCCTCGCCACAGTCCCCCGCATCCGGAAAACGACCGCCGGCGGCAGATCCTTCTCCCACCTCGCCGCCAAGACCTGGAACACCCTCCCCACCAACCTTCGACAGACCCAAGACCTACTGGCCTTCAGAAGACTCCTCAAGACCTGGCTCTTCGATCAGTAGCAGCACCACCCTCCTCTTCCCCCAGCGCCTTGAGACCCTCGCGGGTATGTAGTGCGCTTTATAAGTGACATGATTGATTGATTGATTGCTTTTTGCCATAGGCCTGCATTGTCTGTCTTCAGTTTCTTGTTGTTGTGGGCCTGGCCATGAGGCTGGCGGCCATTTTGAAGCCAGGCATTGTGCTTTTTGCCATAGGCCTGCATTGTCTGTCTTCAGTTTCTTGTTGTTGTGGGCCTGGCCATGAGGCTGGCGGCCATTTTGAAGCCAGGTAGTGTGCTTTTTGCCATAGGCCTGCAAGCTTGTAGCCTAGTCTGCCAACAGGCCTTTCATCCAGTGGGCCCAGAGGTAGTCAGGGGTGCATGAAACAACTGTTTCTGTGTGTTCTGTTGAATATAAACATCATTTAGGGCACATGCATGGCATTGGATTGAATTGCAAAATGTGGATTTATTTTTGGGGTGTATTTCAGTTTTTGGGGGTGTTACATGCCTTAGTTGTGTGTGGTGTGTTGCAGGCCTTGTTTAGCCCTGTGTATTTTCGTTTTTGCATTGTATTGCATTACAGGCAAAGCAGTGTGGTTTAGCATGCAGCCTTTGCCTGGCTATCGTAGGCCTGTTTTCAGTACATTGTTTTCCAGGGCTGATGCTTGTGGCTTGTGATTTGTGAGTGTCCATGTGGCTGGTGGCCATTTCTGGTGGGAGTTATAAGTGTGCTGCTTTTGCCATATAGGCCTGCATGTGTTTCCTTTGTGGCCTAGGCTTCTTGTTGTTGTGGGCCTGGCCATGAGGCTGGCGGCCATTTTGAAGCCAGGCAGTGTGTTTTTTGCCATAGGCCTGCATTGTCTGTCTTCAGTTTCTTGTTGTTGTGGGCCTGGCCATGAGGCTGGCGGCCATTTTGAAGCCAGGCAGTGTGCTTTTTGTCATAGGCCTGCAAGCTTGTAGCCTAATCTGCCAACAGGCCTGCCATCCAGTGGGCCCAGAGATAGTCAGGGGTGCATAAAAGAACTGTTTGTGTGTTCAGTTGAATTTAAACATCATTTAGGGCACATGGATGGCATTGAATTGCAAAATGTGGATTTATTTTTTGGGTGTATTTCTGTTTTTTGGGGTGTGTTACATGCCTTAGTTGTGTGTGGTGTGTTGCAGGCCTTGTTTAGCCCTGTGTATTTTCGTTTTTGCATTTTATTGCATTACATTACAGGCAAAGCAGTGTGGTTTACCATGCAGCCTTTGCCTGGCTATCGTAGGCCTGTTTCAGTACATTGTTTTCCAGGCCTCATGCTTGTTGCTTGTGATTTGTGAGTGTCCATGTGGCTGGTGGCCATTTCTGGTGGGAGTTATAAGTGTGCTGCTTTTGCCATTTAGGCCTGCATGGTTTTCCTCTTGGCTTACTGCTTGCATCCATCCCCTTTGCCAGCTGCAGCTCCCTGAATGATGTGATGAGCAAATAATTTATTGCCAAACAGGGTCCACTTCTATTACATTTGTATTTTGGTTGTCCTGACAGTGTACACAGTATACCATGAAAGCCCTTGTTGACAGTCTCACAAATGGCTACACTAATTTATATCTTTTATTTGTTTGTTTGTACTACTAGTAATTGAACCACAACAACAAATGCAACATTTCACTGATGTTCTTCTCCTGGCTTCTTTGCTTTTAGGTGCACAAAAAGACAGAGGAGGAGGTGTCATCATCATCATCACCCGTTGTACTGCCAGGCTGAAGTCCTGCTGCGCGTCACGTCCACGTGTGACCACAGACATCTCTGCAACTTGTGCACCTGCGTCCTGCTGACATCTGAAGAAGATGGCCCCAAAGAAAGGTACAAGGTCCTCCAGTAGCAATAAAGTTGCCAGTGAGAAGAAGGGAGAGAAGAAGGAAGTGGCACTTGCCAAGACTGGGGTGCCGGCCGATGTGTTTTCTGGTAAAAAAAAATTACGCCTGCAGCAGCGGTGTCCAGCGGGGACCAAGCTGGGAGCAGCACCTCTGCATCAGTGGCCCCACCCCAGCAACCTAGGCCCAAGCCCATGACTGTGGCAGAGGTAGCCAGTCTACTAACGACCAGTGATGTTGAAATGTCATTATCGCAAAGTAGTACCCAATCCACGCACTCGCAGGCGCAAACTCAGGAGATAAGTGGGCAACCCCAGCCGCAACCCGAACCGCAGCTGGAACTGCAACCACAGCCGGAACCACTGCCGCAACCCCAGCCGCAGCCGGAACCGCAACCACAGCCGGAACCGCAACCACAGCCGGAACCGCAGCCGGAACCACAGCCCACAATAGTAGCTGTTCCACCTGAAGTAGGGGCAGTTCAGGAAATCGAGCTTTTTGCAGACGGAGAGGAGCAAGCCACTGTTCCAGAAGATCCAGTGTCTTCCATACCCCCAGCAAGGAAAAGGAGGCTTAGTACATCAACTTCTTCTTCAAGCCCCGCTTCTGATGATCTAGATGCCACTTGGAAGCCACCAGCTCAGCCTGAGAGTGATGCACACCACAAGACAAGGCTAGTGAAAAGGAAGGTTCCCGAAAGCCTTACAGTTATGGAGGTAGATGTAGACGAGGGGGTGATGATGATGAAGAGCCAGTCATCACGAACATCACTCCTGGGCCTGCGGAGATGGAGACCAACATTATTAGACTATCCCAAATCGCTGCGAGGGATGTAGCACGGATACCACCAACACAGGTAACGCCAACACGACCTCCAGCTTCCATATTTGCCTTTGCAAAGGCCCGGCAGGGACCTACATCAAGCTCAACCACCACCTCAGTAGGTGGTGGTAATGTAAGTGCACAGAGTCAAATTCCATGCACACCCTCCATTTCATCTGGTATTGAAAGTGGCACCTCCAGCAGTGCCAGAAAGTTCTCCTCCCCAGTTTGGGACTTCTTTTCGGTTAGCAGTAAGGAGGAGAACATTGCTATATGCTCAATTTGTCGGCAGGCTGTTAGGCGGGGTAAGCTTGGTACAAACTATGGTACCGGAGGACAAACAAGTCATCTCAAAAAACACCACACTATCAGGTGGGAGGCTCACCTACTTCACTTACAAAAAAGTAAAACTGGACCCATTGCTGTTGTTGTGGATGAAGAAGTAGGGGAAGATATGATCGCGGAAGAAGGTCAACAAGAGGGAGATATTTATAGCCCTACCCCCTGCAGTGTACTGGTAACGCCCGCATCCTCAGCAACATCTCAGTGGCACAGTAGTAAGAGTCAACATGAGACAGCAAGGCAACCGGGCACTGCAATGAGCAAAAGTGCAGCGTCGTTGAGCCTAGCTGGGTTCAAGAAGAAAGGTGCAGCAGTAAGGAAAATATTCCAGCCTACCATTGACAGCATGCTTTGGTCGGAGGGGCAGTACCAACGCAACCACCCAACGGCACGGTTGTACAATGCGAAGCTCGCTAAAATGTTAGCGCTGGACCTTCTCCCTTTTTCATTTGTGGAAGGGGTGGGTTTCCTTGAATTTGTGTCAGCCATCTGCCCTAAATGGAAGGTTCCCAGCCGTTCCTATTTTGCCCGAGTTGCTGTTCCAGCACTACATCACGATGTGCTTGAATTGGTTGGACAAGCTTTGCAGCAGAGTGCTGTTCACAAAATCCACCTGACAACAGACATGTGGACCAGTTGCCAAGCCACTGATTACATGTGCATCACTGCACAGTGGGTCTCTTTTGTGGGGGTTAGAGACAAGCTATCTGAAGTAGGTGCTGTTGACACAGCTGCAATTTTTAATGCTTCTCGGAAACATGCAACTATAGCCATGTTCGCCATGGAGAAATCTCATACTGCTGAAAACCTTTTGGAAGAGTTTAACAACAAGGTCTTTGAATGGCTGCGCCCCAGAGGGCTTCACATTGGTTTTGTTGCCACGGATAATGGCAGTAATATACTTAAGGCCATGACGCTTGGTAAGTATTTCAGGGTCCCGTGTTTGGCGCACTGCATTAACATTATAGTTCAAGACTTTCTGAAAAAGAACCCATAGTCAGCAACTTACTGACCACCTGCCGCAGAATATGCACGCATTTCAGCCATTCTTTTAAAGCCCGGAAGCAGCTGAGGATCATTCAACGTGACTATAGAATGCCAGTCAAAGCACTGATCCAGGAGGTGGCAACACGTTGGAACTCAACGTATTACATGCTTGACCGTCTGTTTGAGCAGTACAGACCAATCAATGAATATGTCATGCAAAGGGCGGATGCTGCTGTGAAAGGCATGACCCTTCAGGTGGACCAATGGTGCCTAGTTAAATCTCTTACAGAGATGCTTCTTCCTTTCGAGGTCTTCACACGTGAAGTCAGCAAGGAGGACTGTACTATGGGCCAAGCTATCCCATTGTTGCACATGCTAGAGCAAGAGCTGAAGAGGGTGTGTGAAGCGTACATAGGTGTGGAGGAAAAAAAGAAGCATACCAGTTGGCGGAGAGCTTATCATGTCGCTTAAGTGAAAATGCAAGGATGCAAAATAAGATTCTGTCACAACAACATTACATTTGTGCCACAATTCTGGATCCACGGTACAAAGCGGCACTGCACAGTAAGACATTACTCCCTTTTTCAGAAGTGGATGTTGCCCGGTACAAAACTTGGATAGCTGAGGCAGCCAGTACATTGGAAAATGAACGGCTGGTAATTAAAGGCCTCAAACCCACATCAAGTACTGCAGCAGGGCATCCTGCATCAAGTTCAACTTCAGAGCCTGTGGGCAGTGCATTTGGTTCACAGCTGTCACCAACACTATCGACAACAGCAAGAACCGGATCATCATCAGCCCCAGTACAAACGGCACAGAATTGGTATTTACAGCAAGGACTTGCTAGGTCCAGTGCTGATGCAAAGACAAAAGAGGGCGCACTAAGTTTAGCACCCCTGAACATTGACCGAATGGTCCAGGCCTACCTGGATGACCCAACAGAGGTCTAAATTGATCAAAACCCATTGCGGTATTGGTATGGCAAAAGGGGCCAATGGCCAGTGCTCAGCAGGCTGGCGATCAACTATCTGGCTTGCCCTATCGCAAGTGTCTCTTCTGAACGTGTTTTCAGTGCTGCTCGTTCCATTGTAACAGTGAAAAGGACCAGTCTCTCACCCATAAACGTGGAGAGGTTAACCATGATCAAAATGAATCAGCAATTTATACCACCGAATTATACAATACATGAATCACCGCAGGAAGATGAGGACAGCGGCTCAGGTGATGGAAGTAGCGTGTTGGATGCTGATTACCTACTTCTGGTTGAACCTCCAGAGTTTGAGGACGAGCTATACTTCCCTGACGGTGACAACTAGGCTTCCAGTTCTTACTGTGGTTCTCCCTTATTTACTTCTATTTCTGTGTCTGTCTTTCTGTTTGGAAACTTCAAATCACAACAAATCCATCACCACCGTCTTCGTATTTTATTGCCTTATGAGTTTCAGCTCTCTGCATTTCAGTCCACTCCTCCGAGTCCTGCTCCTCCATCCTCCTGAATCGACCTAAATCTATTGCCCTCAAGCCAGATGATGATTGGATGTAGCATAATCGAAGAAAACCTAATCTTGCCTCGTTGAGTCTCTCCAAAAGAAGTGGAACATGATGATGACTACTATAGCTATCCCCCTTTCAGAGCCGATACAGACTGCCCATTAACTGAAGATGAGAAGGAACAGGTAATGAATGATGACATGCATTGGACGCTGACTGAGTGATTTGTGTTGTTGTTGTTTGTAGTGCATGAAGGTAATTCATTGTGTACTATTATCTAATCTACACACTAAAAGTAACCCAATGCAATGTTTCTTTCCAATCTGGTTTTTCAATAACAATTTTCTACTTCTACTGCAGGCCGATCCATTGCATTTTGAATATGGAAAGGGGACTCAATCTGTACACTACTGCACACTGAGTTGGACAACACACCATGATGATGACCACAGTGACATTATCTCTTCGCACTCCAGTCACTCAGTACGATCCGAGATGATTGATGGAATAACTCAGTGCGTTTCATGAGTGCATTACAAGGTAACCAAGTCAACAACAACCACTGCAGACCTACATGTCTGTGTAGTGGTGGAGTCGAGTGTGGTGGTATGGTATGACTGACAGCGGGGCATTGATTTAGTCACTTAATTTGTAAAATGCTATGTTGCTGTATATCTGCTTTGTCTGCCTCTGTCAAAAAAGGTACGCTAAATGGAGGATGTGTCACGGGTGCCGTGGGCCTGCTCAGTCCTGTTGTTGTTGGAGGTTAATGTTGGAAACAGACTAAGTTAGACATGATGTATCCAAATCCATGCCGCCTCTGAAAGTGTTCTTGTTGCACTCCACCGTAATTTAGGCATTTTTTTTCTACTTGATTTTTCAATATCCCTTTGGTTTTCCCATCTGCAATTACAGGCCGGCCCTTACCCTGTGCTACACTGGGAAAAACAACTCTCACTTACCTTACCAATGAATCTACATGTGCCAGGCAGGCAGTGGCGTCACGCAAGATTGATGGCCGGAGCGTCCATGGAATGGAGGACCAAGACGAACGCCGAGATGCAACTCCCCATTTTGACCAGGATAACATACAGTAACAGTATCAACTTTCATCATCTTTTAAATTTCGATTCTTTTTTTTGTCTTCAATCATTACTACTGTGTGTTGTTGTTGTTATGTTTGCTCTCTGCTTATATAATTCAATTCATCCCTACAGCATTTTTTGACTTTTCTTTGCTATCTTTAAGCCCGGGCGGGTACAAAAGAACAGAAACTGTATGTAATTCGGGTCTCTCTGAGGGCAGACAGGCAAGGCAAATAGCATAATATACTTCTGCCCTGTACTGTCTAATTGTCTAGTAGTAGTAGTTAGTAATATCATTAACCATCAAGTTATCATCATCATGCATGCATTTCCTTTTTCTCCCTTAACTGATTTATGGATATGGTTGTCTGCCAATATTGTGTTTTGTTGTTGTCCATGCGTACTGTTTTTCTTTCTCAAACCTTTCCCAAAACCCCCTTCCCAACCATTCTTCAAACCCTAATCCTCTTCCCCCGGGCTGTGTGGCTTATTGAGGTGTGACTAAATTAAATGTACACCAATAATTTATCACACGCTTGCTGGGGCGGATGTGGCTAAAGCAACATAAATGCATTTTCAAGGCAGGGCGCGGATCTTCTTCTGCTTGCCCACCCTCCTATGAGCAGTATATTTGGGGTTTTTTTACCAAAGGAACCGAATCCATCAGCATTAAATGCCATCATAGATTGGATTTGTCATCATCCGAAACAGCACTAACGGTTACGCTTGTGTCGAGTCACGGACCACGGTGTACTGTAGGCCTAGTCGAGTGACTCGACACAGCTAGAGTTTGTAACTCTATGTACTAGGCTATCCCCGCAACCATTATGTTTCCTTGTATTTTGGCATATTATTGTTTGGCAGTAAGTTCCGTACTGTACTTTGTTCTACTACTCCTCCCACAGTCTCTCTCAGGCGACTGACTGTCTCATTTTCTTTTATTTGCAAGTGCTACTGCCAGGGTCTACTACTACTACCACCACAACCATGGCATGTTGGGAAAGAAAACCATCACCACCATGCAGCCATCGCCGTGCCCAAGTTAAACATCAAGCACAGGTAAGAGAAGAGGTTTGGGTGAGGCATAATTAATAACGGATTTTATTTCATTAATTCTATTTCACACACCCCTTTGAGTCCAGTTGCAGAATGCATAGATTATCAGGGGAGACTGACAGTACTAGTAGGACAAGTCCCTCAGTGACGGGTACCGCATCTGTCTGTTTGTGTCTTAGTAACTCAGCCAATTATTTAAATCAAACACTGGCTGTGGCACTGCACCAGCAAGGAAACCGTGTGACGTAAAACAGTAACCCCACCCACAAAACATTAACCACATCGTATATTAAGTCTAAATATGTAATTTAATACCCTAACAAAAATAAACTATGTAAAAAAAATCCCACAACACCTGACCCACCCCCTCCCTAACCCCAACCAATGTTCATGTCCCGCAACGAAAAAGTCCAACAAATGTCCAAAAGTCCAAAACCCAACGCCCGATTCCCACCCACCCAAATAAGAACTAAAAAAGGGGCAATAAATAAACGGGGTCTCAGCGGGCTCGCCTCTCCAGGACACGGATGCGCTCCTCCAGGCGGGCCACGCAGTTCTTCAGCGCGCGGCAGTTGCATCCACAGTGGGGGTGGGCAGCAGTGCTTCTTCCTGTGTGGCGGAGGGTGGCTGACAGGCGGTGACGCCGTAAGACTGGGGGGGGGGTGTCTGGGGCCCGGGGCATTGGAGGAGGCTGCAGCTGCTGCCGCCTCCTCCTCCTCCTCCTCTAGAACAACCAGGCGCCGGTATTCAGCCTGTATGGCCTCCAGCTTACGGCGCCGGGCCTTGGCTGCCAACTCCTTCCTGTTGACTTTAGGAGTAGCTATATCAAGAAGAAAAAACAAGACTATTGTAAAATATACTCTTAGCAAAGCAGTCAGACAAATACATTCTACACATAGTGGCACAGTAGCACTAGCAAGCACAGTACGTAACATTTGTGGTATGTATCTATCCTCCCACTACCTCGGCCTCGAACATTTGGGGGAGTTTCAGGCATTTCGCCACCCATGCATCTGATTCATATCACACACCTATGCATGCATGCCACGTATCCTTCTCTGCCAGTCATAAACATAAAATCTCGCCCGTCCTGCCTCCTTCCACCCTTCTTTCCCTTTTCGTTCAACCCATCCATCAAGGTCATCTGATCAGACTTTTATTCTTCTCCATAAAAATTTCACAGCTGAGTTGAAGTCCGATAGAGGCCATTGGTTACTCTCAGACTCCTGTCGCTAATGCTATTGCTAATGCTGCTAAGTAAAGGGTGTCTTCTTCAAACGGCGTTCACAACTACTTCTTACTTAAGTCTCAACAGTACAGTATACATTACACCCTTGCAGCGAGTGTAATGTCAATAAGTAAGGATTAGGAATATAACTTACCACCGCCCGCCACTGCTGCTGGCTCACCCCCTGCAGCTACTCCAACTGCTGCATCGCCTGCACCCTCAGCGGCCGCGTCACCTTCACCGCTGGCCCCGGTACTGGTGGTCGGTAGTACGCCTAGAAAAAACATTACACATTTTTCAGATGCCATATACACCTCCCCCTATTTTTCACTAGCATGAAGGAAAAAAAAGTTAATACATATACAACATACATCACTAGTATAAATCAGGTAGTAGACTAGACACTAGTAGTGTTATATGGTCCCTAGGGTCATTTTAGTCTTTGCTAAGTTACCCCGAGCCATGCAACCATTTTAGCTCTGTCTTTTATTTTTGCGCAAGTTACCTCGCAGCTTGTTGTGAAATACGCCTTTGAGGCCACATGAGCTCATACTGCTACTGTCTGAGCACTGCGTACAAGGTCGAGAAACAAGCGACTTTGTTATGGAGTTATGGTGTTAGTCCATATTGCTTATCCATAAAAAAAAAAAAGCAGTTTTTGGCACGACTGAGAAATGCTTGCACTATACTAACGCGCACCATTTTTCTCATTACAGACGGAAGATTCACTTATAAGAAGAACCAGAGCTTTGCAGAGCTTATGATGTCACCACTACTAGGTTCTTCTAAGGTGAGGGCTCCCAGAATTCTCACATCTCCATTTAGAATTTTATATAAACTAGATTCCTACCAAGGGGAGGGTGGTTCGCCCACCACTGTTCAGTTATCATGATCTCGCCTTTTGGCTTCTATGGACTTTTAGTTGTAAGTAACTTGTAAGTCTAACTGTAACAATGTTTATTGTTTTAATCTTATACATTTTGCTGTTGCTGCTGCATTATACAACATACAGAGCTTGTCAGTTGGAAATAAAAAGAAACCTTTTGAACTTACATAGACTCGGTGGTATTTGGTGTGGACTTACACAAGAGTGAGCAAAAGGGTGTGCATTGCTTCCGCGACAGAGGTTGGGAGTGTTATGTTGTCTGGGTTGTCTACTCATTGGGTATTTTGGGGGTGGGGGGGCCTTTCGGAGTAATGAGACACTATAACAAGTCGGTCAGGGGATTGTGGTGGCTTCCGATTGAGGTGTGAGGAAGGTCCAACCTCCCATCACCAACGACCTATTTTCTTGTGCAAAGTTCTGTATGTGCAGAATCCCTACAACAGTAGTAGTATGTCCTATCCTATCTAAAATTCTAAAATTTGGTTGGGCATTTTCTTGGTGGGAATTGTCAAAAAGCCTCAAGAATAAGAAGACTAGAAGTAGTAGAAGAGGACAACCAAAACTCAATGGCTATAGCTATTGGTGAATGAGTTTAATTTAAAATATTTGAAATAAAGAGTGGGCAACTGGGCAAGCTTGGCTACAGACAGACTAATAGTAGTAGTACAGAGAGTCATAGCAGACGCAGTTAGAGGCAGGGATAACAAGAATTTAGAAACAGATAGTATAGAGCAAAGAAGATTGTGTAAAAATTCGAATCAGGATACCGAAATAATAGTTCGGAAAAAATAAGGTGCAGGAAAAGTTTAGGAAATATAATTATTAATATTAACCACTGGTGGACTTACTGGGGCCAGCAGCAGAGCCCTCGATAGAGGAGCGGTCCTGTCCCTGGGAGGCATCGTCCAGATCTTGTGGGCCCACCGCCTGCGACCCCGTCTTCTTGCCCCTGGGTGCTGCTGATCATGTAAGATTTCATAAAGAAAGAGACAAAAATTAAAGTTTGGTGTGAAATAAATAAAATATATTAAAATAGGCACCAAAAACATTTTTGGTTACAAAAATTGCAATAAAATTGACCTATCTGATCGACTGGTAGTATTGCGAGATTCACGGACCGTCTAGCAAGCCTAACTACCACCTGACCTAGCCCACCGATTCCAATCCAGACGGGCCAATTGTTCAGTAAGTCTGCATTTCCATTTATTTTAGTCCTCAAAAATGCATAGATGGAGGACACATGCATACATTTTTGCATACACCAAATTGTTGGCTGGTTGCTGCTAATGTTCTGCTAGTGATGATATAAGCCTATTAACACTCAGTAAACAAACTACAAAAGGTTCTGCTAAGGACTGGGGTAAGCATCACTCAGCAGCCCGTGACGTGACAGAGGATGCGTCACGCACACAACTTAGAAATTACCAACTAATAAGTAACTAAACCTATCAATCCACCACTATCCCTTCTTAGTGGTACGAGGACAAAGGAAGGACTACTCTCTCTAGCATTACATCACTTAAGTTCTCTAAAGTAAACTCTTACATAATCATCAGGCCAAGCGAGCGCAAAGTTGCAAACAAGTAAGATTAGTAGCGTCGAGCGCCTGTGTCATAACAATCACAGATTTTTAAACGTCATTTACCTGCAATGTAAGCAGCAGCATTCTTGCTAGTCGGAGAAAAAAAAATATTTGCAATATATATATAACACAGAGCAGAAGAACACAAAGTAGTAATATTAAATAGCTACTCACCAACCCCCGGGACCTCCACTCCTAGCAGGTCCAGCAGGTCCTGCTCCCGGTCCAGAATATCGGACCACCGGTGCGTCAGCTGATTCTGGGTGCGCCGGACACCCGAGCAGCGAAACACTGCCCGCCGCACCTTGCCCCACCGCTGCCGACGCTCCCGGAGCCCGTACCCGGACCCAGGCCTGCCGCCTGCTGCCAGGGTTAAGGGGAGGTGGCGCTGAACAAAAAAAACCAGTGCGGCCACCTCCGCCTCATTAAATAAGGCCCGTGCCTGCACCCCTCTTTGGCGCCGTCTTCCGCAAGGAAGGCGGTCGCAGCTCTGGCTCCGACTTCGAGCCCTGTGGCTGTGGCCCTTTGCCATGGTTCTGGGTAGGCGGGGGACGGAAAAGAAAAGGTAGGAATTAAATAAAGTAAGTAAAAGAAATAAAAAAGCAGGTAATAGAAAAAGTGTGAAAAAGTAGTTAAAAACACACAAAAAGTAGAGAAAAACTCAAAATATAGAATCAGGAAAATAGAGAGATAGATAATAAACAAAAAAGACCCAAAATAAGTTTACAGAAACAAAGGATTGAAAAGATAGAGGGAGGATTGAAAAGCAGGCCCAGAACCATAGAAATAGAGTGAAAAACAAGATGGCCGCGCCCATTGCGACCGCATGGGCAAGTTCGCGCGATATTTCCCCCCGAGCACGCAAAAAGCGTCGCGAACACGTAATACGCGTTCCCGAACAGGAAACCCTTATCGCGAACGGGCGGGAGCATGCAATACGCGACCCGGAACAGGAAATACCATCGCGAGCGGGCGGGACAAGTGAAAACAAGATGGCCGCGCCCATTAGCGACCGCATGGGCAAGTTAGCGATATATTTCCCCGCGAGCACGCAAAAACACATCGCGAACGGACGGCACAAGCAATTCCGCGATTTCGCGGAAGTTCCGCGAGCTCGCGGAATTTGTTAGCAATTTCGCGAGGATTTGCGTAACGCGACTACGCAAATTCCGCCCACCCCTGCTTTAAATGGATCAGGCAAAACCCTCAGCACGGACTCTCTTCTCTTCCCATAATTGATGATTGACTCAATATCCTGCAACAGCATGTCCACCACTCTCAGGCCTCAGAGAGGGGTTTTTCTTTAATGTTCCTTTAATCATTGTGGATTTTCTTTTTAAATCTTTTTATTGAAAGTTGATTGCAAAGCGAATACAGTTAATGACCATTTGATACAGTACATATTCACAAATTCAAATCTTCCACATAGCAGGGTAAACATCAGTTGTAGTATCAGCACAGTTATCGGTAGCATGTGCAGTATACCTCCACCCTCATTACTCCCCTTGCAAGGACGAACCATCAAACAGTAGGCATATCATCCCCCTGCTTTTGTTCCAATTCCCCTAGATTTTGGTCCACTTTTGTGGACAACCTCTTCCCTCGTAAATCACTCTTTCCGCCTGCATACACCAATCCATGTCTGTCTGCCTCCCACTCTCGGAACCTAGGCCTGGTCACCCCACTCCATGTCTTTGCAATATTGCGTTTCGCAACCATACATCCTAGGGCGACCCAGGTTCTTTCTTTCAATGTAAGGTTGTTGTTGTCCCAGACATTAAGGAGGCACCATCAGGGCGAGGTCGTTACATCTTTCCCACACAATGTCAACATTCTCCCTGTTATTTTATCCCAGTATTTCTTGATAATCGGGCAGTCCCACCATTGATGCATAAAGGTTCCCACCTGACCACAGTTTCTAGGTCAGAGTGATGAGTTGGAAATGCCCATTTTGACTAGTGTTGTACTCGTATTGTATGTTCTATGCAAGACCTTTAATTTTATTAATCTGAATTGAGAACGTATAGCCACCTCGCGGGGGGACGCCAGTGCCTCTTGCTCATCGCTCATGTCCCTAACATCATCCACCCACCTAGCCCGTATTTTCCCCAAATGATCTGGCATATTATTTAATATCTTCCTATATGTTAGCGATATTGCTTTCTCCGTTAAGTAATCATCTAAGAGTCTATCTTCCAGGGGGGAGGAGGCTGGGATTTCAGTGCCATTGGGAATTGCCTTTTGTAATACGCTGCGCACCTGTAGGTATCGAAAAGTTTCTCCAACGTCAAGTTCATTGCCCCTTTGGAGTTCGCCAAAAGGGCCTATCTTTCCTTTTGCCCATAAGTCTCCCACCCTGGAGAGACCGATAAGGTCCCATTTATCAAACCCAGGTTGTGTTGCTAATAGGCCCAGTTGCGCCGATTCCCAGAGTGCAGTAGCCAATGTTAACTTATTCTTCCACCCCAATGCTGCTGATGCTGTGTGCCATAGTGCGATTGTTGTTAATATTGGTGTGTGAAGCGGCGTATTTTTCTGTCCACCATAAATCGCTCTCAGGCAATTCCCGGATGACATATTGTGTCTGTCCATTCTATATGCTGGGTCTGTTTGGGGCCAATGTACCCAGGGGTTTGTCACTGAAATTTGAGCTGCCCAATAGTAATATTGTGTTACCGGGAGGGCAATTCCTCCATCGTAACAGCTTTTCGTAAGCTTAGCCAATGCAATACGAGGGATGCCTTTGTCCCAGAGGAGTGTACGAATCTCTGATTCTATAGCTTGAAAATATTTTGGTGAAATCAGATAGGGAGTGCTCTGCAAAATATATACAAAACGAGGGAGCGCCATCATTTTATACAGGGCGGCTTTGCCAAGTATTGTGAGGGGAAGTGTCTTCCAATGTAGCACATCTTCTAGTAGTCGACATAATGGGGGGGCTAAGTTTCGCTCATAAAATACTACTGGATCTGTTGTGACATAGATCCCTGGGTATCGAAACCCTTCAGTCACTCTTTGTGCCGTGCAGACCTTGGGAAGATTGAGGCCCGGGCTACAGAGGACGTATATTTATCCCAGTTAATAGTATATCCTGAATATTTTTGAAAGAGGGTGAATATATGCAGTACTCTGTGTATGGAGGAGTATGGGTTAGCTAAGTAAAGTAGTATATCATCTGCATATAGGGAGATTTGGTCCTCCCACCCTTCTGTCCATTTGAGTCCCCCAATGAGCGGATCCCCTCTGATCCCTGTTGCCAGTGGTTCTAGCACCAGTGCAAATATTAATGGTGAAAGTGGGCAACCCTGCCGTGTCCCTCTTTGCAATTCGAAGATCGATGATCTTCCCTCATTCACTGTGACTTGTGCTAGGGGCTCAGTGTAGAGAAGTCGTATCCACGACAAGTATTTCTCTCCAAATCTGAAGCTCTCCAAGGCCGCGAATAAAAAAGGCCATTGGATTATATCAAACGCCTTTTGGGCATCTAGTGACATTATTACTGCTTCCTCACTAATATTCCGGGCCCTACCCAGTACTCCATTGAGGCAACGCAAGTTGAGCGCGGTGTTTCTACCTGGCATGAAGCTGGATTGGTCGGGGTGAATCAATTTGTGCAGCAGGGGATTCAGACGAGTTGCAAGGATTTTGGCAAGAATCTTGACCTCTGCATTCAGCAAAGATATTGGTCGGTATGAACCACAGTTTTTGGGAGGTTTCCCACTTTTGTGTATTACTATGATATTGGCAAGCCTCTGACTCTCAGGTAGGGTACCCTGTGTTACGCTTTCTATGTACATCTTCACTAAGTATGGAGCTATTATAGATGCAGTTAGTTTGTATAATTCTATCGGTAAACCACTCGGACCCATTGCTTTCCCTGTCTGTAGTGCCCCAATTGCCTGTACCACCTATTTCTCAGTTAAATCTGCCTCTAAGCTTTCCTTATCTGTTTCATCTAAGGAGGGCAATTTAAGAGTGGCCAGCAACTCTTGAGCCTCGGTCTGTGTGGACGTCCCCGATGGTGTGTATAGTTGGCTAAAATATGCTGCGAAGGCCTCTGCTATTCTTGCCTTTCTCTAAGCTGTGTCCCGTCGCTTGATGTAATCTCGAACACCCATCTGTTAGCCTTTTTCCGTTTATCCAACCACGCTAACAGTTTACCCGCCTTATCACCCACTTCATATATTCGGTGTTGGGTTGCTCAGTATTGTGTTTTTGACGCTTCTTCAGCAATATCTTTGTACTCTTTTTGTTTAATCAGTAACCTGTGTTTGGTGTCTGGGGTATCTAGTAATATTAACTCAGATTCTATTTTGCTAATATCCTCTTCTATTGCAAGCAGTTGCTTCTGTTTTTCTTTTTTATAGCCGACTATAGCAGAGATCCCTTGTCCCCCAATTACTGTCTTGTGTGCTTCCCACATTGTTTGGGCTGAATCCACTGACCCGTCGTTTTCGTTAGTTAGTGGTCGCTTTAGCCAGGCCCTCTTTTATGATTGGTACCCTGAAGTACCAGGGATTAATTGTCATCATCTTTCTTTTGGTGGAAGGTGTGCCTCCATAACGAGCCACCATTGGAGAATGATCTGAAATACCCCTTGGGAGCTAGTCACCCCCTCGACCATTGAAAGCTGGTCTGCTCTACAAAACATGTAGTCTATACGGGACAGACTTCCATGAACCCTGGAATGAAAGGTATACTGGTGGGTTGTGGGATTATGGACCCTCCACACATCTACGAGGCCCATAGCCCTCAGAAAGTCTTCAAGTGCCTTCCCAGGTGCTTCCCTTGGTTTGGCTGGCTTTCTATCCCATTCTCCGTTAATGGCTGCATTACAGTCCCCTCCTATAAGTAATTCTCCCTCCGTTAAATTAATTATGTGTGACCCCAAATCAGCTAGGGTGGAGGAATGCAGTCTGGGAGGTACATAGAGGGACGTGATGTTCAATAACCTGCCCTCCCAGTGACCAGACAGGGTGACAAACCTTCCCAGTCTATCGTGTTTGCCCATTTGTATTTTAAAGGGGAGAGATTTACGCAGGAGAATACCAACTCCCCTCAATCCTCTGGTATACCCCGCATGGGCCACTAGTTTGTAGCATCATCTATTTAGTGCACAATAAGAGGTCCCTTGTATGTGGGTCTCCTGCAACAACACAACATCCGGTGCTTGCCGTTTTAGGTACTGCAATGCTACCCCTCTTTTTATTCTGTCCCCCAACCCATTTACGTTCCACAAAAGTATCTTCAAATTGCATGGGGGGGGTCGTTGAAGTCAAATTTCCATGCATTTCATGGTTCCATTGGGTACCTCTTGAGGGTTCAGGAAAAGATCATGCCTCCCCAGGGCCACCAGAGGCCATTGGTTGTCTGATACTTCCACAGCTAACCACACGACAGCCCAGATGCCATTCATCCTGCACATTATTTTGTTCAACACATGTACTGTAAGCTTTATCTTCCATATTCAACTTTAAAAACTCAATTCTGTAACTCACCCTTACTTAACTTCCCACCCCCTCCCTGCCTCCCTGCAATGTGGACCTAAAGCTGCCCACCCCCCAGCCTTGCAGAGTGCCTGTGTACCCTTACCCATAAAGCACAACGTTGGGGGACGCGACCTAACTGGTCCCTGACCTAATCGCATTTCCTTCCCTTCCACCTATGCTATTTAAGCCATTTTAATATCATTTACGCTTAGGCTATCCGGACCTAGACATGCAATAGAACTAGTTACCAGTTCCCTGCTATAAACTGGTAAGATTGAACTGTTGTGTCAAGAGTCTTACCACTGGAACCCATACATTTATGCTAGCATGTTTAACAGTCACACAAGTGATCCCCACAAGTCCAATGGGCCATCGGACCCTGTTAGAATATTCTTACTTCTAGCAGTGTCTTGTGAGTCCTACAGTTACTTTGTGGTACCGTTTTGTCCCTCCTCTGTCTCCAAGCCTTCGCCTTGTCCATGATTCTCCTGTCGCCTTTCTTGTCCCTTTGACCATCTGTGGGTGTTAGATCTTTGCGTTCCAGGAGTTCTCCACCCCTCCAGCCACTCCCAGGCGCCCTCCGGTGTTGTGAAGAGCCATGACTTCCCTTCCGCCACCACCCGGAGTTTGGCCAGGAAGACCATTATGTATTTTATGTCTTTGTCCCGGGGCACCCATTTCACCTCCAGAAAGGAGCGCCGCAACTTTTGAACCTTCACCGTAAAGTCCGGGAAGAAGGATATAGTTAAGTTTATGAACTTTAGTGGGGGGGCTGAGCGAGCTCTGAAATTGAAGATCCTCGCCAGGATAGGGCGCAGGGGGCGCACCCAGTCTTGGTGGGCCTCCCGGCACCCGGTTGGCACGTTCCACCGAGAAGTACTGGGAAAGAGCGCGGGGTTGTGAGTGGTTTTGGATTAGGTCTTCCACGAATAAGTCCACGACAGGGCCCTCTGCCTTTTCCCGAACCCCCAAAATACTAACATTATTCCTACATGAGCGCCCTTCATAGTTTTCGAGCTTTGCCTCTAATTCTGCCGTTGTTGTTAGGAGCTTTTTCACGCTTAGTTCCAGTGTTGGGGTGGATTTCTGTAGCGTGGAGGCGTAGTCTTCCGTAACTTTCACTCGGTCCCCTAAATTAAGTAGGTCTGCATGCATTAATGTCACTTCTGCGGTGACCGTGTCAATCTTGTTCTCCAGTGCCGAACGCACTCCCTGTATTGCTGTCATTATCTCTTGTATGGTCGGGGCGTCTTCCTCCATTAGGTGTTTTGGACCGTGTGTCTCAGACTTTTCTACTGTTGTGTCCGTTTTGGAGTGGGCGTATTTATCCAATTTAGTTTGGTGCGTAGTTTTCTGCACCTTCATGTTCGACATCTTGCGATGTATTTGCTCACTTTTTTCCCCCTTTGCTTCACAATTCACAATTACACCCCTTGGTTATTGGGATACCTCCCATTTTACACCGCTAATGTCTGGCACTTGTTATGTGACTAGGGCCGGTCTTTTGGCTCTCCTTCACTCCTTTAGGTCTGGGAGCCCAGCCACGGGCCGATGCCTGCCCTCTCGATATGGTGGTCTCCGGGAGTCTCCGCACCGATGTCCCCAGTCCTGTGTATTTCATAGCCCTGCCGCCGCCGCCTTTCTGACCACGAGGGGTTCAGGCATTCTGCTATTCCCCTCCCGGTCTGTCTCAGCACACTACGACCTTCTTATTTATTTCGCATCCTCTGTGACAATGGGTTCGAGGATCCTCTCCGCCCCCATCCAGGCTGCGGTGTCTGGCGCTTTCCAGACAAGGCCTGATGTAGTAATCTAGGCCACGGCCAAATGCGCTCCGGCCCCGCCCATTTCCTCCTCCACCTCCCGGGTATTCTCTTACCGGCTCCCAGCTGCGTAATTTCGTTGCAGCCTGCGTCTTCAATCAGGTATAATTATTCCACCCGGGGAGAGGGAATCAGTTCCTACCGCAGCAGGATCCGCAGTTATCGAGGCCCTCCGAGCCCAGGCCTTCTCGCTTTCCGTGTTCGCGGAGCCCCGCCTTCCGTTCCGTACTCCGGGGCTTAAATGTTGCCAGTTTCTTCGTTCGGGAGTGGCGGGACCTCGCAACTTCTTCTTGTCAGTCCCTGATGTATAGAGCACACAGGTGACGGTTAATATCTTGGCATTTCCGGATATTTTGGGTGGATTTTAGGGGAATTGGGGAGCGATCTACAGAGCTCTACGAGAGTGCGGCCATCTTGGTTGCCTGCTGGCCATGCCCCCCAATCATTGTGGACTTTTGTGTATTCTAAAAGGAAATTACCACTCTCTTGAGGCAAGCATTTCTTTAGAATCTATGTATGTTCCTCATAGATCTGACATACCCATCTGTTTCAAGGGACACCAAAACACAAAAAGCATGCTTTTAAAAAAAATCTCGATTTCTTCCAAATTTGGTGTAATGTTGTTCAGCCATTTATTCTATATTGTTTCTAATTTTTCCTATGGATATTGCATGGAGAAAAGTGTTTTGTGACCCCCACCCCCCCTTTTCTGCGAATCATGCCGAAATTCTTTTTTTTTTTTTTAAATGAAGCGCGGTCTCCCACCCTTTGTTAATTATAGACCCCCAGGTGGCCCAGGTCCCAGGAGCATATCCCAAATAAAGGAGGGGGGCGCATCAGCCCCCCCTTCCTGGGGCTTATTATGCCCCGGGGACTACAACCTTCCTGGGGCTCACTCATATTAATGCAGGGTGCCTCTCGGACCCCCGCAGGCCCTGGGGACCTTCCTGGGGCCATATGCAAAATATAAATTGGGGGCCCGAAGACCACCCACCACCTCCCCGGGCAGGCCACACGTTCCCCCGTCCTGGAGCCAATAATGGCCCTGGGGACCACCACCTCCCCCCCCACCACTGGGCAGGCTCCTGCAATGTCCCAGGGTGCCCACCCCAGGGACATTGCAGTTTGCTATGACTTGGCGGGAGCATTACTGCTCCCGCTAAGCCAAAGTAAATGCTGCTCCGCTTTCAGCAAGCGAGAGCATTAAAAATGCTCTCGCTTGCTGAAAGCAGAGCAGAATTGCTTTTGGACAGAGGGAGCTGCATGTTCAGCAGCTCCCTCTGTCCAAAAGCAATGCCGGCTCCTGGAGGACCCTACTGGCCAGGTCTCGGGGGATGGGGTCCCGGGGCCAAAAATGGCTTTTACTTATAAAAAGTAAATTTTAAAAGAAAGGCTGGGCCCTGTGGGATGGGGTCCCCGGGGACAAAATCGGCCTGGGGAGGGAGGGGCATGTGGCCTCCTCCCCAAATGATTATTAAAAATTAAAATTAATGACTGACAAGTCGCCAGAGGCCCCGCCCCTTCTTCACCACTCAGAAAATGTGCCTCCTGGCGCACTTCTGGTTGGGGGATGAAGTCCCCTTGGCTCCGGGGGGAGCTTGGGGGCCAACAACCCCTCCTGTTACCTCCAGTAAGTCCCATTGAGTGTAATTGCTGAGAGGACTTTGGAGGCCATCCCCTTTTCTCCACCACTCTGCAAACGTGCCTCCTGGTTGGGGATGAAGTACCCTTGGTTCCAGAGGGCTCTTGGGGCCAACAAGCCCTCCTGTCACCTTCAGTAAGTCAACACAAGGAGATGATGGACGGAGTGCTGAAACTTTTCAGACACTCACCCCCAGTCACAGATCTGGTTTGAATCCATCATCGTTCTTTAGCTCACTTCGCCACCTCAGTTCAGACCCAGCTATATGCAAATCAGTCTTGACACTGTGCCTCATGGGAACAGTTCAGCCCGAACTGTCAAGCCTGGTCTTCCCTGAACCGGAAACAAGCATCCTGGGACCGGTTTCGGGGTAACACCCCTCATCAGTCAGGCTAGCTTGAATCCAGTGGCAAACTTAGCAAGGGACCCACGTCTGGGCATAACCTGCCAACTTAGGGTGAACAAAGCAAACACAAGGAGATGATGGACGGAGCGCTGAAACTTTCAGACACTCACCCCCAGTCACAGATCTGATTTGAATCCATCATCGTTCTTTAGCTCAATTGGCCTCCTCAGTTCAGACCCACCTATATGCAAATCAGTCGGGACACTGTGCCTCATGGGAACAGTTCAGCCCGAACTGCCAAGCCAGTTAGTCCCACAGAGCGCGATTGCTGAGAGAACTTTAAAGGGCACGCCCCCTTTCTCCACCACTCTGTAAATGTGCCTCCTGGCACACATCTGTTTGAGGGATGAAGTCCCCTTGGCTCCAGAGGGCCCGGGGGGGTCAACAAGCCCTCCTGTTACCTCCAGTAAGTCCCAGAGAGCGCAATTGTTAAGAGGACTTCTGAGGCCACACCCCTTTTCTCCACCACTGGGCAAACGCACCTCCTGGTGCACTTCTGGTTAGGTATGAAGTCCCCTTGGCTCCAGATGGCCCTGTGGGGCGAACAAGCCCTCCTGTTACCTCCAGTAAATCCCATAGAGTGTGATTTCTCAGAGGACTTTGGAGGCCACGCCCCCTTTCTCCACTAGTCTACAAACGCGCCTCCTGGCGCACTTCTGGTTGGGGGATGAAGTCCCCTTGGCTCCAGAGAGTCCTTGGGGGCCAACAAGCCTTCCTGTTACCTCCAGTAAGTCGGACTCATTGAAATAGCTGAGAGGGGCTCAGAGGCCACACCCCATTTCTCCATCACTCTGCAAACGCACATCCTAGTGCACTGCTGGTTGGGGGATGAAGTCCTTTTGGATGTTGCGCGTTCTTGGGGGCCCAGAATCCCTCCTGTTACCTCAAGTAAGTCCGACACAGCAGGATTCCTGAGAGCTGGTCAGAGGCACCGCCCCCTTTCTCCATCACTCTGCAGATATGACTACTAGTTAAAAAACCATAGAAATTCCCTTAAAAAAACAAAGGTTACAGGGATGGTATAGTTAGAAAATAGAATAGAAAAAACCTTAGAAATTCACTGAAAAAACCAAAGGCTACAGGGATGTTATAGTTAGGCTCAGATTTCACTCATACAAAACCAGTAAAATTCAACAGTTATAGTTACCTGAGCTAACTGCAACTTCCACCCCGCAATGCACTGCTTATGACCTCACATATTACATCACTCATGACATGGTCAGTGGCATCACTGATGACATCATCCACAGAACCACTCACCACCCCCCATAAAACCTCTGCCACGCCCACTCACACACCCACACAACCACTCACATACCCATACCAGTACTCATCCATGACTCTAGGAGGGGGCCCCCCACTTAAATTATAACTATTTGCCCTGGGGAGGTTGCGGTCCCTGGGTCTGTGGGGGGCCACGCAGGGCCCCCGCATTCAATCATCATTTGCCCTGGGGATGTGGCAGTCACCAGGGTACAGGGGTTGCCTAAGGCAACCCCTGTATAATTTAATCAAAATGCCCCTGGGAGGTGGCGGTCCCTGGGGCTTAAAGGCTCCAAGGAGCGGGGTCCTGGGTGCCCCCTCCTATATATTACACATGTGCCCCAGGAACCGGCCCACCCGGGGTCCATTTATAAACAAAGTGCAGGAGCCCGCGCTTCAGTTGTTTTTTTACATTTTTGGGGGGATGCGCAGAACCAGCACGACTCCTGACGAAATTGTATTAAACAAAATGATTTTTGGGCCCTGCGGGGTCCCTGTGGGACCCACCCCCCAAGAGGCTTAGGGGGCAACAGTGTTTCTACCCTGCCCCCTTTTCTTTTTTTTTTTTGCATTTTTTCCTGTAACTCGGTTCACCCGAGTCACAAGATGGCTGCCAAAACTTCCTTGTTTGTAGTATTGGCAGCCAATCAGATCTCAGCACAAGATCTCGGGAGGGGTTGTGGATCCTCCGCATCCCCAGTTGTATATCTGAAAAACCTTTAAATAACCCAGCATCTACTGAACTGATTTACACCATTGAACAAAAAGGCACTTCTCTGAACCAACATCTACCTTCCTGCCAAATTTGGTGTAATATCGTTCAGCAGATCGGGCTGTAGCCATGTCTAAAGTTCCTTTGGAAATTAACATAGGGAAAACCCCAACCCTTTTTGTCAGCCCTTGCTTGACGGATCACCCCGAAACCTTCAGGACAGCAGCTGACGTGAGCATCAAATTAGTTTTGAAACTTTTGCGAGGATTCATCAAACGATGCCAAAGTTATTGGCAAATCAAAAAACGTTCTTCCTATGGAAACTATATCCTAGCTATAAGTATCTACTGGCAACCGCAAGTAGGTAACACATACTTATATTTTTATGTATGGATTACAGTACTGTGTGGTGAAGGGTGAGTAGTAAAAACCCATTTAATATACTTACCTGTGTGGCACTTAACTGTGTTATAAAAATTGCAGACTAAAGGTCATGCGGAGTAACGGCTGAGGAGTGAATGCAGTTATTGGGTTGACTATTCAACTATGTTGCATCTGTGAGGTAGTTGGGGACGTTTTTGCAGTTTTTGAACTGGTTCACATCTTTTCCTGGACTGATAATCTTCCAGACCTTCAGTGAGGGGATTGCCCTCACTCAGCATACAGGATTCCCTATAGTTCCCATAGCTCCCCACAATCAATGATATTGCTTAACATCTAAATTAATGTACCTCAGGTATCAGAGATTATGTTCTATGCATATGTTGATGAAATGCATCTGGTGTTTCTTACTTATGAAGATATTAAAGAAAATACAGTGGTAGAAAACCCATACTGATAAAATTCAGGACTGGATGCATGGGAGCTGACTGAATCTTAAAATATACAAGACTGAGCTGAGCTATTCAGATTGTGTGCAGGCACCCTCACATTGGTTGTGCATGCGGTGGAATTCATGTGGGAGAGTGCCTTATTAAGTTATTATCAGAAGTTGAAACTTTGGGATTTGTTTTTAACAATTCACTATCTATGCAGAGGCAAGCAGTCTGGTTGACTAAAATGTGTAGTTTTTATATCCACATTCTAGGCAACCTATGACCTATCCCTGTAGAAAAAGCAAGAGCAACTAGAGCTTAAGCAATCGTAGACTCAAATATTGCAGACTAATAAAAAAAATTAACTATGCAGTTCACCATATGTGCAGAGAACAATTAGACATTAAAAAGACTACATAGGACGCACCTTCCGGAGAGAATTAAGTATTAAGTTTTGTCATTGATGCTTAAAATCGCTTGACAGGAATAATCCACTGACTGCAAGCTCAGAATTGGGGTTTATACTCTTACAAATAACCTTAGATCCTTGGATTAAGACCTGTTGGTGGTCCCACATTTTGTTAAAGGTCTGATGGGTAGCAGGTTGCTTAAGGTGATGGATTCAAGTTGTGTAATGGCAATTCAAAGGAGCTGGAATCAATCAGTGAGTTCAGCTGTTTTAAAAACAGATTGAAGACATTTTTGTTTTAGGCTGATCTCCCTGTGGGTGTTGTCATTCCAGCTCCTGCATACTACTTCTTCGTTTTTGATGGTTAACATACTTAACCAAATACCAGTTTAAGTACCTAGTGGATGAGTATAATCAGTGATAGGGATGGAAAGGAAGTCACACCATTTGTCAGTTACCAACTGGCTTATATACAAGAAGGGTTCAGCCAGCGGTACTCAGTCATTTTATCTCAGGGCTCCAGTCTTCTGAGGAAGCCTAGTATGAACAACTCAGTATTCAAAAGGCTCAAAACCTCAAGCCTGCCAAGTGTGCCAAGCACAGTGTAATGTACAAATACATCCCTTCCAACTTTAGAAACCAACATCACAAATCGGTTCATTGGAAAGTGAACTTATCCCAACCCGCAAAGGCATGCACCATCACAACCTTCTTGAAAAAAAGCAACAGAAACCTCACAAATCATGGCAAGCTATCAGGCAATTGCAGGATCATTTGGAACAAAGCCTCAATGTCTATGATCAGCCATGGGATTTGCCTTACAATGGTTCTTTTGCTCCATAAATGACTGAAGTCAGTTGATGAGGATTGAATCTTCAGTGTCATTCTTTTGAGGCACTCTGATATTCAAGATCGTAGGTGGTAGTTAGGCCAGAAAATGTGAAAAAGGTTTGAGTATTATATGCGTAATGACGTAAGGGAAACCAGAGGAGGGATGTGGAGTTTAGGGTGAAAATAAGAGGTCAAAAGGCTAGGTTTTGTGGAAATCCACCAGATAAGGGGGTCAAATGTGTATAGGTGAGGTTTGAGAAGCTCCAGGAAATTAAAAAAGGAGTGAGCTTAGAAATAATAAGAAAAGTCCATTATATTTCCAATAATACCAAGGATGTTAACAGTAGAGAGCACAGTGGAATTTCCCAAAAAGTTAAATATTGCAGAGAGGTCAAGAATATAAGGATGTATAAGGGGTGGTAGAGTTAGGAAGAATTAATGAATCTGGCCATGTAAGAAAGGGCTATTTCAATGGAGTCTAAGCTCAGAAGCTGATTGAAGAGAATCAAGAAGTTTTTGTGTGGTGAGAAAGCAGTTGAAAAGGTAGGCAATCAAATATAAAACTGTGAAGAAAAAGGTGAGTTTGGAGACTAAGGGGCCCATTACGATACCCGGCGTAAATAAATCCGCCAGGCATGGAAGCGGCAAAATTCCGCCCGCATACACCGTCTGAACACCGACCACGCCATTACGATAACACAAACCGAAAACCGCCATCGGTGGAAAAATCACACAAAATACCGCCCGCCATCGTCCGAGTCGGAGTCAAACCGCCCGCCACGGACGGAAACACGCACGACAACACAAAACCGCCCGCCCACAGGGCCGACACACCGCACGTGAAATTACGATCGCACCGCCATGAGCGCGGGAAAACCACAAATATACCGCCCGCCAGCGCAAACAACGCCGATGCCAATCGACACGGCAGAAACCATGGCGCCCACGTCCCTGCACAGAAACCATCCGCTCACAAAACCAATAGCACACAACATGGCCAATAAGTCCACACAGCAAGGCACGCACAAATACACAAGCACAGTACACATCCCGAAAACACCCCCCGGACAAACAAAAAATACAAAGGCCAGAACCCCAGACACAACACACCTGAAAACAACAGACCATGAGGACACACCCACATAGGTGAGTACAAAAGCAGCACTCCCACAGACCACAACCCCTTGCTACATTGCAAACTAGAGAGGAGAGGAGAGGACACAGTGACACAGCAAGGACAGCAGCACACCACAGAAACGCACACATCACAACCACCACCACCACCACCACCAAACACCGGCACCACAAACCCCCTGCACATTACACAACACACACCGCACCAGCACCACAAACACCATGGCACCACAAAGAATGCCCAAGTTCACGCCCATGGAGCTGACGGTCATGGTCGACGAGATCATCAAGGTGCACCCACAAATCTATGGGAACATGGTCCAACACACACCACTAGCCACCAGAAACAGAATGTGGAACCGGATCGTAGACCAGGTCAATGCAGTCGGGACCCTGCCCAGGAACAGAGTCGAAATTAACAAACGGTGGAATGACGTCAAGAGCCTGGTCAAGAAGAAGGAGGGCAAAAACAGAGAGCTGGCTGCCGTCACTGGCGGAGGGAATCCCGCGCTCTTCAAGACCTTCAAAGCGTGGGAGGAGAAGGTGCGAGTCATCATACATCCCGAGATCCTCGCCGGATTAGCAGGGGAGTGGAGGCTGGTAAGTACAAACTAATGTATACCAGCACACCGCTATGTACTCACATGCACTACCACCATGCCACAGCTCCCAGGGACAAACACCCCCATGTCCAGCACACAATACACGACACACACATGCAACAGACACCACCACACACAGCCCAAACAGAACAACTGTAAGATGCGTGGGGACATGTGTACATTCAGCCAGCCACGTAACCACCAACAGGTCCCCAAATATGCCAGAAGCGCCACAACGAGCACCCACCACACCCATGTGTCCGCCATAGCTGCACTAACCGACAAGTAACAGTTAAGTGGCAGGAACACAAAGTGCAGTGGGTGGGAGGGTGGACAGCCCAAGTACAACACACACCAGGCCCCTAGTCCCACAGTACAGCAAGGAGGAGCATCCCCCACACCCCACAGCCACGTGTCAGCCACCGCAGTGCACAACGACAGCCGAAAGGTAGACATCACGGTCCACAGCAATCGGTGTCAGTGGGTGTCCAGCCACCACTACGACCCACAACACCCCCCACCCCCACAGACCTGCAACATGGAGCACCCCCGCTTAGAACCATGTGGCATCCAGTACAGTGCACGCCCGAACAACCTGCAGGTGGGAAACTGGACAGGGCTGGATTACTGGAGGCATGAGGGCCGTAACACGACCAACACATGGGACATGTCACGTAGCAGACGAACACGCAGCACCGCCCACCGTCACGAACAAGTGAACAATGTGCACACGGACATGAACAACAGACTCACACCCCACATGACCCATCACAAACACAGCAACACCCAAGGAGCCACGTCTGCATGCACAAGCCACACTGAACATAGTACCACACGGCAGCCACTGTGCAACCCATCACACACAACCGAAACACCATTGAAGTCCAGTCCATGTAGCCCCTACTGCCTGTCAACCACACACCCCACAACTACGCCTATGTAAGACAAACAACACTAGACGCAACAGAGCGGAACTACATAAATGCACACGAACACCACTGAACCCATCAAACACACAGACACACCAAGCACATACAACATACCATCCATCCCATCCGTCAGCCCCAGTCTCATGAAAGGCATGTCATCCGCACAGCTGCCACATATACAGCAGTCACGCTAAGACACATGCCCATGACCAACCATGTGCCAGAAGTCAATGAAGCGCACGACACACTGTGAGCAACAACACACAACATGGGCCCCCCCGAGCACTGCAGTGATGCACATGGCACAGGGCAGCACGCACACCAAGGAGATGGGACAACTGCAATACGTTGGCTGGCACACAACCAACACTCACTCATAACGATGCGTCCAATGCCATGTCCAGTAATCACAACAGACAGCAAATATGCAGGCCATGTCAAGCATGCACACACCTCAAACCATGCACTGTCATGCTGCCACAACACATGTCACGTTCGGCACCCATGGCTTACAGCATGTACCCCAAAAGCATATCCCCTCCCAAATGTGAATCTGGGGCATGGCCCCCATGTTGCCATATGGGTGCCTAAGCGTTCCATATGAACCCCAAAAGCAAAGTACAAACCAGACCCAGGATGGGCCAGGAGCCCGCATACACCAGAGTCACAATGAGTAGGGGCACAGCAACACACCCATCGGCATGGCCAATCCGTCCCATGCCACATGTGCACAGCACACAGTCCCATTGCCTAGCACACACAACTACAGATGCCACAGCCACACACTCGCCTCCGGGAAACCCATGTACGAGATTGCACGAACTGCCAATGTCAGACGACAAATACATACTTCGCCAGGTGCAACACAATAACAAATCTCATTCTCTCCACAGGTGACGAACTGCCGGATGCTGGGGATGGAGACAGCAGCCAGCACAGCCAGCCCACAAGCCCCCAACGAGGACACACGGATCTGGAGGATCTGTCCTCCTCTTCGGACACGGACCACCAAGCAGGCCCATCTGGTGTGGCAGGGCCCAGCCGCTCCCCAGGACCCCTCCTACCCACCAACCCATCATCCAGGGATGCTGAACAGTCCCAGCCCCCTGCTGCCACTGTCGTTGCGGCCACACCCACGGTCATTGCGGCCACTACCACTGCCGCAACCGCCACCATCGCCGCACCGACCACCACCGCCACCACCACCACCACGTCTTCGCTGGCACCAGCCCCAGCGCAGGTGGTGGCCCGGCCGACTGGATCCACCCTGGGAGCCACAGCGAGGACCGTGGTGTGCAATGTGGCTAGTGGGCAGGCCGGTGGCAGCAGGACTGGTAGGAGGAGCAGGGTCAGGGAAACGCCAGCCTCCCCTGGGAGCCATGCCCTGCCTCAAATGGCCAGAGTCCTTGGGGCCTATGAGGAGACCCAAGAACAATGGGTCAGGTCTGCTACAGACACGCGGGAGGTGCTGGGGGTGCTGAGGTCCATGGACGCCCATATGGGCCAATTCGTGTCCCGTATGGACCAACTCGTGGACCTCATGGGCCAGCTGGTGGTGGCGGTGGGGTCACAGGCAAGGCCAGCAACACCACCTCCGCCACCACCTGCTAGGGCGCAGGGTCGGGCAGCAGTGTCCACTTTCCCTGTGTCCACAGCCAGTGAGCACACCTCACCCACCACCAGCAGGTCGCCACCACACACCCCCCCTCCCAAACGTGGAAGGGGCCGTCCGAAGAGGAAACAGATCTCCCGGGAGGACTTCGCACGCTCCAGTCGCAAGTGAGGCAGCCAGCCAGCCTTCCGCCAGCCTTCCTTGACCAGCCACTGCATTGACTTGCTCTACGATCCCACTCCACACAGCCAGCTGGATGGCATGTGTGTGTTGGACTATGGACATAGAACCAGTGGGTACACCCTGAGCTTCACGCAGCCATGACCGACAGCTCATTGTCACTGCACGCACCACTTTTGTCATCACCTTACACACAATCACATGTCACAGTTTGGAATAAATGCACCTTTTTCACTAACTGCTGTTTGTGCCCTGTGTTTTATTTGTACGGAATACAACGGCCACCTTGGGCGGAAAGGCACCTGATGCGTGGCATGGCAATGGAATCCGGAGGGCCTGTAGGGACCTAGGGGTGGGAGACAGAACAGGAGCACATTCAATGAGTGTGTCACACACCCATCACACAGTACATGTCAACAACTACAAGCAATGTACACACATCGCACAGAGCAATAGGGCACAATGCCACAGTCACCAACAGTGGCATACTACCCTGGCCATGGAGCGTTGACACACTGCACGCAGTGAACATACGGCCACCCTGACACAGCACACACACACCTGCACAGATACAGACACATCATCCGTCGTACATGGACACTCACCGTCAAGTGAAGTAGCGGGCGATGAGCTGCTGGCGCACATTCCCAGCTTCCTCCTCTCCGCTGTCCACCTCACTCGAGCTGTCCTGGTCTGCGGGCTGGGGCCCTGGTTGATCTCCGTCATCCACAATGAGGGGGATCTGCTTCCGAATGGCCAGATTGTGCAGCATGCAGCACGCCACCACTATCTGGCACACCTTCTGTGGGGAGTACGCCAGTGCACCCTCGGTGCGGTCCAGGCACCTGAACCTGGACTTGAGGAGGCCAAAGGTACGCTCGACCACACGTCTGGTCCTCCCATGTGCCTCATTGTATCGATCGTCTGCTGGGGTGCGAGGATTCCTCAATGGACTGAGCAGCCATGCCCCATTCGGATACGCAGAGTCACCTGGGTGTGAGGGACACAGAGAACCGTTGCTAATCCAACTGGACAGGGGACAGCATCGCACAGCCAGCACGCTACACCACTCCACATACTCACCGACAATACAGGCACGATCCTGTTGCATATTGGACATCAGTCGTGGCAAGATGCTGTTGCGCATTATGTGTGCGTCATGGGCCGAGCCTGGAAACTTGGCACACACGTGGGTGATCACCATGTCCGCAAGGCACACCACTTGCACATTCAGGGAGTGCGTGTGCTTCCTGTTGCGGTACAGGTGCTCAGTGGCCTGTGGTGGAACAAGGCCAACATGTGTGCAGTCAATGGCTCCCACGACGTGTGGGATTCTGCCAAGGGCATAGAATGCACCCTTCACTGCCGCCAATTCACGAGCCATGGGGAATCTGATGTACCTGTTTCGGTACAGCATCATGGCTGCCAGTACATCCCTCAGCACCTTGCTGAACATAGGCTGGGACATACCTCCTCCACTGCCCACTGTGTGCTGGAATGACCCAGTGGCGAAGAAATGCATGGCGGCCATCACCTTAGCCGTGGGGGTGACAGCAGTCGGATACACCCTGCGGGGACGGAGATGGGGCTCTAACATGGCACACAGTCGATGCAGGGTTGGCCTGTCCAGCCGAAACTTCCTGATAACCTCTGTATCGTCCATGTCCGCCAGCAATTGGTATGGGCGGTCAATGTTCGGTCTCCGCCTGGGGTAAATGGCAGAGGACACATGTCAAAGCAACACGGCACATAGCAATTTCGCATACACATCACTGACATGACTGAGCAAGCACATGAGCCACAGCCCAGCTGTCAAGCTGGGACGGCACGGCCACAATACACTTACACAGGTCTCCCAACAATGGCAATGGCAAGTGAGACATACCACTGCCATGTGCATGCACATGGGGATCTAGGCCCCAATGACTTGCGGGCGTGCTGATGGGGACTGACTGCATATTCGTCAAGCGGCAACGCCACGGCAACATGAGTGTCTGCTGAGCATGGAACTGCTTCCGAGGCTGGATGAGTATGGCACACGACGACGACGATGTGGGCACGGGCTGAGCGGCCAATACAAGTGGGACCTGTGGCACGAGGGGATATGAGACAGTAGTAGGTGTCAGCACTGCACCCTATGTACAGCACTGTACGGATCACAGCTCCCGAAACATTGACTGGTGTCCACATTGACAGCCCCATGCCAAGACGGCTGTGTGCTTGCAGTCACACGTCACAGGTGAGAGGTTACATTGCACGTGCCAGGTGGCAGACGTACATAGTGGGAGCTGGCATGTGTGTGCATGTGTCTCCTGTTCAGGATCCACCAGATGGGCGCTGACTCTGTACTGACCATTGGACACAGCATGTTCCGTGGAAGGCTTGTGTGTGTGGGATGGTGGCACTGGATGTGCCTCCGTTGGGTGGGGGCCATGCACAGGGCGGGTACGTCGATGATTGCGCATTGTTGGTCACGGTGGGTGCACCAACTAAGATGTGTTGCCCTGTGTTCAATTCCTATGTCCGCATGATGATGGACTGTGGATGTGGGCAGACTACACATTGGTCGATGTGCTGTCTATATGCATGTGCCTTCACACCAGGCACAGCTGCCCCTGCACATGTGACCCCTGCTGGACTCGCTGCTGGGTCTGTGGAGCTGATGCACCTTCTGCGCGTGGGGCGGACAGCTCTCCTCACTTCCCTCATTGCGCATGTCATGTCTTTGCCGCAGGTGACATGGATCATGGAGGGCCCACATGTACGCGTGGGTAGGCTACACATGATTGTTCACTGGTCGCCACCCCCAGTCAGTGTTTCGAATGTGAAGGTTGTCGTGCTGGTGGTATGTTCGATGTGGCGGATGGGCGGGCCTAGGTGCGGGCTTACATTCCGGACATGGGGGGTAGTTGGATTGGCGACTAGTTGCAGTACACACGGGACACGTCTCTTCCTTTCCACATCTGGGTCATCCCTTGTACTAACTGACAGTGATACAGTCATCTTCGCCCCAGCCCTCATGTCCTCCCCTCGCCCCCCAATATGCATGCTCACCTGCGAGGCTAGCGCTTGCACAGGCAGCCCCAAGCTCGCACCAGAGAGGGCAAGGAGTGTATGTGTGGGTCCAGTTGCACGAGTGGGCTGTCTCAGGGTATGATGTGTGGCGGGACGCCGTCCACCTGCGTGGTGCCCCAAATGGAGACCCGGCCTGCATGGACTATGCATCACAGTCTTCGCCTTCCGGATCCGCCACCTGCGACACCCAGTGGCTGTGGCTGCCCTTGCGGCCAGGCCGCGTCCGTCTGTGGCTGATGGCCCACACATTCACTCTTTGGCCTCTCTGGGGAGGGCTCAGGGGTGGTGGCGCACGCGCTTGCACTTAGTCGCAATGGCATGTGGCGTGGTTGGTATGATGGGCAATGGATGGGATGGTGCGAGCCACCTCCCGTGACGTCAGTGCTGCTCGTGCTGTGGTGCGTCCCCCTACACTTCCATTTGACTTTTTGCCATGCTGGACGTTGAGGTTCTATTGCCTGCGTGATATGACCAGGAGGAGCGCGAGGAGACCTCTCACACACCATGCTCCACTGCCATCCCGTGCCCTGTATCGCCTGTGCGGATTGACTATGTTGGGGTTACACCTGGTCGACTGGGGCTGTGTGTGCCTTGTCAAGGGGCATGGCGGGCGCACAACAGGATCCAGCTTGTCCACAGAGGGTGGGCTGAGGTGCGCCTGGTACCGCTTTGTACGTGTGCCCGGCTGCTGTGCACACACGTGTTCACTCCCCCCGACAGGTGTCCTCTCACAATGCCCAGGGAAGCGGTGGTGTACTGTTCATGACCCCTCCCAACACGGCGTGCTCCAACTTGGCATGTGCGCATCTACCCGTCGCACCCACCCACCTGAGCACTGCGTCCATACGACTTCACACGACACATGTGTGTCTTCCACAGTAGTGCTACTCATTTGCGTTGACATCCAATACCAGTGGACTACATGGTCATGTCACGACTGCCGTGTACTTCACATACTCTCATCCTCTCTCATTCGTACTTGTGAAATGAGTCAGCGGAGACAGTTTTGGTTTCAAACATTATATTGAGTCTTCTGTCCTCTGTGATGCAGTATAGTGGACACTACTGGCAGCGGAATACATGTTGAGGATATACTGAGCATGATTACAAATTGGATAGGGTGTGGGGTTACATGTGATTGGCTGTTGCATGTGGGATGTGGGCTTCAGAGTTACATCTGCTTGGCCAAGGCTGTGCTAATGTACATTTACGTATAGCTGCGGAGCTGCGGACTTTGACACAGACGGTATACATGTAGCCTACCAGACCGCTCGGCATCATGGGCACAGTCCATCTCAGTTCCATGTGACAGGTTTGCTGCGGTTGTTCCTCATGCACGCGTGCATGTGAGATGACATCAGGGCATGTGCTTGCGTGCATGCAGCGGCGTGCCACTTGTTGTTGCACTTTGGTGGTTACTGGACATGTCACAGTCACTGGGGTCGTGTTGTTGTTGTATGCACTTGTCGTCCATGCAAAGGTCCTGGTATGGGATTCCCGGGCGGGGGTGGGAGGGGTGCAGCACCCACAGACTCCAGGCGACCTATTTATGTCCACTGAGCGGTGTGTGTGTCCATGTGCGCTGGATCCATGTCGTGTCCTGGTTGTTCGTGCAGTTCCGTCCATGTGGGTGCAATACACAGAGCCCATGCCACTGCCTCCCACGATGCATGCGGTGTTCCTGGATGTGATGGGGAACAGTGTGCATGTCCCGGTCATATCCGATGTCATGGCGATGTCGTTGATGGTGTGGTTACAGTTGCCGGTCGTTTGGTATGGCTGTTGTGGTGGTGACTGGCCAGTCCGTGCGAAAGCTGAGCATGGGTGCGGGGTTGGACTTCATAGGTCACTCGGGGAACCTGCGTTGTGGTCCGACGTATTTACAGGTTGTCAGGTATGCGATGCCGTCCAGCAGGGCTTCCATGTCATTGGTGGTGTACAAGTTTGCCAGCCAATGAAGCGGATGGTGGCTCTCAAGGTGTTGTTCGTAAGTTGTCCCTTGGAGGACCATGATGGGGCATGCTGGGTGACATTCGATGTAGCTGTTCTCGATGATCCGTCGTGTGGAGGCACAGTGGTCCCATTTCAGTGCGGGTGCGATGTTGGCCACATACGCCATGCCCCCATAGGCAGAGCAGGCCCTGTCGTGTGCGTCCAGAGGGAGGAGTAGTGGTAGCAGGTCCGCCTTCAGACATGCCGGGTTGGAGAGGCATATCTCGACGGGATGCTGGTAGGGACACCTCCGACAGTAGAAGACGGGCATGACGCAGCTGAACAATGTGATGCGGTAAGTCAGTCGGTAACTTACGTTCAGCAGGGACAGGAGATCGCATCCCAATGTATGTATCGTGTTGGTTTTGTACAGCTTGAGCTGTTCGGCGTAGTTGGGTAGGTGTGTTGCGGTTGCCATTTCGCAGCGGTTCGTTGAGATGGCGTGCTCCGGCTGTGTGTGCAGTCTGCAATGTGCACGCTCCGGGGTTGCTGTGAACTCTGTGTAGTCGTAGGGAGACAGGACTTGTGTTCTGTTGGCTTGTTTGGAGGACACGGGCCCTCTTCCCACATGCTTCTCAGACAGTTCAAGGTCAGTGCTGTGTGACTCCTTCCAATTAACTTGCATGTGGCCGACATGGGGGAGTGTTTTCTTCTTTCTTCCCCGTCCGTTGTGTGCTTCTGTGATATGCGCTATCTGCCCTGTGGTCGGTCTCCTCGGCATGCCTGTGTTGGTCTATTCTTGGACAATGGCTGTATTCACCGGCTTCTGTCGTAGGGCTGTGGTTTCGGAGTTGGAATGGAAGGTCATTCAGTGCTGTCTGCTCTCCCTTGTGTGGGCGGCAGGCTGCCTTTCCGCTCTGCGTTGGGCCTTGTGTGTGGATGTTATTCTTGGGCCACCTGTTGTCGGTCCCCGGGCTCTTTGATGTTCCGTTTCATATGTCTTGTTCATATGTGCAGGGTGGTATGGGTTTTTCAGTGTGGTACTGGCGTTCCTCTTCCCGAAGGGGCCCTGCTTCTCCTAGTTGGTGTTGCCGCCGCTGTGTGCTACGCCATGTTTGTTACACTGGGGTGTGTCCTGCTGTTGCGTGACTTCACTGACATGTGTGCGTCGGTTGTGTGGCGTTGGGTGTTGTCCGTGAATTGGGCGTTGGGGACATGTCTGTGGCAGGCCTGTCACGTGTCATGTGCGTTCGGGGTGGGGCTGATGTGTGTGCTGCTTAATTGTGTCCCTGTGTCTGTGTGCGACGCATGCATGGCGCTGCGGTTGGCCTCTGCGTTGTGCGCATGTGTGGCGGCGTCATCGGCGCTTTGGGGCCGTGACGGGGTGGTTGGTTCCTAGTCCCAGGTGGTGTGTACACATGTGTTCCGCGATGTTAGGATTTGGCCTGTGTGTCATATGTGGATGCAATGGTGGATGTGTAGTGTACACGCGCTGGTGGGGGGTTGTCCGCTTTTTCCGCCCTTGCACTGTGTGCGCTGTTTGCGTGCACTTGTTGTGTGTGTGCCTACCTGCGTCTCCGCGGTACGTTGCGTCCTTGGTGGTGCATCAGCAGAAGCATGGGAAGGGCCTGCAGTGCTGGATTCATGCCCGGGGTGCCGCTTCTTCGTTGTCCGTGCTCTGCGTCCGTGTTACCGCCTCTCTTTCACGTGCGGTGTCTCTTAGCCGTGGGAGCCGTTTGTTTGCGGCATCGTAATTTATACGCCGGGCGGGACGTGTTTCGTCGGACGATGTGTGTCAGTTGTGCTGCGCCGCTACGTGTGCGGGCGCACTTTGATGGCGGACGGTGTTGCTGGCTTGCCGGCGGTGTTTGGCCTGCTTTTCGCATCGTAATTGGGCGGGCGTGTGGACTGCTGCGTGCCGGCGGTAACTGGTGGTTTTTGCATCCGCCAGCACGGCGGTTGTGCTTCCGCCCGCCATCGTAATGGGCCCCTAAGCCATGTCTGACAGGACAACAAAGTTCATCAGTGGCATTTTCTACTAAAGGCAGTACCAGGACAGATTTACAACAGAGTGGATAGGTTGCTATATTGAGAAAGTAGTTTAAGAACAAAGCTAAGGAGGACAGAATACATGAGAGGAGGGTTATGAGTTTAACTTTAATAATTTAAGGATTGAATGGGTCCAATGGCAAGTGTTGTATTGGCCTTTTGGGTACTATGACACTCTGGCACTGCCAGATGGGCCGGCTTGAAAGGACCAATGTGTGGGATTTTCTTTTTGGCCCTAGCATGGCCCGAGGGAACAAAGCAACCTGTCCATAGACTGGCCAGCCCATATGGAACAGCCGAAGTGCCCGATAGGTCAGTTCAACACTGCGGATGGCACACAAGAAGGCTTAGCAGATTTATTTAAGGGACCAATTAGGTGGAGGAGGTAGGAAAGAGTACAGAATTTCTGATGCTAAACCTCTTCTGTCAAAAAGCTTGTGGCTGGGCAGAGGAGTGGCCCAGTGATGTGCAGAGAGACTGAAATATTGGTGGTATGGGTAAGTCATTGAGAAAGTGGGCATAATGAAGAGATGAAGTCTTGCAAGTCGGTAGATATGACACCGGGGGCATTCATATGAGCATTTATGGAATGTTTACAAGCACTTAGATGTTGTGAAGTCTTATTTTTGTGGGATTGCATTTTTTTGTTTTTCAGTGATTAGATGTTAAGGGGTGATCTCAGTCAATGTTCAAGGTTTCAGAGAAGGTAGGGTGAATCAAAAACATCAGTCTAAAGTGTCATTAAAAGATTCAAGATCATAATGGATCTGGTTGTAGACTCTGGTTCTAAGTAGAATGTTTTGTGATTGGACTGAGGAGATGTGGGTACTAACTGACATTTAAAATAGCATGGTCAGATAAATTCGGGTTACTGGTAGTTTGAAAGTGAATTAGTATTTTATAAATTTGTGTGTTCACACATGCACAGTTTTGCTGTGAATTATGAGAGAGGATTAGGGTGAATTGGACCTTTTGGCAGCAGAGAATGTAAAAGGGGATAAAGACACCACTTATTTAGAGGACAATGCAGGTCGGGTGTGAGGCCTCAATCACACGGACGTATGTATTTATTTTGGGGTTTTATAAAGTGGTGGCATTTGGATAGATTGGTAGCAAGAAGCCACACAGTTAGGTGGACAAGGGCATGACTTGTTTAATGGAGGTGGGGAAGTGTCAGTGTAGGCAATTTACCATGCAGTTTGGCCTTCAGGAGAATCAATCATTGAGAAAGGGGTTGCCAGACTGGAGACAAGAACATGCATTCTGGTGCCAAAGACGAACAATCTCACAAAAGAGATGAGAAAGTGGATGTACAGGAACAATGTGCTACATTCTGGGGTGTAGGGGCACTTATCACACAAAAAGGGAGGGTGGCAGTTCAGACACAATGCAATGCACACATCGCTCAAATGTAAGGGAGCATATTAGGGCAACACAATACACTACAGTTTTGCGTGCAGGGACAGCAATCGCCAAATGGGGGCAGTAGTAGCATAGACATAATCAAATGCAGTTTGAGGTGGAAGCGCGCCATTCAGTCTAATGGGTGGCTTGGAAGTATAGCCACAACACAATACTGTTTGGGGTGCAAGAAACCAATTACTGAAATGAGGGGCGAAAGGGGAAGCAAATACGCAATGCAATGTAATTTGGCATCAAACAATCAAAAGAGAAGGTGGTATTATGAACAGAATACAACACAGTTTGTGGTAGATGGACAGCAATCATTCCCACGGAGAGGTGGGAGTAGACAGATAGGGCCTCATTTATGAGAAACTGACGCATCAGTATTTCTCTGCGCCCTCCTTGCGACACGATGGATGCGTCGTATTTAATATACGGCGCTCCATGTCGCAAGGAAAGACAGATGCGTCAGAAATCCTAACTCATCTGTCAGCGCAAAACCCACGCATTGCTGGAGTGGTGTCGTAAGAATGACACAACTCTGGCAATGCATGGGGTAGGACTGTGCAGGCGTATGGTTTTGATGAATTGGCATCCTAGAAGTTGTGCAGGCTTACTTGAAAGGGGACGCCGACCCTGCATACATTATACTTGACACAGGTATAATGTGGCGCAGGAATTTACAAAGTGACACATCTGCCTAGATGCGTCACTTTGTAAATAGGGCGCAACGCGGCACATATTTTACGCCGCCGCCGCTGCATCACAAAAAGTGCCGCAACGGCAGCGCAAAAGTGACGCAGGGGCTCATAAATAAGTCCCATAATACTATATGGGTGTAGGACTCCAGTCATTCAAATGTGGCTCATGGCAGTATAGATTCAATACATGGAGTTTGGGTTACAGAGGCATTGAAAACTGAAAAGAAAGGGAGGGTGTTAGTGCATACACGGTATCATACAATTGAATATGAGAAGGGCCCTAGTCCTGCCAGACTCCAAATTAGCTTAATTATAAAGAGTCAGATGGGTTGGTTTATGGTTGGGCCCACTTCCCCTCTAGATAGTAGCTGTCTAACTACAGAAAGCACAAGCAGCACACAGACTGCTCCATGCTTCGCTTCCTTCTCCTTCTATAGCAGACTGACTACAATCAGACATATCCTTCAGTAACAACTGCAACCTATGATGACAGACCTTTATTACACCAATGATGTTTTTTCCATAACCAGAAATTAATCTTGTGCAGTCACTGAATCTCTATACATAACTTTGAAAAAGCCCTGGGTTTGCACACCACAAGGGGGTGAAACACGAGTTTTCTGAACATCTGAGTCTCATCAATTTCCGTCAACTACAAATGCAAAAAATCTGAACTATTTCACAAAAGAAAAGAAGAAATATAATAAAAAGGTAAATTAATTAAACTCGCCTACTAACAATATCATGTGCAGCATAGGAAGAGTAAACAATTGTTTGAGTGCAGAGGAACCAATCACTCACATGAGAGGCAGAGTGCAGCTTAGCACAATACAATGCAGTTTGGTGTGTGGAAGAACCAATTGCTCAAAAGAGGATTGGCAACAGCATGGACACAACACAATCAAGTTTGAGGTGCATGGATTCCAGTCACTGAAATGGAGGGTGGCAGTCAAGACACAATCAAAGATAGTTTGAGATTCATGCACACCAACCATTCAAATTAAGGGAAATGTAATCATAGTCTATTTCAGTCTGAGCTGTGACTCAAACAAATTTAATTGCATACAGCTAACACCGCAAACAAATAGGATGTGCCCAAGATCTGCTACGCAGTCTCACCTCTGTTTCATATCAACCTGGTTAGGTGGGCTTGGGAAGCAAATTACGACCTTCTCAATTCAAATTTGATTTACTTTTTTTCCTGTATGTGTATCAGCCCAAAGCAATATGGCTGTTAGCCGTGTCCTTTGTGAGGTGTAGACAGACACCCGTCAGAGTGCCTCACCTAGATTATGGAGCCTAAACATATTTAAGAGAATGTGTTTTGGGGCCTGGATTGATTATACCCTTATTGGTCAAAGTATTGAAATCTGAATAGGGCACTGCTCTGAAGCACTCCCTCTGTTTTATTTCAGAGGAGCTTCTTTATGCAGGGGAAGCCAATCCAGGACTTCTTAATTCGTTTCAAAGCCGATTTTCTTGTTTCCCATGTGGACATCAGTCCAAAGAATTATGGCTGCCTTTTCAGGCCTTGGTGAGGGGCGAGTGTCCCTTGGTGTGCTTATGTGGGTTATAGAGCCCGGAAGGCTGGAAGTTTGATGAGGGCTCAGCCATGGGAGAGGACTGCTCGCACCCTGATAGCATAGACTCTACAAGGTGGACGTTATATAAACATATAAACAGCCTTTCTCCATTGATGCTAGAAAGCTACATCTTGCACTACAAATTGCAAGGGCAAGTGTCTTTGTTTTTTGCTGGGAACGAAGCCAATGAAATATTTTATTTTCTGCCCTGAGCAAGACAAGCAATCAGGAAATTATTTATTTGGGTCCTGCCTAATAATGTAGGCTGAGAAGCACCTCTGCGTACCCCCAAAGTAATATTTTAGCCAGTGATCACAATATTCTCAGCTAGACCATGATTAGTATAGATGCCCTGCCCTTGAGTAGTTGAATTTAGTAGCAGCCGGGTCATTTCTCCATTCTGCTGGAATTTATTATCCTCTGGAAAAGACTTGTGTCACAAGTCCCCTCATAAGTGCTTTACATGTTTCTGGATGTTGTTCACCAACAGGGTTCTAGACTATGTCGAACAAAAAGGGTGCACCAAAGTGGTATTGCTTACATCATGGGCAAGACCACTACTCCTACAATCAGGTCATGATGATATGGTAGTAGTTAGTGATCGTGGCCACAGCTAGTTAACTGAACCACACTAGTGAGATTGCCTACAAGCCCCCCTGTTTAAATCTGTGTAGCCTGTTTTACCTGGCTCCCCTACATTCCCTTAGAGCAGAGGTCTTCAAACTTTTTGCTCCGAGCCCCCTAAGCAAAATGTTCTAATGTCTGGCCCCCCTCCAAAACTTTATGGCAGGGATTGGTTGAGCGGGAGGGAAAGGGCTGAGCGCACGGGGCATGGCTGATGAGATCGTTTCAGGAGTACTTTTTCTATAGCTCATAAACCATACTAAATATGAGACTTGTAAAACAGCAAATGGACCAAACAAAAACAGTTATTGACCCAAAAATGCTGCTCCCTATAATTGCGGTGTTGTGAGCCCCTCGCACTCCAATGCAACTACACTTGCTGCACTAATGATAACTTCAGTCCTGAGTAGCAGGCTATCTCCTCTGCCTCTTATACCCCTTTGCCACCATGCTGCACCATCACTCTAATCTTGAAACAGGCCCTTTCAGAAAAAAGAGCTCCCACATGTTGTCTTCCTTTATATGCAATGGTGCCCGTGGTCCTAATGTTAGAAAGGAAAAAAAGCGGACGGATACGTTAATTTCTTTTCAGGCGCAAGTAGATTAAGGGATTTGCCAAGAATCCCAGGATACTTGAGCCTCCCGCCAAGACTCAAACCTGGTTTCCCAGCTTCAAGGTCAGCCACTATGGCTGTTACACTACATCCTCTTACCAGCCATTAATCGACTGAGTCACTTAAAGCCAGGGCACTGGAATTATGAGTTTCTGAGGCAGCAATGTTTTCCGCATTGTTATGGATTTACCACATTGGTACATAATCCATCATCTGCTGCATAATCAGCAGATTTCAACAAAAAAATTTGATTCTAGTTCAAACGGATCAAAAGTTACTTAAAACATGGCTGGCGACATGTGTTTCGGAGCAGTAGAAGGCCATTCATAAAGGTTGATTGGTCATCTTGCAATTGCTTATTGATATATTTGGGTGTTAAACTGGTACTAATGAGGTATAATGTTTCACCTGGCAGTGTTACCATGACTAAAAATGACAAACAAATAAAGTAAAGCTAACCACTAAATGTGCCAGATTACGCTGCATAACTTACCCTTTCTTCTTGCATAATTTAATCAACCCTGTTGCATAATTTGGCCCTCTCTTGCCACATAATTCCAGTGGCCCTACTTAATGCTTCACAGTGACAAAGATTTTTTTAGGTCATGTAGGGGTGTTATCTGCTGATCTCTGGAATAGTAGAGAAAATTATAAAAATGCTTGCATTGGGTCAGTCTGATTACTTAAAGCTATATTTTGTAGGAATGTGTTTTATTTCAATCACTGCATCATTTTGCAGCAGCCTATGTTAGACTGTGTGTAATGCAAAGTTAAAATAACTTACATATTCACAGTGCTTTCTGTCACAGGCTGGGCCTTCGCAGCACTATCAGTACAAAGGTCACTATTCCCCAATGTGTGAACTAAGGTTCAATTAAGTGTTGCTCAGGTTTCAGACTCACAGACATCTGCAGTGATGGCATGTGCCAACTGAAGTTTCATGATATAAAAGAGAACATTTACCAAGGATAAGTTTAACTTGATTTTATTTTTCAATTTGTTTGCTCATCATTTTATTTGCAGTTAGCTGACAGCGAAAACACAAAATACTCAGACGATTTAGTTATTTTCTTTTTAGCCAACTTCTTGACTCTGTGACCTCCCTTCAGAATCACTGTTCCCAATCTTTCTAATCCACATTTCAAGGGCGGCGTGTAAATGAAGGCGGCCTGGAAATGCAGCAAATGAATAAGGCTGCAGTTCCAGGCCATCTTCATTTACATGTAATTGCAGAGGCATTCGCGCCCCCCTTGGAAACCATCCAAGGACCCCCAGGGGGGCGCGCCCCACAGTTTGAAGACCTCTGCCTTAGAGTGTGCGAGGTCTATGATGCAGTAGTTCAATACACGATGGGCGTTCCCCCTGCATATATGTAACCCCAAAGGCTAAAGGATGCTTCATAAGTTTAGGGATAGATAAAAGTTAGATGTTTTCCATTCCCTGCATGTCCGGATCTCCTCTCCTCCCCCTCACACGCCTGGCGCAGGCAGTGCACGTGTCTGGATATGGATTCACACTTTCCCTTCAGTGAAGTAGGAAAGTTTCTTTGTGTCCCCATTACCCGGAACAAGCCATTTTCAGAAGGTCAGCTCGTGGCTTGACAGGGGAGACACCTACATAAAGGACTTTATCCAAGAGAATATGGGCCAACAATTTGTGTGTTCTGGCCCAGATTTACTCAAATTTTTGCTTCAGATAACTCCAAGACTTCCTGACTGCTGATTTCATATATCATCGGTGTTAAAGTAGGCCGCAAATGTAAGGAAACATTTTTGGTTTCTCCTTTTACTCCAATGGTCTGCTCATGTCTGCCAAAGAGAACACCACAACAAAGAAATATGGGGGTCAGTTAATTCCAGAAGCCCTTTAAATAAATATGGGGAATTGTCACAGTGCTTCAAATTGAACACAACAGTCCCTGCAATCATCTGTTCGTGTTATTTTATATTCTACATAGCGGAAGGGATGAAGGGCTTTATTTATAGCACATTTAATAACAGTTTTTACTGATTGCTCAACACTTTAAACTCTACCAACTGCACGATGCAAAGACATTCTTTGAGAAAGCAACACTTTTAGAACAATGGCTTCGTACAAAAGCCAGCAAATTATTTTCAAGAAAACAACACTGCTTTACAAGAAAGAGTAGGGGATTAAAAGCACATACGTAATTGAAATGACTTAAACTTTCCGCTCGAGAAAATCTACTGACCGTGGAATGATGTAGAAAGCTTGCAACCTGCATAGTGTTGTTTACAAAATTATCCTCATGAGTACAGGGGCTCATGTGGTGTCTAATCATCACACAGCGCCCTCCATTTTCTCCACAGTTGGGTCCCCTATAAATAATACATTTTTCTTACGTATCAGCGGTGGACGTGTGAACAAAGTCTGGGAGAATCATTGTGTAACAGTGATGCACACATGACAGGAGTTAAAGACCACATTACAGAGAGACGGGGAGGCAGTTTGGGGTTCAAACCCAGGGAATTTAAAAGTGCATTAAGCAACCTATACTGATGAAACGTTGCCTGTCAGGGGTAATTAGCGCTGTGAAATTCATTGCAACTAAAATACAATAAAATGTAATCCATCCTTCAGAAGGGTTGAGGGTTTCTTGTCCAAAGGATATTTTGAGACAATCCGTGTAAAATAATGCACCATCCAGCACATTTTGTCCCAGATTTACTAGGCCCTTGAGTTTTCATGGCATCACGCAAGGTGGCACAAGTCAACGCAAGGGCTCTAGCACCTTAGTGCTGAGTTGTAAGGTCTAGTACCTTAGTGCAGTGTGTAGGGTTGTCTACCCTAGTGCTGCGTTGCAGAATCATGTATCCTGGTATGGTATAAAGTGTGTGTGTTGTGGGGTTTGAGTGCCGTAGTGCTGAGTTGTAAGGTCAAGTACCTTAGTGCTATGTGTAGGGTTGCCTACCCTAGTGCTGCATTACAGGATCATGTATCCTGGTATGAAGTGTGTGTTGTAGGGTTTGAGTACCCTAGTGCTGAGTTGTAAGGTCTAGTACCTTAGTGCTGTGTGTAGGGTTGTCTACCATATTGCTGCGTTGCAGGATCATGTATCCTGGTATGGTATGAAGTGTGTATGTTGTGGGGTTTGAGTGCCCTAGTGCTGAGTTGTAAGGTCAAGTACTTTAGTGCTGAGCTGTAAGGTCTAGTACCTTAGTGTTGTGTTTAGGGTTGCCTACCCTAGTGCTGCATTACAGGATCATGTATCCTGGTACGGTATGAAGTGTGTGTTGTAGGGTTTCAGTACCCTAGTGCTGAGTTGTAAGGTACCTTAGTGCTGTGTGTAGGGTTGTCTACCCTAGTGCTGCTTTGCAGGATCTTGTATCCTGGTATAGTATGAAGTGTGTGTTGTAGGGTCATGTATCTTAGTGCTGAGTTGCAAGCCGTGGATCCTGTTACAGTAAGAAGTGAGTTGCCTGAGACTCTTGTTCTTGTCAGGCGTACAGTGTGGGTTGCATGAGGCTCCACGCCCTTTCTGGTTATGGTATGCTCGTGTCATTAAGTTCCCTAAGTAAAGGGGATGTGTGTGTATTTAATGCTTGAGGAATGCTCTTTCAATCTTTTGTGGACTTTAATGTGTTTAATGCTTTAGGAATATTCTATCCTTCTCATCTTTAGTTTTTTTAATTAACTTTTTGATAGTTCAGCCTGTATTGTCTTCTCGTATTTTCATCATTGAGGTTCCTATGATTCGCCTTCTGCTTTGTGTATTAATTCTGTCAAAAGTTTCCAGAAGGAAAGGAGATATGTTGTGACTTAATTGTTGCCACACTGCCACACACACTTTCCTTAGTTACACCTTCCCTACTGCTCAGCCAGGATGAGTGTTGGAGTGCTTGGTGAGGTAGTGGAATGCTGAATGCTTGGTGATGTCATGGAATGCCTGGGTGTCTGGTGAGCTGCTGTGTGTCAGTTGGAGTGTGCAGGCTGAGCAGCAGGGAGGCTGCTCCTTGAGGGGCTAAACTTTCTATCTTTTATATACCTGCTTATTTACCTGAAATTTACCACCTTAATAACTTGTAACTGAATCTTGATAAACCATCATCTACAATCTACTCTACGGCTACCATGGACTTCTTTTACATTACTACACATTCCATGGGTGGAGTGTGGTTATTCCCACATATCTGCCCATGGATTTTGGAGCATTTCCAGATTTACTAAATGTAGTAAACCTGGGAATGTGCCAAAATGCTACGCCATCACAACAGAGGCGTAACAAGGAGAAATATGTTTATTTTTCCTTGTTATTTCCTCTTTTTATGTGTGATGCATAGAAAGAGAAAAATTCCTCTGACGATTGTTTTGTGCACCCGCACAAAAACAACTGCCTGTAATGGATGGCACCATTATACTATGGTGCAAGGGTGCCTGCATTGGCTCTAGGCTGCACATAGTGCACCAGCGCAGGGAGAGAGCAGGAATGCACCATACCTTGTTAATATGGCACATTCCTGCTATCTCCATTTGTCACAGCGAAGCGCAGCAAGTTGTCTTGCTGCGTTGCCTTGCGTCAAATGTTAGTAAATCTGGCCGTAAGACTTTTACATTGATCAATATGTGGATTGATTTAATGGCAACATTATGGAGTGTTAGTCATGGTCAGGTCCACTTGCCCACTAAAAGTACCGCTATATCCATATGCCCACAGAAATGACTAGGGCCATTGGTCCACTAACAGATACAGCCAAGTCCTCATGCCTCCTGAACAGTTATAGTTTAGTTGACATGCCCACCAACAGGGATGGCTAATTTTCACATGCCCGCATTACAGATACAGCCTAGCTGACATACCCATCTAATAGGTAATACCGGATTTACATGCCCACTATCCCAGAACATCCACTTTCTCATGTACTCTAATGCTCATGTACTCTTGCCCGCTCACAGGCATGGCCCAGTCCACATGAAGACTGAGAGATTGGGCAATTTCCCACATGCTCAGTTGTAGGTGAGGCCTTACCCACATGGAACCTGACATGCACAGCTAGCTACCACATACCCAGGAACACATATGGGTCAGTCCACATTCCCAGAAACAGATTGATTCACAGATCATAATCTGAGGCTGACTAATTTATTCTCCTTCACCAGGTCACAGCACAATTATTGTTTGCCCAAATGACACTGTTCAGGTTGAATGGGGGAGAACCATGCTGCATCCTTAGCTGCAGGCCAATCACAGACTGCGTACCAGGCACTCTGCCTTCCGTAATGGAGTATGGATGGGCAGACATGATTTTTCTGTCAACAGATGCAGTTCTGTTCTGCATAGAGAGGTGGTATGGTAATTTGTTGCTTCAACAGTACCTCAAGACCTCCAAAGGGCCCTTGAGGGGTACAAGGGCTGTTGTGCTACCAGTAGCATCCCTAAGATTGCACTTCTCAAAATGTTGGAAAGTATATAATCTAACCACCTATGGGGTGGTAACTGACACTATCTGGAAGGGCGAAAAGCCACATGCCCCTCCAGAGGTCTCAATGGAAGACGGGAACAATGATGAGGTTAGTGTCACTGCTGCATTGTGCTTCACCTTCGACACATATTTGTGAGAAAATTATGCATTTTAAAAATGGTAAAAAGTAAGAAAAGTTGTTGCTGAAATCTAGGACTATCTATAGCTTAAAATAGATGATATCTACTTCGAAAATGAACATATAGGGGTTGAGCACAAACATGGGGACAATAACTTAAACACCAGAATTGTCATACGGTGTTTGCACCCAAGACCTGGAACGACCTCCTTCAACAATTCCGAGCCTCCTCCTGACTTCTACAGTTCCGCAAGAAGCTAAAGACTGGCTCTTCGTATGAGCACCTTGGGGACCTAACATCTAAACACCTGCCCAAGCGCATGGATACCCACTTGGGTGATTAGTGCTCTATAGAAATCAATATAAAATAACATAAATTCAGCTCTCCACTGCGTCCCTTCCTGAACACTCACATCCAACATTTGTAGTTTTCAAGCTCAAATGACGTAGAACAACTTTCTTCCATACGAGAGGAGAAGGAGAATGTAGGTTGGAATTAGGGAGATTCAAGGAAGATTTGGACCACTAATGTGCAAATTATTATAATAAACTATAATAATAGTGGTGTGGAGGCGCACTCCTGTTTTTTTGGGAATATTTTAATGGTAAAAATCCAAAGTACTTAAAATCATGTAAAGGTGCTACTCCGCTGCGAGTGCTGTCTACACACGCTATAATCAATGAAAATCTACAAGATCACAGTCTTGATTGCGTTGTGCACTGTTCATAGCATTATATATTGCGTTATATTTGATACATAATGTAACCATAGTTTTGCATACTTATAGCATTTATTCTGTTATATACATCATAACTTCAATGCGTTTTTCATACTACCATACTCCTAGTACTGAATGCTTATACAATGATAAAAATTAGTGATTGTTTTTATATTTTTGTTTCTTTTACAATCATTGTAACATGAGACAATCAATTATACATATAACATTTTGTCAACACAAATAATGTATATCATTCTTTAGTCATGCCCGATGCATTTCGGGACTGTGAGGTCCCTTCTTCAGGGGCATATCTGAAAACCAAAATAAAAAATACATATTTAAACCATTATTGTATGCATGGAGTATTACACCAACGTCCCATCATGCAATGTGGATATTGCGCCAATTTAGGCGACGATCACCCTTCATTGTACATGCTGTCCAAGATCAATTCAAATAAAACATTCATGCATGTGTGTCAAAACCAAATACCATTTATCCTGCATATCAATGTTATAAAGGTGAAATTATCCTATTTTATACAAGATGATGCTGAATGAGCAAAAATTGTTATGTGCCTACCTCATATGGGTGATACTAAAGGGTTCACGAAGTAAGAAAAGAATATAATGATCCGTACCAACGATCTAAAAATAATAGACAATAATGAACTAAAAGTAATGAACTTGACCGAAATTGAAGTTTGAAACGCTCACGTAATGAAAGACATACAATAACAACGTAGTCTCACTCACCAATTCTAAACGAGCCTTCCTCAGTTCTAATGTCCCTATATCCGCTGATCTGCTTCTGCAAATAACCGGTAAACAAACATGTGTGAGTTCCTCTCAGTAACAACACTACCCCCAAAAACGGGGTCTGAAAAAATATTTGAGGACCAGCGCCAATCTGTGCCTTCAAAAGCAAAAGAGAACCCAGCTGTATAAATAATGTGCCTACAAAACGCTTACCGGTAATTATGCCTAGTAATACGTCCCGAACAAGTCATGACGGAAGCTCTGTGAACCTTCGCCGAGTGTATGGTCAAATATCAGATACTCCCGCGTTGGATCCTGCGTAATAAAATAAATGACGGACTGCCTGCAAATGCATGTCCGCGGGCATAATATCATGGCGGCCATGATTTAATGAATGAATTTACCAGAAAGCAAACGGAACGGGCCCCTATGGTGAATGTATAGCGTATCAATGGCGATTGAAAAATGGATAATAATAGCGATTGCTAAGATAACTAACCATGGGAAAAATACATGAAGATAGAAATGCCAAATATGATTGTTAGGATAAGGAACCTCGTGGTTAAGGTGGAAAATATCTGCGTTGGAACTGAGGAAAATTTAAAAAGTCCAAAGGTTGCTGAGTGCCAGCATAAGACCTGTGATCCTGTGGTGGAATGAGGTGGAAGAAAATGCTAAAGGGCATGTTGTGTGGAAATAAGAACTCTGATGCAATGGCTGTCAAATATTGTCACTATTATAAAGAACAATGAATCTGACTCAAATGGGATAAAGAAAATTAAGAAAAGAAAGGACTTCATGTAATCAAGACCTGTGGTAATAGATGATTTATATGTCATGGTGTAAAATGACAAAATGTGGTGCGGTGAACCCTAGGGGTAGTGCTATTTAATAAACTGAGTGTGTCTACAAAAAACAACTCATGTCAATCCTATCATTTAATCCCTTAGAAGACAGTGTGTCCAAACGGTTGATCCAATAAATTTCTCGTTGTTATAGTCTTTTGCTGCTGTCAACTCCTTGTATTGTTTTCACCACCTCAATAACTTGAAATCTAAGTTGCGAAATGGAATGGTTGGCATCTTGCCAATGTAGTGCTAGACTCGAAGTTATATTGTGAGTCCGTATGGTGCTTTTGTGCTCAGTGAGCCTGATTTTGATTTTGCGTTGCGTCATCCCAATATAGGCTTTGCCACACGGGCATTTAATGCAATACACAACATTGCAGGTGTTACAAACTGATGTGTGTCTCAACGATATATTTTGCCCAGAGGCGGGGTGAGCCAAAATATTGCCCAGAATGACATTGTTACAGTATATGCAGTTCAAACACATAGGGGCCGATTCCGATCTCGGCCGGTAGGGCTCCGAATCGGATTCGGCTTAACCGGATCCGATTCGGAGCCCTATTTCCCGACGGATTCGTACGGGCGAGCGAGTACGATGCGAATTCGCCGACCGACTCGTCCGGGCGTCCCGACCGCTCCGACCGACTCGTTCCCGGGTCGAACCGCACCGACCGACTCACTCGGACTCGACTCGCACCGCGCAATGGAGACGTTCCCCGGCCGGGTGAGTACGATGCGCGCCGCGAGCAGTCCGACCGAGCCGTGCACTCCGGCTCCAAAGAGCAGTCGGAGACGTACTTTGGGGGTCTGTGTCGGACCCCCCTGTATGCGTAGCCGGGCAAGTCGCACACAGGGGGGACCCATGGGTCCCCCCTACCTGTGCGTGTACGGCGCGAGTCGCTTCGCCGCGTACACGCTGTAGGGGGCGCCCTTCTCTGCCTCGCACCCATTGAGTCAATGGGAGCCCGCGTAGGCGTTGTACGACCGGCTCCCATTGACTTCAATGGGAGTCCGACCGACTCGAGTCCGATGGCATACGTGCGCATCGTACTCGTTCGGTCGGGCTGCCAGAGTCCGATTCGGTCGGAAATCTCTCCGAGTCCGGCTCGGTCGGAGAGATTTCCGGCCCAAATCGGAATCGGCCCCAAAGTTGTTCCTTTGTATTTATCAGATTCCGTGAGTTTATCTGGTGTGGCCAGAGGTTCTCGCAAATTCTTCCCTCTGCTGTATGCATGTAATGGCTTGTTTGTGAATATATTGTTGAAGTCTGGTTCATTTTCTAAGAGTTCCCATCTGGTGTTGATTATCCGTTTGATGGCCCTTGAGCATGTCGAGTATTTGGAAACAAACACTACGACATCTTGCTTTGTTGTACTGGTTTTTGATAGTAGTTCAGATCTAGATTTAGTGTTTGCTCTTTCGATACAGTCTTGTAGTATCTTTTCGGGATATCTTCTTTCAATGTATCTTTGCTTGAACTCAGCCATTTTGAGTGCCCCTATTGTTGGGTCTGAGCATATCCTTTTGATTCTTAGGAATTGTGAAAGAGGTAAATTGTGTATCAAACTCTTGGGGTGGAAACTGGTAAATAGCAATGAGTTGTTTCTGTCAGTGGGTTTGGTGTAAACTTGTGACTGAAGACTTTCTCCTGTAGGTGATTTCAAAATAAGTACATCCAAATAGTTAATTTGCTTGTCGTCAATAGTATGTGTAACCTGTATCCTAGGGTCCTTTGCGTTCAATGTTTCTATGAGTTCCTCCAACTCATCTTTGGTTTCGGTCCATATTAAAAAAATGTTGTCTATATACCTACAATATAAGACCATTCCTTCTTGCCATCGATTGTTGGTCATGATATGTTGTTCTTCGAACTGGGCCATAAAGATGTTCGCATATGAAGGTGCCCCTGAAAAACCCATGGATGTTCCTGTTAGTTGGGCATAAAAAGTATCCTGCCATACAAAATAGCTGTGGTGTAAGCAAAAATGCAATAATTCCAACAAGAAAACTTTGTCTGCATCAATATTTTGTAATTGCAACAGTGCCCATTCCACCTACTGGTTGTAGTGTCAGATCAAAGTTGTTTGCTATGGATCTAATGGCTTTCTTATCATGCTCAGTCATATTTTGCCGTGTGTTGGTCCTGTATTTAAGACTCTTGATATTTTTTTGCACCATAATCTCGAATGTGTCTAGCATTTTGTGAGAAACCGGAGCATGGTAGGTACTTTTGGGTTTAAATGGCGTTGTGTCTGATTCATCTTGGGGATAAGAATCCGTGACTACATTAGTGAAAAAATGCCTAAGGCGTAAAGTGCGCATAAACCTAAAAAATGAGACTTGAGTTTCCAGTGCATTAGTGTGGTTGGTTGGCACAAAAGACATGCCTCTATTGAGAACATTGATTTGTTGGTGTGTCAGTACAACGGAGGAGATGTTAACTATTAGGTTATGTTTTTGCCGCTGCGCAATGATTTTCCTCCTTTTTCCTTGTCCTCGCCTGGTTTTTAGGATGCTATCATTGGTGTTCTTCCAGCTTGTGGTGGTGGTTGTCCTTGATCCGGAACCTGTAACAAAAAAGATGTTGATGCGTTTGGTTGTGTCATACGTACTGAATCAGAAGTGGATCCAGAATCGCCCAGTCCTGTTATGCTGGTTTTGACTGGTTCCCTATTGGCTGCTATGTCTTTTTCTGTTGCTAAGCTTTCCTCTGATGATGTCGTAGTTTTTTTGTGATCAAATCTCCTGAGCGCATAAATTTCAGCCCAGGTGTACACTTCATTTAATTTGTACTCAATGGTGTCTCGCTTGAATTTTCTGAGTTTCCCCTCTTGCAATTCTTTACTATATTTGTCAAGTTTTTGGTTTAGACCTTCTAAGTTGATCCTCCAAGTGTCATGTTCTAACCTTAATTTCAGTTCGCTTTTAAGGTTATGAATTTCCTCCTCCAGTTCATGTATTGTTTTAGAAAGTTCTTCTATTAGTAATAATATCAAGTCCAGTGAACATTTGTTTAAAATAGAATACCATGTATCCCTAAAAGTCACGTTGAGATGAAATCTAAATAACATAGGTTTTATAGATAGTCTCAGACCTCTCGGTATGCGTTTGGCTTTGTGGTATTGCACAAGGGTTGATGCATGTAATCTCTGATTCAATTGTCGTCTCGTTAGATATTCCAGTTGCTTGAGCTGTTGGGTTATTGATCCTCAATGAGTATCTGTAAGTTTAACCTCCTGAATGAGGGCATATATTTTGGATGCTTGATCTGGGGTGTAAACGAGCGTTGTCGCCCAGTTTTCAGTAATATTCGTTATCGATTCAAATGACATTTTCGCGGGTGCTGCCTCCTGTCGTTGACAGAACTAAGTGAACAAACTAAAATAGTGGTGTGGAGGCGCACTCCTGTTTTTTTGGGAATATTTTAATGGTAAAAATCCACAGTACTCAAAATCATGTAACGGTGCTACTCCGCTGCGAGTGTTGTCTACACACGCTATAATCAATGAAAATCTACAAGATCACAGTCTTGATTGCGGTGTGCACTGTTCATAGCATTATATATTGCGTTATGTTTGATACATAATGTAACCATAGTTTTGCATACTTATAGCATTTATTCTGTTATATACATCATAACTTCAATGCGATTTTCATAGTACCATACTTCTAGTACTGATTGCTTATACAATGATAAAAATTAGTGATTGTTTTTATATTCTTGTTTCTTTTACAATCATTGTAACATGAGACAATCAATTATACATATAACATTTTGTCAACACAAATAATGTATATCATTCTTTAGTCATGCCCGATGCATTTCGGGACTGTGAGGTCCCTTCTTCAGGGGCATATCTGAAAATAAAAATAAAAAATACATATTTAAACCAAAATATTGATGCAGACAAAGTTTTCTTGTTGGAATTATTGCATTTTTGCTTACACCACAGCTATTTTGTATGGCAGGATACTTTTTATGCCCAACTAACAGGAACATCCATGGGTTTTTCAGGGGCACCTTCATATGCGAACATCTTTATGGCCCAGTTCGAAGAACAACATATCATGACCAACAATAGATGGCAAGAAGGAAAGGTCTTATATTGTAGGTATATAGACGACATTTTTTTAATCTGGACCAAAACCAAAGATGAGTTGGAGGAACTCATAGAAACATTGAACGCAAAGGACCCTAGGATACAGTTTACACATACTATTGACGACAAGCAAATTAACTATTTGGATGTACTTATTTTGAAATCACCTACGGGAGAAAGTCTTCAGACACAAGTTTTCACCAAACCCACTGACAGAAACAACTCATTGCTATTTACCAGTTTCCACCCCAAGAGTTTGATACACAATTTACCTCTTTCACAATTCTTAAGAATCAAAAGGATATGCTCTGACCCAACAATAGGGGCACTCAAAATGGCTGAGTTCAAGCAAAGATACATTGAAAGAAGATATCCCGAAAAGATACTACAAGACTGTATCGAAAGAGCAAACACTAAATCTAGATCTGAACTACTATCAAAAACCAGTACAACAAAGCAAGATGTCATAGTGTTTGTTTCCAAATACTCAACATGCTCAAGGGCCATCAAACGGATAATCAACACCAGATGGGAACTCTTAGAAAATGAACCAGACTTCAACAATATATTCACAAACAAGTCATTACATGCATACAGCAGAGGGAAGAATTTACGAGAACTTCTGGCCACACCAGATAAACACACGGAATCTGATAAACACAAAGGAACAACTAAGTGTTTGAACTGCATACACTGTAACAATGTCCTTCTGGGCATTATTCTGACTCACCCCGCCTCTGGGCAAAAGATATCGTTGAGACACACATCAGATTGTAACGCCTGCAATGTTGTGTATTGCATTAAATGCCCGTGTGGCAAAGCCTATATTGGGAAGACGCAACGCAAAATAAAAATCAGGCTCACTGAGCACAAAAGCACCATATGGACTCACAATATAACTTCGAGTCTAGCACTACATTGGCAAGATGCCAACCATTCCATTTCACAACTTAGATTTCAAGTTATTGAGGTGGTGAAAACAATACAAGGAGTTGACAGCAGCAAAAGACTATTACAACGAGAAATGTATTGGATCAACCATTTGGACACACTGTCTCCTAAGGGATTAAATGATAGGATTGACATGAGTTGTTTTTTGTAGACACACTCAGTTTATTAAATAGCACTACCCGTAGGGTTCACCACACCACATTTTGTCATTTTACACCATGACATATGAATGATCTATTACCACAGGTCTTGATTTCATGAAGTCCTTTCTTTTCTTCATTTTCTTTATCCCATTTGAGTCAGATTCATTATGTTCTTTATAATAGTGACAATATTTGACAGCCATTGCATCAGAGTTCTTATTTCCACACAACATGCCCTTTAGCATTTTCTTCCACCTCATTCCACCACAGGATCGCAGGACTTATGCTGGCACTCAGTAACCTTTGGAGTTTTTTAATTTTCCTCAGTTCCAACGCAGATATTTTCCACCTTAACCACAAGGTTCCTTATCCTAACAATCATATTTGGCATTTCTATCTTCACGTATTTTTCCCATGGTTAGTTATCTTAGCAATCGCTATTATTATCCATTTTTCAACCGCCATTGATACGCTATACATTCATCATAGGGGCCCGTTCCGTTTGCTTTCTGGTAAATTCATTCATTACATCATGGTCGCCATGATATTATGCCCGCGGACATGCATTTGCAAGCAGTCCGTCATTTATTTTACTACGCAGGATCCAACGCTGGAGTATCTGATATTTGACCATACACTCGGCGAAGGCTCACAGAGCTTCCGTCACGACTGGTTCGGGACGTATTACTAGGCATAATTACCGGTAAGCGTTTTGTAGGCACATTATTTATACAGCTGGGTTCTCTTTTGCTTTTGAAGGCACAGATTGGCGCTAGTCCTCAAATATTTTTTCAGACCCGGTTTTTGGGGGTAGTGTTGTTACTGAGAGGAACTTACACATGTTTGTTCATCGGCTATTTGCAGAAGCAGATCAGCGGATATAGGGACATTAGAACTGAGGAAGGCTCGTTTAGAATTGGTGAGTGAGACTACGTTGTTATTGTATGTCTTTCATTACGTGAGCGTTTCAAACTTCAATTTCGGCCAAGTTCATTACTTTTAGTTCATTATTGTCTATTATTTTTAGATCGTTGGCACGGATCATTATATTCTTTTCTCACTTTGTGAACCCTTTAGTATCACCCATATGAGGTAGGCACATAATTTTTGCTCATTCAGCATCACCATGTATAAAATAGGTTAATTTCACCTTTATAACATTGATATGCAGGATAAATGGTATTTGGTTTTGACACACATGCATGAATGTTTTATTTGAATTGATCTTGGACAGCATGTACAATGAAGGGTGATCGTCGCCTAAATTGGCGCAATATCCACATTGCATGATGGGACGTTGGTGTAATACTCCATGCATACAATAATGGTTTAAATATGTATTTTTTATTTTGGTTTTCAGATATGCCCCTGAAGAAGGGACCTCACAGTCCCGAAATGCATCGTTCATTACTAAAGAATGATATACATTATTTGTGTTGACAAAATGTTATATGTATAATTGATTGTCTCATGTTACAATGATTGCAAAAGAAACAAGAATATAAAAACAATCACTAATTTTTATCATTGCATAAGCATTCAGTACTAGAAGTATGGTACTATGAAAAACGCATTGAAGTTATGATGTATATAACAGAATAAATGCTATAAGTATGCAAAACTATGGTTACATTATGTATCAAATATAACGCAATATATAATGCTATGAACAGTGCACACCGCAAATTATTATAATGGCATGTTTATCCTCTTGGGAGATTTCAATCATATGCTAGACCCGAGGAAGCCTGACCCCTGGTATATAGAGATCCTGACCTCATTTAATGTAAATGGTGAAAATTTCCCAGGCTCTGGGTTAACAATAAGTGATGTGGAACTTGAGAAATACCTGGGTACTAAGGGCTTATTTTGTGCCAATGGACGGTACAATCAAGATCGTCCCACTAATCGGACATTTAAGACCAGAGAACAGGTCTGCCCAATTGATTATATCTTTAAAAATGCCTGTTTTTTTTACAAAGTTGATAGTTTCCAGGTTGTGTAAGGAGAAGGTAGTGACCACTATCCCCTTCAAGCTTGAAATAATAAGAAAGGAAAAGAGAGCCAGGGAAAGGGTAATTTCCTAACAGATGGATTACCCTAAACGGCGCACCACCAAAATTAATGAGGAATGCATGGTAAAATGAACTAACTTCCTGCAGGTTCAACAGATGACTGATGCCCCTGTTAATGACATTGGGTGGTATGAAAATACGATTAGCCGGGTGGTGCATTGCCTTAGGGTGGATATAAAAAGCAAGAGGGGAGCTGTAAATAAGACGCAGGGGAACCTGAAGAAAGATAATGATTGGTTCAAAGGAGAATGCAGGAAATAAAAGGCCCTGATCAGAAAAGATGCAAAGAGGCTCAAATCAAAGTTGGACAAGGAGTTAGTAAGCAGCCTGGTGAAGACTAAGAAAGCATATGGAAAGTTAATAATAGAACAGAAAATAACCCACAAGGGGAAGAGTTGGCAAAATCTGTTGGAGGCAATTGAACTAAAAGATGCAAAAAAGTTCTGGAGATTAGTACAGGAAGGTTCAGGACAGATACCAGGCGAAATTAATTGTGTGGTTGAAGAAGATGTGTGGGTTGAATAACTTAAGCAGATATATGGTGAATGGTCTGAGCCTGAGGGCAAGAGTTTCTCCCCATGGTTGGGGGCGGACAAAGATATTATGTTGATGTGCACGTTGAGTATTAAGAGCACCATTATGTCTCTAACCAAAGCTGCAGGGCTGGATAATTTGCCGGCCGCAACAATAAAAACTAGACCAAATTTGTGGGCAGAATTTTTCCACCGGATGTTTTAGGTTGTATTAAGCACAGGGTGTTTCCCAAATATTTGCAGAGGTGCAATAATCAGACCTATATATAAGAGAGGGGATATAAATGCCCCAGAGAACTATACGCTGATAAATTTGCTGAACGTGGGAGGAAAAACATTTTGCAAAGATAGTATTGGGGAGACTGAAGAAATGGGCAGAGTTAAACCATATTGTACCCCCAGAGCAGGGGAGTTTTAGGGAAGGCCACTCCACGATCGGCCACAGCTTTTGCCATTGGTCGTTGGCGTGGAAGTCTGTGGAGCAAAGGGGCAGTTTCTTTATCTATAGGAAACCCTGACCAAACTAGACATCCCCAAGAGCTAGCTGTGTCTTATCCAGGAACTACATTCCCGAAATTGGGCGCAGATAATAAGGGACTTGGAGGGGACCTTGACTCAGAAAATCCTGATCAATAATGGGTTAAGGCAGGGTTGCGTCCTTGCCCCTTTACTTTTATCCTTGTTTACAGCCAATCTGCCTACATTCCTTATTGCAGCTAGGGGCGTTAGCCCCAAAATGGATGGGAAACATATAACATGTCTTCAATCAGGGGTTTGTTAAAGCGCGACTACTCACCCGTAAGGGTCTCAAGGCGCTAGGGGGGGGCAGGTTCCATCCATCTTCTATATGCAGACGACCTCGTGATCTTCAATCTGACGGAGATAGGCCTGCAAAGAAAGCTGGATCTATTTAGGGATTATTGTAATAATAAAAAACTAGTTGTAAATTTAGAGAAACTGAAGGTACTGAGTTTTGGTAAAAAACCTGTAAAGTTTATGTGGCATATAGGCCCCACAACACTGGAATCTGTAAGTGAATAGAAGTACCTTGGAATTTGGTTTCGAGATCCTTAAAGTGGTATGTGCATCTGGAATCCCTAAAAGCAAGAGCCCTTACTTTGTTCAGCGGGATGTAAAAATGTATTATGGATTATGGTGAGATGTCCCATAGCCCCGATTTAAAAGCTTATGCAGCAATGACACGCTCTCAATTCCAGTATGGGGTGAATTAATGGGTCTGAGTGGTAAAAGTAGTTGAGATCTTGAGGAGGGGAAATGCTTGAAAAGTTTACTCTCCTTGCCAAGTTCCGTCATGATACAGGCAATAAAGTTAGAGACAGTCAAAGCGTCATGGAGTTTTTTGGCCTTCGTAGCAGTAATTCGATTCTGGCAAGGCGTGGACGCCGTTGATGGGCAAAAGGTCTCCCTTTGGTGTAAAAATGAAATAGAGCAAACTGAACTGTAATGGGCCATGGAGATGAAGAAAAATCTAGGGGGCATATGCAGATAAATGAAGGTTAATATGTGCCCCTGGAGGCTGAAAATTGAGACCTCACGGACTTCGTTCCCAAATAAAGGTACTATCTAGAGAACTGGATTCTCAATACATAAAGGGACAATGCTCACAGTGAATGATTGCCTCCTGGCATAATGATGAATGGTTCCCATTTTTGGATTTATTATCTAACCGTAGGCTTAGATGTGAGTTATTAAGGCTAAGGATTTAAATGAATCCATGTTATTCAAGTGAAAAAGTGAAAAGTTTAATGATAGCTGTAGCTGGTAACTGTACTTGTGGCCTGAACACTGTATTTGATATTTTGCACATTCTTATTGACTGTTTAAAATTCTGGCCCTTAGGGAGGAGCATTTTACGCCCATTGTTTTTAAATTATGGCATTAATACTTGTGTGCAATATTACAAAACACACCATACCCGGTCCCAGTACCCTACTTTAAAGCCATAGAAAATGAACAGAGATTGCTCTTGTGGGATGGTGGGCCTCCTCGAATTGCCACACAAAAACTGGTGAGGGGATGGTACGATGGAGGCATTGGACTCCCTGATATGCGAAGATATTTTCGTGCTGATTAATTTATGCTTGCACAAGTCCCATGATGATCCAGCATTTAAGATGGACAAATACGTCCTGCCAGGTGGCAGATACGAAAGAGCACTCTATGCCACTCCAAAACGGCTTAAGCTAACAGGCCCAACAAACTGCACTGCAGGTTTGGCACGCAGCAAACAATAGCCTGGGCTGGAACAACAAAATTACACTTGCTACCCCATTATGGGATACGGGACAACTAGGGACCCTTAGATACTCCAAGGGATTTGATAAGTGGGACCTATTAGGCATTTTCTGGGTGGAAGATCTATGGGGCTAAGAGGGAGTGATCCCCTTTGATACACTTCAAAGAGAATACGACCTTGCAGGCACTGAGCAGTTTAGGTATATCCAAATCAAACATGCTCTCCAGAGAGTCGTCCCTGAAAGGGGGGTGCTCCCAGAATCCTCACTACTTGAAGATAGGATTCTTACAGAATATATGGACTGCGGGGCGATCTCCCTGACTTACAAAAAATTAATTAACAACTCCCCGGACCCCCTTACTCAACTTAGAAAGCGCTGGACACAAGACGTAGAGAACCTAGAGGACAAGGAATGGCAGGAGGCTACATCTTCACCCAGAGAGGTGGCTATTCCTGCATGACTCAGACTGGTGCAACTTAAGGTACTGCACCAACTGTACTATTCAGGACAGACGCTTGCCAGGTTTAACCCCAGAGCAGATTTGACATGCGGGAGACAATGCAGACAAGAAGGCACCTTTTACCACATAATCTGGGAATATCCACACATTAAGAAATATTGGGGCCAGGTAGCACGCGCTGTTGGGGAAGCATTAGAGAATAAAATTGAACGGGAACCAAAACAATGCCTTTTAAATATATGGGGAGCGACTGATTTGAATATCAAAGAGAGAACCTGAGCCACCTTGGGATTGACGATAGCCAAGCGTAACATCGTGAAACTGTGGGGGGCTCCGGAGGTGCCAACACTTCAAGCTTGGGAGCAGGACATGAATTGGTGTATGGCTACTGAAAAAACTATCTACGAAAGCAGAGGCTGCCCTAAGAAATTAACCCAGATCTGGGGCAAATGGAACCCCTCCAGGGGCAATATATGCATGACTCCCCTGGCCTCGTCCCGAGCTTATGTCGCCACAAACAATAAACAAGAGCTGTGAACAAGGCCTAAATTCAAACCATTGATCATAGTTATGTCTGATGCCTTATTTTTACCCAAAATGTCTAACCTTAATGAATGTATTGCATACCTGTTAATGTGCCTGCCTTTTGTGTTAATAAAAAGAATAAATTAAAAAAAATATTGTGTGCAAGCCGTAGCGTTGTTAACTGACATGCACTTTTTGGATGTAGCATGTGTTATTGGGTGATTCATGTCTTCTATTAAAAGGGTTTTAGGGAATTGTGAGCAGGTCAAGTATTCTGTAAGAACATTTGTTGTATTAATTTGATAAGGCTTTGTTAAAGACCCTTTTGCCCGTGCTGTTTTACGTCATTGGGTAAATGGTTGTATATATGGCTGATATTTTAATATTTTTAAGATTTTTAGGCCTTTTTAATGTGTGTTTTGATCAATAGATGTGATGTTGTATGTTGTTTATTGTTTAAAGACTTAACATTTTCTTGACTCAACTTCAGACACAGTTCTGTTCTGCATGGTGAGGGGGTATGGTAATTTGCTGCTTCAACAGTTGCAGCACTATACTAGTACCGCAAGACCTCCAAAGGTCCCTTGAGGGGTACAAGGGCTGTTGTGCTACTAGTAGCATCCCTAAACTTGCACTTTTCAAAAATGTTGGACAGTATATAATCTTCTAACCGCGTATGGGGTAGTAACTGACACTATCTGGAAGGGCGAAAGGCCCCACGCTCCTCCAGAGGTCTCATTGGAAGAAGGGAACAATGATGAGGTTAGTGTCACTGCTGCATTGTGCTTCACCTTAGATACATATTTGTGGGGAAATTATGCATTTTAAAAATAGTATAAAGTAAGAAAGGATGTTGCTGAAATCTCGGTCCATCTATAGCTAAACAGATGATATCTACTTCCAAAATCAACATATAGGGGTCTAGCACAAATATGGGAACAATAACTTAAACACCAGAATTGTCACACAGTGTTTGCACCCAAGCCAGGCAACCACCTCCTTCAACACATCCAAGCCTCCTCCTGACTTCTTGAGTTCATCAGGAAGCTGAAGACCTGGCTCTTCGTATAAGCACCTTAGGGACCTCACACCTACACACCTGACCAAGCGTCTGGATACCCTCTTGGGTGATTAGTATATTATACAAATCAATATAATATAACATTATTTCAGCTCTCCACTGCATCCCTTCCTTATCACTCACATCCAACATTTGTAGTTTTCAAGCCCGAATGCTGCAGAACAGCTTTATTCATATAGGTTATTGCTTACAATTTCTCAAAACCGTCTTCAACAAAATACAATAAAATGCGATACAACATACAGAATTAGCATGACAAATCAACATGTCACCAAAATGAACACGTAAAATGCATGTTTATGTAAAGGATAGGTATCAAAAACCTGTTATTCACTGCTCTGATGTCAGAGCACTGAAGAAAGTTTAACTGTACTGACAGTATGTTTTACCTGTCAGCTCGTGACCGAAAGTGGATCTGTGGATCCACTGTCAGTGAGGTGATGGCACTTTGCTCTCAATGTGAGATTGAAGAGCACTGCTTCATTTTGGGAGGGGGAGGGAATTTGCTAAGGTTGGCGTGGGAGTGTTGAAATGTGCCAGGTAGGGTAACAGGAGGGAATGAACAGAGGGATGTATTGGAGGGTGTCAGGACACCAGGTATATGTTTTGTATGGCACATATTGTGGTGTCAGAAGGTCGCCGGACACCAAGTAATTTTTTCTATGTTTTTTTAAAGTATTTGGTTGGGGAGAGGGGTAATGTCAAGGCCAGTGGTGAGGGTGGGTGGCACAACACCATATCAATATTATATTGAAGTGGTGGAGGGGAGTCTAGTTTATGCGTGACTCCCTCATGAGTTCTTTGCACCAGCTCTACTCATCTGAGCAGGAGAAGACAGTGTGGCCTTTTGCAACATAAAATTGTATGTCATACTTGCCATTCTATAATTCTATATAATACCCATTTCCTACAGCCATTGTAGGAAGTGACCCGATTAGGGCCACCCGGGTCACTCGTGACCACCTCTCAGCCTTCCATACAAATGAAAAGTTGGTCAGACAGTAGAGAATACAAACCAAAGTTATTTATTAGTATGCGCTCAAGCGGAGTCCGGTCTGACCAGCCTCCTTAGATTGCTGCAGCGGGACTGACCCTCGCCAACATGGTAATACCAGGTATACATTTCCAATACCCCTAAAGGCACGCCCAGACTGGAATTTTCCAGTTAGTGGCTAATGAACAAAGGAGACATAGAGGGATGAGCTACCATCCTGAGACCGGGTACATGCTATCTCAGTTTCAAGGTTACTCTGCCCGTGCCCGTCTCTCTAAGAGTGGGATCAGGCCTATCTACTGGGAAAGGAATGCGTTAATAGAACAGTCTATTCATTAGTGCAGCGAAGCTCAACCTCTGTAGAAAAGAAAAAAACAATCGAGGCTGTTTTCTGCTGAGGCAGGCAGTATGAGACAGAAGCTTAATTTCGATCATGGTACAAAATGGCAGCTGAATGCAAAATGGTGCCGCGAATGCTAACTTAAATCGTACATTGCAAAGGGAAGTCGACCATAAACATTTTCCATTCCAACACCAGTCTGAAATTTTGCCCCCTGAGCTTGCACAAATAACATGTAAAGGGATCAACTCCTCCATGACCAGAGGAAGCGTACATGATTTTTTAGTTATACAAATAAGACTAACCCATTGCTTATAAAACAACCTTGATCCTAAGGACTTTAACTATAGACCTATCACACCTCTTTCTGCCTTTGCTAAAATAATGGAACAATTCCTGGACAATTGGCATACAAGCAGGCAAGAAAATACTGGTTTTCTTAACCACTCATTGGTAGGATTTGATTTTGTGGGGGATACAGTACTGAGATCACTTTAGTAGTACTGCAGTATTAATTATGCAGGGCCTGTGATATGGTACTCTCCGACAGTCTTATGTCACTTGGTCTACAGACCACACCATTCTTGTCACCCACCTGAAAAAGATTGGATTTTTGGAGCCAGCACTACACTGGCTCATTTAATCTCTTGTCTCTGTGTCCCTCTAAAGAATGGAATCTGAACTGTAGAGTGCCTCAAGGGTCTGCTCTCTCCTGTCATCTTCACTGTATATGTCCAACTTCTGATTTTCAGCTTCAGATTCCAGGTGCTGTGCTACACTGATTCTAATTATGTTTGAACATATGGCCTCAGACCTAGGCTTCCCCTCAAGAATTGCCTGGTGGTAGCCAGGAGCTTGATGGTGGCAAACTTTCAAGCCTAACAGAGACAAGACAGAGGTTTCAATTTCTAGTGGCAACTCTGGTGGCAACTCTTACTTGTACACAGTCCTTATATTCTTTCTCTGTAGGTGAAATTCCTTTGCTTTCCAAATCTGTGAAAAATCGTGTTTTTTGGTTAGATAAACACATGTGACTGCACACTCAAATACATAATAACATGGGCCTCTAGTCTCGCCCTGCTGAAAACCTTAAAGACAATTCTTCCATTTCTTCGGCAGATCAACTGGTTCTCATTTTCAGTGTTACAGTCCTTTCCTGCCTGGACTGAGCCCAGTGCTTAATTTGAGCTGATGGTTTCCGGTGCTCAGCACCGGCACTAAATTGTCAACACCAGCACTTAAGACAGCTGCGACATGGTGGTGCTGTATGGGTTATTTAGAGATAAGCAGAACAATAGTTGTTTATATAATTCAATATACATTAAAAACAACTAATACCACTGCTCAAGCCATTCTTATAGCTTTGGGGGCCTTGAACAGTCTGAATTGTCATACTTGTAGCAGTTTGATGATTAGTAGTTGTGTAGGTACTGTGATGGCTGAGCTGGCAGGGGCAAAGCTGCAGTGGCCACCTGAGGAGGGCCCTGGTGTTATAATAAATGTTGAAAATGAAGAAGGCCTACTTATGTCAATGAAAGCACCAGCAGAAAGACGCGTTCAGTGTTACGTATTAAAGGTGGAATACAGGCCTAAGCGGTCTTCTGTAACAGGATGAAAAAAGATCACAGATGGTGACAGGACCACAGGGGAAAGTAAGTAGATATGAGCTTCAGTAGAATAGAGAGAAATATAATTAGGCATAGAACAAATGGAAGGTCACAGGCCTGCATTGCAAGAATGCGTATCTGAGAAAATATGTAGATAAGGCAGCATGGAGGAGCAGAATAGGTGGGAGGTTAGGCTTTGCCAGGCAGTAGATGTGTAGGGAGTAGAGCATTGCTAGGCTTAAAACACGAGACAAACCATAGACAACGGTAGTGTAGCAGTGGTGTGGAAGCATTACTAACGCTAACATGTGCACCTGGGTTACATTTTGTAGACACATGACTAGCTGTTTTCACAGAAAGTATAACTTCTGATAACAATGTTGTGCTTTAGCAGATGTTCATTTACCATGCAAATGTATGACGTATTTACGGTTAGACATGTATTAAAGAAGCTGTCCGTCGCATTGTAAGTCGAAGCTCAGATTCCAGTTCCACAGAGCTGACTGACCTTCCGCAGGTGCGTTTGCTTTTTATATTATGGTCTGTACTATATTGCCAGCAGAAGTTGTGTTGTCTTTTGTTTAATTCTGCAACATTTGGCCGAACCAGGCATAAGTTCATCTCAAATTTTCCAGACTGCACCTGAGGGAGCCGCTGCCTGCCGTTGATTGAAAATGGAACTGTGCAAATATCAGGTAAGCAGACACCAAGTCTTCAGGGATTGTTGAGGATATTGGCACTATATGTGACACAGAGTATCCTCATAGATGAGATTTTAAGTGTATTGCTGACCCAGACCGAGATAGATCACACCCAGCCCTGATGGATTCGTCAGTGCATCAGGTGGCTAGGCAAATTTGAAATTGGCAACAAAGATGGGGTTTAGTGGACTCGTGGAGGTGCATGCACCAAGAAAATCGGGATTATTCTTACTTTTCAAGGCTGCATGATCTGCATGTGCGATTGGATAAATTTTTTTGTGTCATCCTGCAGTGCATAGTGAAGTCGTAAAAATTGAATATTTATGCTTAACAATCTCTGACCATAGTCCTCTTTTACTATCAGTGGGTTGGAATAGTGAACGGGCACGAATACTAGACTCGCATTTGCGCATGGAGGCATTGGAAGATCCAGTGTTCAGTGATGTTATTGGAAAGGCAGTGGTGAATTATTATAATGAAAATTAGGCTACTTCTGTGTCCCCTCTGACAGAGCGGGATGCGTTTAAGGTTGTTATACATTGGGGCGATATAGCGGAGTTAGTGGGGGTTAGATGCACCCTTGTGAAATAAATTGATGAACATGAGAAAAAAAAAGCTGTGAGAGCTAGAGATGGAAAGACCAGGTAAACCGAGTTTCATTTAGAGATTCCTAGGGGGTCGCAAACCGACCTACCTCATTAATATTAATATTAATATTAATGAGGTAGGTCATTATTTGCGACACTTTAGGAATCGCTAAAATCACGGGGGTGGTGGCCTATTGGGGTCAGCAGGCCACCATGTCCGTGATTGCTTTTAAATAAAGCAATCTTTTTTTTTAAATGCAGTCTGTTTTCCTTAAAGGAAAATGGGTTGAGTTTAAAAGAAAAAAATGGAAAACTTTTCTTTTCATTTTTTAAGAGGAAGCAGTGATCCGTAGGACCACTGCCGGCTCTTAAAAAACGTTTTCACCACCATTCACAAAATGGGTTACCATCAGATGAATCTGATGGTAAACTGCTAATTTTTGCAACCGGTATTTGGTTGCAAAACATTCATACATACCGCTGCAATTCGGTATTTGGAAGGGAAGCCCTAAAAACGCCCCTTCCAAATATCGAATCGCAAACCTATTTTTGCAATTCGGTAACAGGTTACCGAATCGCAAAATTGAGGTTGCCACATTGGAAAAGCCTTTTTTGCATTCGCAAACGTGCCGATTCTGTGAATCGGCCTGTTTGGGAATGCAAAATAGCTTGATGCATGTAGCCCTTGGTAAATTTTATGCAGGTTTATATGCTATGCCATTGGAGCTTCCACCTCATTTTATTAATGAGTTTCTTGAGCCAGTAGAATTGCCTAAGATTACAGTGAAGGAAAAAAAGACCTGGGTGGGGAAGTAACAATTCAAGAAGTGAAGGCTGCCGTAAAGCATATGGCAAGGGGGGAAGTCCCTGGAATGGATGGGTCCCCTGTTGAATTTTATTTGACATATATGGAAGAATTGGCACCAAGACTAGTCAATCTTTACTTCGCAGCCCGTAAGGGCGGGCAATTGCCCCACACAACTGCAGAAGCAATAGTGATCCCATTGTTAAAGCCAGGAAGGGCCTCTGAAGATGTATGGGCTTTTCTCCCACTTTCTATACTAAATCTGGAGTACGAGATATTGAGTAGAGAATTGGCAAAGTGCCTATCTCTTTTAATGTCTAAGTTAATAAATACAGACCAGTCTGGGTTCATTCCGGGAAGGAGTACGGCTCATAATATTAGGAGGGTATTGGCAATCATAGAATCTGATTTTGCAGAGAAGGATAAAGGGGTGATTGCAGCAATTGACATTGACGTTGAGATTTTCTTTATGAAGTGCTCAATAAGATGGGATTGGGAAACCAATTTATTGCATGGTTCAGGCTCCTGAATGCAGCACCTACTGCTTGTGTCAAAACGGGTAGGCATATTTCGGAAAAATATGTAGTGGGAAGAGGGGCTCGACAAGGATGCCCGATCTCGCCATTATTATTTGCAATTGCCATGGAGCCACTTGCTAGTTGGGTGAGGACAGGAGGGGTTTACAGGAGTCTGGAGGTACAGGGCGTGCAACATTTTTCAGCATTATATTCAGATGATATATTGTTATTTCTCAGACATGCTAATGTTGATTTGCCACATGCCATGAACCTTGTAGATCATTTTGTGCAACCTCAAGGTTATACATCACCTCAAGGGAGTAGCCAGAAAATTAAAATACCCCCACTTTCAACCAAATCTCTTATGGCACCAAGCAAACGAAGCAAGTCACCATGTCCCTCCTCAGAAGAGCTCTCTTGTCTCTTCCATACAAGCATCTACCCATTCATCTTTCTTCCTTCCATCCACCTGCTGATATCCACAATTTCACCTTTACATTCTGTCATCCATTCATAATTTCATCTATCATTCAGTCTTTCACCATTCCATTCTTCTGTCCATCCATCTCCAAGCCTATCCATCAAACTTATCTATCTATCGGTCTATCTAACGGTCTATCTATCGGTCTATCTATCTATCTATCTATCTATCTATCTATCTATCTATCTATCTCTAAAGCTATTCATCCAGCCACCCTTTCACTCATCCATCTCTTGATCCATCCACTCACTCATCCATCCATCCTTTCAGTCATTCATCCACCCATCAATCCATGCTTTCACTCATCCATTCATCCGCCCTTTTGCTCAACAATCCTGCCATCCATCTTTTCACTGATCCGTCCACTCATCCATCCTTCGTTTTATCCTTTTACTCAGCCATCCACTCACTATTCAATCAACGCTTTCACTCATCCCTCCATCTATTAACCCTCCCTTTCGCGCAGCCATCCATTCTTTCACTCACTCATCCATGCATCCACCCATCCATCCATCCACCTTCCCTTTTTATTTTCACTCATCTAGCCCTTCTCTCATCCATCCATACTTTCACTCATCCATCCATCCTTTCGCTGATCCATCCACCCTTTCACTCTATTTCTCCTCCCTTTCACTCCATTCTTCCATCCTTCCTTCCTTTCACTCATCCCATCCAGCCATCCACCCTCCCTTTCACCCAGCCATCCATCCAATCTTTCTCACATCATCTATGCATACATCCACCATCACTTTCACTCCATCATTGATCCATCCATCCAGCCATCCTCTCTTTCACTCTTCCCATCCAACCATCCACCCTTTCTTTCACTCAGCCATCCATCCATCCTTTCTCATATCATCTATCCATACATCACCCTCACTTTCACTCATCCATCTATCCTTTCACTCACTCATTTGTCATCCATCCTCTCTCATCATTCATCCACCTTTTCACTCATCCATCCTTTCATCCATCCATCCACCCTCCTTTCACTCACCAATCCATTATTTCACTCATCCATCCTTTCACTCATCCATACTTTCGATCATCCAACTATGCACCCTTTAGTTCTGTCCATCCATCCACCCTTTCCCTCCACCAATTCATCCATCCACCCTTTCACTCATCCATCCACCCTTCACTCATCAGCTACCCACCCCTCCACTCACCCATCCACCCTTTCACTCACACACCCATTCATCCGTCCTTTCCTTCACTCACACATTTTCACACTATTTATGAGCCTTTGTCTGCCGAGTTGCAGGCAGAAGATCCCTACCTCCGCTTAAGCTGTTAAAGCTGGGGGTTCACGACACTCCTGCATCAACTGGAATAAATCATATGTGCTCCCATTACAGAAGGATGTGCTGCAGCCTGTGGATCTGAGTGGGCTTAATTGGGAGGGAATGTGTCTAAAATATATGGGGGTAAGATTATGCCATGCTCCCAATGATTTGTTGGAGGGTAACATTGGTGTGGCGATTAGAAGTTTACAGAAAAGTGTAGATTTTTGGAGAACTCTGCCACTTTCAGTTTCAGGACTAATAGCAGTAGCACAAATTGTGGCGTTGCCCCGATTACTTTACATCTTCACAACATTGCCCATGGTGATACCAGTTAGGGAAATTGCTTCTTTGTTGGTTTCTCTTATAAGGGGAACAGGTAGGCAAAGAGTGGCATTGGCAAAGTTGCAACGGCCTACTAGTCAAGAAAGACCAGCTGCCCCAAATATGGAAAGTTATTACCAAGCAGCACAGGTGCAATGATTTACACAATGGATTCATTTGCAAAGAAAACCAGATTTGGATGTGTTGTGTAGAATACTCATGGCCTCTGTCAGAGGACCAGTGCGGGGAATGCTGACTACGCAGAAGGTTGTGCGGCACTGTTGGCGTAGTGCGCTTCGACAAACTCATACTCAGAGGCCCTAATGGCCCGGGCATTCCATTGAGACCTTTGGAACAAATCATTCCGGGGGGAAGATGGTGGGGCTTAGCTGCGTGGGAAAACCATGGGGTGCATACGTTAGGAGATTTGTATAGTGACAGGTTGTTATTATCATTTGAGGAATTTTCAGCCACTTTTAAGATCCCGAGGGGGCAATTTTTGTTGCTTCGAGCGGTGATCGCTAGATTGCGCAACCGTTGGGGTATGGGTTTAGTAGAGCCACAAGTACATATTGATTGTCAAATATTGTGTACCACGATGGGTTGTATGAGGGCAGAGACATGCCTTTTGCAGGCAATAAGAAGTGATATGATGATGACTCTTGTTGGTCTAAAAGAAAAGTGGAAGGAGGATTTGGCACATCCAATACCAGAATTGGAATGGTCTAAAACTCTTGGAAATTCATACATTGGATCTACAAATGTGAGATTTAAAATGATACATTTTTTCTACTTGCATAGAGCGTATCTAACTCTGGGGAAAATAGCTAAAATTTATCAGACAAATATGGCATGCTCGAGATGTGGTGAATAGGGTGCAGAAATGTTGCACATGGTATGGTTGTGCGCATTATTAGTGAAATACTGAAGGGAAGTAATATTCTATATAATTGAGGAAACAAAGAGATCAATTGAGTGTACTACTATGGTCTGTCTGTTGAGGGGATTTCCAAGACCTAAAAAGTGTAAAAATACTACAGCATTTATTGATTTAGCTTTGGTACTTGCAAGACGTGAAATAACTATGAACTGGAAGGCGCCCAGTGTCCCTTAGGGTAGCAAAATGGAAAGTGGAGTTAGTTGGGAGGGTTCTGAGAGTGCAGTATAGCATAGTGATATGAGGAAAGGAAGAGGATCAATTGAAAAAGTTTTTGCATGGGATCATTTATTAGATTCCCTTAAAGATTTCGAAAAGAGTGATGATTCTGGGGAAGAAAATGGGTAAAAATGTAATTTGCTAAATAAATATGTGTATACATACTATAATGGGGACTGGACTTGGGAGGGTGGTGGTAGTTGGGGTAAGTTGTTAAATATTGTTATGCATGTCTTATTAAAAATGCTAATAATATTTGTTTACAAAAAAAGCAGACGCCGAGTCTTATACTAAAAGTCTGCCTATTCAAGAGACGAGCGGGTAAGATCTCAGATTGCCGTCAAAGGGGGGAGGAGAGATCGAACTTCAAACCTCACATTTTTAAAATGCATGATTCTCTGGCCATCATATTATGGAAATGCATGCATGGCGTTTTTCTTTTTCTTTTGTTAGGTTGAAATGATATGTTTTGAGAAATGAGATGTGGTGATTCCAGGTACACTCCGGAAGACTAACTAATGCGGATACCCCTTTGACGTAGAAGGGAAGAAACACTCCTTGAGGGGTGATCTAGCAGGCATTAGTGAATTTCCCAGGAGACAAGCTCTTGGAAGAGACACTCCTTTGGGGGTGATCTAGCAGGTATTAGTGCATTAACCAAGAGACTAGCTCCTGGAAGAGAAATTTCCTTCTAGGAATGATCTAGCAGGCTACTAGTGTATTATCCAGAAGGAAACTTCTGGAAGGAACATTCCTTCAGGAGTGCTCGCAAATATCACTGTTAGACCCAGAGGGCCAGTGTAGAAATAGTGACTGGACTGGGTAACAAAAGTGTGAAGTCTGAAGTGGTAAAGAGACGGTCATTTGATCGGTGCTGGCAAGCCTTTCTCTGAATAAGTCAGACGCCCAGCTCCTGAAATCCCAGATTTCAGAAATCTGGAAGGCGTCTTTAAGGAGAAACGGCCACGGTTGAGGCATCAGATGGTGAGACTGACAGTTAGGCAAAGGGACAGCGAATTGCTGGTGTCAATCGACTTTGCCCTGAGCACGGCCAGACCCTTGGTTGTGAATCCAAACAGCGGGCGAGTAGATATCCCTCCATGAATAAGGAAGATGACATAAAGAGTACAGTACTGCATAATAATAAAGGGCAGATGGTAGAGAAGTGGCAGGGATCCCCACAGGTTGTTATACAGTCTGGTATAAGCGAGGAAGGAAGGCAGCAAGATCTGTCTGATATTTTTGGTATTTCATTACAGACCCCTAAGGTGTCCTGGAAGTGGGGAAATATTCTTTCAGAAAGAAACGCAGGGAGTCAGAATAAAATGCCCCACAACAAGCCTAAAGATTAATAATAACTTCCTATGAGCGAGACTGATAATTTACAGTGGCAGGTAACAGATGATAGAATTAGAATTTATGTTTCTATGGGCCAATTGAGAATCCCTGTGTCCATGTAATACCCCTCGAATTATGTTATATCTTATGTATGTATTATTACTCTGCCTTACTATATTTACAATGCCTTTCACAATGTTCTTAGAATGCTCCCAGCTCCTAGCAACTGTGCTGTGTTTCAGTTGGAGCTGGAGCTGCTGTGGGAGTTGGTGCTTGCCTTCTTCCTCCTCCATGTAGCCTTAATAAACCTATTTACTTAACCATGTCCAGCATGGTTACTACAAAATTACTGGCGACGATCTAAGGCTACATGGCAACGACCCTCGCGTGTGACGCATTACTTCTATTTGGCATCACGTCCACAACCTACTTTCCAACCATCACCCTTCGTTGAGTCAAGCCAACAACGTAAGGAAACCCACGGGAAGCAACAGAAGAGAGCTATGGTACCACACGGCGAAGCCTGGTAAATCCTTCAACAACGGTAGGATCTTTACTCCGTGCCTGTTCCCTCTACACGCTCACGTTGTAACACTCAGGCTATCTACAATGACTAATTTCGCCGCTACTTCGCGTTAACCTCTCTAAACTTATTCAGCCTGCCCTTCTCAAGTATTTTCATTTTTGGGCAATTTTAATCTTTTAACGTGGACTTAGCGTTTTTCAAACACTGTATGCTCGCGCACCCCTCCTGCTTACACCATCTCCTAGCAACACTCACCTGGCAACTCTTCCAACATTCTTCGAGGAGCGCCGGCATTTCCCTGAGTCCACCCTCCTCTGTTGTGACGTTCTCTCTTGCTGTCACGTTGCTCACGCAGCGGCCGGAACTTTATTGAGGTAAAAAAAAAAAACGCCTCTTTTACGTGCTTCACGCAGTGCCCGCCATCTTGGATTGGGGTACATCGCGTGAAACTAGATTGGTATACAGTGTACCACACGGTGATACACACACCTTCTAAAAAGCTTAAAACTTCACAGCGGCCGCCATCTTCGATTGGGGGTCCATCTCGAGAAACGAAATGGGCATACAGTGTACAACTCGGTGATACACACATCGGAAAAAAAGGCTTAAATTCAGCAGGCAACAGCTCCAAACAGTGTGTCACGCGGTGATACACACACCTTATTTTTTTTTCTTCGCAACAGCTCCAAACAGTGTGTCACGCGGTGATACACACACCTTTTTTGCTTGTTAAAAGAAAGGGGGTACCACACGGTGGCACACACACCTTGGAATCGGAATTAGTGCAGTTTGCACCACCTTTAAAACAGTGTGTCACACGGTGATACACACACCTTTTATTCAAATTATACAACTTTATTTGAAGTGGTGCAGGTTGCATCATTTTTAAACAGTGTGTCACGCGGTGATACACACACCTTTCATCATATTTTACAACGTCTTTTAAATTAGTTTCACACTTGTTAAGTCTGACATTCATTGAGATCGCCTTCGCAAAGGGTGTGCACTGCTTTATGTTTACAGTGACACACACCTTTATGTCACTTTATGCTTGTTACCTTCTCTTGGCTTGCAATGTTTGTTGCATCACTACATTTGTCTTAGACACTTATGGTATATTTTTATTTCTTGTAGTCCTTTTACTGTCTAAGATTTCACGTTTAAATTGGAATTTTTTTTGTTCATTCTAAAATGTGCACCTTGCAATCAGTTAATCCTCCTCCTCCTTTCTTGGATTCGCCAGGAGATCCTCCTGTTCATTGGGAAATTTGGCATGACGCGTTTGAAAGTATTTGGGTGCCATTGGTGCTTCTCGTTTTGTTGCAGACAGAAAGAAATGTCTACTTCTCCATTCGTTAGGGTTTGAAGCAAGGTCCATCTTCAAACATTTACCACCCTTAACACAAGAAGAGTCTCAAGAGTTGGATGAATATCAGCAAACTGTGTTAAAGCTCAAAAACAGGTTCGACAAACAACCCAGTCTCATGGTTTTGAGGCACAAATTTTTCAAAGGAAACAAACAGAGTCTGAAGATGTAGACTCATACATTTCTACGCTACGTAAATTAGCTGCTGACTGTAAATTCGAAAATTTCACTGATCAATTAATTAGGGATCAATTTGTCTGCCAGTGTAAAGACAAAAACATAAGACAGAAACTTTTGAGCATGGCTGATCCCCCTTTGGAAAAAACTATAAAAATCGCTAAAAGCATTGAAATATCAATGTTTTCTCTCAAAGAACTTGATGACAAGCTTAATGATGTTGTCAATGTCGTTAAAGTTAATAATTTATCTAAGCAGCGGGTTAAGCCTAATGCTAACTTCCCCAATGCTTCCTCTAATTTTAAACCTCAAAACTCGAATTTTGTGAAAACTAGTAGTAACATGTGTCTGAGATGTGGCAATCCGTTTCACCAAAGGGGAGTTAAATGTCCTGCTATGGAAGTGGTGTGCAATTATTGTAAAAAAATGGGGCACTTCGCTAAAGTATGTCTTAAGAAAAGAAACTTCAAGAAACCTACTGTGTGTTCAGTTGAATCAGACAGTAACTCTGATTCAGAAATTATATCTGTTGTCACTTGTGATCAAAACATAGCAGATGGTTGTTCTCAAGTTGTGGTTGAGGGTGATCCGTCTTCATGCGTAGATCCGGTTGTTGACATTAGGATAGGTCCCCACACAGTTAAGCTTCTAGTTGACTCAGGAGCTAAAATAACAATGATGACACAAAAACTTTTTGAAGATGTTTGGCAGGGGTCTCAAACTCTTTCTCCTCCTGACAGGTCTCCAGTGTCCTATGAAGGACGTAAAATTGAACTCTTGGGATTTTTCGAAGAGGAGCTGGGATTCAAGGATAGAAGAATCAAAGGGAAAATATATGTTGCTGTCAAAGGGCTCAACATTTTGGGTTGGTTTCACCAGGGACTTTTTGGCATGATACTAAGACCAGGTGCCAAAGAACAGGTTTTAGTGGTGGGGAATGAAGAAGAGAGTCAGGGTTGGAAGGATAAGTTCCCAGAGGTTTTCGGAAACGCATCGGGGAAAATAAAAGGTTTCAAACATAAAATTGTTGTGAAGGACGGAGCCGTGCCAGTTAAGCACAAACTTAGAGGGGTTCCGTTCAGTGTAAGAGAGGATTTAGACAAAGAACTCAAAAATTATGTTCTAAAGGTATCATCGAGCCCACTGAATCCTCTTTGTGGTTGTCGCCTTTGGTCGTGGCCAGGAAGAGGGGAGGAGATCTCCGCGTTTGTGTTGACTTAAGGTCCTTGAACAAAGAGTTCTGGATAGACTCCCATCCTTTACCCAGAATAAGTGATCTTCTGGCTTCCACCAAGGGTGCTCGTTACTTTACCAAGTTAGACCTAGCCAGTGCATACCACCAGGTTGAATTGGACCCTGATTCTCGTCATCTAACTGCTTTCGTCTCTCCATTAGGCACTTTCCGGTATTGTCGTATGCCTTTTGGGCTGGCGTCAGCAGCCTCGGTCTTTCAGAGGATCATGGTCAACATCCTCAAAGGGGTTGAGAGAGTCTTAGTCTTTCAAGATGATGTATTGATTTTTGGGAGGGATCTAGACTCTCATAATGCTACACTTGACAATGTTCTGACTCTCTTTAAAAAGAATGGTGTAGTACTTAAGGAAGAAAAATGTGAGTTTCTCCGTTCCAAGGTAGAATACTTGGGTCATGTCATTTCTGATGAGGGCGTCAGTCCTAAATCTGGCTTGCTAACAGCAATTATAGATGCTCCAGCTCCTGCGGACAAGACTGGGGTCAAATCTCTTTTGCGTCTGTGCGAGTACTACTCGAGGTTCGTTCCGAATTTTGCTTCAATTGTCAGGCCCATTAGCAGTCTTCTCAAAAAAGGGGTGAAGTTTGAATGGTGCAATGCCTGTGAAGTTGCTCTCAATGCTGTCAAATCTTCCTTAAGGGATGGATCTGTACTCAAGCCGTTTGATCCGAATCTTCCTTGCTGTGTCACTGTCGACGCCAGCCAAATGGGTCTAGGTGGGATGTTGACCCAGACCGACAGAGGGGTTGAGAACACTATATGTTTTGCTTCAAGAGTCCTGAGATCTGCTGAGAGTCAGTACTCAGTCATAGAAAGGGAGTTGCTGGCCTGCACGTGGGCTATTGAGAAGTTTCGTTCGTATATTTGGGGCAAAAGGTTTTTGTTGCAGACGGATCACAAACCTTTAGTCAATATCCTTGGAGGTGGAATGAGTAAATGTTCTACTCCCAGGATCTTACGCATGGTCTCAAAGCTCCTCCAGTATGAGTTTGATGTGAAACATATATCTGGGGGAAGAAATGGGCGAGCTGATTTCTTGTCCAGATTCCCTGTTAAATCAGATGAATCAGAGAATGTCGATTTATGTGAGTTTTCCAATGAGGACTGCGAAGATTGTTTAGTAGCAGCGTTGGAGGTACCTTGTATGAATCTAGGCTCAGAGAAAGAGTGGTTGCGAGCCATGGAGTCTGACTGTGTGCTTCAAGAGGTGTGTTCTCATGTGATTGTAGGATGGCCTAGGGAGAAGGTTGTCAATTCTCTTGTCCAACCTTTCTGGAAGGTACAAGATGAACTCACCTTGGAGGATGGTTTACTCCTAAGGGGGGATAAATTTGTTCCTCTCCATGTTTTCCGCATTGAAATAATACAGAGAGCTCATGAGGGGCATCTTGGGTGTACACTCACTAAACGTCGCGTAAGGGACACTTACTGGTGGCCAAGGATGGACGCCGAAATTGAGGAGTTTGTTTCTAAATGTTATGTCTGTGGTGCAGCTGACAAAAGTTTCAAAGTATCTGTTCCCCCTTTGATGCCGATTGAGTGCCCGCAGGGACCATGGTTGAGGCTTGGATTAGACATCATGGGACCCTATGACAATCTTCAGGGTGGTTTACGATTTGTGTTGGTTCTCATGGACTATGCATCCAAATGGCCAGAAGTTAAGTTGGTCAGGGAGGCTAACACCAAGGCCATTGTCTCATTTCTGAAAGAAGTGTGGTTGAGAGAGGGTTGTCCAGAGATCCTTGTCTCTGACAATGGCACACAATTTGTGAGTCATGAATTCCAATTTTTTTTGTCAGAATCAGGTGTCAAACACTGTAAAACATCCTTGTATCATCCCCAGTCAAACAGACTTGTAGAGAGAATGAATCGTGTGATTGGGGAGTGCATAAAATGGGCAAGAGCGGGGAATCATGACGTTCAGAAGGCTCTTGACAGTTTGGTTTGGTCCTATAGGACGACGCCTCATTCTTCCACCAAAGTTTGTCCTTTCGAATTGCTAAGAGGGAGAAAGGCCAATACCAGTTTCAGACCTGGTTGGATGTCTAAGTGGGTAAAGTCTGATTCTGATGTTTCCAGATTAATGTCTACGGTTGTTGAAAACATGACCAATTCTCAGGTCAAACAAAAGGAATGTTTTGACGTCAAGAAAGCAGTCAAGGTGGTTCCTCTTGTGGTAGGAGACATGGTCAAAATAAAATCTCCAGTGCATATGAGGAAAGGAGACTGCAAATTCAGTGAACCTATTAAAGTTGTTAAGATTGTTGGGAATGCCGTGATGGTATCGGGAGGACATTGGTGGAACCTTAACAGAATAGTGAAGGTCCGCACCAAAGCCTCAGCTTCCTCTTGTCTAGCCTCTGAACCTTCTTGCTCAGATCAAACCATCGTCAAACGAAGTTTCAGACAAATAGTTAGACCTGCTAGATATAGGGATTAAGTCTTTTCTTTTGGGTGTATTGTGTTTTGTTTTGGGAAGAGAGAAGATATGTTATATCTTATGTATGTATTATTACTCTGCCTTACTATATTTACAATGCCTTTCACAATGTTCTTAGAATGCTCCCAGCTCCTAGCAACTGTGCTGTGTTTCAGTTGGAGCTGGAGCTGCTGTGGGAGTTGGCGCTTGCCTTCTTCCTCCTCCATGTAGCCTTAATAAACCTATTTACTTAACCATGTCCAGCGTGGTTACTACAAAATTAATATAATCACAGAGTCACCTATCATATTAGAGGCCCTTTTTAATGCATTCCTCACAGATATTTATGATTCAGGAGTTTGAAATATGAATAGGAGCCCACATCCTTGAGCACTGTAAATAGTTGTTTATATTCATGATGATGTTGTAACATGTATTGTGCCAGGCACAAATCCTATTAGACCCCCCTTAAATGCACTCGATCCAGATATAACTATCGATGAAGTGTTACACAGACTAGCAATAAGTGTGCTTGATGTTCATCACTTTGGTCTCACGGTGGTATATGTGAAGTCAGGTAACACTGCATAAGATTAATACGTGTTTATCACTACTATAGGATAGCAATATTTATAGAACAAATATATTAGTAAAGGAGACAGGTTCAAGAGGGCACACGACAGTCAGCTAATGAACAAAGGATTTAAAGAAAAAAAATTACACTTTTATTAGACGTAAGAAAATATGCACACATCCTTAGGGAACCATGAAGACCCCTCTGGAACATGTGATATCGGCTTTCCCTTCAGACAAGAAGAAAATACAACATTATTGTAAATAGCCTAGAGGCACTAAAGGTCACACCCAGTAGTGCCTGAAGGAAGTGACATTTAATGACATAATTGAACACACATTGATTTACATTTACTTAAATATAACAAAAATAAAAGACAGAAATGGGAAGCTACTCTGTCATTTAGGCGGCTACAGAGCGATACAAGAGCAAACATACAGCCAACAGCACCCAAAGAGGCAGTAATGCAGTCCTCAGAAAAACCTCGGCCTTATGGTCTCTACCCCATTCTACCAGTTGCAAGGTATCAAGATCCTGTTAGAGTTCCACCTAAAGAGGAGAGACAAAAATCGCGGGGAAACAAGATGTCTTCGGACCCCACCCCTACGACTCCTCGGACTGGTCAAGAACTGGACCCAAGAGACAGACTTATAAATGAATTGCAGCACACAGTTAGACAGGCAGTACGTTCTAGAAGCCCGTCTCCCATATGAGGACAATGAACTATGGGACATGTTGTTCTTAGGCAGGGAGACACTTCTGCAGAGACTTTGAGAGAGGCAACTGAGGAATGGATAAGAGAAGAAGAAAGATGGGAGCGGGACAGAGAGACGCCACCATATCATGAACCCCCAAATGAGTTACAAGCTGTAGGGGGGCAGAGAAAGAGGAGGAGTGGGAAGTCAGGCTTAACAGGGGTGCAACTGAACAGGACACTAACCGGAGACCAAATATTTTCAGCCCGCGCCCTCTGCAGAGATCATTAATGGCAGTAAGAGACACTCCACAAATGCAGAAGAAGTCAATTCTGAAAAAGAGTAGGTCAGGTCACCCATAGAGGTAGTAGAATATAAGGATGGTAGTTATTATTGTGAGCCCTTTTCGGATGAATTGGCAGAATGGACTAGAAAGGATGGGAGGAAGCAATGGTCCCGATGAGGGTCTTTTCAACCTATCAATTTAGCAACTGCCAAAGATTGTATACGGCAGGGACAAGGCAACCCAGAGTGGAACTATCAGAAGTAATAGACCAGACCCAAGGTTAGAACCAATACCAGTAAATCCCCGACCGATAACTCAGTTACCACTCATTTTCAAGGATGGACCACTGCCCACATGTGTACCATGGCCACAAATGGATAAAGAGAATTTAAAGAGGGCACTACCCCTGCTGTCTGATGGAGCGGGAAAATGAATAGGATGCTTTGAAAAAACACTGCTGGAGTGAACATCGCATTGGGCAATGTTAAAAGGTTGTTACGTTCTCTGGAGGGAGACGAAGTAAATACTATTTTTGTCAAGGCAGGATTCCCTCAAATAACATTGATAAATACACAGTCTGATGGGTCTTCTTTTAACAATATTTGTCAACATGCCTGGGACGCGCTCCAATAGACATACCCAGACAGACCAGACATTGGAGCATAAAACCGACTGAAGACATTGCAGAATTCATTACCAGAATGAAAGAACGATGGGTACAGTAAGTAGGATGTAACTGGGAAAATACTGAAGGGAATCCAATACTATTTTATAATGTATAGAAATGGGGACTGCCCACGGACATACAAGCAAGTCTGGATGGAGTGGTGGGAATGGAGGCTAAACCGTGGCCAGAAATGCAAGCCCTCATAATACATTATTTAAAGTGAAAATGAGAAAAGGACAAGAAGAGGACAGAGCAGGCAGAAAGGGCCAAAGCTATGTTGGTGCAACAGAAACTTAAAAAGTCAAGTACAGAAGGGGCACTTGTAGCAGCACCATGAATGGTTGTCACAACACCAGTGCAGGTGCAGGCACTAGGAGGGCAGTCAGTAAGTAACATGAGAAAGGGACGAGGAGGTATTTTCCGGAGGCCAAGGGCCAGTGCAGGGAAGAGGACAAGGAGGATATATGGTAGGACAACAGTGTTATTATTGTGGTAATATGGGTCATTTTACGAGGGCATGTAGAATGAAAAAGAATAATGAGAAAGTGCAGGGATGGATCATTCCACAGAGGCGGATAGGCCAAAATAGATGCAATGGGGTCCCCAACAACTCTTGCAGGTTCCTCAGGTTCAGTGGACTGCACCACAATAGCAAATGCCACATAATATGCCCCAGATTGTCAGAAACACTGCAGGAGGACCCACACAAGTCCAGATGGGAAGAGTAACATTACATGGAGGTAATTCCTTTAATGCACAACCCCAAATGTCTGGAGGGACACCAATAAACAGCTATACACAATGACAGGGCCCACAGAGAACCATTATGTGTCCAATACCATCAGTAACCCACAGATCAGATGAGGAACCCACTGTGACACTAGCCATAGATGGTCGCCCCTATAGTTTTTGATCGACACTGGGGCCACTAAATCTTGTATAAAGGAAGGAACACTTCCCCTTTCTCACAAGCCAATGGATACACAAGGGTTTTCTGGGGCTGTCAGGAGGCTTCCCTTTACTGAATCAGTGAGCATGACAATAGGAGACATGCAGATGGAAGGACCATTTTTATATTCTCCAGAGGCACAGGTCAATCTTCTTGGAAGAAACCTGAAAAGTAAGCTGAACATGACCATCTCTTTTTTGGAAGATGGCTCGATGGTATGTTACACAACTGGTATTACACCAGGTAGGATGTTGTCACTCATATCACATGAGGACTTGGGACAACAGGTCAGAGCAATTCCTGTAGATACAGAGGCTTTTTTGTGAGGCATATATGTATTGATAGCGAATACACCAATGTTACTGGGTAAGACAGTGCGATACTGAAAGAACTATTGTCCAGACCCGAGTGACCTGTGGATTCCATAGAAAAACCTTATGTGGTGTCAGATATAATGGATCTTGAAACAAAGTCACGTTATACATTATTGATAGCATTTGACAGGAGACAAGTGATGTGGGCATCAGTAGTATTTATAGATCCATAGGTAAAATTGAGAGACATATCAGATGAAGAAATATTTGACGATTGCTCATCAATTGAAAACAGTTGTATTTCAAATGGATATTCCTATTAGAGTGCAATTGCAATACAGGACCGTGCCAAAACATTCACAAGACAGTACAATGAGAGAAAAGGATTTGGCAAGGGTTCCAGAGAGTCGATGGACAAAGGGACCACATGATGTGGGACTGATTAAAGGAGCTGAACCTTTGAAAATAACACTGAAACCCGGAGGGATACTGCTCAGGGTGCATCAGTATCCCTTATTCAAAGAAGCAGAAGAAGGCATCTTTCCCCTTATACAGGTATTACTTGAGCAAGGAGCAATATATGAGAGAACATCACACTGTAACGCGCTGTTTTATCCTATAAAAAAGGCTAAGGGGGAACTTGGAGGATAATGCAAGATTTTCGTCCCCTGAATGATATAGTAATCCCTGAATCTCTAGTGGTGCCAGATTCTTCAGTCATACTGGCAAATATTCCTACAGACACCCCCTAATTTTCAGTGATTCATTTGAAAAATAACTTTTTTAGCATTCCACTGCACCCAGATAGTCAGTATCTAACAGTGTTTACGAACAGACAAACTCAGTACTTCTATTGAAGGCTCCCACATGGCTATTGTGAGTCTCTGAGTATCTTTAACAGGACAGCGAAAAAGGATTTAACAAACATAAAATGCAAAAGCACCCGTTTATAGAATGTGGATGACATTTTGGTGTGTAGTCCCACTGAAGATATTTTCCGGGAGGATACCATTGGTCTCCTTTGCATGCTTGCAGAAAAAGGATACAAAGTGGACAAATTACAATATGTGCAGACAGAAGTTCACTATTTGGGACAGATAATCTACAAAGATGGGAGGAGGGTGACGCCTGGCAAAGCAGAGAGCATCAGACACATGTCCAAACCCACCACCACAAAGCAGATGCAACAGGTCCTAGGACTCTGCAGTTATGTGAGACACTGGGTATTTGATTATACCACCCTGATTGCACCACTTTTGACTGCTCTAAAAGAGTCCCATGTCAATGAATGTAAAATAGACTGGACTGATGAAAGAGAGACAGCATTTCAAGAGCTAAAGAAGGCAATCACAAATGCTCCAGTATTAGGTACAGCTGACTACAGCAAGCCATTTTACCTTATTGTCATTGTAATGGAATGACAATGACGGCTGTACTGACTCAAAAGATATTCATGGGGCACAAACCAATTGCCTACTACAGTGGGCTGCTCGATCCTATCATGAAAGGTCAACACCCATGTGAGCAAGCACTGGCTTCAGCAGCATTTGCAGTTCAGAAAAGCACCACAATAGTGATGGGATCACCTTTAACACTGTATGTAGAGCATGCAGTATTTGCTATTTTACAAAGAAGTAGGAGCACCCTTACAACTCAGAGAGTATCTGGGTATGAAGTAATTCTATCAGTACCGTCTTTACAAGTGGTTCGCTGTCATACCGTTAACCCAGCAACATTCTTCACACATCCAGTTACTGACGATGAACAGGCACATGACTGTGCTAATTACATACCAGAAGAAGAAAGAAAAGTAGGAGAAGAGCCCATCCCAGGGAGCATGCTGCTCTTTGTTGATGGCTCCTCGTTCATAGATCAGGAAACTGGGGTAAGACAGACATTCAGAAGCAGCAGTTGTAAGAGCTGAACAGCAAGGATGATCTGACACATTGCAAATTATTATTCAGATACCACTGCCTTCTCATTTTTCAGCATAAGCGGCTGAATTAGTGGCTATCATTAAAGCATTGCAGCGACCTGAGGAACTAGATGTCACCATTTATTCAGATTCAGCATATGTCACCACCACTGTACATTCCAGCATTCACAGATGGGAAAGTAGGGGACTTCTTAAATCTGATGGGCCACAGTAATGCATAAAGATTTATTGGCACAATTAAAAGACGTTTTAACACTTCCATCTAAAGTAGCAGTGGCCAAGTGTGCAGCGCACACCAATCAGCAAGATCTTATCTCCAGAGGTAATGCTCTGGCAAATTGGGCAGCAAAAGAAGCAGCTAAAGCATCTCCTAATTATAACCAATGTGATGAACATACATTAGGTATGATGACAAGCAGGCAACTGGATGATACCGAATTACCACCCCCATATACAGAGACAGCAAAATTACAGTTGCGAGAATTGCAAGAGCAGGCAATACCAGACGAAAGGGAGCTATGGGAACAGCGAGTTTGCATTCAGTCACCAACAGATTTTATTTACAGGCAAGAGTGTACAGGCAAGCCAGTATACCACAAACCCTGTTGTTCACAGCTCTAGAACAGCTACACCTTCCAGCACACACTGCAAAAGAGTATCTTCTTGCTACATTACAAGCAGATTGGTTTATTTCACAACTATCTGAAATGATTACTATGTGCATTGCAGAATGTGCAGAATGTCAACAGCATAGCCCTAAGCTGACCTCAAAAGTGATCACCTCAACAATACCACGCCAAACAGGTCCATTTAAAAATCTGCATATAGATTTTGTTGACATAATAGGAAGATGTAACAATTACAGGTATCTTATAGTAATTGTTTGTCCTTTTCCACGATGGATTGAGGCAGGACCCTGTGTACATAATGATGCTAAAGCAGCAGTCAATTTTATGATAAGAGAAGTGATACTGTGATGGGGCATGGCAGAAGCAATCCGCTCAGATAACAGGCCTCATTTTGTTAAAACAGTATTCCAACACATTTGTGCCGCCTTAGGAATAAAACATAAACTGACATCAGTCTATCACCTTCAAAGTAATGAAATAGTGGAGCGCCTGAACAGTCTCCTCAAGAATAAAATAAGCAAACTATGTGCCACTCCGAAAAAGAAATGGCTGTACTGCCTACCACTAGCCTTGTACGCCCTCAGAAATCAGCCAGGAAGTGATCACCATTTAATGCCACATCAAATTGTGACAGGACGTCCCATGCCCACCCCTTTAACGATAGCGAGGCAAAAGACAGCTGAAGTTTTAGGGGATGAAATGAGTTATTATTTGATCGAGTTAATGAAATCTGTCAAGTTCTTCTCTAAACAGATATTGGAAAGGAGAAGACCGCCTCAGCCCAGCAGACCAGTCCGATACCTGTGGCCAGCAAATTTAGGTGTGGAATTTCATCCGCAGATGGAAGGATCCTCAATACGATGGTCCCTTCTCTGTGACAATGAGTACTCTCACTGCAGTGAAGGTGGATGGCCGGCGGAATTCAAGGATTCACAGAAACGATGTGTGACTGGATCCCGCCTTTGCCCAGGCACTTCCACAGATAGAAAGGGAACAAGAGGGTGAAAATGAGACACAAGAATAACGTCTCCCTTCAAAGCGCGGGTGGAGTATTTTATCAACTCTTCTAGCGGACAGTTATGTATTGCTGTTTTGATTCCTTCTTATGCCTTCTTATGCTGGCAATTACATTAAAATGGTATTTTACCTCGTGTATAGGGTTATATGACAGTATTAAGGGCTTGCAGAGAGCAGTACCTGATCAAGAAATATATCTCATAGTATTCATTCTGGCTTATTAGATAATATGTGGTATCACCACATGACAGAGATAGATATGCAGACTGCTAATACCTCCTGTTTTGTTTGTTCTTTGATTCCACATGCCACCAACTCAGATAGGTTACACTCATCTAAGGAGGTACCGTCAAATATTACCATGTGTCTGTTACACCTTTTTCTTTGTAGAATACGAGCTCAGATGCAACCACTGTGGGAACATTTTTAGTAAATACCACACAATATGAGGAAGAGTTAGCAGATGTAATGAATGTTCTAACAGACTGCAAAGAGTTAGTAGCGAAGTTAGATGCAATGGCCAAGACAGGGATTATAAGGTACAAGGCTGAAGCTTGGATAGCTAAGATACTGCAGAAGGGATTTTTAGGGGTATCCCGACGTTCTCTTTTTTGCCAGAATTATTCTGCTATACCCTAGCCCCACGAATGTCAGGAAAGGCCATATCTCCAAGTAAATGGGTCTGTATACGTCAATGATCATTGGCACCATGGTGCAGGGCCCTTTCTCTATGGACAGGGAATCAGACAGACAATAGTATATGACAGAAGTGTCAGGCAGTGTGGCATGAGAATATATCTAGATTAACTTTGGTAGAAATGCCTACAACTCTTCGAGCAGGTAGAAAACCCATTCTTTTCTCTTTGTGTTTTAGGGTTAATGGAACAGTCCCGGTGGGAACAAACATCAACTGCAACATCACAAAATTCAACTCTGACATGCAATGGGGTACCTCCAGTCTAATGGATTTTTATTGGAATTGTGGCAAATGGCTTTATACGCGACTCTCTTCATGTTATCGAGGTCTCTGCTCTTTGTTGACACACTCCCTCTCTGATTATTCCAGGAATCGATATTTCTGAACTGCATGATCATCCCATGAGCCGTCCAACAACCTTGTTGCATCATCATTAGAGGAAGAGAGCTGCAGAGTATTATGGTACTAAAGCCTGGGAAGACGTCCTGCAGGAGCACCGGCTATTTAACGATGCCCAAATCCGCTTTGGGAGCCTCCTTCCATTTGTTCAAGCAAAAGCAACTGCACGTTGGATGCAAAAATCCTGCTGGGAGTTACATGAAGGCTACAACTGTCACTGAGGATGGCTCCAATGTCATCAAAGAAGAACTGCAAGCTGTGCGAGTTATGCTTATGCAACATAGATATGTATTAGACTTAATGACGTCAATGGAAGTAGGAGTATGTGCCATGATTCACACAGCCTGTTGCACTTACATCCCAGCCAACAACGCCGATAACGGAACATTAACAGAGGCCATACAAACTTTGCACACCTTGCAAAAGAAGATGGTGGATGATGGGGGTACCCCCAATGAGTGGCTTGCGTGGTGGTCCAATTGGGTACCATCCTGGATATCGGGACTATTTAAGGCCTTGTTGCCTATTTTTGTGATGTTGCTGCTGATGTTCTGTTTCATCCAGATAGTAAAAGGATTAGTCAGAAACTAGAGAGGATGTTCACTATTAGATTTGTCAACAGAGTGCAGGATGTTGAGGAGAATGTATGCACACTAATGACTCTAAGCACTAGGGAAGGTGAGGAAGTAGTTGAAAAATCAACTAAAGGGGGAATGTTATAATGAATGCCAAAAATGAAGAAGGCCTATTCATGTCAATGGAAGCACCAGCAGAAAGACGTGTTCAATATTAAGTATTAAAGGAGGAATTCCAGCCTAAGCTGTCTTTCATAGCCGGATGAAAAAAGAGCACAGATGGAGACAGGACCACGGGGGAAAGTAAGTAGATATGAGCTTCAGTAGAATAGAGAAATATAATTAGGCATAGAACAGATGGAAGGTCACAGGCCCGCATTTCTAGAATACGTATCTGAGAAAATATGTAGATAATGCAGGACAGAGATGCAGAATAGTTGGGAGGTTAGGCTTTGCCAGGCAGGATATGTGTAGGGAGTAGAGCATTGCTAGGCTTCAAACACGAGACAAGCCAACGACACCAGTAATGTAGCAGTGGTGTGGAAAGGTGACTAATGACAACATGTGCACCTGAGATGAATTTTGTAGACACGTGAGTAGCTGTTTTTGCAGAAAGTATAACTTTTGATAACAATGTTGTGCTTTAGCAGATGTTTATTTACTATGCAAATGTATGATGTATTTACAGCTAGACATGTATAAAAGAAGCTGTCCATCGCATTGTAAGTCGAAGCTCAGATTCTAGTTCCACAGAGCTGGCTGACCTTCCGCAGGCACTTTTTCTTTTTATATTAAAGTCTGTACTATATTGATAGCAGAAGTCATGTCATCTTTTCTTTCATTCAGCAACATTGGCACTTATTTTTTACAAATTAAGCACTGGGTAACACCTTTTTCCTCGGTCAGCAGCAATGGAAAATCACCAGGCTGCAATTTATTCAAATAAAGGAGATTTGGCTTACAATTGAGATGCACAAATGTGATCAGGTTTCAGAAGTACAGTGTTTACTCCATTGACTCCCTGTGAAACAGAGACTTGAATTTAAAAGCTCTCATTAAGAGGACCTTTTACAATACCGGGCCAAAGCAAATTTCTTTTTTAATGACACACCATATGCTGGTCAGATCTTAGTTCTGGTTTCTGTTGATTCTCTAGGTTCCCTGCTATTGTACAGAAGATCTTTTAGAGTTGGATGTCTGCCTCTTTGGAATAACCTGCCCCTGAAACTGTGCAAGATTGCTTCCATTGACTTGTTTTATTAACAATCTGAAGACTTATCTTATCTGCTAGCCTGCCCCGCTTTGATTCTGTCCCGTCCTTGTTCTAGAGCCATGATGCCTACATGTGTAAGTGAAAGCTATAAGTAAATAAATAAAAAAAATACAAAATTGATGTTGCTTGTTTCTATGCTATTTCACAGCCTATCTATTTTGCAATGTCTCATTTTTGGAAACAAGCATTTACCATATTTTATGGCTGTCTGATGTTTCTGGGAGGCAACCTAGGTTGATACACATATGTTTGCTTTTTTGTTGTTTATTTTACTACAAAATACTTTTTCCCATGCAGAATATGGAGATGTAAGTGTACCAAATGTCTTTGTAAGCTGCGTATTATAGAGGAAGGAGTCTCACAGAATCTTATTTCCAGTTTACTCTTTGTTCAATTCTGTTCTCACTGGGTATGTGGTTAGAGCTATTAAAGACAGTTACTAGTTTCCATCTGTGATGGCTTAGTCAGTATTTCATTATAACCTGGCTGTGGTTTGGGTTATTTAATGTGCAATGTCTTCCACTTCCTGCATGATTAAATAGGTGTATGTCCTACCCTGTTAGGGTGCTCAATAGCCAGGATGTATTGTTTAATTTGTACTTTTGTTGGTGCTATGCGTTTACAGGGACCAACACCTGTTTTTTCATTTGGAAATTTTAACAAATATATTTTACTTTCTCACTTTTCCATGCAGAGTTTCTGCTGTCAATACAGTTGTGGGTTCCTATCTTATTTATGGTAAAAGTTTATAATTAGGCTTCCCTGCTTCCTAACAAAAGAGGCAGTAAATTGGCAACCCTTTCTGCTGTAAATGTTGTTAGCACTGGTGGTGGACTTTTCCTGAACTGGTGGGGTTCTTGTGTGTGCATGTGTAGTGGGGGAATCAGGGCACATGATAGAAATGTGCCTGAGACATCCAAGGCAAGAGTGGCCTTGATGCTTTAAAACTTTAAAAGGACCAATCACAATCACCCTCATCTTCCTCTGTCCCTTGCATCTGAAGACTTCAGAAAGGCTCTGGAGATGAGGGGTGAGGCAGACTACATCCTCACATCATGTGATCAGTTAGTCCTCAACATATAGGGCCTGATTTCGAGTTCCTCGTAATATTCCAATCCATGCGTAAATTCCTGTTTAAGCATGGGTCGGAATTATGAGTTAAAAAGGTTTTTAACACAACTGATAATTATCGGCTGCGATGAATAAATCAGCCTTCGTATATTTCGGCAGGTCAAACCTGTCGAATTTAACAGGTGAAAACATATGGTATTTACAGTGTCATGGGGAGTTTAGAGTGTTAAACAACAAAATCGGCATGTTATTCCCCATGAACTCGTAATATGTGTTATTTATCACACTTGATAAATAAGGTATTGTGTGGTATTGCTATTTATCAGGTGTGATAAATAACTCAAAATGCCTTGTCTCGTAATCAGGCTCATAGTTGTCGCCCCTCTAGAGCCCACAGGGCTATGCTTCATTGTTTTAGGATCTCTGATTGGCATGAAAGCAGAGTGGTGATGTTGATCCTGTCGCAATATCACCCCAGCCTATTCTCAGTGGTTTTGTTCTTCTAGTGTTCATCTTGGCTTTGTTTATTTCTCGTGTCTCTGGCTAATGGGGAAAGATAATGGTCTGAATTGATCAAGTTGCATGTTCAATGTGTAAAGCTGAGTGCATCTGTCTAGTCCAAGGTCATTGTAAATCTATGAAATGGCATGAGTAAATGCTCAGTTCTGGGAGTTGGGCAGTTACACTGCAGTTGGTGGTAATAATAGGGGTAATTAACATATTATGCAGGGAATCCAAAGCGTTTGTATTATGGCACTGATTGAAGTTGTAGAGATGCCAGTGTCTGTGCCATGACAGAAGGGAAAACCTCTTCCTGGATAGTTCTTTTGTTATTAAATTGGGCACTGTAACCTCCATTACCTCACTGTATGCAAACAGCAATCGTTGAGACCCTTTCTGCTATGCCCAAGTTACTTGTTGACACCAATATTATTGGCAAATAGAAATTGATTGTGCTATAAACTATGCTTGAATCTAAAACAGGCTATTACTGACCCCATATAACAAATACCAAAATATGATCTGATTGATTGGGTAGATGACCATGGCTTAGAAATGACTTGGTTAAAGCAGTCTTCCTCGGGTTATCCTGTGGCTTAGTTGTCTGTCGGGACATACCCTTCAATCTAATTGGCACACTTTACCATCCACAATTGGCCCCCTGTTACTGGCAGTTGCTACACTTCACCCTTTGGCCCAATGTTTCGGCAAGTCTTGAGAATCCCACCTCCATGAGTCTTGTGAATTGGAAACTTTTCTCTAGACTTAAAAGGCTCATCTTGAAGCAGTATCTCATTGCTTCATAGCCATTCACTCTTGCTTTCTGAAGCAAACCCCAACCATTTGCCTCCCACCTTTTCCCCTGTCCTATATTTTCTCTCCTTCCCCTTCCATACTGCCTCACTCACCTACCAATCACCCGTTTGTAGTGTACAGCTTTCTCCTCTGTAGAGCTCTGTTGCTTAATATCCAGCTTTACCCACATTATAAATACATACATACATAAATGCATACAGTACCAGTCTCAGGGATCCTTCCAGGACTCCATCCAATTGTTGTTAAGGTTGATGCAATAATATGACTAAAATGGTGCCATCACACAAGACAATCCCACTTTTCCCAGGCAATTTGGTGTAAAATACAAACACCATTGCTAGCAGTGGACTACATGTCAGACAGTAATAGCCATTGTACCCCCTGATCAAGTTGATTACTATTTCACTGCAACTATTCAAGGTGAATATTTTGCTAACTAGGAGGAGAAATTAGCACCACTATTAGATTTCTTTGAAGATAAATAGATTTGTTGTGTACGCAGGTCTGGTCATAGAAGGTTATCATGTTTTAATATTGAATGGTGGAAATTCTGCACAGCCTACTGAAAGTGGGGTGCAATAACTAGCAATGCAAGAATAGAATAATTATTTTGCTTCTTGACTGGGAAAAGCTAACCCTACATTCTATCTTTTCTTGGAAATTCTGAAAAAGAACAAAGTTTCCAAGTGCAGCATTTTAGGTAGCCTGCAACTTAAGGTTTCAAAAGAGATCAATACACAGCCTTTGTCAAAGGTGCAACAATGTGGCACTGAGCCTACCAGTGCTTTGGTGGGCTTAGTGTCTGGAAACTGATTAAACAAAAACATGCAAACACACAAATGCAAATCAAAATACCTACATTTTACCCTAACCTAACCCCTACTACACTTTCCCTGGAATACACTTACCTCTAATTTCTTGTACTACGGTACCTGCCCACAGGAGATGCATCCCTCTGTTCTTAACCGTGACACTGCACCAACTGAAGAAACAGATGCAGCAACACAGAAGGTAAAAAAATGGCAACTATAAAAAAAAGAAAAATGACCATTGTCACCATAGTAATCAATGGAATTCTGAGAGGAAAAATAACTAAAAATGCTTTAAAAAGTGTGAAATTGTAATAATTGCAAAATTTTCCAAATTGTTTTATATATATTTCATATTATTATAATTATTATGCTCTGTCTGGCCTTTCCACATTGTGATGGCAGAACTCAACTGTAAAAAGTTATGACATTTGAATAACTACGTCATTTCTTTAATACAGGAAACTAGAGATGATGCAAGTTGCCTGCAATAAGGAAATTAGAGGCAGGGTTTTTTTACAGGGATTGCAGGCTCCCGTATATTGTTTGTGTGTGTGTCTATATCTATATATAAATCTATCTATCTATCTATCTCTATCCATCTATATCTCTCTATATAAATCTATATATATCTATATCTCTATATATATATCTATATCTCTCTATATATATCTATATCTATATATATATATATATGTATATATGTATATATATATATATATATATATATATATATATATATATATATATATATATATATATATATATATATATATATATATATTACCTACTGGCGGTCGCCAGTAGGTAGTTATAGTTAGAACCTAGTTTCCATTGGAAAAGCATTTTTTGATTTACTAATATCTTTGGCGTCGTTTAATGAATCTTTGTGAAATTCTCAAAAAAAAAGGTCTATCCAGGTCAGCTCCTATCCTGAAATTTTGGGGGTGATTCGTCAAGCGGGCGGAGGAGAAAAGGGGGTTCCAAAAGTGTTTTTCATGTGTTAATTTCCATAGGAAATTTTGAGACAGGCTACAGCCCGAACTGCTGAATGGAATTACACCAAGTTTGGCAGTAAGGTAGCTCTTGGTTCAGAAAGCTACCTTTTTTTTAAATGGTGTAAATCCGTTCAGTAGTTGCTGAGAAATTCAAAAAATAAGAGTCAAAAAATCAATTTCCCATAGGAAACTTTAGGCAAGGCTACAGCCCGAACTGCTGAACGTAATTACACCAAATTTGGCAAAAAGGTAGTGCTTGGTTCAGAAAGCGACCTTTTTTTAAATGGTGTAAATCCATTCAGTAGTTTTTGAGATATTAAAGAAAAAAATATATATATATGTGGGCGGAGCCTAATCCCCGAGCACGAGCTTGGCTCTGATTGGCTGCCAACACTTCAAACCAGGAAGTGTTGGCAGCCATCTTGTGGTCGGACCAAGGGAGAAAGAAAAGGTGAGAGACAGATAAAAAAAACAAGAAAAGGGGGCAGGGTAAAAACACCCTGACCACCAGGCCTGCTCAGGGGGTCCCACATGGACCCCCAGGCCCAAAAAAAGCATTTTTTTTTATTTTTTTTTAAATCGGCCGAATTTGCGCTGGGTGCGCGAATTCGGCTGAGAAAATAAAAATAAAAACGAAGCGTAGGCTCCCGCGCTTCATTGTATTGAAGCCCCCAGGTGGGCCAGGTCCCGGGGGCACTGAAAAAAATGTGTGGGGGGGCTCCAAACCCCCCACACTGCCCCGGGGACCGCCACCCCCTGGGGCTAATTTTTAAATGTGTGTGGGGGCCTCCAAGGCCCCCCCAAGCCCCGGGGACCGCCACCCCCGGTTTCTTTTATTAATTATTTGTGGGGGGCACATGGCCCCCCCACTGCCCCGGGGACCGCCACCCCCTGGGGCGTTTGAATTAAATAAATAAACCTGTGTGGGGGGGCTCAAGCCCCCCACACGCCCCGGGGACCGCCACCTCCCCGGGGCACTAATATGCAAATGTTGGGGTCCGTTACGGACCCCCGAGCCCCGGGGACCACCACCTCCCCGGGGCTGTGCACTAGGTGGGAGGGGGGCCGCGCGGCCCCCCTCCTGGAGCCCTTGATAGCCCTGGGGACTGCCACCCCCCAGGGCCGGCTCCTACAGTGTCCCGGGTGCCCACCCCGGGACACTGCTGTTTGCTATGGCAGGGCGGGAGCCGTGCGGCTCCCGCCCTGTCATAGCAAACTGTGGTTTAGATTTTGTAGCGAGAGCAGGTTTCCTGCTCTCGCTCACAAAATCCAAACCACATTGCTTTTCCACAAGGGGAGCTGCATATCAGCAGCTCCCCGTGTGGAAAAGCAATGCCGGCTCCCGCAGGAGGCGGGGAGCTGGCAGGACCGTGGGGGAATTGGGGATCCGCCCATGGTCCCCAACGAAGAGGCCAGGCCCCGGGGGATGGGGTCCCCGGGGCCATGAGTGGCCTAGGAGGGGGGCCACACGGCCCCCCTCCATTAAGGAATTTTTAAAAAAACATTTTTTTAAACGAGGCACAGCCCCGGGGGATGGGGTCCCCGGGGCCACTTGAGGCCGAAGGAGGGGGGCTACGCAGCCCCCTCCTTTAAAATGATTTAATTTTTTTTAAAAAAATGTGGCCATGCCCCGGGGAATGGGGTCCCGGGGCCGAAATTGGCCTCGGGGGGGGCCACGCGGCCCCCTTCCCGTTTTTTGTTGTTGTTTTTTTTTAAAAGCAGGCCCTGGGGGATGGGGTCCCCAGGGCCCCAAATCATTTAAAAGGAGGGGGGCACACAGCCCCACTTGATTAAAAAAAAAGTAGAAAAAAAGCCGGCATCGCGGCGGAGGCCATGCCCCTTAACTGCAGCACTCAGCAAACGCGCCCCCTGGTGCGTTGTAGGTGGGGGAATTCATTTCCCTTGAATACTGAGGGTCCCTGGGAGCCAACTAGCCCACCAGGTACCTCCAGTATGCGCCAGGGAGCTGCGTTGCAGAGAGGTGTTCAGAGGCCACGCCCCTTTTTACACCTCTCTGCAACGCTGCTCTGTGGCGCTTACTGGAGGTACCTGGTGGGCTACTTGGCCCCCAGGGACCCTCAGGACTCAAGGGGATTAATCCCCAATTTACAACGCGCCAGGGCGCATTTGCACAGTGGTGCACGGAGGGGCGGAGCCTGACATACCAAGTGTGCAAATGCACCCCCTGGCACATTGTAAATTGGGGAATTAAGTCCCCTTCAATCCTGAGGGTCCCTGGGGGCCAACTAGCCCACCAGGTACCTCCAGTAAGCGCCAAAGAGCTGCGTTGCAGAGAGGTGTAAAAAGGGGCGTGGCCTCTGAACACCTCTCTGCAACACAGCTCCCTGGCGCATACTGGAGGTACCTGGTGGGCTAGTTGGCCCCAGAGACCTCAGGATTCAAGGGGACTTAATCCCCTAACTTAAAATGCGCCACAGGGTGCATTTGCACACTTGTCACATCAGGCCCCGCACCCTCCCTGCACCACTGTGCAAATGCGCCCCGTGGCCCGTTTAAGTTGGGGGATTAAGTCCCCTTGAATCCTGAGGGTCCCTGGGGGCCAACTAGCCCACCAGGTACCTCCAGTATGCGCCAGGGAGCTGCATTGCAGAGAGGTGTTCAGAGGCCACGCCCCTTTTACACCTCTCTGCAACGCAGCTCTGTGGCGCTTACTGGAGGTACCTGGTGGGCTACTTGGCCCCAGGGACCCTCAGGAGCTCAAGGGATTAATCCCCAATTTACAACGCACCAGGGGGCGCATTTGCACAGTGGTGCACGGAGAGGCGGGGCCTGACATACCAAGTGTGCAAATGCACCCCCTGGCACATTGTAAATTGGGGGATTAAGTCCCCTTCAATCCTGAGGGTCCCTGGGGGCCAACTAGCCCACCAGGTACCTCCAGTAAGTGCCAAAGAGCTGCGTTGCAGAGAGGTGTAAATGGGGGGGGTGGCCTCTGAACACCTCTCTGCAACGCAGCTCCCTGGCGCATATTGGAGGTACCTGGTGGGCTAGTTGGCCCCCAGGGACCCTCAGGATTCAAGGGGACTTAATCCCCTAATTTAAAATGCGCCACAGGGCGCATTTGCACACTTGTCACATCAGGCCCGCACCCTCCCTGCACCACTGTGCAAACGCGCCCCGTGGCCCGTTTTAAGTTGGGGAATTAAGTCCCCTTGAATCCTGAGGGTCCCTGGGGGCCAACTAGCCCACCAGGTACCTCCAGTATGCACCAGGGAGCTGCGTTGCAGAGAGGTGTTCAGAGGCCACGCCCCTTTTTACACCTCTCTGCAATGCAGCTCTGTGGCGCTTACTGGAGGTACCTGGTGGGCTACTTGGCCCCCAGGGACCCTCAGGATCAAGGGGGATTAATCCCCCAATTTACAACACGCCAGGGGGCGCATTTGCACAGTGGTGCACGGAGGGGGCGGGCCTGACATACCAAGTGTGCAAATGCACCCCCTGGCACATTGTAAATTGGGGGATTAAGTCCCCTTCAATCCTGAGGGTCCCTGGGGGCCAACTAGCCCACCAGGTACCTCCAGTAAGCGCCAAAGTGCTGCGTTGCAGAGAGGTGTAAAAAGGGGCGTGGCCTCTGAACACCTCTCTGCAACGCAGCTCCCTGGCGCATACTGGAGGTACCTGGTGGGCTAGTTGGCCCCAGGGACCCTCAGGATTCAAGGGGACTTAATCCCCCAATTTACAACGCACCAGGGGGTGCGTTTGCACAGTGGTGCAGGGAGGGGGCGTGGCCTGATATGACAAGTGTGCAAACGTGCCCTGTGGTGCGTTTTAAGTTGGGGAATTAAGTCCCCTTGTATCCTGAGGGTCCTGGGGGCCAACTAGCCCACCAGGTACCTCCAGTAAGCGCCAAAGAGCTGCTTTGCAGAGAGGTGTAAAAAGGGGGGTGGCCTCTGAACACTTCTCTGCAACGCAGCTCTGTGGCGCTTACTGGAGGTACATGGTGGGCTAGATGGCCCCCAGGGTTCCTCAGGATTCAAGGGGAATTAATCCCCCAAATTAAAACCCGCCAGGGGGCGCGTTTGCACAGTGGTGAAGGGAGGGGGCGGGGCCTGATGTGACATGTGTGTACTTATGCAACCACTCCACCAACACCCAAGCACTTATAAATTCACCATGCACTCTCCTTGCAGCACTCTCATCATCCAGTCACTACCCAGCACTCATGCAATGACCCATGCACTAACTCATGCAATCCTACAATACCCTGAGCAGTACCCATGCAGTCTAGCCATTGCCCTGTCACTACCCATGCACACCTCCAATCACCCAGCGAGCACCATGTACTTATCCAATCACTCCGCCAAAACCCAGGCACTTATAAATTCACCATGCACTCTCCTTGCAGTACTCTAATCTTCCAGTCAGTACCCATGTACTCATGGAGTGACCCAGGCACTAACACATGCACTGCTACAATCCCCTGTGCACTACCCATGCAGACCTCTAACCACCTACACAGTACTGATTCACTCCTCCAATTACCCAGGTTGTACCCATGCACTCCAGAAATCCCTCTGTCACTACCCATGCACTCCTACAATCACCCATCCAGCATCATGTACTTATCCAATCACTCTGCCAAAACCCAAGCAGTTATAAAATCACCATGCACTGTCCTTGCAGCACTCTAATCATCCAGTCACTACCCATGTACTCATGCAATGACCCAGGCACTAACTCATGGCAAATACAGAGGAGGTCATGCTCATTACAGGGGTACCCCAACGCATAGTGTTCCCTAGTGTATGTAGGTGTTTTCACTGTATTCTAAGTGTCTTTTAGCATAGCACTGGCTTGTCCTGGTTAGTCAGAGTCAGTTACCACCAGAACCCGTCACTAAAATGTTGGGGGCACAGGAGGACTTTCTGCTCCTCTGTTGGTTCTTTCTGCACATCTCTTGCTTCTTCCTGCACTTTTTTTCGTCTTTCTGGACTTCTGTTGCCTCTTTCTGCATTTGTCTTGCTTCTTGCTGCGCTTTTCTTCCTCTTTCTTCACATGTCCTAACTTTGTAGGCATAGTTAGAAATTAGCATTTAAAAAACCATTGAAATTCACTGAAAAAACCATAGGTTTCAGGCACGTTATAGTTAGAAATTAGCATTTAAAAAACCATTGAAATTCACTGAAAAAACCAGAGGTTTCAGGCACGTTATAGTTAGAAATTAGCATTTAGAAAACCTTAGAAATTCACTGAAAAAACCATAGGTTTCACGGACGTTATAGTTAGTTGGACATTTCACTCGTACAATACCATAGAAATTCCCCCGTTATACTTAGTTCAGCAAACTATAACTCGCGCCCCCGCAATGCACTGCTGATGACGTCACATATTACATCATTCATGGCATGGTTAGTGACATCACTGATGACATCACTGATGACATCTCAAATGACATCACTGATGACATCACTGATGACATCATCCACGTCAAAATCTGATGCACCTCCTCACACTCTAACATAATCTTTGATACACCCACTGTAAAATACAGACTACCATTTTCGAAACCATCGACACACCAATACCAGTTACTACATACGCACTCACTAATTCCTAGGTCTACACACACATCCACTCATTCACCCATACAATCACTCATACATACAGTCTCTCATCAATACAACACTATCATATGCACTCATACACCTATACAGACACTCACACACCGCCACTCATCCATGGAGTTACTCACACACCTAGTCAGTCATGCAAAGAATCAATCACACTCCCATTTCCTCACCTATACAGTTATACACACACCACCTCACTTATTCAAACATATACTAACACATACTTACTCTCTTATACAATCACTGATACAAGTACAAACTCATCCATACAGCCACTCTCACAGTCACTGACTCTCACGTATAGTCATTTAGATACTCCAAGTCTCACATAGACTGCCTTTTACATATGTAGTTACTTGGACATGTACCTACTGAGACATCCAATCTCTCACCAACACACCCATACACACACTCACCCGCCCATACAGCTGTTTCCACATGCACTCTTGAACCCATACACCCAGTGAATCAACCACTCACACATCTATGCACAGAGTCACGCACCTCCCACCCACCCACACACACACTCAGTCTCCCATACAAATACTCAGGCAACCAATCAATAACCCATATAGACACTCATGTAGCTACTGACCAACACATGCAGCAGCTTACACAACAACAGACATACTGATACACACATTCAGACAGTTTAGTCACTAACCCATGCATTCAGTTAGACACATTTAATCACTCACTTATACAGTCAGTCACGCACATACTAAATCCTCCATCCAGACACTTATACACCCACTCATTCTTCAATACACCTTGGCATATATATAACACATATTTAAACTTTAGAGAAACACACAGTCACTGGATGATGTCATCAGTGATGTCATCAGTGATGTCATTTGAGATGTCATCAGTGATGTCATCCGTGATTTCACTGACCATGTCATGAATGATGTAATATGTGACGTCATCAGCAGTGCATTGCGGGGGCGCGAGTTATAGTTTGCTGAACTAACCATAACGGGGGAATTTCTATGGTTTTGTACGAGTGAAATGTCCAACTAACTATAACGTCCGTGAAACCTATGGTTTTTTCAGTGAATTTCTAAGGTTTTTTAAATGCTCATTTCTAACTATAACGTGCCTGAAACCTCTGGTTTTTTCAGTGAATATATATATATATATATAAATTAAGTCTCACAAGTTGCCTTTCTCGGAGAGCACTCCCAACAAGTCAATTCTAATTTGCAAATGAACCACCTCGGTGAAAAATAAAATAACAGCATGCCTTGCCTGACGCGTTTCAGACTAAATGTCCTTCCTCAAAGGCAGCATGCATACAGCAATGTTCTTTCCGTGAATTCTCCAACTGCAATATCCCACTCAATTACATCCTGCCCAGGTGGGCCTCTTAAATGTGTTGCATCACGGGAGTTGGAGTCCCAATTATACCCATGTGGGTCGGAAAAATAATGAACATGCTCAATTTTAAACAGCATACTTTCTTATTTACTCCATAAAGTGCAATCACCAAAAATAGTTCCAAATAAAACACAACTTGTTGCTCCAATGTGGCTGCCTTTCATCTGCACGCCACAGGACTTGCTCTGAATCCTGCAATGGTGCTCCTCCATGACCTGGCAGGCCGTATTTATTAAGTCTCACAAGTTGCCTTTCTTGGAGAGGCAAGATGGCGGCCGCGATGTCGGCCGAGTGAGCTGGCTATTCGACTCTTTCCTGGCCAACTTTCCCCCCTCCCGTTTCCTCTCTGAAGAAATGCAGCGAGGAAGAAAAGTGATTGCTTTGGTCACCTGGCATGATTTGGCGCTCATGGTTTTGGCTTTGGGGACTGCCGTTACTCTCGAGATTGGCTTGTGCGGGCTCATCCTTTCCAGTAACGCTTACCTGCTCGATAGTACCGATGTCGCCGAAAGCGTCCACCAGAGGCACCAAGACTCGTGGGCCACTTGCAGTTTCTGGGAGCCCTGGGAAGCCGGCTCCGGATGGAGATGGAGAGGCTACAGACGCTGGGGCACGCCGGTCTGCCGCGGGGACATCTACTGGATTGTTAGGAGCGGGGGACCGAACAGGCAAAGGAGGGGCCCCCGGCCGCGGGCGACAGACGGTCCCCGCGCTTTTCAAAGCGCAGAGTGGAAAGAATAAGTTAATGCGGGATCCAGTTGCAGGAACTAATGCAGCCCTCAAAACTGTGATGATGCAGAGTACATCTGAGACAGCCATTATGCCCCAGGAAGAGGTCACTCAAGGTACTGAATTACCTCCTTCCATAATGGTGGCAAAAGAACTGTGTGTGGAAGGTGCCGGTGGGGAGGGGGAACGTGAACTTGAACTTGAGGGTGAAAATCGATCCTCAGGTGGTAATGGGCAGGCTGATAATCAAGAGGCTTTGATTACTGCTGGAGGTCCACCGGGGGTAGTGGATGGAATATCTGCTAAACAACAAGGAAGAGGCATTATGGGAACCGTAGTTCTGAAAGATATTAGTCAGGAAAAAGTGGTGGGGAACCAGAAGAATGGGAATAACCCCGGTAAGGGAGCAGACATTTTGGAAATAGATTTGCAGATACCTCAAGAAGAGTGGTCGGCTTCAGGATTTACAAAAGAGGGGGATTCAGGGGATACATTTTATTCCATGTCGGATCATTCCAATTCTTCGGGGGATGATAGCCTTGGAAAAGATTGGGCTGAGGATGAAAGTGATGAAAGTAGCTTACGATGGGAAGAGGAAGGAGACAAGACTCCGCACATCTCGGGAACGGTCCGTAAACAAAGAGATCAAGGTGATACCTTGCCGGATAAGATTTTAGACTCAGCCGGCTCAATGATATGGGACTATTCTTTCTCGCCTAAATTGGATGGGAACAATGCAATGGCTGGAGGGGCGCCCATAGAAACCACAAGAGTAAATCCAAGCGAACCTGATGAAATCACACTTTCTACTATCTATCAGAGCATTATGGCTCATCGTGAGGAGACCCGGCTGGAGAGCTCTCGCACTCAAGGTGCGTGTCGCAAGTTACAAAATTCAATACGCAGGGTCGCAAAGACTTGCTCCGATTTTGCAGTTAGAATACGCGAAGCTGAATCTAGAATTTCCATGCTTGAGGACGAGTTGGCTGCACAAAAAATCTTGTCCGATTCTATGAAAACCCTGAAGGAGGATACACTTTGGAAATTGACTGATCTTGAGAATCGCTCAAGGAGGAATAATCTGCGGATTCTGGGTATCCCTGAGGGCAAGGAGGGTGCGGACGCTCGGCAGTTTGTGCTTGAACTTTTTGAGGAGGCATTCCCAGAACTCAGGCAATGGGACTGGAAAATTGAGCTACAAAGGGCCTATCGGTTTCCTTTTAATCAACGTAAAAAAGGGGGCAAGCTGATGACAGGCCGCGGGCTATTCTCATATGTCTCAATAATTTTCTGGCTCGAGAGGCATTATATGACTTGGCTAGACCCGACAGGAAAAGGATGGGAAAGGGCTGTGAATTTTTTGTGAGACCTGATTTTTGTCAGGCGACAGTTGAGAAAAGATGGCAACTGCGCCAATTAATTCCTTTGTTTTAGGCAAAGGGGCCCCAGGTTTTCTTGCTCAACCCTGCTAAACTGAAGGTGGTATTTCAGGGGCAGACGCATTTTTTTCTATCTGAAGTCCAAGCAAAAGAATTTATGCAATTAATGTAGGATGTCGGACGGATATGTAAATTGAAGGCTTTAATAATGTCTTTTCCATTATGGGGTGGTCTCGGGATGCCCAATTTATGTTTAGTTAGCTGTTAGAGTCGGGTCTTCCTTTCTTTTTTTCTTTTTTTCTTACTCCTTATGGCTCTTTTTGGTCTTGTGTTGTGCTTTATTGAACATTTCATCATTCTATTGGAAGGGGAGGTTGGACTAGAGGAAGGGGTGGTGGCCTAGCTCTTCATCACCAGGGACGCTGGTCCTTATGCCTCATGAGGTGGGTGGTAGGGAGGGGGGTGGGAGGGAGGCTTCAGGGTGGAGGGTAGGTAAATGGGGGTGGGGGGTAGAGAGGGTCAGGGGGGTTGGGGGTGCACAATCTGTGTTTTGCATGTATTGTCATGGCATTTGTCTCAACGTAAAAATGAAAGTATATAATAGCTCTTTTTGTACATTTTATCTGCACTGTTTGTATTGCTTGGCGAGTCCTGGTAAAGAGCCTGTATCTTATAAGGATAATGGTTAGAAGGGGTAAAATTTGTATCTGCTCTTTAAATATATGTGGCCTTAATGACAGGAAAAAAAGAGGCTTATTGGCTAAGGTCATACAATTTATGCAGATAGATGTGCTATGCCTGCAAGAAACCCACATACCTTGGAGTAAACGGGGTTGGTTGAAGGACCTGGGCCTTGAATTATTGGCATGTACCCATCACGGTACCACAACACGGGGGGTTGCTATTTTAGTAAAACGAGGAGTTGGAATATGCAAACGTATCAAGGAGGATAAACTGGGTCGATGGGTGATTTTGTAAGCTGTAATTAATGAAACTCCGCTCTCAATTTGCTCATTGTATGATCCGGAATTTCTGGATTACTTAAGCATAGAATTGGCCTTATGGCCATACCCGCTAATCGTCTGTGGAGATTTTAATATTCACTTAGACAGTAACTTCAATCTTCTTAGCAATTCTCCACATCAGGGGAGAAAAGTCAGGACCTTCAAGGCTCTTCGAGGATTAGTCAGGGAACATGGACTGGTTGATGTCTGGCATAGGCATAGACAGGGGGATCCAGGGTTCACCTTTTATTCGGCTCCACATAATAAATTAGTTCGTCTAGATTATTTTTTCATGTCACATCAGACTGCTGAGCAAGTTAGTATCGAGCTCCCCCTAGGATTATTTCAGATCATAATCCGTTAGTAGTGGAACTTCCATTAAGTGGCATTCTAAGAGTTCAGAGGACATGGACCTTTGAAAGGAAGCTGCTATTTGATCAGGCATATTGTGAGCATATGGCTAAGTGGATTATGGAATTTTTTAATATAAATAGGGGCACCGCTTCTGAAATTATAGTATGGGATGCGTTTAAAGTGGCTGTAAGGGGTGAGACCCTTAGTTTTTCTATCCATCGGCAGAGGATGGTCCAGGAAAAGATCAGAGGATGGGTTGAACAGCTCAGGTTGGCTGAGGTTGAGCTTATGAGGAAAATAGGGGGGCTCATAATATAGATGAGTGTCAACAGCTCATCGCTGTTATGAAATCTAGAATCAGCACTTTGGAGAAGAGCTCGCTATTAATTAAGTATGTACAGTATAGGGCCGATATATACGAACTTGGGGAAAATACGGGGAGGGTCTTGGCTAAGCGTTTACAACAGAGGGGAGTGTCAAATAGAATCTGTCGAATCAAAGATCATCTTGATCAGATCCAGGACTCTCCAACAGGAGTTTTGGATGTATTTCAGAACTTCTACCGGCAACTAAACACTGCGGAAGCAGATGAGACCAGGGAACCTCTAGAGGAGTTTTTTAAAGATCAGGAAACAATGAAGGTTACATGTGATCAAAACAAGATCCTCGCAGCCCCGATCACATGGGAAGAGATCGAAAGTGCTATAGTGTTGTTAGCTGCCGGTAAGGCCGTGGGCCCAGACGGGATACCTTTAGAATTTTTTAGGACATTTCGGCAAGCAATCCGGATAGATCTTGTGTCTTTATTTCAACTTGCCCAAAGGGGTCAGACGCTTGATTCTTGGCGGAAGACTACCATAGTAGTATTTTAAAAAAAAGACAAACCTGAACTTAACCCATCATCATATAGACCCATTTCGCTCATCAGTGCTGATAGTAAGATTTATTCAAAAATAATAGCCTCTAGGTTAAGTAAGATCATCACTCCTTTGGTCTCTATCCGCCAACATGGGTTTATCCCAGGTAGGGATACGACAGATCACGTCAGGTGTGTCATTGCCCTTCTTGACTGGGCTCAGGCCACGAAGTCACCGCTCGGGATGATCCTGTTGGACGCAGAGAAAGCGTTCGACAGGGTCTCCTGGCGGTTTTGTGGTCTGTTCTGCGATGGAAGGGGCTATGTACTGAATTTATTCAAGCAGTACAGGCACTTTATATATCACCCGAAGCTCGGATTCATATATCGGGACAAGAGTCAAAATCATTGGGTATAAGCAGAGGCACTAGGCAGGGGTGCCTTGCTCTCCTTTGCTATTCTCTTTATATATCGATCCTTTCCTCAATAAATTAGACACGAATATGAATATTAAATCTGTGAAGGTTAATAATACGGAGTATAAGTCATTGGCGTATGCTGACGACATCGTGATACTTACTAGTGATATAAGATCAGCTCTCCCAGTAGTGAAGACTTTGGCAGAACAATTTGGGGCCTTCTCAGCGTATAAATTAAATATTGATAAGACCCAAGCTTTGCACTCGGATACTTTATTCCCTGTAGATCTCCCAATTGTTTCTGAAGCAACATATCTGGGGGTTAAGATCACAGCAGCAGTAGACCATATACCGGAACTAAATATTTTGCCAATGATTGATACTGTCAATAAGACACTGGAGAGGTTGGATCACTTACATTTATCATTACATGGACGAGGTAACGTTATTAAGATGTCGATCTTTCCAAAATTTTTATATCTATTGGAGGTATCTGAATCCATCAAGGAGACCGTGGACGCAGGTGGTAAGGCGGTTTTGGTCCTTTTGGACCTTTCCACGGCGTTTGACACCGTGCCCCATGACCACCTTTTGCAGAGATTGAGGAGGTTGGCTTTGAGGGCACGGTGTTGAAATGGTTTGCTTCCTTTTTAGAGGGTAGAAACCAGGAGGTCTGGTCACCTCCCTTTTCGGCCAGTGTGCCGACTTTAGGAGTGGGTGTGCCACAGGGCTCGATTTTGAGCCCTGTACTTTTTAATCTGTACATGGCCCCCTTAGCTACAGTGGTAGAGAACGAGGTCACAATAATATCGTACGCTGACGACACTCAACTGCTATTCACCTGCAGGAAAGGTGAGGAGTTCAACGGGGAGAAGATCAACAAGTGTCTAAATGAAACTTTTGCCTGGTTTAAACACAATCATCTGAAATGTAATTCAGACAAATCCGAAATCATTTTCTTCGGCTCCCCCCCGTTGGACGTCTGGAAACAATGGTGGCCCCAAGATATGTCTCCTCCCCAGGCCGCGGTCAGGATTGTAAAGAACTTGGGAGTTAAAATGGATGACGCCCTCTCTATGGTACCTCAGGTTCAGTCGGTAGCCGGAACCTGTTTTGGTCTCCTGAAGATGCTCCGGAGGTTTTTATTTTTACTACAGACCGAGCATAGAAAAATGGTCATCCAGGCCCTTATTATTTCAAGGTTGGACTATGCCAATGTTCTGTATTTGGGCCTCCCGGAGTTCTTACTTAACAAACTGCAGGTAGTGCAGAATGCGGCAGCCAGGACTGTTCTGAGTCTAGGGCCGAGAGATCGGATTTCTCGCCACCTTAAGAATTTGCACTGGTTACTGGTGCGCAGTAGAATCCGCTTCAAAGCTTTGGTCCTAGCCTTGAAAGCCCTGCACGGTATAGGAGCAAAATATATTTCCAGAAGAGTGTCTTTTTATATGCCTGGCAGATCTCTTAGATCTGCCCATCAACATCTCTTGGTCATTCCTAAATATCTTAGAGCCCGCAAAGGCGGTCGCTCCTTTCAAGTGCAAGTGGCTGGACTTTGGAATAAGCTGCCTCTTCCACTTAGGCAAGTTACTAACCTGCTCGCCTTCAGGAAACAATTGAAAACCTGGTTGTTTCAACAAACAATATAACTATTTTCCGTCCTCTTTAGTTTTTCTTTTTCTTGCTCTCTTTTTCTCTTGGCTTTTTGGCTCTCTCTGTCTTTAGCGCCGGGACACTCTATCGAGTAGCTGTGCGCTTTAGAAATCTGCCCTAACATAACATAACATAACATATCTGTTCAGGACCATACCTCTGGAGTTTTCGGCATCTTGCTTAGCAAAGGCAGAAAGGGTATGCTTTAGATTTCTATGGGGGTATCATAGATCAAGAAGAGCAGCCAAATGGATGATACTTCCAAGATTGCGGGGTGGATGGGGTGTACCCAGTCTCCTCCTTTATTACTGGGCAGCACTTCTGCAACATATAGGGATACTCGTGGTTGGGGCTAAGGCTGAAATTCCGGTGGCAGCTAGACCAACTATATATGAAATAGCACTGGGGGACGATGCTAGTCAATGCTTAGTCAGGATATTAGAACCCAGCTACTACAAAAAGACTAGATTTAAAATAATTCAGGCAGCTTATTCGATTTGGAGACAGATACGACGCAGACTGAAGCTTTCAAACATTAATGCATATACTCCATTCTCGGCTCGTGGCTTGTTGTCATCAATTTTCCAAGACCAAACTACTTTCAGATGGGGGAATGTTGGAATTAATGTTCTGGGGGATGTATGCAGCGAAGGTCAAATAGCTTCATTTATGCTTCTACAAGAGAAGTTCGGGCTCTACAGAAGAGATTTCTTTAAGTATTTGCAGATTCTGAGCTTTTGGGTAGAAATATGCAAGGGCTAAATGCAAATCTGTGGAAAATAGGTCTGGTGGAAACAATACGAAGTAGATCTCGGATTGGGAAAATCTATCAAATGTTATTGGAAGCTCTTCCCGATGATATAAGTAGCCAGAACATCAAGTGGGAGAGAAAGTTCGGGAAGGAAGGAATAAATTTAGAGGGTTCACTGGAACTATCTAATCAGATTTTAATTACAGGAAGTCTGAGGACCCAACATTATGTGTCCGTTTTCGATTTGTATTATACCCCGGCAAAGGTATCTAAATGGGGGAGCTCAAGGGGTGGTTCATGTAGCAGATGTGGGACACAGGCTGCTGATACCATGCATATGTTCTACGCATGCCCTAGCTTAGCAAAATTTTTACAGGACATTGAATCCTTTCTGAATATGTTGTTAGGGATTCCGGTAACAATGACACCAGATTTAGTAATTTTGGGTATAGAATGTAATATGGAGGGAAATGCAAGGACAAGGTTTGAGATCGGATTTGTATTTATTGCCATGGCTATTGTGCAATTATGCATTACTTCCCAGTGGATAAGCCCTGATTCTCCCACCTTCATCAACTGGCAATCTAGGATATTAGCTATATACAATATTGAATCTGCAGTATATCGGTTAAGAGGACGTAGGAGACGAGAGCTGGGGCTAAAAATCTGGGCTCCTATTACGAGATGGATAGAGTAAGATAGGACAAGACTACCTAGCGGAGAAGCAGGGGAATGCTCTCTTTTGGTCTTTTTTTTTTCCTCTTTTATCTTTCTTTTGCCTTTCTTCTTACCGCTTCTTCCTCTGTTCGGCTTTGTTTCTATTCTGTAGGATTTGCATTATGAAATTATACTATATCTTTTTATTGCTGATTTGTTAAGATATTATAAAAGTCTGAATGTATTATTTGATGATGAATTTGCCATGGCATGTTGATATAATAAATAAAGGGGAAAAAAAAGAATTGACTTTTTGGGAGTGCTCTCCAAGAAAGGCAACTTGTGAGAATTAATAAATACGGCCTGCCAGGTCGTGGAGGAGCACCATTGCAGGATTCAGAGCAAGTCCTGGGGCGCGCAGATGAAAGGCAGCCACATTGGAGCAACAAGTTGTGTTTTATTTGGAACTATTTCTGGTGATTGCACTTTATGGAGTAAATAAGAAAGTATGCTGTTTAAAATTGAGCATGTTCATTATTTTTCCGACCCACATGGGTATAATTGGGACTCCAACTCCTGTGATGCAACACATTTAAGAGGCCCACCTGGGCAGGATGTAATTGAGTGGGATATTGCAGTTGGAGAATTCACGGAAAGAACATTGCTGTATGCATGCTGCCTTTGAGGAAGGACATTTAGTCTGAAACGCATCAGGCAAGGCATGCTGTTATTTTATTTTTCACCGAGGTGGTTCATTTGCAAATTAGAATTGACTTGTTGGGAGTGCTCTCCGAGAAAGGCAACTTGTGAGACTTAATATATATATATATATATATATATATATATATATATATATATATATATATATATATATATATATATATATATATATCTACTGGCGGTCGCCAGTAGATAGTTATAGTTACAACCTATTATCCATAGGAAATCCACGACATTCTATTTGAAATAACTCTCTTGCCGGTTGACGTATCTTCGCGAAATTTTCAAACTTCGTGGGGCGCTCCGGTCCGCTCCTACCCTGAAAGTCTCGGGGTGATACGTCAGCGGGGGCCGAGAAAAAGGGGGGTCCCAAAACGCGTTTTCCCCATGCATTTTCCCATAGGAAACTTTAGACACGGCTACAGCCCGAACTGCTGAACGGAATTACACCAAATTTGGCAAAGAGGTAGTTCTTGGTTCAGAAAGAACCCTTTTGTTAAATGGTGTAAATCCGTTCAGTAGTTGCTGAGAAAATCAAAAAGTAAAAGTACATATATATCTATGGGCACGGAGGATTCGCGCACCCTGAGCGCACCCTGCGCGCACCGTCCCGATCACGAGCTGCATGTTAATTGGCTGTCAGCTGGCTGTCAACATTCCGATTCAGGAAATGTTGGCAGCCATTTTGTCCCTCGGTAGAACCGAGGGACAGAAACAAGTGCGTTAAGCGCACAAAGGGGAGGGTAGAAACACCCTGACCCCTAGGTTTGCTCAGGGGGTCCCACAAGGACCCCCTCGGCAAAAAAAAATTTTTTTTTTTAAAATCGGCAGGATGCGCTCAGGGTGCGCGAATCCTGCCGGAAGAAAATCGAGCGCGGTCTCCCGCGCTTCGATGTCAGTGGCCTCCGGGTGGCCCAAGTCCCGGGGGCATGGTGGGGGATAATTTAATGTGTGGGGGCCTCAAGGGCCCCCAAGCCCCGAGGACCGCCACCCCCGGGGCTTTTTAAAAATGGTGCGGGAGGGCTCTGAGCCCTCCCGCAGCCCGGGGACCACCACCTCCCCGGGGCTTTTTTTTAAAATTATTAAACCTGTGTGGGGGGCTCCAGCCCCCACACGCCCGAGACCACCACCTCCCGGGGCACTAAACATTTTAATATGGGGGGTCCGTTACGGACTCCCAGAGCCCGGGGACCACCACCTCCCGGGGCTGTGTACTGAATGGGAGGGGGCCGCGCGGCCCCTCCTGGAGCCCTTGATGGCCCTGGGGACCACCACCCCCAGGGCCAGCTCCTGCAGTGTCCCGGGGTGCCTACCCCGGGACACTGCTGTTTGCAATGACAGGACGGGAGCCTCGCGGCTCCCGTCCTGTCATTACAAGCTGCTGGATATTGGAAGAGAGAGCAGGAAACCTGCTCTCTCTTCCAATATCCAAGCCGATTGCTACACATGGGGAGCAGCATGTTAGCTGCTCCCCATGTGTAAAGCAATGCCGGCACCCCTAGGGACGCGGGGAGCCGGCGGGACTGTGGGGGATTGGGGACCCCCACAGTCCCCAACGAGAGCCAGGCCCGGGGGATGGGGTCCCCGGGGCAAGTAGTGGCCCGGGAGGGGGCCACGCGGCCCCCTCCCCAAAAAAATAAATAAATTTAAAAAAAAACGGAATGGCCGGCCCCGGGGATGGGGTCCCCGGGGCCTTAAATGGCCAGAGGAGGGGGCCACGCAGCCCCCTCCAAAGAATATAAATAAAAACGAGGCCATGCCCCGGGGATGGGGTCCCCGGGGCCAATACAGGCCCAGGGAAGGGGGGCCACGCGGCCCCCTTCCCGTTTTTTAAAAATTACAAATTAAAAAAAAGGGGTAAGGCCCTGGGGGATGGGGTCCCCAGGGCATAAAAACAGGAAAAAGGAAGGGGGCTACACAGCCCCCTTCAGGGGACAAAATTTTTTTTTTTTTTAAAACGATCGGCCCGCAGGCCCCGCCCCTTCCTTCACCACTCTGCAAACGCGCCCCCTGGCGCGTTTGCAGAGGGGAACGAATTCCCCTTGAATACTGGGGGTCCCTGGGGGCCAACTAGCCCACCAGGAACCTCCAGTATGCGCCAGAGGCTGCGTTGCAGAGAGGTGTAGAGAGGCCACACCCCTTTTACACCTCTCTGCAACGCAGCTCTGCGGCGCTTTTGGAGGTATATGGTGGGCTAGTTGGACTCCGGGGACCCTCAGGATTCAAGGGGACTTAATCCCCCAACTTAAAACGCGCCACGGGCGCGTTTGCACAGTGGTGAAGGGAGGGCGGGGCTTCAGGTGACATGTGTGCAAACAGGCCCCGTGGCGCGTTTTAAGATGGGGAATTAAATCCCCTTCAATCCTGAGGGTCCCTGGGGGCCAACTAGCCCAACAGGTACATCCAGAAAGCGCCACAGAGCTGCGTTGCAGAGAGGTGTAAAAGGGGTGTGGCCTCTCTACACTCTTTGCAACGCAGCCCCTGGCACATATTGGAGGTTCCTGGTGGTCTAGTTGGCCCCTAGGGACCCTCAGGATTCAAGGGAACTTAATCCCCCAACCTAAAACGCGCCACGGGGCGCGTTTGCAAAGATGTCACCTCAGGCCCCGCCCCTCCCTTCACCATTGTGCAAATATTCCTCTAAAATCAGCCGAAATAGGAATTCCGATTTACTCACCTGTTATAAGGAGAGACCTCAGTGCTGTATCTTTCAGCCCAGTACTGGTCCTGAAAAGTAATTTTAACCGTACTTACCGGTAACTTGAATTTCCTTCATAGGCTAACATTGACTGGTTTCACTTGGAAATTCTTCTAAGTGTGGAGTTTTGGAACTTTAAAATATTCCTCTAAAATCAGCCGAAATACGAATTCCGATTTACTCACCTGTTATCAGGAGAGACCTCAGTGCTGCATCTTTCAGCCCAGTACTGATCCTCAAAAGTAATTTTAACCGTACTTACCGGTAATTTGAATTTCCTTCATAGGCTAACATTGACTGGTTTCACTTGGAAATTCTTCTAAGTGTGGAGTTTTGGAACTTTAAAATATTCCTCTAAAATCAGCCGAAATACGAATTCCGATTTACTCACCTGTTATCAGGAGAGACCTCAGTGCTGCATCTTTCAGCCCAGTACTGATCCTGAAAAGTAATTTTAACCGTACTTACCGGTAACTTGAATTTCCTTCATAGGCTAACATTGACTGGTTTCACTTGGAAATTCTTCTAAGTGTGGAGTTTTGGAACTTTAAAATATTCCTCTAAAATCAGCCGAAATACGAATTCCGATTTACTCACCTGTTATCAGGAGAGACCTCAGTGCTGCATCTTTCAGCCCAGTACTGATCCTGAAAAGTAATTTTAACCGTACTTACCGGTAACTTGAATTTCCTTCATAGGCTAACATTGACTGGTTTCACTTGGAAATTCTTCTAAGTGTGGATTTTTGAAACATACAAATATTCCTCTAAAATCAGCCGAAATCCGAATTCTGATTTACTCACCTGTTATCAGGAGAGACCTCAGTGCTGCATCTTTCAGCCCAGTACTGGTCCTGAAAAGTAATTTTAACCATACTTACCAGTAACTTGAATTTCCTTCCATAGGCTAACATTGACTGGTTTCACTTGGAAATTCTTCTAAGTGTGGAGTTTTGGAACTTTAAAATATTCCTCTAAAATCAGCCGAAATACGAATTCCGATTTACTCACCTGTTATCAGGAGAGACCTCAGTGCTGCATGTTTCAGCCCAGTACTGATCCTCAAAAGTAATTTTAACCGTACTTACCGGTAACTTGAATTTCCTTCTTAGGCTAACATTGACTGGTTTTCAGCAAAAAGTTTCAAAGTGTTGATTTTCACAAACTACAAATATTCCTTAAAAATCGCCTGTATGACTTAAACGCATTCTTTCAACTGTTTACAGGAGATGCACCAGTGCTGGATCCAGGATCCAACACTGAGTAAGAAAAAAGTAACGATAACAGTTTTTACCTGCTAAGTGAATTTCCTTCCATAGGATAACATTGGTGATTCTATGAGAAAAAGTTTCAAAGTGTCAACTTTTAAAATACAATAATATTCCTTAAAAATCACGACTGTAACCAAAACGCTTTTACTCAACTGTTTACAGGAGATGTACCAGGACTGAATCTAGGATCCAGTCCTGTGGTTACAAAAGTAATCCATAAAGTAACTAATTGCATTTAACTAGAAATTCACATTGAGCTGAATGTTGCATTGTGTTTGAAAATGTGTTGCCCATTGCAACAACTGTAACTACTGTACTTAAAAGTCTATTGCCTATCTGCAAAGTATTTAAACTAAAGTAATTCATTCTGAGAAAGTATTTTTTGTAATGTAATGTATAATGTAATTACAATGTAATTTGACAAATAAAATATGTAAAAAAAATTGTTTCTAAAAATGTAGTAAATCAGTATGAAAAAAATTAATATAACAATTAATACATTTAAAAATTGTCATTTACAAAACCTTTGAAATTCACTGAAAAAACCGTAGGTTTCAGGCACGTTATAGTTAGAAATTAGCATTTAAAAAACCTTTGAAATTCACTGAAAAAACCATAGGTTTCAGACACGTTATAGTTACAAATTAGCATTTAAAAAACCTTTGAAATTCACTGAAAAAACCATAGGTTTCAGACACGTTATAGTTACAAATTAGCATTTAAAAAACCTTTGAAATTCACTGAAAAAACCATAGGTTTTAGGGACAGTTATAGTTACTTGGACATTGCACTCGTACAAAACCCGTGAAATTCCCCCGTTATAGTTAGTTCAGCTAACTATAACTCGCGCCCCGCAATGCACTGCTGATGACGTCACATATTACATCACTCATGACATGGTCAGTGACATCACTGATGACATCACTGATGACATCTCAAATGACATCACTGATGACATCATCCACGTGATAATCTGATGCACCTCCTCACACCCTAATATAACCTTTGATACACCCACTCTAAATTACAGACTGCCATTCGCAAAACCATAGACACTCCAACACCAATAACTACATACCCACTCACTGATTCTTAGGTCTACACACACACATCCACTCACTCACCCGTACAGTCACTCATACTTACGGTCACTCAGTACAGGACTATCATATGCACTCTTACTCCTATATAGACACTCAAACAACGCCACTCATCCATAGAGATACTCACACACCTAGTCAGTCATGCAAATAATTAAACACACTGCCATTTACTCACCTATACAGTTATACACACACCAGCTCACTTACTCATACAAATAGTAGCACATTGTTACGCTCTTATACAATCACTGATACAAGCACACAATCATCCATACAGCCACTATCACAATCACTCACTCTTGCTTATAGCTATTTATATACTCCAACACACATATATACTGCCTTTCACATATGTAGTTACTCACACATGTACCACTGGGACATACATTCACTCACTAACACTCTTACACACACTTACCCACCCATACAGTCTATCACAGATGCACTCTTGAAACCATCCACCCAGTGAATCACCCACTCACACATCTATGCACAGAGTTGCACACACCCTCCCACACAAACACTCAGGCACCCATACAGATACTCAGACAAGCATTCAATAACTCATATAGAAAATCATTTAGCTATTCACAAACACATGCAGCCACTTACACAGCAACAGACAGACGGATACAGACATACACCCAGTTTAGTCACTAACCCATGCATTCAGTAAGATACGTTAAATCACTCACTTATAGAGTCAGTCACGCACCTACTAAATCATCCATACAGACACTTACACACCCACTCATTCTTCAATACGTCTTTTCCTATATATTTTAAAAATATTTAAACTTTACAGAAACACACAGTCACTGGATGATGTCATCAGTGATGTCATTTGAGATGTCATCAGTGATGTCATCAGTGATGTCACTGACCATGTCATGAGTGATGTAATATGTGACGTCATCAGCAGTGCATTGCGGGGCGCGAGTTATAGTTAGCTGAACTAACTATAACGGGGAATTTCACGGGTTTTGTACGAGTGCAATGTCCAAGTAACTATAACTGTCCCTAAAACCTATGGTTTTTTCAGTGAATTTCAAAGGTTTTTTAAATGCTAATTTGTAACTATAACGTGTCTGAAACCTATGGTTTTTTCAGTGAATATATATATATATATATCCATCCTACTGGCAGTCGTAGGTTGTTATAGTTAGGATCTAGATTCCATAGGAAAAGCTTTTTTGTTTTGCCAATAACTTTAGTCCCGCTTGATGAATCCTCACAAAGATTTTAAAACTAGTTTGCCACTCACTTTAACTGCTGAGTTGGAAGTTTCAGGGTGATCTGTCAAGCAGGGGCTGAGAAAAAGAGGGAATCCAAAGCACGTTTCCCCATGGAATTTCCTACAGGGACTTTAGACACAGCTACAGCCCGAACCTCTGAACGGAATTACACCAAATGTGGCAGAAATATAGATATCTGTCCAGAGAAGTGCCTTTATCTGATTTGGTGTAATTCCATTTAGTAGTTTTAGAGATATTAACTGAAATCCAAATTTGTATATATAGGGACACGGATCCTCCGAGGATCCGACAGTCCCCGTGCCCAAATCTGATCGGCTGCCAACAATTCAACCAGGAAGTGTTGGCAGCCATCTTGGAACTCGGCTTCAGCTGAGTCCCCAAAAAAAAACATTTAGAAAAAGAGAAGAGGGCAGGGTAGGAATACCCAGACCCCTTAGGCCTCTTTGAAGAAAAAAAAAGAAGCATGAGTTCCCGCGCTTCTCTACTAATTAGCCCCCAGGTGAACCAGGTCCTGGGGGCATGCAGGCTAACATAAAATTAAATGAGGGTCCCCCTCCTTGGACATTTATATGCCCCAGGGACCACCACTTCCCCGGGGTTTATGGAAAATAAATCAGGGGGCTCGCGGACCCCCCTGGGCTTCAGGGATCGCCACCTCCCTAGGGCCAAAGTCTATTTAGAAAATAGGAGGGCCTATGACATCAAAGGAGGGGGCGCACAGCTCCTCTCCTGGTGCCAATAATGGCCCTGGGAACCACCACTCCCAGGACCGGGTCCTGCTCTGCCCCGGGGTGCCCACAACCGGGACATAGCTGTTTGCTTTGGCTTGGCGGGAGCTTTAACTGCTCCTGCCAAGTCACAGCAAAGACTCCACTTTCAGCAAGCGAGAGCAGAAAAAATGCTCTTGCTGCTGGAAGTGGAGCTTTGTTTCCTTGCCCCCACCTCTATCAAAAAATAACAAAACAAAAGGCCAGGACCTGGGGGATGGGGTACCCAGGACCGAGATTGGCCTTGTGAGGGGGTGCATGGCCCCCTCCTCTATTAAAAAATAATGGATGGGACTGGATTGCTGAGACATCTCTGCACAGGGGCATCCTGACATACTACTGGTTGGGAGGATGAACTCCCCTTGGCAGCTGAGGGTCGTGGGGGCCAATAACCCCTATTGTTGCGGCAAGTAAGTCCCCCACAGTTGGATTGCTTTGAAGTCATCAGAGGCCCTGCCTGCTTTCTCAACCACTTTGCACAGGGGCCTCCTGGCGCACTACTGGTTGGGGGATGAACTCCCCTTGGCTGCTGGGGAACGCTGGGGGCCAAGAACCCCGATTGTTGCAACAAGTAAGTCCCCCACAGCGGGATTGCTGAGACCTCTTCGGAGGCCCTGCCCCCATCCTAAACACTCTGCAAAGGGGACTCCTGGCACACTGCTGGTTGGGGGATGAACTCACACTGGCTGCTGAGGGTCACTGGGGGCCAAGAACCCCGATTGTTGCAACAAGTAAGTCCCCCACAGTCGGATTGCTGACACCTCATCAGAGGCCCGTCGCTTTTCTCAACTACTCAGCTAAGCGGACTCCTGGTGCACTACAGGTTGGGGGATGAACTCCCCTTGGCTGCTGAGGGTGGCCTGGCTGCTGGCAAGCGACCGTCGAAGTCTCGTTGTGCTCCCCAAGTGCGTAAAATGATGTGACAAGCGGACCTACAGGAAAAAGTTCCGCTCCATTACGGAGTGCGGACTTTATCAGTAACGGAGCGGAATTGTACACCAGGGCCAAGAAAAAAACAAAGGTTACAGGGACGTTATAGTTAGGAAATTGAATTTAAAAAACCTTAGAAATTTATTGAAAAAAAACAAAGGTTAAAGGGACGTTATAGGCTATGAGGCTCACATTTTACCCCTACAAAAACATTGAAATCCAGCAGTTATAGTTACCTGAGCTAACTATAATGTACGCCCCCAATGCACTGCTTATGACCTCACATATTACATCACTCATGACATGGTCAGTGACATCACTGATGACCATTGAGTTGGGTAACAATAAACATCTGTTATTCAGCACCAAGATACCGTGCTGGGTGAACGTGCACTTTACAAATACACATGTTATGATATCTCAAATGACATTACTGATGACATCATCCACAGAAGCACTGACACATCCACTCACACCCTATACAACCTTTCATATACCCACTCACACACCCACATAACCACTCACATACCCATTCACTGACCCATACAAGTACTCACACAACCACTTAGAGCTACTCAGACACTAACTCATACAGGTACTCACACAACCACTCACTCACCCATAAAGCTACTATACAATCAGCCACTCACCCATACAGCCACTCACACATCCACACACTCACCCATACAGATACTCACACACACACTTATTCACCTATACAGCCACTCACACACCCTCTCAGTCACCCATACAGCCTCTCAACACAGCTACTCACTCACCCATACAAGCACCCACACAACCACTTACATACCCATTCACACATCCATATAAGCACTCACACATCTTCTCACTCACCCATTCATCCATTCACACAGACACTTACTCTACAATACAGCTACTCACATACCAACTCACACTCACTTAACCAAACACCCACTCAAACAGCCACTTACTCAGCCAGTAACTCACTCACTCATACAGTCATTCAGATACCTACTCACTCACCCATACAGTCACTTACACACCCACTCACCCACACACAACCACTCACACAGCAACTCACTTACCCATATAGCCACTGACACAGCCACTCACTAACCAATACAGTCACTCACTCACCCACACAGCTAGTCACACACCTACTTATACACCAATATAGCCACTCTCACACCTTTTCACATACCCATACAGGCACTCAGACATCCACTCACACATGGCTACACAGAGTTACACAGCCAGTAACAAAATATATGTTACAAATAGCATCTCTCATCAGTAGTGCAGAAAGTATACTATTTTAACGTTTGTAGTACCTTGGTATATATGTTTAACACTCATAAACATTTTGACAACCCTCACTGGATGATGTCATCAGTGATGTCATCAGTGATGTCATTTGAGATGTTATCAGTGATGTCATCAGTGATGTCACTGACCATGTTATGGGTGATATAATATGTGAGGTTATAAGCAGTGCATTGTGGGAGCGTACTTTAAAGTTAGTTCAACTAACTAAAACTGTTGTGTATTCCCTGCATTCCCCATTGTAGTTTTCCCTATGTTAGCCTAATTGTGCATGTTGTAGGCCGCATTTCTTTTGCAACCGTTACAATATAAACACGCTTGCTTTGTGCCACATTATATTTTCACACAGAACCTGCATATGTATTTGTGTTCTGTTTTCCTGGGATTTAGTCTCATCACCATGGATAAGGTCTAACAACAATGGCCCTTGTTATTCTCTCTGGTCAGACATAGCACCCAGACATAACATGAGAATGCAGCTGCTGCTTATGAGCACACATGTCTTGTCTCATAACTGAGCACAGGAGTACAAAATCACACATTGAGAGAAGGTCCTGAGGCAAAATTGCTGCATCAGCTGAGATGTAGAACGACCATCTATGTCTGCTAAGGTAGGGGGGTCTGCACTAATCCCAGAGTTCTTTGATATATAATCATTTAGCTTTAGTAGAAAGGGAGCAGGGTTTAGGCAAATCTGTCTTATAACATAACAGGGCATTTATTGTATATGGTTTGTTAACCATACTAACGGTATTTTTGGTATGCATTTGTTATTCTACATTTCCTTCGTGTCTCTTGTTTTTCTTATTGTGGACAAGTACAAGTGAGAGAGCAAAAGGGTGTGTCCTGTTACCACGAACCCTGAGAGGATCGAGAGTGTTGTGTTTTGGGGTGCCAACTCACTTGTTTCTCTAGAAAGGTTAGGAGGGCAAGGGAGGCACTATATAGTCAGACTCTGGCTCATAGATACTGAGTTGGTACGGTGACTATGTCCCTACATGCCAATGTTCTATGGTCCCAAGCATAGTTCTGTTCCTGAGCAGAATCCCTGCAACATGGCGCCACCAATGTTTTGGTCTGCTACTTACTTGCGGGAACCCTGAGTTGTGCTTGTGTTTGTCCACAATACCCTCGCACCTTTTACTGGAGATGTCCGTGGTGTTAGGGATTTATCCTCTGCAGTTTTTAGGAAACACCCAGTTCTGTTTTTCAAGCTTGAATATTAAAAAGTTTACACCCTGTTTGTGCAATGCTTTGAGTCTATTATTAATTAATTATGGTGCAACCAGTGGCTATTGCAGCCAACTGCTGGCCGGCAGTTTATGCACTTTTAAGACAACACTGAGTCCCTAATGCAGAAGCTCTGGTGATTTTTGTAGTAGAAGTAGACACAGCGTTCCACTTTGAAGTTCTTTATTCTTGGGTCATGTTTCCGGCTGTGGACGCTAATACTAATACTTTTCATACATACATGAAACCACAAGCACCTGCCGCATATAGACCTTATTCCTGTACTGAAAAACTTCTTACAGTCTGAGAACACCAGACTTGGTTTAATGGCGCCCTTCCCCATGTTCCTGGGCCAGTTTGAATGTGTCCTCTCAGTAATAAAGTGGCTACCTGGCCGGAATTGGCTGGGTTTACACCATACCCTGATTTACCCAAATTTAAATATATTTCAAACCAAGGGTTTGTACGAGGTTTTGTCATCTTATACAGATGGCTGACGCAATTCATTTTGTGTACATTGTTAACTGGTCCAGCTAGACCTGGGCTGCAAGTACAGGCCAAGTTGTCGGCAGTACCTGTAATTAGTCCTGTGATTGTTCATTCAGTTATGGGCAAACAGCCCACTAATCGTGAAGAACTACTCTTTGGATAGCCCAAAAAGCGATCAACTTGAAGCTGTGTTTCCCCTTACGGGACCCCAAGACAAGCACAGAATTTTAACTATGTGCTTACCCACTGGATTGGTTCCCACTGTAGCAGACTGCAACACCGGTGGGACTATTATTGCCACTGTATACACTCTTTGTCATGGCACTCCTTCGATGGCCGTTCTACCAAACATCCTCAAACAAATACAGAATGAGCATCGGGCAGGTCCTGCCCTCGATTTGGGGATGAAACTCATGGGTAATTTTCCTGTTGTCTCTGAAATTATTATTTTTAATGTTAAAGGTGAAGCAGGATCTTTGGCTATATGCCCGAGACTTGCAGCAGTGGCAGGGCCTGATCGCGAATGTGAGTTGCCTGTCATTATTGCTAATGTATATATCGTCTTTAAGACGTAATTGTTTGGTACCCAGCCCTTCAATACCACCACGTGGCAAGCCTAACTCTGGCGAGGATGCCAGACCAGCCCGTGATTTTGCTAAAAAGCCATGGGATAAATCTAAACAACAGCAACAGAAAGGTAGACAAGGTGGAGGTTCTCCACCCCCGGAGTCTTCTGAAAGACGATACAATTTTCGTGATCACAGACAGATATCAGGTTTCTGATACATGTACTCCAAGTTTCTTTCAGAAATCGTCTGACCAGCATTACGACAAAGGAAGCCGATCTGACCGCAGACAAAAAGAGTACGTGAAACCAAAAAGGGAGACACAATGCTCGTCTGAAGTGAAGGTTAAGGAGGAAGATAGAGCTCCTCCATATAAACCCTCTTTTCAGAAAAAGAAGGTTGCAGCCTTAACTGCTAAATTTGCCACAGATGGTGAGAACCCTCCTTCTGAACAGGAATTGGGCAGTGACTCTCCTCGACAGCAAGGTGGAAGTCACCATAGTATGCCGGAATCTCCACCAATTTCTGGTAGCGAAAGAAACTGCAACATTTTTTACGGTTGTAACAGCGGACTCCCGCATAGCCCGTCCAGACAGACTATATAACGTAGATATTCCAGTTGAAGGTGCTGTTAAATGAACCATTAACACAATATTCTGGGACAACTTAACTACATTTTATGACATTCTCTTGGTGGAGGTTGATTGGCCCCCACCTTTTGTTCCTACATGCCCCCAGGGTGAGGATGTTATTCTCCCTTATTTCTTACACCTAGTCCCTCACAAAGTTAAACAAGCTTATGCATCTGAATGGCCCTTTGCATTGGCCCCTGCACTTTATCGTAACCACACTGTTTGGGATAAAGATTCCCCTTATCATATTATTCCTATACTGTTCACACCTCAGTTACAACCACAGTATCCTATTGAATGGGATGCTAAAGCACCCGTTAAATAAATTATTTCCCAACTGGAGTACCAGGGAGTCATTGAACCCTCTGTTTTTCAAATGAATAATCCTCTTTTTCCTGTTCTGAAACCAGATCATTCCTATAACATTGTCTTAGATTATAGACATTTGAACAGTCATACACACACGTTTGCGGTACAGAATACCCACAGTAGGGCATTCATTAATAATGTGGTCCGTAAGAAATACAAAACCACTTTGAACATTTCCAACAGTTTTTCCAGTCATAATTTGGCTCCTAAGATGCGAGACTGGTCTGCCTTTAGCACCCTAGGTTTTCAAATGCAGTAAGCGCAACTTCCTAAAGGCTATAAGAACAGCCAGGAGTTTTTGCGGCATGAATTGTGTTGATTTTTCATGACATCAACCCTGATGCTCTGTCCTACATGGATGACATCTACCTGATGGACGATGACTTAAACGCCCACTTGGCGACAGTAGATCACATAATATTGCATTTTGCTGAACTTGTGTACAAGTTTAACTTTAAAAAATCTAACAGCATTTCTGAGCGTCCTTTTCTTAGGATATGAATTTACAAGTGAGGGGAAGAGTCTTGCCGCTCACTTTCTGGAGGAATGTGCGCAATTGCAGCCACCAAACACACTTAAAAATTGCAGTCTATGCTAGGATTTTTTAATTTTGGTAGAACATGCATGCCTGATTATTCACAACGTGTTAAACCACTTTCTACCTAATACGCCCTGATTTTTCCACTTCCTGCTAAACATTGGAACACACTGAAACCCTCAAATGTTTACAATCTGACTTACTTGAAACATGCCACTTACATACATGTGTCAATACCGCGAACTTAGTCATCTGTGTTTTACTGGGTGCAATTGGATTTACGTATGTCACCTTTAACAAAGATGAAACAGTGGCCATGGCATATAAATTGCATTTATATTCCCTTGCAGAAAATGCATTTTGCTTCTCCTGAAAAAACACTAACTGCTGTGCAGATGGCCATTCGAAAAGAACGGCCACTTGCTCAAGGAAAACTCGTTATTTTTGTTTCTCCAGAGCCAGCATTAGAGGCTGTCACAGAAGCCAGAATTCCTAACACTAAAGCCCTCCATCTTCGATGGATACAATGGCTACGGCATTGACAGCCGTGATGTAGACTTTGTCTTTGGCCCTTCTTTGCAAACACAAGAATTTTTGTGATATGAGCATGTTTATCCTTTGCCCACTTCAGTTCTCCCTCTTGATCAATATACATTTATCATTTATACTGATGGTACAGCCCAACCTGCTACTGGTTCTAAGCAGCAGTATTCTGCAGCTTGCGCCATCATTATTAGCACTATGTTGGATGGTGTTTTTCACCCCCAAACAACTCACACACAGTCTCTAGGAGACTGTACTGCGCAGTTGGCTGAACTGAGGCTTTGCTTCTTGCACTTGAAAATACGGATACTAAATTTCCCAAACTTATTGTGTCTGATTCGTAATATTGTGTACACTCTTTTAATGATAATTTAACATTTTGGTGACAAAAGGAATTCAAAGTTTCCAATAGTAGCACAATCAAGCACAAACAGGTTTGGGTTAAAGCAGCAGCTCTTAAGGATAAGTTGCCACAAACTCATGTTATACATACATTGAGTCATCAACGTGTGGGAGCACACCCTGTAGGGAATTCTCTGGCTGATGAAGCGGCCAAATCTGCAGAAACCACAGCAAAAAAGAGAAGTAACAGGCTCTAAAACGCGTATCGATAATGATTACGTAGCTGCCGTGAATACTTTTAAAAATGGCATCCCTTTACCAAAGAGCTTTCCTTCTAAATATTCTTATCATTTAAGTGACCACAATGTTCCTTTTGTAACTATTCCTGGAGTTGGCGATCGTGTGATTCCCAACAAAGATCGCAGACATGCTTTAATAGTTACCGCACATGAAGGTGCAGCTTCTGCCCATGCAGGAGTAGCTGCCACCATCGCGCTCTTACAGAAATGTTATTGGTGGCAAGGCTTATAACAACAGACCTGAAAATATGTTCTGTGTTGTGACATATGTCAGCAAGTTAAAAGTTCTACTGTGTCTCGTTCATCGCAGACACATCTCTTTATTTCCAACAAGCCTTTTGGCTGCTTATACCTGGATCACTGTGGTCCACTGATTTCGGATACTGCTTTCAAATTTATCTTGGTTGCAGTTGATTCTTGCTCTAGGTTCCTCTGGATTTGGCCACAGCACTAGGCTGATACTCAAACTATTATTAAAGACTTTTCAAGTCTTCGTCGGGACTTATGCCTGCTGTGAATTCCACTCAGACCAAGATCCGGCTTTCGCTTCTAAAGCGTACCGTTATTCGATGAATTTCATGGGTGTACAAGTGCATTATTGTTCTCCACATAGGCCCGAGGGCAATTTTATTGTGGAAAGAATGAACTGTGACTTAAAGCAGTCCTTAACAGCTAGAGTATTAGGTACAGGGAGTGGTTGGTTGAACCATCACGATAGGGTTAAACAAGCACTTAATAACTTCCACAAAAGATCTCTGGATGGGCAGACCCTGTACGAAGTACTTTTTGGCATGAAGATGTATGTTCCAGACTTTGACGGTCCAAATGTTGTGGCGACTGCCACAATCTTTGACATAGATAACCATTGTGCTGTCTTACAAGACCTACAAAAGTTCTGTGATGCTTAGTCTCCCAAACATTTGCCTGCATCTCTCTCTTCGAATACTGAGCACCGAACTTCGATTTCTGGCTGGGTTCAAAAAGTTGGAGATCTGGTTCAGGAGAAGGTGGCCATCAAAAAGGAATTCGGCCCAACGTACTGTGCTCCTGTTCCAGTCATTGGCATATAAGGTACACAAACTGTGGTTTTGCCATCGCTTCTGGGATATAAAGGCAAACGCTTTGTCTCCATTGAACATGTCAAACGACACCATGTGGCCGGATATCTGTAGTATGCCATGAAAAGTTCATACTGTTCCTCAAGGCATTCCTTTGCAGCCCATGAGCACCACCAATGCTGATTGTCCCCAGCTGGAGTGGGGAGGCTGAGTCCTCCGCCAACAACCTATTGGACACAGTACCTGTGGCTACTATAACGTCTTCTACAATGGATGTCATTTATACGGATCCACCATTGGTGAATCCTTCCGAATTGGATTTTTCTAGCCCTACTGCTGAGTCACAGCCTCCTGTTTTCCAGCTGAGTATCTCCGGGTACTATGGATCAAGATGATTTTTTTCAGACAGTTCTTCTGTTTTGCAACCACCTTCAGCCCGGATTTGTGTTTTTATTTCATGGTTAAAACACACTTATCTAGTCCGGCCAAGGATCTATGTCTGGATCATACTATCCTTGGTTTTTCTGTTCATGTGGATTGGATTTGTGACTGTTTTTTCTGGTTAATCAATGGCCATTACATCCCAGAACGTTCTGCTACAGAACTAGTTGATGGGGTGTTGGCCCTCCCATTCCTCATCGCTTAAACTGAAAAGAGACTTGTCTCTCGTCAACATTTCAGCCGTTCCAGTGACTGATGGAATTGTTTGGGATAATGTTCTTTCGACATTTTAGCCCCTACGGACATCCTGCAGATGCCATATGTGTTCAAAGTTTCTATGGGTAATGTAATAGTACCTGGGTTACATTCGGATGGTTGGGATGTTGACACTGTAAATTCTATGCTTTTAGAACTAGAGTATTATACAGTTTTTAAATCAGAGGCCATATATCTTAATTCTGCTAATTATGCCAATATATTCTGTTGTCATCATTATGGACATCATTTTCTGCACAGAGCCAGTGGTCAGCATCCACACTTTAATTATACACAATGGGAACACTGTCTTACTCCCCCACAAGGGAGTTCCAATACGCATAAAGACATGGTTACATATTTTACAGGTTATGACACCTCAGACCCCACGTCATATTTTTTCAAATTAATTCCCACTCCACCCAAAAAATATATGCTTACTCAGACTTAAGCACATATATACAGCTTCGTTTGTCAACCAGTTAGCCCTTGAACGTTATGATTACTGAAAGGACACTATTGATTTGAAATCAATTTGGGGAACAAAATCTTGGCAGGTTTAGGGAACGGAAAACTTATTTTGAGCCTGTTTAACTCCCACACGAATGATTGTCTTGAATGAAACGTTACAGCAGACTACCTGTCTGGGATTTGCAAAAATTAAAGAAATGAATGAGCGAGCATTTCTTAATTACACTGAAGAACAATTAAATAGAATGGTGCAGAATGGTACATTTAATTCTTCATTTTCGAGTTCTGGCCGGTGTTTGTTGAGGCATGTAGACACTAATGGTTGTCATGCTCATTTTCTTAGTTCCACAAATGGGTTTAAATCAGACCTGATTCCCAATACTCCCAGTTAACACATTCTGGTAATATTACCACCTATTCTGTGGGAAAGTTATGTCAACAATGGTTCGAACATTCCACACTGTCTGCAGTAAAGCAACATATTTCTTGCCTGTCTGAAGACATGAATTTATTAGATTTCTTTTTAGGTCCTAAATCTCCACATTCTAAAAGATTTATATATGCTACCTATAATGAAATTTGTAAGTTATCCCAGGTGGAAGCTGCTGCAGGTTTAAGACAAATTGACCAAGATAATATGGACGAAGTGCTTGCTGTTGTTGCTAATAGTATTAATACGTTGTCCTCTCGTATTTACAATTTGAACATTGTGTCGTCTGTTATTGACATTGAGCAGAGTGACATGTCAACACTGTATCATGGGCTTAAAGTCAGCTTAGATCTATTATGCAGTTTAGCTGGAGGCTTCAAGCACTCAAAAATGGGAGCGTTCCATGGCATTACTTGAATTTCGGCAATTTATTTCTGCTTTTTAATTTAACATGCAAAACAACAATTGATGGCCATGAAAGATGCAACCTACACAATGCTGCATGTAGAGAAATTAGAACAACTTCCATTCACTATAGCTGAAATGCCTTTGGCGGTGTGGTTAATGCACAGTGTTATCTCACTGCCGATCTCGACATTTCAATTCACAGCTTGCATGAAACATTTCCCAGTAGGTAGATATGAACCTCTCGGAAGCAACTTCATTCACGGATTATTGTCACTTCTCTTTACATATCGTTGTGAACGTACCAAGAAGGAATTTTTATTACTGGAAGAGAATGCGATTCTACTGTTGGGCATTCACTTGTTTGTAAACGTGTCAAGATCCACCGCGCATGTAATACTTCAGCGCCCAATTTGCCTTTTTACTGAAAATTCAGTTTCCCTCAATTCTTACCTTCATTACTGTACTCTCTAATGGCTTTATCTAATGCTTAGTGTTCAAGACAGTTGCGGAATGCGAGCTGGAATTACATATATTTTGTCCGTTTCCCAGTTAGTCACGTGTTGCAACAACGTCATGTTTCCCCCTCCACATGGGATCGTAGATAGCTCATTGTGACCTTCCATTCCAACTTTGAAGGCAGATTTTAACAAGCTAAGCAGACTCAAAGTGTTATTGTTCCAACAAGAAGTAGCTCTCACATCTGCTTGCGAGACCTTCGAATTGCAGATGGCTAGAACTACCGGTGAAATACAGTCATTGTTAAATACAAACCTTCCCCTGCATTTTGGGCAGTTAGTGCATCAAATTTTTAACGCCACTAGTACGACCGACCTTGCCCACTTTTTTATGTTTGTAGGCTCCGGCCTTGTTAGTTGGTTCCAAACCATCTTTGGAGTAATCCCGGCTTTTATCCACTCAATTTGTTTCTAGTGTATTCAGAGGATTCCCATTGCTGTTACTCCTCATTTGCGGCATTCTCATCCTGTTCCTGCTTCTCCACAATGGATGTTCCTTTTGCGGGCCTTTTGGAAATAGGACCGCTCCAACACTACAGTGAGCATATGCTTAAGATCTTTGGAATATTTCTATTAAAGGATCTGGCTCTTGATTGGTCTTTAACATTCCGACCTGCCTGGTTTACCTGCCTGCAACCCGTGTTCCACTTTCTCTGGTGCCCCTTTGAATGGGCACTGAATATTTGCCCGGCTTCGCAAACACCCACAGGCCTGGACATTGGACCTTAGTGACCCATTTTCAGGACTGTCCTTTGGGTTTGCGAAGTTTGAGCCCCTCACCTTCGAGAAACCATGTGCATCAGCACATGAATCACAGGACACAGGCTCTATTAACACGGTTGCAGGTTGCCCGGTAACTTTCTCGGCATCGGCTAAGACCGAAGATCATGTTTGTTCTTTGGAGCTCGTGACTTGAGCTGTTGACCAATCATCATATGAAGAGTCAAACTCCTTTATGGAGTTCTTAGCCTTTGAATTGGCGAGTAATACAATGGCTTCCTCCAAAACACCATGATTTTATTATTTTCTAAATTGACAATTCCTTTATTAATGTTCAGTATATCCTATTATCAAATTGTGCTTTGAGTTTGTTTACCTTCTGATTATATTTCTTAAATTTAGTATTTTCTTTCATGCTATTATCCTGACCAAAGGGAGGGTGTTGTGTGTTTCCTGCATGGCCCATTGTGGTTTTCCTTATGTTAGCCTAATTGTGCACGTTGTAGGCCGCATTTTATTTTGCACACGTTACTATATAAAAATGCTTACTTTGTGCCACATTGTATTCTCAAACAGAACCTGCATATGTTTTCGTTTTCTGTTATTTTCCTGGAATTTAGTCTGAACACCATGGACAAGGTCAAATAACATTGCCCCTTGTTGTTCCCTCTGGTCACACACTAGCACGTTCTCACATCAGGGCTTAAGGACTGCTCTCCTAAGTCCCTTGGAGGTGACACTTTGGTACAGGTTCACATTCTGTTGTTTCTTGCATGTTCCTTTATAAAAAAAATGTATAAGTCTAGTAGCTGAGCACTTGCATTGTTTGACACATGGTTTTAGGGTGTATTTATAGTGAATTAATACTTACCACATACTTTTCTATTCACCACATAATTTGGTTCAATTGGGTCTATATCTTGCTTCTCTTTCTCTGATCTATATTTTATTTTTTCATCTCTGTTTCCCTATAAACGCAAACTCTGTAAATTTTCTTTAAATGTATGTAAGACTCCCCTCAGGGACAATACTTTCTATATAATTGCAGGTATCATACAAGTGTTCCTAGTGGCTTTCCTGAAGAAGGCACTCAGTGCTGAAATGCGCATAGATGACAAGAGAAATTCTATTGTCAAGCCACCAACTGTTTCTGTGATTAAATAATTTGTTATATATCATTTGGACGTCCTTGGGGGCCAACTACCCCTCCTGTTACTTCCAGTAAGTCCTCCACAGCTGGATTGCTAAGAGGTTGTCTGAGGCCACGCACTAAATAGGGGCCTAAATCCATCGTTTTTTGCTCCCCATGCCATTCCAGCTTGAACCCAGCCATATGCAAATCAGTCTTGACCCTGCACCCAATGGGAACAGTCTAGCCTGAACTGCCAGACCAGGTCCTCCCTGGACTGGAAACAAGCATCCTAGGACCAGTTTTGGGGTTTCACCCCTCACCAGCCAGGATAGCTTGACTCCAGTGGCAAGGAGAGCACGGGACCCACGTCTGGGCAGTCCCGTCCCACACGGGTTGACAAATGCAAACAGAATAATTGATGGACAGAATGCAGAACAATGTCATACATTCACCCCAGTACAGAGATCTGGGCCTAAATCCATCGTTTTTTTGCTCCCCATGCAATTCCAGTTTGAACCCAGCCATATGCAAATAAGTCTTGACCCTGCCCCAAAGGGTACAGTTGAGCCCGAACTGCCAGGCCAGGTCCTCCTTTGACTGGAAACAAGCATCCTAGAAATGGTTTCGGGGTTTCACCCCTCATCAGCCAGGATAGCTTTACTCCAGTGGCATGGAGAGCACGGGACCCACGTCTGGGCATACCCGTCCCACTCAGGGTGAGAATGCAAAAAGAACAATTGATGGACAGAATGCAGAACAATGTCATACATTCACCCCAGTATAGAGATCTGGGCCTAAATCCATCGTTTTTTGCTCCCCATGCCATTCTAGTTTGAACCCAGCCATATGCAAATCAGTCTTGACCCTGCACCCAATGGGAACAGTCCAGCCCGAACTGCCAGGCCAGGTCCTCCCTGGACTGGAAACAAGCATCCTAGGACCGGTTTCATGGTTTCACCCCTCATCAGCCAGGATAGCTTGACTCCAGTGGTATGGAGAGCACGGGACCCACATCAGGAGTAATTTATGAAACCCTTAGGGCCCAATTACGAGTTGAAGGTGCGGCGGCGGGACCGCACTGCCACCTCACAGCCAAAGCCGCGTGAAGACCGCCCGCCCTATAATGACTTATATATATGTGTGTGTGTGTGTGTGTGTGTGTGTGTGTGTGTGTGTGTGTGTGTGTGACAACAAATAGAGGGAGATGGTTTCATTGAAATACTATACTGAATGTTCATCTATCCTGAGGGGACTGAGGATCTTCGTTCTAACAACGTTGAATGATATGGATCAAGATCTGTTGAAGCAGTGGCAGACGGATACTGTAGAGTGTTCCATGAAGCTGATGAACACACTCATCATACATGCTGAACGTAAACTACAGTTGACCTTAGACAAGATTAAAGGGATAGAAAGATCCTTGGAAATAACAAATGCACTGAGTGAGATGCAAAAGAGATAGAAAAAGATGAAAAAGAGGTACAGTCAAAAAAGGCTAAGAAATTCAATTTAGACAAAGTTGACTATGCAACGGGCAGGATCTATACGTTTGCAAGAAGATTCGACTCCTTGTACAACAGGTAAACAATGGACAGAGTACTTGAAAAAGAATATGCACCATCAAGTGTTGAAAGTTCTGAAGTAAGTTCGGGGACGAGGATCCCACCCCAGGAATACCCAAGTTGGATTTCTCAGGGGAAATGTGCCTCTATCAAATGCAGAACTGAAAAAGAGGCAGAGGAGGAATGAACAGGATGGCTGCAAACGTAAATGAACCAGGAGGTCAAAAGGGAAGCGGAAGAGGCAAGAAAGGAGGCATAACCGATACAATTCTAGTCATCAGCCTTTCTTCAGAGAAACTTGAAAACATGCATATTAATATATTAATCAGCTCAGTAAGGGCTTAACATTTTGCCCAATGACATCTATGGATCTTGCGACATCTAGAATAGATCTGAAAAAATTTGCAAGGAAACTGAAATAAAAAAAGTACTTTGAATCAACACATAAAAAAATCTAAATTGATGGAACAACAGTAAATCTCCCCCATTACAACTGCGGACACGTGTCATCTTAAAGCACTATCAGACCTAGAAGTGGAATCCAAATGATTACTTGTCCACCCACCCATGGAGGATCTGTCAGATTCTGAGTATTGTGAATCAATGGGGATCCCTACAGATGCTACTACAAATAGTAAGTGCAAACCAAGATCAAATTTCTGTCCCCAAATACCACCAGGCAACAAGGTTGATATCTTTCAGGAAGTGATAATGGAGGGGCTAAATAAGATATCACGTAAAGAACAGAAAGGGAAACATGGTGGTCCCCATTCTAACATGACAAAGGATGATTGGGTCATTTTAATGGATCTGCAAGATGACAACTTCATAATGAAAGCATCAGATAAAGGGGGAAATATCATGGTCATGGACCGATTCAAATATATCAAAGATCCTGTGTCGAGGATGTGTCATGTAGCCGAGGTGGTGCGAGATCCTGGAGTGGAGATGCATTACTCTGTGACAGTTCCGGGAAGCTGCAAGGCTGTGATGCAAGGTCCTGCATCGTCGTTGAGGATGTTGTCAACGAGGGGCTTGCGATGAAAAGTCCTGCATTAAAGATGAGTCGCACACCAGCTGGTTCTGAAGAAGTTGTGGGGCTTGTGATGCAGAGTCCCTCATCGCTGTCGAGGATGCCGTCGAAGAGGGGCTTGAAATACAAAGTCCTGCATTGAGGATGCATCATGCAGCAGCGGTTCTAAGGAGGCTGCGGGCTGCAATACAAAGTCCTGCTCCAGGGATGCCTTGCACAGCGGTTCTCATGTGGAGTATTGTGAGGCGATGTTTTGTGCTGCGGTTCCAATGAGGAGTTTTGTGAGATGATGCGTTGTGCTGCATTAGTTCTGTTGAGACCACAGATGGGCTGGCAGAGCACCTTCAGGCTCACTACCAAGCATCCAGGACTGGTGTAGCACCACATGGGAGTGCAAGACTGACAGATGGGTGAGTCCATGTGCTGGGTTCAAGATTGTTGGAGCCTTTTCTGTCCCTGAGGCTCTGATCAGGAGGACAGCCAATTAGCCCTTGGCGTCACTTTGGTGGTCCTGGAGTTAAGATGCATGTCCAGTTCTTCTCACTGAGGCAGGAGGGCAGTAGGGAAGCAGGGCGGAAGAGTGGCAGCCCTTCTTGCAGAAAAGCAGCCCAGCAGTCCTTCTTCAGAGTCCTCCACATGTCCAAATCTGAACTCAAGAGCTGGGTCTGAGGGTCCATTACTTATACCTGTTGCCCATTTTGACATAGGAGAAGGGTCTGGAGGTTTTAACTTCTCTGAGGTGTCGGGCATCCCCTTCCTCCCTACCCTGGCCCCAGCTTGTCTGGGGATACAAAAGACTGGTAACAAACCCTTTGTGAGTGTGTTCAGGCAGAGCCTTTGTGATGTGCAAGTGTGGTAGGTGACAGCTCCTCCCCTTCATTAAGTCAGAGTGGCCCATCCCGCCAATACCTAGCCCATTTTTGTCTTACTGTCTGGGATCAATACACAAAGACCAAATGCCAGCTACACCTAGGCATATGCCCCAAATGTGTAGGACAAGAAAATGCCAACTTTCTAAAAGTGCCCTTTTCAGAATTGTTTCTTAAGATCCGAGTGTGGAGTTCTAGCATGATGCCACTGTTCTTTTCAACGAGTGAGTTTGGGGTTCACCTGCAGTGCATGTAATACATTTCTGGCACTGTATGATTGGTTGAAATGTAAGCATATCTTTTGTGCCACACAAAATATATGCCAGGAAGGATGGCAATTGCTAAAAAATCATGTCTTACCAAGGTGGAGACCATGGGTAAAACCATGGGCTTGCATTGTGCTCCTCATTTCAGGACAGGGCTGACATTCAAGCCGATATTAACTGTCACAAAAAACAGGTTGAGTGTTCAGGGCAGAGCCAGTATGTCACTACTCAACTCCCCTGTCTCCCACAGGTAAGCTTCTGAATGGCTGCTGCCATCATAATCTTGCATGCAAAAACTCTCTTCCTGCTGAAGTGCAGTCATCTGCTGCAGCTCACTCCAGTTCCCTGCCTATAGAAAGGAAAGCGATCTAGTGCACTGTCATAGCCAATTAGTAATTCTGTGCTGTAACCTCTAGTCCAAACACCCATAGTGAAATAGGCCTCGCTGCCCTATGACCTACAGAGACAATGTAAGAAGTTTTCAAGTCAGTGATGACAATTTTATGTCAGTAAGAAGAAACCAGTGTAGTGCTTGACATATGAATGCAGAACCAGGCAGAGTTCTAAACAATGCGTGTTTTCTCAGCTATAATTGTAAAGGAAAAGTCCTGATTGTACTAAAGGCAAAATTATGATTTCTTAACTTTCTAACTTTAGTATAGGAACCATGAATCACAAAAAACTACACTTTTAAGCAAACCCTGAGTCACATACTAAAGGTTGAGAGGAAGTGAAACCACCAAATCAGACATTAGCTTAGCTTATAAATAGCAGTAGCCAGGAAGTAACAGCCTCTTTCCTTGACTTGAACATCAGAAGAAACCACATAGAGACAATTGAAGTTTTTAAGAATCACTAGAGGAGGTGTCAGGAATATCCAGGAACCTTGACACTTGAGCTTTATATGTGTGCTGTTGAGATTAAGTTTTAGGAATTACTAGCAACTGAAACTGAAGAAAGAATCAAAAATATTTGTAGTATAGAACATTTAATGGAAGACAAATTGTCAACAGTGAAAGGACTTTCCTTCACTATTCTAGCTAGAAAAATTAGCATTTTATTGCAATGCCGGAGGCTCATATTATGCTTGTTTAAAACCCATTCACTGCTACCAAATAGTCATGAGCCCCCGATTTGCAATAAAACATCCTGAATTTGAAACTCTGGACCAATCAGCAGTTCTAAAAATGTAATCTAACCTTGTTTTAGTCAACAAGGCTCTAGAGGCCATGTCTCCTCTAGTGGAATTGGCCCCAAATTTGTTTCTATTTTTTCAGCCAAAGACAGACCAATAACATCTGCCTAAAGGAGATGATATAGGAGCATGTTTTTTTAAAGAAAGATTAAAAAATGAGGAGAGGACATTCTTAAATCAGTAATCTTTCATTCATATTGTTGAAGGAAAATATGGACGCTAGTGGAGGCATTCTTCATGTGTCTGCTAACAGAAAAAAACAACTCTGAAGGAGAATAATGTCTTATAGCTCTATGTGTTACTACATCATTTGAGATTATTTCAAAAGAAACTCAAGCATGTTAGTGAGCATAATTTTTCAGTGATAATGAGTCAATGTCAGGTCATGTTTGGAACAATTACAGAGTTAGTTTAACATCCTATATTGAGGAACAGCAGATTTTAGACAGTGGAATACCTGATATTCATCTAGCAATTTACAACCTAAAAGATGTTACTCTTTGAGTTTGTCCTCAAAACGCTCAGGGTCACCGGGATAGCTGATCTGTAACCATTAAATAGTCCTGAAGATGTGCCATGAGTTGTCAGTGAGTTCTGAACTGACATTTGCTATTTGTTTTTACACCCCAACCAATTCTAAGCTTGACAAGCTTTCTTGTAAGTCTTGATGGTACATGCTTTGCGCTTGAGAAACTGCTTCTGGGTAATCGCGGCCACATAACTGATTTTGGAGATGGCGTCGAAGTGAAGAGGGGAGAGAGCCGCACACAGGGAAGAAGAGCATAATTAAGGCAATCCTTAGTACACAGCCGGGGTGCAGGTTTCAGTGAGAAAACGTTTGTGATGGGGCTGAAGGTGAATTGCTAAGTCTCGGTCCGCAAAGTTTTTGATTAAAAGAGAAAATCTTAATGAAAACAACACAGAACAGAGGGTTTCAGACATCCGATAACTTTTCATTTAAATTTTCTCGGATATGCCACAGCACTACGTCTTCGTGAATTTAAAGCTATGATTGATTCTTTCAAGCAACACGGAACACAAGCGCCTCTGGTTCAGGAATCAAAACTTAAAGTCTTGTTCGAGGGACAATTTCTTGTCTTTACTTCGGTGGACCAAGCCAATGAACTTTTGCAGTCCATTATTAAGAAGCAAAGAGATAAAGGGGACTCTAAAAGAACTTTAAAATCCATGTTCTAATAGTGGTGGCCCCAAGATAAAGGGATCACAGATGTGATTAATTTCTTTGGCCTTCTCCCTATTGCCTTTTCTGTTATCCCTTTTGTTTTTATCTCTTTTTCTTCTTTTGTTTTTTTCTATTTTTCTTAAAGTGGAAAAACTACAGGGCAACAGGCTGCTGTAGCGGTGCCAATGGAGAAGCAGTCATGGGTGCAAGTGCAAGGTGTTGCAGGGATTCTGCGGAGTCACAGAACTATGCTTGGGATCATACAACCTTAGTAGGCAGGGACTGAGTCATTCTACCACCTAAGTAACCATGAGCCCAGGACCGGCTATCTATAGTGTCTCACTTGCCCTCCTACTCACTCACAGAGGAACAAGTGATTAGACACCCCAGAACACAACACTCCAGACCCTCTCAGGAATTGTGGTTGCAGGACACACCCTTTCACTCTCACACTCGTACTAGTCCACAATAAGATCTGACAGAGACACAAGTAAAGTTTAAAATTTTTATTTCAACTATTGTGCTCTAGTATGCAATATACGTGCCACAATAAGTAAGAAGATGCCTAACAAAAATACGGTCAGCATAGTAAGTAGTCCATAAATCATAAAAGGAGCTGTCATTATATAAGAGCCAAACCCCCTCTCCTTCTACAGAAGCAAAGTGATTATATATCAGAAGATCTCTGGGTGTTGGCAGCAGACCCCATACCTTAGCATGCACAGATGAAAATTCTACATCTCAGTTGCTGTCGCAATATCTTCCCTGGAAACATCCCTCTCCAAGTGTGTTGTTACCTATTCTGTGCATAGCTATATGATAAAGAATGTGTTCCCAAACAACAGCTGCATTTGTGTTTTTTGTCTAAGGGCTGAGGCCTGACCAAAACAAAATAACAAGGGGCATTGTCGTTTGACGTTATCTACGGTGTGCAGACCAAATTCCGCGAAAGAACAGAACGCAAAAACAATGGCAGGTTCTGCGTGAAAGTACAGTGTGACACAAACAAAATACGTTTGTGTAGTAGCATGTGCACAGCAGAGGGCAGTCTGCAATGTGCTCATGCTAACATAGGGAAAATGACAATGGGCCTGCACGGGACATATGACACCCTCCCCTTGGTCAGGATGATAGCACCAAAATGACGACAGAAATCAGGTGATAGGTAGAACCATAGCAATCAGAATAGTTTGTAACTAGTGTCTCCTATTGGGACAATGGCCAGATTTGATGAAAAGATTTTTAGTGAAAAATGTATGCAATTACAGCATATCGCCAGGACCTAGGATGCCAAGTGAAAAGACAATGATTCCTATAAGAAATCCGAACCTTCCAAATTAGAAATGTCAGCCATCCAGTTGAGCAGGTCAAAGGAACAAGCATGCTCCTGGTATCCAGTAGTCGACAAGACCATGAAAGGACAACCTGTATTGATTTCGATGAAACTGATATCCAGTAGACGCTGCGCAGTTGCACAGGGATCACCTCTGGCCACTGGTCACAACGCTGCATTGTACACAAGCCGCATACCCAAGGAACAGTCCTGGTTATGGGCCACTAATGGACCCATCAACAGTTCGAAATCCAGGGCAGCGTGAGATGGTGTAGCCAGGTAGACATCCAGGGACCATAGAAAGGGGCACCGGATGCAATGGTTGTACACAGGTGAAGTAAGCATAGCGGAACGTTAGACAAAATTCGGCATCCAGAGTGTCTAAGGGCACCGTGCCAAACTGTGGTAGCATTCGCTCATGGTACAGTTACAGCAATGCCTGTCCCGGCAGGCTCACAAATGGAGCGGCCATTGTGGATAGCAGGAACAGCACGAGGATGCCTCATATTAAGATGAGTATCAGCGGGAACCCATCGAATATGCTGGAAAAAATAGAATGTATAAACGCTGGTAATACTCAAAAAATAGTTTGAAAAGATGTCACGAGGCTGGAGCCCACAAGTTTAAAAAGTGTGCCAGGCCCGTGGTAACAGACGCATTAAATATTTGATGTATCAATTCCCCGAAATGCAGGGGCGATTTGAGTTTAACAATGATTGTATTTCACTAGACGTTCTCTCCACCTGCAAGTCAAAGGTCTCACGTGCCGAAGTGAGAGCCACTTCTTGTTGAAACAATAACGATTTGAGTCTGCTTAGCTTTTTGAAATCTGTTTTCAAAGTTGGAATGGAAGGCCATAATGAACTATCTACACTCCCATGTGGAGGGGGGACATTGTTTCAACGAGTAACTAACTGGGAAACAGATACCACATATGGGATTCCAGCCCGCAGACCACAACAGTCTTGATTATCAAGGGCGAGATAACTGCCATTCGAAAGCAGTGTGAGAGCGGGAATAATTGCGGGAACAGGAGTCCCTTTCAAATAAAAAGCCAGATTGGGGGCAGAAACATTACAGGCGCAGTGAATTTTTACTTGTTGACATACAAGGTAATGACCGGCAGTGGAGTTGCATCTTTCCCCTGTAAAGAAAACTTCTCTCTCAGCTCATTGACAACAATATGTAAAGGGCAGGGACCATAACTCATGTATGTAGCTGCTCCCAAGGTGGTTCATATTTACCTATTGGGAAGTGTTTTATGCAGGCAGTGAACTGAAACAATGAGATGGAGCAACGAGATAACCCCATGTATTAACCATACCGCAGAATGAGTTTCAGCTACAGTCAAGGGAAGTTGAAGGGGTGGGAGCGAACTGCTTCACCCCCAGCACAGTTCACCCCTTAGCATTATGGTAAATGCAGTTCAGGGTAAATGCTTACTTGAATATTTACTGGAGTATTTCACCAAAGTTGGTGCAGGTTAGTGCTGTAAATCTCTAGACACGTGTTTCTGGATATCATCCGTCATCAGTAGAGATAAAAACGAATTTAATCTGGGGTTGCTGGGCAAGCTGCCACAATCCTTTCAGGTCTCAGTACCTCTCACAGGCGCACAGGCACATCTCCAAAAGCTCGTCAGCTCAATGGCTCAAGGGAGCCTTTTCAAACAGAAGGGGTGGGAGCACACTGCTTCACCCCCAGCACAGTTCACCCCTTAGCATTATGGTAAATGCAGTTCATGGTAAATGCTTACTTGAATATTTACTGAAGTATTTCACCAAAGTTGGTGCAGGTTAGTGCTGTAAATCTCTTGAGCCACTGAGCTGACGAGCTTTTGGAGATGCACCTGTGCGCCAGGGAGAGGTACAGAGACCTGAGAGGATTGTGGCAGCTTACTCAGCGACCCCAGAATTTCGTTTTTATCTCTACTGATGAAGGATAATATCCAGAAACACATGTGTCTAGAGATTGACAGCACTAGCCTGCACCAACCATGGTGAAACACTTCTACAAAAATTCAAGTAAGCATTTAAACAGAACTACATTTACCAGGATGCTAAGGGGTGAACTGTGCTGGGAGGTGAATCAGTGTGCTCCCATCCCCCTTCTGTTTAAAAAGGCTCACTTGAGCCACTGAGCTGATGAGCTCTTGGAGATGCACCTGTGCGCCAGGGAGAGGTACAGAGACCTGAGAGGATTGTGGCAGCTTACTCAGCAACCCCAGAATTTCGTTTTTTATCTCTACTGATGAAGGATAATATGCAGAAACACATGTGTTTAGAGATTGACAGCACTAACCTGCACCAACTTTGGTGAAACACGTCTACAAAAATTCAAGTAAGCATTTAAACAGAACTACATTTACCAGGATGCTAAGGGGTGAACTGTGCTGGGAGGTGAAGAAGTGTGCTCCCATCCCCCTTCTAGTCAAGGGAAGTTGTTCAAGTTTGGTCTATATGTAGCATAGTGTAACTTGCATCTTTCAAAGCCATTGATTGCTGTTTACGTGTTAAATTAAATGGTAAGAACAATGCGCTACAATTTAGGTAATGCCAAGTGTTTGCAGTGTCCAACCAAATTGCATAACTGATCTATGTTAATTCTGATCTTGACACAAAGTAGACACTTCAGTTTGCACAATATCAATTACAGATGACACAATATTATCTAAAGTGTAAATACGAGATGACAATATATTACTACTGTTGTCGACAACAGCAAGCACTTTGTCTAAATTATCTTGATCAATTTGGCGAAAATGTACTGCAGCTTCCAGTTCCGACAATTTCCAAAATCCATTATCTGCAGCATAAACAAATCATTTTGTTTGTGGGGATTTTGAACCCAAAAGGAGATCAGATACCTTTAAATCTTCGGACAGGAGAGAAAGATGTTGTTTCAGGGCAGACAATGTGGAATGTTCTAACCATTGTTGACATAATTTACATACGGAATAAGTAGTAACAGTGTTAGAATGCGGTGTTTGTTGATAACATGGATCAGGTCTATTTAATTTGAACCCAGAAGTAATGTTCACGAAAAGAGAATGACAAACATCGTGTTCTAAGGCCATAATGGCCACCCAGTAAGAGCTATCATAGAAGAATTAAAGGTACTGTTTTGTATCATACTATTGAATTGGTCTTTAGTATATTTTGTATAAGATTGCCAATCATCAAAAAGGGCCAAGGATGGGTAGCGGAAGTATTGAATTCTTGAATCTTAGCCAACCCCAGACAAGTAGTCTGTTGGACCGTGTCATTAAGAAAGATAATTTGCGTACGTATCAGACTTGCACGGAATAGTGATTCTGTACCTTGGACTTGCCATGACTTAGTGCCCCATACTGATTTCAATTCAATATTGTCCTTCTAGTACTAATATCCTTTCAGGACTAAGTTGTCAATAAAAAGGGATGCATATATTAACTTGGTCTGAGTAAGCTTATATTTTTTCGAAAGAGTGGGAACCAATTTCAAATATTATGATGCCAGGTCCGAAAGGTCATAACTGGTGAAATAGGTGTACTTCATCCTTTGTGTATTGGACTTACCCTGAGATGGAGTTGGGCAATGTTCCCATTGAGTATAATTATATTGGGGACGCTGTCCATTAGCTCTATGCAAAAAATGGTGCCCATAATGTTGATAACAGAACAAATTGGCATAGTTAGCAGACTCTAAATTTAAATCGTCATTATCAAAGACAGTATAATATTGAAATTCGGAAAACATAGAATTTACAGCATCAACACCCAATCATCCAACTGCAACCTGGGCACTATTACATCACCCATGGAAACACGGAATACATATGGTATCTGCATGGTCTCTGTAGGACCGAATATATCGATTGGGATTTTATCCCATACAATTCCATCAGTGACTGGGACCGCTGAAATGTTAACAAGGGACTGGTCTCTTTGCATTTTATGCGAGGAAGAACGTGGGGACAACACCCCATCGACAAGTTCTGCAGTAGAACGTTCAGGTAGGTAATGGCCATTAACCAAAAGGAAAACAACAGTCACAAATCCAATCCACATGAACAAAAATACCATGGAAAACACAATCCAGATATAAATCCAAGGTGGAACCAGATATGTGCGTTTTAACCAGGAGGTCAAAACACAAATCTGCACTGGTGTTAGGGTTAAAACAGAAGACAATGAAGAACTGTCTGGAGAAAAGTTTTCTTGATCGATATATTAACCAGAAGAACTCAGCTGGAATAACAGAGTCTGGGATTCATGATGTAGACTTGAGGCAAGCACTCCTGAGGGGCCTCAAGCGGTGGATCAGAATAAACGATTTCCATTGTGGAGTGTGAAGAAGGTAAAACTGGTACCAGGTCCACTGAGGACTCAACATACCCCTCCGGCAACCTGGGAGAATCAGTAGGAACAGAGCTCACAGGCTGTAAAGGAATATCCCATCTTGAGACACCCCGATGCATACTATTGAGTATTGGTCAAATGGTGTAACTTGACATGTTCAATTGAACCAAAGTGATTGTCTTTGTATCACAGTTTGGGTACCCTTAAGGCCAAGCACTGGAACAGGAGCATGGTAGGAGGGACCAAATTCTTTCTTGATCGCCACCTTTTCACGAACCAGATCTCCAACTTTAGGAAGCCGGCCAGAAACAGGAATCAGAGCCGCAGCATCAGATGGCTGAGTCGAAGGCAGATGGGTTTAAGCCAGAGCCTCATGACACTTTTGTAGATCCTGCAAGACAGCACAGTGGTTATCTACGTCAAAAGTTGCGGCAGCCACCACAACATCTAGACCATGGGTACTCACAAACTTTCTCTCGGGGGCCAAATTTACAGTGTGGTTTGTGGCCGAGGGCCGCACCGGTGAGGGAGGGGTCAGTGGGGGAGGGGGCGGGGCTAGAGCAACAAAAAAAAACTATGGCCATGAGGTTGAACACAGGCCCCTGCAGCGGACGCCTTCATCCACTGAGCCACCAGACCCGGCATACACACATCTCTCTCTCTATATCTATCTCTCTCTCTCTCTCTCGCTCTGTCTCCCTCCCTCTCTCTCCCTCCCTCTCTCTATCTCTCCCTCTCTCTATCTCTCCCTCCCTCTCTCCCTCCCTCCGTCTCCCTCCGTCTCCCTCTGTCTGTCTCCCTTTGTCTGTCTCCCTCTGTCTGTCTCCCTCTGTCTGTCTCCCTCTGTCTGTTTCCCTCCCTCTGTCTCCCTCTATCTGTCTCCCTCCCTCTGTCTGTCGCCCTCCTCCCTCTGTCTGTCTCCCTCTGTCTGTCGCCCTCCTCCCTCTGTCTCCCTCCCTCTGTCTGTCTCCCTCTGTCTGTCGCCCTCCTCCTTCTGTCTGTCGCCCTCCTCCCTGTCTGTCTCCCTCTGTCTGCCGCCCTCCTCCCTCCCTCTGTCTCCCTCTCTCTCTGTCTCCCTCTCTCTCTGTCTCCCTCTCTCCCTCCCTGTCTCCCTCCCTCCCTCTGTCTCCCTCCCTCTGTCTCCCTCTCTCTGTCTCCCTCTCTCTGTCTCCCTCCCTCTGTCTCCCTCCCTCTCTCTCTGTCTCCCTCTCTCTGTCTCCCTCTGTCTGTCTCCCCTCTGTCTGTCTCCCTGTCTGTCTCCCTCTCCCTCCCTCTGTCTCCCCTGACTCCCTCCCTCTGCCTCCCTCCCTCTGTCTCCCTCCCTCTGTCTGTCTCCCTCTGTCTGTCTCCCTCTGACTGTCTGTCTCCCTCTGTCTGTCTGTCTCCCTCTGTCTGTCTGTCTCCCTCTGTCTGTCTCCCTCTGTCTGTCTCCCTCTGTCTGTCTCCCTCTCTCTGTCTCCCTCTCTGTCTCCCTCTCTCTGTCTCCCTCCCTCTGTCTCACTCCCTCTGTCTCCCTCCTCCCTCCCTATGTCTCCGCCTCCCTCTGTCTCCCTCCCTCTGTCTCCCTCCCTCTGTCTCCCTCCCTCAGTCTGTCTCTCTCTGTCTGTCGCCCTCTGTCTGTTGCCCTCTGTATGTTGCCCTCTGTTTCCCTCTGTTTCCCTCTCTGTCTCCCTCCCTCTGTCTCCCTCTCTCTCTCTCTCCCTCTGTCTCCCTCTGTCTGTCTCCCTCTGTCTGTCTCCCTCTGTCTGTCTCCCTCTCTCTGTCTCCCTCTCTCTCTGTCTCCCTCTCTCTCTCGGTCTCTCTCTCTCTCTCTGTCCCCGCGTGTGTGTCAGCCCGGGCTGAGGCAGCTTCCCGGGCACACACACAGCCGCACCCGAGTACTTCACAGGTCTTTAAAAGACCATTCACTTGTTAATGAGGCTTTGTTGTATTTCACCTCTTCTTAGCGCCCCTGCATCTCTGAGTGGAGATGCAGGGGCGCTAAGTAGAGGTGAAATACAACAAAGCCTCATTAACAAGTGAATGGTCTTTTAAAGAATCGCCCGGCCCCCACAGAGCGCTGCTGCAACTGGCGGTGTTTGCTGACACTTAAAAAAAAAACAATAAAAAACACAGATAGGATATCTGCAAGGTCCGCGGGCCGCCAAGGAAGGCTTTCCGGGCCGCTGGCGGCCCGCGGGCCGTACTATGAGTACCCGTGATCTAGACTATCAAGGTCTGGAACAAATATCTTGATGCCAAATACATTTCGTATGGGGTCCGCCCAACCAGAGATCTTCGAGGAGGTTATTAAGAGCATGTTGAACCCCACAAAGATGAGTCTACCAGCCACAGGCCGTACCCAATACATTTGCTGTTAAGCATTTCTTTAAGTCATGGTTCAGCCGCTCCACAACAGAAGTGCCCTCGGGCCTATACGGAGACGAGAAATGCACCTGCACTCCCATTGACGTCATTGAATCGCGGTACGCCTCAGAGGCGAAAGTTGGACCCTGGTCTGAATGGAAAGTGCCACAGGCATAAGTTCTGACAAAGACATGCAAATCTTTTATAAAAGTACGAGCATCAGCGGAGTGCTGTGGCCAGACCCAGAGGAACCTAGTGCAAGAATCCACTGCAACCAAAATATATTTGAAAACATTATCGAATATAAGAGGACCGCACTGAACAAGATAAAAACAGCCAAATGGCTGATTCGAAATAAAAAGATGTGTCTGAGGTGGCCATGACACAGTAGAACTTTTAATTTGTTGTCAAATGTCACAACAAAGAACATCGGTGAATCTGCTGGTATAAACTGCGCCACCAATAGCTTTGCTGTAAAAGAGAAACAGTGGCAGCCACTCCTGAATGTGCAAAAGCTATACCTAAATGAGCGGCCACTATCAAAGATTGTCTGTGGTCAAGTTTGGGAATCAGACAATCACCAACCTTAGGAATGGACACAAAAGGAACATTGTCAGTAGTTACTGACAATAAGTACACCGAGAAGGAAACTCCTGAAGAAAGGAAGTACTATTCTGAGTTGCGGCGATGGCCGCTAAAATGCCATCAACAATTTTAGTCATAGAACGTGTAACTGCGGCTACTATAACTGTGGTTACTGAAGATTTGGCTGCTTCATCAGCCATCGAATTCCCAACAGTGTGCGTTCCCGAATGTTGATAGCCCAATGTATGTACAACATGTGTAAGTAGCAGGCATTCTTTAAGAGTGGCCACAAGAACCCAAAGCAATTTGTGCTTTATCGTGCTACCTTTAGAATCCAGAAAATCATTTTGTTTCCAAAAAACAAATTGTCATTGAAAGACTGTACACAATAGAAAGAATCACACACAACAAGGGTAGGTAAATCCAGATCAGCATATTCGAGAGCTAAAAAAAGGGGCCTAAATTCGGTCAGCTGGGCCGTGAAGTCCCCAAGGGACCAGGTATGAACCAAGGTAGAGTGGGAAACTCCATTCTTCATAAAACCTACAACAATACCGCAAGATGTGGAGTAAGCCTGTTTATAACCAATGGTTGGCTGTGCCGAACCATCAGTGTAAATGATAAATTTGTACTGATCATGGGGAAGGACAGAAGAAGGCAGAGGTGAACGTGTTCATACTGAAGAAATTCTTGCATTTGCAAGGAAGGGTCAAAAACGAAGCTGACATCAACAGAATTTAAAGACATAGCCCATTGAATCCGACGAGGATGCAGAGCTCTAGAATTAGGAACACTAGCTTTCGGGACAGCCTCTAAGGCCGGCACAGGTGAAACAACGAAAATGAGTTTACCTTGAGCAAGAGGTCGTTCTTTAAGAATGGCCATCTGCACAGCAGTCAGAAATTTTTTTGTAGAAGAGAAATGAAGTTCTGCAGGAGTATACAGATGCGATTTATAAGCAACTGGGACAGTGTCATTAAAAGTCACATGAGTGAAGCCGATCGCACCAGGCAAAATCAGGATGACCAAATTGGTAGTGTTCAACCTGGTCTATAAGTATTGCATAGCAAGCAAATCAGATTGTAAAGCGCGCAACACTGCAGTGTGTTCCAGAAGCCAGCAGGAAGCAGAAAAGGATGGGTGTATCAAGGCATAAAGAGATTTGATACTCTGAGCATAGTCAGGAATGTAAGTCCTGCTGAAATGTCAAAAACCAAGCAGAGACTGAAGCTTTTTAAGGGTAGGAGGAGGTTGCAATTGGGCACATTTCTCCAAAAACTGATGATGCGATCCACTCTCATGAGATGAGTATTTAATTCATCGTCTGTCAGGTATGTCATCGACGTAAGAGAAAGCGTCAGGATCAATATCATGCAAATGGGACACAATATGTGCTGCAAAGACCCTGGAGCTATTCTTATAACCCATGGGTAGTCTTGTGTATCGCCTCTGGGAACCGAGGCCAGTGAACGCGGACAAGTCCCGACTCTCAGGAGCCAGGTTATTACTGAAAACTTCATTAGAAATATCAAGTGTAGTATTAAAGCGTTTACGCAAAATATTTTTGACTAAGGCTGTACTATGCATGTTTTGAACTGCAAAAGTACGAGTATGACTATTCAAATGTCTGCAATCCCAAACTATGCGATAGGAATCATCAGGTTTTAAAACAGGAAAAGAGGATTATTCATGGCAGAGACCCAGGGTTCAATTACATCCTGATATTCTAATTGAGTAAGAATCTCTTTTACGGACGCTTTAGTGTCACGTTTGATTGGATATTGAGGCTGCAGCTGTGGAGTAGAAAATATGGGAACATGTAAAGGAGAATCCATATCCCAACCAGCCTGGTTCCAGTATAAGACAGGGGCCAAACAAAGAACCAATTCAGAAGCATAAGCATGCTTACTCTCATCAGGGACGAATTGAGAAACGAAAGGTATGATCACATCCTCGCCTCAAGGACATGCGAGAACAAACGGGGAGGCCAGTCGACCTCCGCCAGCAAAATATAATATGAAGAAGTCAAGTTGTCCCTCAAAATTACATTGATTGTGCGTTTAATGGCACCTTCAATTTGAATGTCTACATGGTAAAGTCTATCAGGTGGAGCCATGCGGGTGTCCGCGGTTTCAACGGTTGCAGAGGTGTCAGTTGCTTTCGCCTCCAGAAACTGGTGGAGTGTCTGGCGCACCACGGTAACTTCCACCGCCGTGTCGAGGAGAGTCACCGCCCAACTCCTGTCCAGGAGGAGGGTTCTCACTGTCTGGGGCATATTTTGCTGTTAAAGCGGCAACTTTCACGTCAAAGGAGTGCTGTGGGTCTTGCTTTGGTTGGGTGGACTCGCCCTGTCTGCAACCTTGCCGTACTCCTCGGTCGTACTATTGATCAGATGATTCCTGAAAGAAATAAGGAGAACGAGGATTAGGAACCTGAAACCTCTCAGGAGTTTTAATTTTTAGAGCGATCATGTAAATCATATCTACGTTCAGAAGCGTCAGGTGGCGGTGACCCACCACGAGACCTAAGCTTCTGTTGATGCTTAGATGTGTCCTATGTCTTGTCGGAAAGACAGGACGATTATCCTTCTCAGGAGGGGGCTTACCATTAGATAGGGTAGATAGTCTGACCCCCCAAATTATTATGACCTAAGGATGTATAAACAACAGCAATAATAATTGGTAACTCACATTCACGGTCAAAGCCAACCACAGCTGAAAGGCGTGGACGAGCCATCAAGGACGCTGCCTCACCTTTAACATTAGAATGAATCATTTAGGAGACAACAGGAAAAATACCCATTAGCTTCATCCCCAAATCTAGGGCAGGAACTGCCCCATGTTCATTCTGTACTGGTTTGAGACCGCTCTGAAGAACGCTCATCGAGGGGTGCCATAACAAAGTGTATACAGTGAGGCGAACACCAACCCCCAGGTGTTGCAGTCAGCCAAGGGTGGAATTAGACCACAAGGCAAGCACATAGTTAGGATCCTAAGTTTCTCTACAGGACCCTTAAGAGGAAAAACAGCATCAAGCTGATCAATTTTCTGAGCAATCTAAAAGGGAAAGTCCTCACGAATCTCAGGATGTGTGCCCGAATTAATAATAGCAGGGCTAATAACGAGGCCCCCACCCTGCGCAGCTTGCACAGATGGCGCAGCCCCAGGCGTAACCGCAAGAAAGGCTCGGGCAACAAATTGGATCAGGCGTCTATAGAGGAGAACAACCTGAGCGTACAACAAACGTATGTCTGCCAAATTGGCGTTAAGATAATTAGGGTATGAAGTGAAGCTGGCCTAAACAGGCCAAGTGACCCGTCAATACTTAAGGTACCCATTTGAACTGTTTCAATAGGATGGGGTAGGGCGCCATTAAACCAAATCTGGAGCTCCCAGGCCATAAGAGGAACTTCAACAACAGCATAAGAGTAATAAGCTGCCAGAACTGCGGCAGCAGTGTAATGACAGGAAAGCATTATTATTTGCATTCACTGCGGGAAACGTAACCCAGGAGTAAAAAACCTCGAAACGGTATGCAGGGTCCGCCTCAACCACAAAAATAATGGGAGATCCCGCATTGGGGACTCCATGTTGCAACAAATGTTGAGTAACTGCTGCGTGGCAATGAGCAGGAATCGCAACCGGTTGAGCCATTAAGCAGAACAAAGGGATTCAAACAGTAGTACTAAAATAGGTCAAAAAACTTTTAAAATTCAAGCTTGAAAAACCTACAGCAATAGGTGATCCCTACAAACTGAGGAGGCAAAGCCCTCTCAACACAGACGTCTCTGGGAAACAGTGTGAGTGTGTTGTGGACAAGCACAAGCGCTACTCAGGGGTCCTGTGAATAAGTACCAGACCAAACGTTGGCGGAGCCATGTTGGAGGGATTCTGTGGAGTCACAGAACTATGCTTGGGATTATAGAACCTTAGTAAGCAGGGACTGAGTCATCCTACCACCTGAATACCCATGAGCCCGGTACCGGCTAGCTATAGTGTATCACTTGCCCTCCTACTCACTCACAGAGGAACAAATAATTAGACACCACAGAACACAACACTCCGACCCTCTCAGGAATCGCGGTTGCAGGACACACCCTTTCGCTCTCATACTCGTACTAGACCACAATAAGATCTCACAGAAACACGAATAAAGTTTAAAATTGTTTTTTTACTATTGTGTTCTAGTATGCAGTATACGTGCCACAATAAGTAAGAAGATGCTTAACACAAATATGATCAGCATAGTAAGTAGTCCATAAATCATAAAAGGAGCTGTCATTATATAACGCAGGGTAGCCTAACCCCCTCCCCTTCTACAGAAGCAAAGTGATTATATATCAGAAGATCTCTGGGTTTTGGCAGCAGACCCCGTACCTAAGCATGCACAGATGAAAGTTCTACATCTCAGGTGCTGTCACGATCACTTTCCTGGAAAGATCCCTCTCCAAGTGTGTTGTTACCTATTCTGTGCATAGCTACATGATAAAGTACGTGTTCCCGAACAACAGCTGCATTTGTGTGTTTTGTCTAGGTGCTGTTGCTTCACCAGAACAAAATAACAAGGGGCATTGTTGTTTGACCTTGTCTACAGTGTGCAGACTAAATCCCAGGAAAGAACAGAACGCGAAAACAACAGCAGGTTCAGTGTGAAAGTACAGTGTGGCACAAAGCAAAATACGTTTGAATAGTAACATGCGCAAACCAGAGGACAGTCTGCAACATGCTTATGCTAACATAGAGAAAACACAATGGGCCTGCATGGGACATATGACAAAGGCACCCAGCAAGGGGGGGAGAGGGCGGGTTGGAGAAGGGAGGGTTGAAGCCGTCTCTTGAGAGTCTAGGGTGGGTAGGGCTCCTGGAGAATTCTGCTCCATTGGTAGTAGGGCTGCATGGGTTAGGGAGGGGGTTTGGGGGTCAGGGGTGAGAGGTTTCAGAAGGCATCAATAAATTGAACCAAAATGTATAGAATTATTTGCAAGGAAGCCAATTCTGTCCATAATAAGATTTGGCTCTTAGTTTTTTAGAATTATATCATGCAATGCCAATGGTTTAAATAATTGAATTACATTTTGGGCGATGCTCTTTTTCTTCAGATCATTAAAAGCAAATGTAATAGTTTTGCAGGAAACGCACCTAAAAGCCAAGAGTTCTCCCTTAATAACAACAGATTATATTCAGCCAACATTTCTTGCTTCTTCACATGCTGCAATTAGAGGGGTAGCAATTTTAGTTGTGAAAGAATTACCATGCGAAATACTTGGGGTAATCAGAGACCCAGGCACCACATGGAATTGGATGAAATCCAATGTACAAAATCAATTGATAAACTTCGTAAGCTATTATGGTCCCATAGAGGACTCACCCTCTGCCTTAGAAGCCATATACAATATTGTGAAAGAGACACCTGGCTCTCTAGTGATGGGGGTGTTTTCAACCTACTCCCAAATATCTCTTTAGATTCGTCTTGCATTAATAAGCACCAGAACAAACTCAAAACCATCAAGATACTACGATGACTAAAGCAAGATTTAGTGCTGGTGGATCCATGGCGTATCGATTACCCACAAGCAAGACAATATACCTGCCATTCTAAAAGATATAATTCAGCCTCTTGTATTGATTTTTTTAGCATCTCTCACCCTTTGTAGAGATCAAACAGAAATAATTATCAATGCATTTTCAGACCATTAGGTAATCACATTAGATCTCAGCTTACCAGCTCCACAGTTGCAGAGCTCCAAATAGGTCTTTAATAAAACATCACTTACTAATGAAAACTGGGTAGAACTGAACTGTGAAACTTTGGAGGAATTTTTAAAACGTAATATCAACTCGTCTTCTGACTTCGCGGTATGGGAAGCCTTGAAAGCATTTTTAGGTGCAAGGTCATTGCCTTCCAGGCAAATCAAAGACAGTTACAAAAGATGTAACTCCTACAGCTGCAGACTGCTTTAAACCAGGCCAACATGGCATATAATCTCACTCCAACTGTGGGAACCAAAACAGAGGTAGCTCAGGCAGGTTGTAATTTTCAAGTTTATTACCCGTCAACTGAAATATTAAATCATAATTCATATTTCCCAAAATGATATGAAGAGAACGAGCATATGGGGAAATATCTGGCCTTTCTCGTAAAGCATAAAACTAACACTAATGTAATAAAGACAATTATAGATCCAGAGACAAGCACATTATTATCTCAACCTCAAGCATCAGCAGATGCTTTTAGAGATCACTATTCAAAACTTTATTCAAATTCTTATAGCCCCTCTGCAGAGACAATCAAAAGCTGGCTAGATGGTATTAGTATGCCAAAATATCAACTGAACAGAAGGAAACCATGACCACTCCGATAACTATGACCGAAGTGGAACAGGCAGTTAACTCTTCACCTAATGCTAAAGCCTGCGGTAAAGACGGGATACCCGCAGAAGTTTATAAAACTTTTTTCCATAGTTAAATACACTTTAGTCAGGCTTTTTAAAACGATTCTTTCAGGTTGCACAATTTCAAGTCCATTTACAGAATCTGAAATCATCAGCTTTCTAAAAAACAATAAGCTGGACAAAGATGTAAATTCCTGTTGTCTGATCAGCCTACTCAACAGTGATTAAAAATTATTGCAAATCGGTTAGCACTGGCAACTCAATCAAATTTCCATAAAGATCAATACAGTTTCCTTCCTTGTAGGAGTATTACTATTAATTCAAATTACTTGATCCAAGCAATTGACTATTTTACAACTCAAAAAATCAAGACAATGCTCATAATGTTAGACGTGGAAAAGGTGTTTGACCTGATCCAATGGGAAGTTTTATTTGCTAATCTTCTCAAATTTGCATTCCCTCCAAGTTTCACTCAGTTACTTCACGATCTTTATTCAAATGCAAAGGCCTATATAATCATTAATAATAGACCAGCAGGAGAGGTCACTATCAGACGTGAAACGCGTCAATGATGCTGCATGTCTCCCATTCTGTTCTTGCTATTCATTGAACCATTAGCCTGTGGTATTTGCCAAGATCACAATATCAGTTCCCCAGTTGACAGAGCAGCCAAACTTAAACTTTATGCCAACGACATGGTTTATATCTAGCAGCTGAGAAAATAAATACTTTGCGTGCTTTAGCAAAGATCAATGAATTTACGCATATAGGCGGCTATAAGATCATTCGCACAAAATCCAAAGCTCTTCTTTTAAATTTATCACCAGAAATTCTGCCTATAGCATTGAAAATCTACTACTGCCCAGCTCAACCTATAAAATATCTAGGAATTTATGTTTCCCCAAAAATTGAGGATCTGTTCACACTTAACTACACTTACACTCTTTCAAAAGTGTGTGATCTATTAAAACAATGGCAGAATTTGCCGTTGACAATAGTAGGTCAGTTTGCTTTGATAAAAGGAGCATTTTACTGTTATTTTTATTTTTATTCACCAATCTTATGCTCAAAGTTCCACAATTCTTTTTTGATATAATTGATTCAGAAATAGGACATTTTATTTGGCAAGGGAAGAAACCAAGGCTTAAAATTCAGGTCATTCATCCGGATCGGGTGGAGGGAGGACTGGCACTCCCCAGATTACAAACATATTATCAGTCTGCACTTCTAGACTGGCTACAAGAACTGTAAAAAATATATTGAGTAGTAGTAATTTTTATGTAAATGACATGTGAAGTATGTCCGAAACGATCTTTTCGCATTCTTGAAAATTCCAGATTACCCAAGATGACTAGATAGAAGGTTCCAAAGATCATTTTGGATCGATTTACCAGCATCGAGGAAGAATATGAGGTTCCTCGGTTCCACTCCCATGTGAAACTCATAGAATGCAAATCGTTAAGATTACGCCTAGGCCAAAAAACACTTACGACTTTTGGCGGCGTGGGGCAGGCTGCCCGCCATCGCACTGCCAAGAGTCGCTGCCGCCCGCCCCCAGATTATGAGTAATTTTGTAGTCTGGCGGGTGGGCAGCTTGGCGGTGCCTTTGAAAAAGACACGCAATGGGAATGCCACACAGGTTCCTGCATGGCATGGACTGAAACTAGGGCGCATGCACACAGGCAGCCCCCTGCATGCATCCCCAGGCTGAGGGGCACAGGGCCCCCGTAGGAACCCCTTTGTTTCAGCACCGCTAGCCTTTTCATTGTGGAAAGACCTCCATGAAACCCACTGGCAGTCCTGAAACTTGTAATATGCATGGCGGTGCCACACGACACCCCTGCATCTTACAATGGCCTTGACCACCATGCCACTGCCAGGAAACTGTGGTTCCCTGGCGGAGCAAGTGGTCCAATTACGGTTCGACCGCCCAACTCGTTATAAGGCGGTCGTACCGCCAGTGCGGCAGTGGCTGGACCACCACCACCGCGAGTCTGGCAGTCCGACTTGTAATTAGGCCCTTAGTCATTGGATCAACTTGGGATTTCGGAGGGTGAGAGACTGCTATCAAAATAATGAATGTATTCAGTGGCAGACTCTAAACAAGTATAACCCCACTTTTAGTTCCTTTTTTCTTTTTAGTTATACACAAATTAAACATTTTTGTGCAGGCTATAAAACAGACACAATGTTATTATCCAAATACATCAGTAAGGCTTACTTTATATATGGATTAATGGGTGTAGGAAACTGGTATAGATTTTTTCCCTCAAAATATTGGGGAAAAGCAGACTCCAGTTTTTCTAAAAAAAATCCGCTTCTTTAACGGGCTGTAAAATTGATCTCGTCCAATGGAAATGTCATAACGCTCCTGAGTTCTAAGGCCATTCACGCTGCCAACTACAAGAGAATGGTGTTTCTTAGCAAATGGCTTCTCTATTATGCATAGGCTAAAATTTAAAAAATGCACCTGGGGGCATCATTGGCATGTTTTAGGTGCGCCTAGGGTAATGGAGACTGGCTTCATACAATTTTACTTGTACGAGAATACCTCAATTCTGGCAGGAGATTTTTTCAGGAATTAGTACAAAACTGAAATTTCAAGTGTCTCCTGATGCCTACGGGGCATTATTTGGTATCATGACTGTATAACGATTTATCAATAGGACAACGTCAAATTTGTTTTATTTCCACAGTAATAGCAAGGTCTTTGATTTGAGCAAATTGGAAGTCAGACATATTTCCTACACTCGATCAATGGATTACAAAAATGCACAGGGTTAAACTACGTGAAAATCTCTATGCTAAGAGAGTTGGATCTTTAAAACGATTCAGAAAACTTTGGCGAAATTAGGATGATGGAGATGATATATAGATTTCGAGAGAGCTTGAGAGACTGTTTTTCATGTAATTTTAGTGCCATAATGAATTGACTGCTATGATTTTATTATGTTTTTTTTTTATTTATACAATGAATGGTGTTTGATGTATTTTTTCTGCCTGCTACATTTCATAAATAAAAAAAGTTAAAAAGTCATGATGGTACATGGGCCCAGGAAGATTTTATGAGGCTAGCTTCTGAAGGTAAAAGGCCCTTCAGTGACCAAGAATACCAGAGGTTTTAAAGCCATCAGCTGTAAAATTGCAGATAGAATTAGATTGTGACCCTTGTGGTGAGGAACTTGGAGGATGTGAGGGTGAATTGAAAGCAATACAGATATATGTATGGCCATTTGGAGGAGAGATCAGAACTAGGCCTGAGCCATCCAGAGTGGAGAAACTAGAACCACTAAGGTCATCTGTATAATAATCTGAGCCAGACACCTCAAAATCATGACAAAAAGAGAAAAAGCATAAATGTGACCAATCTTGCAAGAATATGACTGTGGCAAGAGGATACTGTAGAAGTGAGCCAATTGTGAGTTCCAACTCAATACAGGTCTATTATCAACAGGCTGCAGTGATTATTCAGTGCTTCGAAAACTAGTGTATGAAGTTTCTTGTCATGATGGAAAAAATTTGAAAAATTCTTCCCTAACTAAAATGTTTTGATGGGGAGAGAACTACCAAAATGCCTTTGCTAGCCATACTAGGGGTTTAGAATTGGCTTGTTGTCCATCTGCAAAAGTACAGTGAAATTAACTTTCTCCTTGGTGAAATTGAATGACAAAGGAGCCTCTAAAACATCTAAACAATTGACAAGAATTGGCAATTCCTTTACAGATCATATCACATCAGTTGAGTACTGACCACTCCAAGGAACTTATCTTAATAGACTTGACCTGGGGACAAGGCAAAGGGGGAATGGCCATTCCAGCAAACTAAATGGTCTTGTCACCATGTCATCTCTTCTCATCTATGACTAAAGATACTTTGTCTCTATAGAGAGACCCTTCCACAAATGTCTGAACTTAAGTAATTAGCATGCATGGTAAAGAAGAGGTCATGAAAATATAGCTTAAATATTGAATGCTAAAAGCCCTACCATTCTGGCCAAATTGCCTGAAAGATGTGTGTGAATATGAAATCATTCTTATTTATTTTTGATAAAAATTATCTTTGACTCTGGAAGTTGTAAGATTTTCTACTTCAATTCTACAGAGTCCTTACGGTCTAGCTTCACCATCCATTCTCCTAATAAAACAACATCCCTGAGATGAACAATGCCCTACGTTTTGAAGTGACAGTTCTTTTTTTGTTCTTTTTCATTATTTGGGTACATTTGGTGCAAAATACGTCGTCTCTATCAACATATTTACATTTGTGGGAAACATGTCAGCCTACACAGGACAGCCATGGTGATATCAGCATTCTTTGTTTATGTGCCAAGAACTTTACACTTTCTACTAAAAGAAATAGAAGAATCTGAAATAAAAATTGAAAGGTCTTAACCCATAGTATAAAGGAAATAGAGTATCTATAAAGACATTTCTGAGCGTGTCTCACTTTTTATGAAAGAAATAGAAAAGTCTGAAAAGACAAGTGATGAAAACAGAAGAGTTGGGATAGACAAATGATGGAAATAAAAAACTATGAAAGGGAACGGTCATAGTGTTTACAGAATCCCCGGAATAACTTCTAAACTACACATTAAAAATGGGGCACTTGTTGCATGTTCAATAACACTCGTTTTTATATCGAAATAAAGAGGTGCGTGCATTGAAAATATGGTGAGCACAACACTAGCTCACTTGTTCTTGTGCAGCCTAACTAGTAACAGTCAGCCACTCCAGAGCAGGTACCGCACACTTCTGGGTTCTCCCCACCAGGGACAGAGATGACCTTACCCATGATGTTAGAGTGAAAGACTGTTTCAGTGCTTCAGATGTGAGTCAGTGTCACAAGGACCACACATAGCTGCCAAGTTTCCCAGGTAGATGCGTGATGCGCTGCTCCAGTCCAGGTTTTTCTCAGAATTATGGGACTTGTAGTCCTGCTTTATATATAATTAAAAAAACATGGACTATAGCAGCACACCACGCTTTTATACTGTGATTTGTGTGTCCCTTTCAATGAGTGGATGTGATAATGTATTCACTTGGCTAATCTGCACAGCTACAGTTTTGTACATAGTTCTGATGGTTTACACCAAGCTGCAACAGAGACACATTGTATAACTTAACTGCACAGTAAGGAGCCCAGCCTGCTTTGTATGAATTGCCATTGGACGGGAGAATAATTTACGTAAATGGTGTTCTTTCGACCCCTGGCAACTAGCTGACATCACTGCCCGTATTTGAGGATGCTTTACTATCCTGGTATACACTTCGCATCCTTCATACACTTCGCAGCCTGGACAAGCGATGCGTGCCCGCCCGTCTAGTGGCCAGCGCCATATCCTGGCGAAAGGGTGGGCGTCTCACATCAGGTCAACCTGGGAACAGAAACTTCCCATGAAATGTTCACAGAATCAGTTTTCCAAAACAAAGTGGCATGTAATGACTTAAAATTATATCATGTATAAACACCATGTTACAATGTCAGTTTAATGTACTACTTTTAAATATTACATTTAATAAAAACACGTCCACGGTGCCATGGGGAAATGGCTGACGTCAATGCTGGCGGTTCTTCACGGTTACAAGTGATCTGTGATTCCATGGACAGTATTGCTGTGGTCGGAAGCACAAACTGACGGAGGGGTTGCCTTGGCTACAGGGCTTCCGGTGTGTCCCAACTCTATGGCACTGATTAATCCCATTAATACATGTGCGGCACTGAGGTGGGAGAATGCGGCTGCACTCTGGTCCCTGGGAGATTTGAGAAAGCGTCCCTGACATTACATAGCTTCCCACACAAACACATTCAGAGACACACACCGCATTCACAGCCTCCGCCTGCACTCCACCAGACAGGGAATTATTGCTGCAAATGAAAGAAAGGCCAGGTCCATGTCTCTCAGTAAACGTGGCTTTCAAACAAACACTGGAGAATAATTTCACACCATAAAACAATGCCATGTTCAGCCCAGCTCAAAAGGATTCGCTTGCTGCACAGCTTTTTAAATGAAGTTCTGAACAGCCTTTGTTATTACTATTGGGACAAGACGTTAATAATTTAGCATTATAGACTCTGTGCACTCACTGGCGGGGGTAGTGCAGGTTCCTTTTGTGTGAGGTGACACGCTCAAAGATGGATCATGTGCTTCAAAGCATTTTCGCCGGAAATTCTTCCTAACATTTGCTCATTTGTTATGTTTTTCTTGGGGCTGGGGCTGTTTATGTGAGGCTCTATCCCCAAAAGGCAGTAGATCACTTTATATAGAAATGGTCGGTGCATACCGCCATGAGAAGGTGCATAAGCACGGGTGGGTGTTTAGAGCACGAGGTTATAACCGCCTTAGAGTTTACATAGTAGAAATTATATCAGCATTATTACAATTTCATGCTATTTATTGAATCTATATTGGTCATAGCCTGTGCAATATATAGAGGTTTGGATGAACGCTGAAGGGGAGGGGGTTAGCGGGTGGTAGAATGAAATGAGGAGTTGTGAGTTCTTTCTTGAAGGTCATAAACAGGGGTGTCCGTATTCATTGGGAGGGAGGGGTAATTCCAGGGGGGGGAATGAGTGAGAAGGAGAAGGCTTCTTTTTTTTATTTTGCCCATTCTTGTTTTCTCGTTTTACTAGGCTCACTATGGGTGTACCTGTGAGTGATACAAATGAGTCAGCCAAGGAGAGTTTTCCAGCTTGGTGGTCTGGTTCCCGAGTGTGCATCCTCTGTAATGACACACAAAAGTGGTCATTTCATGCAAGACAGGAAGGGGAGTCCGGGCAGATATCGAAGAGTAGGGGTGAGAGGTCGTGTTTGTGCTCTCCGTTGAGGACCACAATGCGAAGGGATTCCTAATGGAAGGATCCAAATAGAGTTGTAAAGGAAAGAAATAATCAAGGAGCAGAGGACAGCTCACAGCCTTGGGCACCAGTGACATTGCACCTGCTGCTCTAATCATAGTTATGACCTTGATGGAGGGGCTTTGAGTGAGATATTTGTTGGCTGTGGTAAGCCATGGACATGAGAAAGAATGAGGACCTGCATTGTTGTTCAGAAAGTTGGGTTGGAAAAATGATCTCGTCTTGCGGCCATTGTATTTGGGAAATTTGGTGATGTGATCTTTGAGGTAAAGAGGCCATTTCCTTACTGACAAATGTAATGTTTGAATTACATAGGGTAATCCACTTTGTGTCTCGGCTTCTCTTCCTCAATGAGTACGTGACATGATGAGGCATGAAGACTTTTTCACAGGCCATTTGAAGCCCCTGGCTTCAATGCAGGAGTCCTTTTAAACTCCCCTTTCCATGGCCCCAACTCTGCACCTCTTTTCTCCCGTACCATTAAGTGAGCCATCACCACATCCTGAACGAACACAAAACCATGACTACACTGCCCTGGGTAGGCAGGAGGGATGTCATGAATATAACAAGAGAAGACTAAACATACTGTAATCCAAATATTACTGCCATCTTGTGCTTCCTTGTTCAATTCATGACACTGAGAGAATATAACCAAGAAGAAAACACATGTTGATCAATGACTATCCGACACAAGGAAACACCAAAAACACGTAAATGCAAACACGCATGAGGTTTTAATGCAGTCACAAAAGTGGAAAAGAAGGCCCAATTCACAGCCTTTTACACATCCATGATAGGAATGGCAATGGCTGAAACCCAAGAAGTTGCCACCCATCTAGTGGAGTGTTTCAGAGTTATAACAAGAAGCTCAAATCACCTCAATTGAATGCATTTGCTTTGCACTGGGAGAGGAGACCCATAGGCTAGGAATGGCAGTAGCTGGTTTCAGACCATGCTTAGCAGGACCATAATTAATAAAAAGTTCCTCACGGGCAAAGAAGTTTGCAGTGTCCCACTGCTCTATGAACATTGAGACTCACAAGGGAGGCAGGAGCAGCCCCTGACCAAATGAAGGAAGGATCACCTCTTGATCCAGGTGAAAGTCAGAGAGAACTTTGTGCAAAAAAACAGGAACAGGGTGGAGAACTAGTGCATCAGGCAGGACCACAAGTAATGTGAAGTACAACAAACAATCATAAATTCCTCAACCGTAACATAGATAAACAAGCATTGGCAATGCAATAGGTCTCGCATTTGTGAGAGTTCGAGCTATTGGGGTTGAAAATGATAATGCGGATCGCCTCTTTGGAGACTGTTACTAAAGGGCATTGTCTTTACACCTTGTCTCCAAGTAACAGGGACGCTGCCTATTATTTTTGAATGTGCGGTTGCTGTATGATGACCGAGGTTGGGGGTGAAGATCAGGATATAATCTTGGGTCAATGACAGGTAACAAACGCATGATAATCAGGTTGGATTGAATGTCTCCCATAAAGAGCTTTTATAAGCTACCAGAACCCAACCTGTTGTAGAAGGAGCTCTCTATAACCGTCCGACCATATTTGACTCCATATTTCTCAAGTGACCCTGATTCCACATATTAATGCAAATTTCCTTTGCCTCCTGATACCAGAGTGCCCTCCCGACACTCACACAGCTGTGCCTGATTCTGGAACTGATTACCGCGTATGTCTTTGTTGACACTGAATATAAGGTCTCTGCTCATGGGAGAGATACTGTAATGGCATTTTTTTCGCCCATGATGTTTTTTTTTACTTGTTTAGCACTCAGAAGCAAACCTAGGCTGTTCTGCGCTATAAAAAAAAACTAAAGTAAACAGTGGCCATGCCTTTCAGCAAGATATCCGACTGATGCTTGGCAATGTGCGTGCATAAATCCAAGAATTTCATTTGTGAATTAGTTCGTCTAGATTATTTTTTCATGTCACATCAGACTGCTGAGCAAGTTAGTATCGAGCTCCCCCTAGGATTATTTCAGATCATAATCCGTTAGTAGTGGAACTTCCATTAAGTGGCATTCTAAGAGTTCAGAGGACATGGACCTTTGAAAGGAAGCTGCTATTTGATCAGGCATATTGTGAGCATATGGCTAAGTGGATTATGGAATTTTTAATATAAATAGGGGCACCGCTTCTGAAATTATAGTATGGGATGCGTTTAAAGTGGCTGTAAGGGGTGAGACCCTTAGTTTTTCTATCCATCGGCAGAGGATGGTCCAGGAAAAGATCAGAGGATGGGTTGAACAGCTCAGGTTGGCTGAGGTTGAGCTTATGAGGAAAATAGGGGGCTCATAATATAGATGAGTGTCAACAGCTCATCGCTGTTATGAAATCTAGAATCAGCACTTTGGAGAAGAGCTCGCTATTAATTAAGTATGTACAGTATAGGGCCGATATATACGAACTTGGGGAAAATACGGGGAGGGTCTTGGCTAAGCGTTTACAACAGAGGGGAGTGTCAAATAGAATCTGTCGAATCAAAGATCATCTTGATCAGATCCAGGACTCTCCAACAGGAGTTTTGGATGTATTTCAGAACTTCTACCGGCAACTAAACACTGCGGAAGCAGATGAGACCAGGGAACCTCTAGAGGAGTTTTTAAAGATCAGGAAACAATGAAGGTTACATGTGATCAAAACAAGATCCTCGCAGCCCCGATCACATGGGAAGAGATCGAAAGTGCTATAGTGTTGTTAGCTGCCGGTAAGGCCGTGGGCCCAGACGGGATACCTTTAGAATTTTTAGGACATTTCGGCAAGCAATCCGGATAGATCTTGTGTCTTTATTTCAACTTGCCCAAAGGGGTCAGACGCTTGATTCTTGGCGGAAGACTACCATAGTAGTATTTTAAAAAAAGACAAACCTGAACTTAACCCATCATCATATAGACCCATTTCGCTCATCAGTGCTGATAGTAAGATTTATTCAAAAATAATAGCCTCTAGGTTAAGTAAGATCATCACTCCTTTGGTCTCTATCCGCCAACATGGGTTTATCCCAGGTAGGGATACGACAGATCACGTCAGGTGTGTCATTGCCCTTCTTGACTGGGCTCAGGCCACGAAGTCACCGCTCGGGATGATCCTGTTGGACGCAGAGAAAGCGTTCGACAGGGTCTCCTGGCGGTTTTTGTGGTCTGTTCTGCGATGGAAGGGGCTATGTACTGAATTTATTCAAGCAGTACAGGCACTTTATATATCACCCGAAGCTCGGATTCATATATCGGGACAAGAGTCAAAATCATTGGGTATAAGCAGAGGCACTAGGCAGGGGTGCCTTGCTCTCCTTTGCTATTCTCTTTATATATCGATCCTTTCCTCAATAAATTAGACACGAATATGAATATTAAATCTGTGAAGGTTAATAATACGGAGTATAAGTCATTGGCGTATGCTGACGACATCGTGATACTTACTAGTGATATAAGATCAGCTCTCCCAGTAGTGAAGACTTTGGCAGAACAATTTGGGGCCTTCTCAGCGTATAAATTAAATATTGATAAGACCCAAGCTTTGCACTCGGATACTTTATTCCCTGTAGATCTCCCAATTGTTTCTGAAGCAACATATCTGGGGGTTAAGATCACAGCAGCAGTAGACCATATACCGGAACTAAATATTTTGCCAATGATTGATACTGTCAATAAGACACTGGAGAGGTTGGATCACTTACATTTATCATTACATGGACGAGGTAACGTTATTAAGATGTCGATCTTTCCAAAATTTTTATATCTATTGGAGGTATCTGAATCCATCAAGGAGACCGTGGACGCAGGTGGTAAGGCGGTTTTGGTCCTTTTGGACCTTTCCACGGCGTTTGACACCGTGCCCCATGACCACCTTTTGCAGAGATTGAGGGAGGTTGGCTTTGAGGGCACGGTGTTGAAATGGTTTGCTTCCTTTTTAGAGGGTAGAAACCAGGAGGTCTGGTCACCTCCCTTTTCGGCCAGTGTGCCGACTTTAAGGGTGGGTGTGCCACAGGGCTCGATTTTGAGCCCTGTACTTTTTAATCTGTACATGGCCCCCTTAGCTACAGTGGTAGAGAACGAGGTCACAATAATATCGTACGCTGACGACACTCAACTGCTATTCACCTGCAGGAAAGGTGAGGAGTTCAACGGGGAGAAGATCAACAAGTGTCTAAATGAAACTTTTGCCTGGTTTAAACACAATCATCTGAAATGTAATTCAGACAAATCCGAAATCATTTTCTTCGGCTCCCCCGTTGGACGTCTGGAAACAATGGTGGCCCCAAGATATGTCTCCTCCCCAGGCCGCGGTCAGGATTGTAAAGAACTTGGGAGTTAAAATGGATGACGCCCTCTCTATGGTACCTCAGGTTCAGTCGGTAGCCGGAACCTGTTTTGGTCTCCTGAAGATGCTCCGGAGGTTTTTATTTTTACTACAGACCGAGCATAGAAAAATGGTCATCCAGGCCCTTATTATTTCAAGGTTGGACTATGCCAATGTTCTGTATTTGGGCCTCCCGGAGTTCTTACTTAACAAACTGCAGGTAGTGCAGAATGCGGCAGCCAGGACTGTTCTGAGTCTAGGGCCGAGAGATCGGATTTCTCGCCACCTTAAGAATTTGCACTGGTTACTGGTGCGCAGTAGAATCCGCTTCAAAGCTTTGGTCCTAGCCTTGAAAGCCCTGCACGGTATAGGAGCAAAATATATTTCCAGAAGAGTGTCTTTTTATATGCCTGGCAGATCTCTTAGATCTGCCCATCAACATCTCTTGGTCATTCCTAAATATCTTAGAGCCCGCAAAGGCGGTCGCTCCTTTCAAGTGCAAGTGGCTGGACTTTGGAATAAGCTGCCTCTTCCACTTAGGCAAGTTACTAACCTGCTCGCCTTCAGGAAACAATTGAAAACCTGGTTGTTTCAACAAACAATATAACTATTTTCCGTCCTCTTTAGTTTTTCTTTTTCTTGCTCTCTTTTTCTCTTGGCTTTTTGGCTCTCTCTGTCTTTAGCGCCGGGACACTCTATCGAGTAGCTGTGCGCTTTAGAAATCTGCCCTAACATAACATAACATAACATAACATATCTGTTCAGGACCATACCTCTGGAGTTTTCGGCATCTTGCTTAGCAAAGGCAGAAAGGGTATGCTTTAGATTTCTATGGGGGTATCATAGATCAAGAAGAGCAGCCAAATGGATGATAGTTCCAAGATTGCGGGGTGGATGGGGTGTACCCAGTCTCCTCCTTTATTACTGGGCAGCACTTCTGCAACATATAGGGATACTCGTGGTTGGGGCTAAGGCTGAAATTCCGGTGGCAGCTAGACCAACTATATATGAAATAGCACTGGGGGACGATGCTAGTCAATGCTTAGTCAGGATATTAGAACCCAGCTACTACAAAAAGACTAGATTTAAAATAATTCAGGCAGCTTATTCGATTTGGAGACAGATACGACGCAGACTGAAGCTTTCAAACATTAATGCATATACTCCATTCTCGGCTCGTGGCTTGTTGTCATCAATTTTCCAAGACCAAACTACTTTCAGATGGGGGAATGTTGGAATTAATGTTCTGGGGGATGTATGCAGCGAAGGTCAAATAGCTTCATTTATGCTTCTACAAGAGAAGTTCGGGCTCTACAGAAGAGATTTCTTTAAGTATTTGCAGATTCTGAGCTTTTGGGTAGAAATATGCAAGGGCTAAATGCAAATCTGTGGAAAATAGGTCTGGTGGAAACAATACGAAGTAGATCTCGGATTGGGAAAATCTATCAAATGTTATTGGAAGCTCTTCCCGATGATATAAGTAGCCAGAACATCAAGTGGGAGAGAAAGTTCGGGAAGGAAGGAATAAATTTAGAGGGTTCACTGGAACTATCTAATCAGATTTTAATTACAGGAAGTCTGAGGACCCAACATTATGTGTCCGTTTTCGATTTGTATTATACCCCGGCAAAGGTATCTAAATGGGGGAGCTCAAGGGGTGGTTCATGTAGCAGATGTGGGACACAGGCTGCTGATACCATGCATATGTTCTACGCATGCCCTAGCTTAGCAAAATTTTTACAGGACATTGAATCCTTTCTGAATATGTTGTTAGGGATTCCGGTAACAATGACACCAGATTTAGTAATTTTGGGTATAGAATGTAATATGGAGGGAAATGCAAGGACAAGGTTTGAGATCGGATTTGTATTTATTGCCATGGCTATTGTGCAATTATGCATTACTTCCCAGTGGATAAGCCCTGATTCTCCCACCTTCATCAACTGGCAATCTAGGATATTAGCTATATAGAATATTGAATCTGCAGTATATCGGTTAAGAGGACGTAGGAGACGAGAGCTGGGGCTAAAAATCTGGGCTCCTATTACGAGATGGATAGAGTAAGATAGGACAAGACTACCTAGCGGAGAAGCAGGGGAATGCTCTCTTTTGGTCTTTTTTTTTTTCCTCTTTTATCTTTCTTTTGTCATTTGAGATGTCATCAGTGATGTCATCAGTGATGTCACTGACCATGTCATGAGTGATGTAATATGTGACGTCATCAGCAGTGCATTGCGGGCGCGAGTTATAGTTAGCTGAACTAACTATAACGGGGAATTTCACGGGTTTTGTACGAGTGCAATGTCCAAGTAACTATAACTGTCCCTAAAACCTATGGTTTTTTCAGTGAATTTCAAAGGTTTTTTAAATGCTAATTTGTAACTATAACGTGTCTGAAACCTATGGTTTTTTCAGTGAATATATATATATATATATCCATCCTACTGGCAGTCGTAGGTTGTTATAGTTAGGATCTAGATTCCATAGGAAAAGCTTTTTTGTTTTGCCAATAACTTTAGTCCCGCTTGATGAATCCTCACAAAGATTTTAAAACTAGTTTGCCACTCACTTTAACTGCTGAGTTGGAAGTTTCAGGGTGATCTGTCAAGCAGGGGCTGAGAAAAAGAGGGAATCCAAAGCACGTTTCCCCATGGAATTTCCTACAGGGACTTTAGACACAGCTACAGCCCGAACCTCTGAACGGAATTACACCAAATGTGGCAGAAATATAGATATCTGTCCAGAGAAGTGCCTTTATCTGATTTGGTGTAATTCCATTTAGTAGTTTTAGAGATATTAACTGAAATCCAAATTTGTATATATAGGGACACGGATCCTCCGAGGATCCGACAGTCCCCGTGCCCAAATCTGATCGGCTGCCAACAATTCAACCAGGAAGTGTTGGCAGCCATCTTAGAACTCGGCTTCAGCTGAGTCCCCAAAAAAAACATTTAGAAAAAGAGAAGAGGGCAGGGTAGGAATACCCAGACCCCTTAGGCCTCTTTGAAGAAAAAAAAAGAAGCATGAGTTCCCGCGCTTCTCTACTAATTAGCCCCCAGGTGAACCAGGTCCTGGGGGCATGCAGGCTAACATAAAATTAAATGAGGGTCCCCCTCCTTGGACATTTATATGCCCCAGGGACCACCACTTCCCGGGGTTTATGGAAAATAAATCAGGGGGCTCGCGGACCCCCCTGGGCTTCAGGGATCGCCACCTCCCTAGGGCCAAAGTCTATTTAGAAAATAGGAGGGCCTATGACATCAAAGGAGGGGGCGCACAGCTCCTCTCCTGGTGCCAATAATGGCCCTGGGAACCACCACTCCCAGGACCGGGTCCTGCTCTGCCCCGGGGTGCCCACAACCGGGACATAGCTGTTTGCTTTGGCTTGGCGGGAGCTTTAACTGCTCCTGCCAAGTCACAGCAAAGACTCCACTTTCAGCAAGCGAGAGCAGAAAAAATGCTCTTGCTGCTGGAAGTGGAGCTTTGTTTCCTTGCCCCCACCTCTATCAAAAAATAACAAAACAAAAGGCCAGGACCTGGGGGATGGGGTACCCAGGACCGAGATTGGCCTTGTGAGGGGGTGCATGGCCCCCTCCTCTATTAAAAAATAATGGATGGGACTGGATTGCTGAGACATCTCTGCACAGGGGCATCCTGACATACTACTGGTTGGGAGGATGAACTCCCCTTGGCAGCTGAGGGTCGTGGGGGCCAATAACCCCTATTGTTGCGGCAAGTAAGTCCCCCACAGTTGGATTGCTTTGAAGTCATCAGAGGCCCTGCCTGCTTTCTCAACCACTTTGCACAGGGGCCTCCTGGCGCACTACTGGTTGGGGGATGAACTCCCCTTGGCTGCTGGGGAACGCTGGGGGCCAAGAACCCCGATTGTTGCAACAAGTAAGTCCCCCACAGCGGGATTGCTGAGACCTCTTCGGAGGCCCTGCCCCCATCCTAAACACTCTGCAAAGGGGACTCCTGGCACACTGCTGGTTGGGGGATGAACTCACACTGGCTGCTGAGGGTCACTGGGGGCCAAGAACCCCGATTGTTGCAACAAGTAAGTCCCCCACAGTCGGATTGCTGACACCTCATCAGAGGCCCGTCGCTTTTCTCAACTACTCAGCTAAGCGGACTCCTGGTGCACTACAGGTTGGGGGATGAACTCCCCTTGGCTGCTGAGGGTGGCCTGGCTGCTGGCAAGCGACCGTCGAAGTCTCGTTGTGCTCCCCAAGTGCGTAAAATGATGTGACAAGCGGACCTACAGGAAAAAGTTCCGCTCCATTACGGAGTGCGGACTTTATCAGTAACGGAGCGGAATTGTACACCAGGGCCAAGAAAAAAACAAAGGTTACAGGGACGTTATAGTTAGGAAATTGAATTTAAAAAACCTTAGAAATTTATTGAAAAAAAACAAAGGTTAAAGGGACGTTATAGGCTATGAGGCTCACATTTTACCCCTACAAAAACATTGAAATCCAGCAGTTATAGTTACCTGAGCTAACTATAATGTACGCCCCCAATGCACTGCTTATGACCTCACATATTACATCACTCATGACATGGTCAGTGACATCACTGATGACCATTGAGTTGGGTAACAATAAACATCTGTTATTCAGCACCAAGATACCGTGCTGGGTGAACGTGCACTTTACAAATACACATGTTATGATATCTCAAATGACATTACTGATGACATCATCCACAGAAGCACTGACACATCCACTCACACCCTATACAACCTTTCATATACCCACTCACACACCCACATAACCACTCACATACCCATTCACTGACCCATACAAGTACTCACACAACCACTTAGAGCTACTCAGACACTAACTCATACAGGTACTCACACAACCACTCACTCACCCATAAAGCTACTATACAATCAGCCACTCACCCATACAGCCACTCACACATCCACACACTCACCCATACAGATACTCACACACACACTTATTCACCTATACAGCCACTCACACACCCTCTCAGTCACCCATACAGCCTCTCAACACAGCTACTCACTCACCCATACAAGCACCCACACAACCACTTACATACCCATTCACACATCCATATAAGCACTCACACATCTTCTCACTCACCCATTCATCCATTCACACAGACACTTACTCTACAATACAGCTACTCACATACCAACTCACACTCACTTAACCAAACACCCACTCAAACAGCCACTTACTCAGCCAGTAACTCACTCACTCATACAGTCATTCAGATACCTACTCACTCACCCATACAGTCACTTACACACCCACTCACCCACACACAACCACTCACACAGCAACTCACTTACCCATATAGCCACTGACACAGCCACTCACTAACCAATACAGTCACTCACTCACCCACACAGCTAGTCACACACCTACTTATACACCAATATAGCCACTCTCACACCTTTTCACATACCCATACAGGCACTCAGACATCCACTCACACATGGCTACACAGAGTTACACAGCCAGTAACAAAATATATGTTACAAATAGCATCTCTCATCAGTAGTGCAGAAAGTATACTATTTTAACGTTTGTAGTACCTTGGTATATATGTTTAACACTCATAAACATTTTGACAACCCTCACTGGATGATGTCATCAGTGATGTCATCAGTGATGTCATTTGAGATGTTATCAGTGATGTCATCAGTGATGTCACTGACCATGTTATGGGTGATATAATATGTGAGGTTATAAGCAGTGCATTGTGGGAGCGTACTTTAAAGTTAGTTCAACTAACTAAAACTGTTGTGTATTCCCTGCATTCCCCATTGTAGTTTTCCCTATGTTAGCCTAATTGTGCATGTTGTAGGCCGCATTTCTTTTGCAACCGTTACAATATAAACACGCTTGCTTTGTGCCACATTATATTTTCACACAGAACCTGCATATGTATTTGTGTTCTGTTTTCCTGGGATTTAGTCTCATCACCATGGATAAGGTCTAACAACAATGGCCCTTGTTATTCTCTCTGGTCAGACATAGCACCCAGACATAACATGAGAATGCAGCTGCTGCTTATGAGCACACATGTCTTGTCTCATAACTGAGCACAGGAGTACAAAATCACACATTGAGAGAAGGTCCTGAGGCAAAATTGCTGCATCAGCTGAGATGTAGAACGACCATCTATGTCTGCTAAGGTAGGGGGTCTGCACTAATCCCAGAGTTCTTTGATATATAATCATTTAGCTTTAGTAGAAAGGGAGCAGGGTTTAGGCAAATCTGTCTTATAACATAACAGGGCATTTATTGTATATGGTTTGTTAACCATACTAACGGTATTTTTGGTATGCATTTGTTATTCTACATTTCCTTCGTGTCTCTTGTTTTTCTTATTGTGGACAAGTACAAGTGAGAGAGCAAAAGGGTGTGTCCTGTTACCACGAACCCTGAGAGGATCGAGAGTGTTGTGTTTTGGGGTGCCAACTCACTTGTTTCTCTAGAAAGGTTAGGAGGGCAAGGGAGGCACTATATAGTCAGACTCTGGCTCATAGATACTGAGTTGGTACGGTGACTATGTCCCTACATGCCAATGTTCTATGGTCCCAAGCATAGTTCTGTTCCTGAGCAGAATCCCTGCAACATGGCGCCACCAATGTTTTGGTCTGCTACTTACTTGCGGGAACCCTGAGTTGTGCTTGTGTTTGTCCACAATACCCTCGCACCTTTTACTGGAGATGTCCGTGGTGTTAGGGATTTATCCTCTGCAGTTTTTAGGAAACACCCAGTTCTGTTTTTCAAGCTTGAATATTAAAAAGTTTACACCCTGTTTGTGCAATGCTTTGAGTCTATTATTAATTAATTATGGTGCAACCAGTGGCTATTGCAGCCAACTGCTGGCCGGCAGTTTATGCACTTTTAAGACAACACTGAGTCCCTAATGCAGAAGCTCTGGTGATTTTTGTAGTAGAAGTAGACACAGCGTTCCACTTTGAAGTTCTTTATTCTTGGGTCATGTTTCCGGCTGTGGACGCTAATACTAATACTTTTCATACATACATGAAACCACAAGCACCTGCCGCATATAGACCTTATTCCTGTACTGAAAAACTTCTTACAGTCTGAGAACACCAGACTTGGTTTAATGGCGCCCTTCCCCATGTTCCTGGGCCAGTTTGAATGTGTCCTCTCAGTAATAAAGTGGCTACCTGGCCGGAATTGGCTGGGTTTACACCATACCCTGATTTACCCAAATTTAAATATATTTCAAACCAAGGGTTTGTACGAGGTTTTTGTCATCTTATACAGATGGCTGACGCAATTCATTTTGTGTACATTGTTAACTGGTCCAGCTAGACCTGGGCTGCAAGTACAGGCCAAGTTGTCGGCAGTACCTGTAATTAGTCCTGTGATTGTTCATTCAGTTATGGGCAAACAGCCCACTAATCGTGAAGAACTACTCTTTGGATAGCCCAAAAAAGCGATCAACTTGAAGCTGTGTTTCCCCTTACGGGACCCCAAGACAAGCACAGAATTTTAACTATGTGCTTACCCACTGGATTGGTTCCCACTGTAGCAGACTGCAACACCGGTGGGACTATTATTGCCACTGTATACACTCTTTGTCATGGCACTCCTTCGATGGCCGTTCTACCAAACATCCTCAAACAAATACAGAATGAGCATCGGGCAGGTCCTGCCCTCGATTTGGGGATGAAACTCATGGGTAATTTTCCTGTTGTCTCTGAAATTATTATTTTTAATGTTAAAGGTGAAGCAGGATCTTTGGCTATATGCCCGAGACTTGCAGCAGTGGCAGGGCCTGATCGCGAATGTGAGTTGCCTGTCATTATTGCTAATGTATATATCGTCTTTAAGACGTAATTGTTTGGTACCCAGCCCTTCAATACCACCACGTGGCAAGCCTAACTCTGGCGAGGATGCCAGACCAGCCCGTGATTTTGCTAAAAAGCCATGGGATAAATCTAAACAACAGCAACAGAAAGGTAGACAAGGTGGAGGTTCTCCACCCCGGAGTCTTCTGAAAGACGATACAATTTTCGTGATCACAGACAGATATCAGGTTTCTGATACATGTACTCCAAGTTTCTTTCAGAAATCGTCTGACCAGCATTACGACAAAGGAAGCCGATCTGACCGCAGACAAAAGAGTACGTGAAACCAAAAGGGAGACACAATGCTCGTCTGAAGTGAAGGTTAAGGAGGAAGATAGAGCTCCTCCATATAAACCCTCTTTTCAGAAAAAGAAGGTTGCAGCCTTAACTGCTAAATTTGCCACAGATGGTGAGAACCCTCCTTCTGAACAGGAATTGGGCAGTGACTCTCCTCGACAGCAAGGTGGAAGTCACCATAGTATGCCGGAATCTCCACCAATTTCTGGTAGCGAAAGAAACTGCAACATTTTTTACGGTTGTAACAGCGGACTCCCGCATAGCCCGTCCAGACAGACTATATAACGTAGATATTCCAGTTGAAGGTGCTGTTAAATGAACCATTAACACAATATTCTGGGACAACTTAACTACATTTTATGACATTCTCTTGGTGGAGGTTGATTGGCCCCCACCTTTTGTTCCTACATGCCCCCAGGGTGAGGATGTTATTCTCCCTTATTTCTTACACCTAGTCCCTCACAAAGTTAAACAAGCTTATGCATCTGAATGGCCCTTTGCATTGGCCCCTGCACTTTATCGTAACCACACTGTTTGGGATAAAGATTCCCCTTATCATATTATTCCTATACTGTTCACACCTCAGTTACAACCACAGTATCCTATTGAATGGGATGCTAAAGCACCCGTTAAATAAATTATTTCCCAACTGGAGTACCAGGGAGTCATTGAACCCTCTGTTTTTCAAATGAATAATCCTCTTTTTCCTGTTCTGAAACCAGATCATTCCTATAACATTGTCTTAGATTATAGACATTTGAACAGTCATACACACACGTTTGCGGTACAGAATACCCACAGTAGGGCATTCATTAATAATGTGGTCCGTAAGAAATACAAAACCACTTTGAACATTTCCAACAGTTTTTCCAGTCATAATTTGGCTCCTAAGATGCGAGACTGGTCTGCCTTTAGCACCCTAGGTTTTCAAATGCAGTAAGCGCAACTTCCTAAAGGCTATAAGAACAGCCAGGAGTTTTTGCGGCATGAATTGTGTTGATTTTTCATGACATCAACCCTGATGCTCTGTCCTACATGGATGACATCTACCTGATGGACGATGACTTAAACGCCCACTTGGCGACAGTAGATCACATAATATTGCATTTTGCTGAACTTGTGTACAAGTTTAACTTTAAAAAATCTAACAGCATTTCTGAGCGTCCTTTTCTTAGGATATGAATTTACAAGTGAGGGGAAGAGTCTTGCCGCTCACTTTCTGGAGGAATGTGCGCAATTGCAGCCACCAAACACACTTAAAAATTGCAGTCTATGCTAGGATTTTTTAATTTTGGTAGAACATGCATGCCTGATTATTCACAACGTGTTAAACCACTTTCTACCTAATACGCCCTGATTTTTCCACTTCCTGCTAAACATTGGAACACACTGAAACCCTCAAATGTTTACAATCTGACTTACTTGAAACATGCCACTTACATACATGTGTCAATACCGCGAACTTAGTCATCTGTGTTTTACTGGGTGCAATTGGATTTACGTATGTCACCTTTAACAAAGATGAAACAGTGGCCATGGCATATAAATTGCATTTATATTCCCTTGCAGAAAATGCATTTTGCTTCTCCTGAAAAAACACTAACTGCTGTGCAGATGGCCATTCGAAAAGAACGGCCACTTGCTCAAGGAAAACTCGTTATTTTTGTTTCTCCAGAGCCAGCATTAGAGGCTGTCACAGAAGCCAGAATTCCTAACACTAAAGCCCTCCATCTTCGATGGATACAATGGCTACGGCATTGACAGCCGTGATGTAGACTTTGTCTTTGGCCCTTCTTTGCAAACACAAGAATTTTTGTGATATGAGCATGTTTATCCTTTGCCCACTTCAGTTCTCCCTCTTGATCAATATACATTTATCATTTATACTGATGGTACAGCCCAACCTGCTACTGGTTCTAAGCAGCAGTATTCTGCAGCTTGCGCCATCATTATTAGCACTATGTTGGATGGTGTTTTTCACCCCCAAACAACTCACACACAGTCTCTAGGAGACTGTACTGCGCAGTTGGCTGAACTGAGGCTTTGCTTCTTGCACTTGAAAATACGGATACTAAATTTCCCAAACTTATTGTGTCTGATTCGTAATATTGTGTACACTCTTTTAATGATAATTTAACATTTTGGTGACAAAAGGAATTCAAAGTTTCCAATAGTAGCACAATCAAGCACAAACAGGTTTGGGTTAAAGCAGCAGCTCTTAAGGATAAGTTGCCACAAACTCATGTTATACATACATTGAGTCATCAACGTGTGGGAGCACACCCTGTAGGGAATTCTCTGGCTGATGAAGCGGCCAAATCTGCAGAAACCACAGCAAAAAAGAGAAGTAACAGGCTCTAAAACGCGTATCGATAATGATTACGTAGCTGCCGTGAATACTTTTAAAAATGGCATCCCTTTACCAAAGAGCTTTCCTTCTAAATATTCTTATCATTTAAGTGACCACAATGTTCCTTTTGTAACTATTCCTGGAGTTGGCGATCGTGTGATTCCCAACAAAGATCGCAGACATGCTTTAATAGTTACCGCACATGAAGGTGCAGCTTCTGCCCATGCAGGAGTAGCTGCCACCATCGCGCTCTTACAGAAATGTTATTGGTGGCAAGGCTTATAACAACAGACCTGAAAATATGTTCTGTGTTGTGACATATGTCAGCAAGTTAAAAGTTCTACTGTGTCTCGTTCATCGCAGACACATCTCTTTATTTCCAACAAGCCTTTTGGCTGCTTATACCTGGATCACTGTGGTCCACTGATTTCGGATACTGCTTTCAAATTTATCTTGGTTGCAGTTGATTCTTGCTCTAGGTTCCTCTGGATTTGGCCACAGCACTAGGCTGATACTCAAACTATTATTAAAGACTTTTCAAGTCTTCGTCGGGACTTATGCCTGCTGTGAATTCCACTCAGACCAAGATCCGGCTTTCGCTTCTAAAGCGTACCGTTATTCGATGAATTTCATGGGTGTACAAGTGCATTATTGTTCTCCACATAGGCCCGAGGGCAATTTTATTGTGGAAAGAATGAACTGTGACTTAAAGCAGTCCTTAACAGCTAGAGTATTAGGTACAGGGAGTGGTTGGTTGAACCATCACGATAGGGTTAAACAAGCACTTAATAACTTCCACAAAAGATCTCTGGATGGGCAGACCCTGTACGAAGTACTTTTTGGCATGAAGATGTATGTTCCAGACTTTGACGGTCCAAATGTTGTGGCGACTGCCACAATCTTTGACATAGATAACCATTGTGCTGTCTTACAAGACCTACAAAAGTTCTGTGATGCTTAGTCTCCCAAACATTTGCCTGCATCTCTCTCTTCGAATACTGAGCACCGAACTTCGATTTCTGGCTGGGTTCAAAAAGTTGGAGATCTGGTTCAGGAGAAGGTGGCCATCAAAAAGGAATTCGGCCCAACGTACTGTGCTCCTGTTCCAGTCATTGGCATATAAGGTACACAAACTGTGGTTTTGCCATCGCTTCTGGGATATAAAGGCAAACGCTTTGTCTCCATTGAACATGTCAAACGACACCATGTGGCCGGATATCTGTAGTATGCCATGAAAAGTTCATACTGTTCCTCAAGGCATTCCTTTGCAGCCCATGAGCACCACCAATGCTGATTGTCCCCAGCTGGAGTGGGGAGGCTGAGTCCTCCGCCAACAACCTATTGGACACAGTACCTGTGGCTACTATAACGTCTTCTACAATGGATGTCATTTATACGGATCCACCATTGGTGAATCCTTCCGAATTGGATTTTTCTAGCCCTACTGCTGAGTCACAGCCTCCTGTTTTCCAGCTGAGTATCTCCGGGTACTATGGATCAAGATGATTTTTTTCAGACAGTTCTTCTGTTTTGCAACCACCTTCAGCCCGGATTTGTGTTTTTATTTCATGGTTAAAACACACTTATCTAGTCCGGCCAAGGATCTATGTCTGGATCATACTATCCTTGGTTTTTCTGTTCATGTGGATTGGATTTGTGACTGTTTTTTCTGGTTAATCAATGGCCATTACATCCCAGAACGTTCTGCTACAGAACTAGTTGATGGGGTGTTGGCCCTCCCATTCCTCATCGCTTAAACTGAAAAGAGACTTGTCTCTCGTCAACATTTCAGCCGTTCCAGTGACTGATGGAATTGTTTGGGATAATGTTCTTTCGACATTTTAGCCCCTACGGACATCCTGCAGATGCCATATGTGTTCAAAGTTTCTATGGGTAATGTAATAGTACCTGGGTTACATTCGGATGGTTGGGATGTTGACACTGTAAATTCTATGCTTTTAGAACTAGAGTATTATACAGTTTTTAAATCAGAGGCCATATATCTTAATTCTGCTAATTATGCCAATATATTCTGTTGTCATCATTATGGACATCATTTTCTGCACAGAGCCAGTGGTCAGCATCCACACTTTAATTATACACAATGGGAACACTGTCTTACTCCCCCACAAGGGAGTTCCAATACGCATAAAGACATGGTTACATATTTTACAGGTTATGACACCTCAGACCCCACGTCATATTTTTTCAAATTAATTCCCACTCCACCCAAAAAATATATGCTTACTCAGACTTAAGCACATATATACAGCTTCGTTTGTCAACCAGTTAGCCCTTGAACGTTATGATTACTGAAAGGACACTATTGATTTGAAATCAATTTGGGGAACAAAATCTTGGCAGGTTTAGGGAACGGAAAACTTATTTTGAGCCTGTTTAACTCCCACACGAATGATTGTCTTGAATGAAACGTTACAGCAGACTACCTGTCTGGGATTTGCAAAAATTAAAGAAATGAATGAGCGAGCATTTCTTAATTACACTGAAGAACAATTAAATAGAATGGTGCAGAATGGTACATTTAATTCTTCATTTTCGAGTTCTGGCCGGTGTTTGTTGAGGCATGTAGACACTAATGGTTGTCATGCTCATTTTCTTAGTTCCACAAATGGGTTTAAATCAGACCTGATTCCCAATACTCCCAGTTAACACATTCTGGTAATATTACCACCTATTCTGTGGGAAAGTTATGTCAACAATGGTTCGAACATTCCACACTGTCTGCAGTAAAGCAACATATTTCTTGCCTGTCTGAAGACATGAATTTATTAGATTTCTTTTTAGGTCCTAAATCTCCACATTCTAAAAGATTTATATATGCTACCTATAATGAAATTTGTAAGTTATCCCAGGTGGAAGCTGCTGCAGGTTTAAGACAAATTGACCAAGATAATATGGACGAAGTGCTTGCTGTTGTTGCTAATAGTATTAATACGTTGTCCTCTCGTATTTACAATTTGAACATTGTGTCGTCTGTTATTGACATTGAGCAGAGTGACATGTCAACACTGTATCATGGGCTTAAAGTCAGCTTAGATCTATTATGCAGTTTAGCTGGAGGCTTCAAGCACTCAAAAATGGGAGCGTTCCATGGCATTACTTGAATTTCGGCAATTTATTTCTGCTTTTTAATTTAACATGCAAAACAACAATTGATGGCCATGAAAGATGCAACCTACACAATGCTGCATGTAGAGAAATTAGAACAACTTCCATTCACTATAGCTGAAATGCCTTTGGCGGTGTGGTTAATGCACAGTGTTATCTCACTGCCGATCTCGACATTTCAATTCACAGCTTGCATGAAACATTTCCCAGTAGGTAGATATGAACCTCTCGGAAGCAACTTCATTCACGGATTATTGTCACTTCTCTTTACATATCGTTGTGAACGTACCAAGAAGGAATTTTTATTACTGGAAGAGAATGCGATTCTACTGTTGGGCATTCACTTGTTTGTAAACGTGTCAAGATCCACCGCGCATGTAATACTTCAGCGCCCAATTTGCCTTTTTACTGAAAATTCAGTTTCCCTCAATTCTTACCTTCATTACTGTACTCTCTAATGGCTTTATCTAATGCTTAGTGTTCAAGACAGTTGCGGAATGCGAGCTGGAATTACATATATTTTGTCCGTTTCCCAGTTAGTCACGTGTTGCAACAACGTCATGTTTCCCCCTCCACATGGGATCGTAGATAGCTCATTGTGACCTTCCATTCCAACTTTGAAGGCAGATTTTAACAAGCTAAGCAGACTCAAAGTGTTATTGTTCCAACAAGAAGTAGCTCTCACATCTGCTTGCGAGACCTTCGAATTGCAGATGGCTAGAACTACCGGTGAAATACAGTCATTGTTAAATACAAACCTTCCCCTGCATTTTGGGCAGTTAGTGCATCAAATTTTTAACGCCACTAGTACGACCGACCTTGCCCACTTTTTTATGTTTGTAGGCTCCGGCCTTGTTAGTTGGTTCCAAACCATCTTTGGAGTAATCCCGGCTTTTATCCACTCAATTTGTTTCTAGTGTATTCAGAGGATTCCCATTGCTGTTACTCCTCATTTGCGGCATTCTCATCCTGTTCCTGCTTCTCCACAATGGATGTTCCTTTTGCGGGCCTTTTGGAAATAGGACCGCTCCAACACTACAGTGAGCATATGCTTAAGATCTTTGGAATATTTCTATTAAAGGATCTGGCTCTTGATTGGTCTTTAACATTCCGACCTGCCTGGTTTACCTGCCTGCAACCCGTGTTCCACTTTCTCTGGTGCCCCTTTGAATGGGCACTGAATATTTGCCCGGCTTCGCAAACACCCACAGGCCTGGACATTGGACCTTAGTGACCCATTTTCAGGACTGTCCTTTGGGTTTGCGAAGTTTGAGCCCCTCACCTTCGAGAAACCATGTGCATCAGCACATGAATCACAGGACACAGGCTCTATTAACACGGTTGCAGGTTGCCCGGTAACTTTCTCGGCATCGGCTAAGACCGAAGATCATGTTTGTTCTTTGGAGCTCGTGACTTGAGCTGTTGACCAATCATCATATGAAGAGTCAAACTCCTTTATGGAGTTCTTAGCCTTTGAATTGGCGAGTAATACAATGGCTTCCTCCAAAACACCATGATTTTATTATTTTCTAAATTGACAATTCCTTTATTAATGTTCAGTATATCCTATTATCAAATTGTGCTTTGAGTTTGTTTACCTTCTGATTATATTTCTTAAATTTAGTATTTTCTTTCATGCTATTATCCTGACCAAAGGGAGGGTGTTGTGTGTTTCCTGCATGGCCCATTGTGGTTTTCCTTATGTTAGCCTAATTGTGCACGTTGTAGGCCGCATTTTATTTTGCACACGTTACTATATAAAAATGCTTACTTTGTGCCACATTGTATTCTCAAACAGAACCTGCATATGTTTTCGTTTTCTGTTATTTTCCTGGAATTTAGTCTGAACACCATGGACAAGGTCAAATAACATTGCCCCTTGTTGTTCCCTCTGGTCACACACTAGCACGTTCTCACATCAGGGCTTAAGGACTGCTCTCCTAAGTCCCTTGGAGGTGACACTTTGGTACAGGTTCACATTCTGTTGTTTCTTGCATGTTCCTTTATAAAAAAAAATGTATAAGTCTAGTAGCTGAGCACTTGCATTGTTTGACACATGGTTTTAGGGTGTATTTATAGTGAATTAATACTTACCACATACTTTTCTATTCACCACATAATTTGGTTCAATTGGGTCTATATCTTGCTTCTCTTTCTCTGATCTATATTTTATTTTTTCATCTCTGTTTCCCTATAAACGCAAACTCTGTAAATTTTCTTTAAATGTATGTAAGACTCCCCTCAGGGACAATACTTTCTATATAATTGCAGGTATCATACAAGTGTTCCTAGTGGCTTTCCTGAAGAAGGCACTCAGTGCTGAAAATGCGCATAGATGACAAGAGAAATTCTATTGTCAAGCCACCAACTGTTTCTGTGATTAAATAATTTGTTATATATCATTTGGACGTCCTTGGGGGCCAACTACCCCTCCTGTTACTTCCAGTAAGTCCTCCACAGCTGGATTGCTAAGAGGTTGTCTGAGGCCACGCACTAAATAGGGGCCTAAATCCATCGTTTTTTGCTCCCCATGCCATTCCAGCTTGAACCCAGCCATATGCAAATCAGTCTTGACCCTGCACCCAATGGGAACAGTCTAGCCTGAACTGCCAGACCAGGTCCTCCCTGGACTGGAAACAAGCATCCTAGGACCAGTTTTGGGGTTTCACCCCTCACCAGCCAGGATAGCTTGACTCCAGTGGCAAGGAGAGCACGGGACCCACGTCTGGGCAGTCCCGTCCCACACGGGTTGACAAATGCAAACAGAATAATTGATGGACAGAATGCAGAACAATGTCATACATTCACCCCAGTACAGAGATCTGGGCCTAAATCCATCGTTTTTTTGCTCCCCATGCAATTCCAGTTTGAACCCAGCCATATGCAAATAAGTCTTGACCCTGCCCCAAAGGGTACAGTTGAGCCCGAACTGCCAGGCCAGGTCCTCCTTTGACTGGAAACAAGCATCCTAGAAATGGTTTCGGGGTTTCACCCCTCATCAGCCAGGATAGCTTTACTCCAGTGGCATGGAGAGCACGGGACCCACGTCTGGGCATACCCGTCCCACTCAGGGTGAGAATGCAAAAAGAACAATTGATGGACAGAATGCAGAACAATGTCATACATTCACCCCAGTATAGAGATCTGGGCCTAAATCCATCGTTTTTTTGCTCCCCATGCCATTCTAGTTTGAACCCAGCCATATGCAAATCAGTCTTGACCCTGCACCCAATGGGAACAGTCCAGCCCGAACTGCCAGGCCAGGTCCTCCCTGGACTGGAAACAAGCATCCTAGGACCGGTTTCATGGTTTCACCCCTCATCAGCCAGGATAGCTTGACTCCAGTGGTATGGAGAGCACGGGACCCACATCAGGAGTAATTTATGAAACCCTTAGGGCCCAATTACGAGTTGAAGGTGCGGCGGCGGGACCGCACTGCCACCTCACAGCCAAAGCCGCGTGAAGACCGCCCGCCCTATAATGACTTATATATATGTGTGTGTGTGTGTGTGTGTGTGTGTGTGTGTGTGTGTGTGTGTGTGTGACAACAAATAGAGGGAGATGGTTTCATTGAAATACTATACTGAATGTTCATCTATCCTGAGGGGACTGAGGATCTTCGTTCTAACAACGTTGAATGATATGGATCAAGATCTGTTGAAGCAGTGGCAGACGGATACTGTAGAGTGTTCCATGAAGCTGATGAACACACTCATCATACATGCTGAACGTAAACTACAGTTGACCTTAGACAAGATTAAAGGGATAGAAAGATCCTTGGAAATAACAAATGCACTGAGTGAGATGCAAAAGAGATAGAAAAAGATGAAAAAGAGGTACAGTCAAAAAAGGCTAAGAAATTCAATTTAGACAAAGTTGACTATGCAACGGGCAGGATCTATACGTTTGCAAGAAGATTCGACTCCTTGTACAACAGGTAAACAATGGACAGAGTACTTGAAAAAGAATATGCACCATCAAGTGTTGAAAGTTCTGAAGTAAGTTCGGGGACGAGGATCCCACCCCAGGAATACCCAAGTTGGATTTCTCAGGGGAAATGTGCCTCTATCAAATGCAGAACTGAAAAAGAGGCAGAGGAGGAATGAACAGGATGGCTGCAAACGTAAATGAACCAGGAGGTCAAAAGGGAAGCGGAAGAGGCAAGAAAGGAGGCATAACCGATACAATTCTAGTCATCAGCCTTTCTTCAGAGAAACTTGAAAACATGCATATTAATATATTAATCAGCTCAGTAAGGGCTTAACATTTTGCCCAATGACATCTATGGATCTTGCGACATCTAGAATAGATCTGAAAAAATTTGCAAGGAAACTGAAATAAAAAAAGTACTTTGAATCAACACATAAAAAAATCTAAATTGATGGAACAACAGTAAATCTCCCCCATTACAACTGCGGACACGTGTCATCTTAAAGCACTATCAGACCTAGAAGTGGAATCCAAATGATTACTTGTCCACCCACCCATGGAGGATCTGTCAGATTCTGAGTATTGTGAATCAATGGGGATCCCTACAGATGCTACTACAAATAGTAAGTGCAAACCAAGATCAAATTTCTGTCCCCAAATACCACCAGGCAACAAGGTTGATATCTTTCAGGAAGTGATAATGGAGGGGCTAAATAAGATATCACGTAAAGAACAGAAAGGGAAACATGGTGGTCCCCATTCTAACATGACAAAGGATGATTGGGTCATTTTAATGGATCTGCAAGATGACAACTTCATAATGAAAGCATCAGATAAAGGGGGAAATATCATGGTCATGGACCGATTCAAATATATCAAAGATCCTGTGTCGAGGATGTGTCATGTAGCCGAGGTGGTGCGAGATCCTGGAGTGGGGATGCATTACTCTGTGACAGTTCCGGGAAGCTGCAAGGCTGTGATGCAAGGTCCTGCATCGTCGTTGAGGATGTTGTCAACGAGGGGCTTGCGATGAAAAGTCCTGCATTAAAGATGAGTCGCACACCAGCTGGTTCTGAAGAAGTTGTGGGGCTTGTGATGCAGAGTCCCTCATCGCTGTCGAGGATGCCATCGAAGAGGGGCTTGAAATACAAAGTCCTGCATTGAGGATGCATCATGCAGCAGCGGTTCTAAGGAGGCTGCGGGCTGCAATACAAAGTCCTGCTCCAGGGATGCCTTGCACAGCGGTTCTCATGTGGAGTATTGTGAGGCGATGTTTTGTGCTGCGGTTCCAATGAGGAGTTTTGTGAGATGATGCGTTGTGCTGCATTAGTTCTGTTGAGACCACAGATGGGCTGGCAGAGCACCTTCAGGCTCACTACCAAGCATCCAGGACTGGTGTAGCACCACATGGGAGTGCAAGACTGACAGATGGGTGAGTCCATGTGCTGGGTTCAAGATTGTTGGAGCCTTTTCTGTCCCTGAGGCTCTGATCAGGAGGACAGCCAATTAGCCCTTGGCGTCACTTTGGTGGTCCTGGAGTTAAGATGCATGTCCAGTTCTTCTCACTGAGGCAGGAGGGCAGTAGGGAAGCAGGGCGGAAGAGTGGCAGCCCTTCTTGCAGAAAAGCAGCCCAGCAGTCCTTCTTCAGAGTCCTCCACATGTCCAAATCTGAACTCAAGAGCTGGGTCTGAGGGTCCATTACTTATACCTGTTGCCCATTTTGACATAGGAGAAGGGTCTGGAGGTTTTAACTTCTCTGAGGTGTCGGGCATCCCCTTCCTCCCTACCCTGGCCCCAGCTTGTCTGGGGATACAAAAGACTGGTAACAAACCCTTTGTGAGTGTGTTCAGGCAGAGCCTTTGTGATGTGCAAGTGTGGTAGGTGACAGCTCCTCCCCTTCATTAAGTCAGAGTGGCCCATCCCGCCAATACCTAGCCCATTTTTGTCTTACTGTCTGGGATCAATACACAAAGACCAAATGCCAGCTACACCTAGGCATATGCCCCAAATGTGTAGGACAAGAAAATGCCAACTTTCTAAAAGTGCCCTTTTCAGAATTGTTTCTTAAGATCCGAGTGTGGAGTTCTAGCATGATGCCACTGTTCTTTTCAACGAGTGAGTTTGGGGTTCACCTGCAGTGCATGTAATACATTTCTGGCACTGTATGATTGGTTGAAATGTAAGCATATCTTTTGTGCCACACAAAATATATGCCAGGAAGGATGGCAATTGCTAAAAAATCATGTCTTACCAAGGTGGAGACCATGGGTAAAACCATGGGCTTGCATTGTGCTCCTCATTTCAGGACAGGGCTGACATTCAAGCCGATATTAACTGTCACAAAAAACAGGTTGAGTGTTCAGGGCAGAGCCAGTATGTCACTACTCAACTCCCCTGTCTCCCACAGGTAAGCTTCTGAATGGCTGCTGCCATCATAATCTTGCATGCAAAAACTCTCTTCCTGCTGAAGTGCAGTCATCTGCTGCAGCTCACTCCAGTTCCCTGCCTATAGAAAGGAAAGCGATCTAGTGCACTGTCATAGCCAATTAGTAATTCTGTGCTGTAACCTCTAGTCCAAACACCCATAGTGAAATAGGCCTCGCTGCCCTATGACCTACAGAGACAATGTAAGAAGTTTTCAAGTCAGTGATGACAATTTTATGTCAGTAAGAAGAAACCAGTGTAGTGCTTGACATATGAATGCAGAACCAGGCAGAGTTCTAAACAATGCGTGTTTTCTCAGCTATAATTGTAAAGGAAAAGTCCTGATTGTACTAAAGGCAAAATTATGATTTCTTAACTTTCTAACTTTAGTATAGGAACCATGAATCACAAAAAACTACACTTTTAAGCAAACCCTGAGTCACATACTAAAGGTTGAGAGGAAGTGAAACCACCAAATCAGACATTAGCTTAGCTTATAAATAGCAGTAGCCAGGAAGTAACAGCCTCTTTCCTTGACTTGAACATCAGAAGAAACCACATAGAGACAATTGAAGTTTTTAAGAATCACTAGAGGAGGTGTCAGGAATATCCAGGAACCTTGACACTTGAGCTTTATATGTGTGCTGTTGAGATTAAGTTTTAGGAATTACTAGCAACTGAAACTGAAGAAAGAATCAAAAATATTTGTAGTATAGAACATTTAATGGAAGACAAATTGTCAACAGTGAAAGGACTTTCCTTCACTATTCTAGCTAGAAAAATTAGCATTTTATTGCAATGCCGGAGGCTCATATTATGCTTGTTTAAAACCCATTCACTGCTACCAAATAGTCATGAGCCCCCGATTTGCAATAAAACATCCTGAATTTGAAACTCTGGACCAATCAGCAGTTCTAAAAATGTAATCTAACCTTGTTTTAGTCAACAAGGCTCTAGAGGCCATGTCTCCTCTAGTGGAATTGGCCCCAAATTTGTTTCTATTTTTTCAGCCAAAGACAGACCAATAACATCTGCCTAAAGGAGATGATATAGGAGCATGTTTTTTTAAAGAAAGATTAAAAAATGAGGAGAGGACATTCTTAAATCAGTAATCTTTCATTCATATTGTTGAAGGAAAATATGGACGCTAGTGGAGGCATTCTTCATGTGTCTGCTAACAGAAAAAAACAACTCTGAAGGAGAATAATGTCTTATAGCTCTATGTGTTACTACATCATTTGAGATTATTTCAAAAGAAACTCAAGCATGTTAGTGAGCATAATTTTTCAGTGATAATGAGTCAATGTCAGGTCATGTTTGGAACAATTACAGAGTTAGTTTAACATCCTATATTGAGGAACAGCAGATTTTAGACAGTGGAATACCTGATATTCATCTAGCAATTTACAACCTAAAAGATGTTACTCTTTGAGTTTGTCCTCAAAACGCTCAGGGTCACCGGGATAGCTGATCTGTAACCATTAAATAGTCCTGAAGATGTGCCATGAGTTGTCAGTGAGTTCTGAACTGACATTTGCTATTTGTTTTTACACCCCAACCAATTCTAAGCTTGACAAGCTTTCTTGTAAGTCTTGATGGTACATGCTTTGCGCTTGAGAAACTGCTTCTGGGTAATCGCGGCCACATAACTGATTTTGGAGATGGCGTCGAAGTGAAGAGGGGAGAGAGCCGCACACAGGGAAGAAGAGCATAATTAAGGCAATCCTTAGTACACAGCCGGGGTGCAGGTTTCAGTGAGAAACGTTTGTGATGGGGCTGAAGGTGAATTGCTAAGTCTCGGTCCGCAAAGTTTTTGATTAAAAGAGAAAATCTTAATGAAAACAACACAGAACAGAGGGTTTCAGACATCCGATAACTTTTCATTTAAATTTTCTCGGATATGCCACAGCACTACGTCTTCGTGAATTTAAAGCTATGATTGATTCTTTCAAGCAACACGGAACACAAGCGCCTCTGGTTCAGGAATCAAAACTTAAAGTCTTGTTCGAGGGACAATTTCTTGTCTTTACTTCGGTGGACCAAGCCAATGAACTTTTGCAGTCCATTATTAAGAAGCAAAGAGATAAAGGGGACTCTAAAAGAACTTTAAAATCCATGTTCTAATAGTGGTGGCCCCAAGATAAAGGGATCACAGATGTGATTAATTTCTTTGGCCTTCTCCCTATTGCCTTTTCTGTTATCCCTTTTGTTTTTATCTCTTTTTCTTCTTTTGTTTTTTTCTATTTTTCTTAAAGTGGAAAAACTACAGGGCAACAGGCTGCTGTAGCGGTGCCAATGGAGAAGCAGTCATGGGTGCAAGTGCAAGGTGTTGCAGGGATTCTGCGGAGTCACAGAACTATGCTTGGGATCATACAACCTTAGTAGGCAGGGACTGAGTCATTCTACCACCTAAGTAACCATGAGCCCAGGACCGGCTATCTATAGTGTCTCACTTGCCCTCCTACTCACTCACAGAGGAACAAGTGATTAGACACCCCAGAACACAACACTCCAGACCCTCTCAGGAATTGTGGTTGCAGGACACACCCTTTCACTCTCACACTCGTACTAGTCCACAATAAGATCTGACAGAGACACAAGTAAAGTTTAAAATTTTTATTTCAACTATTGTGCTCTAGTATGCAATATACGTGCCACAATAAGTAAGAAGATGCCTAACAAAAATACGGTCAGCATAGTAAGTAGTCCATAAATCATAAAAGGAGCTGTCATTATATAAGAGCCAAACCCCCTCTCCTTCTACAGAAGCAAAGTGATTATATATCAGAAGATCTCTGGGTGTTGGCAGCAGACCCCATACCTTAGCATGCACAGATGAAAATTCTACATCTCAGTTGCTGTCGCAATATCTTCCCTGGAAACATCCCTCTCCAAGTGTGTTGTTACCTATTCTGTGCATAGCTATATGATAAAGAATGTGTTCCCAAACAACAGCTGCATTTGTGTTTTTTGTCTAAGGGCTGAGGCCTGACCAAAACAAAATAACAAGGGGCATTGTCGTTTGACGTTATCTACGGTGTGCAGACCAAATTCCGCGAAAGAACAGAACGCAAAAACAATGGCAGGTTCTGCGTGAAAGTACAGTGTGACACAAACAAAATACGTTTGTGTAGTAGCATGTGCACAGCAGAGGGCAGTCTGCAATGTGCTCATGCTAACATAGGGAAAATGACAATGGGCCTGCACGGGACATATGACACCCTCCCCTTGGTCAGGATGATAGCACCAAAATGACGACAGAAATCAGGTGATAGGTAGAACCATAGCAATCAGAATAGTTTGTAACTAGTGTCTCCTATTGGGACAATGGCCAGATTTGATGAAAAGATTTTTAGTGAAAAATGTATGCAATTACAGCATATCGCCAGGACCTAGGATGCCAAGTGAAAAGACAATGATTCCTATAAGAAATCCGAACCTTCCAAATTAGAAATGTCAGCCATCCAGTTGAGCAGGTCAAAGGAACAAGCATGCTCCTGGTATCCAGTAGTCGACAAGACCATGAAAGGACAACCTGTATTGATTTCGATGAAACTGATATCCAGTAGACGCTGCGCAGTTGCACAGGGATCACCTCTGGCCACTGGTCACAACGCTGCATTGTACACAAGCCGCATACCCAAGGAACAGTCCTGGTTATGGGCCACTAATGGACCCATCAACAGTTCGAAATCCAGGGCAGCGTGAGATGGTGTAGCCAGGTAGACATCCAGGGACCATAGAAAGGGGCACCGGATGCAATGGTTGTACACAGGTGAAGTAAGCATAGCGGAACGTTAGACAAAATTCGGCATCCAGAGTGTCTAAGGGCACCGTGCCAAACTGTGGTAGCATTCGCTCATGGTACAGTTACAGCAATGCCTGTCCCGGCAGGCTCACAAATGGAGCGGCCATTGTGGATAGCAGGAACAGCACGAGGATGCCTCATATTAAGATGAGTATCAGCGGGAACCCATCGAATATGCTGGAAAAAATAGAATGTATAAACGCTGGTAATACTCAAAAAATAGTTTGAAAAGATGTCACGAGGCTGGAGCCCACAAGTTTAAAAAGTGTGCCAGGCCCGTGGTAACAGACGCATTAAATATTTGATGTATCAATTCCCCGAAATGCAGGGGGCGATTTGAGTTTAACAATGATTGTATTTCACTAGACGTTCTCTCCACCTGCAAGTCAAAGGTCTCACGTGCCGAAGTGAGAGCCACTTCTTGTTGAAACAATAACGATTTGAGTCTGCTTAGCTTTTTGAAATCTGTTTTCAAAGTTGGAATGGAAGGCCATAATGAACTATCTACACTCCCATGTGGAGGGGGGACATTGTTTCAACGAGTAACTAACTGGGAAACAGATACCACATATGGGATTCCAGCCCGCAGACCACAACAGTCTTGATTATCAAGGGCGAGATAACTGCCATTCGAAAGCAGTGTGAGAGCGGGAATAATTGCGGGAACAGGAGTCCCTTTCAAATAAAAAGCCAGATTGGGGGCAGAAACATTACAGGCGCAGTGAATTTTTACTTGTTGACATACAAGGTAATGACCGGCAGTGGAGTTGCATCTTTCCCCTGTAAAGAAAACTTCTCTCTCAGCTCATTGACAACAATATGTAAAGGGCAGGGACCATAACTCATGTATGTAGCTGCTCCCAAGGTGGTTCATATTTACCTATTGGGAAGTGTTTTATGCAGGCAGTGAACTGAAACAATGAGATGGAGCAACGAGATAACCCCATGTATTAACCATACCGCAGAATGAGTTTCAGCTACAGTCAAGGGAAGTTGAAGGGGTGGGAGCGAACTGCTTCACCCCCAGCACAGTTCACCCCTTAGCATTATGGTAAATGCAGTTCAGGGTAAATGCTTACTTGAATATTTACTGGAGTATTTCACCAAAGTTGGTGCAGGTTAGTGCTGTAAATCTCTAGACACGTGTTTCTGGATATCATCCGTCATCAGTAGAGATAAAAACGAATTTAATCTGGGGTTGCTGGGCAAGCTGCCACAATCCTTTCAGGTCTCAGTACCTCTCACAGGCGCACAGGCACATCTCCAAAAGCTCGTCAGCTCAATGGCTCAAGGGAGCCTTTTCAAACAGAAGGGGTGGGAGCACACTGCTTCACCCCCAGCACAGTTCACCCCTTAGCATTATGGTAAATGCAGTTCATGGTAAATGCTTACTTGAATATTTACTGAAGTATTTCACCAAAGTTGGTGCAGGTTAGTGCTGTAAATCTCTTGAGCCACTGAGCTGACGAGCTTTTGGAGATGCACCTGTGCGCCAGGGAGAGGTACAGAGACCTGAGAGGATTGTGGCAGCTTACTCAGCGACCCCAGAATTTCGTTTTTATCTCTACTGATGAAGGATAATATCCAGAAACACATGTGTCTAGAGATTGACAGCACTAGCCTGCACCAACCATGGTGAAACACTTCTACAAAAATTCAAGTAAGCATTTAAACAGAACTACATTTACCAGGATGCTAAGGGGTGAACTGTGCTGGGAGGTGAATCAGTGTGCTCCCATCCCCCTTCTGTTTAAAAAGGCTCACTTGAGCCACTGAGCTGATGAGCTCTTGGAGATGCACCTGTGCGCCAGGGAGAGGTACAGAGACCTGAGAGGATTGTGGCAGCTTACTCAGCAACCCCAGAATTTCGTTTTTTATCTCTACTGATGAAGGATAATATGCAGAAACACATGTGTTTAGAGATTGACAGCACTAACCTGCACCAACTTTGGTGAAACACGTCTACAAAAATTCAAGTAAGCATTTAAACAGAACTACATTTACCAGGATGCTAAGGGGTGAACTGTGCTGGGAGGTGAAGAAGTGTGCTCCCATCCCCCTTCTAGTCAAGGGAAGTTGTTCAAGTTTGGTCTATATGTAGCATAGTGTAACTTGCATCTTTCAAAGCCATTGATTGCTGTTTACGTGTTAAATTAAATGGTAAGAACAATGCGCTACAATTTAGGTAATGCCAAGTGTTTGCAGTGTCCAACCAAATTGCATAACTGATCTATGTTAATTCTGATCTTGACACAAAGTAGACACTTCAGTTTGCACAATATCAATTACAGATGACACAATATTATCTAAAGTGTAAATACGAGATGACAATATATTACTACTGTTGTCGACAACAGCAAGCACTTTGTCTAAATTATCTTGATCAATTTGGCGAAAATGTACTGCAGCTTCCAGTTCCGACAATTTCCAAAATCCATTATCTGCAGCATAAACAAATCATTTTGTTTGTGGGGATTTTGAACCCAAAAGGAGATCAGATACCTTTAAATCTTCGGACAGGAGAGAAAGATGTTGTTTCAGGGCAGACAATGTGGAATGTTCTAACCATTGTTGACATAATTTACATACGGAATAAGTAGTAACAGTGTTAGAATGCGGTGTTTGTTGATAACATGGATCAGGTCTATTTAATTTGAACCCAGAAGTAATGTTCACGAAAAGAGAATGACAAACATCGTGTTCTAAGGCCATAATGGCCACCCAGTAAGAGCTATCATAGAAGAATTAAAGGTACTGTTTTGTATCATACTATTGAATTGGTCTTTAGTATATTTTGTATAAGATTGCCAATCATCAAAAAGGGCCAAGGATGGGTAGCGGAAGTATTGAATTCTTGAATCTTAGCCAACCCCAGACAAGTAGTCTGTTGGACCGTGTCATTAAGAAAGATAATTTGCGTACGTATCAGACTTGCACGGAATAGTGATTCTGTACCTTGGACTTGCCATGACTTAGTGCCCCATACTGATTTCAATTCAATATTGTCCTTCTAGTACTAATATCCTTTCAGGACTAAGTTGTCAATAAAAAGGGATGCATATATTAACTTGGTCTGAGTAAGCTTATATTTTTTCGAAAGAGTGGGAACCAATTTCAAATATTATGATGCCAGGTCCGAAAGGTCATAACTGGTGAAATAGGTGTACTTCATCCTTTGTGTATTGGACTTACCCTGAGATGGAGTTGGGCAATGTTCCCATTGAGTATAATTATATTGGGGACGCTGTCCATTAGCTCTATGCAAAAAATGGTGCCCATAATGTTGATAACAGAACAAATTGGCATAGTTAGCAGACTCTAAATTTAAATCGTCATTATCAAAGACAGTATAATATTGAAATTCGGAAAACATAGAATTTACAGCATCAACACCCAATCATCCAACTGCAACCTGGGCACTATTACATCACCCATGGAAACACGGAATACATATGGTATCTGCATGGTCTCTGTAGGACCGAATATATCGATTGGGATTTTATCCCATACAATTCCATCAGTGACTGGGACCGCTGAAATGTTAACAAGGGACTGGTCTCTTTGCATTTTATGCGAGGAAGAACGTGGGGACAACACCCCATCGACAAGTTCTGCAGTAGAACGTTCAGGTAGGTAATGGCCATTAACCAAAAGGAAAACAACAGTCACAAATCCAATCCACATGAACAAAAATACCATGGAAAACACAATCCAGATATAAATCCAAGGTGGAACCAGATATGTGCGTTTTAACCAGGAGGTCAAAACACAAATCTGCACTGGTGTTAGGGTTAAAACAGAAGACAATGAAGAACTGTCTGGAGAAAAGTTTTCTTGATCGATATATTAACCAGAAGAACTCAGCTGGAATAACAGAGTCTGGGATTCATGATGTAGACTTGAGGCAAGCACTCCTGAGGGGCCTCAAGCGGTGGATCAGAATAAACGATTTCCATTGTGGAGTGTGAAGAAGGTAAAACTGGTACCAGGTCCACTGAGGACTCAACATACCCCTCCGGCAACCTGGGAGAATCAGTAGGAACAGAGCTCACAGGCTGTAAAGGAATATCCCATCTTGAGACACCCCGATGCATACTATTGAGTATTGGTCAAATGGTGTAACTTGACATGTTCAATTGAACCAAAGTGATTGTCTTTGTATCACAGTTTGGGTACCCTTAAGGCCAAGCACTGGAACAGGAGCATGGTAGGAGGGACCAAATTCTTTCTTGATCGCCACCTTTTCACGAACCAGATCTCCAACTTTAGGAAGCCGGCCAGAAACAGGAATCAGAGCCGCAGCATCAGATGGCTGAGTCGAAGGCAGATGGGTTTAAGCCAGAGCCTCATGACACTTTTGTAGATCCTGCAAGACAGCACAGTGGTTATCTACGTCAAAAGTTGCGGCAGCCACCACAACATCTAGACCATGGGTACTCACAAACTTTCTCTCGGGGGCCAAATTTACAGTGTGGTTTGTGGCCGAGGGCTGCACCGGTGAGGGAGGGGTCAGTGGGGGAGGGGCGGGGCTAGAGCAACAAAAAAAACTATGGCCATGAGGTTGAACACAGGCCCCTGCAGCGGACGCCTTCATCCACTGAGCCACCAGACCCGGCATACACACATCTCTCTCTCTATATCTATCTCTCTCTCTCTCTCTCGCTCTGTCTCCCTCCCTCTCTCTCCCTCCCTCTCTCTATCTCTCCCTCTCTCTATCTCTCCCTCCCTCTCTCTCTCTCCGTCTCCCTCCGTCTCTTCTCTCTCTCTCTCTCTCTCCCTGTCTCCCTCTGTCTCACTCACTCTGTTTGTCTCCCTCTCTCTGTCTCCCTCCCTCTCTCCCTCCCTCCGTCTCCCTCCGTCTCCCTCTGTCTGTCTCCCTTTGTCTGTCTCCCTCTGTCTGTCTCCCTCTGTCTGTCTCCCTCTGTCTGTTTCCCTCCCTCTGTCTCCCTCTATCTGTCTCCCTCCCTCTGTCTGTCGCCCTCCTCCCTCTGTCTGTCTCCCTCTGTCTGTCGCCCTCCTCCCTCTGTCTCCCTCCCTCTGTCTGTCTCCCTCTGTCTGTCGCCCTCCTCCTTCTGTCTGTCGCCCTCCTCCCTGTCTGTCTCCCTCTGTCTGCCGCCCTCCTCCCTCCCTCTGTCTCCCTCTCTCTCTGTCTCCCTCTCTCTCTGTCTCCCTCTCTCCCTCCCTGTCTCCCTCCCTCCCTCTGTCTCCCTCCCTCTGTCTCCCTCTCTCTGTCTCCCTCTCTCTGTCTCCCTCCCTCTGTCTCCCTCCCTCTCTCTCTGTCTCCCTCTCTCTGTCTCCCTCTGTCTGTCTCCCTCTGTCTGTCTCCCTGTCTGTCTCCCTCTCCCTCCCTCTGTCTCCCCCTGACTCCCTCCCTCTGCCTCCCTCCCTCTGTCTCCCTCCCTCTGTCTGTCTCCCTCTGTCTGTCTCCCTCTGACTGTCTGTCTCCCTCTGTCTGTCTGTCTCCCTCTGTCTGTCTGTCTCCCTCTGTCTGTCTCCCTCTGTCTGTCTCCCTCTGTCTGTCTCCCTCTCTCTGTCTCCCTCTCTGTCTCCCTCTCTCTGTCTCCCTCCCTCCCTCTGTCTCCCTCCCTCTGTCTCCCTCCTCCCTCCCTATGTCTCCGCCTCCCTCTGTCTCCCTCCCTCTGTCTCCCTCCCTCTGTCTCCCTCCCTCAGTCTGTCTCTCTCTGTCTGTCGCCCTCTGTCTGTTGCCCTCTGTATGTTGCCCTCTGTTTCCCTCTGTTTCCCTCTCTGTCTCCCTCCCTCTGTCTCCCTCTCTCTCTCTCTCCCTCTGTCTCCCTCTGTCTGTCTCCCTCTGTCTGTCTCCCTCTGTCTGTCTCCCTCTCTCTGTCTCCCTCTCTCTCTGTCTCCCTCTCTCTCTCGGTCTCTCTCTCTCTCTCTGTCCCCGCGTGTGTGTCAGCCCGGGCTGAGGCAGCTTCCCGGGCACACACACAGCCGCACCCGAGTACTTCACAGGTCTTTAAAAGACCATTCACTTGTTAATGAGGCTTTGTTGTATTTCACCTCTTCTTAGCGCCCCTGCATCTCTGAGTGGAGATGCAGGGGCGCTAAGTAGAGGTGAAATACAACAAAGCCTCATTAACAAGTGAATGGTCTTTTAAAGAATCGCCCGGCCCCCACAGAGCGCTGCTGCAACTGGCGGTGTTTGCTGACACTTAAAAAAAAACAATAAAAAACACAGATAGGATATCTGCAAGGTCCGCGGGCCGCCAAGGAAGGCTTTCCGGGCCGCTGGCGGCCCGCGGGCCGTACTATGAGTACCCGTGATCTAGACTATCAAGGTCTGGAACAAATATCTTGATGCCAAATACATTTCGTATGGGGTCCGCCCAACCAGAGATCTTCGAGGGAGGTTATTAAGAGCATGTTGAACCCCACAAAGATGAGTCTACCAGCCACAGGCCGTACCCAATACATTTGCTGTTAAGCATTTCTTTAAGTCATGGTTCAGCCGCTCCACAACAGAAGTGCCCTCGGGCCTATACGGAGACGAGAAATGCACCTGCACTCCCATTGACGTCATTGAATCGCGGTACGCCTCAGAGGCGAAAGTTGGACCCTGGTCTGAATGGAAAGTGCCACAGGCATAAGTTCTGACAAAGACATGCAAATCTTTTATAAAAGTACGAGCATCAGCGGAGTGCTGTGGCCAGACCCAGAGGAACCTAGTGCAAGAATCCACTGCAACCAAAATATATTTGAAAACATTATCGAATATAAGAGGACCGCACTGAACAAGATAAAAACAGCCAAATGGCTGATTCGAAATAAAAAGATGTGTCTGAGGTGGCCATGACACAGTAGAACTTTTAATTTGTTGTCAAATGTCACAACAAAGAACATCGGTGAATCTGCTGGTATAAACTGCGCCACCAATAGCTTTGCTGTAAAGAGAAACAGTGGCAGCCACTCCTGAATGTGCAAAAGCTATACCTAAATGAGCGGCCACTATCAAAGATTGTCTGTGGTCAAGTTTGGGAATCAGACAATCACCAACCTTAGGAATGGACACAAAAGGAACATTGTCAGTAGTTACTGACAATAAGTACACCGAGAAGGAAACTCCTGAAGAAAGGAAGTACTATTCTGAGTTGCGGCGATGGCCGCTAAAATGCCATCAACAATTTTAGTCATAGAACGTGTAACTGCGGCTACTATAACTGTGGTTACTGAAGATTTGGCTGCTTCATCAGCCATCGAATTCCCAACAGTGTGCGTTCCCGAATGTTGATAGCCCAATGTATGTACAACATGTGTAAGTAGCAGGCATTCTTTAAGAGTGGCCACAAGAACCCAAAGCAATTTGTGCTTTATCGTGCTACCTTTAGAATCCAGAAAATCATTTTGTTTCCAAAAAACAAATTGTCATTGAAAGACTGTACACAATAGAAAGAATCACACACAACAAGGGTAGGTAAATCCAGATCAGCATATTCGAGAGCTAAAAAAAGGGGCCTAAATTCGGTCAGCTGGGCCGTGAAGTCCCCAAGGGACCAGGTATGAACCAAGGTAGAGTGGGAAACTCCATTCTTCATAAAACCTACAACAATACCGCAAGATGTGGAGTAAGCCTGTTTATAACCAATGGTTGGCTGTGCCGAACCATCAGTGTAAATGATAAATTTGTACTGATCATGGGGAAGGACAGAAGAAGGCAGAGGTGAACGTGTTCATACTGAAGAAATTCTTGCATTTGCAAGGAAGGGTCAAAACGAAGCTGACATCAACAGAATTTAAAGACATAGCCCATTGAATCCGACGAGGATGCAGAGCTCTAGAATTAGGAACACTAGCTTTCGGGACAGCCTCTAAGGCCGGCACAGGTGAAACAACGAAAATGAGTTTACCTTGAGCAAGAGGTCGTTCTTTAAGAATGGCCATCTGCACAGCAGTCAGAAATTTTTTGTAGAAGAGAAATGAAGTTCTGCAGGAGTATACAGATGCGATTTATAAGCAACTGGGACAGTGTCATTAAAAGTCACATGAGTGAAGCCGATCGCACCAGGCAAAATCAGGATGACCAAATTGGTAGTGTTCAACCTGGTCTATAAGTATTGCATAGCAAGCAAATCAGATTGTAAAGCGCGCAACACTGCAGTGTGTTCCAGAAGCCAGCAGGAAGCAGAAAAGGATGGGTGTATCAAGGCATAAAGAGATTTGATACTCTGAGCATAGTCAGGAATGTAAGTCCTGCTGAAATGTCAAAAACCAAGCAGAGACTGAAGCTTTTTAAGGGTAGGAGGAGGTTGCAATTGGGCACATTTCTCCAAAAACTGATGATGCGATCCACTCTCATGAGATGAGTATTTAATTCATCGTCTGTCAGGTATGTCATCGACGTAAGAGAAAGCGTCAGGATCAATATCATGCAAATGGGACACAATATGTGCTGCAAAGACCCTGGAGCTATTCTTATAACCCATGGGTAGTCTTGTGTATCGCCTCTGGGAACCGAGGCCAGTGAACGCGGACAAGTCCCGACTCTCAGGAGCCAGGTTATTACTGAAAACTTCATTAGAAATATCAAGTGTAGTATTAAAGCGTTTACGCAAAATATTTTTGACTAAGGCTGTACTATGCATGTTTTGAACTGCAAAAGTACGAGTATGACTATTCAAATGTCTGCAATCCCAAACTATGCGATAGGAATCATCAGGTTTTAAAACAGGAAAAGAGGATTATTCATGGCAGAGACCCAGGGTTCAATTACATCCTGATATTCTAATTGAGTAAGAATCTCTTTTACGGACGCTTTAGTGTCACGTTTGATTGGATATTGAGGCTGCAGCTGTGGAGTAGAAAATATGGGAACATGTAAAGGAGAATCCATATCCCAACCAGCCTGGTTCCAGTATAAGACAGGGGCCAAACAAAGAACCAATTCAGAAGCATAAGCATGCTTACTCTCATCAGGGACGAATTGAGAAACGAAAGGTATGATCACATCCTCGCCTCAAGGACATGCGAGAACAAACGGGGAGGCCAGTCGACCTCCGCCAGCAAAATATAATATGAAGAAGTCAAGTTGTCCCTCAAAATTACATTGATTGTGCGTTTAATGGCACCTTCAATTTGAATGTCTACATGGTAAAGTCTATCAGGTGGAGCCATGCGGGTGTCCGCGGTTTCAACGGTTGCAGAGGTGTCAGTTGCTTTCGCCTCCAGAAACTGGTGGAGTGTCTGGCGCACCACGGTAACTTCCACCGCCGTGTCGAGGAGAGTCACCGCCCAACTCCTGTCCAGGAGGAGGGTTCTCACTGTCTGGGGCATATTTTGCTGTTAAAGCGGCAACTTTCACGTCAAAGGAGTGCTGTGGGTCTTGCTTTGGTTGGGTGGACTCGCCCTGTCTGCAACCTTGCCGTACTCCTCGGTCGTACTATTGATCAGATGATTCCTGAAAGAAATAAGGAGAACGAGGATTAGGAACCTGAAACCTCTCAGGAGTTTTAATTTTTAGAGCGATCATGTAAATCATATCTACGTTCAGAAGCGTCAGGTGGCGGTGACCCACCACGAGACCTAAGCTTCTGTTGATGCTTAGATGTGTCCTATGTCTTGTCGGAAAGACAGGACGATTATCCTTCTCAGGAGGGGCTTACCATTAGATAGGGTAGATAGTCTGACCCCCAAATTATTATGACCTAAGGATGTATAAACAACAGCAATAATAATTGGTAACTCACATTCACGGTCAAAGCCAACCACAGCTGAAAGGCGTGGACGAGCCATCAAGGACGCTGCCTCACCTTTAACATTAGAATGAATCATTTAGGAGACAACAGGAAAAATACCCATTAGCTTCATCCCCAAATCTAGGGCAGGAACTGCCCCATGTTCATTCTGTACTGGTTTGAGACCGCTCTGAAGAACGCTCATCGAGGGGGTGCCATAACAAAGTGTATACAGTGAGGCGAACACCAACCCCCAGGTGTTGCAGTCAGCCAAGGGTGGAATTAGACCACAAGGCAAGCACATAGTTAGGATCCTAAGTTTCTCTACAGGACCCTTAAGAGGAAAAACAGCATCAAGCTGATCAATTTTCTGAGCAATCTAAAAGGGAAAGTCCTCACGAATCTCAGGATGTGTGCCCGAATTAATAATAGCAGGGCTAATAACGAGGCCCCCACCCTGCGCAGCTTGCACAGATGGCGCAGCCCCAGGCGTAACCGCAAGAAAGGCTCGGGCAACAAATTGGATCAGGCGTCTATAGAGGAGAACAACCTGAGCGTACAACAAACGTATGTCTGCCAAATTGGCGTTAAGATAATTAGGGTATGAAGTGAAGCTGGCCTAAACAGGCCAAGTGACCCGTCAATACTTAAGGTACCCATTTGAACTGTTTCAATAGGATGGGGTAGGGCGCCATTAAACCAAATCTGGAGCTCCCAGGCCATAAGAGGAACTTCAACAACAGCATAAGAGTAATAAGCTGCCAGAACTGCGGCAGCAGTGTAATGACAGGAAAGCATTATTATTTGCATTCACTGCGGGAAACGTAACCCAGGAGTAAAAAACCTCGAAACGGTATGCAGGGTCCGCCTCAACCACAAAAATAATGGGAGATCCCGCATTGGGGACTCCATGTTGCAACAAATGTTGAGTAACTGCTGCGTGGCAATGAGCAGGAATCGCAACCGGTTGAGCCATTAAGCAGAACAAAGGGATTCAAACAGTAGTACTAAAATAGGTCAAAAAACTTTTAAAATTCAAGCTTGAAAAACCTACAGCAATAGGTGATCCCTACAAACTGAGGAGGCAAAGCCCTCTCAACACAGACGTCTCTGGGAAACAGTGTGAGTGTGTTGTGGACAAGCACAAGCGCTACTCAGGGGTCCTGTGAATAAGTACCAGACCAAACGTTGGCGGAGCCATGTTGGAGGGATTCTGTGGAGTCACAGAACTATGCTTGGGATTATAGAACCTTAGTAAGCAGGGACTGAGTCATCCTACCACCTGAATACCCATGAGCCCGGTACCGGCTAGCTATAGTGTATCACTTGCCCTCCTACTCACTCACAGAGGAACAAATAATTAGACACCACAGAACACAACACTCCGACCCTCTCAGGAATCGCGGTTGCAGGACACACCCTTTCGCTCTCATACTCGTACTAGACCACAATAAGATCTCACAGAAACACGAATAAAGTTTAAAATTGTTTTTTACTATTGTGTTCTAGTATGCAGTATACGTGCCACAATAAGTAAGAAGATGCTTAACACAAATATGATCAGCATAGTAAGTAGTCCATAAATCATAAAAGGAGCTGTCATTATATAACGCAGGGTAGCCTAACCCCCTCCCCTTCTACAGAAGCAAAGTGATTATATATCAGAAGATCTCTGGGTTTTGGCAGCAGACCCGTACCTAAGCATGCACAGATGAAAGTTCTACATCTCAGGTGCTGTCACGATCACTTTCCTGGAAAGATCCCTCTCCAAGTGTGTTGTTACCTATTCTGTGCATAGCTACATGATAAAGTACGTGTTCCCGAACAACAGCTGCATTTGTGTGTTTTGTCTAGGTGCTGTTGCTTCACCAGAACAAAATAACAAGGGGCATTGTTGTTTGACCTTGTCTACAGTGTGCAGACTAAATCCCAGGAAAGAACAGAACGCGAAAACAACAGCAGGTTCAGTGTGAAAGTACAGTGTGGCACAAAGCAAAATACGTTTGAATAGTAACATGCGCAAACCAGAGGACAGTCTGCAACATGCTTATGCTAACATAGAGAAAACACAATGGGCCTGCATGGGACATATGACAAAGGCACCCAGCAAGGGGGAGAGGGCGGGTTGGAGAAGGGAGGGTTGAAGCCGTCTCTTGAGAGTCTAGGGTGGGTAGGGCTCCTGGAGAATTCTGCTCCATTGGTAGTAGGGCTGCATGGGTTAGGGAGGGGGTTTGGGGGTCAGGGGTGAGAGGTTTCAGAAGGCATCAATAAATTGAACCAAAATGTATAGAATTATTTGCAAGGAAGCCAATTCTGTCCATAATAAGATTTGGCTCTTAGTTTTTAGAATTATATCATGCAATGCCAATGGTTTAAATAATTGAATTACATTTTGGGCGATGCTCTTTTTCTTCAGATCATTAAAAGCAAATGTAATAGTTTTGCAGGAAACGCACCTAAAAGCCAAGAGTTCTCCCTTAATAACAACAGATTATATTCAGCCAACATTTCTTGCTTCTTCACATGCTGCAATTAGAGGGGTAGCAATTTTAGTTGTGAAAGAATTACCATGCGAAATACTTGGGGTAATCAGAGACCCAGGCACCACATGGAATTGGATGAAATCCAATGTACAAAATCAATTGATAAACTTCGTAAGCTATTATGGTCCCATAGAGGACTCACCCTCTGCCTTAGAAGCCATATACAATATTGTGAAAGAGACACCTGGCTCTCTAGTGATGGGGGTGTTTTCAACCTACTCCCAAATATCTCTTTAGATTCGTCTTGCATTAATAAGCACCAGAACAAACTCAAAACCATCAAGATACTACGATGACTAAAGCAAGATTTAGTGCTGGTGGATCCATGGCGTATCGATTACCCACAAGCAAGACAATATACCTGCCATTCTAAAAGATATAATTCAGCCTCTTGTATTGATTTTTTTAGCATCTCTCACCCTTTGTAGAGATCAAACAGAAATAATTATCAATGCATTTTCAGACCATTAGGTAATCACATTAGATCTCAGCTTACCAGCTCCACAGTTGCAGAGCTCCAAATAGGTCTTTAATAAAACATCACTTACTAATGAAAACTGGGTAGAACTGAACTGTGAAACTTTGGAGGAATTTTTAAAACGTAATATCAACTCGTCTTCTGACTTCGCGGTATGGGAAGCCTTGAAAGCATTTTTAGGTGCAAGGTCATTGCCTTCCAGGCAAATCAAAGACAGTTACAAAAGATGTAACTCCTACAGCTGCAGACTGCTTTAAACCAGGCCAACATGGCATATAATCTCACTCCAACTGTGGGAACCAAAACAGAGGTAGCTCAGGCAGGTTGTAATTTTCAAGTTTATTACCCGTCAACTGAAATATTAAATCATAATTCATATTTCCCAAAATGATATGAAGAGAACGAGCATATGGGGAAATATCTGGCCTTTCTCGTAAAGCATAAAACTAACACTAATGTAATAAAGACAATTATAGATCCAGAGACAAGCACATTATTATCTCAACCTCAAGCATCAGCAGATGCTTTTAGAGATCACTATTCAAAACTTTATTCAAATTCTTATAGCCCCTCTGCAGAGACAATCAAAAGCTGGCTAGATGGTATTAGTATGCCAAAATATCAACTGAACAGAAGGAAACCATGACCACTCCGATAACTATGACCGAAGTGGAACAGGCAGTTAACTCTTCACCTAATGCTAAAGCCTGCGGTAAAGACGGGATACCCGCAGAAGTTTATAAAACTTTTTCCATAGTTAAATACACTTTAGTCAGGCTTTTTAAAACGATTCTTTCAGGTTGCACAATTTCAAGTCCATTTACAGAATCTGAAATCATCAGCTTTCTAAAAAACAATAAGCTGGACAAAGATGTAAATTCCTGTTGTCTGATCAGCCTACTCAACAGTGATTAAAAATTATTGCAAATCGGTTAGCACTGGCAACTCAATCAAATTTCCATAAAGATCAATACAGTTTCCTTCCTTGTAGGAGTATTACTATTAATTCAAATTACTTGATCCAAGCAATTGACTATTTTACAACTCAAAAAATCAAGACAATGCTCATAATGTTAGACGTGGAAAAGGTGTTTGACCTGATCCAATGGGAAGTTTTATTTGCTAATCTTCTCAAATTTGCATTCCCTCCAAGTTTCACTCAGTTACTTCACGATCTTTATTCAAATGCAAAGGCCTATATAATCATTAATAATAGACCAGCAGGAGAGGTCACTATCAGACGTGAAACGCGTCAATGATGCTGCATGTCTCCCATTCTGTTCTTGCTATTCATTGAACCATTAGCCTGTGGTATTTGCCAAGATCACAATATCAGTTCCCCAGTTGACAGAGCAGCCAAACTTAAACTTTATGCCAACGACATGGTTTATATCTAGCAGCTGAGAAAATAAATACTTTGCGTGCTTTAGCAAAGATCAATGAATTTACGCATATAGGCGGCTATAAGATCATTCGCACAAAATCCAAAGCTCTTCTTTTAAATTTATCACCAGAAATTCTGCCTATAGCATTGAAAATCTACTACTGCCCAGCTCAACCTATAAAATATCTAGGAATTTATGTTTCCCCAAAAATTGAGGATCTGTTCACACTTAACTACACTTACACTCTTTCAAAAGTGTGTGATCTATTAAAACAATGGCAGAATTTGCCGTTGACAATAGTAGGTCAGTTTGCTTTGATAAAAGGAGCATTTTACTGTTATTTTTATTTTTATTCACCAATCTTATGCTCAAAGTTCCACAATTCTTTTTGATATAATTGATTCAGAAATAGGACATTTTATTTGGCAAGGGAAGAAACCAAGGCTTAAAATTCAGGTCATTCATCCGGATCGGGTGGAGGGAGGACTGGCACTCCCAGATTACAAACATATTATCAGTCTGCACTTCTAGACTGGCTACAAGAACTGTAAAAAATATATTGAGTAGTAGTAATTTTTATGTAAATGACATGTGAAGTATGTCCGAAACGATCTTTTCGCATTCTTGAAAATTCCAGATTACCCAAGATGACTAGATAGAAGGTTCCAAAGATCATTTTGGATCGATTTACCAGCATCGAGGAAGAATATGAGGTTCCTCGGTTCCACTCCCATGTGAAACTCATAGAATGCAAATCGTTAAGATTACGCCTAGGCCAAAAACACTTACGACTTTTGGCGGCGTGGGGCAGGCTGCCCGCCATCGCACTGCCAAGAGTCGCTGCCGCCCGCCCCCAGATTATGAGTAATTTTGTAGTCTGGCGGGTGGGCAGCTTGGCGGTGCCTTTGAAAAAGACACGCAATGGGAATGCCACACAGGTTCCTGCATGGCATGGACTGAAACTAGGGCGCATGCACACAGGCAGCCCCCTGCATGCATCCCCAGGCTGAGGGGCACAGGGCCCCCGTAGGAACCCCTTTGTTTCAGCACCGCTAGCCTTTTCATTGTGGAAAGACCTCCATGAAACCCACTGGCAGTCCTGAAACTTGTAATATGCATGGCGGTGCCACACGACACCCCTGCATCTTACAATGGCCTTGACCACCATGCCACTGCCAGGAAACTGTGGTTCCCTGGCGGAGCAAGTGGTCCAATTACGGTTCGACCGCCCAACTCGTTATAAGGCGGTCGTACCGCCAGTGCGGCAGTGGCTGGACCACCACCACCGCGAGTCTGGCAGTCCGACTTGTAATTAGGCCCTTAGTCATTGGATCAACTTGGGATTTCGGAGGGTGAGAGACTGCTATCAAAATAATGAATGTATTCAGTGGCAGACTCTAAACAAGTATAACCCCACTTTTAGTTCCTTTTTTCTTTTTAGTTATACACAAATTAAACATTTTTGTGCAGGCTATAAAACAGACACAATGTTATTATCCAAATACATCAGTAAGGCTTACTTTATATATGGATTAATGGGTGTAGGAAACTGGTATAGATTTTTTCCCTCAAAATATTGGGGAAAAGCAGACTCCAGTTTTTCTAAAAAAATCCGCTTCTTTAACGGGCTGTAAAATTGATCTCGTCCAATGGAAATGTCATAACGCTCCTGAGTTCTAAGGCCATTCACGCTGCCAACTACAAGAGAATGGTGTTTCTTAGCAAATGGCTTCTCTATTATGCATAGGCTAAAATTTAAAAAATGCACCTGGGGGCATCATTGGCATGTTTTAGGTGCGCCTAGGGTAATGGAGACTGGCTTCATACAATTTTACTTGTACGAGAATACCTCAATTCTGGCAGGAGATTTTTTCAGGAATTAGTACAAAACTGAAATTTCAAGTGTCTCCTGATGCCTACGGGGCATTATTTGGTATCATGACTGTATAACGATTTATCAATAGGACAACGTCAAATTTGTTTTATTTCCACAGTAATAGCAAGGTCTTTGATTTGAGCAAATTGGAAGTCAGACATATTTCCTACACTCGATCAATGGATTACAAAAATGCACAGGGTTAAACTACGTGAAAATCTCTATGCTAAGAGAGTTGGATCTTTAAAACGATTCAGAAAACTTTGGCGAAATTAGGATGATGGAGATGATATATAGATTTCGAGAGAGCTTGAGAGACTGTTTTTCATGTAATTTTAGTGCCATAATGAATTGACTGCTATGATTTTATTATGTTTTTTTTTATTTATACAATGAATGGTGTTTGATGTATTTTTTCTGCCTGCTACATTTCATAAATAAAAAAGTTAAAAAGTCATGATGGTACATGGGCCCAGGAAGATTTTATGAGGCTAGCTTCTGAAGGTAAAAGGCCCTTCAGTGACCAAGAATACCAGAGGTTTTAAAGCCATCAGCTGTAAAATTGCAGATAGAATTAGATTGTGACCCTTGTGGTGAGGAACTTGGAGGATGTGAGGGTGAATTGAAAGCAATACAGATATATGTATGGCCATTTGGAGGAGAGATCAGAACTAGGCCTGAGCCATCCAGAGTGGAGAAACTAGAACCACTAAGGTCATCTGTATAATAATCTGAGCCAGACACCTCAAAATCATGACAAAAAGAGAAAAAGCATAAATGTGACCAATCTTGCAAGAATATGACTGTGGCAAGAGGATACTGTAGAAGTGAGCCAATTGTGAGTTCCAACTCAATACAGGTCTATTATCAACAGGCTGCAGTGATTATTCAGTGCTTCGAAAACTAGTGTATGAAGTTTCTTGTCATGATGGAAAAAATTTGAAAAATTCTTCCCTAACTAAAATGTTTTGATGGGGAGAGAACTACCAAAATGCCTTTGCTAGCCATACTAGGGGTTTAGAATTGGCTTGTTGTCCATCTGCAAAAGTACAGTGAAATTAACTTTCTCCTTGGTGAAATTGAATGACAAAGGAGCCTCTAAAACATCTAAACAATTGACAAGAATTGGCAATTCCTTTACAGATCATATCACATCAGTTGAGTACTGACCACTCCAAGGAACTTATCTTAATAGACTTGACCTGGGGACAAGGCAAAGGGGGAATGGCCATTCCAGCAAACTAAATGGTCTTGTCACCATGTCATCTCTTCTCATCTATGACTAAAGATACTTTGTCTCTATAGAGAGACCCTTCCACAAATGTCTGAACTTAAGTAATTAGCATGCATGGTAAAGAAGAGGTCATGAAAATATAGCTTAAATATTGAATGCTAAAAGCCCTACCATTCTGGCCAAATTGCCTGAAAGATGTGTGTGAATATGAAATCATTCTTATTTATTTTTGATAAAAATTATCTTTGACTCTGGAAGTTGTAAGATTTTCTACTTCAATTCTACAGAGTCCTTACGGTCTAGCTTCACCATCCATTCTCCTAATAAAACAACATCCCTGAGATGAACAATGCCCTACGTTTTGAAGTGACAGTTCTTTTTTGTTCTTTTTCATTATTTGGGTACATTTGGTGCAAAATACGTCGTCTCTATCAACATATTTACATTTGTGGGAAACATGTCAGCCTACACAGGACAGCCATGGTGATATCAGCATTCTTTGTTTATGTGCCAAGAACTTTACACTTTCTACTAAAAAGAAATAGAAGAATCTGAAATAAAAATTGAAAGGTCTTAACCCATAGTATAAAGGAAATAGAGTATCTATAAAGACATTTCTGAGCGTGTCTCACTTTTTATGAAAGAAATAGAAAAGTCTGAAAAGACAAGTGATGAAAACAGAAGAGTTGGGATAGACAAATGATGGAAATAAAAAACTATGAAAGGGAACGGTCATAGTGTTTACAGAATCCCGGAATAACTTCTAAACTACACATTAAAAATGGGGCACTTGTTGCATGTTCAATAACACTCGTTTTTATATCGAAATAAAGAGGTGCGTGCATTGAAAATATGGTGAGCACAACACTAGCTCACTTGTTCTTGTGCAGCCTAACTAGTAACAGTCAGCCACTCCAGAGCAGGTACCGCACACTTCTGGGTTCTCCCCACCAGGGACAGAGATGACCTTACCCATGATGTTAGAGTGAAAGACTGTTTCAGTGCTTCAGATGTGAGTCAGTGTCACAAGGACCACACATAGCTGCCAAGTTTCCCAGGTAGATGCGTGATGCGCTGCTCCAGTCCAGGTTTTTCTCAGAATTATGGGACTTGTAGTCCTGCTTTATATATAATTAAAAAAACATGGACTATAGCAGCACACCACGCTTTTATACTGTGATTTGTGTGTCCCTTTCAATGAGTGGATGTGATAATGTATTCACTTGGCTAATCTGCACAGCTACAGTTTTGTACATAGTTCTGATGGTTTACACCAAGCTGCAACAGAGACACATTGTATAACTTAACTGCACAGTAAGGAGCCCAGCCTGCTTTGTATGAATTGCCATTGGACGGGAGAATAATTTACGTAAATGGTGTTCTTTCGACCCCTGGCAACTAGCTGACATCACTGCCCGTATTTGAGGATGCTTTACTATCCTGGTATACACTTCGCATCCTTCATACACTTCGCAGCCTGGACAAGCGATGCGTGCCCGCCCGTCTAGTGGCCAGCGCCATATCCTGGCGAAAGGGTGGGCGTCTCACATCAGGTCAACCTGGGAACAGAAACTTCCCATGAAATGTTCACAGAATCAGTTTTCCAAAACAAAGTGGCATGTAATGACTTAAAATTATATCATGTATAAACACCATGTTACAATGTCAGTTTAATGTACTACTTTTAAATATTACATTTAATAAAAACACGTCCACGGTGCCATGGGGAAATGGCTGACGTCAATGCTGGCGGTTCTTCACGGTTACAAGTGATCTGTGATTCCATGGACAGTATTGCTGTGGTCGGAAGCACAAACTGACGGAGGGGTTGCCTTGGCTACAGGGCTTCCGGTGTGTCCCAACTCTATGGCACTGATTAATCCCATTAATACATGTGCGGCACTGAGGTGGGAGAATGCGGCTGCACTCTGGTCCCTGGGAGATTTGAGAAAGCGTCCCTGACATTACATAGCTTCCCACACAAACACATTCAGAGACACACACCGCATTCACAGCCTCCGCCTGCACTCCACCAGACAGGGAATTATTGCTGCAAATGAAAGAAAGGCCAGGTCCATGTCTCTCAGTAAACGTGGCTTTCAAACAAACACTGGAGAATAATTTCACACCATAAAACAATGCCATGTTCAGCCCAGCTCAAAAGGATTCGCTTGCTGCACAGCTTTTTAAATGAAGTTCTGAACAGCCTTTGTTATTACTATTGGGACAAGACGTTAATAATTTAGCATTATAGACTCTGTGCACTCACTGGCGGGGGTAGTGCAGGTTCCTTTTGTGTGAGGTGACACGCTCAAAGATGGATCATGTGCTTCAAAGCATTTTCGCCGGAAATTCTTCCTAACATTTGCTCATTTTTTATGTTTTTCTTGGGGCTGGGGCTGTTTATGTGAGGCTCTATCCCCAAAAGGCAGTAGATCACTTTATATAGAAATGGTCGGTGCATACCGCCATGAGAAGGTGCATAAGCACGGGTGGGTGTTTAGAGCACGAGGTTATAACCGCCTTAGAGTTTACATAGTAGAAATTATATCAGCATTATTACAATTTCATGCTATTTATTGAATCTATATTGGTCATAGCCTGTGCAATATATAGAGGTTTGGATGAACGCTGAAGGGGAGGGGTTAGCGGGTGGTAGAATGAAATGAGGAGTTGTGAGTTCTTTCTTGAAGGTCATAAACAGGGGTGTCCGTATTCATTGGGAGGGAGGGGTAATTCCAGGGGGGGCGAATGAGTGAGAAGGAGAAGGCTTCTTTTTTATTTTGCCCATTCTTGTTTTCTCGTTTTACTAGGCTCACTATGGGTGTACCTGTGAGTGATACAAATGAGTCAGCCAAGGAGAGTTTTCCAGCTTGGTGGTCTGGTTCCCGAGTGTGCATCCTCTGTAATGACACACAAAAGTGGTCATTTCATGCAAGACAGGAAGGGGAGTCCGGGCAGATATCGAAGAGTAGGGGTGAGAGGTCGTGTTTGTGCTCTCCGTTGAGGACCACAATGCGAAGGGATTCCTAATGGAAGGATCCAAATAGAGTTGTAAAGGAAAGAAATAATCAAGGAGCAGAGGACAGCTCACAGCCTTGGGCACCAGTGACATTGCACCTGCTGCTCTAATCATAGTTATGACCTTGATGGAGGGGCTTTGAGTGAGATATTTGTTGGCTGTGGTAAGCCATGGACATGAGAAAGAATGAGGACCTGCATTGTTGTTCAGAAAGTTGGGTTGGAAAAATGATCTCGTCTTGCGGCCATTGTATTTGGGAAATTTGGTGATGTGATCTTTGAGGTAAAGAGGCCATTTCCTTACTGACAAATGTAATGTTTGAATTACATAGGGTAATCCACTTTGTGTCTCGGCTTCTCTTCCTCAATGAGTACGTGACATGATGAGGCATGAAGACTTTTTCACAGGCCATTTGAAGCCCCTGGCTTCAATGCAGGAGTCCTTTTTTAAACTCCCCTTTCCATGGCCCCAACTCTGCACCTCTTTTCTCCCGTACCATTAAGTGAGCCATCACCACATCCTGAACGAACACAAAACCATGACTACACTGCCCTGGGTAGGCAGGAGGGATGTCATGAATATAACAAGAGAAGACTAAACATACTGTAATCCAAATATTACTGCCATCTTGTGCTTCCTTGTTCAATTCATGACACTGAGAGAATATAACCAAGAAGAAAACACATGTTGATCAATGACTATCCGACACAAGGAAACACCAAAAACACGTAAATGCAAACACGCATGAGGTTTTAATGCAGTCACAAAAGTGGAAAAGAAGGCCCAATTCACAGCCTTTTACACATCCATGATAGGAATGGCAATGGCTGAAACCCAAGAAGTTGCCACCCATCTAGTGGAGTGTTTCAGAGTTATAACAAGAAGCTCAAATCACCTCAATTGAATGCATTTGCTTTGCACTGGGAGAGGAGACCCATAGGCTAGGAATGGCAGTAGCTGGTTTCAGACCATGCTTAGCAGGACCATAATTAATAAAAAGTTCCTCACGGGCAAAGAAGTTTGCAGTGTCCCACTGCTCTATGAACATTGAGACTCACAAGGGAGGCAGGAGCAGCCCCTGACCAAATGAAGGAAGGATCACCTCTTGATCCAGGTGAAAGTCAGAGAGAACTTTGTGCAAAAAAACAGGAACAGGGTGGAGAACTAGTGCATCAGGCAGGACCACAAGTAATGTGAAGTACAACAAACAATCATAAATTCCTCAACCGTAACATAGATAAACAAGCATTGGCAATGCAATAGGTCTCGCATTTGTGAGAGTTCGAGCTATTGGGGTTGAAAATGATAATGCGGATCGCCTCTTTGGAGACTGTTACTAAAGGGCATTGTCTTTACACCTTGTCTCCAAGTAACAGGGACGCTGCCTATTATTTTTGAACGTGCGGTTGCTGTATGATGACCGAGGTTGGGGGTGAAGATCAGGATATAATCTTGGGTCAATGACAGGTAACAAACGCATGATAATCAGGTTGGATTGAATGTCTCCCATAAAGAGCTTTTATAAGCTACCAGAACCCAACCTGTTGTAGAAGGAGCTCTCTATAACCGTCCGACCATATTTGACTCCATATTTCTCAAGTGACCCTGATTCCACATATTAATGCAAATTTCCTTTGCCTCCTGATACCAGAGTGCCCTCCCGACACTCACACAGCTGTGCCTGATTCTGGAACTGATTACCGCGTATGTCTTTGTTGACACTGAATATAAGGTCTCTGCTCATGGGAGAGATACTGTAATGGCATTTTTTTCGCCCATGATGTTTTTTTTTTTACTTGTTTAGCACTCAGAAGCAAACCTAGGCTGTTCTGCGCTATAAAAAAAAACTAAAGTAAACAGTGGCCATGCCTTTCAGCAAGATATCCGACTGATGCTTGGCAATGTGCGTGCATAAATCCAAGAATTTCATTTGTGAACAGGTTTTTTCAGCGCTTTTGTTCCTTTCGGGCATAGCTGAGCAGACGAGCAATGTACTGAACGTAAGAGAGACATCCAGCACATGCATTTTGTACAGATAACTGTTCAGATTCGCTGATAAGATAGAAGATGGCTATGACAGATCCCAAAAGTAATTTGTGGAGAACATAAAACGCTTGTGAGGCAGCAGTGTTTGTTGATAAAGTAAGCGGTGAAAGGCAAAGACAGATAGATGAACTCCTGCCTTAAATGAGGCTTTAGGAAAAACATTTTCAGTCGAGTAATACAGGGCTGAAATGATACCACAGTTGGGCTCATATATGTTCGGTGTTAAAGTAGTCGGAATCAAAAAGCAAACAGCTGAGACAATCGAAAAAAAATGATTTGATGTGTGTGTAAAAATACTATTTAAATTCAGGCTATTGTAAAGGTTGAAGCATCATTAATGAACAATATCCCTCAGCAAGGTGGTTACAGTTTAGTACCAGGTGTGTTAGCCTACTCATTTCACCACTGAATTCATTAATAAAAAACAAAAAGTCTCTTCCGGAGCAGCAGGAGAGACAAGCACTTTAACACCTGTTCCCGCTATAGAAAACTGAATACAAATAAACGTGCACTCAGCAGAAGTGGTAACGCCCTGTCGGAGCAGTGTGAAGGTCACAGGTGTGAGCGAAAGCGTGCTGTGATTTAGCTACACGCTCCCCTACGTCCTGCCACGTCACCACCACAAGCATGGTTAAAAGTACCACCACCACAGCACTTACACCCACGCCCTTCTCTGTGCCAGGAGCACCGGTGGGGCGGGTGGGCGTTAGCAGAGGGAGATGTCGGTGTTCTCAGACTGATTGTGCCGAAGGAGGGCCTGAGATGAATGAACCTGCGGTTGAGCAGTTCTGCCCCTTGTATGAAAATGTAGGGGACGCAGGGCAGGCTTGGGAGGACCTTCAAAAAGGAAGTAAAAGAGGGAAAAACAGTCTGACAGACGAGCATCTGAGCTTCAGTTCTCTACTGGCCGTCCAGAGACTTCCATATAGCGAGACGGTGTAGGTGCCAAGCTGCTCAACGGCGCACAGGAGACCTTCTTTTAACACGTGGATCGAAGCACCCGCGCCTTAGCGAAGGCCGCGATTGATTCAAAAGTAAAGAAAATAGAGGAAAAAAATGCACTTATTTTTTTTTCTATTTCTTTACTTTGGAAGCAATCGCAGCACCCGCGCCTTAGCTTAAGATGTTAAAAGCTAAACCTGGGTGCGCGATTGTAACAAAAGTTAATATATATTAAAAAAATTACCAGTTTCAAAAGCAACTAGAAATGTTTCCGTAGAAGTTCGTACTCCATATGCAATCACCAAAATACAATGGTGATAGATCCGGTGAAATGTTCACCAGGGAGTGTGGCACGCATTGCTTTGATGCGAAAACTTGACATCCCTTCTATCCACTAAGATCCCCCCCTCCCCCCCAAAAAACAACACAACAAACGAACACAACAGCATATTTTTGTTGCAGGTTCGTCTCCTCCATCCTTTTCTTCCTACGGTGCAGGCACGAAGAGTTATTGCGTCGCAACAAATAATACGGCGGAAGTGGGCAGCGAAGACAAACATTCCCAGTCGTTTTCGTTTGGTTTTATTGAAGAATACAAACTATGCAGTTTCAGGCTTCCAGTGAAAAAAAATCAAACAATAAAGAAAGCGTGCAAGCTTTACTTCTCTAGCGCTTCGGGCTGAAGAAATTGCCTTTTCTGCGCTATGAACAGACATACTCGGGTCGGTCCATGTGTTTCTCGGGCTTTGTGTGGACAATGACCCCTCCCGTCTTGAAGTGCGGGAACAGCTGTGCACATACAATGCGCTCACTTCTCATTCGGGCACACTGTGTAAACCTCCCCCCTCATGCGTACAAAAATATAAACCGTGTACGGGACCTCAGTATCTCATGTTAACATCCCTTTGCTATACCCCCCCCCTCACACACACCTTATCTATGATCGTGACAACCTCCCGTGTTGTTGCAATAAACACTCGCAGCGCTCTGGACTCCATGCAGAGAGAAGCCGCCAGCGTGTTTGGCCCATTTGGTAACTTTGTGGCGCTGTGAAAAAAATGATTCCGTGGTGAACATGCAGACTGTTTAGGCCTCTAGTGAAAGAACGAGGCTTGATTGTTTGGAAACATGCGGGCGGCCACAGAGAGCACGTAGGCCAGAGTCATTATGAATATACACATCAAAGAAATTGTTAACGCAGATGTATATTCAATTCACTTCTTTTAAAAAAAAGATATAACCACCACGCATATTATAAAAAAACATACGAGTACATTACATACTCTGTCCATGGGTTTACTCTGTCATCTTAGCGCAAATGAGGTGTGACGACACCGAAGGTGGGTGGCGGTGGGACGACACAGTCATGCATGGAGCAGTGAGCACTGACACAAGCATTAATTAACAAAGAGTTCTCCGAATAACAATTACGATGTGTTAGCGTAAGGAGACTGTAGTTAGGCAGTGCTGCTTCCGGAACAAACGGAAGTTATGTATGGGATCAACAGCCAATAATAAGCCCAATAACAAATGAAATGCCTGAGTTAACTAATGCCAAGCGGCAGGACAAATTACCCGGCAATAGGCGGAGTTTCACCCCTCATATAGATTACTTGATGTCTCGGAGAGACAGCGCATGCGCGCTGCCTAGGCGAGACCTAAAAATACTAGGCACCAAAAAGATCGCTTGTAAGAAAGAAGGCCCACCAGGATCTGATTCAATGGCCAAAATCGGTGAATCTGCATGATATCCAGAGCGAGAGGTAAATCCCGAGGGGAAATGATAACCTTCCAAGGAAGGTTAATAAGGAGAAAAACCTTTAACAATTTGGGAACCAAAGAACACGGAACCCCCAAACCACCCTAAGAGCCTGAAAATCCTTTATATCTACCCACTGGAACTTTAGCATAGCAACTGTCAACGATTAGAGAAATAATCCAGTGGGAAAACCAGTATATGGGCAGGAGGATAGGACAAACACTTTGGGCAGGCAGCAGGACTGAAAAGTAACTCTGTGGTGGGAGTATGCTTTCCAAGTGGACAGCCACACAGCAGTTTCCCCAGAAAGCCTCATTTGAACCAGACATAGACTTTCAGTTCCCAACCCACCAACTTCAGACTGTACAGAGACAGGGCCAGGAGAGGCCAGGTGGGTTAAAGGCCAAGGCACCAATAGAGGAATTCAAGCAGAAGCCAGTGCCGACTTCAGGAGCAGCAGAAACCACTACCTGCAAGACCTATAAGAGAGGACCATAATGACTGTTCCACCCATAGCCTGTGTAATTAATGGAAAAGTCACAAAAGTGTAAAGGGGATAATTGGGCCACGTCCATCCACTCCTCCAGTTGGGCTCAAAAACGGACAAAAAATGAGTCATCACCCTGCTCAAACTCATGCCAAACAAGTCCACTACAGGACAGCGTAATATCTGACACATATACTTGAATGCTTTGCAAGAGATGCACATGTCCTATGAGATAGAGAACACTCGACTGAGATGTTTCACCTCCTGATTTTCTACCACCTCATATGAACAGCTAGAAGGGAGAGAGTCGACCTCTCAGCCCAGTGCATAATCTGATCTGCCAAGAAGGCCAGAATCTCACCCTGATTCCCCTTCTGTCCCAGTCAGGGCTTACAGGAACTTCATATAAGGGGCAACAGTCAAGAGTCCCCTCCTGACATCCTATAGGTCCCTCAACTCGGAAGTCTGCTGTGCCTGTAAAAGAGTCCAGTGTCACAGAGCCTCCATCCCTTGGGATGTAGCCACCAACCCAAAGCACTGGTATGTGTTGCTAGCACACAAGAAACAGACGGATCCAAGTCCACACTTTTTAGTTAGTAACCCCGATGCAGTCCCCACTGGAGGTGACAATATCATAGGAGGTATGACCTACATCTGGCCATAACTCTCTGACTCTGTACAATAGACAATCAACAGATATTACATTAAAGGCTGATTGTGGTACCTGGCTCACAGCACAAAACACACAGTTTGATGCCTCTTGAACCTCGACTCTCACCAGTCCAGAACAGGCACCACCCTGCCACTTGCCAGTGACTATGCACAGGACTGTAGCAACAGTAGTCTTCATGCCGTAAGAAACACCTTTTCCATGGTGGTGCAAAATGCACCCCAACAAACTCCAGCAATTGAGCGGGCCAAGATGAGACTTGGTCAGGTTTGCCAACAAGCTATTCATGCCCTGAAAACAATCTACTGAATAACAGACAAAAAAGCAAGGATGTGGTGATGGTTCCACTGCAAGTTACAGGAGGAAGGTGGGGGGAAGAGGACCATAGAAAAGGAGGCATTCAACAAATGGCTGTATAGAAGCCATGGGGGTCAAATGGCTCATAGCAGTGACAGAATGCCTTGCAGTTTCATGACTAGTAAGTAAATTCTTTATTGCTTGATTAATAAAAACCATTGCAATGTGATGCTCAATAAAAACACATTATAAAACACATAAAACATTCACATCCGAATTGTCTACATAAAAGTGTGCATAGCAGAGTTTATCATCTAAAAGTTCATTTAAAATAACACATGCAAAGTTTGTAACCCTCCATTAATTAAGCTAAGTTGGGAGAGGAACTCCTCAAGTAGCCTACTACTCAAGATTATTGGCCCCATGAGCATATATGCACTGGGGCTTAGCAGCAAATGAATAGAGATTAAAATGCCTAGGGAAGAGCGGTGATTAAAGTGCACATGCTCATGGTAAGGTCTATTTTGGCCATGAAGCAGCCATAATAACAACCATCCCTTTGCGACTTCCCCCACTTGCACCTCCCCCACACGGTGCGTAAAACTACGTGGGGCCTAAAGTGCAATTGCTCCAGTTGGGTTGCCTATAGCAATGTGCCAATTTAAAGATAAATGCACATTGCAGTTTATAAATTGGCCTGAGGAAATTGTTCTAATGGGCCTTCTTTGTAACTAGAGCAAGCATGTCTAGAAGTGCTCTGCCTCCCCAAAAAGGCACACCCCAATTTCCACTAGAAGTTGCTTTAAACAGTGTGGAGGTTAGGTGCAAGTGCAAAATAAAAACAAAGGGCTATCAGGATTATAGTGCAAAGGCACATTGTATAATCTAAGAGAATTACAGGGCAATTTTTTGGAGTGGGTCTTGCAAGGGTCAAAAGCAAATGGTATTGGTGTTGTTTTAGCCCCATCAACTTCCCCTCACAACGGCCCCCTGTGCCGAGTAAGTTTAGGTCAAAGGAACCCGTTGGCTTTAGAGAAACTATGAGCACAGTGATACTACAGGTCACTCAACATGCAATCTAGTCTCTTATAACTGTTCTGTCCTCCCCTACTACCACTGGAACCTTAGCCATAGCCTTTTTCCCAAACCGCTGGAGGAATTTCACCGTTGCACAGTTCAACAAGGTATCCATTGGTTCTAAGCATGCCATTACTGCCTCCCTACATGATCCAAAGCCTCGCTCATTCCATTTCCTGTGCAGGAGCCAAACTACACAAGCAGAGTTCATGGAGAATGTCCTCCGCCCCTTGTTCATGTAGCTGGCAGATCTCTTGTCCTTCCCTTCTTTTCCAAAGGGAGTAATGTCGTAGGATAGGTAAGATCCCCAGCCTGTTTTCAGGAACTGCACCTTGACCTGATTGCTATAGGATTCACTTAGGTAGCACTGTGGTGTCAGTCTGGCATAAGTATGGAGTGTCATCCATCCATGTCTACGTTTGGACAAGCTGGCTTTATCCTCAACCACTGAAAGCAGCTGCATACTGGATTTAGTCTGTTTTTTAAACTCCAGGTGGCTCAGTGGTGAATCCCAGGCACTGGATAGACCAAGAGTGCACAGGGCCTGTTGCAGATAGATCCGTGCAAGGGACCTTAGCCTGTCTTCCAGTTCAGACCAGAGATAATAGCCCAGGGAGCCCTCCAGTGCCAGTTTTAGTCTGTGACAACAGATTGTGAAGGATGCCTTCTGTGCCAATGTTTGTTTGGCAATGCCAAACTCCAGCCTGATTTGGGCTGGTGATGTGTATGATGGTAATTGGAAGATTGACCTGTATACATTTAGTATCATTTTGTCCAGGATGCCACTGCCCCTTCCCTTGAGTGCCTCACTCCTGTAGATCACTGTTGGGAGGACGTTTGCTTGAGCCAACTGTAAGATCAGTGTAAGTGTTGGGACTTTCAATTTATTGCAGAGACCTCAGGCCAAAAGCCAGTGCATTGCCTTTCTTTCTTATTTCTTCCAGTTGGTCACTGTACAATCCGTTCCCGCTGAAACGAACCCCATGATACTTGAAGCTTTTTACCGTTGCACTTTTCTCACTACTCAAGAGCCAGGTGTGCTTCTGTGCCCTTTTGCTCAAACTATTAATGTTTTGGTTTTATTATTATTAACATTAAGTCCGTTTCTTACTGAGTAGGCCAAAGTTGCATCAAGGAGGTGCTGTAGACCAACTTTGGTTCTACTGATGAGGATTAAGGGCCAGATGTACAACCATTGGCATCAGCGACTCGCAAATTGTGAAAAATTGCGACTCGCAATTTGCGAGTTGCTAATGCCAATGTACAACAGTGTCAAAGACACTGTTTACGATTCCCAATGGGGTTGCAAATTGCATGCCTCATGAATATTCATGAGGCACTCGCAATTTGCGACCCTATTGGGAATGGCTGGCCCTCCCAGGTATGGTGGGCCTGCTGGGCTCAGCAGACCTCCATGTCTGGGACTGCTTTTAAATACAGCATTTTTTTTTTAATACAGCCCGTTTTCCTTAAAGGAAAACGGGATGCATTTAAAAAAAGAAGAATGAAACGTTTTCTTTTCATTTTTTAAGGGCAGGTAGTGGTCCCTGGGTCCACTGCCTGCCCTTAAAAAATATTTTTAGAACCAGTCACAAATGGGAAGGGGTCCCCTGGGGACCCTTTCCTGTTTGCGAGTGGTTTACCACCCTTTTGTGAAGGGTGGTAAACTGCTACTGTTTTGCGACTGCAATTACGGTCTCAAAACAATCATACATGGCATTTGTGGTCGCTATTAGGAAGGGAACACCCCTTCCTAATAGCGAGTCACAAATCCTATTTAGCGAGTCGCAAATAAATTGCGACTCGCTAAATAGGGTTTGTACATGGCCCTGTAGGTTTTTGCATGCGCAAACGGGTCGCAAACCAGCTTGCGCATTCACAAACGGGTCATACATCTGGCCCTAAGTTATCCGCATACAGGAGGTTTGACAGCTGAGTGTCCCTCAATTCAGGAGGGTGGGAGTTCACTTCATTTAAAATAGGAGATAGGTCTGATAGGAACATATTGAACAAGGCTGGTGCTAGGACACAGCCCTGCTTAAGGCCTTTAGTTGCTTTGACTGCCCTTGACAGGTGGGAACCATCCCGTAGTTTAACTCTGACCGATGTATCAGTGTGCAGTGGTTCCAGGGCCCCTAACAAGCCGTCTGGAATATTAAAGTTGGTCAGTTTCCTCCAGAGCCTCCCCCGATCAACCCTATCAAATGCTAACTTGTAGTCAATGAAGTTTAAGTGAACCAGGTAGTTGTTTGCCTTAGCAGCTTCTATCAGTAAGGAGAGTGCCATGATCTTAACTGAGGTCCCTATATGTTTGGTAAAGCCAGTTTGATTTGGTGGTATGATGGTGTTCACCTCTGTCCAGTGCTATAGCTCTTTCAATAATTCTCCTGCGAAGTACTATTAGAGCCACCAGGCGATAATTTCCAGGGTACCCTTTGTCCCTTCCGTTGAAGATTGGTGAGAGTATCGAACCACGGCAGGAGGATGGCATGCAATGCTGCTGAATAATGAGGTTGAAAAGAGGGGTTAGCTGAGCTGCCCAGAATGTTGGATCATCCTTATATATAGCTGGCGGGATTCAATTCAGTCTCGGTACCCCTTCTCTCCGTCCCTTTGCAATTTGCCTCTGGATGGTATATGTGGTGATAGTGCACCAGGATGGTTTTTGATCCCTTTCCCGGTTTGAGGTTGACAATATTTTAGACGGCTCTAAGTCTTCTGTTTGAGTGCTTGTATGTTCCACATGCGCATCAGTATTGTAGTGGCTGAACAGAAAGTGACACCAGGTAGCTTCTGAAATACTAGAGGTTGCCACTCTTGGAAGTGTTCTGCCAATTCTATTTGCGGTCCACCAAAAGCTTGCAGAGTTGTATTTCCTAATGTCATACAGCATCTTTGCCCAGAATGAGTCCCGACACTCCCTTTGTATCTTTCATTTAACTCTTTTAAGTTCTTTCCTCACGTCCCTAAAGTTATGAAGGATTTCGTGAACCATCTGTGACCTTTTCAGAGCGTACCAGAGTTGGTTGACTTATGTTCTGGCGCTCCTGATCATGGGGTTGCCCCCCCCATGTAGGATCATCCTTGAATTCCTAACATTGCCAGTTATCTGGGGATGGTTTGGCGTGATGGTTTACAAAATTTGTAGTGAAGCTTTCCTAGCTAGTCAAAGGGTTTCCTCCCACTGTCTGTGTAGATAACACTACTAGTTTGGCTCTTTGCTCCAGTTTTGAGAGGGAGGCAGCTGTGCATCTAATGCATTTGAGAATAATTGTATAGCCTTGAATACCTTGATCAGCCGCAGGTGCATGGTCTTCCAAATCCATTTCCAAGGTTATCTCTTGTGGTCGATGATCGCTTTCCAATCTCTCCCCAAAGCCAAAAGCGGTGACAGCCTGCAGCAGTAGAAGGCTCACAAAGGTATAATCGATCAGGGATGCCCCAGTGTTGGCTAAAAAGGAAAGACCAGATGGTTTATCTCTTTGCTTTCCTGCTCCAGGCATTCAATTGCACTAGTGGCAGATACATATATTGCGAGCCCTCCCTTGCAGCGGCCGTACTTATTTGCTTTGGTTGCATATTCACAGAGATTGACAAAGCCCTCCAGATGAAATGCCTTTTTTGATCAAGTCTCCTGCAGAAGCACTGCTTGAAACAAGTGTAGATATTGAAGGGTTTCTGGGTCTTTTAGCTTGTGGGCCAACCGTTTGTATTCCAGGAACATACTCTGAGCCGCTTGTCTGTGTGTGGGCTGGAAGGTTATTTTGTCATCTTAAAAGTCTGGTTGTGTTTAGAGCACCCGACAGCCAGCCCCATTCAGCTGCTGCTTCAAGGTTTGGGACAGGTTTATCCGAAGGCCTTCTAGCCTGGGGATTGCTCAATGCATTTCTTAAAACAGAATAGACATTTCTGGGTCGAGTCAGTGTTAGTCCATCCTTCCTTGAATCTTCCAAAACACACATATCCTGTACTCTTTAATGGGGTGATTCGGATCCCCCAGTTTCTGAGAGTCTCGCCGTCTTCAAAACCTTCTGGGCCAACTCAATCGTACCCCAAGTTACTTTGGTGGTTTCATTACGCTGTCCTGGATTGATAAATTCTATTGAAACAATATCTTGTGATGTGACCTCATCAAGCGTGTCTATAGAATGGATAAGCTTAAGAATGTTGTCCCTATTTAGGATGTCAAAACGGCCCCTAGAAGTGTATTCCGGATAAAGTAGCGTGCAAACTACTTCCTGTGAGTATCTCAATTCTTCCGTAGGGCCAGCATATGGTATTTATTTATTTTAAAAGTTTTATATAGTGCTGTCTAGACCCAGAGGTATCAGAGCGCTTTACATGAGAGGATGATAAAAAGCAAACATGGAATACAAGTAAATAAAAAGATAATGAAACATCATGTGAAATATACAAATCAAAATAGATATACAGGTGCAAGAGCTATACACTTCAAGTAATTAGGTAGATGATGTTCGGGAAATGGACAAAAATTACTGGACAAATATAACATGGTGATTGGAGATCAGGTACAGGTCACAGGTTAGGACCCCCAATAATAATTGGGCCAAACATGGCATACAAGTAGATAAAAAATAATGAGAACAACATGCGAAATATACAAATATGGTAAATGTGGAAATATACGAAATGGTACTGACAACAATTAAACTCTGCTCTCCTGGGGGTTAACAGCTACATTTTCCCTTCTATGGTGAGGTCTGTGACTCAACCTGGTGTGAGTCGTTTGTGGGTTGAAGGTATCGACCTCAGCCCTGTAGTGTGTAACATCGGCCTTTTCTTCATTGCTGTATTCATCCCTTAAGATAAGATGAGGCCCCGTGATGATATTTGTCTGTTTTCTAACTGGCACATTCGGACAGACGGCCCGGGTGGAGGATAGCATTTAAGGTCTGGTTATTTACCATAACTGAGTCCGGGTGATTCAGAGGGGCTGCTTCCTGGGCAGTTACTTTGATGCTGGGCATTTCACTGCTGGCTTCCTGCTCTGTATCCATTGCCTACGGGACCTCCCCCATATCTAAGGCAGTTATTTGTTTGTGAGGGTTTTGTTCGTGGGCGAGTGAGGGTGATATATTCCTTGTATTAAAAATTGGGTAGGCCGCCAAACTTCTTGCCCGAGGAAGTTTTTTGTTGTGACCTTTCCTTTTTTTACTCTCTTAGATTTTGACACCCCGTCCGTTATTTGATGTTATGTTATGTTAATCGCACTTATAGAGCGCACGGTTACCCTGGGGTGTCCTGGCGCTAAGCACTGCCTGCTGGGGAAACGTGGAAAATTGTTCTACTGGGAGAAGAGCCAAGTCTTCAACCCCTTCCTGAAGGAGAGGAGATCCAGAGCATTCCTGAGATGAAAGGGAAGCTACTTCCATGCCCGAGAGGCACAAGTGATAAAGCTCCTGCCTCCCCAGTTGACTTTTTTAAATAAGGGGACAAGAACTTGTTTAGATCCAGAGGAGCGTAACATTCTACCAGGCACATACCATTGGAATTTACGCACAAGGAAGTCAGGTCCTGTTCCGTTGATGGCTTTAAAGACAGTGCAAAGGGCCTTAAAGCGTACTCTTTGTTTGACCGGAAGCCAATGAAGTTGCCTTAGTTCCTCCTTTACTGAGACAAATTTCGGGATTCCTGACACCAATCTGGCCGCAGCATTTTGGGCGAGTTGGAGCCGATTGATGTGTTGCTTTTGGGCGTTAAGATATAAGCCATTGCAGTAGTCGAGGCGCGACATTATTAGGGCTGTTACTAGTGCCTTTAGGCTGTTTTCAGTAAGAAAAAACTTGATTTTTCTTATGATTCTTAGGGCTAGAAAGCAGGCCGAGATCACCTTACCTATTTGATCCCCCATGGTGAGTTTGTTATCCACCAATACCCCTAGGTTTTTGCCTTCCTAGTAGGTAAGGGGCAGGATACAAGAGCCTTCGGCCACCATTCTGGTGTCCACACACGTGGATTATTGCCAAACTTTATGACCTCGGTCTTGCTGGAATTAAGTTTTAGACAATTGGAGGACATCCAACCAGAAATGGCACCCATACAGTTGTGGAAGCGTGCCCCTGTTTCTTTTTCCACCCCCTCCGTCAATGACAACACTATTTGAGTGTCGTCATCGTATGAAGTGAGCTGGAAGCCAAAGGATTTAATAACTTCTGCCAGGGGTGCCACATAGATATTGAAAAGCGTCGGACTAAGCGACGAACCCTGTGGCACCCTGCATGGAAGGGAGAATGGTTTAGACATATTGCCATCCAGATCCACTGTCTGTGATCTGTCAGATAGAAACGATTGCAAAAGTTTCCATGCTCGGCCTTCTATCCCTATATCGGATAACCGATTTGATGACCCCTGCCAGGCCCTTGAGTGCTTATTATTAGTGCTGGTGTTTTGCTGGAGACAATTCCAGCAGCAGCCACACTGAGGAAAATACTTTTATTGCTTTCACCCCAAGGGTTTCTACACTGCGACTTCTCAGCCTCCCCTGTTGTTACTCCCATTGCAGCGCAGTCATCTTGCGAATGTCCTGTACCCTTTTAGTGCCTTTCAAATCCTTAAGATCGGTGAGTAACTGTGACATTGTCTCGGGAAGTGTTGACAGCTCGTCCAAGACGGGAAAGCAGTTGCATCCTTGTCAAGCACCCTGTGTGCTAGCCTGTGCTCCTTTTATCAAATTATTTACGTTTGCAGTTTTCTCATCAATCCCTGCTGCATACATTGCTAGGGTGTTCAGAAGGCTGATCTGTATGTCCATTTTATTTGCCTGGAAATTCATCGCCTCCACTGAACTCTGCAAGGTTCTAAGTATGGTTGCCTAGAGCCCCGCTTGGGACTCATTGCTGTCTTTTGAGATAGAATGAGAGATTGTCGGTGCTTCATTGCCATACAAGGCAAGCATATTTTCCCATTCCTTGGAGTAAAGATATGAAAGGTCTTTCTCCTAATCTCGCAAAATCTCATCAGTTGTACTTGTCCATTTCTCAGCTGTTTCCTGAGTCTGTTTGCATCCCTTCTGACTCATTTCATTGGGTGGCAGTGTTGCACCCACAGAGCTTCCATGCCAGACTGGGCTGCCGCCGCAGAAACCCTTTCCACTGACTGTGGCCGCCTTATTCCCAGGTAATTGTTGTTTCTTTTCTTCTTCCTCTTGTAGCTTTGTTAAGTGGGACAGGTCGTCCGCTCCCAGTGACAAGCAGAGCGATTGCAGCGAAGAGTCTTCTGCAATCTTTGTCGGCCCCAGTGGTTTGAGGACATTCCACTGCATTGTTGTCTCTAACGGCTCTTGTGCGAGGGACTGACTTTGATGCTCCAGCAGTTTGTAGTGACCACCTCCTTACCCTCGCCACTGTTTTGAAGTTTGTGCTTGGGGAGGAGGGCCTTCGGTTAGCACCTGAACCCTCTGGATCTTTGCAGTTTCTGAGTCCATTCACTTGCCAGGGGTGGCCGGTTCACTTGAGTCTTTGTGTACAACCACTGTGGGGCTTAAAGGAACAGGTAGCACTTTGATGTTGGAGTTACTTGGGAATATTGCTTACCAGCATCCTTTAGGAAATTAAACTTGGCCATGATTTTAGGGTGTGAGAGCACCAGGTTATCCCCCCTGGAGGAATTGGAGACATATAGGTGCACATCTGTTATGGTCTGCTGCGGTGTTACATTAGCTAATGATAAGGTCTGTTTTGGCTGCCTTGGTAATGCCTTGGTTTGCCTGTTCCTTCACTTCTGTGGTGCCACTGGTCCTCAGGATTCCCAGATCGCATGATGTAGTATTATAATGCCTTGTTGCCTCTAAGATATGGAAGTGACCACCACCTCGCCATTGTTTTCAAGTTTGTTAAAGCAGACCCCAGGTCAGATACAGTATGGTGGGCCTTTGTATGCTATAACCCAGTGACCAGTACTGTTGGAAGGCATTTGACAATGTGAACTTTCTGACAAATATTATATGAAGAGGGTTTAAATAGAACTGCTTGATAAAAACACACACAAAGTGGCTTTACATTGTGAAATGTCTGGAAAATATATAGGAAGGGATTTTACATTGTGACCCCTCAGACAAATGCAGTAGGAAGGGAGGGGCTTTCACATCCTGAACTCAGACAAATGCAGTAGGACGTGGCTTTACAAGGTGAACTTCTTGACAAACACTACAATAAGGGGCTTTACATTGTGAACCCTCTAACAAATGCAATAGGAAGGGATGGTACATTGTGAACATCCAGAACATGTAAAAATGAAGGGGTTTGATGTTCTGAACTTCATGACAAATACCATAGGAAGAGGCTTTACATTTTGAAGTATTGTCAAATAAAAAAAGAATTAGTTTTATACTGTCAAAACTTTGACAAATGCATTAGGAAGAGTTTATTGCATACATCCCTTTTTAGGCCAGCCACAATAAATGCTTGGCATTTTTGAGGGAGAGTGAATGTTCATGTCAATGTATACTTTAAGTCTGCCGAATTGTTTAATAGGTCTCTCTAGACAACATGGACAAGTTTAGGTTCAAGTTAAAGTCAACAAGGTTGCTTGACTGAATGATTTTAAAATGGCAAAGCATATAGACCTTGTTAGAACTGGGGTTTCTGGTTGTCAAAGGTATGCTCCCTGTACAAGCAGGAACCACCATTCTAGTCAGTGTAAGCTAGATACACACTAAAAGATAACCTGTGCTCATCTGCTGGTAGCTTGGCACAGAGCAGTCAGGCTCATCTAAAGAGGCAATGTGTAAAGTATTTGACTATTTGTGCAACACACACAAACAGTAACACAATTAAACCACCACAAAAGTACACCACACAGGTTTAGAAAAATAGAGAATATTTTTGTGAGAAAATCAAGACATGAACAGCAAAAATCCAATTAGTAGAGTTATGAATTTTTAAATAATATACCAAAAATAGTGCTTGGAAATCAATAGCGCTAAGGAGTCACTTGAGGTTGCGCTAGACCGGGGTAAATCCAAATTCCAGTCCAACCGCGTTGGAGGGCAGACCGGCTACAGGACTCAGACAAGTCCCACTGACAAAGTACCTTGGATGGAACAAGCGTCGACGTTGAAGTCTTGAAGCGAGAAGTCGAGGAGGCGCTGCGTCGTAATCAATCCCATGGACTGAGGCGAATCGCTGGTGCCGATCCGTGCAGTCAATGAAAGCTTCGGCGTCGATCCCCTTTACGATCCAGGTGCTGCGTCGATGTCGAGCCGCGCTGTCCGTTGGTGTCAAGTCATGCAGTCTGTTGAGGCGATGTTGTCGATCGGCTTCTGCATCTGGGTAATGCGTCGGTTCCGATTGGCACAAAGTTGTCACTGCATTGATTTGAATGCAAAAACAGCTCCAGAGCCCACTTCTGAGGCCCAGCACTGGAGGGGGCACCTCAGGCAAGGGCAGGAGTCACAGATGGCAGAGTCCAGCATCACCAGCAGAGATGCAAGACGTATTTTATGACCCTAAGACTTCAGAAAACAGTAGGCAAGACAACAAGCCCTTGGAGTCGCTCTGGGTTCAAGTAAGATGGATCCAATCCATGTCCTCAGCAGGGCAGAGATCTGCAGGCAGCAGGGCAGCTCAGTACAGCAGTGAAGCAGTTCCTTAGAACAGTCAGTCAAGCAGAGTGGCAATCCTTGCAGCACAGCAGTCCTTACTCCTGCCAGAGTTCTTCACATGTCCAGTAGTGTACTGTCTTGGTAGGGCCAGAGCCCCAGTACTTATACCCAAATGTGGCTTTGAAGTGGGAGGTGACGTCAAAGCAGCTCCTTTAAATGCACAGGTCCCCTTTCATCCCAGCCATGTTCTGCCAGGCTATCTGTGGGGGTAATCAGCACGTTGTGTGAGACACAGGACACTGCCTATTCAGATGTGTCAGCTCTCACTCACCCTTCCTGTCCAGGAAGGGTATGAGAATGCAGATGAATGTAGATGAGTCCTATGGCACACCCACCCTTCCTGTGTTTGTGGCTGTCTAGAGGGAATGCACAAAGTGGAGCTATCATCCAGCCCAGACATGTATTGGAGAGAGGATGCAAGGCACACAGAGCAGTAAGAGCGGAGAAATGGCAATTTTCTAAAAGTGACATTTCTAAAATAATAATGTTAAATCCACATTTACTATTACAGAGGATGCATCATTACCATTTCAAAGAAAAAAAACATGATGCAGCTACTCCTTTCTAATCAGGAATTACAGCTTAAAAGCGTTTTAAGGAATTCCCAATGCTAGCCTATGAGAGGAGTAGGCCTCACAGTAGTGAAAAACAAATGTAGCTGTCTGTCACTAAAGGACATGTAAAAATTAAAAGTACATGTCCTACCTTTTACTTACACAGCACCCTGCCCTTAGGGCTACATAGGGCCTACCTTAGAGGTGACATATTAGTAGTAAAAGGGATGTTTAAGGCTTGACAAGTGGTTTTAAATGCCAAGTCGAAGTGGCAGTAAAATGCACACACAGGCCCTGCATTGGCAGGCCTGAGACAGGTTTGAAAGGCTGCTTGTGTGGGTGGCACAGTCAGTGCTGCAGGCCCACTAGTAGCATTTAGATTACTGGCCCTGGGTATATGGTATACCACTTTACTAGGGACCTACAGGTAACCTAAATATGCCAATCAGGTATGCACCAATGTTACCTTGTTTAGGGGAGAAGCACATGCACTTTAGCACTGTTTAGCAGTGGTAAAGTGCTCAGAGTCCTAAGACCAACAAAAATACAGAGTAAAAAAGTGGAGGTAAGCAGGCAAAAAGTAGGAGGAAGCCCACCCTAAGGATGACAGGTCTAACAGATGTAATCTTTTGGATTGTGAAAAAGTGTCACATTATGCCTCAAACTGATAAGAGGAGGAGACTACATTTACAGAGTTAGTTGCCCCTCTAAATATTTTTCTGGGATATGTGATCTTCACTCTAGTTAATGTACAAAGCCACTGAAGGAGGATCTCTAATTTATCATTCCACCTGCAATCTTGTAAGCATTTATCATTTTGAGTATAGTATTTAGTTGTATGTGTGTTAATGTACTTTGCATTTATTGAGAAATAAAAACAAGCATTCATTTATTTTGCTATATGTTGTTCTGTTCTGAAATTTTTAAATATGAGTTTCTTACAATGTGAAGTCTCTGACAAATGAAAATAGAAAGGAGTTTAGCGCATAGGTCCCATTTTAGGCCTGACCACAGTAAATGTTTGGTGTCTTTAAAGGAAGACTTTGTTTTCATGGTACTATATAGTTTGGGTCTGCCTGGAATGTTTGATGGGTTTCTCTAGGTGGTGGCCACATGGTAATTGTTAGACCTGGCATCCTTAACTTGCTTTCCCCTGACTTTTTGCCTTCTGACCTCCTGTTTTGCCAACTTCATTTTTGCTAACTTTAGGATTCTAGGCACTTTACCACTTCTAACTCGTGCAGAAGTGCATGTGCTCTGTACTCAAAACATGGTAACATTGGCTTATCCACAATTGGCATATTTAATTTACTAATAAGACCCTAGTAAAGCACACTAAATGTGCCCAGGGACTGTAAATTAAATGATTAGTGGGTCTGCAGCGCTGATTGTGCCACCCACTCAGTAGCCTTTTAAACATGGCTTAGGCACTGCAGGGCCTGTCTGTGCAGTTTAAGCTGCCATCCCAAGCCTTCCCTTTTATCGCATATATGTCACCCCTAAATTAAGCCCTAGGCAACCCTATGGGCATGGTGCATTGTATTTAAAAGGTAGGACATATGCTTTTGAGTTTTAAATGTCCTGGTAGTAAAAAACTGCTAAATTCCTATTTTGCTACTGCAAGGCCTATCTCTCCCATAAGTTAACATTGGGTCGCCTTAAAACATCTTTTAAGTGTAATTCCCAATGGGGAAAATATAGAGATTTGGAGTTTGGTGTCTCTGGACTCACAGGTTAAAATTACAAGTGGGATTTTAAGTCTGAAAATGCAGCTTTTAGAAAGTTGGCATTTTCTTACTTTCACCATTCTGAGCCTCTGTCTGTCTTTGAATACACGTCTGGGTTGGGTGACAGCTGCACTTTGTGCATTTCCTCTAAACAGTCACACAAAGGGAGCTGGGGTGTGGCATTTGCATTCCGATGGCCCATCACCATGGGAGGGAGGAGCTGAAACTTGCACCTGAATAGGGCTGTGCCTATCCCCACACAAAGAGCTGCATACCTCCCTACAGTGAGCCTGGAGCCAGTGCAGGAAAGGCAGGGACCTTTTGATCTTCAAAGGCCTCTTTGAAGTCTCCCCCACTTCAAAGGAACATTTGGGTATAAGGCCTGGGCCCCTGACACCACCAAATTAGAACTTTGCTGGAACCAAGGACATTCTGCCTGGAAGAGGAGTTGCTGTTCCTTAGGAGGGACTGCCACTTTGCTACCTGCTCTACTGTGTTGGCCTGCTGCCTGCTGCTTTTTGCCTGGGCATGAGAAGGACTCGACCTCTTCTCTACATCCTTGAACCCAAGTTTCTCCAAGTGCTTGCTGGCTTGCCTCTAGTTCGCTTAAGTCTCAGGGTCACAAAAGACTTCTTGCAACTCTGCTGGTGCTGCTGGACTCTACCATCCTGCCCTTGTCTGAGGTGACTCCTCCAGTCCTGGGCCTCGGAAGTGGGTTCTGCAGCTTTTTTGCTCTAAAATCGACACATCGTCACCCCAGCGCTGATCCAAACAGGTGCAGTGCCCTTCAACAGCAACGTAGCTAAGATTCGAGGATATTCCTGCGCGCTCAACAATGCTGCGGGACTCGACTGCTAGGTTTGACGATCCGAAGACTCCACTGCGAGGTTCAACTTTGACGTAGCACTGATAATTCTGCACTGACTGCGAGGCCCGACTCCGGTGCATCGACCCGACTGTGTGAATCGGAACTGACACATTGAGTCTTCAATGTCGACGCTTGCTCCATACAAAAGGTACTTTTTCAGCGGGCCTTGCGTGGGTCCTGTAGCCGGCCTGCCCTCCATCACAGTTAGCCTGAACTTTGTAGTTACCTCAGTCTAGCGCGACCTCAAGTAACCTTTTAAAGCTATTGACTTCTAAGCATTGTTTTGGGATTTAATCTTAAAAAAGTCATATCTCGACTTTTACTTATTCGATCTTTGTTGTTTTGGACTTGTTTTACTCAGATATTCTCTATTTATCTAAACTGGTGTGGAGTCTTTTTGTGGTGTTTTCACTATGTTACTGTAATTAAAGTGTTACACAAATACTTTACATATTGTCTTTTAATTCAAGCCTGACTGCTCCTTGCCAAGCTACCAGAGGGTGCGCACTGGTTAATTGAGGTTGTGTATCTGATTTACCCTGACTAGGATTGTGGTTCCTGCTTGGACAGGGTGTATACTCTGCCAACCAGAACCCTACATTTCAAACAGTCTTCTTTATTTATTTTCATGCTTAAACCAATAAAACCAACAGGCCTTTTATATGTATCTTTAATTGTGGTGACAAAAGTAGTAGCCCTCTAATTTTTCATTGCAAACAACTTGACAAAGCCTTAACTATTTTGATTTTGTGATGCCTCATGTTTTAATAGGCTTATATAGGACCATTGCTGGTTTTTATGATTAGAGCCTGTCAGTGCACAAATTGTCACTTGGTACGTCACAAATAATGGAATCAGACTGAAGGTTCACAGGTTTGGATGACTGCTGTTATTTCTTTAGGGTTCACAGATTGCACTGCGTTTAATCTGCAAAGTTCCTAAAGGACTTGTTCCAATTTATAATTTCAGCTGAAATATTTTACATAGTTGTCATATTGAGTACAATATTTAACTATGTGTGCTTTAATTTTCATTTTAAAGAAAAGGCATTGATTGGATATTGGTTTATTGTGTGTTATGTTTATGTTTTGCTTAGTTTGCTCAGAGTTTACGGATCACAACACTTCCCTGAGTCAGCCTTGGATTGCTCTGCCTCAATACACTGCCAGGTTTTAAATTGTGCACCCTTTGAGAAATGCACTACGAAGCGGGTTTCCATTGTAAACCCTCTGACAAATGCAAGAGGAAAGAGTTTACACTGAGATCTCTGTGATAATTACAATAGGAAGAATTTCCCATTATGAACTCCTTGACGACCACCATATGGAAGGGCTAAACATTGTTTATAACTAAGACAACTTCTGACATAGCTCTCTAATTCAGGCGGTGCTAGAGAGGTTTCTTTGTCATTTGGTACATTTTATTTTTATGTATAGTATTTAATTTTGTGTGAATTGCAGTACTTTTTTATGTAAAAATCCTGGACACTGAATTATTAACAATTTTTGTGCACCTAGTCTTAAGCATTTGATTAAGCCCATTAGTTACTCATATTCATTCTTTCGACTTTACGTTTTTTGAATGCAGATAAAATGGAGGTGTTAGTACTAGGGAATCATCCTCAGACCTGGACCTCCATTTGGTAGTCACTGACTCTTTGTCCATGTTCAGGCTCTGCTACGGTGACCAAAAATGGTGGGACTATCAATGTTGATTATACTTTCTGCCCGCATGTGAACAAGATTGCTAGTACACATTACTCCCTTTTGAAGAGCTTAAGGAAAATGTATCCTCACTTCTGGCTTGAAGGGAAAAGGTTATTGATCCAAACAGTTATCTCATCATGTGTAGATTATAGGAAGACAGTCTTGTGAGGCTCACCTAAATATCTTATCTGTTGCATTCAGAGTGTGAAAACTGCAGTTGCCCAGTTGCAACAACTGTTACTTAATTTACCTCAGTCAAAGGTCATCAGTCAATAAACAAATATTGTTTAAGACATTCTGCATGGTGCACAAGGCACTTGCTGACACTTGCTATTAACATCTCAGCTCTCTGCTTCAGCCGGACATATCTATGTTCCATTGCACCAGAACAGGCACACGCTCTTGCTTGGTTCTCGCCCCCATTTCCAGTGCAGCAGAGTTAAAAGACTCTGGCCAGATGAGTGCAGGATGAGTGGAGTGCCTGTGAGAGTGCAAGGTGCAGCACAACAAAGAAAGGCCTATTGGCATTGCCAAAGCTTGTTATGATTTGTAGTAAGTGCTAAGCTAGTTGAAGCACTTGGAGGATCTCTTTGGAGTTTAATCAGGGCGTAACAGTCAAAGCGCAAAATGCAACTCATCTTCCACAAGAAAAGGCAAAACAATGGTAGTGCGGTTTCCAACAATTAAGGGGCCGTTTCCGATTCGGGCCGGAAATCTCTCTGACGGAGCCGGACCCGGAGAGATTTCCGACCGAATCGGACCCGTGCAGCCCGACCGAACGAGTACGATGCGTCCGTATGCTATCGGACTCGAGTCGGATCGGACTCCCATTGAAGTCAATGGGACCCGGTCGTACAACGCGTACGCGGGCTCCCATTGCCTCAATGGGTGCGAGGTGAACAAGGGCGCCCCTACAGCGGGTACGCGGCGAAGCGACTCGCGCCGTACACGCACAGGTAGGGGGGACCCATGGGTCCCCCCTGTGTGCGACTCGCGCGGCTACGCGTACAGGGGGGTCCGACACGGACCCTTGAAGTACGGCTCAGACTGCTCTTTCGAGCCGGGCGGCGCCTGTCGGTCGGACTGCTCGCGGCGTGCATCGTACTTACCCGGCCGGGGAACGTCTCCATTGCGCGGTGCGAGTCGTGTCCGAGCGAGTCGGTCGGTGCGGTTCGACCCGGGAACGAGTCGGTCGGAGCGGTTGGGATGCCCGAACGAGTCGGTCGGCGATTTCGCATCGTACTCGCTCGTCCGGACGCGCGTACGAATCGGTCGGGAAATAGGGCTCCGAATCGGATCCGGTTATGCCGAATCCGATTCGGAGCCCTACCGGCCGAGATCGGAATCGGCCCCTAAGTTTTATATTCTTTAGTAAGTGATGGGAAAGCAAAAACAAGCAAAGTACAGTTGACCTGTAGCACTGTTTAATAATTAACACAGATTTCTGAAATATTTGGAAAATAGGGCTTTTTAAAGCAATGTTTGCTTTGCTTAAAATCATTGGTCAAAACTGAGGGAGCTAGGCTCACTTCCAAAGAGCTATTTAATAACAGTGGCAAATTTAAGGGTTTCTCTCCATTGTTCTATTATGCAGATATTTCACATTTCCTCAGGGCACGTTATGCAGATATTTTCTATTTTCACAATGCACAATTTCAATATTTTTGATTTCCATATACATGTATTGCTATACCTCACTGTGCCCCACAAATCTTGTATTCGTTTGCACCACATTGGCCTATTAATAGTATGTTGACATGTTATTTAGGCCAAAATTGGAGATTAAATAATTCTGAATAGGAAATTACAGCTGAACCTATAGTTCTGGGCATGTTTTAACTAGAATGGGTGGGCTGTTGCTTGTCTGCGGATGGCGTAGTTGAAGCTGACATACACATAAAATCAGTGATGGTAAGTTATGAGAACTGAGTCTACTGAATAAGGGCTTTAATCTCTAAAACTTCATTCACAGTAAATGCAGTAGAAGTGTAGAGAGTTAGAAACAAACATTTGCAATGCAATCGGTCTCATCTTTGGGACCTTATATGTATTTAGCTATGCAGCACATTAGCCTGTTCTTTAACATGGAGTGAAAGTAAGCACCAAACTGCGGAACACGCCAGGTATGGGAACACATGGAGAGAAATACTGCCTATCAGCAGGAAATTGTATTGTCCAAAGCTCTGTTTTTAATATAAAATCAGCCCCTTCAATGGTCATATCACTGAAAATACAAGATTTGAAAAAAATATTATTGTCTATGGGTGCTTGTTGAATAGACGTTTCTATGGCCTGGAATCTAGGGAATGCTAAAGTGATTCTGGTATTTTACTGACCTCTGCTGGGCGTTTTCTATCAAGAAAGTTAAATAGAGGCATGTGGCTCAGAGGAGAAGAAGACAGGAAAACAGGGACGTCTTAACAAACTCAGAGGTTTATTCAGTTGGGTCAGAGAAGGGTAATTCAAATAATAAAGTTATCACAGGGTTTTTGTAAACTCTCTTCCGTCAGAGAGTATAGTTCCTGGTTCTCCTTGACTCGATGGGTCGGGAGGAACTACCTCACAGCCGTGCTTCCGCTCCTTGCCTCGGTGTACAGGAACAATAACCCCAGAAAGAAAAGAAAAGGCTTTTAGGGAAACGCTTGAGGCGCTTAAAGGTAGCTAGGGGAGGGGAGTGAAGGAACACAAACACCCGACCGACACCAGTGACGCTATGCGGAATTATAAACAGCAACGCATGGGAGAGGCTGGCTACCGCGGTCTAGCAGGCTGCGCGTCCCTTCCACCCGACTTCCCCTTGTCCCAAGCGGCCCCCAGCTGGTTCCGTACCTTTTGAAGCCACGACCCTCCTGGGCCGTGGCGGGCTTCAACGTGGTACCGGATCGGGTCCGGCTCCCTCTTTTCCTCGTCACCAATGGGCTCCCCTTCGGTCTCCTTGACTCCGGTATCCTGTTCGGTTCCGGTTTCCAGCTCGGCTCGCGGCTCGGGGAAAGTCCTGAGTCCTCCAAGTCCTGGACTCACTAGGAAGGTTCGGAGATCCGCTTCAGGCTTCTCTTCTCCGGGCATACGGCTCCCCAACACGAACGACCGTTCCTCCGTCTCGTCCCGTTTTGAAGACCCTTTGTCAGCTGACCAACCCACATGATCGGGCCGGGAGGCCGGGGAAAGCGAGCAATTAAAGGGACAGCGGCCGTCATATGCAGGGGCCTGAAAACAGAGGAGGGAAGGGGATGACAGGTAAGGCGGCATCTCATCTGTTGTAGAAGGCGAGGAGGGTGAGTCAGTCGGTGGCACCTCGCCACACATCCCCACCCCAGCCTGTTCACGATCGGGGAACAGGGAGAGCCTGGAAAGAAAGTCAGCGTTCCCATTCTCCGAGCCCTTGCGATGCCGCACCTCGAAAGAGAAGGGCTGGAGAGCCAAGAACCAGCGAAGGACCCTCTGGTTGTTACCCTTGTTCCGGCTCATCCAAAGAAGAGGGGCATGATCCGTATACAGGAGGAAATGGGAGCCCTCTAGGTAATACCGCAATCTGTCCACCGCCCATTTAATTGCAAGGCACTCCTTCTCTATGATGGGGTAGCTACGTTCTCTGGGAAACAGTTTACGACTGAGAAAGAGGACCGGATGTTCCATGCCATCAGAAAAGACCTGAGAGAGAACAGCCCCCAACCCATTATCAGAGGCGTCTGTGTGTAGCATAAAGGGTTTGGTAAAATCAGGGGATCGGAGAATGGGACCTGAGGTAATGGCGTTCTTGAGAGTCTGAAAGGCTTGTAGGACTTCAGGAGGTGGCTGCAGAAGGTGTTGAGGTTTTACCCTCCTCGTGAGGAGATCAGTGAGAGGGGAGGATAATTCAGAGTATTGGGGAATGAAGCGGCGGTAGTAGCCAAGGAGGCCTAGGAACGCCCTTATTTCTTTTTTTGTGGTCGGGAAAGGGGCCTGGGCTATAGCTCTCACCTTTTCCTCCTGTGGTTCAATACACCCCTTTCCTAAAACGTAACCCAGGTATTTCACTTTCTGGAATCCTGCTCTTGATTTTTTTGCATTGATGTGGAGGCCATCTTTCTGGAGGGCCTGAAAGACGAGATGACAGTGATGGAGATGGGATTCCCAGGTGGGGCTATAGATGACAATGTCATCTATGTAGGCTGATGAATAGGCTTGGTGGTCTGACAGCACTTTATTCATAAGGCGTTGGAACGTGGCAGGTGCCCCATGTAACCCAAACGGTAAGACGGTAAATTCAAATAAACCCGATGGAGTGGAAAAGGCCGTTTCTTCTTGGTTGCTGGTTCTCAGAGGCACCTGCCAGTATCCTTTAGTAAGATCGAGGGTCGTGATGTACTGCGCATCCCCGAGTTTTTCAATTAGTTCGTCTACACGTGGGAGCGGGTAGGAGTCACACTTGGTTATCGCATTCACACCCCGAAAGTCGATGCAAAACCGGATGGAACCATCCGGTTTTGGCACCAGTACGATCGGTGAGGACCATTCACTCTGGGACGATCGTATTACCCCTAAGGACAGCATGCTTTGGATTTCCTTCTCTATGTCTCCTCGCCTGGCAGCCGGAATGCGATATGGTTTCTGTTTAATAACCTTGCCGGGTTGGGTTTGTATGGAGTGTTCGGCCATAGTGGTATGCCCTGGAAGGTCAGAAAACAAGGACGCATATGGCACGAGGGTGGTTTGTAGGGATCTCTTTTGCTCTTCTGTAAGGTCCTGATTGATTACAAGTTGGGATAGTGTGCTCTCGTCCACCACTTTGGGATGAGAAACGAGGAGAACCTTGGGAGGAGGACCCAACCACTTCTTTAGAAGATTTATGTGGTAGAGCTGGGTTCTTTTCGAGGTTACTTGGACCTGATAAGAGGTGAGCCCTACCTTTTGCATGATTTGAAAAGGACCCTGCCATCCTGATCTTATTTTTGGTATGCTGGACGGGGTGAGGACCAACACCCAATCCCCGACATTCAAATGTCGCCATGTCTTTCCTCAATTGTAAAACGACTGTTGTCTGATTTGGGCTTTCTCGAGATTTGCGTCAGCAAACTCTCGTAACTTTTATAAGGGGTTGCGCAATTCCTGTGTATACTCCAGGAAAGACCTTGTTTCTTCCTCTTGTTCATGTTCCCAGTATTCTTTGGTTATTTCAAGGAGGCTACGGGGTTCCCTACCATATAGCAGTTGGAATGGGGAATACCCTAGACTAGATTGAGTCTGACTTCTCACCACATATAAGGCCAGTGGGAGGAGCTTGTCCCACTCTCTCCCTTCTACAGTTAGCAGTTTTTTTAAGGTAAGTTTTAGGGTGGCATTGTAGCGCTCACACAGGCCATCTGTCTGGGGGTGGTACACAGACGTTTTTATGTGTGAGATGTCTAAGGACTTACACACTTCTTGCATGATTTTGGAGACAAACGGAGTCCCCTGATCCGTAAGGATCTCCCGCGGAAATCCGACTCGGGAAAACAACTCCAGGAGTCTATCACTGATGTTTTGGGAGGTGGGGGCAGGTAGGGGAAAGGCTTCAGGGTAGCGTGTGGCGTAGTCTACGACCACTAACGCGTAGAGATTGCCCTTCTTGGTTCGAGGAAGAGGCCCTATAAGATCCATGCCTATTCTCTCAAAAGGCCTCCCAATAATAGGAAGGGGTTGTAATGGCACAGGAGGAGGTTTGTAGGGGTTCCCTTTTTGGCAGACCTCGCACTCCTGACAGAACCGTGTAACATGAACGTAAATACCAGGCCAGTAGAAGTGACACAGTAGAAGTTCTGTGGTCTTCTGGGCGCCTCTGTGGCATGCAAGCAAGTGTGAATGTGCAAAGAAAAGCACCTGATCTCTGAAAGACTGAGGTACCAGCAGCTGGGGATTGTCGCCGTCTTTTGCCACCCTGTAGAGCAGGTCATTTTTGATAAGGAACAAGGGATAGGCAGGGTTTTGGGAGGCAGGGGTCTGACGGGCATGAACCCATGCCGACTGGAGAGTGGGATCGTTATGTTGAGCGTAATGGAAACTTCTATCAGATAGCCAGGGAGCCTGGGTAAGGAATGAGGGCCGTGGAGAGGGAGGGGAACCCTGAACGCTAAGATTCTTCCTTAATAGATTTAAAAAGGAGGGATTGTCCTTTACTTCTTCAGGAAGAGTGGGAAGAACCCCGAGGTTTGCGTCAAGAGTCACCCCAGTTGGAAGGGTGATAGGAAGGGACACCAACGGATAAAGCTTCACATCCCCATGTACACACCTAATGGGCACCTTTTCTCTTGCTTTGGGGTAAGGGGACCGCACCAACGACCGTCGGACAACTGACTGTCCACACCCGGAGTCTAACAGGGCTCTCACCGGTATCCCCCCCACCTGTACACTTACATGGAAACTTGGTCCCATTTCCTCTGTATATAGGATGGATCGGGGAATGCAGCCTATGTCCATTGGTTCTTCGGTGGGTTTTTTTCTGGGACAGTTCCTGGCGATGTGACCCCAGTCACCGCACTCGAAACATTGGGGGCCCTTTACGGGTATAGGTTCTGGCCGAAACTGCCGTGACCCCAGGGGTTCGTAGCTAGGTTTCAAGGGTTTCTTTTCTGGTTTGACGAGTGAAGGGGTGGGACGTACAGACTTGTCAGGGTCCCAGGGCTGAGCACGGGGCTGTGCCCTATAAAAAGATGTTGCCATTTCTACAGCCTGTTCGCCTGTCAACCGGGTATGCTGTTTAAGCCAGCGCTGTATGGGATATGGCAAAGCCTCGATATATTGTTCCAAAAGGATCAGCGACATGATTTCATCCTTAGTACTTGTTTGCGGCTTCAACCACTTCTCGGCTGCTGTCTTAAGTTTATAATAGAGGGTCTTCGGGTTGTCTGCTGCAGTGCCCCTCTCCTTCCTGAAGCGGACTCGATAGGCCTCCGTGTCCATACCAAGATGGTCTAAGATGACGGTTTTTATCTCTTGGTACGGTGTTTGTCCAGCGGGGTTAGCCACCTGGTAGGCGGCTTGTGCCTCCCCAATGAGGAGAGGTGCTAAGAAAATGGGCCATTTGGCTTCCGGCCACCCTGCTGCTCGAGCTGCCCTTTCAAAGTTTAGGAGGAATGCGTCAGGATCCTCCCCCGCACTATACTTTTGTAAGGAGATATGGGGTCCTGACCCCGCGCGATTCTGCAGTTGGGCAGACAGGTGTGCACGGTCGTCCGCAACTCCTTGTAACCTTTCTCCTTGATTGGTCATGGTGTCTTTAAACAGTTCCCTGTCTGCTTGAGCCGACGCCATTTGTTTTTCTACGGCCCATTCAAGCTTCTCCTGGTCACGTATAAGCTGTTGGATTAAGTTCTCCATGGTTGGAATAGGCGCTTCTATCCCACTTCTGACACCATGTGTGGCTCAGAGGAGAAGAAGACAGGAAAACAGGGACGTCTTAACAAACTCAGAGGTTTATTCAGTTGGGTCAGAGAAGGGTAATTCAAATAATAAAGTTATCACAGGGTTTTTTGTAAACTCTCTTCCGTCAGAGAGTATAGTTCCTGGTTCTCCTTGACTCGATGGGTCGGGAGGAACTACCTCACAGCCGTGCTTCCGCTCCTTGCCTCGGTGTACAGGAACAATAACCCCAGAAAGAAAAGAAAAGGCTTTTAGGGAAACGCTTGAGGCGCTTAAAGGTAGCTAGGGGAGGGGAGTGAAGGAACACAAACACCCGACCGACACCAGTGACGCTATGCGGAATTATAAACAGCAACGCATGGGAGAGGCTGGCTACCGCGGTCTAGCAGGCTGCGCGTCCCTTCCACCCGACTTCCCCTTGTCCCAAGCGGCCCCCAGCTGGTTCCGTACCTTTTGAAGCCACGACCCTCCTGGGCCGTGGCAGGCTTCAACGTGGTACCGGATCGGGTCCGGCTCCCTCTTTTCCTCGTCACCAATGGGCTCCCCTTCGGTCTACTTGACTCCGGTATCCTGTTCGGTTCCGGTTTCCAGCTCGGCTTGCGGCTCGGGGAAAGTCCTGAGTCCTCCAAGTCCTGGACTCACTAGGAAGGTTCGGAGATCCGCTTCAGGCTTCTCTTCTCCGGGCATATGGCTCCCCAACGCGAACGACCGTATCTCCGTCTCGTCCCGTTTTGAAGACCCTTCGTCAGCTGACCAACCCACGTGATCGGGCCGGGAGGCCGGGAAAAGCGAGCAATTAAAGGGACAGCGGCCGTCATATGCAGGGGCCTGAAAACAGAGGAGGGAAGAGGGTGAGAGGTAAGGCGGCATCTCATCTGTTGTAGAAGGCGAGGAGGGGGAGTCAGTAGGTGGCACCTCGCCACAAGGCAGTTGCCAGAAAAATAAAAAAATTAAGTCTCTAAGTAGAAAGCAATTCTCGTATTTTACTGATCTCTACTGGTCGTTTTCTAACAAGACAGTTAATTAGAGGCAGTTGAACAAGCAGAAAGCAATTCTGGTATTTTACTGACCTCACTGGTTGTTTTCTATCAAGACAGTTAAATAGAGGCAGTTGAACAGAAAAAAGTCCCTAAGCAAAGGCGGAAGCAGACAAGTCCTAGAGCTGATCTCCAGATCCCACGAAGTACATACAACAGATCTTCCAGACCGCGCAAGCGCAGTCTAGGCTCGACCTATAAAGGGAGGTGGAGGTGCGTTTAAAAATCCTTTGACACCTTAAATAATTTTCTGAGACTAGTCATTGCATATTTGTCTTGAACTAAAGAAACTCTGGCTAAATGAGAGATCTTATTTTAAGCATATTTCTGGTGCCATTTTAGTTTGTATTTTGCTAAAGTTTATCGGTATGAGGTAAGCTTTTTCTTTTCTCTTTTAACCATTGGGTATAATACCTTCTTAGTGATGAAGAAAGGGTTATTTCTTCTCTCTTACACTGTTACCTTCTACCAGTTGTTGCAGAATAGCAAAAGTAAACAGAAGATGTAAAAGCACTGCATTTTTTTAAATTAGACTTGTAAGGTCATTTGAAGATATTAAAATATGATGGCATTACACTTGTAAGGTCATTTGAAGACATTCAAAGATGATAGCATATCCAGGTGGTCAAGTTGGAGAAGGGCAAGTTACTGGAGGCAAGCTGACAACAAGATAAAAAATGTCACACAAAGGTAACAAGCAAATGGAAGTAGTGACAGAAGATTTCGATGTTGTGATGCACTGAGCAGCAGTTGAGGTCTTCCTTTGTAGAGCTGCTAAGCTCTGTCTGTCGGGCATAAGAAGATCTGCCAACTTAAAAATATATTTCACCGTGTGAGGTGGGGTGGGGCGCGGGGAGGTTCATGTCCAGAAGTACCTAAAAGGCACTCTGCCCCCAAATATTCACCCAGTCCCATCCAAAACAAAACAAGGGGTCACTGATGCTGCTGCTGGTGTCCTGGGTTTCACACCCCCGGATGAACAATAGCTGCTTATAGCCTCCAAAGGCAAGCTGAAAATCAACTCTATGTAGTGGTTTCCAGCTCGTCTTCCCTGCCACCGTGTGATATTGGCTACCCACAGGGTGACTATGAATAGGACACTTTACCCCGCAAACTTTTACTCCGCGTGCTATTACCCCACAGTTTTTACTCCACAAAATCTTTTACAACGCAGGGCTTTACACCGCAAACTATTACAACGCATTCCCCTTTACAACGCAATTTACTATTCTAACTCCACCGTGGCGTTACTTTGGGGAATGCGTTGTAATAGTTTGCGGTGTAAAGTCCTGCGTTGTAAAAGATTTTGCGGAGTAAAAACTGCGGGGTAATGGCACTGCGGAGTAATGCATGCGGGGTAAAGGATGTTCCCCGGTGCCTATACAAGGTAGCCGACATGGTGTGACAGCTGTGGCACCGTGTCAGTTGGTGCCACATGTGTCACACCATGTCTACATGAGTGCTTCACTAGGAGACAAGTACTACAGGTAATACCAAAGCCGGAGTAATTCTGGGATACCACTGGTATACATAAGAAAGATTCCAAGAAGCAGGATCATTATTCATGGCCAGTGACAGCTGAGGTACATAAGCATGGAGACAGGAAAAAGAAAGCAGGGAGACTGCTAAAGCAATGGCGCATGATGCCAGGAGGCAGAGGTTTGAAGAAAACCAGGAGGCTACTCTGTTGTGGGAGCAGGGTGCTGGGGGCAAGAAGTGGAAGGCATGCTACTAGTTTACATGCCTAGAAATAGGTATACTAAGACTTTCAAAGGGAGGAAATATTCGCGTTTTGCTACTTTCTGCCACAAGAGGAACTAATTAGTAAGACACATGAACCATTGTGATGTTCTAAAGTATTTACTCCTTTAGCTGGTTCATTTGCAGAAGTTACGAATTGAATGAAGCTAATCTGCAACAAATCAGTATATCTTTATGAGATCTAGTAAGAGTTTTCTGTAGAATACCTTTCCAAATTGAGCAGCGAGACTGGATTAATTCATGAGTGCACCATTTCATCCAAATATGACTTTTCCAAGGAAAAGTTAATTTTTCTCCAATATAAAAAAAAAATCAAACACACGGCCAAGGCTGTATGCCGGCCTTGTCAAGTGTTGCAAAAATGCTGCGGAATGCAAAAGATCAATTAACTGCATTGTGAATGAATTGTGAAATCACAAAAGAAAACATTAACAAGGTAAATCGTCTGCCATGAAGATTTTTAACTGTCATAATTTACAATTACAGGTTAATTTAGAGGGACATACCCACAACAGCATGCACAGGTCCGACCATTGCATGCGTCTACAAAGGCAACCTCCACTCGCACCCTCCATGCTCAGTCACCCCTAAGGACCTTATCATCATCATGTCTCACCCCACACTCAGAGAGAAAGCACTGCTATACCTACTAATCAGTGCTCATACCCATCGTCATGCAGCTGAAATAGAAGACATCACTGCACACAAACTAGATTCCATTTCCATCTATGTGATGTGACTGTCAGCCACATTCACTCCCATCCTCAATGTTGTGGTATCACAAGATTATAGCAACTAGCTCATGAATCGACCCACCAACACAAGATGTGGGACTACCGTCATCCACTGCTCACCCTGGCATGCGCTACTTAGCAAGAATCACCCTTCAGCTACCTCAAGCTCCTCAGCAGCAGAGGTTATCACCTTATTTTGTGTTTTTGTAAAGTCAGTGTACACCCATAGTTTCACGGCACTGGTAGAATCGGATACCTTTGTGAGAACAATACTAGAATGAATATCAGTGGCTCAAAAGCCAGGTTTTAATTTGTTTCCTGAAACTGGACATCAGATGAAAAGCAAAACACAACTCCACAGACAAGCAGGAGCCGACACACAAATTGCTCTCCCACATCTATGCTGTTTGAGGTAACAGAGGGGACATTCAAAAGCATATGATTGGAAAAATAGAAGGAACCAATTGGAACACACGTTGGGAGCTTGGAAACATTACTAGAGGGTTATCGACCATAATTATTATGCCCAATGATATATACAATCTGCTTGAAGACTTGGCCAGTGTGAAGCCTGAAGAAAGACAGGAACTGATAAAAATCTTCAAATGTGAAAATGCGGGTCTGACAATTTGCAAATACGTTATTTGGTTGAGTTTAGTTACAAAGCATTCTTATAATAAAACGGGGATCCGATCAAGATGGTCACAGGGGGGGACAGTGAGACTTTGCAGAATGTTCCAGAGGATTATAAAGATGCAAAAAAACAGGCTAAAGACACTATTGAGATTTGGAAAAGTTGTCATTCAGTTGGAAAACGAGACTCTCGACTAAGGAAGATTCCCCAGGACATGAGACAGAACAATGGGTCACAAAGATCTTTCCTGTCGCCAACAACCATCAGTTCTATTTTTCCGTATTTTAAGGTAAACTGTGATTTCCCAACCAGTCCCAGCCATGCCCTGTTGAGTGGCGAAGGTTGGTAACTTGCCAAGTATACCACCCAGGGTACAGGTCACACAGGGTATAATGTGACTGTAATCTTCGTACAAGTAGAAGAGGAAGCCAAGCATTAGATCAGGCAAGCCAAGCATGGAGCATAAACATTAAGAAGCCCAGGTGGCAGGGAAGATTCCTGCCAGCTGCTGCAGTTCAGTGGGTTTACCCTCAGGCAGAAGGTTGAAACTTCTTACAGTGAAACTTCTTACGAGCGGCCATACAAATTATTTTTAACCAAGATCGGTAGGTAGATTTTCCCATACTGGTGTCCCAGGGCCAACTTAATGTAATGGGTTGGATAATAATGCCAAATCTCTCTGGAAGATCTAGGAATTAGGAAACCAGCACTGAAATTATTTGCAGCCTTATTCAAATCATCCAGAATCAGTACCAGCAACAATTCTGTACCAAGATGGAGTCTGAACTGTACATTAAACTCACAAATGACACAAACAGTCAGGTAGTTTCCAAACAACACTCAGACAAACCATTTGATGGCCTAGTGCTATTTCTTTTTAGAAGGGATGCACTGACATATGTTATGTCCCCTTTACTAGAGATTTATTGATTAAAGGTCCATAGCAGTTGTCCATAAAAGGTGGTCTTAGGAGTGAACCATATATTAAACCTAATCTGATGACCACTTTATGTCGACCCAATCTTCAACTTTATGTTCTCCAACTTTGTTACTATAGACTTAACCATCTATTCCAATAGCATCTTTCTCTGTTTCTTCAGCAGTGCTTTACTTGTAAAAGAATGAGTGCCGGCGCTCAAAGCTCTGCTCAGAAATCCACAGTTGTGGCTATTAAAAGTTAGCACACTGAATACCAAGACAGCATATTCTTGAATTCATCTCAAGCTGCTTTAATCAACTGCCAGGCACTTTCTGCCCATATATATTTCTCTTGTGGGTTCCTGCTTTTTACCACTGTGACGGTTTTTCTATCTTTCTTTTCATCCTTTTTTCCGCTTTCTGGTTTTTCCCTCTTGCTCTCTGGAAATGTCTGAAGAGGAAAAATAAGTGCTGGTCCCCAAAAGTGTTGGTGGGCCCCCCGGGAACCACCAGCTCAAATTTAGCACTGGTCTTCAGGCTCCCAAGGCCCAGTTTTCCTTTGATCCTGTTCCACTTGGTTCCTTTTACCTAAATGTCTTCATCACTGTTCACACCTCTTCATAACCCACTTTAAGTCCCTATCCCTCCCTCCCCATCCTTTCCCTTTCCTGTGCATGCTGCCTCCCGACTATGCACTTCCCAAACCTGCAACTCCCGTACCTCCATGTCCACAAGTGTTCCTATTCCAGTGCCCCGCTCTCCTCTTCATCTTCCTGCCTGGTTGTCTCACTGTCTTTCTGAACCATTGAGTCCCAGTCCAAGTGTCTTTCTGACCCATTATGTTTATTTCCACATGTGCAAATCTGTGTGTGTGTGTCACTTTCTCTGTGTTACCCCCATCATTTTGTATCTTTTCTGTCCCTAACCCTCCCTATCCATGTGCTCTCCTATCCCCGTGCTCCTCTTAACTGTCCCAGTAATTTCTGCCTGTCTCCCAATGCACGTGCCACCCCACACCAAATCCTTCCAGTAACAATACCTCCCCATTAAAATCCCTCATGCATGCTGACGCAACCGCAGTGGCGGCTGGTGACATTTGAAAGTGGTGAAGCTTAACATTATTGTCGTACTGCACTGCGACGAGCGAGCGTAGCGAGCGAGCCCGAACAACCTACGGGGGCTTTGGGGGGGTTCTCCCCCAAAGAACATTTTGAAAAAAGAGTGGACAAACGGTGCATTTTCAAGCAAATTTGAGGAAGCAGGAAGGTTAATAAAGCAATTAGTGCTGGGCCTAATAAACATAGATCGGTCACTGCATAAGAAAAGCTACTGGAGGCTGCACAGTTGGCGAACAATCGTTGCAGGTGGCTAAAATGACAGTGTGTAACTGCAAATACCAAGAGCAGCTTTTGCAAATCCCCATGTCTTATCTCTCCCAAATTCGCAGTCCCCTCACACTTTTTTTTATCCATACATTAGCTGCAGCGAAACAACTTGTCAACCTAGAGAAGAGTATGTCTAGCAGCAGCGCAGTAGATCGGACCCCGTTAGTATGCATGGCCATATCACCTGAAGGCAGAACAATACCGGCCACAGATTGCACTTTCTCTCTCTCTCAGTACCATTCTCACGGATTTGTGTACTAGCCCTTTTCAACTGCTTCAGCGCCTCTTCAGTAGTATGAAGCGCTAGATGTGTGCAACTACAATATAATACAATGAAATGCACTTGTCCTATGGAATTTAAATTTGCTATAGGAAGTTTACAATGTTGATACACCTGGATCACAACAGACCAACATTTGATAAATAAAAAGACGATTAAGACCTCGTCAACACGCCCCCCAAAAAAACATTCCTTGTAAAGTTAAGGCTGAACTTTCAGTTTCTAGTGAACCGGCTCTCTTCTTAAGATTTAAAAGCTAAGAACCGTGCACAGAGTTTGAATTGTCCCACTTTGAATTGTTCCCATCTTCCTGGTGAGCGTTATACCAAAATACTACATTCCTCTGTTTACATACAGAGCGCGTAATACACATATGCGCCGCCGTTAAAATATTTAATCACTGCTATACTATGTTAAAAACGGAGTATAATAAAATGACAAAACTAAGTTTAATATAATAAAAAAAGACAGACAGATTGACAGATATATAGACAGACAGGCTGATGTTATTAAATAAAACAAATATCCTTCTCATGGCTTACTTGCCCCATGTCGTGAAAGCTCTGTTCGATGACCATAAACATCAGTCTGCCATATGCTAAATAATGGATAAGGTTTATGGGCAGATGCATTTGAAAATGGTGGTATAAACATTTACAAAACCCACTCTATCAAGTCAGTAACACAAAAGGGAATATGTGGCCAAGGCAACTGAAGAAATAGGTTGCTATGCACGTTACAAATGGTGTGGAGAGAAATCAAATGGCCACGTCGGTGCGACTTATACATAGAGTCGAATAGAACGGGGGCGGGGGAGGAGGAGGTATGGCTAAATAGTGACAAATGATGCACTACGTGCACATATGGTACACGTGAGATCCATACAGGGACGCGTAATACCAGGTACAGAACTGTCCAGGGTTACCATGTGTACAGTGCACTGTGGGGTATAGAGGGTGCATGTTTGCCGGAGGGACAGTGGTATGGCCACTGAGGATATAGCGAATGCTGCTGATTCATGGGACCGGCCCGAGACATGCAATGTGTGCAAGTGTAGGTTAGGTGCAGAGGTATGGGAGTGGATGGTGATGCGACGATGCAGGTGTACACGAAATGTTGGGCCCACAGGGGTGTATCCGGAGTAGAGTGGATGATGCAGGGTGCACAGGGTGAGAGGACGGTACATGCACTTTGACTGTTGCAGTGATGCATAGGGTCATCGTGGATACACTGGGTTATGGGGACCCCGGCGCATGAATATATTAAGTGACGAGGTTCAGCAGTTCAAGAAGCGTGGTTGCATGGGATGCTGTGGTCTCAAGGAGAGGTTGGGTGAAGGGGCTTCCAGAGTACCGCAAGTTTCGGGGTGTAGGGGACACTCTTGGCCTGTGGATAGATGTGTGGAGTGTAGCATGAAATCAAAGAATTACATCGGCGGTATGAGGCTACGAGACGTGCAGGAGGAGTTGCAGGAGATATAGAACAAGCATTTGCAATGCAATAGGTCTCGCATTTATGCAAGTTTAAGCTATTGGCATTGTAAATGACAATGCGTTTTATTTATGTTTCAAAAATCAAAATATAAATAAAAGGAATTATCATTTACAATGCCAATAGCTCAAACTCGCGTAAATGTGAGACCTGTTGCATTGCAAATGCTTGTTGTTCATGCTGGTGCGGAGCTATCTGCAGTCTCACACCTAAATGCCAGTGTGATGGTGGGAAACAAAGGCACTCCGCTTGTTATGACTTCACAGGTGCTAAGAAGAAGAAACTATGGTTTGGAGGGAGGGGCTTTCCGTTTCTACCTCCTTTCTGGAGAGGTGCTCTTGCCCTCTAAGAATGTCATATGTATCTGTCTGCATGAGGAATTACAACAATAAACATTTATATGGCACTTACTCAGTTTTCTCCCATTTATTTTTAAACGCTACTCGGCCCGAGGCAGGGTGTCAGAAACGCAAAGTCAGGATTTAAAACGTGTGTGGGGGTCCACAAAACACAGGGTTTGGGATTATCTTTACTAGTATGCATTTATCACTACCCTAAGAAGCCTTATAAAAAGGTAAAGATTGAAGAAAACAACAGTGCGTTTCTTGCAGTTTGCGTGCAGCTGTTTGGGGCTGGTTTATAACTAGGGCTCCCGGTTTTATGGTATTTATTTTTTTAACATTTCCGTCTGTATTTATCCATATTTATTTTTTGGCCATTTTATCTGTATTTATCCATATTTATTTTGTGTTTTGCGTATAAATGAAGTTCAAAAACTGTACATTTCCATATTTTTTAACTGATAGACGGCCACTCATAATTTGATGTCTGTCGTGTTTTAGCTATTTAAGCTGTCAAATATTACATAACAGTACACCCACTGGCAAATACTAGCATTAGACCATAAATCTATGTTGGCAAATGCTGTTATTTAAAGACATTTTATTCTGTTTTTTAATTTCCCATGCTGTCCATATGCTCAGCTGCTGGCCTATAATTAATCAAAGACAGCATGGAGAGTCACTTAAAAGGAGCACAATTTTCTGTATTTATCCACTTTTAAAAATAAATGCAGACAGAATACACATTGTTTTCTGTCTGTATTTATCTGTAAAAATCCGTAAAAACGGAAAACAGGGAGCCTTATTTATAACTCACTGTGCCGCTGTACAAGGATTGTACATTATGACCTTCGCTTAACACAAGGACCTCTGCAACAAAAGCCGTAACCCACTGAGCTACCTGAATAAAGCAGAAATCAGTGACGTGCGCTTTACGTTGTGCTTTACAGCAGGGACATGAACCCTCTCTGTTGTTTTATGATGACGCAGACCCGTGACTGGCCTGCACACAGATCTCTGCAGCAAGTGCACTAACCACCGGCAGGGCTTTAAGTGGAATGAAAAAACTGGGGGGTCTCTCATGGGGTGGGTAGGGGGGGTGTGGCCGCGATAATTAAGGGCGTGGCTTAAAAAACCTACACTAAAAAACAGTGCTTAGCATAGTGTGCCACAGACTGGTATTTTGCTGCTTGTGTCGTTACATCCGTCATTACAACAGAAAAAGAAGTGGAGTTCAGTGGATCCGAGTTTATTATTTCACTTCAGCTCTCATTTCCGGGAAGCCTGAAAGCGTCCTTGGTTACACAGGCAGCACTCTGTGTCATGAGTGCAGCGGGGGCATTGCTTGAGCGCGCGAAAGTGAAAGCGCGGTGGGAGCGCGCAAAAGTGAAAGCTGAGATCGCCAGAGAAGAGACACCGTGAGCGTGCATATCTGCTGTCCGGGCGCAAGCTGAGATCGCCAGAGAAGGGACGCAGTGAGCGTGCACATCTGCTGTCCGGGCACAAGCTGAGATCGCCAGAGAAGAGACGCCGTGAGCGTGCACATCTGCTGTCCGGGCGCAAGCTGAGATCGCCAGAGAAGAGACGCAGTGAGCGTGCACATCGGCTGTTCCCCTACGGAAGCAAAATCCACAACAATAGATCTCGCCAAGGCGAGCAGCGCATGCGCTGCATCGCTAGGCGAGACCAAAGAATAGAGTACAGGATGGGGTACCGCGTTTACGGGGGTTGCTGAACGATTTTGGGGGTATTGGAGTGGAGTTGCAGGGTTGCATGGGCACATACCTCGTACTCGTAGGGAAACATTAAGTATTTGGATATCAGGATGCAGGAGGAAATTGGGGTGCCAGGGATAGATTCAGTACAGGGGAACAAGGAATGCAAAGCTATCCGGGACCTCGGGTATAGTGGCACTGGAGTTTTGGTGTGCAGGATCACGAGGGTACATGGCTGTGGATGTATCTGGTGCACCGTGTATAGTTAGGACTGAGACTTTTGGAGTACTGGGGGATAGTTGGGTGCATTGGTGTATGTGGAATACAAGCCGATATAGAAATGAAGGGTGTCCGGCAATATTTGGGATGTGTGGAGTCCATGTGGTGTGGACTTGCGTGAGATGCAAGGATATCGAAGCTTCGGGAGATTGTTGGGGTGTCAGCGCCTTTGGGATGCACGGGTACATGCAGTGCACCGATTTTGGGGGGCACGAGGGCGGTTGGATCCGGGGCACAGAAGGGCACGGATTCATGGAAGGCACGGCGCACCGTGGGAGTGCACGCTGCGGTCCGTGCCATAATTGAACAAGTCCCGGCATAGTTGGCTGTCCCGTCACTCGCGCTGTCTCCTGGCTCTGCGCCTTCTGCTGGCAGCGGCTCCACATGGACGTTGTAGACTGGAAAGGAAGCGCGCAGGACGATCCTCCCTAATACAAGTGAAGCGCGGGATACGATAGGGTAGTGCAGCCGCAGCCGGCATGCTCACAGGAGGGAGGGGGGGCGCGGGTGGGGAATAAAAATAAACAAATACAAAGTTACCTACCTTACCGCCGGGTACTGCGCCGCCTCCGCTCCTGCCTGGGGTGTTATGGCGCAGCCGGGTCCCGCGTGTTCCTACAGGAAGCAGCCAGCAGGCAGCCTCCCTCCCCTACCCTAAGCCAATCACAACGCTGCAATGGCAGCGTTGATTGGTGAGGCGCAACGGAGAGCGCCCCAGCCGAGCCATTTCCTCTATGTAGGCTGCATGCAGCCTACTTAGAGAAACAAGCATTTGCAATGCAATAGGTCTCGCAGTTGTGAGAGTTTGAGCTATTGGCATTGTAAATGGCAATGCCTTTTATTTACGTGTTGGTTTTTAAAACATAAATAAAAGGCATTGTCATTTACAATGTCAATAGCTTAAACTCTCGCAAATGCGAGACCTATTGCATTGCAAATGCTTGTTTTTGTGCGGGCCGCAGTGTGCCCCAGTGTCGGGCAGGTCTTTAGAGCGCTGCTCGGGCTGGGCCTGCAGGAATGGGGGCGGCCGGGATGCCCTGGCTGGTGTGCTTAATGCTAATTTATGTTTTCATTAGCAGCCGCAGGGCGAGGGGCGAGACACTAATAACTCGGGCGTGTTCCTGCCTCCTGTTGTGTGCTTCTGGTGTAAGCATCTGTTAGATTGAGAGCCCTTTCACAGAATTGCCTCCACCTCCTCCCCGCCCCTAGGAGTTAATTGCCTCCCTTCTTGCACTACAGTGTGTGCTGATCGATCATGCTGCCTATTCATAGTCTGGGGCAGCTGTGTCACAACCTGGCTTGTACAGGAGCTCGGAACCTCGCGTGGGTGACGGGATGGATATCTGGTATTAAAAATCACGGTTAGGAAACTGGTCTTTTGGTTTTTATTCGTCAACATGCAAGGAATAAACTGGTCCGTTTTACCCCGGGCGAGGTGCTTCCCACCTCGCAGCAGCCTTGCGCTGCTTTGTTTACATCGCCCTTCAGGTCATATGTAATAAAATGGATCTGAGCAACAGCCCTTCTGTAGGTCACGCTTGCCTCTTTGTTATGCCTAAAGTGCATGTGTCTGTGGTGGTATCGGATATAAGGTCCACATTTAAAAGAGATCAAACACGCCGTGGCGGTGTGTGCAGTGTTTATGTTTACGATGTCCAGACACGTGCATCGCGGATGCTGTCACCAGGGTCATGGTGTGTGCGGGCTCATCCTTTCCCGGGCTGATGAACTTTCCACAATACCAGTGTTTATTTTTAAATTCCCTTTTGCTGTTCCACCTGCATTTTTCTTCAGCATCAGTGGCAATTAAGTCTGACTGAATTAATACATGAATGCCAAATATTTATCAATGTCAAATATGTATCAATCATAATCAGCAACCTGACTGAGAGACCCGTGCTAAAAGAAATGCTGCTAGACAGACAAATATCCTTTTTAATGAGAGGTAATAGTGGTGAAAAGCCAGGTTTTAAGACACTTTCAAAAAGCAAGCTGATTTGAGATGTGTGTGAGCGCAGGATGAGGCTTCTAACTCTTGGCTGTAAAGTAAAATAAAGAAGAATCTCCTAATCTGGCATGTTTTATGCAAGGAATTCAAATGAGATTGGTGGTTTATGGTCTAGTACTAATGCAGTTCTCAAACTGTGAAACTGAGAAGAAACCTAGCGCTGAATAGTATGTGCCAGTGATATGCAGCAGATACTCAGTACTTTAAAAACAAGCGCGCGCGCCTCAAGTGGGGGGAGTGCGGCCGAGAGCAGGGACACGCAGCGTTTCCCTTGCGAGAGCGAGCGCGATAATTGCTACCAGATGGCGCCGCTCGCTCCCGCAAGGGAATCGCCAAACGTGCACGCGTTGCCATTCAAAGCAATGCAACGCGTGCACGTTTTTGCCTGAAAAAGGGAATTGATGGCTAAAGGTCTTTTTCCTATGCAGCGCATGCGCGCTGCGTAGGCGAGACCTAAAAAGGGGGAGTGCGCATGACTGGGTTGGTCGGCCCTGGGGCTGACCAAACAGTCAGTACCCACAACAGTGGGCAAGCCACTCCCCCCTGCCCTCAAGCAGGACCGCCCACCCACCCGCCCCCAACCAGGCACTTCTGCTTTCTCGCAGTGCGAGAAGCAGAAACATAAAATGGTAGTTTTACCATTTTATGTTTCTGCTTCTCGCACTGCGAGAAAGCAGTGGGGCGATGCCCCCACGCCCCTATGGAGGAGCCGCCACTGCGCAACCGTACCCCAAACATGGATATGTATTGTCAGGAACCACTGTGATGGTAGTTTCTGCCAATGCTTTATGAATGACCGCCAGCTTGGCAGTCATTTAAAAATTCGGCAGGTGGTCCCTCCAGCAGGGGGATGGAGTAATCTACAACGACACAATGGGCCATCCGCCAAAATATAAATCGGCCCCTAAGTGTTTCCAGGAAGTCTCATGATATAAGACTGGTAAAATAGTTCCGGTAGTTAAAGCACTTAGTATAGAGGGATGAATGACTGACTCAGTCAGTGAGTGAGTGTGTGTGTGCATTAGTTCTCAGGTCAGAGGCTTGAGGAACCACAAAATAGCTTAAACCATTAATGTGTCCACTGCAAAGCACTGCCTGTGACATGTACCTCACACATTTGTATTAATATGTAAGACAGGTCAGTGGATTAAAGAGTTTGTTTGCAGACACAGAGATTCTTCAGTGATTGACAGTGCATATGTAGTAGCACACATCTAGCTAAGGAGCAGCAGTTCGCTAAGTGGTAAAATATGTGAATGATTTGTGCCCCAGCTGCAACTGGGAGAGGATGTGGCCTAACGGCCAGAGCGGTCGACCTCAAAGCTGGGGAACCGGGTTCGAGTTTTGACAGGGACGCTCAACATCCTGTGATTCTGGGTAAATCACTTAATCTCCCCGTTCCTATCAAAATGAATGTGTCCGTCTGTAACGCATCTGGCGCTCATGTAAAGCTATATAAAACTAAAAAAAGAAAAACGCTGTATGGAACCTGCACTGCAGATGTTAGAATGCTCACAGTTATTAACTTAACATGTCGTCAATTGAAGGTTGTGAAAAAGGCTTGCATTGGTTAGTATATACTGATTAAGTGTTTGTATAAATGGTTATAATAAATAAAGCATAGATCTACATATCTTATATAGATACAGAGCTTGAAAAATAACACTTTCATTGACTATTTCTCCTGCACAAACTAGTGAAGGGACAAATACGTAAATAAATAGCATGTTCAGTGCATCTTTGTTTTCCCAATTGGCTCTCAAGTCTGCCAGAAAGGTGTGAGCGGTGAGCATCAAGCTGTGCTATTTAATTTGCAATTGCTTGCTGCCGGACAGGACACACCTCAAACAAAAGAAACAAAAACATTTACTGAGTATCTGTGCTGTGGGCATTTGTATCCTGTCGGAGAGTACAGTTGTCCATACCGCTGATCCGCAAACAACTGCTGCAATGTAATTTACTTATAAGTCCCTAGTGAAGTGCTCTTACATGTACACATAAATTAAATGCTACTACTGGGGCTGCAGCACTTATTGTGCCACCCACTTAAGTAGCCCTTTAGAAACATGTCTCCAACCTGCCATTTCTGCCTGTAGGCTGTTGTAAATTGCCAATTTGACTTGGCAAAATAGTCACTTTGCCAAACCTAAACCTTCCTTTAAATACATATAAATCACCCCTTAGGGCAGGGTGCAATGTATTTATAAAGTTGGACATGTAAGTTTTACTTTTGCGGGTAGAGAAAATGTCCTAAATTCGTTTTTTACTACTTGTAAGGCCTACCTCTCCAATAGGATAACAGTGGGTTACTTTATTACATTTAATAAGGGCTAAATTCTAATCGGGAACAGATAGAAACGTCATGTTTAGTCTCAAAAAGAATTGTCATTTAAAATCCTCTTTAATGGTAAAATTGGATTTTAAGTTTCAATTCTGAAAATGCCACTTTTAGGAAGTTGACGTTTTCTTGTCCTATCCATTTGGTACCTGCAGCCTGTGTCCTGGGTCACATGACTGAATAGTTGGCAGTTGTGACCTTTGTGTATTCCACCCAGACAGTGAGACAAAGGAGACTAGGAGTTGTCAGGATGGCTATACTGTGAGGAAGGGTGGGACACAGCTGACCCCTGCCCCTCTTACATTTCAAAGGGCTGCCTCCAGCACACTCACAAAAGGAACTTGACATCAGCCTATTATCACCCTAGACCACTTGGAGTCAGGGAAATTTCCAGAACCAGATGGTGGGATAGCATAGAAGTTTCTCATACATACAAGGCTGGCAACAGGTATAAATATTGGACCCTCAGACCACCTCTTCCGTTCACTCCTGGACCTGTGGAGGACCCCAAGAAGGACTACCATGTACTTCAGAGGAGGACTACCCTGCTGCTTGAGGTCTGATTTGTACCTCAGAGGGCTGCCCGGCTGCTAACAGAGGACTACCCAGCTGCTGACTTCTAGCCTCAGAGCAGTGCCCTGCTGCTTGAGGCATGCCTGGCTGCTTGATCCCGGGGCTACCAGAGTGACTCCAAGCGCTAGTTGGCTGGCCTCCTGTTCTGAGCTATAGGGACACAATAAGCTCCAACAACCTTGAACCCACACCTGAACCCTGCCTTCAGTGAGTCCTGCCCTCCAAATGGTGCTCACCCAGTCTTGGACCTTTGGAAGTGGGGCTAAAAGTGCCCAAACAGAGAAAAACCTAAACTTGAGATTTAGAAATGTTTCCACTAAAATATGTTCTGAGAACCGACAGGAGATCAGGACCTACCTGCTCAAGGTACATCACTGGTCGAACTGACTTCGCGGTAGCTCCCACTATATTCTTCTTTGCAGCAGCAAATTCTGGTCAGAGGATCTTGTTCCGAAGGGTGTCTGGCCTTGTAGAGCCCTTGTCGGATACAGCCTGCAGCTTTGTTCCACTGGAGGTTTTTGACTTCCACAAAAGTGACAAAGTCTGATTGTAGAATTATTCACTGTGACTTCGTCCAGCAGCTCCCCAATGACACCACCTTCTCCTCGGACACTGCCTGCTGCCTCGCTGAACTTTACCTTCTGGAAACATTTTTCTTTAATCAATCTTTGAAATCTGGAGGTAAGCCAAGACCTGGCCCAAGCCACCTTGTGCATCCAAACCACACTCCATCATGGTCAGCCATAACTGTTGACTTAGCCCTATTCTCACGCGACTAGATGTCCGCGGTTGGCGCTTTGATCTTTTAGGTGCTAGTTTTCATTAAAAATTCAAAAAATTGGGGGGAGGGATACTTGGGATGTCTAGTGGCTAAAGATGATTATCTGTTAAGATCCAATGATTATATACATGTTTGTACTGTATCATGCTGTGCCAATAACGTGCAATAAAAAGAGTTTACATTTTCTTTTTACAAAAATGCATAACTCCAGTTTTACTGATTGGATTTAATTCATTTCAGTGTCATTGTGTTTAGTAGCAGTTTCTCTATTTTTCTAAATTGGTGTGGGTTTTTTTTGGGGGTTGTGCTTTCACTTTATTACTGTTTGAGTGCTGCATAAATGTTTTAAACATTGCCTACAATGTAAGGCTGACTGCTTTTGTGCCAAACTACCAGAGAGTTAGGCACTGGTTTGTGGTAGTCAAACCCCAATAATATTCTGAACACCAATATCTAATGCACTCTAATTTGTACCTTAGGTAGTTCGGCTACGGGATCTCTTGTCGATCTAGCGGTAAGAGACTACTCTCCCCATGCATAACTCAATAATTTAGCGGAGTGCAATTCAACATAGAAACTGGGACCACTCAAGAACTTAGGGGGTCATTATGATAGCGGGCAGATCGCCACCGCCCATATGGCGGTGGTGATCCGCCCGCTATCTCACACCACCCGCCTAACATTTTCCCCCTGCCATATTATGATGGCTGGGGGGTCCGCGGTAGACGGAAAGACCGTCCGCCGCTTTTCCGCCGGTCGACTCGTCGACCGGGCGGAAAACATACATAATATGGTGGCGGTGTCTGCAAGACACCGCCATCCATATTATGATGGGCGGCGGTGCAAGGCTTTCCATGGCGGAGACTCCGCCATGGAAAGCCAGGCGGATTACACTTTCGGGGGCCCGTTGTGGGCCCCCAAGATGTTGGGGGTGTGGGGGGTGCACATGGGGGGTAACTATGGTACCCCCCCTGCATTGGCATGGACAAAGTGGCAGGCACCGTGCGGTGCCTGTCACCTTGTGCATGTGAATGCTCAACGTGCATTCAGCATTGTGGCGGGCGGTGCTGTGAGCACCGCCCGCCACAATGCTGGGAATAGGGGATGGCACTGTGGCGGTGGCATCCTAATACCCACGGCGGGACCGCCGCTCCTATGGCGGACGGTCCCATTCACCGTTACGGTGGCGGGCGGACTTTTTCCGCCCGCCATCGTAATGTCCCCCTTAGTTCTTGATCAGAATTACGTTTAAAAGAATTAATACAGGAATTGTTAAATAAACAATACAGAATAAATGCATAATTTCACCATACAAGCACAGATGCATAATGCAGAATCATAAAATTATAATAAATCCCTCTTTAGGCAAATAAATTTCTCCAGATTCTAAGTGTCAAACTCCTTAAGAATACTGACAGCATCCTAAGTGAGGAAAAGAATGTCTCAAAATAACCGGACAGTGTCTCGAAAGGAAAATCAGAAGTCGTGCCTGAACCTTTAAAACCCAAGGTTTTTATACAAAATCTGTGCATAACAATAAGCAAAGCTGCAAATTCAGTATGCTATGATCATGGTTAGATCACACTGGCAAATCAAAAACAACCTTGTAGTAATTAAAACATCTTAACACTAATCCTCTTCTTAAGGTAATAGAAATCTTCTGCTTGAAACATTTCTCAAACAATAGCTCGTAGAATTATGTTCTTCTGCACGCCTGCATCAGAACTTCCAGCGGAAATCCCTCAAAATGATACATCAGCTACACAATAAAAAGATTCATTCATTACACATGCTCTCTACTTCAATCGCCCTTTTACGTCATAGCACAAGATGCTTCGCAGAAACTGAGGAGAGAGAAGACACGCAGAGGGTCTCTTATTGGGAGGAGACTAAACAGGAGCAAGACGAGCAGAACACCAGAAACTACATCCATTTTAAATAAATGGTGTCACGCACAAAAATGTGGCATTACTAATACTACGTTATTAATCACACTTCTAAGCATAATGAACAAATCATTTTGTGTGCAACATCAGGAGTTCATTGGTTATGACCAAATGCATCATTAAATCAATAATTTGTGACCCAAAATCGCATATTAAAAAAACTTCTACAACCTCATTTAGCAACTTTTGTGGTTCACCCTGACTGGAATTGTGGTTCTTGCTTAAGAAGGGTATTCATCCCCTCAATCAAAAATCCAATTTTCTAGATGTTGGAACTGGAATGCGGCTTGTTCCGATTCTATTGCAGTACTGCCCCAGAGAGAGTGCAGGTATAAGCATTGCTTACAGAAGTGGTACCAAAAACAGAAAGCAGCCTTTAAAAATATTTTTGTGGTAACATTGACACAGAAATTAAATTCAGCCATCAGTAATCTGCAATGCGTTCCATAGTAAACAATTTAGTGGACCAACATTTAATCAACACAGGTGGCAGAGTGTTGGCTGCCTGTGCTAGTTCCACAGACCTCTCCTAAATTGTGATGGCCAACTTAATTTACCAAGAAAAATCATAATACCTATCTAGAGCAACCTGCACTCTAACACTGTTTTCCTACTCAAATGATTTTTTAAACTATTTGGAAGAATGATTAAAGTTGCAAGACCCTGTGTCAGAACCCCTTTTAAAGAGCAATTGGGCAAGCAGGAGTTACTGGGCCAAGTAGTGGGGGAAGAGGACTTTTACTCCTGATTTCCCGGGGCCCAGCCTACAATGGATCTTGAGCAACTGGGCCAAGTCCCCTTTCAGCACAGGCCTCTCAATAGTAGCGTGGTCCAAGGCTCCCACCCGGGAGGTAGATTCAGGGGGTGAACACAGGCTCACAACTTAAAATGCACACAGCAGCAGCAATACATTATTGTCCAGACACACACTCACTTTTATGAAAAACACAAGTATTTTTTTTTACCACTATTAACACAAAGGTAAACGCGACATTCACAAACAACTACACAGTCCTCCTGAGATCGGGCTCTAGTGTTTCATAGGGAGTTCCCTGTGTCCCACTCCCTCCCCACTCTAATGATAGTGGTTATTCCCCATTCACATTAGGCAACATCCAGGGTAAGCCCCACTAGTAGTACGAATCTGAAAAGTCCACTCCGACTCTGTATTAAAGTCAAAAGTGTTCTAGCTCCTAAGAGCTATTTAGCAAGCAAGTTTCCCTGGGGCCGACTGGCCCGAAATCAGTTTTACCCTCACCTGCAGGGTTGGAGAGACCGGAGTTCCTGAATGTATCCTCTCCGTAGGTGCTAGAGCTGCAGTAGCTGGTTCAGACCTATGAAATACTATTGAGAGAATCTTAGCTACTGAAACTAGGGTCACTGAGACAGAAGAATCACTTGCTGATATGAAGTGAAAATTCAACGCCTTGTCAGAAGTAACGAGGACATTAGAGCCGAGAACTGAAGACGTTGAGGGCTGGGCATGCCTCAGCAATCTTTGATTTCTCAGGATCATGGGGGATGACAATGTAGCCCTACACCTCTAGCAGTGGATCTGTGAATGGGTCCCAGTGGGCAGTCTGTCACAATACTTCATAAGCGAGCGGGCTTACTATGCCCTGGCGCAGAAGCTGCCACCGGGAACCCCACTGCGTCCATCATTGCCCACATCCTTAAATATAAAGATAGGAATGAAATCTTAATTGCTGCCAGAAAAGCCAGAAGAGAACAATCTGAATCACACTGGATCATAATTTTTCCGGATTTCACAAAACATGCGCAAATCCTTTGAGGCAGTAAAGCAAAAACTACAGGCCATGGAGATTGAACAAATGCTAATCTACCAGCTCTTCCTATAGGTTATTTTCCAGAATCACTCATTCTGCAGGCTGCCAGGTAAGTCATATTTTGTTAATTTTGTTTCTCCCCTGCCTCACCCATACTACTCGTGGCAGCCGCCACTGACTGCTAAATATTGTGGGTTTTATAAACTCATGTGAAAAGAGGCACACTTGATGGGCAATCTTTGTCCCTTACTAAACAGGTACGTATTCACTTCAATAACTCACTTGGGGTTGGAGAGAGGATCCTGAGGGGTATCAATGCTACTGCACAACCCATTGCCAATGATGGTAATGCTCATATCAAAAGATGTGGGGGGGAGATATGCTATGGTAGCAGGCACCCTGTATAACCAGCCTATCACTGTGCTCCGTCTATACTCCATCACTGGTGTCTACAGATCTCCTGAGTAACATCACATCTGTCCTCTTACAAGCATCAGCTAGCCTCACAATTATTAGAGGGGACTCCAATGGCATGATGGACTTAATGAAAGACTGGTACAGACCTCCACTGGCGATGACCCCTGGAACCACTCCACTAGCTGACTAGACTAGTTCCACGGGTCTCAGTGATATATGAAGTTAACATCATTAACAGAAGGGGGGGTACATTTTTCTCTGGGTGCCACCGTTCCTTCTCTAGACTAGACTACTTTCTGATACAGATCTTCTATGCAGATCAGGTTAAATTCATATCCCTGCATGTCAGAGGTCTCTCCGACTATACCCTATTGAGCTTCACTTTTATGGAAAGTTGCCAAGTGCCCCATACCGATGGAGAATGAGCCCCTGGTGCCTCAAGAATGGAGAAGTTAGAAACAAATTAGTGAAAGAGATGACACACTACTTTAAAACAAATCAAGGAACCGTGGACTCACCCATAACACTGTGGGAATCTCACACCACAAAAAAAAGAATTATGCTGAATAAACCAGCTGGAAGATGATATTCTCCAAGGGTAACAGAAATAGAGTTCCAATGCCACAGACGATAAACTACACAAGCCCAAACAAATCAAACTACATCACGAACAGATAAACAGGATATGGCCCACAAGGCATTGCTAGCGGCCCAGAGTAGACTTTATGATCAGGGGGACATAAAGGGCAAACTGAACTGAAAGATTGGCTGGCTTACACGGAATTAGGACCTCAGCATATTCATCAAATCTGTGATGGGGAGGGGAGACACCTGACCAACCCTGATGAAAAAGCCACTATCTTCACCAGCATTATCTGGCACTATATCGGCACAGTACTGTGTACTCACCAGCCCGGTTACATGACTACCTGTCATCCATATATATGCCGAGTCTTTCTGCTACTCACACAGCACAACCCAACACACCCACTGATAGAGACGAATCACAAAAGTCATGAATCAACTATCCGATAGCAAATACTTGGGACCTGTGGTTTCCCGGGGAAATTCTTTAAGTTCCTTGCCACCCCACTGTCCTAGTCTCTGTTGGAAGTTCAAAAGGGCGAAGGAACAAGGGAGATTTCCTAGTGAAATCCAGGAGGCGCACATTGTCAACATCCCTAAACCATACGGACCATCAGGTGAATCAAACTCTTACCGTCCAAAATCCCTCAATGACCTTGAACCCAAAGTCCTTACTCAAAATATTGGTGCAGAGATTGGCTAATATATAGCCTGATCCAGCCTGATCAAAGTGGATTTGTACCCCACAGAGCGAGTAGGCATAACATTTGGCAAGCATTTAATGCAATGGCAATGAGTTGTCAATTAAATAGGCCTACCGCCTTGCTGTTTATAGATTTAGAAAAGGCGTTTGACTGTGTATCCTGGGAATATCTCTTTTGATTAATGAACCATGTGACACTCGTTCTCAGTTTTATTGCTAAGACTCGTACATTATATGTAGGACTAAAGGCCCGGGTCAGAGTAGCAAACTCCCTGTCTAATTTATACAGCTTGAGAGAGGGGTGCTACGGGGTTACCCTCTTTCCCCTTTATTATTTGTTCTAGCAATAGAGCCCCTGGCCCATCGGATTTGTCAGTCTATCCGAGCCCTAGGCTTTAGATGGTCATATCATCTGGAATCCAAGATATGGCTATACACTGATCATCTCCTTGTATATTTGGGTTCCTTCAGCAAAGTCTGGCCTGGCAGTGATATAACGCTAGACGACTTCAGCCACTATTTAGGACATAGAGCTAATTGGACAAAACAACCTATACCCCTTCTCTGACTGTTGGTCATGGGTTGAGGAGAGAGGGATCCAGGTTAGCACCCAATGCATTAAAAACCTGGAGATTCACCTCACAGAAAAGGAGGAAGTATCCTGCACTACAAACATACTCCCTTTATTATAAGGAAAGCACAAAGACATGCAGGTCTGGATGTTACTACTCTTGTCAAAGGTGGGGAGAAATCACCTTATTAAAAATGATAATTTTACCTAAGATTTTTAATATCTTGCAGAACTATCCCTTCGCTTACCCTGGAACTATCTCCAGACCCTGACATCTGTGTTGAGAACCTTCTTATGGAATAAGGGCCATCCTAGGATCTCTATCGCAAAATGTGGCAAACTGACGTAAAACAGAAGTCTAGCGATGATTGATCCAACGTATTATTATAGAGCGGCTCATTTGATAGTAGTGAATGACTTGATTCTCACTGCAAATATGGGATTAATTGGTAGATCCTGTGTACACACAAACTCTGGGCCCTGGGGGAGAAATCCCCAATCAACTTCCTGTATGGAGGAAGGCTACCCTCAGATACACCACCGGCAACATGAGTAGTTTATGAAAATTGGAAAGCCTCCAATAGATATACTGGTTGAGCGGGTCGGGCATGGAACAGACCCCTCTGTGGTTGGGCATCATTCTCCCAGAGATATTGCGTTTGGACGGCCTTTTAAGGCTGGGATCTTCTCAGTATCTATAATTAGGGGTTTTGACCAGGGGTGGCTACCTGAAAACATTCACAAAAATTAGGAAGGACAGAGGTTGGTAGAGACTGAGTTCTACAAAGACCTCAAAATCAGGCATACATTGAAACCCTATATAACTAACATAGATGAGATTCTGGAATACAGCCCTCTGGAGCAAAACTGGTGATGTCTCCTATCCCCCCAAAAGGTAAGGTATCCCACGTTTATAAATCGCTTATAATTAACTCACCTGCGAACTTTAATAGACTCAGAGAGGCCTGGGAGTCTTCCATAGGCCCCTTGGATGATGACGAATGAATGTTCGCACTTATGGCTCCACGCGAAGCAACTATCACAAACAGGCTTCATCTCATACACTTGAAATATCTCCATATGGTGTATCGGACTTCTGAGCATCGCTGGCATTTTCAGGAGGGACTGGGACTGGAATGCTTACGATGTCGGAGAGTGATAGAGGGCATTATGCAAACTCTTTGGACTCTGGAGCCCTTTGGTCAGAGGTCTTCTGCACACTCCAGTCTGTTATGAGAAAACTAGCTTTACTTAATGTGCTTGAGGATGAGGGCTACACAAACGCAGAGAAGATCTTTTTGAGAATCTGTTTATCTGTGTGAAAAAGAGAAACTGATCAGAATTGGAGAAGTCAAGCACCTCCTACATCCTTTGTGCGAAAACGGGGCGTTAACAGATGCTGAATTCTTGAACTCCCAGTGCACAGATTCGAAATAGTACCCAAAAGCATAAAAATATAAGGAACAAATGGGTGAAATATTACAGAGATGGGATAGATACCTCAGACTCAGTTTGAAGGGCTCCTTAGATGGCACTGGGTCACTTGAAACATGCATCTATTTGTGATTCTTCACCCATGGGACCGGATCATGCACTGGATTCTAGGTCTGCATTACATATGTAACTCAGAATAATGATGTAGGTTTCTCTGTGCATCTTGCTGTTTATGTTTAAGGAAAAAACTGTAAACTCTAAATAAAGATTTTTTGTTAAAAACATGCTTAAATACATTTCTATCATGATACGGTATCTTATCTTGCATTACTTTATTTATAGGTTCTTGTACAATGCTTTCCCATCAGCAATATGGTCTAACAATGCTACCCGAGAGGCGGCTTTCCACACCATTCTGGGCATACAGGCCGAAGTCAAGGTAGTTAGGAATCTTTGTGTCTAGTTTTTGTATATTCTAGACAGCCAGAAAGTAAGAACAGATTTTAAGCACTGTAAATGTGGGAGAAAAGTGTTTTGTTAGGCCTTAACCATGACCTTTTGATTTTACTAAAATGATATGTCTAATAAACGTATTAATAGGGAACATCAGCTAGCCCTCTCCATCCATTGGTTAATTGGTGTGTCATTCAGATTTTTCTTCTGCTCACTACAGAATACAGAATGGGGTAGTGGGTCAGCCAAACTTCACCCATTGGCCAACTTTACTGTGAGTGAGGGCATGGTGCCCTTTCACAAGAAGCACATCCACACACAAAGTGGTTCCCTTCAGTGCCAGGTACTGCTACGGCAATGTGCGTTTTTAAGACCAAAACATTTTTGCTTTTAGCCAATGTTTAATTTTTACATTGACGAGGGCCCAATAGCTTACCCCACAATAAAGTTTTGCAAAAAACAGTCAAACAAAACAAGCATTGAGGAAGCGGAAAGGCTGGCAGAAACACCTGGCCTTTTGGTTTTACCAATGCGTGTTTTATTTTTTTGAGGTATTACACGTGCAGTTCATACCACGCCGGCTGCCCTCTCCAACAAGCACAAGTAACTAAAGGAAATCCTAAAATCCCACAGCAGCGCTTAAGCTACCAATATAAAAATAGAGCGGTCAGTTTCAGCATAGAAGCCTAGGACCAGCGAGTGTCGCTTGCGTGGCCTAGGCTAAAATAATGGGACGCCACACAGTGTGCTCTTTAAACTAGCGTGGTCCCGACTACCACCGCGGGCCACGCCTCCTTTATTTATAGCTGCGTTGGCGTCGTACGCCAACGCCAGTGCGTGCACTACGGGCGCGGGAGCACTAGACTGCTACCCGGCCCCTTAAACATTACATTCCTTCTAACCTTTATATAAAACACAACCAAACAACAAACAGTCGATCTGTTACCAGTTCCTGGGTCGGGGTCTAACGTCCACCACCTGGCACCCTTAGTTCGATCAGCTGGGCATTCACTGTTCCTTATACCAGAAACCCGGCCAACCGGGATGACGGGGCAGGATTGCCCCGTAGGCCGTAACCACAGCCGGCTCCACGTGTCATTGGCAAAACGACACCTCCCCTCGGTGAGCCTCTGTCCAGTGTACCACTCTCCCTGGGACAACGCCGTCGACTCTCCGGTGTTCCGGTCGGCGACAGCTGGCCGTCACTCGCTCCAGCTCCCCAGCCGCTGGTTCCTCCTCCGGAGTGGTTTCTCCCACATCATCCTCCTCGTGTGCAGCTCCCGGAGTCCCTGTTTGGACTTTCTTGAAAAATGAGATATTTCTAGTGAGTTCCTCTGCTCCTTTTCGGGCGGTCACCATCGTGCCTGTCCGGCGGGTCACCGTCCAGGGCTGGCATTCGTAGGGGAGACGGAATTTGCTCCCCGGATATCAGTCTTTCACAAACACCTGATCCCTCTCCTGGATGTTCGCCGGGCATGCTCTCCGGTCCCGGCTAGACCGTTCGTTGGTGGTGGTCCTCTTTGCCAGAATCCTGGGGCCATCAATGGGGTTTGGGATCCACGTCGGGTGATGGGGAAGAGTGTCCCGCACCAATCTGCCCAGACAGGCGGGGCCTGGTGCCCTTTCCATCGTCGAGTGTGGTGTCATCCTGTATTCCCTCATGAAACTGTAAATGGCTCTCTCCAGGGGGGCATTCTCAGCATGCGCTATCCGGATCACCCTATTGAGCGTGCGCATGAATCTCTCTACTTCCCCATTTGCTTGGGGCCAGCACGGGGTGACTTTGCGGTGTTGTATCCCCCAGGACTTTAGGTAGTCGGCAAACTCTTGCCCTTGAAAAGGGGGACCATTGTCCGTTTTGACCATCTCGAAGATCCCATGGGTTGCGATGATCTTCTCGATCTTCGTAATGACCTCCGTGGCGGTCTGGCTTGCCACCACCTCTACCTCTGGATACTTCGTGTAGTCGTCAATGACTACAAGGGCATGTCGCCCATCTGGCAGGTGCCCAAAGTCCATGCTGACCCGCTCCCATGGTCTCCGGGGATTATCCTCTGTGATGACTGGGTGAGGGCGGTCTGGTTGGCCCGAGACCTGGCACCACTGGCAGGTGCGAACAGTTTGTTCAACCAGGTGATCCATCCCCGGGAACCACACCTTTACTCTTAGACGTCCTTTGGTCTTCACGATCCCTTGGTGACCTCTATGGGCAAGGTCTACGGCTTGTTGGGCCAAACCTGATGGAATTACCAACCGAGGGCCTCTTAGTACACATCCGCTGTTGTCCACAGACAGTTCGTCCTTCACTCTGTGCAACGACTCCAACGCCGCCTTGGCTTGGGGCGTCCTCCGGGACAGTGTGGTCAGGATGGCCCGCCAGTCATTGGCCCTGACTGCCACTTTAGCCAGCTGTAGACACTCATCCTTTTGGGTGGCCTCCACAATGGCTTCCAAACTGATGGGTAGTGGTCGGGACCTTTCCGCTATGAATCGGACATACTCCTCTGTGTCATTTGCTTCGTCTTCCTCGGCTCTTGGGTGCCTAGACAGGTAGTCCGCCGGGTTGGACGACCCTGGCTTGTACTCCACCTTGTAGTCATACTCCTGCAGCTGGAGAATCCATTTTTCGATCCTTGGTGGTGGCTTGGACACCGAACCCTGGAATAGTGGCACTAGGAGTTTGTGGTCCGTCGTGACGGTGAACGGTTTGCCGTACACGTAAATGTGAAAATAGCAGCACGCCCAGTGGATGGCAATCGCTTCCCGTTCTATCTGGGAATAGCGTTGTTCCGTCTCCGTCAGCGACCTGCTCGCATACGCAATGGGGATCCACTCCCCGCTGGACCCCTGCTGTGTGAGCACGGCCCCTAGCCCGTGCGGGCTGGCGTCCACGGCCACGTTGGTGGGACTAGCCGGATTAAAGTATGCCAAAGTGGTGTCGGTGAATAGCGCTGCCTTTGTGTCCTGAAAGGCTTGCTCCTGGTCAGGACCCCACTGCCATACGGTGGTAGACTTGGTCAGTTCCCGGAGGGGCTTGGTGACATTGGTTAGGCCTGGCATGAAACGTCCACAGAAATTGACCATTCCAAGGAAGCTCCGGACTTCCGAGATGTTGGAGGGCGCTGGAGCTTCTCTGATGTCCCTCACCTTGTCTGGGTCTGGAGCCACTCCTTGGTCAGAAAAGGTGTAGCCAAAAACTGATCTTCTTTCTCAGAAATTGGCACTTCTCTTTGTGGAGCGTCAAACCTGAATCCCTGATCCTCTGCAGGACGTTGCGTAGCCTCTGGTGATGATCATCCAGCGAGGTAGCGTACACCAACAGGTCATCACTCACGTTCAGGACCCCGGGAGCCCGCTGAGGACTTCTCGGATGGTGTTTTGAAACACCTCCGCGGCGCTCGATATCCCGAAGCTGAGGCGTTTGTACCTCCGGAGGCCCACATGCGTTGAGAATGTGGTGATGTACCGTGAGTCCGGGTGTAAGGGAAGCTGATGATACCCTGACCGGAGGTCCATCTTTGAAAACCATTTTGCTCCATTGAGCTCCCCGAGTATATCGTCTATGGTAGGCGTTAGGTGACGCTCTCTTTTTATCGCGGCCTTGGGGAGTCGCATGTCGACATATGCGATCCTGGCCAGGCTGCTTCGGCTTCCTAGCCACTACTATAGGGGACACCCATGGGGTCGGTCCTTCAACTTTCTCAATGACCCCTTGTTCTTCCAACGCTTCAAGTTCGGCCTCCACTTTCTGCCTCAGGTGGAAGGCTATGCGCCTGTGCCTCAACGCCACCGGTTGGACCGATGGATCAATGTGGAGGGAGACTTCCTTTCCTTTGAGGCACCCGATTCCTGTGAAGATGTCACCGAACTCGTCCATGATGGTAGACAACTCCTCCTCTTGTACCGCTAGTGCAAATGAAATGAGCCGTAGCTCCTCAGCCGTCTGGCCGCTCACCAGCATGCCGTTGCCCTCTTTAGTGACGTACACGGTGGTAGGGGTCTCTTGCTCCTCATGTTTGATTTTCGTCGGGAAGCATCCCAGCAGTGGGATGGGCGTCTTCTGGCCATATGCGAATACGCGAAACTTCGCTTCGCGCAGTGATGGTCGGGGGTCCAGCCCGTTGAATACATCCTCCACCATCAGCTCAATGGATGCTCCCGTGTCTATGGTGGCCTGTACTTCCTGGCGGTGGACCATTACCCTGCACTTCGGCAGCCTTCGTCTCTTCGGTATTGGTTGATTTGCTGCGAACACGTAATGGACAGGGTAGCTACCCTCGTCGTCGTCGTCCATGTCTTTGGGCTCGCGGGCCTCTTCTACCATCTGAGCCAGCTCTTTTTTGTGTCCTGTGGACCTGCAGACTGCTGCAAAATGATTAACCTTGCCACATGCTGAGCATCTCCGTCCTTTCGCCGGGCATTCCTGCATGCGGTGTGGCGTTCCGCCACAATAGCCACATTGCCTCTTTCTGTCCGGTGCGCGCTTCCCTGGGTGCGGGTGCGGCTTCGCTTGGGTCATATTCACTTGTTCCGTCTTGATGGGACGATGAAGGGCTGCCTCCATATGGGACGCTCTCACTCGCGCCAACTCTTTGGATCTCCCCATCGTGAGGATGTCCGCGAGGGGCTTCCCCGACTCCTGGAGGATATGTTCACGGAGTTTGGAGGAGAAACACCCTTGGATAATTTGGGCCCGGATCTCTTCCTGCTCATCGGTAAACCCACACGTGGTGGCTAACTCCTTCAACCGCCCATGAAAGGCGTCCAATGACTCCTCCGCCTCCTGCTTTGCCTGGCGAAAGATAAATCTTTCGTAGTCTCTGTTAGCCATGGGCTCAAAATGTGCGTTAAGAGCATTGAGCAGTGTCGCGTAGGTCTTGGGGGTGGCCTCTACCAGTGTTTTGTAGATCCGGTGAATGTCCTTCCCACCCAGATGAAGGAGCAGCGCCCTGCGCCTCTCACGGGAGATGCCCGCCCCCTCGAAGTAGAATTGGAGCCTCTCCGTCCAGTCTTTCCACCTTGGGGCCAAAGCAGAGGGAGCGCCATCGACTACAAAAGGCTCCATGGCCGGGATTGCCGCCATTTTGGGGTAATTAGTGGTCCTCCTCGCGGCACGTGCACTGTCCCTCTCCCTGGAACGGGGAACAGACGCCTGGCCGAGGGCACTAAAACTGGGAAGACCCTGAGCGCTGCGTGGGGCGATGGGGGCTCAGAATCCAGGTCACTGCCCCTTACCTTCACTCTCTGGGAGCACTGGAGCAGCCTGCCCGATGCCTGCCGGTGATGATGGGCAGCAGGCCTGTCTGGTTGCTGTGTGCCCCTCCTCCAGGGCGCCTGATGCTCAGGTCCAACAGCAGCTGGACCACCTTGTGAGGAGGCCTGTTGGCAGGCCTTCCCTGCAGCTCCACGTGCCTCGTGGTAGAAATCGGCCTGCAGGGTGCAGTACCGCTGTTCGCCACCGGGGGCCCACACGGTGCCCTCGATGACTTGTGCTGCGGCGCGGGCCGTCACCTGCCTCGTCGCCAGTGTAGAAGCCTAGGACCAGCGCGTGTCGCTTGCGTGGCCTAGGCTAAAATAATGGGACGCCACACAGTGTGCTCTTTAAACTAGCGTGGTCCCGACTACCGCAGCGGGCCACGCCTCCTTTATTTATAGCTGCGTTGGCGTCGTACGGCAACGCCAGTGCGTGCACTACGGGCGCGGGAGCACTAGACTGCTACCCGGCCCCTTAAACATTACAAGCATCACACGTTGCCTAAACAGTGGTTCGTGCTTACAGCAGCTCGTCCATCCGCTCCCCTCGGTACCAGCAGCACTGTCAGGATGTGACTTTAGAACGTCATTGAAATGCACGCTGAAAGCCCAATGCAGGTATCACTTGCTGCTTGTTAAAGGGGCTCGCTTCGGCATTTAGGTATGTAAATCCCATGCTCTAATTTAACATTTGGCGGGACTATGGGGACACGCCTCTGTTACGTCTGATGTGCTTTCTAGGACTCTCGCGCTTCTATAAAGAACGCCCCTGGCTAATATTTTTTCCAGGAATGGCAAACGGAGAATGTGCATGCCAAGGGACACACTGCAGACAACTTTCCAACGTACTCAGTTGTTCGAAATCCGGAGAGGCAAAACAAGATTGTGTGACGTGTTTTTCCAAGGGACAGCTCTCGAGTCAAGACCCAGTTCTCGGCGTGCAGTCGCTGTCACTGTAGTTCCACAACAGCCCCGCAGGAGAGCTCTGCTTTTAGGCCCCCGCGCATGCATTATTTAGTTGCATCGCAACCGGCTTCAGGAACATCTGCAGCACGTCCTGGCATTTGAAGCCTCTTGCCCTAGATTTTCAGACAGAAATAGGCCGCTCTTGCTTAATGAGGAGAAAAGGTGCTAATTCGTTAATTTACATCTGCCTGGAAATTCAAACTACTAACGTTTTAGTTTTCATCGTTTTTTGTACACATACGACGTTATTTTATTTGATGATAATATGCCGCAGGATAATGAGGGACGTGATAGATGCAAGTAAATAATGTTTTTAAAAAAGTAGTATCCGTTAATATTAATAATTTGCATTCGCTTGATAATAATTTGTGTATGCTTGAAGTATGTGAGATGCGTAGTCCTGATCACATTACGTGTCATGCATCCATTCCTTGTGATTACTAGTGTGCATGCTGGCTAAAATAATGTTTATTTTATGGGGTACACGATAAGTTTAGGTCTTATCACAGCTTACTGTCATCTTTCTAGACCATTTTACATAATCATTTGAGGTATTCCTGTAGTTGAAAGATACTTCTCGTCATTGATACTGCAATCATTCAATCAATCAATCATTATTTGTAAAGTGCTGCTTGTCACCCGAGAGGGTATCCAGGCGCTTGCCGGCTTAGAGAGTAAAATGCTGGTACCGTGCAAGCTCTCATATGTTACTTTACTTTGGTCGCTCTTGGTGCTGTTCCAGACCTGCCAACTTACATGGTGCCACCCTGTGTCATACGATATTGGCTACCTTCACGCAGTCTGCTGGTGTAAAGCCAAATATCACATGGTGAAGCAAAAAATTAGCTGGAAACGTCTGCAGTAGTGTGTTTCCAGCTCACACTATTTTCAAAAGCTTTTCTTAGTGTTTTTGAGGAGGGCCTGCTGGGCCCTAAACCCAACTCCTGCACTAGGATCCTCTCCCTTTTAGGCAGTTCCATGGCTGGAAGACCACTTAGAGGTTCAAGGCCCAGCTCCCTTCCAGTGCCCGGCCTCTCTCACATGATGAATATTTTTGGAAGGTTGAAAGGTCTGCTGTTGACAGGAATCACACTTGCATGGGGAGGCCCACTTAGAGTGGTCTCTTACAAATGGAGGCCCAAATGAACCTTCTGTCTCTGCTCTGACTCTCCCGCCATCCTTCCTATTACTTTGCATTCCTACTCAATCTTCTGTCCAAACGTCATTTGAGGTCACATGATTGTTAGATCCCTTGTGTTCCCCTTTCTTGGCCAATTTTCTCTTCTATACCATTCAATAGTCCAATCACAAGCCTGTTATCAAATATAAGACTCTAGGAAAAGTGCCTCTTCCTATCTGCTCATTAACACTCCATTGGGACCAAAACCCTACTTATGCAAGAGTTCAGTCATACCTCATGAAAACCTGTTCCATATATGTGCAATGAAAAGAGGCAACCAATGGTGCCATATCACCATATAAGACACAACATTCTGTATCATACAACTCATCACTTTTGTGTTGTATACACACTTTCCTTTTAACAAAGATTATTCTGCCAAACCAAATTACATAAGTGATATTTCTGTCAAAATAACACATTCGACTTACTGCCAGATATGTCAATCAGGGATTGTCTAATTTGTACATGTTCTCACGGTCAGAGCACATACACTGGCTCCTGAACAGAAGTGCCCCAGTGTGCAGAGTCTAAGAATCAGCATAAAATTCAGCAAAAATGGGGATGACCACAAAAAAGGGGCATTTTCTCACACCCACATTTTAATTTTTACCATTCCAGCAGTCTCCATCCTTGTTGTTTATACTTGCTCTCATGCATGTTGTTGTCATAAGCATGGTGACTTGATAAATAAGTTCTGCAGCACCCGCCATTGTGTATTTCACATCCTAGTGTGGAGTGCCAGGGGCACATCCTCATACACACACCAATGCAATGGTAAGTGGTGTGACAGCACCTTGGGTGGTGCTGCCGGGGTGCCACCATAACAAGGACCTGTGACTTCATCTTGGATCAGAACATCAAGTCATCTAAAATTGCCGTAGCATTCTTATACTTCAGTTTATGGATAAAGAGCATATGCACTCTCTTGCTAGTCACGCCAGATGTAGGCCCGGTCATTCCACCCCAGCTGCTATCAGCCTTACTAAAGAGTAAGTGGTACTGTGCTAGCACTCTCTCACCCACAATAGTGGCAGCATCTTAATAGAAGTTTGAAGCCTTCATCATCTTCTCTTCAGCTTTGCTGCAGGGCTTTTGGATTTTACCCCTCGCAAGACAAAAAAATCCCCAGAGATGACTCAGACATGGAGCTTTTTGAACATGCCCTGGATTGCACTTTGCTGAACTTTCCTGGCGAAAGTAGATCGTTGATTAATCTAACAGAAGTTCCACATACAGAACCTCTGCTCTAACAGTGCAACAATGGTTTTATGGGTTTGAATGATAACCTGCAATGCTTTTGCATACTTTCCACTACATGTATGAAACAGAACCATCAGCTGTGGATGTTACACATTTGAATACTCCAACATATTTGAAATGTTGGGTTCATTTTGAGGTTTCTGCAAGTGTGAGTTTATGAGCAGAGGAAAGATAACACACAGATCAGTGAACATGCAGACACCGCTGTTGTAAGCTCAGGACTGCAATAGCAACTGATTCAGATCCTGAACTTTTCACATTAAACACATCCTTTGTGCATTCAGATTTAAGGATGATGAATGATGTGCTAGGTTGTGTGGATGCAGGACTCATTTCCCAAAATTAATCTTTGCTAGATATTTACTGTTGCAGCAGCTTCATCCAAGACAGTGATACTTCATTTAGGCCAGTCAATATGGAATTAGATCGTTTGGTAGGGTGCAGTAACATGCATTCTAAGATCTCATAGCATGCCAAGATGCTCTTTATTGTCACATGATCACCAGATGACGCTGGCAATCCTTTCTGGAAGAGACCACATGTGACAAGGATTGCCACATATAGTTCTAAAAAAGTACTTCATGCCATGAACTAGATCTGTTGCCACACCTGTGGAACATTTTATGGGTTGGTGTGGTGCACTCTATTTGGCCATTTTACTGAGGATAATAACCAGAACAAAAATTATGTTCAATTTCAAAGGCCTTACATACAGCCGTACCAAAATGAGAAAGATATTGACTACCTCTGTCAGAAATACTGGTATAAGTTAATCCATGGAGACAAAAAATATCCATAAAAAATCATTGAGCCATTTAGTAATGCTGTGGATATCCATCGCCAAAGGAGACCAATGAGTCGTTTTTAAAAATGTACCCACAGTAACCATTATTACTCAACATCCTTCAGAATGGAATAGATCCATTATAACGTATGTAGATATTGTTAGCCAAGGCTCAAGAGCCATGGATAGCAATTGTAAATATTCAAAAGGTTTAGAATGTACTTGCTGGTGTTCCGCATAAAAGAGGCAAGCAAGAATATATTTTCAGACATAAGAATGAACAGCCTACCACGAAAAGATTGTTATACTAAATTGAAGGTATTCTTCTATGACCAGAAATTGCAGTATCATGACTCATGATCATTACATCCAAGTATAGCTCTTTAGTCAGCACCAAAATGGCTTTTTGCCCGAAATACTAACCATTTTGTTGAACGAAAGCAGTCTTTAACCAGGAGACTCCTAATTCCTTAAGCCTCATCTGTTTTTGGGCAACTTTAATTATTTCCAAAAGACTGAACAATTCCACCTACAGAATGAGAAAGACATACAGTTTGATCATAAATTTAAGATTTCAATGGGCCAAAGCGTCAGCTAAAAATTTATTTGAGCCAGGAATGTCAGTGAATGTAAAACCGTACTGGGCAAAGAAAAATGCAAATCTAGTTTGTTGACTATTCCTGCACTGATGATTTTGCAAGCATTGCAAATTCTGATGTTCAAATTTCAATGGTTCTCTAGCATCCATCTCCTTTCGGTGTAGGCCATCTTTATTACTAAAGGTTCTTTTATAGAGCTGAATTACTCTGTTCAGAATCTGACAAAACAAAAACATGGGATAAGAAAAGGACAAGGTGTTCCAGTCCACCATTGTCTTGTCTTTAAAACAAACTGCCCATTAAATCTGTTTCAGAACTGTCTGTTTCCGCTGTAAATGTCCTAGAAATGTTAGGATCACATAAGATCAACGATTGAACAAGCATCCTCTTAAGTGTCTTAAAGGCCTTTTCAGCTCGATTATCTCAGAAAAAAACGTTTTCATATTTTGTTTTTGAACACGAGTGATGGCGCCAGTACTCTCTGCAAAATTCTTAGGCTGAGAATAAAAAGTTGTGAATGCAAGGAAACTGTGACATCAGTAGGTGAAGATCATTCCAAAATTACTGAAGCCTTCTTTGGATCAATGGACAGACCAGCAGTATTCAATCGAAATCCAAGATACTTCCCCTCATTTTTCTGGAATTGACACTTCTCAGTTTACCAAATAAATGATGTTGCAGAAGTCTTGATATTACCAGATTCACATGTACTTGATGTTCCACCAGAGTCCTAGAAAACACAAGGATGCCATCCAGACAGACATAGGCACTGGATTTAGGGGTGCTGGGGGGTGCTGCAGCAGCCCCCAAAAATAACCATACTGGGGCCGTATTACAGAAGGTGCCCCGGGGGCACAACGGGCGTTTGCGCCCACTTTGCGCGCCCCCGGGGCACCTTGGTATTATAGAAGGGGGCGCAGACGCTTGTGCATTCCCTTCTATAGTACCGATAGCGCTGGCGCACTCAATGCGCCAGCGCTACCTTCAGAGGGAGCTCCCTCATTTGCATAGGGGCGTGCCCTATGCAAATGAGGGAATTCCTTGGACTCTGCGCCCACGCCATATTACAGACGCAGGCGCAGAGTCAAAGAAGCCCTCAGGAGACGCACTGACAGTGCGTCATTTAAAAGGTGGCGCACTATCAGGGCGCCTCCTGACAGCAGCCCTCTGCAGGGGGTAAAGGGGGTCCCATGGACCCCCCAGACATTCCCTTGCAGGTGGGTGCAGTCACTGACTGCACCCGCCTGCAAGGGGATCTCTAATCCCCTGTGAAAGTGCAGGCGGGTGCCGCCTGCACCGCTCCGTGTTTTCACATGAATGTGCTGCCCTGGGGGCAGCGCGAGTTCGCGGCTGCCCTGGGGGCAGCTCATAGATCATAATAGAGCGCAAACAATGCCAATGCGTAATACCGCCCCTGGAGTTCAAAAGGTGAATGTGCCATAATAATACCTCAAAATTTTGTTTTTTATCTGGTCACATCTGCTGTTCATTCAAAGATAGGGGTCAAATGTCAGGCTATGTCTTCTGACAAATTCCTGCTTATTCTTTTAACATGGATATTGGTGTTTACTTTTCGTTCTATAACTGCAAAGCAAGAGGATTTAGTAAAGTCATCTATGTGTTCAATTTTGCTGGGATACAGGGGGTGTGAAAGGAAAGGCTGTAGGATCTAATATTTTTTTAACACACTATAAAATGGAAATACCTGTAAATGGATTGTACTGATATTTTAAAACATGCAATCAGTGATATAAGCGCAAATGAGGCATCTTTTTTGGTAGTTCTGTAAACGGATGAATTTTAATAAGATCAAAACAGATGCCAAATGATAAATATTTGCTGAAACCCATGTTCCACACATTGTTTGTGTGCTATATAGTTTTATCAGTAAAACAGCATGTTTGTTCAATGGAAAACTGTCTGTAAATGAGAATGCGTTATGTCACCATGCTTTAGTAATATATTTGCGACAATGTGTTCCACAATACACCACCTGCTACATACAACACCCTTACCGCTCTCCTGCTAAATGGGCGTGGCTCATTTGCTACACTTGTTCTTTGTGTGACACCTGGATTTTTCACAATCCTTATGACTTCAGTGATCTAACACTGATGGCAGCACTCTCACACTAAACATTGTTCCAGAATCACTGCAGGCAGAGCAATATAAACTCATTCACATCATCAGGAAATATTGAATCTAAACAAAGGCTGAAATATAGCTGGGCATTGCACAACCCAGATAGCAACCCACATTGCTCAAAATGCCCACTGCTTTATTCACAGGAGATGAGAATCACATCACAAATCAGGGTTCTGCTCTTTTAACAGACTCTAATGTATCCTTTATTAGGAACAAAGCACATTAATCTTTAATTGTAGTTTAGTTTGAGCTAAACCTCCATAATCACGATCTTTCTTTGGTAGAAAAAACAAAGTTTCCCCTGCTGTTGAAAAAGATCGTACAATTAACCTATTTTGGTAATTCTCCTTAAGCCGTCAATCAATATCAATAATAATCTTTATGCAATCTCCAAAAGCAGATCATAAAAGATAAACAGATAAAAAATACGATAAAAAGACAAAAAGATTAAAATATCTACAATAAAATTCATTAAAAACTTCCACTTGGAGGGGATAAAAATGCCCGGATCTTAATTCAGCAGCTTAATAAGTAACTAGTAGCATATAATACAAATAGACTCACTACCAATATATTTATATTAGCTTTGACTTCCTGGACGAATTTCATTGCACAACATCGACTTTGCAGAGTTTAAAATACATAAATCAAAGTTCATCATCATAGTAGAAGACCAGCAGCTCAAAGTGAAATTATATATACAAACACTATATTTAAAACAGCATACTCCTCCTTTGTATTAAAATACTCTTCAGACAACAAGCAACTAGGTAGCACGTGTCATAGTAGTTAAGTTGCTGTAAAAAGAGTAGGGCGGCTTTACACTTAGAAAATGTAAACCTCCGCAACAAGGGTAATAATAACAACAAAAGAAAACAGAATTCAATAAGGATTGACTTGATTGCTCATCACATGGGCAAGTGCTGATGTCTGTGGTAGAGTATTGTCCTAATGGAAAACATAGCAGCCATCGTATGGAACCTAACCTAAATATAGCCAATGATGTTATCTCATACACATTTGCCACAAAGAGTAAATAGGGAGCAGTCGCAGGTGCAGTCTTAATTATAACAATAATCTCTAACCAGGGGTTTAGCCACTTCCACTAGCTCCCTAGTGCCCTGTCTATGCTTAGTAAAGCTATCCTGGAACCAGTATTTGTCTTTTTTCGTAATGGGCTTGGGGGCTCAAACAAATGTACACAACCTAGAGCTGAAAGGAGTCTTTGATGTATTTTAACCATGGAATAGTCAGCCAAGACAGGCAGTCTAATGACTGCCCTGTTAAGCTCAGCTTCCTTGTTTGCCCAAATTGAGCACCAAAGGACCAAGGGGGTAGCATTAATAATATCTTGCATGTACTCCATACCTAGCTCCTGGTACAGAGAAAAGGGCGGAGTCTAAGGGGGAACTCATAGGAGCTGGTGGCAGAATCTATTCTCCTCTGCCTGCATTGCCCGCACATCTCTACATCCTCAAATACCCATACCATATGTTAGAATTGTCAGGCATTTCCGGCTGCTTATCTCTAAAATCGGGGAAATCATTTTTTTGCCGATGGACGTGGCGAGTGAAAAGGTAGTGCCTACTGCTCGGGTATAGTGGATTATCCTGCTTTTAATGCAGGATGACCAGGTGCACACGTCATCGAACTCCAGGCCAAGGTAAGAAAATGAGCTCACCCTATCCAGTTTTTTGCCACCTATACTTAGGGTGTGAGTTTTTGTATTTCTAGGGCCGCATACCATTGTGTATGTTTTAGTAAAATTAGTCTCCAATTCCAGGTCTCTCATAAATGATGCAAAACTAGAAGTCTTGAGACCGTTGGCTGTTCTGGCAAGAAGGACTGCGTCGTCCACTTATAATAATGCAGGCACGGCCTTCTGCTCTACATAAAAAACATCCGCCCCAGCAGATACTAATGTTCTATCCAGATCATTGATATAGAGTAGAAAAAGGATCTGGTGAGGACACACCCCTGGCGCACCGCTCGTTTAACTTTAAAAGGTTGGGTGTATTCACCAGCATTCCCAAATCTTACAGATGGTTTGAGGTCATAATGTAAGAGTCTTAAAAAAGAGACCAATCCAGCATCAACACCCATGCTCTCTAAAATGGACCACAACTTATATCTACAGACACAATCAAAGGAGCTCGATAGATCCATGAACGCCAAATTGGTGGAAGCACCTTTGGCATCTTTGTATTTGGCCACGATAAGGTGGAGATTAAGGCACTGTTCGATTGTCCCTAGCCCCTTTCTAAACCCATACTGTGTTTTGGAGAGGATCTTATTTTCCTTTAGACAAACAAGAAGGCAATCCAATACAACTCTCCCAATGATTTTGGCCGTAGAGTCTAGAAGGGATGTCGGACGATAATAGCTTGGATCATGCGCATTACCTTTTTTAAAAGATAGGAACAATTATTGAAGTGCACCAGGACTGAGGCACACCCGTACAACAAGCAGAATGAAATACACAGTTGAGCACAGGGGTCCAAAACCCAGGGTCCTCCCTGAATAGATCAAGGGGTACACTGTCCGGGCCTGGAGCCTTCATACAGCGACTGTTAAGAATGACTTTAAGCACCTCTTCCTCCCTAAATTGGAGTTTGGCACAGGAAGAACTAGCCATATGCACTTCTTCTACAGACCCATTATCAAATGAATACATCACTGAGAAGAGCGCCAGCTAGGCCTCCGCCATGATATGGACTGTAACTTTGTCAGGGGACATCGATGGGGATAAAACTGACCGCAGTGCTTTCCAAAAGGCTTGAGAATCTTTAAGTTGACAGGCATCAACTATTGTCTCCCATTTCTCCTCCTTAATAGCCAGCTTCCATTTCTTTAGCACTAAGGCATAAACCTTTCTGCTGGCTGCTATTACTCACTGATCTCTGGGGGACTGTTTTAGTGCCCAACGCAAGGATTAATTTGCCACTCTACACTCTTTGTCAAACCAGGATTTAACATAAGAAGTAGTATGTGCTATGGGTCTAAGTAACAACCCTCTAATCTGGGTTAAGAGGTCAATAAAGTGGTTCAATATGGAGGTGGTATGATGTATGTCCAATTTACAAGAGTTCACCAATGCCTTACTGTTGCAGACAACCTGGGTCATAACACGCTTCATATTCACAGAGTGCAATGCCACCCTGCGCCTTGCGTCCATAATAGTTAGTGCTTGAGTGGTCTTGAGCTTTGGCTTATGACACTTTAAAGGGGCCACAAGGTGCACTGCGATGGGATTGTGGTCACTATAGATCTGAACAAGGACCTCACTGCCTATAACAGTTGAAGACAGACATAGTCCATTATGCTCCCAGCGCCCCTCCCATTAAAGGTTGGAATTTCTGAACTAGAGGAATTTGGAGCCTTGTTTGCTAGATCACGCTCAGCCAACATAGAAAACACAACATAGGCCCTGGCATCCATGGCATTGAAATCAACTTCCCAAGGTAGAGGGTCAAAGGTTATTGGTGATACGGTGGGCAAAATACAAACTTGGCATTAAAATCACCTGCCACTAGCAAATTAAAAGGACTTTTGGCCCAAGCCTTCTTTTCAGCTAACAAGTCAATTACTGAAAATAGACCCTGAAAATTACAATCACCCTTGCTAGAGAAACTATTATAAAAATGCACCATATAAACCCTATGTTTCCCACCCCAGTAGAGGCAAAACGCCTGAACCTCACCCTGATCTAAACAAATGGGAGAGATTGAACAGCCAATATTAACTTTAAACCAGACTGTCAACCCCCCTTTGGCACGCCCAGCTGGCGACGGTACGGCTGGAATGCTAAAACACATATAACCTTTGAATGCCACCTCTTTCCCTTCCCACGTTTCCTGCATAAAAACCATGTCATAATCTAAAATATGGGATTGCCAACCTTTAATTAACACTTTTGAGGTCAGGACAGCCACATTCCAGCTTAAAAAGTTATTACATGGGCAACGCTCAGCTCATATAACATCAGGTACACCCACCTCTATCCTTTCCTGGGACTTCAAGGAGTTGTCAAAGGCCAAATCCCCATCCTATAATTTCCAGGATCTACTGGTAGAGGGAGGGTAGACAAGTGCGCCCCGGGGGTCTCTATACTAATGGCACCACCATTCACCGGGGTTCCAGAACAGTCCCCCTCCCTACTATACTGTCAATCATTGTCTTCCAACCCTGCAAGCATCACAAATCAATTTTGCAAGGGTACTAACAGGTGCAAAGGGAGTCTAGGAAGTTCTTGGTTGGGCGCCATTGACCCACCAGGCCGTAAAATAGGGGCTGCCAAATGCCTATAGAAAAAACCCAATGGCATAATTTTCACAGGGCTAGTTCTAACCATTCCAGCCCTGGCTAAACCCAATATTTCATTTACAACCATGGGATTTCAAAAATGTATGACTATATCTTCACCGTTGTATTGCTTGCCCATACCACCAATGCCCCCCACACATCTTGCAAAAAGTATCTCTTTAGGGAAATCCCAATGACCACACACATTAATGTTCAGCCAATGTATAACTTTGTTCATAAGGCCCCTGGTGGATTCTGAACTATCGGTAAGGAGGCTAGGAACATTGGCTAGAACAATTACATAAGGAGATGAGGCGGGAAGAAGGTCAATCACAGGGAGAGGTATCAAACTGGGGTATCTCCTTTCCACCTGCTTGGCAGCCCACTTAACAGGAAGGGCTTGCTCCTCATTACTCTGTGGTACCCTGTTCGTTGCTGGTCCAATAGTAGCGGCTAAAACGTGGCTGTTGGGAGCCACTCCACCCCCAGAATTAGGGTCCTGAATTGACATGATTGATGAGACATAATTAAATAAAGGACCGGCTAAAGAACACTGAATTTCCTGAGGGCAAGCAAGAGTCCTATTAGCAGCCAGATTTGCCAATTGGGCCTCAATAGAGGCAAGGCAATCAACAACAGGGTGCACTTTAAGTTATTTAATGCCCAACAAATCACTTCGATATTTACTCAAGTGCTCCCTGGAATCTTCTAGTACGGCGGGTATAGACACCTACACAGACTCAATACCAGTCCTCCTGTGGGTCACAGTTTTACTCTTAGTTACAGGGAGCTAAGGTTTCAAGGTTTTCTTCCTGCATTTGGCTGTTGTCCCGGTATCTAGGTCAGAATCTAAACCAGAACCAGGTGTGCAAATATGATTAGATTCATTCACTTGTACTTAGACTTCTCCACCGCCCCACCGAGCATTTCGCTACGGGTAAGTGCCTTGTTTGCCAGGCACACATCAGCAATGGTTCCAGCTGGTAAATGTGACAGAGGAGCTCTCAAAGACCACAAAGGAGAAGGCTCAGGGGTGCCTGCAGAAGCATAACAGTTATCCTGGGAGGAAGGTAGAGGTGGAGCAAATTCCTCAGTTGTAAGTGATAGACGACGCTCTGCCAATCTAATTTCATTGGATACAATGTCAACCGCCCACATCAGAAAATTATCGATAGTGGAGCGTGTACATAATGGAGGGACGCTGGGGACACTAGAGATACCCTTCCTTTTTCCCATGTTGATTTAAGCAGCAAGGCTTCTGGGGAAGAAGAGAAACAAGAATCCCAAAATGCCACGGCAAAGCTAAACAAACAAAGCACACTGTACCTTTAGATGGATATCCGTTTCCAATTAACCAGGTCACATGACTAAGAGGGGTGGCCCAGCCCAGCCTATGCCAGACTATGATGGGCTAGGACGGGCCCGTCTGGGCCCGGTCTTCGCCCGGGCCATGCCCGGGTGCAACCCGCTCGTGTTCCGCGCTGCGGGACACCTCTCGTTGATTTAAGGCACCTGGCAGAGGGTTGTGGCCCCTCCTCTATTTTAAAAGTTTTCTATAGCGCGAACATGACCACCGGGGATATCAGAGCGCTTTACAGAAAATAAGTCAGGGAAGGATACAAGGGGTAAAAAACAAAACCAGAGCAACCAAACAAAAAACAATCTTAACAGTCTCATAAAGCAAGGCCCCCTAGGGAGCAATGGAAGCAATGAGTCCAGGCAAAAGTTTCTTCGTCCATAACGTTTTTACTTCCTAGAGAAAGGAAGTTTAGGGATAAAGCCTATGTTGCGAACATGGTCACAGGGGGTATCATAGTACATTACCATATATCAGTTGCAAACGGAATGAAGCGGAGGTAATAGAGGACCGACAGATCGGCAAGACAATCTTCATATACTCCGACCGGCAAGGGTGTCATCTAGCGACTTGGAAGCTCCATTACAATGGTAAGAGTTTCTTCATCAGTATCAATTTAACTTCCTTTTTGAAAAGGGCAGTAGAGGGATTCAACCTGACTTCAGGGGGTAAGGCGTTCCATATCCTCGGGGCGATACCTGAGAAGGCTCGATTGTAAGGTATTTTTTTTTAAATTTTTGTAGTTTGAGCAGTAATGTACTGGCACTTCTCGAGGATCTAGATCCACCCGAGAGCTCCAACTTTTGAGCGAGGTACATTAGGATACTGAAATGAATGGCTTTATGTGCCATACATGCAATTTTTAATTGTTTCCTAGCTTCGTAAGGGAGCCAATTTAGGGATATCAGCTCTGGTGTGATATGATTATATCTTTTCAAGCCCGTTATGAGCCTGGCAGCAGAATTGAGTTTAGCCATGAGAGGGGCAGTCTTCGCTCTATGAAGGCCACAAAGGGTTGCGCTTCCATAATCAAGCTTGAGATCACTATGGCTTGCACCGCAACCTTTAAGTCATGTGAAGGGAGGAAAGGTTTTATTTTCCTTTAAGAGGCTGAGTTGGAAGTTTGCTCCTTTGGTGAGTTTACTAATATGCTTCTGCATGTTCAGACTCTTGTCTAGAATTATTCCCAATGAGCTTGCAATTTAGAGCTGTTAGTTGACTCATCCATTCTTCAATGACTGGAGACTGCTTAGGTGGTGCGATTAAGAGGAATTCAGTTTTAAGAGCGTTGAGCTTCAGGTGGTTCCGTGTCAACCAGCTTTGTGTTTTCAGTAAGACTGAGTTGAGGGACCTGATGTCCACAGGGGAGGCGACCTGCATGTACAGTTGGGTATCATCGGTGTACATGTGATAGTGAATGCTGGATGATTTCAAGATTTCTGTTAAAGGCTCCATGAACAGGTTGAAGAGAGTGGGTGAGTGCGTAGATCCCTGTGGAACCCCCAGGGTGACTGGTGAAGGATGAGATAGGGACTGGTTCACCTTGAAGCTTTGGGTTCTATTGTGGAGGAATGAGGAGAACCAGTTTAGTACAGGCCCAGAAAGCCCCATCCTGTGTTCCAATAGGTCAATTAGGTTGTTGTGTTTAACAGTATCAAAATCTGATGAGAGGTCGAGGAGAATCAATAGGCAAGATTTGTTTTGATCTAGCAATCTTAGCGCGTCGTCTACAATGTGAGTGAGAGCAGTTTCTGTGCTATGAAGCTGGCGGAAACCGGATTGAAATTGGTCCAGGAGTCGGAATTGTTCATTGTGGTCACAAAGCTGGACATGCACACATTTCTCCAGGAGCTTTGCCAACATGGTAATGTTAGAAATTAGGCGGAAGTTGTGTAGGTCAGAGGGATCTGCGGATGGTTTCTTTAGAATAGGGGTAACCTGCCCAGATTTTAGGCAGTCCGGAATAACACCTTGCAGAAGTGAAGCATTGACAATCTTCGTCCAGAGTGGGAGTAAGGAGGCTCTGATCTCAGAGAAGAAGTTCAATGGCAGGGGGTCGTTGAAATGGTTAGATGGTTTCAGAGTGGCTAGAGTTTTGCGTATAGTACTTTCATCCAAAGTTTTGAAAATGCTCCAAGAGGCGTTGTTTTTGGGGGGGCAAAGCTGACCGAGCAGGACGTCGTCCGACCCAGTAGGAAGGAGAGTGTTAGGAGGTGCGATCGAAAGGTGCTCCAAGGCTGAATGTCGTTCAACTTCTATCTTAGTAGTCTTATCGGAGAAGAAGTCGGCAAATTCATCACAGTTAGGCTGCAGACCAAGCTCCAGTGTGGAAAGGTTCGGTTGATTGTTTGATTGGAGCTTGATGAGCTCGAACAGCATTTTTGGACAGTTTTTTGCATGCTCTAATTGGTTTCTGAAGGAGGTGGCTTTAGAGCATCTGATGCGTTTGTTATAGATATTTCTTACATATCTCAATTGGTTGAGATGCTCAAGGGAGGGAGAAGATCTCCACAATCTTTGTGCTAGTCTCAGATTCTGTCTTTCAGTTTTTAGACTATCGTTGTACCAAGGTTTGGAGACTTTGGAGGGCAGTCTTTTTAGATGCAGAGGCACCATTGAGTCTAGAACACTAGACATGGAACTGTTATAGTGGTCCGTAAGGGCATGAACGTCGGACATATCCACTGGAGGGGGCAGAATGTTATCAAAGAGAGCAGTCAGATCACGCAAGTTGATGTTTCGTAGACATCTTTTCCAGTGCCTGGGGTACTTAGGCTGGACTCTGTTAGCTCTCACAGAATCTGAGATGAGGAAGGTGATGCAGTGGTGGTCAGTTCAGTCACACGGGACGATAGATTCAAGGTGAATGGAGTGAAGCTCACCGATGACTAGATCTAGGGTAGCACCTTTAATGTAAGTGGGGCTGTCACAAATTTGGATTAAGTTAAGGTCTACCGGGAAGGATTTGAGGCTATTGACAGCCACATCATTCATGTCGTTCCAGTGGAGGTTGAAATCTCCCAAGAAGATCTGAGTGCCATGAAGATCTGCGTTAGATGAGATGATATCCATGATCTGTTCTATGAAGGGAAGATTGTCACGCGGAGGGTGGTAGAACGTGTGCACTGTGCATGGATGATTATTGCTACAAGCCACCTCAATACACAAGTATTCGCAAGACGGCAGGAGAGCCGATTGTGTTTGTTTGACTGCTAGACTGCTATGATATATACAAGCGATGCTGCCACCTTGTCCGCTAGATCTGTCTAGCCTAAGGATGTCATAGTTAGGAGGCACTAGCATGTCCAGGATGGGTGCAGATGAGTAGTTTAGCCAGGTTTCTGTCAACATTACAAGGTCAAGGTCATATGCAAGGATGAGGGCCGCGATGTCAGCCACGTGTCGTCCTGCAGATCTGCAATTGAGAAGCAGGCATTTAAGTTTTGGATTGGTGTTCGGTGTTGTAGAAAGAGTGGTGGTGACCCTTGTAAGGTTGGTCTTATTTAAAGGTCTGGAGTTTACCCTAGGTTCCCTGAAAGGGTCCGAAAGGATTGCTTCTATTTGGTGCAAGTTAGTAGTGGTGGCGGAGTGTGAAGGATCATATTAGAGTAGGAGGGAATGTATATCCCTGTCAGACAGTGGGTCTTTAAATCTAAAGGGACATGAGGGGTCATTAGGGTGGGAAGTGGTTTTCCAACTATGGGACGGGGTTGCCATGTTTGGTGACAATCTAGTTGGAGGGGGGGAAACAGAAATAATGGTGCCCGAGTTAGATGGGGGTGCAAGGTTGAGGAGGTTATTCTTTGAGGACTCGCTTAGCTTCAGATTAGCAGACAACTCTGAGGTGATATGTAATAAACTTCAAACCTCTGCCTTAAGTTGTTGGAGGCAAAGTGTAATATCATCGAGTCTAGGTTCCAATGAGGTGAGGGAGTAGGTTTTCGAGGCTTGGAGCAGGGGACCCTGCGAAGGCAGAGAACTAGTGGAGGATTGGATAGCAAGGCCTGAAAGAACCTGTGACTGCACGGAGGGGCGGGATTCAGGGCCATCGGACTGGGGGCTAGGATGGGGGGTGAGTTAGGGGAAGAGGGGTAAGGCGGATATTCACCAAAAGGCACCTTCGGAAGCAGGATAGGATTGTGAAATAAGTTGGAGGATGAGATGTGCAACCCTTGGCCAAGAGGCAGAGTAGGGGTCTTAGGAGACATGTTGTTGTTAGCCCAGTTCAGATGATCAGACACCGGGGGTGTTGCCGATTTTGATATATGGAGAGTCTTGGGGACACTCATATCTACCGTACTGGGCTCGAAGGTCAAAGGAATATCTGGGGAGATGGTGTGGTTTATGGGGCATGTCAAGTCAGAGCTAGCTGTTCTAGAGGAGAGTTGGCCATGCATACTAGAATGGTGGATGTACTGGAGGGGCTCATTCCCAACTGGAATAGATGGAGAGTTTCTATAATGTGTGGTGGTCCCTTAGTGGGAGCCACGAGGGGCCAAGGTAGGGTCAAAAGAAGAGTTGAGAATGAGAGATGGCAAACTTTGAGGAGTCTGGGAGACCTCTGAGGAACTGGTGGCTCCTAAGGAGGGGGAGAATTTAATGCTAGACATTGTGTTCTTAATGATGGGGAAAATATTATCAAACATGCGGTCTGAGGCTTGGACAAGTATAGTCTAATTTTTGTAAAGGGAGATGGTGGCATCTGCTCTATATACCGGAGAGGGAGCCACTGTCACTCTAAAACCATGTGGAGTCTTCATGGAAGTGGAGATCTGGAGCAGTGTGTGTAGGGCCTTCCTCCATTGAGCATGCCGTTTTGTATAAAAGATGAGATCACTTATAATAGCACCTTTTTTAAAGGAGAAGAAGGGGTCTGAGATGAGGGTTTCAGGGTGGGATTTAAGTAGTCTATGTTTAAAGCTTTTTGCAGCATTTTTTGATAGGTTAGGGGGATATTTGATTATGAAAGCATTCTGGCCGGACGGCTCCAGATTAGGAGAGATGGAGCATGAGGGCTTTGGGTCCATGTCAAAGCTCAGCTCAGCTAGTGGCATAGGAAGAGTGAGTAACTCGAGTTAAGAGACCAGATAGTGATAGGAGAGGAGTCCGATGAATAAAATGTACCAGCTAGAGGAGTGCCACAGAGGGGTGTGGCCAAGGTGGTGAGTATGGGTTCAAGGCACAGGTTACAATCTGGATGTGCCGTCCTCGATCAGGTCAAGGGGCAGGGAAGTAGTTGGGGCATCCCCCAGGGCTGTACCATCGCGTAAGAGATTGGTGAATTGAAGAGATCTTCACGGACAAATGAGTCTTAGAAGACAGATAGTGAACAGTAAAGCTAGCAAAGGGATCCAAGTGGGCTGTGGGGGCGACTCAAGACGAAGAAGAGGGAGAGGCGAGGCGAGAGATCAAACTGACCCAAATGACCACCACTGAGCGATCATATTCAGTAATGCAGCCTAATCCAATGTGAGACCATCTATCATGGGCCAATAAGATAGGGGGCTAGGACGCAACAGCAGACTTTAGGTGCTACCGATAGGAAATATTGACCTGTTAAGAGAAAGGGATTACAAGCAAGACATAGGGGAAACCTCAGTATTCAAGTATGTAGGGTTAAGGTAAACTAACCAGTCCAAGATGGTCGCCATACGTGGAAGACAGAGCAGTCCAATTTTCATTTCCAACAGTGTAAGGATCAGGGTAAGAGAACACACCTCTTCTATATCCATTAGCTGAGTTGGTAGCACAAAATGACTGCCATACGTCTGGAGACACAAAATGGGCGCTGCTCAACAAATGGAGACCATGCAGAAGCAGTCCACACCATGATGTGAGCCTGAGGATCCCACTGGCTCCTGCCTACCGCAACCGCGAAGCTCACAGCAGGGGGGAGCCGCATCAGCTGTGAAGATCCGGAAGAGCAAAGCTCAGAGAACAAATGGAGCTGGCGTGAGCTAATGAGGCCAAAAATGATGGGAGCTGCAGTTTCCTAACAATGAAGGTCCCCGGCAGCAGGACACAAGAACCGGTAGGCTGATGCGAGGTTCCTTAAGTCTTCTGTATGTCCTTTTCTTTTTCTATTAAGGAATAAATACATTCCACAGTATAATACAATATAATTCTAATAACACTAGGGTCAGTTGGAATGGAGTACTCAAATTCTTTGTTAGAGGGAAGTGAGGTAACCTGTAGTTTAGTCAAAACAGAAGGGCACTTAAGTAGCAATGAAGAAAGATTTGCCACAATCAACTTTGAGGTGGACTGTCTTATCACAAGGGGATCAATATCCTCCTTGCTTTAAATTACACTCTTCCCAAGTACAGCTGTTAAAAGAATTGAGTCAAGTGTGTGGAATTTCCTCCCCACTGATTTACACCAGCAAAATAATTAGCTGTAATTTTGTCCACCGAAGAATTGACTTTTCACAAAATGAGTATTCCATTTTAAAGCCTCATAAAAGCTTCCCTCCCAACAAACAATTTCAAAAACAATTTATAAAACATATAAAGAAAGTAAAGAAAGAAAGGAAAATGTAACCCAGAAGAAGTAATTTAAAAACCAATAACGCTTACTGAAAAAACAGATATTGTTCCTCTAACTAAACCCTTACACGTACAAGAAAGTAGTTTTTCCCTAAAGAAACACAGCAAAAATAACTGTCCCTGAGAAAAAAGAAAGTCGATGTCAAAAATGACCATTAGAATAAGCTGTAGGCCACAAAAAGTTTGAATGACGGAACCTCGCATGCACTTACAATGCATGCCTTTACCACACGTCCATTACCATGCAATGCCTTTACCAAGTATTGCCTTTATCATGCAAGTCTTTACCATGCCTACACCTTTAACACATATGCCTTTACAATGAAAATGTAAGTATATAACAGGTAAGTGAAGAAGTGAAGCCTATATATATATATATATATATATATATATATATATATATATATATATATATATATATATATATATGAAAAGCGTTTTTCATTTGCCAATAACTTTGGCATCGCTTGACGAATCTTCGTGAAATTTTCAAAACGAATTTGCCATTCACTTCAGCTGCTGTCTAAAAAATAGAAATGGAAAAAAAAGCTGGCCCGCCCCCTCACTACTCTGCAAACACGGCTCCTGGTGCGCTGCTGGTGGGATTTGCTCGAGGTAACAGGAAGGGTAGTTGGCCCCCAAGGGTCCTTAATAGCCAAGGGGACTTCATCCTCCTACTGGTAGTGCGCCAGGAGGCACGTTTGCAGAGTGGTGGAGGAAAGTGGTGTGGCCTCCTACGAGGTCTCAGTAATCCCACTGTGTGGGACTTACTGGAGGTAACAGGAGGGGTAGTTGCCCCCTAAGGGTGTCCTTTGGGACCAACTACCCCTCCTGTTATCTCCAGTAAGTCCCACACAGCAGGATTGCTAAGAGGTCTTCAGAGGCCACACCCCCTTTCTCCACCTCTCTGCAAACGCAGCTCATGGTGCACTACTGGTTGGGGATAAAGTCCACTTTACTCTTGAGGGACCTTTGGGGCCAAGAAGCTGTCCGGGCACCTCCTGTAAGTCTTACACAGTGGGGTTCCTGAGAGCTGGTCGGAGGCCCAGTCCCCTTTCTCCACCACTCTGCAAACGTGACTACTACCTAAAAACCATGGAAATTCACTGAAAAAAACAAAGGTTACAGGGATGTTATAGTTTGGAAATGTTTGGAATTTAAGAAACCTTAGAAATGCACTGAAAAAAAACAAAGGTTACAGGAAAGTTATAGTTAGGCTCAAGTTTCACTCGTACAAAACCAGTGAAATTCAGCAGTTATAGTTAGCTGAGCTAACTAAAACTCACGCCCCTGCAATGCACTGCTTATGACCTCACATATTACATCGCTCATGACATGGTCAGTGACAACACTCATGACATCTCAAATGACATCACTGATGACATCATCCACAGAATCTCTGAGGCACCCACTCACACCCCCATATAACCTTTCATACACCCACTCCAACTTCTACACTACCATTCTCAAACCCATTCACACAACCATGCCAGTACTTACACAGGTACTCTCTGATTCATAAATCAACTCACACATCCACTCACTTACCCATACAGCCACTCACAAACCCACTCACTAATACAGCCACTGACATATCCACTCATACACCCTTACAGCCACTCACATACTGAGTCAGTCGCCCATAGTTACTCACACACCTGTTCACTCATCCATACAGTCAATCACACAGCCACTTACTCACCCATACAGTTACACACGTACTCACTCACCTACTTGTACAGATACTTAAACGTACTCACTCACCTATACAGTCAGTGACACAAGCACACACTCACCCGTACAGCCACTCTCACATTCACTCACTCACCCATAGTCACTCATATACCCCATCACTCACCTATACTGCCTTTCACATATGCAGTTATTCATTCATATACCACTGAAACATGCACTCACTCACCCACACAGCCATACACACACTCAATCACCCATACAGCCCTTCACACACACTCACTAACCCATAGAGCCACTGACTCACACACTCACTCATCCATACAAGCAGTCACACCCCCCTCACCCACCTACACAGACACTCAGACAACCATACAGGTACACAGTTAACCAATCAGTCACCCATACAGCCAGTCAAGTCCCCACTCACACACATATACAGCCACTTAGACACCAACTGACAGACAGATACAGACATTCACACAACCCATCACTCACCAATACATTCACTGAGACATCTAATCACTCATTTATACAGTCAGTCACGCACCCACTGAATCATCCAAACAGGCATTTATACACCCACTGATTCACCAATACACCTCAGTATATATATTTAATGAAATTTTAAAAACATTCACAGTCACTGGATGATGTCATTAGAGTTATCATTTGAGATGTCATCAGTGAAATCATCAGTGATGTCACTGACCATGTCATGAGTGATGTAATATGTGAGGTCATAAGCAGTGCATTGCGGGGGCGCGAGTTATAGTTAGCTCATCTATCTATAACTGCTGAATTTAACAGTTGTATGATGGAGGTACACATGGCTCAACCACGTGTGCCTCTACCATGCAGCCTGAACCACGAATGCATCTTAACCACTCATTCCTTTACCATGCATGCCTTTACCACGCAATTTTGTGGTAAAGGCATGAATGGTAAAAGGGTATGTGTGGTTAAAGTCGCGACCCCTGCCCTAAACTACAAACTCCCTACATGCCACCCGGGCCCTGAGGTCCAAATACCCCGACCCCCTCCCACCCCCCATGCTGTCCCTAGCCCTTAGCTTACACTACCCGACCCCTCCCACCCCGCACTGTCCCTAAAATTACTCCAACCCCTTCCACTGCCCTAAAGCCTAAAACCATAACCCCTATTTTTATAAACCACCCCGACCTTCCATGAGCCCTAAAAACAACCCCACCATCCCCTAAGCCCTAAAAACTGTCCTCACTGCCCATTCCCCTTCCCCTGCCCAAAGGCCTAAAACCCTGACCCTTAGCTAACACTACACTGACCCGCTCCCACCTCCCATTCTGTCCCTAACACGACCCCAACCATCTTCCGCTGCCCTTAAGCCTAACACCCTAACACCTAATTAAAAACACTACCCGACCCTCTCCCAGCCCTGTAAACTACCCTGATCTGAACCCAGCCCTGTAAACTACCCTGGACCCCCTTGAGCCCTAAAAACTACCCCGCCAGCCCCATAGCCCTAAAAACTGTCCCGTCTACCCATTCCCTGCCCCCTGCCCTAAGGCCTAAAACCCTGACCTTTACCTAACACTACACTTACCCGCTCCCTGCCCCGACCCCCTACCCAGCCCTGAATACTACCCCCCTCCCCAGCACCGAATACTACCCCGACCCCACAGCCCTGAAAACGACCCCCTCCCCAGCCCTGAAAACAACTCCAACCCCAATCCTATAAACAACCCCATCCCCAGCCCTGAAAATGAACCCGCCTCCCTCCCAAGCCCTGAAAACGACCCTCGACATCCCCAGCCCTGTAACTACCCCCAAAAACCATACAAACTACCCCCCAAACCCAGCCCCACTCACCTCCCTGCGTTCTCCACCAAAGTCCAAGGTCTTCCTACTTCCAAGTTCCGCCCAGCAACTGCAGCAGCTAGACTGCGCACAGCCTTAACCACGCATATGCGTAGTTAAGGCGTATGCATGGTTAAGGCAAGCATGGCTACGCTTGCGTAGTAGGAAAACGCCTGGCTCTGCCCGCGTTGTTCCGACTGTTCCCCGAATTTAACTGGTTTCATACGTGTGAAACCTGAGCCTAACTATAACATCCCATATAAATATTCAGTGAATTTCTAGTTTTTTTTACTGTTATTTACTAACTATAACACCCGTGTAACCTTTGTTTTTTTTGTGTGAATTTCGAACGTTTTTTAATTTTATTTCCTATCTGTAACCTTTGAGAGAGGGTGTGTGAGTGGCTGTACGGGTCTCTGAGTGGGTGTATGAGTGGTTTTGTGGGTGTGTTAGTGGCTGTATGGGTTTGTGAGTAGCTGAATGGGTCTCTGAGCAGGTGTGTGAGTAGCTGTTTGGGTCAGTGACTGGGTGTATTAGTGGCTGTATGGGTCTGTGAGTGGGTGTATGAGTGTCTGTATGGGTGTATGAGTGGCTGTGTGAGTAGAACTGAGGGTGTGTGAGTGGGTGTGTGAATGGTTATGCAGGTCTGTGAGTGGGTGTGTGAGTTGTTTTATGGGTCTGTGAGTGGCTGCATGGGTCTGTGAGTGGGTGTGTGAGTGGTTGTATGGGTCTGTGAGTGGGGGTGTGAGTGGCTGTATGGGTCTGTGAGTGGTTGTGAGGGTGTATGAGTGGCCGAATGGGTATGTGAGTGGCTGTATGGGTCTGTGAGTGGTTGTGTGAATGACTGTATGGGTGTGTGAATGGCTAAATGGGTCTGTGAGTAGATGTGAGAGTGGCAGTTGGGTGTGTGAGTGGGTGTCTGAGTGTCTGTTGGGTGTGCCAGTAGCTATGTGAGTGACTGGGCCAGAACGAAACTTCACCTGCCCTTTTATCCAACAATAGTCCACAGTTTTGCACAAAATGTCTACCCAACTAGAGTACTTTCTACTGGCTAATTAGTAAGTGCTGCCTCATTGTGTAAATGTCTAGTGCAAATTCTATACTACAGCTGCGTAATTGACTATGAGGGAATGTCTCCAGTTGTCTTGTGTGCGTTTCGGCAAAGTGATTGTTCCTCATGCGTCTTCATGCAGAAATCTGTGATCACATGACTCCTCCATAGAGAAGACGACAAGACTACAAAGAGGTACATTTCCACCAAACAAGGGTACATCCTATTAAATATATAAAGCAAGTGCTTCTTTGTTTGGTAGAGATGTCCTCATATTCTTCGCATCAAGAACAAGTCACTATAATCTGTGGGATTCACGTCTTGCAGTTTACCATCTACACAATTAGACATCGAGGTACTCTCTCAAGCCATTCAAAACTGATGAAAGGCTGGCGACATCAGTCACTAACTCTCCATGATTCTGACAAGGGAAATGCTGAGAAAGTAACTCTCCCTCAAACCCTCAAAAGTTTGAAGAAACAGTACAAGTACTTTTATAATTTTGATGATGGTCCAATTTCATTGTCCCACACATAAGGTAGGCCAAAAATGTTAAGTAACTGAGAACTGCATTAACTTTATTGGTCTTAGTTCTCAGAAACACTATCATTAAAGTGCCTTTCCCTGTAACTAGGCCTTGTGTTTGTGTTTCTTTCAGAGGTTGTAGTGAGCCAACTATGTCCAGATCTGCCAGTGTGGTGCTGCCCAAAAACAATGGCACGTTGCTCTTGACAAACTGTGGCACAAGGCTGTGCGCAAGCGGGTGGTTTCTATTGGACGATGGATTGGGCCTTAGGGTTTCTGATTAAATTAAACACATGGGACACAATACCCTGCCCTGAGATTCTTATAGTGAAACAATTCTAAAGCAGCTTATGCCATTGGAAACTAAACTAGTTTTGGTGGAACTCTGAGCATCATTAACTCAAAGCCAAAGGTCACCTCGTCCTGCCTTAACACATTGGACACCACTTGATTTCTGCCTGCACATCTTGAAATGTCTTGCTCTAGCAGTGTCCCATAATGATAACGTTTATGAAAGCATTCACGACCAATGCATGATTACTTTTCAATAATAAATTGATCTCCTTTTTTAACCTGTGCCAGCATATCCATAAATAATAATCTTGAGATAGCATTTCTTCCTACTTTAGATTTGTTTTCTGGGAATAAAAGTGCAATTTATAGTTGGCACATAAGATCCATGCATTCAAAGATAAAATAAAACAAAATGTTATACCCTTTTCTGCATACCTCCAAATTCTCGCATGTGAATCACTATTGCCATTGCTTCATGGAGTGCCCTACCACGCACCCCCTCTCACACTCCTTGCAGTCGCCCCTGCTTAGCACTACAAAGAGAACTAAGGAGCAGTGAGAACACGCGGTCAATCACACAACACATCCTCTCCGATACCCCTCCAAGTCTGATTCACTGCCAAGTATGCTCGTTTGCTTCATTCTTATGCAAGCCAGCCTCAAATGAACAAGCCTCTCAATTGATTTTGCACTTTACGAGAAAAGAAGGGGATCAGTGCGAATACAGCAAGGGGGAGAGAAAATCTTGTTATGCATCATTATGAACCCGACATTTTTTTACATTTAGTTAACTCATCAACTCGTCCTGCCAGAGAGATCGTTTTGGGTTCGAACACTAATGAGTGGAATAAAATGACTGCAACAATATTCATGAAGTCGTAGTGTGAGCTCTCTGACAAGCGAAAAGAGATGCAAGTTAGGAAAAATGCATTGCCTGCAAGAAGCCCCATATTTTGTATGGCACCTTTAACTAGTCATGACTTTTTAGGAAGCAGCTCATCTCTTGCTATGAACTTGTAAGAGCTTCCTCCCTGCATCCCTCTTGTTGCCAGAGGATCTTAAAACTGTATTTTCAATGATTTTTCAATATCTGTAGTACATTTTTTCTTTCTTTGCATGTCCCCCAAATATCTGCGTGCAGTTGTTTTCTGTTGTCATTCCCCATGTCCCCTATTCCACTGCACATGGCAGAACTGCAAGGATAGGGCTCAGGGGCAGAGTTAGCGTAATGAGTGACTTGCTCATGACAGTACCCATTTTCCCTGTGTATAATGTACCTATCAGATTTGAAAATGTGAAAACAATACTGCTGTCTGATTATATGCTGCAGGTGCAGAGGATGAGGAAGAGATTTCATGGTGTCACAATAAATTTGCGAGATCTGCAAATCAAATATATGCTATTGTTTACAGCTAAATTAAAAATAGTAATTGAAGATAAAGCCATGTTTTTCATCAACTTAAAACAGGTATGGTACCAAATAGAGGGTTGACGTCTAACATGAGGTCGGAAAGGGGGGTTTCCATTAAAAGAAGAGGCCCCGGAACACAAAACATGTCTACTGGAACTATTATTGTCATTGGTTGTAAGTAAGGCAATGCTTGGTGTAAACATCTTTTACCACTGCATTATGAAAGCCCAAGCCCTGAAAACGACCCTCGACATCCCCAGCCCTGTAACTACCCCCAAAAACCATACAAACTACCCCCCAAACCCAGCCCCACTCACCTCCCTTCGTTCTCCACCAAGGTCCAAGGTCTTCCTACTTCCAAGTTCCGCCCAGCAACTGCAGCAGCTAGACTGCGCACAGCCTTAACCACGCATATGCGTAGTTAAGGCGTAAGCATGGTTAAGGCAAGCATGGCTACGCTTGCGTAGTAGGAAAACGCCTGGCTCTGCCCGCGTTGTTCCGACTGTTCCCCGAATTTAACTGGTTTCATACGTGTGAAACCTGAGCCTAACTATAACATCCCATATAAATATTCAGTGAATTTCTACTGTTTTTTTTACTGTTATTTACTAACTATAACACCCGTGTATCCTTTGTTTTTTTTGTGTGAATTTCGAACGTTTTTAATTTTATTTCCTATCTGTAACCTTTGAGAGAGGGTGTGTGAGTGGCTGTACGGGTCTCTGAGTGGGTGTATGAGTGGTTTTGTGGGTGTGTTAGTGGCTGTATGGGTTTGTGAGTAGCTGAATGGGTCTCTGAGCAGGTGTGTGAGTAGCTGTTTGGGTCAGTGACTGGGTGTATTAGTGGCTGTATGGGTCTGTGAGTGGGTGTATGAGTGTCTGTATGGGTGTATGAGTGGCTGTGTGAGTAGAACTGAGGGTGTGTGAGTGGGTGTGTGAATGGTTATGCAGGTCTGTGAGTGGGTGTGTGAGTTGTTTTATGGGTCTGTGAGTGGCTGCATGGGTCTGTGAGTGGGTGTGTGAGTGGTTGTATGGGTCTGTGAGTGGGTGTGTGAGTGGCTGTATGGGTCTGTGAGTGGTTGTGTGAATGACTGTATGGGTGTGTGAATGGCTAAATGGGTCTGTGAGTAGATGTGAGAGTGGCAGTTGGGTGTGGGAGTGGGTGTCTGAGTGTCTGTTGGGTGTGCCAGTAGCTATGTGAGTGACTGGGCCAGAACGAAACTTCACCTGCCCTTTTATCCAACAATAGTCCACAGTTTTGCACAAAATGTCTACCCAACTAGAGTACTTTCTACTGGCTAATTAGTAAGTGCTGCCTCATTGTGTAAATGTCTAGTGCAAATTCTATACTACAGCTGCGTAATTGACTATGAGGGAATGTCTCCAGTTGTCTTGTGTGCGTTTCGGCAAAGTGATTGTTCCTCAGGCGTCTTCATGCAGAAATCTGTGATCACATGACTCCTCCATAGAGAAGACGACAAGACTACAAAGAGGTACATTTCCACCAAACAAGGGTACATCCTATTAAATATATAAAGCAAGTGCTTCTTTGTTTGGTAGAGATGTCCTCATATTCTTCGCATCAAGAACAAGTCACTATAATCTGTGGGATTCACGTCTTGCAGTTTACCATCTACACAATTAGACATCGAGGTACTCTCTCAAGCCATTCAAAACTGATGAAAGGCTGGCGACATCAGTCATGATTTACTGTGTCAGAGTAATAATTACTATAGATCACTAACTCTCCATGATTCTGACAAGGGAAATGCTGAGAAAGTAACTCTCCCTCAAACCCTCAAAAGTTTGAAGAAACAGTACAAGTACTTTTATAATTTTGATGATGGTCCAATTTCATTGTCCCACGCATAAGGTAGGCCAAAAATGTTAAGTAACTGAGAACTGCATTAACTTTATTGGTCTTAGTTCTCAGAAACACTATCATTAAAGTGCCTTTCCCTGTAACTAGGCCTTGTGTTTGTGTTTCTTTCAGAGGTTGTAGTGAGCCAACTATGTCCAGATCTGCCAGTGTGGTGCTGCCCAAAAACAATGGCACGTTGCTCTTGACAAACTGTGGCACAAGGCTGTGCGCAAGCGGGTGGTTTCTATTGGACGATGGATTGGGCCTTAGGGTTTCTGATTAAATTAAACACATGGGACACAATACCCTGCCCTGAGATTCTTATAGTGAAACAATTCTAAAGCAGCTTATGCCATTGGAAACTAAACTAGTTTTGGTGGAACTCTGAGCATCATTAACTCAAAGCCAAAGGTCTCCTCGTCCTGCCTTAACACATTGGACACCACTTGATTTCTGCCTGCACATCTTGAAATGTCTTGCTCTAGCAGTGTCCCATAATGATAACGTTTATGAAAGCATTCACGACCAATGCATGATTACTTTTCAATAATAAATTGATCTTCTTTTTTAACCTGTGCCAGCATATCCATAAATAATAATCTTGAGATAGCATTTCTTCCTACTTTAGATTTGTTTTCTGGGAATAAAAGTGCAATTTATAGAAGGCACATAAGATCCATGCATTCAAAGATAAAATAAAACAAAATGTTATACCCTTTTCTGCATACCTCCAAATTCTCGCATGTGAATCACTATTGCCATTGCTTCATGGAGTGCCCTACCACGCACCCCCTCTCACACTCCTTGCAGTCGCCCCCGCTTAGCACTACAAAGAGAACTAAGGAGCAGTGAGAACACGCTGTCAATCACACAACACATCCCCTCCATGTCTGATTCACTGCCAAGTATGCTCGTTTGCTTCATTCTTATGCAAGCCAGCCTCAAATGAACAAGCCTCTCAATTGATTTTGCACTTTACGAGAAAAGAAGGGGATCAGTGCGAATACAGCAAGGGGGAGAGAAAATCTTGTTATGCATCATTATGAACCCGACATTTTTTTTACATTTAGTTAACTCATCAACTCGTCCTGCCAGAGAGATCGTTTTGGGTTCGAACACTAATGAGTGGAATAAAATGACTGCAACAATAGTCATGAAGTCGTGTGTGAGCTCTCTGACAAGCGAAAAGAGATGCAAGTTAGGAAAAATGCATTGCCTGCAAGAAGCCCCATATTTTGTATGGCACCTTTAACTAGTCATGACTTTTTAGGAAGCAGCTCATCTCTTGCTATGAACTTGTAAGAGCTTCCTCCCTGCATCCCTCTTGTTGCCAGAGGTATTACATTTATCTTAAAACTGTATTTTCAATGATTTTTCAATATCTGTAGTACATTTTTTCTTTCTTTGCATGTCCCCCAAATATCTGCGTGCAGTTGTTTTCTGTTGTCTTTCCCCATGTCCCCTATTCCACTGCACATGGCAGAACTGCAAGGATAGGGCTCAGGGGCAGAGTTAGCGTAATGAGTGACTTGCTCATGACAGTACCCATTTTCCCTGTGTATACGGTACCTATCAGATTTGAAAATGTGAAAACAATGCTGCTGTCTGATTATATGCTGCAGGTGCAGAGAGATTTCATGGTGTCACAATAAATTTGCGAGATCTGCAAATCAAATATATGCTATTGTTTACAGCTAAATTAAAAATAGTAATTGAAGATAAAGCCATGTTTTTCATCAACTTAAAACAGGTATGGTACCAAATAGAGGGTTGACGTCTAACATGAGGTCGGAAAGGGGGGTTTCCATTAAAAGAAGAGGCCCCGGAACACAAAACATGTCTACTGGAACTATTATTGTCATTGGTTGTAAGTAAGGCAATGCTTGGTGTAAACATCTTTTACCACTGCATTATGAAAGCCGACTTTTAGAGGTGGTAATGTCAATTTCGCCAGCAGCATTAGAGGAATGGTGGTAATTCTGTGTTACTCTTGTAATGCTAAATTACTGGTAAATTAAAATTCGCCACTCCCCCAACAGAATTTAAAATTATGCAGTGGTTTCTAAAGTTTAGCAACCACTGCATAACACTCTGCGCCCTTGCATATCACTGCAGAGAATGCAGGGCGCCAAGTGGTATTTGGCTGCGCTATTTTCTTAGTGCAAAATGCATCCTCCCATCCATTTTTGGACATAAGGGTGCATTTTGCACTGAGAAATAGCGCCAAATGCCCACTCCATCCCGTCTTGGAATGCCGCTGAATCTCACGGAATTTTAATGTAATTCCACTGAATTCCGCAGAATCAAACACTACGAATTACGCGCACCTCTAAAAGATATTTGTGCATGGTTGTTCTGTTGTACTTTGAGGTGGAGGTGGTGTGTGGTGGTGTTTTTTGTGTTGTATTTTTGTGCTTTGTTATTACATTCTGGTGTTGTTAGGCTATAACGTGGTTATTGTGCTGCATGCTGTTTTGACTATTTTGTTGTGTTGTGCCCTGTTACATTTTAGTCATAATATTTTGTATTGTGTTACGTTATTTTCTTGCATTTTGTTGTTTACTTTAGAGATGTCGACAAATGCTGCTACATTTCCAGTGAAAAGCAGAACATTTCTTAAATGTTCCAGTGAAAAATAACCATTTAACAATGTCTAAGGGGGTAAGAGCCTACTGCTTCGGCTCTTCTATCATTTAAGACATCAGGCAACCCAAAACTGTGGAAGAGATCTCTTCCATTACTAACTTCATGAAATGCGGCCCAAGATATGAAATAGAATACAAATTAGAACATTGGAATGTTGAGCGCTCCATTGAAGACAATGGAGTGCTCCCGGCTTCTAATGGCCAGTAGAAGCCCGGAGCATTAACATTCCAATGTTTGTTCAGAGCAACAGCTGTGAACAAAGGCCTCCACGGGCCCGAGGGTATTTCAACCCCCTCGGGCTCCCTGAGGCCTTTGTTTTACAAATTAGAAAATGTTGTCCACTAGTGGCAGAATGTTCTAATAGCCTTAGAGCCCTCTGTGGTGGGCTCTACAGTCCATTAAAAGCAAGCTCCCTTGTTAAAGGCCAGAGCCGTATACTGGAGCAGGCCTTTAGTGGCCAGTAGAGCTCGCTACAGCAGGCTCCAAGGCTATATTGAATCATACAGGAGTCAGAAGCAAAAACACTGAATGAGTCATTGCTGACCGAGAACTTTTCACTAGAATGAACTGTTTAGTGCCTAGCACATATTGATAGGGACACTTGGAACAAGGAAACCAAAAAAGGAACAGACTGTGAAATGGTGATGGAGCTACCTGAACAAAGTTTAGCATTCTAATTAGTGAATAGAACGGTAAGGGCCTGATTGCACATCTCGTGGAGCCATATACGTGAATGGGCTACCGCTACACCCTACCATAAAAGACCCAGCGTTCCTGCACTCAGATATTCCAGGTGCGAGATAATCAGCCCAATTTTATGAGCTGGAAAATCAGGTAGGTAAAATCTTGTGCTGATTGGACTGCAAACTCAGCCTAGCCCTGTCCCTCCACTCCCTGCCTGATTCTCCTCCGACCCCAGGGAGGAAACACAGAACGCTCCCCCTGCCAGCCCACAGCCTCTCCTGCTTCCTGATGCCCTCTCTGCCTCCTGCCCAGTCCCTGTAAAGGCCCAAAGCAGGTGATAAATGGGAGTGGATTTATCCTAGAAATTATTAGAGGTGACACTATCCTGAATCCTTGCTGTTTGCTTTCATGCGGAAAAAAACCTGCATCCCACATAGCCAACTGAACAAGTTGATGAAGGGGTAGTTACAACAATGAAGGCTCTGGATGGCATTCACATAAGTAGAGTGGGCAGCTCTAGTTGTGATAGTGGGCTGTACCATTGGTAGAAGTGGGTGTGGCAAAGGTGAAAGTGGGACATGACCTCCTAAGAACAATTTTGGGCCCAGCACTAATGTTTTTTGAACTGTCAGCAATAAATAAACAGGTGCGTTACAGCGAATGTATGATTGTTTGGGAGGGATCACTGACAGAATATCGAGGAGAAGAATATCGACCTGCCACAATATCGAGGTAAAAATATCGAGTGACAGAATATCGACTTCCTATCTACAAACAGGTAAGTACAGAAATATCGAATCTTAAATATCGTTGTTAATAATATAGTTTGCTAAAATATCGACTTTTTTAAATGTCTTAAAAGTAATATAAAATTAATGAAATAATAAATATAATTAAGTAAAACATACTTAAAAATGATTAAAAAGGTTAAAATTAATAAATAATAAATGTAATATTTAAAAAATACAAATGAATTTTAATTTTTTTAATATATATTAACTTACTAATATTAAAAAATAATTAATATTTTTAATTATAAAATGTTAAAAACATAATTTAAAATATAATTACATATATAAATAAACCTATCATATAAATATTAAAATAAATTATATATAATAAGTTAAAACATTAAAATAAATATTTAAAAAAATAATAATATTTGACACTACATAAAATATAACAATACTGAAAACGTTGCATAGCGTAGGGGATAAAATTACTATTCCCACTCCAGCGAGTGGTACAGTAGGGAAAGTGTTGGATAACGGGTGGATAAAATTTACTATTCCCACTCCAGCGAGTGGAACAGTAGGGAAAATGTTGGATAGCGGGTGAGTAAAAATTACTATTCCCGCTCCAGCGAGTGCAACAGTAGGGAAAGTGTTGGATAGCGGGTGGGTAAAAATTACTATTCACACTCCAGTGAGTGCAACAGTAGGGAAAGTGTTGGATAGCGGGAGGGTAAAAATTACTATTCACTCTCCAGTGAATGCAACAGTAGGGGAAGTGTTGGATAGCGGGTGGGTAAAAATTACTATTCCCACTCCAGTGAGTGCAACAGTAGGAAAAGTGTTGGATAGCGGGTGGGAAGAATGTACTATCAGGGCCGGACTGGCTAACGGGCGTTTTGGTGTGCTGCCAAGCTGGGGGCTGATTTAGTTGATGGGGACCTGCGTGTGCTTAAAATCATTTGTTTTGCAATGTTAATTTAAAAGCACACGCAGGTCCCCATCAATGAAATCAGCCCCCACCACAGTGAAATCAGCCCCCAGCTTGGCAGCACACCAAAACGCCCGGTAGCCAGTCCGGCCCTGTGTACTATTCCCACTCCACCAAGTGTAACAGTAGAGAAAGTGTTGGATAGCGGGAGGGTAAAAATTACTCTTCCCACTCCAGCAAGTGGAACAGTAGGGAAAGTTTTGGATAGCGGGTGGGTAAAAATTACTATTCCCACTCCAGTGAGTGCAACAGTAGGTAAAGTGTTAGATAGAGGGTGGGTAAAAATTACTATTCCCACTCCAGTGAGTGCAACAGTAAGGAAAGTGTTGGATAGCGGGTGGGAATAATATACTATTCCCACTCCACCAAGTGTAACAATAGAGAAAGTGTTGGATAGCGGGAGGGTAAAAATTACTATTCCCACTCCAGCGAGTGGAACAGTAGGGAAAGTTTTGGATAGCGGGAGGGTAAAAATTACTATTCCCACTCTAAATAGTGCAACAGTAGGGAAAGCGTTGGATAGCGTAGGGGTTAAAAATAACATACTTATAAATTAAATAATTTTTGTAATTAAATAATGAATGATTAATAAATTAACAATAAATTAATTGAAAATACCAATAAAAATTTATAATTACTTTAACAACATTAAATTACTTCGCACCCTATTCCCCAATAAACACACAACCCACTCCACATAAAATTTCTCATAATTAATATAATTATCAATTAATCAATATAAATTAGTTACCAATTAATAATTAATTAGCAATAAATTAATTATCAATACCAATAAATAATAATTAATAATTACTTCATTACAATTAAATTACTTCCCACCCTATTCTCCTATAAACCCACAACGTGCTCCAATAATAATTAATACAATTAATATAATTATCAATTAATCAATTAATAAAAATTATTTACCAATTAATTAAATAACAAATTAATTATCAATACCAATAAATAAAAACTAATAATTACTTCATTACAAGTAAATTACTTCCCACCCTATTCCCTATAAACCCACAACCCACTCCTAAACAAATACACAGTTAACATATTAACAAATTAATTATTAATAATTAATATCAAATTAACAACTAATTAATTAAATAAAATTACACATTAAACAATTACCAATAATGTATTAATTATTATTAATCAATTTATAATTAATTAATAATTAATTAACACAATTGACAAAATAAATTATTAAATACAAAACTATTAATTTATTAATTAATTAATTTAAATTAAATTACTTCCCACCCTATTCCCCTATAAACGCACAACCCGCTACGGAGTAAAATTACACAAAAATTAATTAACATATAAGTAATTAATTCAAAAATATTCTTAAATAATATATTATAATTAAATTACTTCCCACCCTATTCCCCTATAAACCCACAACCCGCTACGAAACTAAAATACGCAAAAATAATTTAACATAAAAATCATTACTTTAAAAAATTCCAACATACATTACAAACATAATATATACTTTTAACACATATACACTTAAAACACTGTAAAAAAAATCGATATTTTTACAACTATATTAGGACTGTCGATATTACTAACTTCGATATTATAAAAACGATTTTTCTTACCTGTATTTCGATATTCTGCACCACTATATTTTTGTAAATCGATATTTTGGCAACTCGATATTTAAAATTCGATATGTTGGCAACTCGAGATTTAAAATTCGATATTTAGACTGTTTACTGTTTGGGAGTAAGCTCTGTTTGAATGTAGAAATGTTTTTAATGATATATTAGTGACTTGTCGATTCAACATAATCACGAAAAGGATGAGACACAGCTATTCTCACTACTTGAAGATAATGGGACAGTGAATGCAAAAACAGTGAAATTAGATGGGAGGTGAATTGAAATTTACACTATGGTAGGAAGGGCAGGTAACTACATTATGTGAAAAGGCACATGGAGAGAGCGGTTTTCACAGAGATGAGCTGCAAGTGGCAATGCTTCAAGAGACACATCTCACATCAATGGACCAGGTAAATTGGCTAGAAAGTGAAAGAGGCACCGATAATATGCTTCATTTTCTGCATATTCACAGAGATAGCCAGATGGATAGCAACTGGAGTGTCACTGCTCGGAAAACATGATGACTTGTATCCTAATTCCATGTTAAATGAGTATAAGAAGTGTATTGGCTGCATGGATTTTCTTACCACTCATCACTGTCTCTACTGTTTTAGAAAAACATGGAGCGTCTCTTGGGGGATAAAATGAGAGACAATGAAAATAGTGACTACAGGAACATGTATTGACAAAGTGCATGGTATTAAACTGGAGGAGAATATATAAACAGTTTAGAATAATATATTATTTAATTTATTTGTTAAAGTTATACAGTGGGTTGTTCACATTTTCAATCCTACAGGTCTCCTTCTAGTAATTGTCACCTTTCCTTCTTTTCCCAACTAGTAAGCAGAGTTTCCCCTCTCTGGATGGCGTTCCTCAAAGGGAAGATAAGGATACCAGGTGAGGGTTTGTGGAAAGAATCGGAATAATAAAGATTTTTTTTATTCCCTCTAAATCTTAAGTGGTGCTATTCTTTCCGATTTTAACTAATAACTAACGGGTAAAAATAAGAAAAAACTGAGAAATAGTGGATACCTTTAAGGAGTGTTTGAATGTTTATTCTTTGATGACCTCCCTTTTTAGGGTGGGGATTGCAAATTATGTTTCCTTAAGACGCCCCACAGTTATGAATTTAGAGGGTCATACCGTAACGGAGAATGGGACCGTCCGCCATAGGAGCGGCAGTCCCGCCATTGGGATTAGGATGCCACCGCCACGGTGGCGGTGGCATTCCGCATATATTGAATTGCGGCGGGCGGCCCGCCACAATGCAATATATGCAAGTTGTGCTTTTGCATGCACACCGTGACAGGCACCACGCGGTGCCTGCCACCTTGTGCATGCAAATGCAGGGGGGTACCATAGGTACCCCCCATGTGCACCCCCATCCCCCAACATCTGGGGGGGCCCCCCAACAGCAAACACCGTATGCCTTTCCATGGCGGCAACGCCGCCATGGAAAGGCTGCTCTCCGCCGCCATCCTAATATGGATGGCGGTGTCTAGCAGACACCGCCACCATATTAGGCCCCTTTACCGCCGAGTCCGCTGTCGGACCGGCGGAAAACCGGCGGACGGTCTTTCCGTCCGCCGGGGTCCCCCCCGCCATCGTAATATGGCGGGGGAACTGGCATGTGGGCGGTGAGAAATGGCGGGCGGATCGCCACCGCCATACGGGTGGTGGCGATCCGCCCGTCATTATAATGACCCCCTAAGAGTCCAATCTACCTCGTCTGGCCACGCGGGGATTTCCTTTCCTTCCCTTCATTAGGGTTTTCCCATCTCTTTTATCTCACCATGCTTTTCTCTGTCTTCCTCGTGGTCTTTCTTCCCTCTCTAACCTATCCCCACTCTGTTTTCCTATCACACTTTCTAGTTCCTTCATTGAATCGCCACAGGAGCCATCCTGAATGGACTCTTCATTCACAAATTGAACAATAGAAAAGTATCCTACCGTTAGACCCGCAAAGGAATTTATATAGAGAAGGAGACTCTAAATACATTTAAATTTAGGGATCCAAAGAAGTTTCACAGATAGATCAACAAAACTGGAAGGTTATTTGTGTGGTTGCCAAGAAAGAGGGATTCAAGCACATGATTATATCAAGTTAAGAAAAGTGATCGGCATGGGCTTACATTCAATAGGGTGGCCTCCTCACTCCATGTTATTACAGATGATGTTTCCAGTCCTGGGCTTTATATTTTATAACTTAATACATTCTGAGATTGTAGTCTTGGTTGTTGTCCATTGATCTTATTAGACTAACACACCTGATTGCAATTATTTGCAGGAGTAAAGTCCAAGAATGGAAGCTGTGTCTGTAATGACACTGAGTGAGGTACTCAACCCAATATTCAGAAGGACATTAAAGGGATCTTGTGCGACAAGCTAATTGAGTTGTATTCTCAAATAGCCAAGTCCATGTAAAGAACAGTGTGATGAAGTAGTAGACTGACTGGAAAGTAGAGCAGTGAATTGGAACTACGCCTAGACAAAGTGGCACACTTAAGTTGCAGTATAATTAGGATGGACTGATTATGAGTTGTGGCACTTAAATGCTGAGGAAAAGTAATTAGTTTGGTGATTGAAAGAAGACTTTATAGTCCAGGTTCATATTGGAAGAGACCATTGGAAATGGTTTGACAATACTCCAATTGCGGCACATTTTTTTTTTTTTACTTTATTGTTTATAAAGGCTCCTTTAGATGCGATAACCAATTCTGCCTCTAAAATCCAATTGATTGTTCTCAGAACTCTGTCCTGATAAAGAGGACACACATGATTGAATTATTGCATTTCTCTACATTTTGTATTCATCTTCAATTGTTCCTCATTATATATCAATTCTCCTCTTTACCCTTCGATACAAGGTCTATGAATTATTTTTTCATATTAAAACAATGATATAGCCACTGGTTATTTTCCGGTAAGTTGTTTAGCCTTTCATCAACAGTATCAGTTGTAAATATGGCTCTGTAAAATAAACCAAAACTAACATTTTTTAATAAATGTGCACAAAATCTCCTCTGTTTATAAAGTCTTTGAGGTGAAAAGCTCACACCTAGTACTTTCCATTAAAGGTGGTATCTATCCTCAGTTCACCTTACACATGTTGCAGTTCCTACTCCCACTGCATGGCACTTAAATCGCCATCCACCTGTCTTTTTAAAGCAGTCACTTCTCTATTGGATGATGTTGATCCTTTGTCTTTCTGAAACATCTGTTCGTCCTTCCTTTTGCAGCTTTTCATACATGTATGTATGTGTTTGTGAGAGTTTCACACATTTCTGAATGTATTTGAAATCTACCCTTAGATATTGAAAAGAAGCATGTGAAATATTTTATCTCATATATATTTTCCAGATTAAATGTTTCTAAAAATTAAATTCACCAACCTTTGTGTTTTTATAAGCTTATAGAGATATTTCCTCTCCTTGCTGATGGTGTCACATCCTGACAAACCTACAATTTTAGCCAGAGATACGGTGTAAGTTTTCAGTAAATGGTTTTGGTGGGCTATATGTGATTTAATTAAAAACTCTTTCATAGAATACCAATTCTGAGTATTCATTTCACCTAAACTGTTTAGCCAAAATGTCAAGATGAACGCATTTAGGGGTTGGCAGAATTCAAATCACAGAAACTCATAGAAAATACATCTTATGCATGTTTCTAAGCTGTTAATGTCATTTATCTTGAAAAGTACTTGTCTCCATTTATGACATTTCTGCAAGTACAAGAAACAATTGGAATACATGCAGGCAATATCATACATTACCCACGGGTAGCTAAGGCAGCTAAAGACACGTGGCCAAGGCTCCCTAAGATGTCACCAGACCCAATGTCACAGAGAACTACTAGGCTTAGCCTGGGATGGAAGACTAAGGTTAACAATATACAGAGCACTTACAGTTACATGGGGTTATAAAACATGGAAGCCTGCCATTCAAATATAAAAGCCGGGTTTACATATCCTTTTTTTGCAGTCGAGTTATGACATCTCTAGTTACCTGTGAAAAAGAAATTACATAGGTGCTCAACTGTAATAGCGTATTACATTTGAGTCCTGATGTCGTAATGCTACCCGCCAGCAGCCATGGTAAAAGGCAGTTCAGAGCTGCAGTTTAATCAACAAAAGGTGAAAATGGCTTTCGTTTTGACCTCTTTTTCTAAAATGAAGAGTGATAAGCAGAAACAAGATCTTTATGCCAACATGTTTACATTTTTCACATAGACCTTTACAGTAACAATATAATCTCTTCATGTTTCTACTCCTTCTGAGACACAGTTTTTTCCCATCTAATTTACATTAATCTGATTCTAATATGTTTTGGTAACAAATTTAAAATATTGTTAGCGTGTTTATTTTGCAGATTTTACATTTATTTTTCATGTCTACATAGTAACTCTTTCATATGAAGGACCAAGGGCCTGACTACTAGTTTGGCGGACAAGGTTACTCCTTCACAGACGTGACGGATATCCATTCCGCCAAATTACAATTCCATTATATTCAGTGGAACTTGTAATACAGCAGACGGGATATCCGTCACATTTGTGATGGAGTATCCCATCCGCCAATCTCGTAATCAGGCCCCAAGTCATTAAGGGTCTCATATACAAAGATTCCAAATAAGAAATCGTAAATTGCGTCTAAGAACTATTCGCAATTTCTTACTTGGGTGTATTAAAATGTATTTTGTAAAAGTGGTCGCAAGTTGCGCAAATACTTCTATTGAATGCATTAATATTTTGTGAATCAACATATGTACTGATAGGTTGGTTCACTGTAAGGAAATGCCTCTTCTTGCATGATCATCCCCAAAGTTTTGGACTGATGCTGCTGGTTTTTCGACTTAGAGTGGACTGAGGCCTGCCAACCAGACCTCAGTCCCAGTGTTCTAACCCTATACAAAGGGGCCGATTCCGATTCGGGCCGGAAATCTCTCCGACCGAGCCGGACCCGGAGAGATTTCCGACCGAATCGGACCCATGCAGTCCGACCGAACGAGTACGATGCGCACGTATGCCATCGGACTCGAGTCGGTCGGACTCCCATTGAAGACAATGGGAGCCTGTCGTACAACGCGTACGCGGGCTCCCATTGACTCAATGGGTGTGATGCGGACAAGTGCGCCCCCCTACAGCGTGTACGCGGCGAAGCGATTCACGCCGTACACGCACAGGTAGGGGGGACCCATGGGTCCCCCCTGTGTGTGACTCGCGCAGCTACGCGTACAGGGGGGTCCGACACAGACCCCCAAAGTACGGCTCCGACAGCTCTTTCGAGCCGGAGTGCGCGGCTCGGTCGGACTGCTCGTGGCGCGCATCGTACTTACCCGGCCGGGGAACGTCTCCATTGCGCGGTGCGAGTCGGGTCTGAGCGAGTCGGTCGGTGCGGTTCGACCCAGGATCGAGTCGGTCGGAGCGGTCGGGACGCCCGGACGAGTCGGTCGGCGAATACGCATCGTACTCGCTCGCCCGGACGCGCGTACGAATCGGTCGGGAAATAGGGCTCCGAATCGGATCCGGTTAAGCCGAATCCGATTCGGAGCCCTACCGGCCGAGATCGGAATCGGCCCCAAAGTGTGCATTGAATTGGCTACCCCCAATTGGCATAAGTTACTTTACTTCTAAGTCCCAGGTATATGGTACCAGGGGTACCCAAGGCATGTAGGCTGAAGTGTCCACCTGGGCTGCAGCATTGATTGTGCCACCCTGACCGTGACAAAGAACAACCTGGTCCCAGCCTGCCACTGCAGACTGAAAGAGCAGTTTTAAAACTATTAGTTTGACTTTGCCATTTAAACTTATGGCAAAACCTAAACCTCCTTTAATGGAATATGTAAGTAACCTCTAAGGATGGCCTAGCAAGCCCTAAGTCAGGGTGCTGTATATTATTAAATAGGACATATACTTTCTTATGTCCTAACAGTAAAAACACTATATTCTCATTTTTACTGTGGAAAGTTACAGAATGACATCTCAGCCCTGCTAACCTCAGAATAGGACTACTAAAGCTGGTACTTCAAAGTAGCAAATTAAGTGTGAAATTAAACCCGACTTAATGCCCAAGTCAAATTTAATGTTACTTTTATAAAAGGCAACTTTTAGAAAGTTGCCACTCTGTTCCCCAGTTTATCCAGTGGCCATTCACAGATGCTGGCCACCAGACACAAGGTATTGGCCCAAAAGGCAAGCTTCAAAGGAGAAGCCACCTTTGATGGACAAATAGCAACCACACTGAAGAGGGACTACTACTTTGTTTAAGTAGATATGCTGGCGGCGGGAACAGAGAGGGTAAACCAGTTGCCAAACCGTTTTTTTTGTGGGCATTTAGCCCACAGGTTGCCACACCTCTAGGGTGGGTACTACGCTCCCCACACCAAGAGAAGGGTTCAGACATCTTGGGAGTGGGCAGAATAGTGCACTTTGGGAAAGATAGCTGCAACACATAGCCGGACGTCATCATAAGGCAGGAGAAAACCTGGTAGCCTAATGGCTAATGATCGCTTCATCCCCTGAGGGCACTTTATGGGCATAAATATGGCACCCCTGGCACCCAAGACCTCAGATTAAATCTGGACTGGAGAGAGGACCAAAGAAGGACTCCCCCTGTGACCCCTGGAACTGGCCAGAGGAGCTAGCAAAGAGAGGACTGTACTTGTGGTGTCTGGCTGATGGAAAAGTCAATCCAGAGCCCCAGAGAGGAAAGGTGAACCCCAAGAGTCAGTCGTCTGACTCCCTGTTCCAGCACCAGGGCAATAAAAGCTGTAGTAGCCCGTTCTGGCCAGTGAGTAGCCACTTTTATCCAATCGCTGCATTCCAGCAACGTGAAGCCAAGAAGACCGCTCCTCGATCCTCAAAAGTTGCACTGAGTCTGCCAGACCTGGGATAGTCATCAGAGTACAGATTGGCCACCAAAGATGGACACTAGCCCTCTACAAACCACTGGACCTGGTGCAAACTGAGACCCTTAGCCCAGTCGTAACAGGAATTCTGGTGGACCAAAGAGTACTCCTAGGGATGCCGACCCCTATGGCCAAATTCACCCCACCTGGACCATAGATCATGGAATAACCCCAGGAAGACCCACCTTGACCGCACAACACCCAGAGCATCTTACAGAATCCTCAGCATCAAGACCACTTCATTGAAGTCTGTGGTAACCCATGTATAAAGTGTGGAACTGGACTTGAGACTCCTTTAGATACCAGGTAACTTTGGCCCCTCCGACCTTCTCCCTGTCAGAATTGGCACCCAGTCTGACCGGAGTAGTAGAACACAACTCTTTAAAAGTTTTGTAAAGATTTCAAACTTTACAGTTAGCAGTGCTTGTTTGCTCTTTGGACTAAAAGGCTGAGATTTACACTTTACTTGAAAATCTACATTTCTGGAACCCTATGGTAAATTTTGCTCATCTTGGTGTTTACAAATTCATAAAAATATAACCTATTTTTATAAATTGGTGTCGGAGTTCTTTCTTGCTGTGTGACTTTCTTATTCTGTTGTTTGGTGCGTTCAGATGCTTTACACTAGTTCCTTTGTTTAAGCTGTGCTGCTTAAAGCCACGACTACCCAGGGCTGAGCTGGAGGCTTTACAAAAATATCCCAACTGGACCCAAGACTGTTTCGTGAATGTATTACACAGTGGGGTCGCACAACCACACTATATAATACACCACAATCCTCACATTCACAAAGTACAGTATCGTAGTGGGTCGCAATTTGACGTAACTCATCAATATTTATGAAGTAGGTTGCAAATTGGGACCCATTACGATTGGCAACAATCACAGGAATGGTGGCCTGCTGGGGTCAGCAGACAACCATGTCTGTGATTGCTTTCAAATAAAGAAATCTTTAAAAAAAAAAAAAATCCTGTTTCCCTATGCCATTTGCAAATCGCTTACCACCTTCTTTGGGTAGGTGGTAAAATAGTAATGTTTTGCTATCCCATTTGCAAATTGCTTACCACCTCCTTTGGGTAGGGGGTAAAATAGTAATGTTTTGCGACCAGATTTCAGTTGCAAAACTTTAATAAATTGCCTAAGGAGTTGGTATTTTGAAGGAACGTCTTGAACATGCCGCTTCCAAGCAGCAATTTCTAATACTTTGCTAAACTCATTGAACAATTCTGGAAAACCTTTTCTAAACTGTTAAATGGATTTAGTACATTTAAAAAAAAAACATTTTTAGTTTTCGCAAACCCTCTGATTTACCGAATCAGAGGGTTTGCGAACTACTAAACCCTTTGTACATAAAGCCCTAAGTATTAGTGACCATATATTATAAGGAATAAAATATTCTCTGCCATATATTTAAAGTATATTACAAATCACTGCAGACTTCCATGAGCTTCCAAAGAAACTCATCCCTCTGCCTCCTTCCTTTATAGGTCAGGGAACTCCTCAGTGGGTTGCAATATCCTTATAATATATAGCAGATAGTACTTTATCCCACACATCCATCAGAAAAGAGGAGAGCAATCAAGTACAGATTGCAGCAGAGTATTTAGATGCAGACTGGCAAAGGGCCTTTGTTCATGTAAAGAAGATCTTCTGCATTGCTTGGTTTAAATATACAATTCAACATACTGCACCAAATGCATTTAACCCCAATGATTTTACACATCTTTAGGTAGGTGAAATATGTTTACCTGCTACAGCAGTGTCGCAAGGGGAAGGAATGCTGGGAAACGTGTTGAAAAGGATAGTCCCAGGACCATGACAGAGCAAGATAGATAACCCCAAAGCAAATCTCTTTGGCATCACTTTGCCACTGGATTCAAGATAGCCTGGCTGATGAGGGCTGTGAGCCCGAAACCAGTCCCAGGATGCTTGTTTCCGGTCCAGGGAAGACATGGCTTGGCAGTTCGGGCTGGACTGTTCCCATGAGGCACAGGATCAGACTGATTTGCATATGGCCATGTCTGAACTGGGGTGGCGGAGTGAGCTAAAGAATGATGATGGATTAAACCCAGATCAGTTGACTGAGGGTGAGTGCCTGCAATGTTCAACACTCCGTCCATCATCCCCTTTGGTTTTGCATTGTTTGCCCTAAGTTGGCAGGGTATGCCCAGACGTGGGTCCCTTGCTCACTTTGCCACTGGATTCAAGATAGCCTGGCTGATGAGGGCTGTGAGCCCGAAACCGGTCCCAGGATGCTTGTTTCCGGTCCAGGGAAGACATGGCTTGGCAGTTCGGGCTGGACTGTTCCCATGAGGCACAGGGTCAGACTGATTTGCATATGGCCATGTCTGAACTGGGGTGGCGGAGTGAGCTAAAGAATGATGATGGATTAAACCCAGATCAGTTGACTGGGGGTGAGTGCTTGCAATGTTCAACACTCCGTCCATCATCCCCTTTGGTTTTGCATTGTTCGCCCTAAGTTGGCAGGGTATGCCCAGACGTGGGTCCCTTGCTCACTTTGCCACTGGATTCAAGATAGCCTGGCTGATGAGGGCTGTGAGCCCGAAACCAGTCCCAGGATGCTTGTTTCCGGTCCAGGGAAGACATGGCTTGGTAGTTCGGGCTGGACTGTTCCCATGAGGCACAGGGTCAGACTGATTTGTATATGACCATGTCTGAACTGGGGTGGTGGAGTGAGCTAAAGAATGATGATGGATTAAACCCAGATCAGTTGACTGGGGGTGAGTGCTTGCAATGTTCAACACTCTGTCCATCATCCCCTTTGGTTTTGCATTGTTCGCCCTAAGTTGGCAGGGTATGCCCAGACGTGGGTCCCTTGCTCACTTTGCCACTGGATTCAAGATAGCCTGGCTGATGAGGGCTGTGAGCCCGAAACCGGTCCCAGGATGCTTGTTTCCGGTCCAGGGAAGACATGGCTTGGCAGTTCGGGCTGGACTGTTCCCATGAGGCACAGGGTCAGACTGATTTGCATATGGCCATGTCTGAACTGGGGTGGCGGAGTGAGCTAAAGAATGATGATGGATTAAACCCAGATCAGTTGACTGGGGGTGAGTGCTTGTAATGTTCAACACTCCGTCCATCATCCCCTTTGGTCATACCTAAGACCAGAAAGAAAAATCTAGGATAATTTGGTTGTTCTAGCTCTTTTGTTTGCAAAATGATGAATTGCCATGGCATGCCTCTCAGAGAAGGCACATAAGGGGAGACTTGACTGGGAGATGTACAGGGATGGGCTGAGCAGAGGCAACAACTATTAGTAGAATGAAAAAAGATGAGAGGTGGCAGAAAATGTAGCAGATTGGATTGGATGCTGTGGGTGAATATGTTCCTCTATCCGATAAAGTAGAAGTGGCTGCGGCAATACAATACAAAGCAAAGGATAATATATAGATAAGTGCACCATTACATGCGCTGTGCTGAATTATATGCTAATGGTAACATCTGAAATATGTTGCTATTATGCTTCTCGGCTGATCTTTTCTATGTAATTGAAAATCCTAATAAAATGTATTAATTTGCCCAATTTTGATTCATATTGTGGTTTACAGGATGATTGATAAATTTCAATATGTCTGACATGCTTGGTTCTCTCTAATGACAGTAGGGCAGTGTCTTTCCCTAACAAGCTAGTTTAACTCGCCAGTCAACATTGAGGTATCAATGTGTAGTATGTATCATCATAATGGTGGCAATTTCCCTTCCCTACCTCTGTGAACGCCTTGATGTATCTTTTCAAACCTCACCTATCAACACACTCAAAATCATTATTTACTGCCACTTTGAAGAATTCTCTGCATTCTGAACAGTTTCCTTACATTCAATCATCTCTTTATCGCCAGAGACTTCAACCTCTGGTTTGAAGATCATTTCATCTCCTCATCCAAGAATTCAAAGTCACATGCATAAGCCTCAACAAGGAAGTCCTCCGCACATCAAGGGCCATTGCTTAGACACAGTGGTACAACATAGCCTTCATATTTAAAACCTCACAATCTCCCCTGTCATCTCGTCCAGTCACCAAACTATTTCCTTTATGATTGTTCGTGCCTCTGCCAAGAAAGCAGAAAACATTCACAATATTCCATAATTCTTCCTCAGTTCACTCTGAAGCATTCAAACCCAAACTGGCTGAGCACTTCACTTCAGTCAAAACCACTAGTCTCACCAAAGACACAAAAGGGGAAGTGGATTGGGGATCCTGCACTGATCGCAGACTGGTTAAGAAGGAGGAATCCTACTGATATTATATCATCACGAGGGGGTACCTGTGAGAAGGATTGAGAAGGTACAATGCAAGAGGTGGGCACGATTGCAGACATTTTTCGGGAGCCTGCTGCAAAAGGATGACATGCAGGGAAATAGAAGTGCATTACCTGGATTGCATGCTTTTGATGGTGCAGGGCTGTGATTGGGCAGGATGACTTACTCTGCTGATCATTCTCTGACTGTGCAGCAATAACACCTACTATATTACTGTGAGTGAATGGTGTGTATTGGATCAATGTATGTGCTCGTCTGAGTGATACTGAACAACCTAACCACGCATAGGGATCTCCTGACCCATTGCTGGCAACACCCAGGGTCAGCACATTAACAGATTCAGATATGGCCACGGGGAGGGGGATGGCTGATGGAAGGTGTTTAAATCACAGGGAATAAATAGCATATCTGAACCTTAGAGTAAGGTCCAAGGTTGTCAAGGATATATGGGATAAGCCCTTTCAAGGCTAGATAAAGGACACACACAATAAAATTTCAAAAAACAGTGCCCACCAGAAAAACGCTGGTCGTTAAGATATTTACTGGTACAAGTGAGATTTTTGAGTGACACATATTTCATGTATGTAAAATCAGAGTCTAAACCACTTTGTTTAAACAATGTTTCAAATGATCCCTAAATCTGCAGCGTAGAAATAAACAATCTTGTTACAAGTCCTTGAAGACCCCTTCCAAGGGGGTGAGGGCGCAGTACTGGATTTCAAATCTGTTTCCTCCTGATTTTAAGATTTACATATATTCGCTTCAAGCAAAATTGGAATGATTTTATACACTTTTTGATACATTTGTGTAAACAAAGAAAACCTTGATCGGGAAATTCATGTGTGTACATCTCACCTTTCTCTGTCATGTATCAACAATTTCATCATACGCCTTCCTCGTGTTTTTGACATAGTACTCACATAGCATCAGGGCACGAGTCGGGGGTACACGCGGGTGGACGGCGTCCACCCTCTTTTTTCACAGGGTGGACACCGTCCACCCTGCCAAGAAGTTCGGCCCCACTGAAATATATGCTGAATTCGTCCAGGTGTAATTTCCAAACACCGGGACACTTTCAGCAGCGTCTGCACGTTGTTATCTGCTTTCCATCCACCACAACGTGCAGGCGGGACAGGGCTCTCTTATTTCTGACTCCTGCTGGGCCCATAACAAAGGCCGAATCTGAGGGGTCATCAGGTCTCCTTTTGTTCGAGTCTCCTGGCTGGCAGCAGTCAGGAGCCTCACACCTAGAAGCAAATGCAGTGGAGGGGAAACATAGGCTCACACCTTGTTAGCGCTTCATACATACTTAAGAGAGGCAGCTTTTCACTTTTTCAGGCTCTGTTTAGGAGATATGCATGCACTGTAAGAACATCAGATGTGTTGATCTTTCCCAGTATTTGCACAAAATAAATAGCATTTATATAGCGCTTACTACCCGTGAGGCGTAATAATTTAAATATCACTATTTTTTCTTTTAAAGCACTATGGGTAGAGGAAGCTTTACGCTGACAAAAGGCAACATTGGTTTATGTGAAGTTTACAAAAGTGTGAATCTTCTGCCTAAATCAGGAGGGCTTGCAAGTATACACGAAATATGCTCAAATGTACTCATGATAGACCTGCTAAACATATATGTGAGGGCTTAAGATCTGATGTCACTTCTTGTGATGCCACTTCCTGCGATGTCACTCTCCTCACGCGCCCCGATGTCACGTGCCGTGATGTCACGCGCCGTAATGCCACTTGCCGTGATGCCACTTGCATACTGATTAATTAGGTTAGTCCCCCCACTTCTTTTTTTAGGACTTGTGCCCTGCGTAGCATAAACACTTTATGGTAAACTCCTTTGCGTGCTTAATTGTAATTTATCACTACTTTATGCACTTTTTCTGAGTTTAAAAAAACTCCAGTTCCACTTCTATTTGACTGGTGGAAAACTTAAAATGGGCATTGGTTTCCCTCTGAGCTTCCACTATTTGTTGTCATAAATGCAACCTCTCGTTTCAGGTTGGAGATATAGACAGCAGTTACTACATCTTACAGCGCATGTGCAGATAGCAGGAAGTGAGAAATGTGTTCTGGGCTCACAGAGGCCCCCTCCCTGGAGCCAATATTGAAACTGTTCTACCCTTAGGTAGCGGGTAATTTTCCATCACGCAAATAGTTGAGTATTGATCTTTAAATTGCGAAATAAGGACGTCTGGCTGAAGGTGTGTTACCAGAATATTACGTTTTTATCTATCTTACCACAAAAAAAGAGCAACTAGAAAATCGATTACAAAAATATTTGAAAAAAACTTATATACAGGTTAACGCAATTTACTCTGCTGTAGTCCATGTAAATCATTCTAGAATAAGCGCACACACGTTAAGCATTGGTGTGCATCACTTGCCAACATCACCAGGATGGGTATGCACTGGTGATGAAGAGCAAATGGTGCCCTATTAGAGCGGCGTTTATTTAGAAATGTAATGGTCCACACTGGAGTACAAACGCTGGGAAGAGCTTTGGACACGTTTGAAATCGTGGTTTCATTTCGAAAGAACTTGGGGGCCCATTACGATGGCGGGCGGAAGCACAACCGCCGTGCTGGCGGATGCAAAAACCACCAGTTACCGCCGGCACGCAGCAGTCCACACGCCCGCCCAATTACGATACGAAAAGTAGGCCAAACACCGCCGGCAAGCCAGCAACACCGTCCGCCATCAAAGTGCGCCCGCACACGTAGCGGCGCAGCACAACTGACACACACCGTCCGACGAAACACGCCCCGCCCGGCGCATAAATTACGATGCCGCAAACAAACGGCTCCCACGGCAAAGAGACACCGCACGTGAAAGAGAGGCGGAAACACGGACGCAGAGCACGGACAACGAAGAAGCGGCACCCCGGGCATGAATCCAGCACTGCAGGCCCTTCCCATGCTTCTGCTGATGCACCACCAAGGACGCAACGTGCCGCGGAGACGCAGGTAGGCACACACACAACAAGTGCACGCAAACAGCGCACACAGTGCAAGGGCGGATAAAGCGGACAACCCCCACCAGCGCGTGCACACTACACATCCACCATTGCATCCACATATGACACACAGGCCAAATCCTAACATCGCGGAACACATGTGTACACACCACCTGGGACTAGGA